>CAJGYO010000004.1:31237065-32565813 GCA_904845875.1 Miscanthus lutarioriparius | reverse complement strand
TATTAACGTTGATATTGGCCTATCTGGTTCACAGGTAGCTGGAGCTGTTGTTGATGCTAGGTTGCCCCATGAAAGGTAGCTAAACAAGCAAGGAATGCATCTAAGTTGGTTGGTACAATGGAAGTTGCTCTGTCATGGTGTACACTTCCTGGTAAGGGAACCTTAGATCATCTAGGTCCAAGATCAAATGGAGCTTACTTGTGATGATATGTATTGAGAAAAATTGTAAGTTTACTTGTGATGACCCTCAAGCTACAGATCGTTGAGATGTAATGTACTACTACTACTACATATTGTCCCTTGGTAAGATTGTATACATTAATTTTTAGCTGCATCTATTCTTCTAAACATTGGGTGTCTGTCATCTTTGTTAAAGTCCTGCAATGTCCATTCTACAGGTTGTTGCAACTACGAGATGGATGCTTTGAGAAAGTCCTGCAATGTCCATTCTACAGGTTGTTGCAACTACGAGATGGATGCTTTGAGGCCTGCATTTTAAGCAATTGTGAGTACATTTCATGTCTCGATAAAATATAGTTTACCATGACCTGTACCTTTATTGGCGATTTACGAATCTTGTTGATTTTGTTATCTAGAAACTACCAATAGAGTATTTTCTCACATACAGAATACTCAATTTTGAGTTTAGAAAACCACACAGCTTGCAAAATATGCTCAAGCTACTTTAAAGTTGTGTTGGTGCACTACTGCACAAATAAGATGCATCCACAGTATATTAATGATTTTTTTGTTTATTATTCTTGTCCATAGTAGTCGTAGTGCTATGTTCCTATTAATCTTTCCTATTCACGAAAACAAAACAAATAAAACATTCAATTAATTGCAATCAGCAATGATGTAAATTGCAAGTTTCTAGCCCCACAATTTTCGTGTTGAGGATATGCAATATGTCCATTTTCCTTGCAGGGGTTGCCTATTAGTAACCATATGCAATTTTAGTGCCTTAGGATTTGCTCTGTAGTCAATTTGTGTCGTTTTGGGTCTGTTATTAGTTTGGTCTGAAATGAGAAATGTCCTGCATTTATGACACCACAGAAAAGCAACTGTGTTTCGATTTAAACTGCCAAGGGCCTTCACACCTGAAATACATATAAGAGCAAACATAAAAAAAATTGATTCTGCTGTTGTCGCCTTGTTATGGCTTGTGCTGTTGTCGCCTCATTTTAGTGTGTATCTAGATTTCACTAAACTTGGTTCTGCTGTTGTAAGTTAGCCTAGATAGACATTATTTCCCTTATTTTCGTGAATTGATAGAACTAAGTGCATGTTTTTTTTGCCATAGGACTACGATCACATCCTGCATGATGACATAGACTTCAAACCAGATGACATGTAGGAGCTGGTGCATTCGAATATGCGTAAGTATACCAAGCAGAGGCTCAAAAAAACTTTTGCGAACTTTTGTCTTGTTATGAAACTTTCCTACTTATAAGCGATTTCCTGAGACTTTATTTCAAGAACCAAAGGAGCACAACCGCCATATCAATTGGTAAGTTTATCTGGGCACTATTTTTTTCCCTCTGAGTCAAACTTGTAGTGCTTGCTGCATTATTCTCTGTTTGCACAGGGTTTTTAAGTGGTTACATCATTGCTACTTCTACATTCTAGTTTGATAAAAAAATGTGATTTATGTCAGCACACATCAAATTTTTGTCCTTGCCATTTCATAGAATAAAATTATTCCTTGTGATTTATGCTAACACATCTTGAACTTTGTTAATTATGATTTGTGGCAACACACACCTCTTTTTTATCTTTGTCATTTGTGCTAGCTCGCCTTTTCCTTTGTTTATTGTGGTTTGTGCTTGTCCAAGCCAAGCCTTGTCCTTTCATAGAAAAAAATTGTCTCTTGTGATTTGTGCTAACACTTCATAAACTTTGTTAATTTTGATTTGTGCCAACACACATCTCATTTTTTGTCCTTGTCCTTGCATATCAATATAATACAGACCCCAGAAGCTAAACTCCTCCTTGTTATTTTATGTAGAAGTTTTTTTATTTTTTATGCATGATATTTGCTCATGATAATTTTTCTATAATAGTGTACCAGTGTGATCTCCAATAGCTGCATGTGCTTGTGGCAGCTTACTCACATGCAAGAATGGTTGTAGTAGTGTGCTAGTAGGATCTGCCAGTGGGTGTAATTGTAGTTTTTCTTGATGATTGCGTGGTCATGTGTTGGGTATCTGCTTTCTCAATGTGGTAACTTGTTTGTGTCATTGTGTGTAATAAGGCTGGGCAAAAATAACCGAGAACTGAACCAAAAGAACCGAAACCGAAAATTTCGGTTAGCTGTTCGATTCTCAGTTCTTAGGAACCAAATTAACTGATCAAATTTAGGTTCCTGGGATTGGTTAACAGAAATAACCGAAGGAACTGAAATTCACAAACAAGCCCAATAAATCTTACAACCTAGACCTAATACCAACTTAACCCTAGATATAAAAGGTGGACGACACCCCCTCACAGCCTCACACCCTCACATTTTTTAAAATCTCGGCATTGTGCTTTTTTAAAAATCTTTTTTCCTATTTTTCTATTCTTTTTTTGCTGCTTGTGTAAATCATCGGTTAGTTCAGTCGGAACCGGAACCGAACCGAACTAACCGAAACCGATTTTGCTCGGTTCCAAGATTTGCGAAGAACCGATCGGTTCCTATTTGTAGAGAACCGAATTTGTGTCATAAACCGAACAACCGAACCAAAACCAATCGATTAACCGAACGCCCAGGACGAGTGTGTAAGGTATCATAAGGAACCTGGGCATAGGAAATGATGATCGAGCAGCATGCCAAGACCATCTGAAGGTGTGCAAGTACTTGGTTGAGGAATTAGGATGTCATCCAAATATGGCTGCAACTAGAGGCTCATGTTAAGGTTCTTTCTATATTTTTTGTGCTTCTGGAAATTGTATTCTCTCATTATGTGAACCTTTGGCATCTGGCAGTATGAGGTATTTAAAATGTTCTCTCATATGTGTTGATGTCTCCCAGTTTGTCATTCTTTTAATGTACACATTCTGTGCTGTTTAATTGTACTGTCAGCAGGCTCCACATTCATGGACTGGATTCTGTATTTATATACATATATAGTATAATTGTATTAACAACATGTAGTATTTGCACTATTTGAAACATGCAATTTTCATGTTCTTGTTTTGTAATTTTTGAAGATCATAATCATTGTGCATTTTTTCACCGAGAACATCTCATTATGTGTGAGTAAATATTTTGTTTCATAGTAATTTCATCGATATAATGCATTACACTTAATTTGCATATAAGATTGTGCAAAATCTAGTATCATCTGAAATAGTTGGGTGCTCGGAGTTAATTTTGATTTGTGGCATAGTTTCTTTCTGCAGTGGCAGAATTATTATTTTGTCAATAAGCTTGTACGTGTGTTTACTGGGCCAATAGTTTAATTCTGGCCCAAACGAGCACTAACTTCAGTTAACGGGTATCGGTTTATCCGCCCGTTAAGCTTTGGCGGGTTTGATTAGCGGACCCGTTAATATTGCCTGCGTACAGAAACAATCAGGATAGAATTTGGTCGTCGGATCCAGATCTGATGGTCCACAGACGTCGCCTGCAAAGTTGCTAGATTTCATGCACCTAAAATATAGCCAACTTTGGTTAAATGTGCCATTTTGTTATTTTAGTTAATGGGCCAACTTTGGTTGCACAGAAATTATAACAGATTTCCTCTACGTGGTCCTTTTTTAAAAATCTATTGTTTTAGAGGCAGGCAACAAACGTATCCTAGCTTATGGTAAAACACATGGTTTCTTCTCTGTTGGAAATCATGTGTTATACAAGCAACCAACAACCATGTGCTAGCTTATGCTAAAACATATGGTTCTTCCTCCATTACAGATCGTGTGTTTTGCAGCCAGCAAACAATCATGTGCTACCTTTTACTGAAATACATAATTGTTGGATAGATAGACTCTCCTATAACTGTAGCCATGAGAATAACCAAGAGCTCATCCGGTACGTCTGTGTAGTGAATTTCGTGGTTAATATGAAGCTCTGAACAAGCTCAACCAAGTATTAGAATGCAGAGTTGCACGAATGCACAGCCACTGCATTCACCGTGGCTACCTGGCCACCCGGGTAGCAGTAGAGTAACTTGCCAAATGCAAAGACAGTGACATCGCTACCGGTGAAAAATGGTCTGCTCGGATACCTTATCCGGCGCCCTCCAATGGGCACACGCCATGGCCACGCCCTCAAATCCTCGTCTCCTCCACCACTAACCTCGCATTCCCACGGCCCCGCCATATCTGCCAAGTCAGCATCCCACTATATACCCAACACCATTAATCAAGCAGACACGTCGTTGCTACCGAGATCAAGAGGAAACACCACAGCCGCCGCGCCTTCCAGTACTCGAGGAAGAGGAACACCAGCAACGCCATGGCCTCATCGACGACCGCCGCCGTGCTGTCCCCGCCGTCCGTGGCCGGGCTCCGCCTGGCGCCGTCTCCCCGCCGGGCGCGCGTGGCGTTCCGCGCGGCGCCGGCGAGGCGGTCCGTGGCGGCGCGCGCGGAGCTGAGCGCGTCGCTGGTGATCAGCCTGAGCACGGGCGTGTCGCTCTTCCTGGGCCGCTTCGTCTTCTTCAACTTCCAGCGGGAGAACGTGGCGAAGCAGGTGCCGGCGCAGAACGGCAAGACGCACTTCGACGCCGGCGACGAGCGCGCCAAGGAGTTCTCGGCCCTGCTCAAGTCCAACGACCCCGTGGGCTTCAACCTCGTCGACGTCCTCGCCTGGGGCTCGCTCGGCCACATCGTCGCCTACTACATCCTCGCCACCTCCAGCAACGGATACGACCCCAACTTCTTCTGAGCGCCTGGCCGTGTTCCTGAGCTTGTATTCTACAGTACTCCGTTTGTGTGTTTGGCTCTGCGCCATGCATGTATCTGATGCTCAAAGATTGGTTAATTTGGACAAGTAGTGCAACTGCGCGTGTATAGTGCCGCGTGAATTTGATCTTCCTCTATGTCTCTGCCTTCTTCAGTTACTGTCCCTGTTTCAGTTGCCATGTTCGCTCGAGTTTATTCCGAAGTACTTTTCAGCCATGGAATAGTGTTTTCCTCTCACAGCATTTCAGTATAAGCATCAGCATAAGCCAAATTTCAGCATCAGCGAACAGGGAATGTCATGCGCAAAGCCAAAGCCAACCTATGTTGTGCTAGTTCATGACTTGAGAACAACACATACATCAGCAGATCAGACGTCTGATACAGTATAATAAGTGAACATTGGCCAGGGGAAAAGAACAAGCAAAAATAGCATTTCCAGGATCCGGGGAAGGGGAACCAAGGCCCCGTTTAGTTTCCCCCAGAATCCAAAATTTTTTGCGCAGTACTCGTCACATCAAATCTTACGGCACATGCATGGAGTATTAAATATAGACGAAAAAAAAACTAATTACACAGTTAGCCGAGAAATCGTGAGACGAATCTTTTAAGCCTAAATAGTCCATAATTAGACAATTTTTACCAAATACAAACGAAAGTCTTCAGGTAGCTAAAAACTAAAAATTTCCGGAACTAAACACGCCGAGTAGTTTCACCGCAGTGTAGTGATTCCCGGTGAAAACGGAGTTGATGTCACAAAACTGAAGTTTCTTAGAGCTAGTTGATGCCTAATAGATAACAAAAAAAACATTTTTTTAAGAATACCTACATGATGTTTTCTGACCGTGCAAACAAAAAAACAATTTGAACAAGTAGTGGGACCACATGGTTTTACTGCCACGTGAATTTGGTATTGGAAGAAGCAAGTGCAATTCAGTAAGTAATATCACTTGAACAACAATTTCATCAGTAACATAATAAACAATTCAATCTCATTACACGTCCAATATAGTAATCATCACATCACATTACACGACGGCAGCAGTGGACAGCAAACTCTGAACCGCTACAGAATTCTAAACCATGAAGGAAGGCATCAGAGAACGCCTCACGGTGGTTAGGCTCCCACATCTTTCTCGGATACTCTCTCGTGGTGTGATGGGATGCATTTTCTTCTGCTTCGGCTGTTCTAACATCTTGGGGTCCTCGATGACGCGGATCTTGCGCTGGCTCTTGGCATTCTCGGCCTCCTGGTAGCCCTCTCGGAGCTTACGCTTAGTAGCCAACATCTTGTCGGATTCACTACAACTGCTGCCAGCGACGGGAGTCCTCTTGGATGGAAATTTGGCCGACGTGTCTTTGATTTGCGTCTCGTCTTTGCCGGTGGTGACGGCAGTCCTCTTGGATGGAAATTTAGCCGGCGTGTCTTTGGTTTGCGTCTCGTCTTTGCCGGTGGTGACGGGAGTCCTCTTGGATGGAAATTTGTCGGGTGTGTCTTTGATTCGCGTCTCGTCTTTGCCGTTGCGACGTGCACATTGGTGTTGACGACGAAGGCGAGTCTCTCTTTCTCGGGCGGCATCAGACGAGACAGGTTGTTAAGGGCCTCCATAGCTGCTTTGGCGCTGTCCAGTTCGCTGTCAACGGCTGACCGCCACCCGCGCACAACGTCGCGCGTGAGGCTGCGGATCCGGGATGACTCGTGCTGCCCCAGGGTGGAGACGGACTTAGCAAGGTCGCCGGATGCCAGAGCCCTCGACGACACGGGCACCTCCAGCAGCGTGACGAGGGACTCCGCCATCGCGCCGTCGAGAGCCAAGCAGAGCTGCTCCGCTCTCTCGTCTTCATCTTCGGCGTCGCACAGCATCTCGACGATTCTGCCCCTTAGGGACCGGAACTCGTCGCGGGAGATGGACGGGTGGGCAGCTTAGATGGCGGCGTCGATGTGACCGAACGCCGAGAAGAAGCGCTTCCAGCGGCGAAGCGGGCCTAGCCCTGACATGGCGGCGGCCGGCGGAGTGTCAAACCCTAGCTAGCCTACCGATTTTGTGGCTGTGCGGCCTGCGGGTGGATGGATGCAGTGGCGGTGAGAAGGAGAGGATATGCAATGTGAGTTGAGAGAGCTGCCATTGATTTCCTTATAAATGGCCCGCAGGCGAGTTCGACACAAGAACGGATTAGCATGGCGGCTTAACGCGCACGCAATGTGACGCGTTTCGGCAGGATATTCAGATCCGGATTTGCTTATGAAGTTATAGTATCATGCAGTAGCTCACTCTGCCGATCCAACAGCATTGGCCGCTTGAAGGTTGAATCCAACAAGCCTGGCGCCAGATTTTTGTGGGCATGGGTTTCATTGAATTTATAATTATGTTATATCGTATAGCCCACATAAAACATCATGGCAGATCTTAGCATAAACTACCAAGGTGACGAGATCCCTTTTTGAACATTATGGTGACCATAGCAAAAAGTACACAGGTGGCATTCCAGAATCCAGAGAACCCAGAAGTACAATAAACTCACATTCATAAAGAAATTACTAGCAAAATCGAGTTGCTGGTACAAAAACGAAAATTTGTAAGGCGATTGATGCCTAATAAGTTACAGTGAACAATCTTTCAACAATGCCTACACAAAGGCTGACTGGCATAATGTTCTAACCTCAAGTAGGTACAATGTCCGGAGAAGAGGGCAGGAAGCGAACGAGGATGGTACTGATGGCTATGCATAGCAACACAAACTGGACCGAGCAGAACAAGGAGGCTCTGCTAGCTCTGGCCTGCAGCTTCAGAACTTCTGAAGTCTCGGAGAGCTCCTTGCATTGTGACTCTAGTTTATCCACCATCTCCTCCAGCATCATCACCCTGTTCTCAGCGTGCCTCAGTTTAGTTTCTAAGGACTTGTGATCCGCCGGAAGGGATTTCTGTGCCTCGTTAAGAGCAAATTGATCCATGGTCAGGAGTTTCCAATCCTGTGAAGCTCTCGTAAGGATAAAACACTGAATCTCTGCCTCCATTTTCTCCAAGAGCAGTTGGTCTACATCAGAATGTAGAGACAGCAGATCGTTGTTACATGCTATGGTATTCTGAGGTTGTACTTGGCTGAGTGCATCTAGTTCAAGTATTTTTGAATCCTGCTCACTGATGACCATGGTGGCTTCTTCCAGCTTTGACTCGAGCATCTTTATCTTCTCATTTAATTCTTCTACAGGTGAGCTGCTCCATTCTATTTCACTTTGGTGACTTGTGGAATCTTCGTCAGTTTCTTTCCTGATTGCCACAAGCTTTTGGATCTCTGCAATATATATAGAAAGAAACAGTCAATGGAAAGCACTTGACAGGGGCAGAATAAGATTTTCTTAGAACAAAAACCATGTTTTTGTAGGAAAAGCTAAATAAGGTTTCAGCAGATCATAAAGATATATAGATGAGTTATGACCATGCAGCATATGTTAATTGGCACAACGAAATTTACAATAGTATTTCTCAGAAGAAGCAAAATAAGCATGGAAAAGATGCTAGCTGAATACAACAACGAATACTCCGCTTCGAAGAAGTTACGAAGCATGTAAATTACTCATTTTCAGCTAAAAATTCTAAAGTACACAAGTATATCACAGAACAGGGAAATTCTAGCAGGTGTTTAACAATCAACAATTGTGGTAGATAATTACAGTAGACTTCGTATTCTTGGGAAAAAACCATGACCTTTGAACTGCTTGATGGCTATGATATGCCAATCAAAATGGCAAAAGGTCAAAGCTACTGCATTTGTTTTAGAAACAAGCATGCCTTCACCTTGACCAGCTCTTATTACAGGCAAAATAATTGTTTAGACAAAAAGCAAACAAGGACCATTTGGCAGGATGCTCTTAGCTAAACTCTTCTAGTGGAGCAAACTCATTCAAACAGTGGTGTTCTACTGAATCAACCACCATCAGCATTCCAGCAAATAGAGTAGCCCACATCATAAACCTAAATTAATTAATCTCATTGAGAAAATCCAGGGCATCACCCCAAACTAAAAGATCAAAGATGCCTGCATGTCCATCAAAAAGTAGTAATGAACAATTATGACACTTAGATCATTAATCAAGCATACCAAACAACAATCAACTTTGTCTCTCAAAATCATGAGACGCCATGCAACGAGCAGAATTCCAATACGTAATAGTCTCTAATAGGCAAGGTTTGAATAATTTGAAAGTTCGCAAGTTAAGATGGTAGTGAGGAATCCAAACCATACCATTCTCAAGCGCTTCTTGTGCCGACTGAAGCAACGCCACCGACTCAGCATACGGATCCAAACCTGAATGAGTCCCTCCATTCTCAAACTTGCCGACACTCGCTTCATCAAAGATATGATTGTTGGAATCGGAGTCACAGTTCCCCAATCTCCCTACTACACTCCCATTCTCCTTGTAGAAACCTCCTGTAGCATACCGCAGGTCCCCACTTGGAGGTTCGTCGTCACTTTGATGGCCATCAGGGAATAGAACCTTGTGAACACCGTTGCTTGTGACGCCAGCACTAGATCGCCGCGCATGAGCAGCGTTAGAGCTTCGGAGGTTGGACTCGACGCTGGAGCGAGAATTCTCTGCTTCAGCAGGGGAGGAGGCAACGCGAACGCTAGCGCCGCGCACACGAGCAGCACGAATGCCCTTGCCATGAGCCGCACCGGGGGCGCGGGATCGCGCCCTGTCGCGCTCCCAGCCGAAGCCGACGGACGAGAAGTCGTGGCGCGGCGCGCTGGCGGCCGTGGACAACTTGCTGGTGCGGTCGTCGCTGTTGTCCGAATCGGCGCCGCCAGCTCCCACCGAGAAACCGGCGGTGGCAATCAGGTGGCCCAGATTCGGGTCCAACCTAGTCAGCGCCGGCGCCGGCGGTGGGGACGCCTCCAGCGGCACGAAGCTGGACTCCACGGACGCGACCGAGCTCTCGACCTCCTCTGCAGCCGCGTCCTGCTTTCCCTTGGGCTCGTCGGCGGCAGGACCGTAACGACGCTTGTGAAGCTGCGCCGCCAAGTCCTCACCCGCGCTAGCACCAGCGCCGGTACCGGCCCCGGGGCTCGCCGGAGACCCCTCGTGGTGCTGCTCGCGCGGGATACGGCGCCACCGGCGGAGCCCGCGGCCCTTGGTGACCGGTTCGGCCGGCCGTGTCTGCGGCTCCGGCTCCGGCGCCGGCGCTGGCGCCGGCGACTCGCCCACCGACTCGCCGACGCTGTTGGGGCCGGAATCCATGCCGCCCGCCACCGGAATTGACGTCGGAGGCCGCGGCTTCAGAAGCCGGATGGGATGAGTTGCGGCATCGGAGGACGGGAGGCACGAGTCCTTGGGATCGGCGCGAGCCCTTGGTGGGGGCTCCTGGGATCGGAATTCCCCAGCTCGGGCCTGGCCGCCTGGAGCTGGAGATCCAGGGAGTGGAAGGCGAGAGGAAACAGACAGTATCAGTAAACAAACCAGAAAAAGGCTGATTTTTTGGTTCCCCTTATCGTTGTGGTGTTCGCTGTACGCGGCTAGTTCTTTGTGTGGGTCCCGTGTCCTAGCTGGCGGGCCCTACAAAGTACACAATCCGGGTCACCGGCCGCCGGCTGTTACTGCAATCGGGCCGCACGAAAAGTGACGCATTCACGGCCCATGAGCAACGGCAATTGTGGTACGCCTATCCGCCGACCGCTGGCAGATAGCACCTGCCGACCCGAAACCGCCCCCGCAAACACCCCACCCCCCCCCCCCCTGACCCGAAACCGCCCCCCTGCAAACACCCCACCCCCCACCCCCCGACCCGAAACCGCCCCCGCAAACACCCCCCAAACCCCAACTTCCTTCACCAAATTCAATTGTGTTGTTAACAGCCACACAGTAAAATCCAAAATAGCTGACATCAGCATATATCCTATGTTTTTTTAAAGTAAAAAAAGTCATAACTCCTAAACCAGATATTATAATTATAATCCGATTCGTGTTCCTTGCAATAAACTTTTCAAAACACGACCCCACATGAATACATTTCGATAAAAAAATTTAAAGAACATTTATCTCATGACGAACATGTATTTAAAAATAATCGTCGAACATCACATTAACAATACAAGAACATAAAAAAGCATAGAACATCATATGTATACTACGTGAACATCACATATATCATGAAATTAAAAAATAAAATATATCCTAGAATATCAATGTATACTACATGTCGATGTACAAAGTGATCAATAAGTAAATATTTATAGTTTTGCCGAACGTTGTGATCGGAGGTGGCCTAGCACTCAATGACACAGGGTTTATACTGGTTCAGACAACGTGCCCTATGTCCAGTTTGAGTCAGTCGATGACTTTATTTCTAAGTTCAGGTGCTCGAAGTTTGCAGTGGGGTTATAAACGAGAAGGAGAAAGATGGGGTGCACGAGAGGTCCGGTCGGCTCTGGTCGGAAGGGCCGAGAGCGACAGGAGCTCCTCTATGAGCTAAGTGTTGAAGCGTGTGCTTGAGGTCCGAACCTGACGGTTCTGTGGTTGTGAGCTAGTGAACTTGATCGATCTGGATTAACTGAGTTTCTTAGGAGAGAGCGCACCCCCTTTTATAGATAAAGGAGATGGCCTTACAAGTGAGAGGGAAGGAGTACGTTTGCTTCTAAGCCTTGTTGCCCACGCCGGCGGGTACATGATGATGGTAGACACCCACAACACTGTTGGATGTCGGATGTATGTGAGAGGTTACGTCGTCTTGTTTTCGGGTATGGCAGATGTCGGTACCTGCATATATTGTTGATGCCCTAGAGGCATGTGAGGAGTTTCACCATGTTCCCTCGGTACGGTAATTTCGAGCGCCCACAACGCTGTCGATGCCCAAAGGCATGTGAAGGGGGGGCTTACCATGTGGAAGTTAATAGCGCCCACACTACTGTAGGTAAAAAGTCGGCGCCTACAATACTGTTTGTGTCAGGGCGGTTGCAGAGTACTGTTCCTACAGGTGTAGATGGTATGGTCCCCGGTACCGTGGTTTGACTTATGCGTCTTGCCTTGTTTTCTCTGTTCGTTCCCTGGTCCTTTCTGGACAGGCGTCCGTGGTCGGTTGGTCCCAGTCGGCTCTGGTTCCGCCAATCGGAGAAGAGCGGTGAGCAGGGCTTCTACATACTGTGACAGAACCGCCCAATTTATACAAGATCAAGTACGGTTGTCCCCGCTAACACGTTGACACACCCATACTTTCACTCATATAAACCCGGTAGTCCGCCGAGTGTCCCGAAAGACCTCGATAAATCAACATCACAACCAAGATCGCGTGATTAAGCAAATACACATCACATACATCGAGTTGCAGCGAAAATAATATTACAAAGGGGTTAAGAAATAATAGTACAAGTTTGGGTTTCAAAACTGATTAGTGAAAACAACATAGCTTTCAAATGATTACATTATTATAAGTTCCAAATATATGGCTAGCATAGTGACATCATCCGACAAAAGCATATAGATGAGAAGTAAGTATAGAATCACCGAGTCCACCGGTGGTTAGCCACCATCATCAACAAAGTCGAGAACATCACCGCAATAAGGTGGGATAAACCCCGAGTACTTGAATGTACTCAAATGAGGACTACCTGTTGGAAACCAAAACAAATGACACCAAGGATCATGCAAGGCTTTCTTTAGTGGGCTAGTGACTTGTTTGCGAAAAGCATAAGCTATCATGAAGAAACCATTTTAAGTACTTTGCATCATCTTTATTATGACCTATCCATCTAGGTAAGCACCTGCATTATAGCAATCACTTGATTAACCAATAACATCCAGCTACCAATTTAGATTTAGCATATCCCATACCATCCAGATAACCATCATTGTTCCATAATAATTACTACGATGCAATAAACTTCGAGTCAAGTGCTCACTATCCAGGAGCGATGGCGATTCAAATCGATTCCTAACCAGCTGGTGATTTATTCCTTACACAAACCTCACTCACCCGTTAAAGTGAGATATTGATCACCGAGTCAACTATCCAGGAATCTCGAGTTTGCCAGGAACCACATGTACCCGGGGGCCGACCGACTGCACTTTGGTCTTATCATCTCGCCCCCGTGTCCTACCACACCTGCTTCCGCACAAGGCGTCATGGGCAATCTACTCGGCCCGAATAATCTCCCCACTTCATGGGTCGGAAGGTACTTTATCCGCCAGCTAAAATGTAAGGCATGCGTTCAACATGACTCGAGGCCCAACAACGGTCGGTCCTTAATCGACACAGACGAAACTAACAAAGACCCCGTAACCCCTCGTCTGGTTGCCTCCAACTTTTTCCGTCCGGTCTTCAATTATCCATCACACATGGTTAATTCCAGGATATCATTTTCTCCATAGCTAAATTCTTCCAGTAACCACCTATAATGTAGGTGATCGGATATCACCGATCGCTACCGGCCTAAGCAAGGCTAAGCAGTTATTCGATCCTGACCTAACAGGGTAAAAAGGTAATAAGGTAGGCAAGGATAGTAATAAATGCATCAACGGTTTCAATCAACTCCTATAACTTAATGCAACAATATATAACTCATATATAGAAAGAATTGCTTTTATAAATTAGGAGACTTATTAATGCTCCGGGGCTTGCCTGGGATCCGACACAAGTCAGTTCAGTTAGCTTGCACCATCCTGGTGACATCTTAGATCCTAGCACTCGCTTAGTCCTTCCATCTTCGGGACAGATCCATCAAATACTGTCTTCGGGTTTGGCTCCAACATCACGTCCTTCACGTGGTTCATCTAGCGTACCTAGATGAGATGCAATATGCAAGTGCATAAATATGAAGAATAGTACCATGAGACACATCACAAAATAGCAAGCAAGACAAGCATAGTTTACACTAACACACTTAAGTACTTTGCGATGCTTAACTTAAACATCACACAATCTATCATGCTAAGATGGCAAAGAAGACGACAACACCAATCATGACACAAGTTTCCCAAGATCTCAAGTGCTCTAACTCAGTCATCATTCAAGGCATACGTCACACTTAACAATATACAAGCAAGCACTATAATTGGAATCTGCCAATTTCTGGACATGCAAACAGCAGCTACAAGATTTAGCTATAACTGGAGTTACACAAATCCAAATGACTTGCAAGAAGACATTATGGAAAGCTTATGAAATTTTCTACAATTCATATTTAATCATCTTAGCATGATTCTCAAGTTAACTAAGTCAAATATATCCATTTACAGAAACTGGTCTACAATTGACAGAAAGCAGCCATTTCTGAAACCCAACTTTAAACAGCTATAACTCTTAAACTACTTGGCCAAATGACACCAAATTTTAATACAAGCTAGATACATGAATTATCTACAACTTTTGTATAAATAAGTTTCACAACAAAGCACATTATCATGAAGAACTTTGCTAAGTTTCCAGATCTGTCCATAAACCACATCGGCAAGAAAATAATTATTAACTTATGATGCAAATACATAATTGGGCAAAACCAACTTTATCAACATTTCACACATGACTAAAGAACAACAGAAAACCTAGTGTCCATGACCAAATAAATTCTTTTAATGCATTTCTTAATTTATTTTAGATAACAAGGTGACTTAATGAACATATACCAAAAGTGCACAATAACTTCTACAAAAATTACAGTGGCTCACATATCCTCTCAATAGTCTACTGTACAAATTTCACTCCATTTGAATATGTATAGCAACCTCTATGAAAAAGACAAGTTGCTAAAGCAAGAAATCATGTGAGAGCAAGATAAACCAATAACTCACTCATACTTCATCCAATACTCATGAAATTTTTACCACACATCAACTATCACATGAATAGCATGCCACAAAAATTTCACTTCATTTGGAGCCCTAGATCTACAGTTATGAAAAATAACAAATTCAACTAGCATTACAACCTTACTGCACAATTCTATTTTTACCGCAAAATATTTAAACTAAAACATGCCATATTATAGATCCACTGCATAGACAATTTCACAAGGATTCCAAAAAGTCCTCATTTACTATTTTACGAATTTTCTACGATTTACTATGAATTTCCAAAGTTCCTGCAAAATCATTATAAACCAGTCCTTACGACACTATTCACATGAGTCTATGACATTGCAGATAGGACCCTCCCTTTCTTCAAATTGCTGTGCGAGGTCCCCGACGTGAATTTGGAGCAGAGGATCGCCGGGGAATCGCTGCTCCGGCCGGAGGAGGCCATGCCGTCGGCGGATGAGGGGCGGGGAGCACCAGAGGGTCCACGCGCACCCTAAGGCTGCCGCGGATGTCCGGGAGACGGGCCGTGGTGCCCTGAGCCACGCATGCCGACGGCATGCAGTGGCGGCGTCTGCGGTCCTCCGGTGGCGACGGCGATACGACGGCCGTGGAGACTGGAAAATGGGCGCGGGAGGGGCGGCGTGAGGCGAGGAACATGACGGCACTACCGGCTTGGAAAGAGGAAGGGCTGAGAAGCGGGGACGCGGCGAGGCCGAGCTCGGCCATGGCACTGGGCACGAGCGGCAGCGCGAGGAAGGAAGCGGCAAGGCGAGTGGGGGAAAGCATGGCGCAGCTCTGGCGCGCGTGGAGAAGTAGCGAGGCGACCGCAAGGAGGCGAGGGCACGCGGCGGAGAGCAGAGGCGTAGCTCGCGCATGGTCGCCACGCACGGGGCACGCGGCATCCATTGGGGCATTTCCGCGAACAGCTGGCGGGCGACGGAGTGGACATGGTGGGAAGCCGATTTGGGCCGTCTCGGGTGCGAATTGGACTTTGGGCCTAAAACGAAGTTTGAAGCCTGCGAACTGCTCTTCATTTTTCATTTAGAGACCAAGGTCATTAGAGCTCTTCAACAGCGGGTAATGAGGCCACAAACTGTCAGTGTCAGCGCCTTGATAACGGTCACGGAAATTCACTTTCGGAGGTCAAAACTCGGTCAAACTCAGTGCAACTTTTTGCATGCTCTTCTCCATAGTATAACCTTCAACTTTTATTTTTGGACCAACTCAAGTTGCTTAACGAATTTCGGAGAACGCGAGACGTCAATGCCGATGTCGATGAATTTCTAGACTTAGAATATTTCTAACTGCTGAAATCAGCAGCAAATTTGATCTTGTGATCTCGATTTGACTTACTTCCAAGATGATCTAGCTCTTAGTCCAAAAACAAAGTTTGTTCTACATGATATGGACTACAACTTTCATTTAAGGTCCAACCTCAAAACTGGTATAGAACCTGCTGTTCTACTTTGACCAAAGTAGGATCACGATGAAGCTTAAATCATCCTTTTTGATCCATTGGAGCATTTTCTTGGCATTTGCCCAACATGAACCTTTCATGACTTTTGTTGTAGAGTTCATCTAGAGTCATTTTGGCAAGGTTGCAAGGTTTGGTTGACATCTCATGTTCTCATTTACTTAATAGTGCAATTCAAGCACTTAGTAAAATCATTCCAACAAGGATATAACTTATCATTTCATGTGACTTTTTGATTTCAAACTTCATGAAACTTTTCGAGTGTCCAATATAGATGGGTATTGATGTGAGACACATAAAGATAACCCAATCACACCACCCAAGCATATATCTTGAAAAGGGGTCTATAGGCGAGCAAATGTGCAATATCCAAGTTTAGGTTGGGGCTCGTTTCTATAGGTTTGACCTTGACATCTTCATCATCACTTAATATACCATGTTTTAGCTCAAACCCATTGCTTAACTAGTGGCAAACACCTGAGGTGTTACACATACCCCGGTCGGAGACACAGAGTCGGAAGTAGTGCTTCGGTCAGGCCTTCCGATCGGAGAGGCTGTCCGGAGGCGACTGAGTCGGAGCGAGCGCTCCAGTCGGAGATGTAGGCTGGAGTCGGAAAATGGGTGCCGCTCCTCCTCGGCTAGACCTTCCGGTCAGTGATTGAATCGTCATTCTGGCCTGTTGTCCGGATACTTGGGCCGGCCCATGAGTTTTGATCGCTGTTTGTTTGGGCCGAGCCTTTGTTGGGAAACCGGTCCGCGAGGGACCCCGGATTTATGAACCCGACACTACCGAACATCACAAATACATCGTAGAATAACACATTAACATTACACGAACATCACGAAAATACAACATAGAACATCATATGTATAGTACATGAACATCACAAAATATCATGAAATCAAAAATAAAATAATAAAATTGGTGAAGTAATTAATTAGAGTCAAATAAAAAGAAGAAAAAAAGCAACCGAACATCATAAAATATATCTAGAACATCAATGTATGCTTATTGAACATCACAAATACATCGTAGAACATCACATTTCTACACGCGGACATTGAAAAATACATCATAGAACATTACATGTATAGTACGAGAACATCACGTGTATGTGAAAAAATAAAAAAGAGTAAAAGATAAAATTATTAAAGTAATTAATTAGAGTAAAATAACAAAAATATAAATAAAATCATAAATAACAAATGCTAAATATATAGAACAAATAAATAACATAAATAAGAAAAGGAGAAATAAAGTTAAAAAGATCATATGTATACTACGCAAATATGACATGTATCACATGTAACATAGGGGAATTAATAAAAAGACTAAATCAAATATAGGGGGAAAATAATTATAGTAAAATAAAAGAATAAAAAAATTAAAGCAAAATAAAAAAATAAAATCACCAAAAACATAAAACAATAAGCAAAAATAAAAAAAGAAATAGAAGAAAAGAAAATAAAAATAAAAAAGGAATAAAAGATGAAAAGAAAGTGAAAAGAAGAATAAATGGGCACATAAAAGAACAAATAAAAAAAACAACGAATGGAAATAAAAAACGCACAACAAAAAGAAAAAAGAAAAATTTAAGAATAACAATAAAACATCAAAAGAAAAAGAAAAGGAAAAAGGAATTGAAAAAAAGAGAAACTCACCAACCGGAACTTGGAATGAACATGAAAAACATGAAACAGAGAAAAATAATAATTAGAAAAGAAAAACAAATAAAAGAAAATACAAGAAAGGAGAAGAAAAATTAAAAAGGGAAAACTAGCCTTGCGATGTATCATAGAAATATGGGAACATATCTAGTGCAAACCAACCTCTCCGTGCAAACCGTGTAAACCAACTGCGGGGGAGAGGTGGGATGGGGGATTTGCAAAAGTGTAATTACGCCCGCTCCTAATTACACTTTTGCAAATCCCCCTCCCACCTCTCTCCCGCAGTTGGTTTGCACGGTTTGCACGGAGAGATTGGTTTGCACTTGATACATTGCCTAGAAATATAGCTGTATGTGAAAATCGTATGCGTCATAGAGGAATAAAGAGGCACAGAAAAGAGAAAAGAAAAAAAAAAAAAAAGAACTATATCTATATCTATATCTATACATATACCCATACCTAATAATAAAGAGGCAAAATTTCCGGTGATTTTTTTCGTCCATTCTTTTTTTAGTCCCTCTCCCTCTAGCTACCGAACAATGGAGAGTTTGTTTTATCCGGACTTATATATATAACCCGTGCTCATACGAGTTAGAATAGTTCTCGTCTAGACCAATATGGAGTAGGAATCCTAATCTAAATAGATTCCTCAGATCCTGAGTACTCTAAATAGAACTAGTAATAATCAAATAGAAAAGGATAAGAGTTACGTTCTTTATTTTGCTCTGCTTTCTTTATTTACATACAGGTTAGAATAGCTCGCATTTAGACGAATATAGAGTAGGAATCCTAATCTAAATAGATTTCTCGGATCCTGAGTACTCTAGATAGAACTCTTAATAATCAAATAGAAAAGGCTCCGCTTTCTTTATTTAGTTATATGTCAAAAGGGAAGCAAAAATAAAAATCACGTATATCCTGTTTAGAACATGGAGTAATCTCCGAGTTTCTTCCTAGATTGAAAGCAAGTAGCTTTCTTTTACCTACTGTTTTTAGAAAGGGTTACCTAAACTTACAGGAACAATTTTGAGTTTACCATACGAAGTTCCATGTTAAAAAAAACGGCATGCTTCCCGTGGCCCAGTGTACCATTCTTTTTTAGCAACTCAGTGTATCAGTCTCTCTTTTTTTAGAAACACCCAGTGTATCAGTCAAACAGTGTTGTGTTGTGTTAGAATTTGGCCCGTGTAGTAGAATTTGGCCCAGCAACTAAATGGCCTATACCCACGGAGCAACAAACGGATCAAATTAAGATGTTTATTACTTTAAAAACAATAAGATGGTTATTACTTCAAAGAAAATTAAGATGGTTAAAGCTTGCATCCCATCTTCCCTGCCTATTTTACCTTACTGATCCATTTCTGATCACCTTAGCCAGAAGGATATGTATAAAATTTGGGAAGTACTGCTAAACTTATTTCTTGTTGATACCCCTTTCAAATTATAAATGTTTAATCCTGTCTCTATATTTTTCTGTTTGTGTATGTTGAATTGTCAAGCTAAATTAGCAATGTAACTAGCACATTGGCAGTTTTATGCATGAGGTGTTGTTTCTTCTAATTCGTGATTCATATAATCTTGTCCGACTGTCACTTTTAATTAATTCACTCATTCCGAGTTCAGTTTTTGGCTTGTAGGTTGACAAACCGGCAGTGATAGGCCACTATCACTATCTGTTGGAAGCAACTATGGCAGTGATTGGGGTTCAGCCCGACAGTGATTAGCAGTTTTAGCGCAACGAGGCTCACTAAAGGAAGACACGAACATATTTAGATATATAGTTATCTTGAATTTATTTTGTGTTGAACGTTTAGACTCGAACTCCGGGTGCGGAACGACAGAGATATATGGTATATAGACTGAGACAACATACATGTATAATAATATAGATATATCACACCGTACCATCATTGTTATTTTCAGTCGTTTGATTTGATTGATTGATTGATGCTCATCAGGTGCATTAATTAAGATTCAGCGCGTGCTCAATTCCACCCAAAATCCTAAAAAGTGCTACAGTATCTGTCACATTGAAGGTTTGCGGCCTGTGCATGGAGCATTAAATGTAGACGAAAAAAAACTAATTGCACAGCTTGGTGAAAAATTACGAGACAAACGTTTTGAGCCTAATTAATCCATATTTAGAACACTAATTATCAAATAAAAACAAACATGCTACAGTTGCCCTCAGACGCAATGAGCGGCAGCATAGTGTACTGGTATGACCTCGTGACGTTGAAGAGAAAAGACAGCGGGCATGAGCATGACCATGACCAACGCGACATTGTGGTGCGCATGCTAGACAAAAAGCGTGGCGTGCGCCGCACAAACGGCACTGTGCTAGTAGCCGGCGCCGGCCTCCGCATCGTCGACAGGAGCACCTTTCGCCCAGGCGACATCATTGCATATATAGGAGTCGGACGTCGGTGGCCAGATCAAGGTCATCACGGGAGTCTCTAGGGCGCTTGACCCGATTCGCTTTGACGACGGACAACGCCGACAGCAGGGTGTCATGTCTAGGCCATCGGAGTAGCTTCGCCGCGACACGGGGCTCGTCTTGGGCGACTATGTCGTGTCTACCCCGTGGCTCGGCAGGGTCGCTTAGGTGTCCCTCCATGTGGACGTGGCGTTCGACGACGGCACACTTTGAACACTCACCAGGGAACAACGCAAATTGGTAGGAGCCTAAACAAAGGAGGAGAACAACTAAGGTCTAGTTTAGTTTGCAAAAAATTTTGTAAAATTTTTCACATTTCTCGTCACATCGAATCTTTAGACGCATACATGAAGTATTAAATATAAATAAAAAATAAAACTAATTACACAGTTTAGACGAAATCCACAAGAGACGAATCTTTTAAGCCTAATTAGACTATGATTAAACACTATTTGTCAAATAACAACGAAAACACTATAGTACTCATTTTGCAAAAATTTTCATCTAAACAAGCCCATGAATCACGACATGCGGAGCAGCCGGCAGACGAACAACGTCTTAGGCAACGCGTTGTCGGCCACTCCCAGTCAGTCTCCCTGGCGTTCCGATGGATTAAAGGCTACTGAAAGCCAAGTCGCATCAAAGGCACCGTCTCCAGAGCATACGGCGCCAGCGCGCTCGTGCATTGGGTCGCCTCCATGCATCTGGGAACCAACAAGATGCTTATCCGCATGCTGCCACATTGTTCTGACCCAGGCTGAAGACACTACGTGCGTGTTGCCGTTGCCACATCCTGTCTCCCGCATGAGCGTTGTGCCGCGGTGTAGTGCCGGCACAGTTTCGCACTGTAGCCATTACTCTATCGGGCTAGGCTGCCATCCATGCGCACTAGTACCGGTCATAAAATTCTAAGGGTACTATGACGATCTCATCGTAACGGGTCCTCTTGATCATGTATAAAATCTTATAATATATAGTACTAATTTTATTTACAAAACGAAAGCAAATTTAATAACATATTTTTAATTTAACATGTCGGATAATTATCGAGGAACAATATAGATTAAGCAATATATTTGTAGATGTATGATAATTATCGAGGAACAATGTAGATTAAAAAAATAATATTGTCGGGTTCATAAACCCGGGGTCCCTCGCGGACCGATTTCCCAACAAAGGCTCGACCCAAGCAGACAGCGAGCAAAACTCATGGGCCGGCCCAAGTATCCGAACAACAGGCCAGAAGAGCGATCCAATCACCGATCGGAAGGTCTGGCCGAGGAGGAGCGGCACCCGTTTTCCGACTCCGGCCTACCTCTCCGACCGGAGCACTCGCTCCGACTCCAGCCGCCTCCGGACAGCATCTCCGAACGGAAGGCCTGGCCGAAGCACTACATTTGACTCCGCGTCTCTGACCAGGGTACGCAGAAGCCCTGCTCATCGCTCTTCTCCGACTGGCGCAACCAGAGCCGTCTAGGACCAACCGACCGGGGACGCCCGCCCGGAAAGGACTATGGAACGAATGGAGAAAGCAATGCAAGACGCACAAGTCAAACCATGGTACCGGGGACCATACCCTGTACACCTACAGAAACAGTACTCTGCAACCACCCTGACACAAACAGTATTGTAGGCGTCGACTTTTTTCCTACAGTAGTGTGGGCGCCATTAACTCCCATACGGTAAGGCCCCCCACATGCCTCTGGGCATCGACAGCGTTGTGGGCGCTAGAATTTACCGTACCGAGGAAACATGGTGAAACTCCTCACATGCCTCTAGGGCATCAAGGGTATATGTAGGTACCGACATCTGCCATACCCGAAACAAGATGATGTAACCTCCCACATGCATCCAACATCCAACAGTGTTGTGGGCGCCTACCATCATCATGTACCTGTCGGCGTGGGCAACAAGACTTAGAAGCAAACGTACTCCTTCCCTCTTACTTGTAAGGCCATCTCCTTTATCTATAAAAGGGGGTGCGCTCTCTGCCAAGAAACTCAGTTAATCCAGGTCGATCAAGTTCACTAGCTCACAACCACAGAACCGTCAGGTTCGGACCTCAAGCACACGCTTGAACACTTAGCTCATAGAGGAGCTCCTGTCGCTCTCGGCCCTTCCGACTGGAGCCGACCAGACCTCTCGTGCACCCCATCTTTCTCCTTCTCATTTGTAACCCCACTGCAAACTTAGAGCACCTGGGCTCAGGAATAAAGTCACCGACCAACTCAAACTGGGCGTAGGGCACGTTGCCTGAACCAGTATAAATCCTGTGTCATTGAGTGCTAGGCCACCTCCGATCACAATGTACGGCAAAACTACAAATATTTTCTTGTTGGTCACTTTCTGCACCGATAGTTGGCACCGTCCGTGGGGAAGATGTTGTACGTTCAACACTTTTTGGTCAACGGATGGCTCTCTTTTCTACCACCCTCGCCGTGATGGGCTCGAGCGATACGATTCGCTTCGGCTCACTGGAGTTTCCCGCACTCTCACCTGTTGGGATGTGGGTTCCACCCGTCTTTGAGCCATCCCAGGCCTTCCTCTTCGGAATCCTAGACTTCATCGTCGACCGGCTCGGCATACTACACCTCCGCGATGAGGCTCTTGTTCCGGCGCCCATCGAAGGGGCACCCTCCATCGGCTCCGGGACGCTCAACGACTTCAACGACGCGGCATATGCGCTTCATTCCAAGCAAACTCTCTGCTCAAACCCCGCTGTAAGTAATATGCGTACCGTTATTTACTCTTTATTTACTATCTCTTGCCGATCACCCGGAGGGACCGTATTGCCCGCCCCATGAACACCATACGATCGGTTCCCCTACGGCCTCACATCCCCCACGGATGCGTATGCTCGGGGGCTCCAAAGGATGCTAGCGCCATCCCCCCTCACATCCGAATTCATGGGAATGGCGAGCTACGCTCCTGCCACTCTCCACAAACTCCCGGATGATGAGGTTGAGAGCGACGGCTCCAGCATCGGCGATGTGGCACCCCGCCACCATCCGTCCTGGAGAGTACGCTATGGCGGACGCTCCGGGACAGCCACCGGTGGTTGTGGAATCTACGTAGACTCACACCCCTCCGGACCCACGTGCGGGGGCCCTCGTGTCTGCGCAAGCGCACGCCGAGGAATTACGACAACGGGAATAGAACCAACAACCGGCATCGGGCCCGGCACAATGATGATGTCCACCGGGCGGCGGTGAGAGCAGGCGTCACGGATCTCGGCCGAACCATCGAGGGGAGCGGTGAAACACGCCCCAGGCACGCCCGCCGGCCGGACGACCAGAGTCCCAGCCCTGAGGGCCCGGGGCCACGGGCCTTTGACCGGCGTATCCGGAGAGCGCCGTTCCCACAGCGCTTCCGACCGCCCACCAATATTACCAAGTACACCGGGAGACAAACCCCGGTATTTGGTTCGAAGATTTCTGGCTCGCCTGCCGAGCCGGAGGGGTGGATGATCACTTTTTCATCATTCAGTATCTCCCCATCTGTGTGAGGGAACATGTTCGAGCATGGCTTGAATTCCTCCCGCACGACAGCATCCATGACTGGGCGGACCTCAAGAGGGTCTCCGTTTGGAATTTCCAGGGGACGTATGTCCACCTTGGAAACTCCTGGGACCTCAAGAGTTGCCAGCAGGAGCCCAGCGAGTCCCTATGGGACTACATCCACAGGTTCTCCCAACGATGCAACTCCCTCCCTGATGTCGTCGATGCGGACGTCATCAGCGCGTTCCTCTCTAAGATGACCTGCGAGTCCCTGATCCACAAGCTTGGATGCCTGAAGCCCCATACCACCCGTGACCTACTCGATGTCGCCACTAACCACGCCTCCGGTGAGGAAGCGGTCTTCAACGGAGGTCGGGACAAAGGCAAGGTGAAGCGCACGGACCAAGACGAGGGCCCCTCCACACAGAGGGGCAAGAAGAACAAAAAGGATCGATGTCGATCGGACAACACTGCGTTGGTCGCCGCAACTGACCGCACTGGCAAGCAGCCCCAATAGGGCCTGCCTGACCACTTCAATAAACTCATGGATAGCTCATGCACCAACCACGCCTACCCCGTCAAACACCTCTACAAGGACTATGAGCTCCTCAAATGTTTCCTACGATAGGCCGGTGGGTCGAAAGAAGGGGACGACAAAGAGGCGGCAGCCAAGAAAGGAGGCACGGCGGGCAAGGATGGAGATGGTTTCCCCGACGCCGATGAATGCATCATGGTCTTTGGTGGATCCGACATCATCTGGTCCAAGCGCCAGCATAGGGTACGCTATAGGGAGGCATGCGCCGCCGAGACGACCATCCCCTCCTTCCTCAGCTGGTCGGAATCTCCGATCACCTTTGATCAGAGGGACCATCCCTCCCACGTCACAAGACTTGGACACTACCCGCTCATCATCGATCCCATCGTCCTCAAGAAGCGCCTCACCAAGGTGCTGATGGATAGAGGCAGCGGCCTCAACATCCTCTACGTCGACACCCTCGACGCCATGCGCATCCCCCAATCGGAGCTCCGCCTGGCGAGCTTTCCCTTCCATGGAGTGATCCCGGAGCGCAGGCATACCCGCTCGGGTAGATCGACCTTCCCATCATGTTTGGTAGCCGAGCCAACTTCTGCTCGGAGGTTCTCACCTTCGAAGTGGTGGACTTTCTAGGATCCTACCATGCCATCTTGGGGCGGCCATGCTACGCCAAATTCATGGCAATCCCCAACTACACCTACCTCAAGCTGAAGATGCCGGGACCGAACGGCGTCATCACCATGAGCAGCGCCTTCTCGCATGCCTTCACGTGCGACCACGAGCACAACGAGCTCGCCACTATGGTCGTCAACTCGTCCGAGCTCCCACGGCTCGGGGAATCATCGATCCCGGCAGTCCCAGACTACAACAAACCAACCTCCTCGACGGTCTTCTGACCTCTCGAGGAAACCAAGGCGGTGGGAATCGACCCCACCGACCCAACCAAGATGGTTCGGATCGGGACCCAGCTCTCGGCCAAATAGGAACGCGAGCTCGTCGACTTCCTGCGTGACAACCGCGACGTCTTCGCATGGCAGCCTTCTGACATACCGAGCATACCATGAGGGGTCACCGAGCATGCACTGCGCCTCATCCCAGGCTCAAAGCCCGCCAAGCAGCGCCTACGTCGCTTCGACGACGAGAGGCGCAGGGCCATAGAAGAAGAAATCGCCAAACTCCTGGCAGCCGGATTCATCAGAGAGGTATTCCACTCCGACTGCCTTGCTAATCCCATTCTTGTTAAAAAGAAGACCGGGAAGTAGAGAATGTGCGTTGACTATACTGGCCTCAACAAAGCATGTCCAAAGGATCTCTTTCCTTTGCCGCGCATAGACCAGATAGTTGACTCCACCTCGGGTTGCGAGATCCTCTCCTTTCTGGATGCCTACTCAGGCTATTACCAGATCACGATAAAAGAGTCTGATCAGCTCGCAACCTCGTTCATCACCCCGTATGGTATGTACTGCTATGTAACCATGCCATTCGGCTTGAAGAACACTAGCGCCACCAACCAAAGGTGCATACAGCAATGCTTCGCTGACCAAATCGACCCGCTCGATCAGCCTGACCAAACCGAGTTGCCAAGACCAACGATCGCCGTCTATGTTGATGACATAGTGGTCAAAATAACTCAAGCCTGTGACCTGATCACAAACTTGGCCGCAATGTTTACGAACCTCCGAAGGTTCAACATCAGGCTGAATCCTGAAAAATGTGTTTTCGGGGTTCCAAAGGGGAAGCTGCTAGGATACATTATGTCCGAGCGCAGCATCGAGGCCAACCCCGAAAAAATCACGGCCATTTCCAACATGGGTCCCATACGCAACATCAAGGGCATGCAAATGCTCACCATTGTCTGGCTGCCCTAAGTTGATTCATCTCCGGCTCGGTGAACGAGGGATGCCACTCTACAAGCTCCTCAAAAAATGGACACTTTCGTCTGGATCGAGGAAGCCCAGCAGGTCCTGGAGAGCCTCAAAGCGTCCCTAATGTCAGCCCCAATCCTCGTCGCTCCCGAAAGGGGAGAACCCCTTCTCCTCTACATCGTGGCCAGCAACCATGTGGTAATTGCCGCGCTGGTCGTCGAAAGGGAGGAGCCGGGACACCAATTTAAGGTCCAGCGGCCCGTATACTTCATCGGGGAAGTACTTGCTGACCCCAAGGTCTGGTACCCCCAGGTGCAGAAACTCCTATATGTCGTGCTGATAGTGACCTGGAAGCTCCTGCACTACTTCACCGACCACGAAGTCGCGGTCGTCACTTCATACCCACTCGGGGACATCATCTGCAACCGCGACGCTGTGGGACGGATCTCTAAGTGGGCACTCGAACTCATGGGCCACAACATGAGGTACATCCCCCATACTACCATTAAATCTCAGGCTCTCGTGGACTTTGTCACTGAATGGACAGAGGTACAGCTACCGACCCCGGACGTCACCCACGAGTACTGGATAATGTACTTCGACGGGTCCGTAATGGCGCCCGGCTCGGGGGCTAGAGTGGTTCTGATCTCCCCAGACGGGAGTAGGCTCCGCTACGCCATTCGCCTCCACTTTTCAGCCTCAAATAATGTCACGGAGTATGAGGCCCTCATCAATGGACTACGCATCGCCATCGAGCTCGATGCTACGTGACTCTACGTTCGCGATGACTTGGAGCTAGTCGTTGATTAGGTCATGAAGGAGCCTCCTGCAAAAGCCCCCTCATGATAGCATACTACCAAGAGGTGCGCAAGCTCGAGGACAAATTCTAGGGGATTGAGCTACATCACTTCCCTCGAAGGGACAACGATGCCGCCGATTTTCTTGCGAAATTGGCCGCCAGGCGGGATCCATCCCCAAACAGCATCTTCATCAATGACGTCCATGAGCCCTCCACCCGCATCATGGAAGGTCTGATCCAGACACACCCCGATGCCTAGCCGACGCTCGGGGGCTCTGACCCCGATGCCAAGCCAGCACCCGGGGGCTCCGACCCCAACGCCAAGCCGGCGCCCGGGGGCTCCAATCCTAGTACCCCCATTACGACATCACCCGCAAGCGCCGCCGTACTGGCACTCGATCAAACTAACTGGTAAGCGCTGCTACTCGCCTACCTCCTCGAGGAGGTTCTCCCGCCTAAAAGGACTGAAGCCCGATGGATCGCTCGACGTGCCAAGACCTTCATCGTGCTCGATGATGAGCTCTACAAACGGAGCCCATTAGGGGTGCTCATGAAGTGCATCCCCACCAACCAGGGGAAGCAGCTCCTCCTCGAGGTCTATGCCGGGATTTACGGACATCACGCGGCCCCAAGGTCGCTGGTCGAAAAAGCCTTTCGCTAAGGTTTTTACTGGCCCACCGCGCTACGAGATGTAGAGGAGGTCGTCCGCAGGTGTGAAAGATGCCAGTTCTATGCTTGGCAAACCCATTTGCCGACATAGGAGCTCCGAACCATCCCCATCACCTGGCCATTCGTGGTCTGGGGCCTCAACATGGTGGGACCCCTCAAAAAGGGCCCGTGTGGCTTCACTCACCTACTCATAGCAGTCAATAAGTTCACCAAGTGGATAGAGGCCAAGCCCATCATCAACATCCATTTGGAAGAGGCAGTCAAATTTTTCCTCAACATCATCTACCGGTTCGGCGTTCCTAACTGTATCATCACCGACCACGGGACTAACTTCACCGGAAGGAAGTTCCTAGACTTAAGTGATGGATACAGCATCAGTATCGACTGGGCCTCGGTCAGACATCCACGAACTAACGGTCAGGTCGAGCGTGCCAATGGCATGGTCCTCCAAGGACTTAAGTCACACATATTCGACCGACTCAACAAATACGCCGGACGATGGGTTACAGAGATCCCAGCGAATCATGTGGAGCCTGAGAACGACCCCAAACCGATCCACAGGGTTCACATCCTTCTTTGTGGCCTACGGAGCTGAGGCAGTACTGCCCTCCGACCTTGACCACGGTGCCCCAAGAGTGAAGGCTTTCGACAGCGATGCAAGACGCAGTCGACCTGCTCGAAGAGGCCCGCGAGACGACCGTCATCCGTTCCGCTCGCTACCAACAAACCTTGCACAGGTACCACGAAAGGAAGATCAAGGGGAGGATACTCGAAGTCGGCGATCTCGTACTCCAGAGGACCCAATCAACGAAGGAAAAACACAAACTCTCTCCACCATGGGAAGGGCCCTATATGGTGACCGAAGTAATCCGACCGGGCACCTACCGTCTGGAGGACAACAACGGCAACGTTCTCACCAACACTTGGAACATTAAACAGCTACGTCGTTTTTCCCCTAAAATTTGGCCTTACCGCTTTTTAGTCAAACATGCCCTGCAAAGCACCCCAGCCCGAATACTTTTAGCCCGAGTCGCTCAGGGGCTCCACGAGGGTACAATACTAAATATTACCTCTCTTTTTTACTGTCACATGATAAAAAACTTTGTCCCCGAATGGAAGCGCATTCCTTTTCCTTTGATTGTGCTACGTATCTTTGTTCTTACTCCTAAACCGAACGCACCCCGCCACGACCTATGGTTACAAGCAGCCGAGCCCCACGGGCCATGCCCAGGTTCTTAAAAAGCTGCAGCCTACGGAACTAACGGGCATGTGCAAAAAAGAAAGGACAAAAACATTAGCTATGCTAGGATAAAAACAAAGAACGGATAGTGATTCTATCACAAGAGCAGTACTGATGTATTCATCGATACAAAAAACTGTTCACACGAGGACTCACCCACGAACAAACTATTACATTCTCTACTACTACTCCAAGTACTACTGCGGTCACTCGACGACATCGCCTGAACACCGCCGGACATAACCACCGCCACTGGGGCCCCACCCGGTTCCGCTCCCTCGACTTCGGCGAGCGCAACGGGTACCTCAAGGGACCTGTCTGGTTCCGCTCCCTCGATTTCGGCGAGCTCAACGGGTACCTCAAGGGCGTCGCACCCATAGATGCTCAGCAGAAGAGCATGGAACTCTTGACCTTCTCATGCAGTCGAGGCAGCTCCTGGGCAGGGACGCGACCACCGGGGTATGGCCACCATGGCTGAAAGAGATCTCATCAAACTTTATTAACTGGCCAACCCGAGTAGCTACAGGCGCAGAACCCTCCACCGGCATGATCCTGAGAGACTTCCCCTCCGACAAGGCTCGCCCGATGAAGATCCACCGGAGAAAGTCCACACACAGCTCCATCCCGAAGAACGCCTCACAAATGAATCTAGCACGCCACCCCCTTTGGCAAAGACCACCCCTTCTCAGGTAGAGACGGCCAGCACCACCCTGGGGAACCTCTAGCCTGACACCGCGCTCCTAATTCATGAAAAGATCTGCAAAAGGACTACGACGGAGAGACCTCTCCCTCCCCCTATTTAAGGAGAAAACGCGATAGGTCGAAGAGGGGCAAAAGATCAGAGCAAAAAACTCTCTCCCTTCCCCCATTCAATGCGGATGGGAAATGATGGGACACACCCTGACCGATGGGACGCATGCTGACCAACGGAACGCCGCCTGGTCAGGCGAAACTTCGCCTGGTCGACGCGAACACCGCCTGGTGAGACGAGACGTGGCCTGGGTATGGCCCACCACTATCGCACAACCGGCCATGAAAACCAAAGCATCACCACACGCAGGCAGCTCTCCGCATCCCCAGGCAGGACTTAGAAAGACCCAAAACGGGATCTCCATCGGGAGAGACCATCGGGCTTCCTAAGTCGATCGAACGGCTCAGAAAAACACACCGAGAGACAGGTAGGGAGCGAATGGACGCCCCTTGTAGGCCATGCCGACTCTGTCACGAACGACGAGCACGGGTCCCGGTCGGACATTCCCGACTGGAGCTCTCCAAACCCCGTCACTTGGGTCATCAAGGTAACACTACCAAAACCCCCTCTATTTCTTTATAAATCATTTCATACATCCATACGTGCATTCATTCCATACGCCCATGCCCCCCAGACGATTCAAACCCTGAACCGCCCGGGGGCTCGAGAACTAAGCATCGCACATGCAGCGAAATGCATCACAACGCTTTGTGTTACGTCACGAAGCGGCAGTTGCCTCATTCGACATGAGTAACAACAGAGCCAGGGGAGAAAAATGCAGATGAGCCCCGTGCGGCCCTCGCCCAGTCTGGCAGACAGGGTCATCTCAACCTTCTCGTTCGATCCTAAGCCTCTGCCAAGCCCACAGAATCTCCATCAAGGGGAGGCCATTAGGCCACCTGGGTCGGTCTCCGGAACGACCTAGGCATTTGCCGGGTTGCAGGTAAAGGAGCAGTGGAATGTCACAAGAGGGCTATGCCGACCTCATCACGAACGACTGACCCAGATTCCACTCGATCATACCCGTTAGCAAACTCACCGAGCGCGTCACTCGAGCCTGAGCGATCGGGACAAGCGGCAAAACTCAGCCCCTCCGGTTGTGAGGAACAGAGGACGGGGTAACGCACATGACTCACACCGACCCCTACTAAAGCCCAACAGGGCTCGGGGGCTCAAGACACAAAACACCTGGGTCTACGACCCCGAACTTGCCCTATCCGGCTACACTCCAACTGCACTCCAAACACCTGGATCTGCGACCCCGAACTCGCCCCATCCGACTACGCTCTGACTGCACTCCAAAAATACCTGGGTCCGCGACCCTGAACTCGCCCCATCCGACTACGCTTCGACGGCACTCCAAAAATACCTGGGTCTACGACCCCAAACTCACCCCATCCGGGTACGCTTCGACCGCGCTCCAAAACACCCGGGTCTGCAATCCCGAACTCGCCCCATCAAGATCTACGAGCTTCGGCTCGCCCGATCCCAAACTAACTAAACTAACCGCCTCAGTTGCGTGGGCCACACTAAGGCCAGGATCCACGACTCCGACTCGCCCGATCCCACGGCGCACACCGGCGCCAGGATCAGTGAGCTCCGTCTTGTCCAATCCCTTGACCAACTGCCTCACCCGATCCCACGGAGTGCATCGACGCCAGGATCCGCAAGCTCCGTCTCACCCAATCCCTAAAACAACTAACCTCCTCGGCTGCACAACGACGCATTGGTTGACAAACTCTGTCTCAGCTGAAAAACATGCACACACGCCCGCTAACAAACACCCCCTAGACAGTTCTGCCCGAACCGCCCGGGGGCTCGCGGGCTACACCCGCGGGTGCGCTCGCGCGCACCCACCAACGGAACGAAAACCTCCCCCACTAGCAACACGAAACCCCCCCAAACGGTTCTGCCCAAACCGCCCGGGGGCTCAGGGGCTACACCCGTGGGTGCGCTTGCGCGCACCCGCCATCAAGACAAAAATCCCCTAGATGACTCTGCTCGAATCGCCCGTGGGCTTGGGGCTCCTGTCGGGTTCATAAACCCGGGGTCCCTCGCGGACCGGTTTCCCAACAAAGGCTCGGTCCAAGCAGACAGCAAGCAAAACTCATGGGCCGGCCCAAGTATCTGGACAAGGGCGATCCAATCACCGACTAGAAGGTCTGGCCGAGGAGGAGCGGCACCCGTTTTCTGACTCCAGCCTACCTCTCCGACCGGAGCGCTCGCTCTGACTTCAGCCGCCTCCGGACAGCCTCTCCGACCGGAAGGCCTAGCCGAAGCACTACTTCCGACTCCACGTCTCCGACCGGGGTACGCAAAAGCTCTGCTCACCACTCTTCTCCAACTGGCGCAACCAGAGCCGACTGGGACCAATTGACTGGGGATGCCCGCCCGAAAAGGACTAGGGAACGAACGAAGAAAGTAAGGCAAGGCGCACAAGTCAAACCACAGTACCGGAGACCATACCCTGTACACCTGTAGGAACAGTACTCTACAACCGCCCTGACACAAACAGTATTGTAGGCGTCGACTTTTTACCTACAGTAGTGTGGGCGCCATTAACTCCCATACGGTAAGTCCCCCCACATGCCTCTGGGCATTAACAACGTTGTGGGCGTCGGAATTTACCGTATCGAGGAAACATGGTGAAACTCCTCGCATGCCTCTAGGACATCAACAGTATATGCAGGTACCGACATCTGCCATACCCAAAACAAGACGACGTAACCTCCCACAAGCATCCGACATCTAATAGTGTTGTGGGCGCCTACCATCATCATGTACCCGTCGGCGTGGGCAACAAGGCTTAGAAGCAAACGTACTCCTTCCCACTCACTTGTAAGGCCATCTCCTTTATCTATAAAAGGGGGTGCGCTCTCTTCCAAGAAACTCAGTTAATCCAGATCGATCAAGTTCACTAGTTTACAACCACAGAACCGCCAGGTTCGGACCTCAAGCACACGCTTGAACACTTAGCTCATAGAGGAGCTCCTATCTCTCTCGGCCCTTCCGACCGGAGCCGACCGGACCTCTCGTGCACCCATCTTTCTCATTCTTGTTTGTAACCCGACTGCAAACTTCGAGCACCTAGGCTCAGGGATAAAGTCATCGACCGACTCAAACTGGACATAGGGCACGTTGCCTGAACCGGTATAACCCTGTGTCATTGAGTGCTAGGCCACATCCGATCACAACGTACGGCAAAACTAAAAATATTTACTTGTTGGTCACTTTCTGCACCGACAAATATATTCGTTTTCTTTTCTCACCCATAACAAATGTTTGTTAGATAACATTCTAAAATTCTAACACATAAAATAGAAGAAAAATATGACTATATGGGTACAAACTATTAGAAGTCTGGAATACTATACAAATAATTAATTTGGATTAAAAATAAAAAGAAAAAAATATCTTGGACCTAAACAATTGATCGTTGAACGTAATTTGTAAGAAGTCAAGAATCAAGATGTCGTCGTCGTGGAACCCTGCCTGGTCGCCGTCCTCGTGCGCCGTGTTTGTGTCTCCGGTAGTCTAGCTCTTCGTGGCAGCGCGGCTCGCCAGCTCCGTGTGTGTAAGACGCACGTCGCGAACTCACGATTAGAGTGTGCTGTGTGCAGCGTGACTCCGCGTCTCCTCTCTACCCGAGGACCGTGGGGAAAGGAAACTAGAAAAGAAATATCAATGTTGTTTTTTGGGGCCACCTAACCAATTCTATATCTCTCTTCTCATTAATTTGTTAATGTCTAATGAACTATAGGATATACGAATTTGTATATGTAGGCTGAGGCCCCTCCTCCGTATGAGCCTTCGGCCGTCGCACCTGGTGCCTTATCCCTAGGGCCGGCACTGATGCGCACGTGGTGCCGTGGCCGCAGGTTCGAGCCATCTCGCTGTGACCGTAGTGTCTCCCGAGCGGCTGTATCGTACAACCATGTTCGTGCTGCGTACAACATAAAGAATTAGGATCTTGTTACATCTGTATATAAAAAATAGAAACACGCATGCACCCGGTTGGAAACGCATGCACGCTTCAGTGGCTCGCAGCGCCCCGCGCAGGTGGGCTGTGCTCGCTCGTGTACATGGGCCGCGGCGTGCTGCTGTCCGACTGGGTCGGCAGCGGCCTAATTTTTTACTATTTAATTTTTTTAAATAAAATTTACATTTGACTTTCTGAGAAAATTAAACTTATCTTTTGACCTTGGAGATCGGCACCATGAGTTCTAGCGCCGAGATAACATCACAGATGTTGACGTCGAGGCGCCTGATCGTGTACAGAAGAAAATCCTATATAACTGATGCGTCGGTGTCAGAACCCATGACGCCGAGCTCGGCGCCACGAATCTTGACGCCGAGCTCGAGCCACCGGGGAGTTGACGGCGCGGGCGACGAGGCGGAGCAGGCGCGCGCCTGCTGCTCACTGCTTTTGATGGCAGCTGCGGGTGCCCTGTTCCCTTTCACTGCGCTGGAGTACGATGCGATTGATGGCAGCTCCGGCTTTGGTCACGTGAGTGGCTCCCGCGCTGAGCGCCTAGCCCGTGATCATCAATGGAACTCACAAAACTTGTATTCAACTGTACCGACATATGTATAATGTAAAAATTAAAGTTATGATCAAATATTTCTATGCTTTGTAATTAGATATTAGAGTTCTAATTGGAGGAATATGCGATGAACTAGAGATTAGTCATAATTGGTTTATTATCGTGTTTGACCCGAACTCATACCACGTGCTTATATGAGTTAGTGCAGACCTAACCAAAACATATTAAAACACAAAACTTGATATTTAAATGTACCAACATATGGATAATACAAAAATTAAAGTTATGATATATTTACGACAAAATATTTTTGTGTTTTGTAGTTAGATATTATAGTTAGATATTGTAGTTAGATCCTATCTGGTCGTAGCTCTCGCGGGTAACGTCGATGGCCACGATCTGCCGCGCCAGACACGGCGACCAAGGATACAATACAACAAGGATCACGCCGCGCGCAACACCAAACAGTCAAACACAAACAGATTGCAAAGTCGCAGTGAAGTGGCCACGCACTGACCTTGCCATCGTCAGGGAGGGCGAGGGCGGTGGCGAGCAGCGAGTACCCGGTGAAGACGCCGACCTCGACGGCGTTCTTGGCTCCGAGCATCTCGATCAGGAGCCCGAGCAGCTGCACCTCGTCCGGCGACGCCGCCATGCCAGCCCTGCAGCGCGTCACAGCGCATCCAGACAGACGTCAAACACATACCGTGCAAGAGGCGCCCCGAGAGCAGGCCAACGCACGGAACGAGCAGCTAGCGGATCCGTGGGCGTGACTCACATGGGGTGGGTAGCGGTGGCGACGCGGAGCTCCCGCAGGCAGTCCGGCTCGCGCGGGAACACGGTGGATTCCAGTATGTACTAGACGAAGCGAACCAAGGTAATCGGTGAGCGCCGCACGGACGAGACGAGCAGTGGGATGAAACATTGCGGAGGGTAGGCCATCATTCTATAATACTCCTAAATTTCTTTTTTTTGAGGGAATTCTATGCTCCTATAAATAGAAGAAACGTGCGGGCCTCCACCATATGGGATTGGGCTGGGCTCTGAACTGAACTTATGTGACATGCATTTTATGGTCCGACAGGCCCAAAGGACCGAAAGGCGCGTGTACTCGTCTGGACAGCCAAAACCGAAAACACACGCTCAGAGAGACTGAGCACCACACCAGGCAAAAGAGAGGTGTTCTGTCACAACTTGCTCATGATCGAGAATGGGAGATGCTCCCTCCTGCGTTAGGGTACTGCAGCAGAAAACGGCACGCCGAACAACCTAGGAGCCATGCCAATTCTGTGAGGGTAGGGAAGGCAAGGACTGTGTCACAATAGCCTCATTTGCATCACTGCAATTTGCATGGCAGATGCAAGAACAACAGTACAGGCTCCTGGTCATGAGTACAGTCTGAACTTCTGAAGGCCGGGCAATGGCGCCTCATTACATGGTCAGTGCTCACTGTTGGATTGATCTCCCAGCCAATAAGCCCAACGGCCTATTGGGCATTGGTCACGCGCCCTGATCGGGGGCGCCTAACCCTACATGGTTGGTGGACCTCCGTCGCACTGCGCTATATAAAGTGGTGGGGGCCGGCGGCTCATTATACGAGGTTCACCGTGAGCCAATCCGCCCCACTAACAAACCCTAAGTCCGATCTAGTAAGGGCGCGCAGCCAGCGACGGGAAGACGCCACCGTCATCATCGTCGGCCTCACTGCACCCCACCGCGTCGCCGGACTTCACTGACTCTTCTCCAACCATCGCTGCCCGTGCGCAGAACGTCACCGACAGAACGAGATGGCCGGATCCTCCTCGACGACGCCCTCCGATGGTCTGTACACTCCCATCCACTCTCCTCTCTCTATCACTCTGTAGTACGGTTCATTAGGTTATCTACTTGTTCATCCCAAATACAAAGAACCACCCGACTAGATGCTACTCTAGGTGATCTTTGGGTCTATCAATGGTATCAGACGCATGTCTAGTTTGTAGATCTGGATCGGGGAAAGAAAAGTAAATCGAACCCTAACCCTAGATCAGATCGGGTACGGGAAAAGTGGACACGGTTTCAACAAAGAACCTTAACCCTAGCAGTTCGTCAGCCTAGGGTGTAGATCTAGGGTTTTCCGAATCAAAAGCAAAGAAAAACGAATGAAAAGAAAAAAAGTGGAGTTCGAATTCGATTCGGATCCAATAGAACCAACCCTAACCCTAAAGAAAGGAAGCCTACCTGGGCTTTACCCACCGCCGGCGGCATCGCCACCGCGCGGAAAGGAGACCGCGGCGTCGCTCCCGAATGGCGCGTGGGACAGAACAACGAGCCGCCCGACACCTCGCACGTGCGGTCACGGCAACAGGGCACCACCATGCGGCCCCTCGACGGCGGCGTGCTCAGCCTCGGGCGAGCACGCACGCCGGCGAGAGGGCGCGGGGCGGAGCCCTTCTTCTTCTCCCTCGGCCACCGAGGACGGCTGCTGCTACGGCTGGTTCTCCGAGAGCTGCGCGATGAGAGAGAAGGGGAGGGAAAGAATGGTCTAGGGTTTGGAGGGGTGCGACCGTCGCGGGTTTTTTCATCCGGCCGAAATGCGAGGACGACCGTCGATCGGAGATCAACGGCCAGCAGCGCATCGGGCCGCTTTGAGCCCAGGCGGGAAAGGGAATTGCCGGCCTAGGCCCAGGTTGCGGCCTGGGCGCGGGGGAGGCGCCGCACGCGTCTGCGCGAACGGTCTTTTGGCGCTGGGCCGCGAGCACTGCTGCTGGACCGGGCCAAATGCACAATATAAATTTATGCAATTTTTCCCTTTTTCCAGAAACTGATTTGATTCATATTTGATAAATTTGAATTAAATTTTGATGATAATTTCTGTACAAAATTTATCCAACGATATTTTTTGTTCAGTAAATAGTGGGCTCAATTCCAGACTGTGACACGGTCACAGAGTACCTAGAAAGAATAAAGAGTCAGTTCACTGGCTCTTCAAAGACATATGCAACCCAGCTGATCAAGCAGCTGGTGACAGAAAAGTACTCTGGTGGCGGCAGTGGCATTAGAGAGCACATACTGAGAATGAGCAATTTGACATCTAAGCTCAAACCAATGGATTTGGCACTCAAGGATGAGTTTCTTATTCATTTGATTTTTGCTTCTTTGCCTAAAGAATTTGACACTTTTGTTGTTAATTACAACATACAGCCCGAGAAATGAGATCTAGAAAAGCTCATAGCCATGTGTGTGCAGGAGAAGAAAAGAATAAAAGTTTTACAGGGTGGTACTATCAACTACCTAAAAGATAATAAGAAAAAGAACTATAATAACAGCTCTTCCTCCAAGTCATCTGGAAAGGGTCCCATACAACAGTCTTAGAATAAGCAATTCCCAGTGGATAAAGACCAGTGTCTCTATTGTAAGAAAACGGGACATTATAAGAAAAATTGTCCCGATTTCCTAAAGATGATTATGAAAAATAAAGGTGAGAACATTATTACGTTCGTAAATGAATCCTTGTATGTCAAGTTTTCAAAATCTACTTTTTGGATTGATTCAGGTGCAACTATTCATATTGCTAATTCTTTATAGGGATTCCGTTCGATGAGAACTTTGCAAAGAAGCGAAAGTTTCATTAAAGTCGCAAATGGAGTACAAGCAGATGTTGAGGCCGTTGGCGATCTTCCGCTAGATCTTGCTGATGGCTTCATACTTTTTCTTAGAGATGTTCTTTATGTACCATCTTTGCAAAGAAACTTGATTAGTGTATCAAAGTTGGACCATGATGGTTATGATTGTCATTTTGGAAATGGCAAATGTCAGATATTGTTTAATAATAGATGTATTGGTCTTGCCTTCCGACAAGACGAGCTTTATTTGTTATCACTTTCATGAAAATGTGAATTTCGTATGTGATGTGAATGAGAATGTATCCTCATCGAACAATGTAAACAGAAAATGAAAGAGAGCTCACGATGTGTTGTCGAAATTATGGCACTGTCGTTTAGGCCATCTTTTGAGGGGGAGAATAGAAAGACTAGTTAAGAATGATATTCTTCCTCCATTAGAGCTCTTAGATTTAGAACAATGTAGAGATTGCATAAAAGGAAAGTATGTAAAGAAAATTAAAAAGGATGCTAAACGAAGCACATGAATTTTAGAGATAATTCACACAGACATATGTGGTCCTTTTCCTGTAAAAAGTGTGGATGGTTATGATTCATTCATAACATTCACAGACGATTACTCTCGTTTTGGCTACATTTATCCAATTAAAGAAAGAACGGAAGCATTGAATAAATTCAAAATATTTAAGGCAGAAGTTGAAAATCAGCATGATTTAAAGATTAAGATAGTCAGGTCTGACCATGGGGGGGGAGTACTACGGTCGGCATACCCCATATGGACAAGTTCCTGGATCTTTTGCAAGGTTTTTACAGGAGAATGGTATAGTCGCCCATTATTCAACACTGGACGAACCTCAGCAGAATGGAGTAGCTGAAAGGCGTAACCGTACCCTGATGGATATGGTGCGTAGTATGATTAGTTACTCCACTTTACCGTTGAGCCTGTGGATGGAGGCGTTAAAAACCGCCATTCATATTCTCAATAGAGTACCAAATAAGTCGGTGCCCAAAACACCGTATGAGTTGTGGACAGTGAAGAGTACCCTCACTAAACCACTTACGTGTGTGGGGGAGTCCTGCTGAGGCTAAAGTATTTAATCCAAACATTGGGAAGTTAGATCCCAAAACAGTAAGTTGCCATTTCATTGGCTATCCAGAAAAGTCAAAATGTTTTCGTTTCTACTGTCCAGATAGACATACAAAGTTTGTGGAAACGAGACACACTGTCTTCCTAGAGGATGAAATGATGAGGAGGAGCATGGTAGCTCGAGAAATTGATCTTGAGGAGAAACGGGTGTATGCACCCACTCCGATGGTTCAGGAGCCATTTTTCGAGCTACCTGCTGCTGCTACACCTACAATGCAAGATGTTGTGGTGCCAACACCTGTTGTTATTCCTCCTATGGCAACTACGAATGAGGATGAAGAACCCATGGTTCAGAATCCTACAGAACCTGTTGCCACACATGAGGGGGAGCAATGACAGCCTCAAACAGAAAATGTGCCAAATGTGGAGGTCCTTAGAAGGTCTCAAAGAGTTAGAAGATCAGCTATTTCTGATGATTATGAAATCTATAATACTGAAGAGTTTCATATGGAGGGTGATCCCACATCGTATGAAGAAGCCATGAGAAGCGAACACTCATCAAAGTGGTTGAAAGCTATGAAAGATGAAATGGAATCTATGAGTTCCAATGGTGTTTGGGATTTAGAACAAATTTCTAAAGGAGCCAAAACAGTAGGCTGCAAATGGGTCTACAAAACAAAATATGACTCCAGAGGGAATATAGAAAGGTTTAAAGCGCGACTTGTGGCGAAAGGTTTTACACAAAGAGAGGGGATAGATTACAATGAGACATTTTCTCCAGTCTCATGTAAGGATTCTCTCAGAATTATAATGGCATTAGTGGCACATTATGATTTAGAATTACATCGGATGGATGTAAATACGGTATTCCTAAATGGAGATTTAGAGGAAAATGTTTACATGGCACAACCAAAAGGTTTTGTTGTAGAAGGAAAGGAAAGAATGGGTTGCCGCCTAAAGAAATCCATTTATGGATTGAAGCAAGCTTCAAGATAGTGGAACTTAAAGTTTGACAGAACAATAAAGAATTTTAGGTTTAAAGAGAATGTTGAGGACAATTGTATTTATGCAAAGTTTAAGAATGGGAGATTTATTTTCCTCGTTCTGTATGTGGATGATATTCTACTTGCTAGTAGTGATGTGAGTCTGCTGCAGGAGACAAAGAAATTTTTGTCTTCAAAGTTTGACATGAAAGACCCTGGTGAAGCATCATATGTTTTGGGCATAGAAATTCACCGAGATAGAAGAAATGGGGTATTAGGACTGTCACAAAAGGCATACATAGAAAAAGTATTAAAGAAATTCAGTATGCATAAATGTAGTCCATCGCCTGCTTCTATAGTCAAAGGGCGACAGATATGGAGATTCTCAATGCTCCAGGAACCAGTACGAGCTCGATCAAATGAAAGCGGTTCCATATGCTTCAGCTGTCGGAAGCTTACAGTATGCTCAAGTGTGTACGCGCCCTGACTTAGCTTTTGTTACCGGGTTGCTTGGCAGATTTCAGAGTAATTCAGGAATGGAACACTGGGAATTGGTAAAGAAAGTCTTGCCATATTTGCAAGATACGAAAGGCCTCATGTTGACGTATAGAAGATCAGAATCTCTCCAATTGGTGGGGTACTCGGATTATGATTATGCGGGAGATGATAGAAAATCCACGTCTGGATATGTATTCACTCTCGCAATGGGAGTTATTTTATGGAAAAGCTCAAAACAAACCGTCACTATATCGTCCACAATGTATGCCGAGTTTGTAGCGTGTTATGAGGCAACGGGACAGGTGAACTGGCTAAAGAAGTTCATACCCGGTTTAAAAGTGGTTGACGACATCAATAGACCACTGAAGTTATACTGCGATAATAATCTAGCAGTACAGTATGCTCACAATAATAGGTCAAGTGGTGCTGCCAAACACATTGACATAAAGTATTATGTTGTGAAGGATAGAGTCTGGGATCAAATGATAAGTCTTGAGCATATAAGTACCGAAAAGATGCTCGCGGATCCGATTACAAAAGGCTTACCACCCAACGTGTTCAGAGAACATGTAGCCGGCATGGGTTTAAGGGAAAGCCTATGATTTCTGGACTATAAAGGGCCCAAAAGTTAAAGTATCTATTTCAGATCAGAGACGTGCATTGTAGCTGTTAAATCTATCGGCGATTGACCGTGACGATGAAACATGCTCTATGCATCATATGTGAAGAAATGAGTAAGGATAAAATGATTGAAGTTTAAAGTTTAAAGATAAAAGTAATAGTGTGAGATCAAAGGGGAGAATGTTGGATTGATATCCTAGCCAATAAGCCCAACGACCTATTGGGCCTTGGTCACGCGCCCTGATCGGGGGCACTGCGCTATATAAAGTGATGGGGGCGGACGGCTCATTGTACGAGGTTCACCGTGAGCCAATCCGCCCCACCAACAAACCCTAAGTCCGATCTAGTAAGGACGCGCAGCCAGCTAACAGGAAGACACCACCGTCATCACCGTCGGCCTCACTGCACCCCACCGTGTCGCCGGACTTCACCGACTCTTCTCCGATCATCGCTGCCCGTGCGCAGAACGTCACCGACAGAACGAGATGGCCGGATCCTCCTCGACGGCGCCCTCCGATGGTTTGTACACTCTCATCCACTCTCCTCTCTCTATCACTATCACTCTATAGTACGGTTCATTAGGTTATCTACTTATTCATCCCAAATACAAAGAACCACCCGGTGATCTTTGGGTCTAACACTCAATGGAAATCCTTTCTGCTAACCAACAGATCGAGGAGACGATGGATCCGAGAGTCACACGCACTGCATTCTGTCCATGGTATTTATGCCGGGCCATGTCCATGGCTGCCGCTAGCCTGCTGCCATCTTTGGGTCTAACACTCAATGGAAATCCTTTCTGCTAACCAACAGATCGAGGAGACGATGGATCCGAGAGTCACACGCACTGCATTCTGTCCATGGTATTTATGCCGGGCCATGTCCATGGCTGCCGCTAGCCTGCTGCCTGCTGGCACTAAGGTAGGACCTTGATCGGTACCTCTGGGCATGGACGTGACCTTCGTGTGCTCAGGCGAGGAGGCCTTCAAGATGGAGGTGGGCTACTTCGACACCGTGCAGGACGTCAAGGAGAAGCTCCAGAGCCGCCGAGGCTGGCCCGCGGCCGCCTCGTCGCTGCTCCACAACGGCGCCCTGCTCGAGGACGACGTCGACGGCGGCGGCGGCGGCGGCAGCGGCATTGAGCGGCACGGCGTCGTGGAGGGCTCCGTCATCCACGTCGCCCTCCTCGACGGCGCTCAGCACCAGCAGCAGCCGCAGCAGAACAAGAGGACGGAGAAGCGCAAGAGGCGTGGCGACGCCGCGCCGCCGTCGCCGCCGCTGCGGGTGACCGTCGTGTCGCGGTGCGGCGAGGGCCGCGTGGAGGTGGCCGTGGGCGCGCGCGCCGCGGTGTCGGTGCTGCGCGCGGGGCGGGGGTGCCGTTCCCGCTCCCGCGCGACGGCGCCTACTTCTTCATACATGGACAGAGCGTGATGGACGAGTCGCGGTCCTTCGAGTGGCACGGTGTGGCCAGCGGCGACGAGATCGTCGTGTTCGACGGCTCCGTGACGAGGAACCCCGCGTAGACTACTTGTGGTTTGGCCGGCGGCGCTTGCACACGTGCCCGCCGTCGCCTACGACCGGTGCAAACCGCTGTGCGAGCACTTCTAAGTTCTAACTCGTGGTTCGTGAATCGTTATATGACAAAATGCACCTTGATTCTTCTGCGCCCCATGGACATGGAGACTTGGCGACAACACAGTCTTCAGGGTTTCAGTACCGTAGGAACAACAAGGTCTCCCATGGTGTCAGACAGTGGCAACCAGCCTGCGAATCCATACAAAATTGCCGTCAAAACGCAGCGGCACCTGATCGGTTTCATGGTCTATTTTCACTTTCGGTGCTTCAAACTTATACCAGTCTATTCCCTCAAAAGGGAAAGGGAGAACACTTGATTTTCATCAGTTGCAGGCCTGAAATACCTGGAGCAGCAACAAAAAAATACAAGCGGTTTATGCCCAAATATCAAAGCTATCGCATTCATCAGATTTGTATTCACAACCAGAAATTTTGATTGATCGTTTTCCAATTTCGATAGTCTCAAAAAGACGAAAGGTATCCTTTCCCTGATTACAACAGCACGACAAAGTATCATCCTCAGCATTCTTTGCTTCAAAGAAATGCGTGTGCAGAAAAATAAAATAAAACTAAGAATTGGACGATCCATGAACACTAGAACAAAGCCATGTTGCAGTGTCGCTATCATGTATACAAGCTGAAGCAAATCTATCCCTTTTCTCTTTCCTATTTATTTACATCTGATGGCCAAAAGGAGGCCTGCTCAATATCTGTTGGTAAGCTGGTGGAGATGCATTTGCCATTGGGAAGAGTGGTTGCGAGACAGGCTCTGCCTTTGGTTCTCCCGGCATCATAAGACCTGGGTACCCCTGCATAGCTGATGAATTTCCAACCATCTTTGTAGGGGCAAGTGATCCTAAAGAGGGCATTGGGATCGTCATGCCTGGCGGAACCATCCCGAAGCGGAAATTGCCAGTTGTTTGTCCCAACTGTCCACTCGGTGGGAGACCGAAGGAGCTGAAAGGAGAAGCCATACCAAAGTGAGCGAAGCTGGCTTGTGCAGGTTCTTGCCTACGGTGAGAACCACCAGCTTGTGGTGCAGATGGAGCGCTGCTAGAACCAGAACTACCTTGCCCACTGTTTCTGGCCGCTGGAACTTCATGGTTGTGCTTTCCCTCATATGTTGTGATGACTGATTTCAGATCATGTGATGCTCTTTCCACATGCTTGCGCACTGAACAGCCCGGGTGTGTACATTTGTAGTAGCTCCTGCAGACAAGTGAATCAATGTTACTAATTTCAGGGGATGGAGGAATACAGTTAAGCAGTGTAAGAAATGGTAGTGAAAGTGTGACCTTGGATTTGGATTGCCCTTAACAACCTTCTGCCCATACTTGCGCCACCGATAACCGTCATCAAGAATGTCTACCTCACTTGTGGTCTGAACAACAACCCTAGGCTCCCGGACAGCTCTTGAGGCTGCAGGCCCCATGTCAATGGTACTGGTGGTGGAGGTAGTAGTAATAGCAGTAGCTCCTAAAGCATCTAGTTCCAGCTTCCTGAAAAAGAGTATCAGTGAATTCAGTACAGTCTCTGCATCAAGTCTTAAGTGGTTAACTGATAGACAATATTGACCTTCTTTTAGATTCAGTCTCATCTTCATCACCATCACACTCTATAGAAACAGTACCACGCGTTGCCCTCTCCTCCTCTTCATTAGACAGTGTTGACGAGACATCAACTGCATCTTGAGACTCCAGGAGAGATGCATTACTATGCGCTGATACAGGAAGAAAAGCAGCTGATCTATCCTCGACACCTTTGCCCTGCACCTTTATATTTGTTTCGTCAGCTTGCTGTTGGTCAGCTGAATAGTGACTATCACTGAACATGGAGCTAGATGTCTTCGCTTTAACAATTGTTGCACTAGTGTTATCCTTGACTGCGGTAAAGCTTGACTGAAGACTGGATTCCTGCTGATGAATATTCGACAACGACTGCTTTTGCTGATAGGCACCATAGTCCTGTAGATCAAAACTTTTTTTTAGGCACATGAATCAATTAAAAGGTATTTCATACAAAAAAACAAAAAGAGGTTATTTTGGTGGTGAGGTTGGCATTAGAAGGAAGCCAAATAGTACTATAACACTACACTGCAAAAAGGAGGAAAAATACAGGTAGACACTAACAATCAAGGAAATAACCTTTTCTGCAGTAGAGAAACCTGTTTGTTCAGAACCTAAGTGGGGTTGGAAAGAAAACACATCATTATCAAATGTAGAATCTTCAGTTATCTTGGCAGCTGGTGGTATTGTTGACTTATCATTCGTAGCCATCAAAAATGGCAATGTGCCAGTGGTTGGAGAAGGCTGTGCCTGCAATATATATCATAACCAATTCAGCTAAGTCCGCATGGCAAATATTAAAGGGCAGGCACAGGGATGAATTTGTAAGTGTTGGTCCAAAATTAGCAGCTATAGAATCAAAACAGAAGCCAAGCTTCTAAGACACCAATCAGAGGACTATATTTCTAATATAACAATGTTTTGCACAGTAGACAACAATCGGTGCTGTAGTCACATGCATAAGTATACTGTAGAAAATCATGTTCTATACAGTAGGCACCAATCAATGTTCTTCTATACTGTACCAAATTCAATGTCTGAAAACTGCAATATGAAAGTCTTCAGTGCTTGCTCCAATTATGACTTTATTTCAACCTTGGATAATAGTGTAACAGATAAATCTTGATAGCACAAGAAACCAATTAAGGAAATATCACATACCATTTTATTGTAGAGAAAAACAGGAGACTCAAGAAGTGTAGTTGGGCTTAGACCAGGTGGAATTGACACAGGAGATCGAATAACTGCAGATGAACCAACTCGAGAAGTATCAATTTTTGCGACACTGAAACCTGCTCTCGCAGCCCTGCGCTCCGCCAAACCACCATTGGAGTTTGATTTATGATTAGCACTGAACAAAGTTGGCTTCAGGGAGAAACCCTTTTGAAATGGGTCATTGACAGCATGAGCAGGGACCTCATCGCTCGAATTCACAACTTCTCTGCTCTTTTCGGATTGATCATGGGTCTTGTTGGTGCCATGTTCACTGAAAAAACCAGAGAATGGCTCGGAGCTGAATTCTTCATTCAGGAAGCTTGACATGAGTGTTCTTGGGCTTGGTGTAGGGGGCGGCAACCATTCGTCAATGAGGGATCCATGGTTACTTGCGCCGGCCATGCCAGAACTCTCTCTCAACTGAAACAAGTGCCATGTAATACGTACCACATTAGTCATGTTGAAATAGGTTGCCCGGTAGTAAAATTGAGCAAAAAAAATCCTTTATCTTTTTCTCTTTACATAGCGAGGACAACAAAGTTGAAAACCAATCGGGATCATATAGCAGAAGAAAATAGCCAAAAGGCAGAACACAAAAAACAAATAAACCGTATATGGCCAGTAGCACACAGACCAACTAAACTCCAGTAAGAAAACGTCAACTAAAATAAATTGAGATGACACATAAGTCAAATACAAGAGTTGAAGAGTTGACAAATCAACTAAAATAAACTGCAGCCTTTACAAAATTTTCCAGAAAATTCATTTACGAGTGACCGAAAACACACATTCGCATGCAGAACGAAGAACCCATATTACAGCCCAAGCAAGTAAATTGCAAACCAAGCTGCAAACTTTCCCCCAAGAAAGCACTGAATCGCCGCAACTGAAATGAGAAAAATAAAATCCAAAGACGCGAACTTTGCGATCCCCAAACGATCTCATCAATCCTCAACAGCTCTGAAAAAAAAAATTCTATGCCGACCTATGCGCCTTCATCATAAACATAAACACAGATGCAAGAAAAGGTACAGTCATCAAAATAGAACAGGAGAGGACTTGCAACTGGCACCTGAACTGGGAAGGGCGACGTCTCCAATACCAAATGATTTGAGTCTTGTCCTCTTCTCCCCGAAAGCGAAGCAGCAGAGCGCAACAAAGCCGTCAGGTACAGGCACGGATCATGTGAACGGAAATTCCTCCAACAAGAACACGAAGAGCTAAAAATGGGGGACTCCCTTTATCGATGTTCTTGTGTGCCTCGCCCTTCCACCAACCTACCAAAAGGCTACTACAAACGAGGGGAACGACGAAGATCTCGGGGGCACAAATGGAGCTGCTGAGCTTCCATTCCACCAACCAAGAACCCTAAGAGAACAAAGGAGTCGGAAACAGAGGAAAGAAACTCCCAACAAAGTGAGATTTTGCTCCCTCTTTCCGCCTTTCTTTCTCCAGCCTCTCGGTTCTCCGGGCGCTACTTTTTTTTAGAGAGGGAAGAGGGAGAGCCGGGGAGGGGGGAGAAGAGTAGGAGAGAGAAAGGCGGTTTGACCGATGAGACGATGGGGTGGGGAGGAAGACTTACCCTGAACAGGCGATGGCTCTTTATGGGGAAAAAAAATGCTCTCCTCTAGCTCTACTGCTCTAGTGCTCTACTAGTCTCCTGGGCCCTGGCTACAGCCCTCTATTGCTACTGCTGTGCCTATGGTTTTAATTTTTTGGCCATGTTTAGATTGCAAAAAATTTCAACTCGATAAATAGTAGCACTTTCGTTTTATTTGGTAAATATTGTCCAATCGTGGATCAACTAAGCTCAAAAGATTCATCTCGTGATTTTCAACTAAACTGTGTAATTAGTTATTTTTTTTATCTACATTTAATGCTCCATGCAAACGGCTAAAAATTGATGTGATGAAGAGAGAGTGAAAAAACTTGAAATTTAGAGGTGATCTAAACAAGGCCTTCAACTCTCTTCCCTCTCTTTCATAAAAAAAACTATCTTTTCTCTCACTAGTCCCTCCCAATTGGCTATATAGAGTCTGTACATGGTGATTTCTTTTTTTCTCAATTGGTTTTTCCCTTCGGCTTGATCTTATGTGAACACTATTGAATGAAAATGAGTCATAGGATTCTTAACCTATGGACGCGGTGTGGAAATACGGCACCACTTTTGCCTCACTTTCGTCCTAGCTGTGAGCTCGTATTCACCTTGACCACCGCTATAGCGCGCTACTCTACTCACATGGCAGCCAAATGGATATAGGAAAGTATTAATTGGTCTAAAAATCTCACATTGAGCCCCCCCCTAAACATTAATTAGTGCTAAATGTGTCAAGGGGATCAATGTTACTGACAATAGGAGAACATTCTCAGAAAGAAAAGAAAAGGTGTAGTACACTGATATAGTAGCAAACAATAAAGAATCTATGTCTAATCTAAAATCTATAAGTAGGGATACTTTGGAAGCATCACTCTTGATGGCTCTCTGTAAATAAAATAAATGAAAGGTGAGCTGAACATCAAGACTAAGCCTGTCAAACAATGCACGCCCAATGTTAATTATTTTACGGGCAATATGTGAAGGTGTAAAATTTGACCGCACAAAACATCATACAAACGCGTAAACGTTCAGATATACACGTGTACTTACCCATTTAAAACGCATATGGATATAGAGCCTATAAATGACTTCAAGAGAGTGGATTGGTGGAATATCCAACATGGGCGTTTTGTTATCGACGGACATTCTTCCTATAATAAGAATAAAAATAATGATAAATATGATCCACTATGCCGAATCAGAAACCAAAACTCGGGTGTGGTGAATACAAACGTAAATGTTCAAACATACACGTGCCCTTGTCCATTTAAACGCGCACGCATACATCTTGATCCTATAAATGACTTCAAGAGAGCGTGGGTGGGCGGAATCTCAACCATAGACATTTTTGTCATTGACAGGTATGCCGTATGCCGCATGCCGCCTATAACAAAACAAAAAAAATGATAAATACAATCCACTATGCCTGAAACCCAAGTGTGGTGAGTACAAACGTAAACGTTTTGACATACATGTGCACTTATCTAATTAAACGCACACGCATACATCTTGACCCCATTAATGACTTCAAGAGAGTGGGTCGGCGGATCTCAACCATAGACATTTTGTTATTGACAGATATAGTGCCCCTATAATAAAAGGAAAAAATAATGATAAATACAATTAACTATGCTCAATCAGGAAACAGAAATCTAGATGTCAAGTTTTTCATCATAGGAAGTACTATAACACTAATCAGTGAATTACACTTGATGCGAAGAACCAAATCTTCCAAGGAACTGTATTTATTTTGTACACGCATCGATGAAAATATGTGGTGCCCAATATAAGCTTAATTACCAGAAAAAGTATTGTCATGTCAAGTCAGCACTATTCGCAAATGTGGAGGTCGCTTTCAGATATGTTCTTGTCCAAATGCAAACGCGGCGCTTGTGATTCCGCGACAAGTTTCAGCAAATTAGGTGGGGAAAGTCCCTGTTTGGGTCCATGCATTCGTCGTGGCAAGGAAAATATGCCTCTTGGCATGAGCGCACGGTTGGTGAAATGCAACTTTTTTGCAACAGGATTAGGTGTCATGTTTTGGGAATATACAAAAAAAAACTTTACGTCTTCGAGCCCGGAAGGATTAGGTATTTAGGTGTGTTAGCCTGTTAGGGATTGGAAGCGTATACTTTCCTAGCAACTAGATAAGTCATTTGTTAAGCAATTAAAGAATTATACTATTTGTTCTAGATACTGGTTTTTAAATTGTCGCAAAAAAAAGATACTGGTTTTTAAATTTGTATCTTACATTTTTCCGGCAGAAAATGTGATTTTATTTAAGAAGACTAATAATACAATGAAGTTTGACCTTTGCACTGGTCAGAAATGCTGGTAATCGGAAACTGTGCCAAATAAATAGCCCAAAAGTTGTCAATGTTTATTCTTAGATAGAAAGAACCATTAAGGGCAGTCCAATGGGGCATTTATAGTAGTTTCTATCTATCTTAATTACCTTAACAACTCAGCAATTTGCTGATGTGGCAGTAGATTTATTATGGAGAGAGAAGAAAAAACTGAGAAACGGTTTCTTCCAAACAAAACGGAGTCGACTCTCGTACCGATGCGCTAAGAAACGATGGAATCAACGATGGGGAGACTCGACTCGTTTCTTCCTCCTCTCACCCGGATCCCTTGCGCGCCGCCGCCAATTTCCCTAGCGCGCTCTGGTTTCCTCTCCGTTCTCGCGCGCGCCCCTGGTTCGCTCTGGCGGACGCGGAGAGCCCCGCGGTGGCGGACGCGGAGAGCCCTGCGGTGGCGGATGCTCGGGGCGGGCGCGGAGAGCCTCGAGCGCGGCGGCAGACACAGAGAGCCGCGCGGTGGCGGATGCTCGCGGTGGTGGATGCGGGGAGCATCGCGGCGGTGGGCGCGGAGGGCCTCACGCCGGCAAACGCTTGGCGGGGTCAACTTCGTGCGGGGGCACGACACGGATGGTGAGATCGAGCATCAGCATGTTGTGTCGTCCTCGTCGGCCGCACTGCTTCTCGGCGGACTCCCCGGTGGCTGCTCCGCAAGCCTCGCCAGGAAGCAGCAGCGTCACGGCGTCGCTGGCAAGCTCGTCCCGGTCAACGGACACGTACGATGACCACGCTGCCGGCCTCGAAGAGCGCCGCGGCGGCTCCACGGGTGCTTCGTCAAGTTGAGGGACGTCACCTGCACTGTCCATGGACGCGTCCGTCGAGGGTAGGAGGCACAGCAACCACGGGTTCTTTGTCATTGTGTGTTGTCGACGGAACACATGTGGGCTGTAAAAATAGTTGTCACAATTGATCTATCTGTTTTTGGTGCTGTATTTAATTTACTCTTTGCATGAATGATGTTATATAAACCATGGGTTGAAAAGCAGTAATTTTTTTGTGCGGTATCCTATGTTATAGAAACTACTAGTTTTTTTATTGGGACTGCCCGGAAATGTCTACGACGAGTTGACAACGCTTGATGAACATGCAAAGCCAAATCATGGAGGAATTTCCTTGCACGATCTACAATTGCTTTTCGAGCATTCTAATGAATCTGAACTAAACTTAGAGCCTCTTTGGATGAGCCAGAAATAGTTGCCAGTAGGGCTAGTTTAAATTAGCTAAGGTTGGCTAGCTGGTTAGTTAAAAACTTAGCTAAAAAATTAATTCACCTATTAGTACTTCTATTTTGATACACTAGAATTAATTTTAGCTATTTTTTAGTAACCTAGCAATTAGCTCTCTGTGTCAAACATGCCTTTAACCTAGCAATTAGTACCGGCCACCGCGAGAAGAGAGTGAGAGACCCAAGGAGACATCACAATCATCTAGGGAGAATTTTCTGTGTGCCATTAAAAAAGATCGTAATGCCCTATGTGCCTCTGAAAAAGTTCAGCGGTCTTCAGCGCCACTACTCCAACTTTTTTGTGTCCTCCATGCCACTGCCGTCAGTTTGGGCTCTAACGCCGTCAAACTGCAGGTGTGAAAAGTCGAAAATACCCTTAAGTCTAAATATGTCATTAATTTTTTTGAGCATCTCAACGACTTCAAATGAAAAAACTCAAAACTAGAAAGTTGTAGATCTCGTTGAGATCTATAATTTTTGTATAAAAATTATCTTCATTTAATTCCGCAAAAAAAAGATATGATTTTTCTAAGATATATTAATCATATCAAATCATATTTTTTTGTAAAATTAAATGAAGATAATTTTTATATGAAAATTATAGATCTCGACGAGATCTACAACTTTCTAGTTTTGAGTTTTTTCATTTGAAGTCGTTAAGATGCTTAAAAAATTAATGATATATTTAGACTTAAGGGTATTTTTGACTTTTCACACCTGCAGTTTGACGGCGTTAGAACACAAACTGACGGCAGTGGTATGGAGGACACAAAAAAGTTGGAGCAGTGACGCTGAAGACCGCTGAACTTTTCTAGAGACATACAGAACATTATTATCTTTTTTAATGACACACGGTGAATTCCCCCGTCCTCTAGTGCATGGTGTACCAGGCAAGTACACTGGGTAAACATGAGAGTTTGGCCTGGTTTAGATTGTAAATTTTTACAATCTGGACACTGTAGCATGTTTCGTTTGTATTTGACAAATTTTATCTGATTATGGATTAACTAGGCTCAAAAGATTCGTCTCGTGATTTACAACCAAACTGTGCAATTAGTTACTTTTTTACCTACATTTAATACTCTATACATACGTTTAAAAATTAATATAATAAAAAGAGAGTGAAAAAACTTAAAACTTTAAGGCGATCTAAACAAGGCCTTTGTAGCGGGGAATTATTCATGCCCCGGCAAAGTGCGCTGCCGTCTGTGTGGTCTGTAGACAGACAGACTTGTGGAGGCCCCCGGTTGGTTCAAGCTCAATTATGCCTTCGTTTAAATTCAGGGTATCAGGTGTCACATTGGGTATTATATAAAATTTTAAGGTGTCACATTAGATGTCATATCACATGGTGTTTTTGATACTAATAAAAAATAAATTATAGAACTCATTATTAATCCGTGACATAAATTTATTAAGTCTAATTAATCCACCATTAGCACATGTGTTACTGTAGTACCACATTGTCAAATCATAGACTGATTAGGTTTAAAAGATTCGTCTTGTAAATTAGTCGCAAACTATATAATTAATTATTTTTTAAGTTTATATTTAATATTTTATATATTTGTTTAAACATTTGATAAGATATGAAGTAAATTTTAGAGGAGCATGCCTTTAGCCTCGCTTTTGTCTCTGACTCTCTGACCAGTGCCGCCAAGTGCAAAGCCTGCAGCGCATGTGATCTGATCTGCCACAACTCGACTGAACTGAACTGGACGTCTGAACCTGGTACCAATCTCTCACTCCAAAGTCGGGATCAATAGCACAACGGTACTGACAAGACACAACCTCTTGCGAAAATTTCAACATTTGCTTCACCGAAAAGATAAGTAAAAAAAATACTGTGCACTGATTTATTACGAAAAAATAATTATTTCTTTGCTGAAAAAGTATGGCTCATAATATAAATAAATAGGGCAGAACATTTCAAATTTCCGCCAAATCTATAAGCTTCAAAATTTGACCTTTCCCATCAGATGGTAATTAGAGTAAATACTCCAGCAATCCATACTCCTGCACGGGATATTGATTAATAGAAGTGACATATATATGTTAAAAAATCATGGATAAATGTGAGGACATGCCGACCGCTAAACATAATTGGTTGTTGCCTTTTTTTCTCAAACCTTAAAAAAGACTGAGTCGATAAATCTTAAAATTAGCAAAATCATCATAAACATCTCGCTGTGGATTAACATGTCACCTACCACTAAAAGAACAATAGCACTTTAAATCCTAACATGTCGTCTAGGGGAGGTTGAATTAGTCTTTGTAAAATTAAAATCTACTCTAAACTCCTATGCAAGAATTAATCTATCTACATGTGCAACTACGATTTTACTAGGTGTATTGCTATCTCTACTGTAAAAGAGTTATGCACTCGAGATTCTAATCCTATCACTAGCCTATCAAACTAAGCTTAATGTAAACCACACAACCAAGGTATATAATATAAGCACGAAAGATATCGAGAAGGTCCTCGCTTCCTCCTAGTCTTCGTTGGAGCCCTCGCAAGGGTCAAGCTCTCGGTCGGGTAACTCCATGGATAGCCTCGGGCCTTTCCACACACAAGTGGGTCTCCGAGATTACCTATCCTGAACCGCTTCCCCGTCTTCACTATCGAGCTTCCTGCCAAAACGGTGCGGGTCTCATTCCCTCTGGCACACGGTGGCAGCCACACAAACGCGGTGGTGTGGTCTTGCAATACTACAAGCCCTTTCGATGTACAACAGTGGTGGGCGCAAGCACCAAATGGTAAGAGGTATCCAAACCTCACTAAACACTAGACCTAAACCTAGGGCAAGCACATTAATGGTGGTCTAATTAGCCCAAACACTTTGCAAAGCACCTACACTAAGCACCTAATATTTCTCTAAGCACTTTTTGTGGCTAGAACACAAATGGATAAGCCTCAACTGTCCATACACTTTCCTCAGTTGTAGCACACCTCAAATGGCCGAGCAATGGAATATATATAGTCCCCAACATCCAAAACTAGTCGTTACACACTTTTTTGTGAGCATCAGATTGTTCCTAACCCTACTGTCGATGTTTTCGGACCACCGACGAGTAAATTTGTATTTGCGCGTCTGGCTCGGATGGTGTGCCCAGAGGACACAAGGGTTTATACTGGTTCGAACGGAACATCCCTACATCCAGTTCGTTGCTGCTTGTGTTACCGGCACTTGATTTGCAGTAGGGGTTACAAACAGGCGAGAGAGGGAGAGGATCCCAAGTCTCTGGTGGAAAGGAGTGAACGGGTGCTGAGAGCTCGCTTGACGCTCAGCCGTGTGCTCGTGTCGTGCTCCTGTGTTCTGATCCCCCTTTCATGGGGCGCCCTGCTTCGCCTTTTATAGGCGAAGGGAAAACGCGGGTTATAGAGGAGGAAAAGGAGAAGGATGAGAGAGAGAAGAAGGCTTCTAGGGTTGTCGGGTCCTTCTTCTCCTTCATGTGGGTTCCGCCGATCCTGTAGATGTCAACAGGGACGGCTCCATGTCGTGGCCCTGTTCATCACTGGCGCCATGCGCAGGCATCATCTGCCGGTCATGGCATTCCACTCCGTCCCAGCGGATGTCGTGGTGAACTGACGCGCCTGTTAGCATCCGTACAAGGATTAGGCAGAACAACACCGACACACCCGACACTGTTCTTGATGTGAATCCCCAGGTATGGCCCGTCATGGCCACAAATTATATCGAGGCATGCCAACCTCTTCCCTGGCGTCAGAGTTTTGACCTAGGCCCATACACTTGGACCTAGAGTGGTTGGCGGCGGTATGGGTCCCCGTCGGATGAGACAGAACCCGTGACCTTGGGCGAGACAGAGCCCGCACCCAAGGGGTCAAGCGAGACAGAGCCTGCGGCCTCGAGGTCGGGCAAGACGGAGCCCGTGGCCTTGGGCGAGATGGAGCCCGCGGCCTTAGGGTTGGGCAAGACCTTTTAATACGTCTTGAGCCATCCAGGGAAGTCAGCATGGGCGCTAACTTCCTTGCTTTGGGTATCCCTAATATCGATACCCGATAGTAGCCCCCCGAGCCTACGGAGGAGTAGATACTGTCGACAAAAGATGCTCAGCAGTCCTCCGAGGGGTATCCCACGAAGGTAGATTGATCGGCAGAGGTGCGTGTAATCAAGAATAAGAAGGCAACAGAGATACAAGAGTTAGACAGATTTGGGCCGTCAGCACGACATAATACCCTACTTCTGTGGTCTGTTGGTTTGTATTGGCTATCGTACGATATTGTGTGTGTTTTGAGGGGGTCCTCTACCCGCCTTATATAGCCGAGGGTAGGGTTACAAGTCCGTTAGATCTAGGAGATAACCGGTAAGTGATAACATATTATTAGAATCATGGGATCGAATATATCCTAACAGGTCTCGTAGCATCTTTAGGATATCGCCCTTGATGTCTTGTGGTATACGCCTAGCAGTACCGTGCACCGTAAGTCTTCATCTTGTGGGATGGACCACCCCGGGAGGCGTAGCCCATGTAGTCTGCCCTAGGTATCTAGGGTCATACCCCCATAGCTAATCCCCGAGCGCCTTGTATCCGCTGTGCAATGCCGTCTTGCGCTTGTCCGAGCAGGTGTAAACAAAGCTGAGTAGTCAGACTCATAATCTGACCACCATAATGAGTTGTCGAGCAGTTGTGAACCATAACCAACCAGCTTAACTGTCCGGCCGAGCATGGGCTTACTCAAGTATGGCTTGCCAGAAGGATGTAAGGAGCTCAAGTTCAAAATCAAAAATTTCCTCGTAGTGGACCAAATGTGCCCACTTATAGTCCAACCACGAGAAAGGGAGATAATCTTCTTCAACTTCAGGAGGCACGGAGTCTTCCAAATTAAAGAAAACACACTCACCGCAAGGTAAAGTGTGCCCACTTAGTCCCCGAGCCTGACAGTAGGTGACGTGGTCACGTGGTGACAGGGTCAGAAAGTAGAAGAAAGGTAGAAGACCAGCCGAGCAGGCAACCAGTCCATGGACTGAGCCCTAAAATAAAAAGCACATATTCATTGTAAGGTGAAGTATGCCCACTTAGTCCCCGAGCCTGACAGTAGGTGACGTGGTCACATGGTGCTAGGGTTAGAAACAATAGTAACAAAAAAGTCCCCAATATGGCGAGAAATCAAATCATAGTGATGACGTAGTCCCTGAGCCACAAGTGAAAATATTGGGTAAATCAAGAAGTGTCGATGACTCAAATCGTGGAGAAAAAACTAGAGTAACGACTGTACAGTAGAAATTACTGAGCCTTAATGGTATTGTGGAGAGGTCAGCGAATATTCAGTGTGCAGTACCGAGTTACGTTGAAAAATGGGTGATATGGGCCGCAGTTGCACGAAAGCCTAGATAACGGCCTAGTATGCTGCTTTGGGGAATTCGGAAGGGCGCAAATCAGCATAGTGCGGTTTTCCAAAAACCCTTGAATGAGAAAAGTGGGGAGGGTATCTTTATAACTACGCCGCCGCACTCCGCGCTCCCACCTTTGCCACTCCGCCACTTCGTCTTCCTCCTCGCCCTCGCACTCCCCCATTCGCATTCACATGCGCTCCACCGCTAGGGCTAAAAAGCTTGCATAAAGGGACCAGTTATGATCTAGATCTGAGGGATGGCACCGAAGAGGGAAGGTGGTAAGGCGAAGAAGGCGGCCATTGGGGCGAGCTGTGACAAGGAATGGGTACCATCACTCATGGGGGAGACAAAGCTCAACGAGATGGTGGAGGTGGGCGTTCTTCCTGATCGTGTCACCATCGGATGGCGTCTGGCCGACGGTGAGCCCTATCCGATGCCACACACCGACGAACTCATTGTCTTCGAAGATTATTTCTGGCATGGATTAGGACTTCTGGTACATCCTTTCTTGCAGGATCTATTGGAGTATTGGGGAGTGAGCTTATGTAATTTTCAGCCAAACACTATTTTCCACATTTCTGTGTTTATTCACTTCTATGAGGTCTACCTTGGCATTCTTCCCCATTTCAATCTCTTCCGACACTTTTTCTGGCTGAAGAAGAAAGGAGGGGGTGGTTCCAAAGTTGTCGGTGGTGTGTATCTGTAGCTCCGCGATAGGATGGCGGGCGAATACATTCCTGTGCCGCTAAATACCTCGCTGAAGGGGTGGAATACCAGGTGGTTCTATATGAAGCAGAGTCATCCTGCCATCCGATGCGATGTAGACCAGATTCCGGAGAACCAAAGGAGCTAGTCGGAGAAGCCAACCAGTGGCAATATGGAATAGGGGAAGGAGCTCCCCGAGCTAATAAGGGGCATGAATATGAGTGGAGTGGTGGTGGCCGTGAACTTCATAATGCGTCACGTCCAGCCCTGCAAGGAGAGAGCTCATCCGGGCTTTGACTTCAAAGGAGATACTGACGGCACCCGAGAGAGGATAGAGAGACTAACGAAGGAGGCTGTGCTACACCAGGCCGCTGAACTATTTGCTCCAAATGTGTCGTACACCATGCTGGGACAGCCAAAATTCTTCAACTGCACGAACCCACCTCCTCAGGTAGAAATCTCGACTGTTGTTCCCGGTGCTTTTTATCCCATGCCGACGCCGAGCAGTGGACTAATTTGCTTGTGGAAAGATCCATTGGCAGGAACGGGCGGCGTACTTCTCAGGCATGCCGAGGAGCGATTGGACGCTAGGCCGACCACTCAGCCGAAGGAAGGTGCCGTCAGCACCTCATTCGAATCCAGAGGCGAAGGTGCTGGTCGAAAGGAGAGTCCCCCCCGGTATCGAAGAAAGTTCGGGGGGAAAGGGTGGTGAAAGATGAGCTGGCCCAAAAGAAGAGAAGAACGGTGGATGTAGCCCCCCGCAAGCCGTGCGACATCTCACTTGGTGGCGATTGGATCGCTCGAATGCAGAGCACGGTGATATCCGAGTGGTCGAACGATGACGAGGCTCCAGTAGCTCCCCCTCCGAGCACTAAAGCATCACCGCACAACACGCACGTGGAGGTGCAGTCGAAGGGAGGGGAAGGAGTCCCCGAGCAGCAGGAGGAGAAGATGCCGATGGCGGGGGCTGCAAAACCTCCAGACCAAGATACGCGGTTTGACCCCAGAGCAGTGCCTGGGTGCTCGAGGAGGTAGCGCCAGTTCAGAACCGTTTATCGGGAAGCTAATGTGTAAGTATGTTTGCCTTGGAATTGGTTGCTATCTGATTTTTATAGTTATGGTGGCCAATGAGCTAATCTGATGCAGAACGGGGTGCGCGAAGGATTTGAATCCTTTAGACTAGACTGGCGAGCAGCTAGGAGCTAGTCCTAGGGTGGAGACATTGCGGACAGGCTCTGTCCCAAAGTCCCCAGGATCTCGTTAGTTTGCGGAGGATTCGACCGCCGATGCTGATGGAGTGGGAGATGAAGAGCGGTTGGCGACAACGGTGAGCGCTTCAATGGAGACACCAGGAGCAACGGTGAGAGCCACCGAGTCTTCGAGGGTGAAAGCGGGAGCTACCGACGTCATGCCCGAATCTAGGGCGTAGGGGCCAGCAGCGTTAGAGGAGCAAACGGAGTGCCCTGAGATGCCGCAGGGCATGGTCGGTCGCTCTGTGCGCCCACTGAGCCCCCAGGGAGTGCCACTGGCTATGGAGGAAGAGGACAAGGTCAAGGAGATTGAGCGTGAAGGATCACGATCTCAAACCATCCGCATCTTCCACAAGCGAGGGGACGAAGTTGTGGTCATGGAAGAGGAGGACACCACCAGGGAGGTGAAGAGGCTATGATCCACTCTTTCCACAGCTATGAAGCAAATTAAGGTTAGTATTGCGTCAGCGGTGTCCGTCTATGGCGTTGGAGACTATGGTCCTTTATAATCTTGGTGCTGTGCAGGGCATAGCACGAACTGCCATACAACATCAGCAGTTGATCAAAAGGATGGAGCCCCTCGCTAAGGAGAACGAGAAGCTGAAGGAGGCGGTGAAATTGATAGAGAAGAACATCCAGAGGGCCCAGCACGAAAGGGATCTTGCTAAATCAAACACCAAGGACTTGGAGTACCAAAAGGGCACCTTATCTGAGCAGTTGAGGACCATCTCCGAGTAGCTAGAGTGCACCTCCGAGTAGAAGAAAAGCATTTCCAAGCAGCTAAGGCGCACCTTCGAGCAGCTAAAAAGCGTTTTCGAGCAGAAGAAAGGTACTGTGGATCGGTGAATTTGTTCTGCATTGCCGAACAGTCTTGATGTTGCTGACGACCATTACGTTTGTAGAGCAATATGCGGAGCTCGGCCGATTGCGTCGAGTCGTCGATCAACTCTAAGAGGAGAAGGAGAAGGTGTCTGGGTGAGTAGAGAAACTAGCCAAGGATCTGGAAGGTGAGTAGTTCGTGGTCGGAGTTGCTAAAATGATTTATTCGTTTGATGAATCCTTTTGGTGTCCGCAGAATATCATCGAAGAACTAAGGCGTAGTTCGATGTGTTGGAGCTGGAGGCAAAAATCTAGAGGGGAAAACTTGATGCCATGGTGGCCGGAGTCAGGCCGGTGCTCGACTGTATCGACATGGAGGTAGCTCCTCAGCTCAACGATAGGCCGCCCTGTCTGGACGCCATCATTGACAGGTGCAAGGCGACGTGGGAGAACTTCAAAGACTTCAACCAAGACGCCACTGTCTCTGTCGTGATGCATGCTCTGGCGGTGGTCCAGTCTCATTACCCTACAATCAATCTTTGAGTGATAGGGGCCGGATTCGCCAGAGGGATGGGTGCGACGGAGGAGCAGATGAAAGATAAGGTGGAGAACGTGGCGAAGAAGCTGGCCGACGATGTCGATCTGTTTGGTGAGGTAGACGATGACGGCCAAACCTAATAGCCTGAGTAGTGAGGAACCTATATGGGAGAACTAGAAAGGGAGTTAGATGCACGAGGGCCTAAGCAAACATTTATGTATGTGTATAAATGTTATAAGTAGACGTCATATGCGTGTTTTTGCGGCTTGCTAGCACTTTCGGTGAAAAAGAGACATGTTGTTAACCCTAACGTGTTTATACATGGTATAAGTAGTGTTCGAGCAGTTAGTTCATTTTTGGGCTCTTGGCCTTGGCTAGCCCGTATCCCATAATGTCGAGTGCTAGAGCCCGTGCATGTGTAGGGGGAATAGACGTGACCGAGGAACCACAGCCAACCACCCATAACATAGAGCGCTGGAGCCCATAGTACGTGTAGGGAGAGATCAGAGATAGGGTTTTCTCCAAAGAACACAGAGTGGAATGTGTGCTGCTCGATGGTTGGTGGAATATCTTAAAGATATTTTAGTATGGAGAATCGGGGCGAAGCATTTATGGAGATCACGTATAATTGTCAGAGTTTGTTACGGAGTAGCTTGGAGCTGGTAATCGTAAATGGAGATTAAACTGGTGTGGAGAAATAATGGAGTCAAATTATGGTGACAAAAACTTCATTCATTATGGAGTGAAGAGTGCATATCTGGAGCGTTTCAAGGATAGAAACGTATAAGTTGCTCGATGTGCCACGAATTGGGGATATCGATTCCCTCCATGTCACATAGCCGGTAAGACCCTGGTTGGGTAACCTCTTTGACCACATAAGGTCCTTCCAAGGGGGAGGAGAGCTTGTGCATCCCTTCGGTTTTCTGCTTTCTATGGAGAACGAGGTCACTGACCGCAAATAAACAACCTTTGATATTGCGATTGTAGTATCTTCGTAGGCCTTCTAGGTATTTGGCTGTACGAATGCAAGTGATCAAGCATTCTTCTTCGGCTCTATTGACATCCTTAGTCCGAACACCTATGGCTTGCTCTTCATTATAATGTTTCACCCAAGGTGCTCAGAAGGCAATGTCCACCGGAAGTATGGCTTATGAGCCATAGACCAAAAAATATGGAGACATACTGATGTTGCGACTAGCTTGAGTGCGCAGTCCCCATAGCATAGCTTGGAGCTCTTTGAGCAATCTGCTCGGATGCTTTTCCTCTTTCTGGTATAGTCTGTTTTTGAGGGCATCGAGGATCATGCCATTTGCCCATTCGACCTGGCCATTGGCTCTAGGATGGGCAATAGAGACGTATTTGATTGAGATGCATCAGTCTTCGTAGAAGTCCTAAAAATGTTGACTAGTGAATGTAGTTTTGAGGTAAGTGATAATACTATTTGGGAGACCGAATCTATGGATGATATCTTCGAAGAGCTCGACTGCCTTCTTTGAAGTGGCTAAAACAAGCGGCTTGTATCCGATCCACTTTGAGAACTTGTCAATGGTGACGTATACGTAACAAAAACTACCTGGCGCAGGCTTGAAAGGCCCGATCATGTCTAGTCCCCAGCATGCAAAAGGCCAAGAAGCTAGGATGGTCTACAATTCCTACGTCGGCACGTGTATTTGCTTGGCGAAAAATTGACATCCTTCACAACATCGGACGAGGTCTTCTGCGTCGGCGATGCCTGTGGGCCAATAAAAACTAGCTCGGAAAGCTTTGCTGACTAGGTTTCTAGAGGCCACATGATTGCCACCGGAGCTAGAGTGAATTTCAAGGAGTAATTTCACTCCCTCTTCTAGGGTGATGTATTTCTGTAGTATCCCTTCCTTGACGCTTTTCCTCATTAACTTCCCGTCCACCGGCATGTAATGCTTGCTGCGACGGATGAAGCGTTCAATTTTAGTCTTATCGGCAGGTACGTCGGCGCTGGTTAGGTACTTGATGAACTGTTCCCTCCAATCTTCGGCCGACGAAGGTACTGCAAGTACCAGTTGCTCGGCGGGGGGGGGGGGATTTCTTGAACTTCCTTCTCTTTCTTAATAGACGGTGTAAAGAGGTCTTGAACGAAAACCCTAGGCGGAATCGCGGTGCAAGAAGAGCCTATCTTGGATAGGTGGTCGGCGAGCTGATTTTGGTCTTGTACCACATGGTGGTATTCGACACCGTAGAACTTTCCTTTGAGTTTCCTGATCTCGGCACAGTATGCGTCCATCTTCTCACTAGAATAGGACCAATCTTTGTTGACCTAGTTGATGACCAGCGCGGAGTCTCCGTATACCATAAGGCGTTTGACGCCGAGCTCGACTGCTATACGAAGTCTGTGGAGACATGCTTCATACTCCGCGACGTTGTTGGAAGCTATATAATGAATTCGGAGGACATAACAGAGCTTGTCCTTAGTTGGAGTAATGAATAAAATGCTAGCACCAGCACCATTGATGTTGAGGGCGCCGTTGAAATACATCACCCAGTGCTCGGGGCAAGCAGCGGGGATGGGCTCTTGGATCTCGGTCCACTCAGCGACGAAGTCAGTCAGCGCCTGTGACTTAATGGTAGGCCCACTTGATGATGCGGCCATTGGCCTCTTTGTTATGGAGGATGTCCCCTAGAGGGAACTCAATGACCATGGTGATCTTATAGTACTTGAAGTAATGGCGAAGCTTTCGCGACATGATCAGAATGGCGTATAACAGCTTCTGAACCTGAGAGTAACAAGTTTTGGACTCGTTAAGAACCTCACTGATGAAGTAGACCATATGTTGTACCATATAGGCATGTCCAACTTTCTCGCGCTCGATGATGATAGCTGTGCTAATGACGCGAGAAGTGGCGGCAATGTAGATCAGTAGGGTCTCATCTGGTTGAGGCGCCGTCGTGATCGGAGGCTTCATAAAAAACAACTTGAGTTGCTCAAAGGCCGTATCAGCTTCCTTCGACCAGGAGAAGCACTTGGAGGCCTTGAGTAGTTTGAAGAACGGTAGTCCCTTTTTACCGAGGCATGATATAAAGCTGCTGAGAGCAGCCATGCACCCTATGAGCTTCTATATATCCTTTACGCAGGTTGGCCGTTTCATATTGGTAATGGCGGAGACCTTGTCGGGGTTGGGTTCGATACCGCGGGCGCTGATGATGTAGCCCATGAGTATGTCGGATGGAACTCCAAAGATGCAGTTTGAAGGGTTCAACTTCCATCTGTATCTTTTTAGGTTGGCGAATGTTTCTTCGAGGTCGACGATGAGACTGTCGGTGGTTTTGGATTTGATGACCACATCATCGATGTAAGCTTCGACGTTGCGGCCTATCTGTTTGTCAAGGCACATCTAGATGGCCCTTTGGTAGGTCACCCTGGCGTTTTCAAGTCTGAAAGACATGGTATTATAGGAATACACACCAAAAGGTGGGATGAACGAAGTTTTGATCTGGTCGCCTCTTTGAGGGATATCTGGTGATAGCTGAAGTAATAGTCAAGGAAGGAGATGAGTTCATAGCTAGCGGTGGAATCTACAACCTCATCTATCCAAGGTAGACCGAAGGGGTCTTTAGGGCAGTGTTTGTTGAGATCAGTGTAATCAACGCACATTCTCCATTCTTTATTCTTCTTTTGAACGAGGACTGGGTTTGTCAGCCACTCAGGATGATACACTTCTTTAATAAATCCGGCTGCTAGGAGCCATTTTATTTCTACCCTAATAGCCTCCTTCTTGTCTAGCGTGAATCATCGGAACTTCTGCTTGATCGGCTTGGCAGTCAGCGAGACATTCAAGGAGTGCTTGATCTTCTCCCGTGGTACCCCCGGCATGTCTACAAGTTTCCAAGCAAACACATCGATGTTGGCACGTAGGAAGAAGATGAGCACGCTTTCCTATTTGGGGTTGAGATGAGCCCCAATCTTGACGGTCTTGGTGGGGTCATTGAGGCTGAGGCCGACCTCATTCATTTCCTTAGACTTGGCGGAGGCACGAGGAGGCTCCAGCATTGGGATCTCTAGGTCATCAGCGGGCACCGTCTTGGCATCGGTGACCATGCTAGCCATCTGGATGGAGAGGTCGGTGGCTTTGGCGAGGGAGAGGCTCTCTGTTTCATAGGCGTAGGCGATGGAGAGGTTGGCCCGTAGGGCCAGAACTCCTATAGGTGAAGGCATCTTCAATACCAGATAGGCGTAGTGTGGTATGGCCATGAATTTGGCCAGAGCTGGCTGACCAAGTATGGCGTGGTAGGCGGTGTTGAAGTCAGCGACGTAGAACTTGATGTGCTCGACGCAGAAGTTGCTAGCCGTGCCAAATTGTACCGGGAGGGTGATATCTCCAAGTGGTCATGATGCCCTGCCAGGTACCACACCTCGGAAGGAGGAGTCAGAGGGATTGAGGTCTTCTACTCTAGGGCCCAGTTCCTTTAGGGTTTCGACGAAGAGGAGGTTTAGGGCACTTCCTCCGTCGACTAGTACTTTCTTGAAGAGTACTGTTTTGACGGTTGCATTGAGAACGAGGAGGAAACGCCATGTGTAAGGGATGTTCACCCACTGGTCGACCCTACTAAAGGTGATGGGGACCTTAGACTAGGGGCGCTAGCTAGGGTTGGTGATAGCATCTTCTGTGTTGACAGTGAGCATCCTACGGGCGGTGAGTTTTCGATCTCTTCTGTTCTCGATGGCGGTGAGGCCCCCAAAGATAGTGGCGACCACTTTGTCGTTCTCTTGGAAGGTGTTATTGTTGTCCCTAGGAGGTCGGCAACCTCTGGCTCCATCGTCGTTGTCGTCATCCTTCTTTTTGTCCTGGAATTCCTTAGCCAAGCTGTGGCAGAACCTCCTAAATTATAGGGCCCACATGCACGTGCCACTGTCCAACGACCTTTGACATCTATGCATACGTTCTCGGTAACTTAAGAAGACTGTCGGGTGTCCTCGGGGAACCCCGAATCATCCATGATTTCCGAGCAGGATCACATTACAGAGTCATTGCAGTATTACAACAGTTTATTCAAATTAATACATCATAGTAAATATAGCGAAAGACTTACAATAACATAGTTTACAAACCATTTGTTTCAAACCATACAACTAAGTTCGATTAATAATACAAAACAAAGTAGTGGAGTGGCATTATAATATATTACAAAACACATAATTAAAGCTGCCCTGCCCAAGGGCCACACATTTACTTATCGTCATCACAAGGAACAACCATCATGCAGCACGATCCAAAACAGATCTGCTCATGAGCCTCACCTGCAACAAGGGTCAACGAACCTTGAGTACAAAGGTACTCAACAAGACTTAACCGAAATAAAACTGATAGAACTCAGGAATGCAGGCTCATGGGATCTAAGGTATGGCTTTAAAAATAATCAAAGTTCTTTTGCATAAAAGCACTTTAATAAAATTCTTTATATCAACAGCTAAAACATCAGAAGATCATACACAAAGATGACACGATCTGTAATGAGATCATGAAACTTCATATCCAACACTTTCCCAAACCATTCTCAAATTCTAGTTACATATTACTACGATGATGAACAGTGAGTTGAGTCTCCATAACCGAGGAGCAACGACGATTCGAACCGATTAAAAACCCAGCTAGGAATTCCAGACCACACGACATATGCAGGTCCCCGACCTACATATACCAACCTACCCTCAGATCCTCTAAACAAGAACTGGTCCGCGCCACCCGAGAATACAGTACTCCACCAATCCAGCCCATTGCCACGTGGGTACACGCTATTCCCGCCATCTCTCCACTCCTAGTGCGCGAGTAGCCATTCTCGTAATAGAATAGCCAAGTTAAGGCTTACCAGAGTATGTGGTTAGTACTACAAAGTCTCACCTCATGCAATTCAACAACGGACGGACCTTAATCGACACAGGCGGAAAGAACCCGCTCACAAGACCTCCATGTCTTGTGGCTCACACACACCGAGTCCGCCCGGTCTAGATTTATTACTCCACATTCCCATATCACATGTTAACATAATTAACCAAAGTTCCATTTAAAGTTCACAGGTGACAGGTAATCACCCGACTTTCATCGTTCTAAGCATAGCTAAGCAAAACTAGGCATATACTGGTAATATGGTAAATATGGAATAACAAGATTGGTAATGTACCAATTTGGTTTTCACTTGACTCCTAATCACTTAATGCAGTAAAAAACAGGAAAAGTGAAATCAATTTGTAAAATACAAGGTAGGGTTGTATGCATCCGGGGCTTGCCTTCGTTGACGGAAAAGTCCGGGTCCGGAGTCGTTCCACCGATATCAACACTAACCTCCACAGACGGATCAACCTCCTCAACTACTTGATTAACTAGCACGTGTTCACCTTCGTTCACTACACGAAGTAACAATGCCATGTTTAACATGATGCGGGATACAAAATATGATGCTCGATGATGGATGCAAAAGTTAACAATTTGAATACAACTTTCCTTCGTAATACAATTACAAGTCAAACTAACTAAACCTATTTCGTAACACCTACATCAATTGCCAAGGATCATTACCAACTAATGACCCAAGGACATCACTCAATCAAAAATTTAAACAAAACCTAAATCATTAAAGGTTACTATTTGCTTTTATGAATTAATTATTTAATTAAGAATTATGAAATAAATCAACTTGTTCCAATCAACCTCAAAAATTTTGTACATGATCATCACATGATAACTAAGTGGTAAATCAAATTTCATAATTTTTGGACAATTAAATTAGCCTAGAAAAATCATGGAAATCCATTTATTAATAAATTGAGCAATTTTTATCACATTCAAAAGGTACTGAAAAACAATATTTCATATTTTTATTAAATAGTATTCATCACAGAGAGGTCACACAAAAATTTTCATAATTTTTGGAGCTGTAAATAAATCTACACAAAAATAACAAATTGCATCACTATTCATTCAAAACTGAAAAACAGAAAATTCATTTTGAACTACACAGTCGCTGACACCCGGGTCCCACTTGTCATCCCCAACCTCCGGCTTTGACCGCGGCGACACGCGCGCTGACCGATGAATTCTCGTCACCGGTGAGACCAACGGTGACGGTAAAAGCACCACCACGTCCCCTACACTACTACGCTTCGACTAGTGGCACAAACGAGGCTAAACACTGACTGGGCCGAGCACCACGACGGCCATGGCGGACACGATGGCACGGCCGCTCTATGTCGGCGACACAAGTGCGGTAGAGGTTAAACACCTAGCACAGAAGGGTTCAGCACCTCACCCCGAACAGGCTGGTCGATGTTCCGAGCAGTTACGGCGGAGCAGACCGTCGTCGGTGGCGATGCTCCGGTGGCTGTGGTGGTCAAAATGAGAAATCAATGGGTCATAGAGTACCACGGCATCGTGGCGAAGCTGAAGCAAGACTCAGCAGGGGCAGAGGCGCACCGTGGAGCTCTGGCCACGACGAAGTGCATGCGACGGGGACGTTGCCGGCCATGAGGAAGAAGAGCGCGCAGAGGAGTTTCCCGGTGAAATCAAGCAACAAAAGCGGGTCGGTTGGGTGCGCAAGGAGAAGGTAGAACTATTGAGCGCTACGCTACGATGGCACAGGCGCTGGTTCGACGGTGGGAGCTGGCCGGAGATGAGCAAGGCGACGGGAAAACAGAGGAGGAGGAAACGGCAAAGACGACGGCGGCTCAGGTTATAAAGGATAGCCAGAAAGCGCAAGGAAGCCACGGCAGAGCCATTTCCCTCGCCAGTGCGACGCCCAGACGGCCACGCGCGCGACTAGAAGCAAGCCGAAGGATCGCCGACAATGTAGCTTAGGCGGTGAACACTGTTCATAGAAATTACAAAATTGCCATTCGCCAAAATTCACAAATTACTCTCAAATTTTCATAACAACTCAAAAATATCCAAAAACAAAAGTTGTTCAAAATCAAAAGTTCTACAACTTTTCTTTTATAACCAACCCCTAATTCGGTTTACATTTTGAAATGAACTTTTAAATTCAAATAGGGGACATTTAAGGAATTTCGCCTTTTCAAATAACTTCAAATTTTACTAAACAACTTGAAAACTCCAAAAACAAACTTTATACAACTCAACAAGCCCTACAACTTTGCTTCAAGGCTCAACCCCAAAATGTGCTTCGATTTTGAATTGGGTTTTCAGGGTAGGGTTTAAATATTGAAAATAAGGGTTTTCGGAATTTCAAATCAATACAAAGATTTCAAACTTGATTCAAACAATATCAAGCAATACTTATAACATAAATGTAAACTTGTTTTAGTGAATGCATATCAAGGTTTGCAATATGACCAATGCCTTGCAATGCATATGATGATATGTCTAGTTTTTAATACTTAAACACCCGGGGTGTTACACAAGCCAAGGTAGTCCTTCATCTTGTGCTTGTTGTTCTTGTGGAGGGGGCACAGGCCTTCAAGGATTTTCTTGTACTACTCATCATAGTTTCATTTGGCGCGAGGTTCATCAATGGTGGCGACGATGTTGTCCGGTCGACGGTGGTGATATTGACCTGTTTTGGACCCTTCTGGCCGATCACGGCCACTGTCCTAATGGTGTCCGCGGTCGTCGTAGCGGCGGTCACTGTGGCGTCGTTCGTCGGGGTACTCATCGCTACGATGAGTTGGGCAGTGAGTGCCCGCATCCTTGTTGAAGCGAACTTCGGCCTCTTTAGCGTCGGCGTACTGATCAGCAGTCATGATCATCTCTCCAATCCCCTTTGGCGGCTTATGATTGAATTTGGAGCGAAGGTTGCGGTGATGGAGTCCTCGGACAAAGGCGGCGATGACTTCTGCTTCCGTGATGTTAGGAATAGAATTCCTCATCTCAGAAAACGTCTAATGTAGCTACGGAGGAGCTCGGACGGTTTATGTTAGATGTCCTTTAGATCATGCTTGGTGCCTGGCCGAGTACACGTAGCCATGTAGTTATCGGTGAAGACCTTCTTTACCTGTTCCTAAGATTCGATGGAATCTGGGGCGAGGCTCGTGAGCCAGTTCATTGCGGTCGCGTGAGCATGACGGGAAGATAGTTTGTCATGACACTGGTGTCTCCCCCAGCGGCACGCACGGTGGTGGCATAAGCTTGTAGCCATTGTGTGGGGTTCATCCGCCCCTCGTAGGGCTCGACCCCAGTGATTTTGAAACCACAGGGCCACTAGAGTGTTTAGAGTGCTCTTGTGAATGCTCAGGGCCCTTCGGGATCATCACCGTCATGATCGGTGGCATTACCGATGTTAAGCGACTAGAGGGCTACATCCGAATTACGGAATTCTTGCTCGTATTCTTGACGCCGGCGTACTTCCTCCTCATGCCGAGAGAAACGACACCCATCGATATGACATCGTGCATCCGGAGGTTGTTGATGTGTGCTCGGACATCTTGGTCATGTTGGTGAGGGTAGTTGATACGGTTCCCCCTTGCTCCCCCCTGGAGGGGTTGTCCATCATCATGATGTTGATCGGCGAAGCGGCTTCTACCGAGGTGGCGATTGGACTTGGCATGGCGGATCAGTGATTCGAGCTTGTCGAGTAGGAAGTTCCCTGATCCTGGCGGATCTCGTTGACCTAGCAGTGCGCAGCTTTAAGCATTGCAGCAACCTTAGCGACCTCTGGCATTTGCTCGAGCTGAGCAAGCTCATTAGCGGCCACGGCCATGTTGGCGCTTGGGGTCTTGTAGACATCGTGGTTGTCGACACAGAAGAATTCGTCGTCGAGGTTGCGGCGGAGTGGGTGTGGCCTCCCTTGCAAGTCGAGCTGTTCCCTGTTACGAGCAGCCTCAACTAGTACAATGGCGGCCTCATTCGCTCAGTGCTGCGCACGGTTGGCGTTTCTATTGACACGAGCTGCGCAGTCCTCATCGGTTTCTCCATCCCGTGGAGGGCTATTGACGCTGACATTAAAAATCCTACCTCCATGGAAGGGTGGCAAAGGAGGTTGGACGGTGGCAGTTTCGGTGACAGCCTCCATAAAGCCTTGGGACTCAGAGTATGAATTTTCCTCTAGGATGGTGTGGAGGGATGCTTCAAGACATCGTCCGATTTGTTGCATATTGACAGTCTGCGAGAGCTGGTAGGCGATCGGGTCAGCGAGAGGATAGATGTCTCTCACCTAGTCGGTGAATTTGCCCCTTAGGGCATCTTGATGGATGGCGGCTGTAACCCCTAGAGTTTCTTGATCAGCCTCCGATAAATTGGAATCGAAGGGTGGTTGGTGCTGAACTAGAGTGGTCAGAGCCGATGCCGTGAGGGAGAGGCAATCGGTGAGCTTCTAGCCAACCTGATCGATGGATGCGATCAGATTGTTGTTGCTGATCTGCTTCCTCAGGTACCAGGGGAGCAGGCGGCGAGTCATTGGTGAAGACGACCTCGGAGGTGGTTTCAAGATCGGATCTGCCGTTGTAGGTGTTGGTCTGGTTGGCGCAGAATCGATCTGCACTAGCTCGATGATCTCTCTATCTCCGTCAGCATTGATGACCTAGGAGATCGATTCGACCATAAAGATCTGGCTGGGCTTCGGAGAGGATGAGGAGCCTGCAAAACACACTATCTTGTTAGTCAAAGAAACATCATGCACACCCCTACCTGGCGCGTCAACTGTCGACAAAAGATGTTCGGTAGTCCTCCGAGGGGTATCCCACGAAGGTAGATTGATCGACAGAGGTGCGTGTAATCAAGAACAAGAATGCAACAAAGACACAAGAGTTAGACAAGTCCAGGCCGTCCGCATGATGTAATACCCTACTCCTGTGGTCTGTTGATTTGTATTGGCTATCATATGATATTGCGTGTGTTTTGAGGGGGTCCCCTACCCGCCATATATAGCTGGGGGTAGGGTTACAAGTCGGTTAGATCTAGGAGATAACCGGTAAGTAATAACAGATTACAAGAATCATGGGATCGAACATATCATAATAGGTCTCGTAGCATCTTCAGGATATCACCCTTGATGTCTTGCGGTACACGCCGAGCAGTACAGTGCACCATAAGTCTTCGTCTTATAGGATGGACCACCCCTGGAGGCGCAGCCCATGTAGTATGCTGTGGGTATCCGAGGTCATACCCCCTCCACAAATACTCCTTTGGAGGCTTTTCCAAACAGGAGGACTCTAAGGGCCTTGGCCTTCTTTTTGTAGCCCGCGGCATGTCCTGGTAGGACGGTGATTCCCTTTTGTCGTGATCGGTCTTCTTGGGGGCACGTAATCGTAGGATTCGGGAGGTCGGAAAGATTTTTCTTGATTCCAGGCCCCTAGGATCCGATCAGTCCGTCGTCGTACTACGATCGCGCGTTCGGTCTCCTTGCGAGTCCAACTTCTCTCAAGCCCTCGTGTGTAGCAGGGGTCTGGTCGAGGGTCGGCTTGTCTTTGTGATCATCATCCCTCAAGCATTTTTTTCGATAAAACGGAGGGGCTGAGCCGTGCCATGTTTTTTCTCGATGGACGAAACATGGTGCTCGGTTAGTTGTTAATGGGCTAGTCCGAGTGGAGCCCTAGCTTCCAGTTCATGGGGGTTCGGCATGGGTCAGCTGGTGACCGACTCTAGATTCTCAGTGGCCAATCCATATAGTTCTCAGGTCCATTCGACCGGTCCCAAGGGCTCGTTGCCTTTCTTCGAGGAAAAACCATAGACTGGGAACTGACCAAGACTCGAAGGTGGGCCGGGATGCCCGTGGCACTTGTGCGCCCGGGTACTGGCTGCTAGTGGGCCCATCCCTTTCCACCCCTCACTCTAAGGGTGCCCTAGAGCAGCTATAAACCCATCGGAGGGCCAGCCTTTGAACTCCTAGGCTTGAATGGGTTGTAGGAGCATTTTTAGCTCCGTATCCCTCCTTACCTGTGATGGTTCTCACATCTATCTGCACTAACGCTGAGCTAGACAACATCGAGAAGGAGGTGGTCCCTCTAGCATATGACTTACCTGCCGAGATAGAGGATGAGATCATCCCCCCAAGAAATTAGTTAGGTAGATAAGCCAGACGTCGAACTTGTAATAAGTGGACAAGCTCTTAAATTTCATTATGGCTAAATAGATTTTTAGATCTTCTCCCCTTTTTATATAAAATGGTTAATGTGTTCTGACCCTTTCCGTCGTTAAGGCTGTAAATCTCGGGGTGCGAGTGAAAAAACTCTGATCACGCTGGTGAGCAAAAACATCATAGCCATTAGGGCATAGGTTTCTTGCAGTCCGACCAGTTTTATTAAGCTTTCGTTTCCACAACCCTTGCTTCTAGATCTTAACATGAGAAAGGGTCGGGCATAGAGAATGTTTGCCGGGTAGATATACTCTTTAATGCATTCTAACTCTTTCCATTGTTAAAGCTAAAAAGCTCGTGGTGCGGGCAAACAACTCTGATCACACTAGTGAGCAAAAACGCCGTAGCCACTGGGGCGTAGGTTTCTTGTGGTCTGACCAGTTTTACTCAGTGTTTATTTCCACAACCCTTGCTTCTAGATCTTATCATGAGAAAGGATCGGGCATAGAGAATGTCTACCGAATAGATATACTCTTTAATGCATTTCGACTCTTTCCGTAGTTAAGGCTAAAAAGCTCAAGGTGCGGGCAAAAAACTCTGATCACGCTGGTGAGCAAAAATGCCATAGCCACTAGGGCGTAGGTTTCTTGCAGTCTGACCAGTTTTACTCAGTGTTTGTTTCTGCAACCCTTGCTTCTAGATCTTAATGTGAGAAAGGGTCGGGCATAGAGAATGTCTATCGGATAGATATACTCTATAATGCTTTCTGATTCTTTCCATAGTTAAGGCTAAAAGGCTTGGGGTGTGGGCAAAAAACTCTGATCACGCTAGTGAGCAAAAACACCATAGCTGTTGGGGCGTATGTTTCTTGCGGTCTGACTAGTTTTACTCAGCGTTTGTTTTCGTAACCCTTGCTTCTCGATCTTAACATGAGAAAGGGTCGGACATAGAGAATATCTACTGGATAAATATGCTCTTATCAGCCCCCGAATGAGGCCCGACCCCTTGCCGTTGCTGGGGTCGGGTGTCACTAAAGATCGAGGAGTCGATAGCATAATCGATAAGAGAAAGCGTGCGTAGATTAAGGGTAAAAGCGACGTAGCTATTCGATGTTCTAGGTGTTTGATGAAGACTTCACCGTCAATGGTCTTGAGCTTATAGGTGCCTAGTCGGAGCACCTCCATGATGATGTATGGTCCCTCCCACAACGGAGAGAGCTTGTGGTAGTTCTTGTTGCTCTGGACAAGGTGGAGCACCAGGTCCTCGACGTTGAAGGCCTGACCCTGCACTTGACGGCTGTGGTACCGGTGCAACGCTTGCTGGTACTTGGTCGAGTGGAGGAGGGCAACATCACGCGCTTGATCTAGCTGGTCCATGGCATCCTCGAGGGACGCCTTGACTCCTTGTTCGTCGTACGCCCTGACCCTCGACGCTCCATAATCAAGGTCAGTCGGGAGGATAGCCTTAAAACAGTAGACCATGAAGAATGGCATGTAACCGGTGGCCTAGGTAGGGGTCATCCTCAGGCTCTAGAGCACCGCAGGAAGCTGCACACCCCATTGTCTATTAAACTTGTTCAACTGGTTGAAGAACCTAGGCTTGAGGCCTTGTAGGACCATGCTGTTCGCGCGCTCAACCTGCCCGTTCGTGCGGGGGTGCGCCACGACGACCCAATTAAAGCAGATGTGGTTTTCATCGTAGAATTAGAGGAACTTTTTTTCGGTGAACCGCATGCCGTTGTCCATGATAATGGAGTTCGGGACTCCAAAGCTATGGACGATGTCAAGGAAGAACAACACGGCTTGCTCGGACTTGATCGCGGAGATCGGTCGAGCCTCTATCCACTTTGTAAACTTGTCTACGGTGACAAGCAAGTGCGTATAGCCCCCAAACGCCCTCTTGAGAGGTTCGACCCGATCGAGCCCCCAGACCACGAATGGCCATGTGATGGGGATCGTTTGGAGTGCTTAGGCCGGCAGGTGGGTCTGCCGAGTGTAGTATTGACACCCTTCACAGGTGCGCACAATCTGTTCAGCGTTAGCTACTGTGGTCAGCTAGTAGAAGCCTGTTGGAACATGTTTCCGACCAGGGTCCTAGGTGCAGCATGGTGCTCGCAGACCCCACCGTGGATATCACTCAGCAACTACTTCCCTTATTCAATGGGGATGTAGCGTTGTAGAATCCCAATGTGGCTTCGCCTGTAGAGCTCGCCCTCAATAACGACAAAGGACTTGGCATGACATGCGAGCCGCCGAGGCTCCATTTTATCCATCGACAGCGCCTCATGAAGGAGGTAGTCGAGGTAAGGCGTCCTCTAGTCGGCCAGAGGGTCAGGCTCTGTCGCTGGATCCTCATCAAGCACCATGACTTCAAGGTCAGATGGAGCCGCCGGCTGGTTAGCCCCTGAGCCCAAGGCAGGTGGCCCATCACTGGTCTATTCTGGCTCCTCGTAGCGGACCAAGGGCTTGTACTGATCGCTGGTGAAGATGCCCATCGGCACCAGCTCTCGGCCGGACGCTGTTTTTGCCAGCGTGTCGGCCGCCTTGTTGAGACGCCTTGAGATGTGATTGAGCTCGAGACCATTGAACTTATCCTCTAGCTAGAGGACTTCTCGGCAATACGTAGCCATCTTGGTATTCTGGCAGCTTGATTCCTTCATGACTTGGTCGATGACCAGCTAGGAGTCACACCGGACGTCAAGCTATCGGATACCCACCTTGATGGAGATGCGCAGGCCATTAATGAGTGCCTCATACTCGGCCACATTGTTGGAGGAGGGGAAATGGATGCGAACCTTGTACCTCATGCATACCCCAAGGGGCAAAACAAAGACCAGCCCCGCGTCATCGCCTTTCTTCATTAGCGATCCATCGAAGTACATCGTCTAGTATTCTTGGTCGACGACTGCTGGCGGTATTTAGATCTTGGTCCACTCTACAATGAAATCAGCCAGCACTTGGGACTTGATGGCCATCCGAGGGGCATATGAAATGCCTTGACCCATCAGCTCGAGTGACCACTTTGTGATTCTTCCTGTGGCATCCCAGTTTTGGACGACCTCGTCGAGAGGGAAGGACGTCATGACCGTCACTGGATGCAACTCGAAGTAGTGACGCAACTTCCTCTTGGCAATAAGGATGACGTATAGGAGTTTCTGGATTTGGGGGTAGCGAGTCTTAGAATCGGACAAGACCTCACTAATAAAGTACATGGGACGCTGCACTTTGAGGGCGTGTCCCTCTTCTTCTCACTCTACCACTAGGGTGGCGCTGACCACTTGCATGGTGGCCGCAATGTAGAGCAGAAGCGGTTCCCCATCGGTTGGGGGGACCAGTATCAAGGCCTTCATCAGGAGCTGCTTGACCTTGTCAAGTGCCCCCTGGGCCTCGAGCATCCATTAAAAGCAGTCAGCCTTCTTTAGAAGCCGATAGAGAGGGAGACCTCATTCGCCAAGGCATGAGATATAGCGGCTGAGCGCGGCGAGGCACCCTATAACTCGCTGTACCCCCTTTATATTTTGGATCGGGCCCATCCTTGTGATGGCCGAGATCTTCTTCGGGTTGGTTTCGATGTCACGCTTGGAGATAATAAAATCCAGCAGCATACCCATTGGGACCTTGAAAACACACTTCTCAGGGTTGAGTTTGATACCGTTTGCTCGGAGTTTCAAGAAGGTCTGCTCTAGGTTGGCTATGACCTGGTCAGTCGGTTTGGATTTGACCACGATGTCATTGACGTGGGCCTCGACGGTCTGCCCGATGAGATTTCTAAAATACTTGAGCATGTAGCATTTGTACGTAGCGTCCATGTTCTTTAGGCCGAACGACATTGTGACGTAGCAGAACGATCCGAATGGGGTGATAAAAGATGTCATGAGCTGGTCAGACTCTTTCATCACGATTTGATGGTACCCGGAGTACGCATCAAGGAAGCAAAGCGTTTCGCACCCTGAGGTCCAGTCGACTACTTGGTCTATGCGTGGCAAAGGAAATGGATTCTTTGGACACTCTTTGTTGAGTCCTGTGTAGTCAACACACATTCTATATTTCCCACTCTTTTTTTGTACAAGAACGGGATTGGCTAACCACTCGGGGTGGTATACTTCCTTGATGAACCTGACCGCCAAAAGCTTCGCAATCTCCTCGCTGATGGCCCTGCGTTTCTCCTCATCGAAGCGACACAGACGCTGCTTCACCGGCTTGGAGCCTGGACTGATCTTCAAGGCGTGCTCGGCGACTTCTCTCGGACTGCCTAGCATGTCCGAGGGTCTCCACACAAAGATGTCTCTGTTGGCGTGGAGAAAGTCGACGAGCGCGCTTTCCTATTTGGAGGAAAGCGTGGTGCCCCTCTGCTATTGACTAAAACAACATAAAATAATTCATGACTCTATATTTAAACTATCCACATATGCCATTAAGAAACGTGATCTAAAGTAGACTTAAATTTGCATCTAGTTACCCAAGTACTCCTATTACAATAGATAATTTATGTAACCCGATTTTCATCTCATTATTAAAAAATTAAATATCCTCTCAAATATATTTCTATAACATAATCAATATCTTCTATTAATTTTTTTAAATAACCATAAAGCATGTATATGTTTGTACATTACCCGCTGCTCAATATTAAAATATTAAGATTTGGTTAATGTAAGCAAACACATTGTGTTAGCATGCATGAGCGATAAATATATGTGTTATGTTTCACAAAAAATGTTTCCTTAACAACTCATATACTAATGATACTAACAAATTCTTTAAAACCATGTTAGTAACCATGACATAATTTATATAGGTTGTTACTTTATATATTTCTATATTTTAACTGCATATATGTATTTATAGTATAACTACAATTGCACATATAATTTCTTGATAGGAAAATTCAATCATCTTGAAAATTATAGGAGACTATGGTGGTTATATTTTGTAACACCCCTGGTGTTGCGAGCTTGTTTAGCACCGTGATTTAAGCCTAATTCGAATTTTCGAAACGAGTTTCTCGGATTTTTAATTTAAAATGTACTTGCCGTCATGAGGGAATCGTGTGTGACTTAGTTTTGTGGACTCGAATTAACGTCCAAGTTAAATTACTCAGAACGTAAAGATATTTAAGAATTCCGAACGACGATGTTAACGAACGGTTTGTCCTATTAGATTAAGCATGAAAAACAACTTTTATATATATATATACTCACAGGTTTATTTTGATAAGAACGAACTGACAAGAGAAAGCGCAGCAGCTTCGTTTATTTGTCCTGGCGTTCAGCGTACTCGCCTTGCTTTGCAATTATGCACCGTCTCGTCTTCCATCGTGGCTCTGCACCCCGGCGCGTCGTTTTGTCTGCGTCACTGTCCTTCACTCCCGTCGCTGTGTCGCTGCTCCCTCTCCCTCGCGCCCTTTCTCAGAGAGCGTCTTAATGAAAGTTGGCCCGGCTGCTGTGCCTCTTCTTGTCTCTGCTACTACAGTCTCATCCTTGCCTGCCTTTGCTGTCCGCCTCTGTCTTGTCTCTGCAAGTAACCGCAGAGCCGAGCACTCGACGTGTCTACACCTGCTTGTGTGCCATCTCTGTCGTGTAGGGCCGTCTATAAATGAGCACGTGGTGCTGCCTTCCCTGCCCACGTCGTATCCTGTCACTTCCCTGTGCGCGCTGGCATGCCGCTGTTGGCCACGCTATGTCGTGTCACCCTATCTCCCCCTCATTGCATTTATGTTGATGATGGTGCGCACATGGTCTAGTCCGCTCTCCCTCCCCCTGCTTGACTCGCGCCGATGTCGCCGTGTCGTGCCAACCGCCCCCATCGCCGATCCCTTTCCCCCACCTCGCGCGTGCGCGTGCTCCGCGTCCGCACTAGACTGGCTGCTCCTTCGCCGCTCCACCTCCGTGTTCGGCCACCGCCGCTACCATCGCACCAGTCCGTCGATGCTGGCCCTTTCCCACGCGCGAGCTCTCAGTCCGCTTTGGACCGCTGACCTTCCGTGCACCGCTCCTACTGTGCCCGCACGCCGGCGCTCCGCTGCTGCCCTCCCTGCTCCTTCACGGCTCCACTGAGCGCCCGTGCCATGCCCAAGCACTGCAGGCTACCGCCTTCCCCGGCCCGCTCCCTCCTCATCGCGTACGCGCGCCACCGCTGTGCAGTCACCCGCGCACAAGAGCTGCCTCCGCCTTCCAATTTCGCGCAGCTTGGGCGATCCCAATCCAATTCTTTGCACCTGCGGATCGCTAGGGAAGCTAGCTAGATGCCCAACCCACATCAAGAACCAGAGGTGCACTGTTGCCAGCCAATTGGGCATTTCCATCACCGCCGGAGCAGGGCGCAATTGGGGTTAAGGCCCTAATCATCGGTAGTGGTTCGATTGTTGGCACCGGTAGTCTTGATTTGACCTCCTCTATCGGGTGCTCACCTTCCTTCGGCTAGGGTCCTCGCCGGCGATGCAGTGATGTGGCCATGTCCGCCTTGGAGTGCCGCTGCCCTAGTCGCTCACGCGTGGCCAGGCCGGCTCGACCGCCCTTCGCTCCAACCGTCTCTGCAGCGGGATCCACGGTGAGCCCCCGATGCTATTCCGCCACCTCCACCTTTCCAAGAGAGAATAGGTCCACCGGAGTGTGCGCGCCATTGCCACCATCCATGCCTGCACATGGGCAGACATGCTCCTGCACGCCGCCGCCCTTGCCACAGGCCGTTGCGGTCCTACGTGGCCGCGCAGACCCCGTGCTGGCCCTACGCCGCTCGCGGCTGGGGTCCCGCCGCCATCAAGCATCTTTCGACCGGGTTTGGCTGCCGGTCGGCAAAACACGGTGCCGTGCTATGTTCCTAGGAGGTCGGGAACCTTGGAAATTCGAAGATGAGTAACTTCGAGGTCTTAAATGGAAAACGTGTGACTGCAATGAATAGTGTCAATAGTCGTAATGAGAATTTGAAAGACAACGAGGTCTCATTTGCAAAATATACGCCCTGCTGCTGGGCCTCCCCTCCGGGGCTGGCCTGTTTTCGTGTGTGGACCAGTGGCTCACCCACGCTGGATCGGATTCCCGGCTGGTCGGTGGGCCGCGCCGCGCTGCTGGGCCGGCCTACCGCTGACTGCCGTGCCTAGGCCGCACATGCCGCGCCCCACCTAGGCTGCCCTGACCGCTGGGCCGATTTGATGACTGTTGGTTCCTAGAGTTTTCCAAAACAATTAGCAAATTTAGTTTCAGGAATAGACTTGTGAAATCAATATAAATTTGTGTAGTTGCCCAAAAATGATGAAACCAATTTTGTTAGTCTCCTGAAATCATGATCTACCTGTTACTATATTTTGTTCACATAGTGTGATAATATTCTTGGAAGCTATATAATTAATTTAAGGTACTTAATATTGTAAAAATGTAAAACTATAGGAATTGTTGTGATAAATTGGTAATAGGGTTGAATCTAAAATTTGTACAGTAGGCTTCTAGCAATATTAGGTACTCACTGTAATTTTGGTAGCTCCGGAGTAATTAGTTTGCTAAATAGATAATGATGACCTATTTCGAATAAAGATTAAATGGATAGAATAAAATAAAGAAAACACCTTGGGTTTTGTATAACTAAAACATTGGTTGGGAAGTAACGCCTTATTTGACAACATGGATACGTAGACTAGCGTTAGAGCTATCTCGTTAGCTTGTGAGGCGTGATCGAAATTCTAAGCGTTAAATTTGTCATTGGTTATTTACATCTATGCATTTGCATCAATATATATCATATAGGTACGATGATGGATCAACGGATCAATTGAAGGATGATTGGGAATCCGAAGATGGTGTAATGGCATTCTCTCTAGGAGATAATGCAATGGGCTTTCTATTCAGATGATGGTGGATGATCTGAAGATGCCGATACTAACTTTTTAATATATCTTACCCAGGCAAGCCCCGGTGCATAACCCCAACTTTTCTGCAGTTTAAATTATATTTGTGCATTAAGTTTTAAGGAGTTGAATGAAACCCACTTGCATATATATACCTTTATCCCATGAGTCTTACTAGTATGACAGGATCGTGTAGATTGTTATGCTATAGGACTCCGGTAGAAGCTGAGTGATTGTCTGTCACTCGCGAGAGATAGGAAATATATTATTGGATTATTATCACTTAGAAAATATAAATGGTGGAAAGGAAAATTGTGACCGGATAGGGATATGGTTGGGTATTGGTGGGTGTAAGAGGTCGTGTCGCCGTGGACGCGGGGCATGTCTTGGTTACACTGCTTTCCCTGTCTGTGTCGGTTAAGGACCGGTCGTTGCATAAGGCATCGTGGGCAAGTCACAAATTTATTATCCCGAGCACATACTTATGTATGGGCGCTTGAAAGACTTGTTGCTCTCTTGTCGTGGGTTTCGGCTCTTTCTGGACCGGCTGTTAGGGTTTCTTTTTGGTGGAGGAGGTCTTTGCACCGCACTGCGTTCGGGACTTAGGGGCGGGGGCTTGGAGTCCCAGTTTGGACGGGGACCTAGGACCCCAGGACAGGAGGGTGATGGGTTGGTCCTGCTTGTGCCTTGGGTACAAGCGGGGTGTGTGTTTTCGGGGTACCCAGCTATGGGCATTGATTCACGAATCGCCGGGCAATCTAGTATGGCTTGTTTCGTGTCTAGCACCGTAGTAAGAACTGGAAGAGAAAAGATGGAATGGAAAAAGGAAATCTGATTGCTTACCACCTGCTTGAAAGTAGCACAAGTTCTTACATAGAATGGTTAGTCAATGAACCAATGCGGCTGTTAATAAAAATCGACTATAAGGACACACTTTTAGTATTGCTTCCTGCAGATGTAATAAACCCACAAGCCAGATAGCCTTGCATATCTTTGGAGTCTTTCCTTTCCTCCTGTCGGGTAAGTCTTGCTGAGTACAATTGAGTACTTAGGGTTTTATTCCCCCTGTTGCAGGTGACAGGTGGATGCTAGAGCTGACCCTTGTGTGTGGATTCCTCCTGGTGGGCTCAGAGAGGATTTCCTTACGCTGCGATCGTAGTTTTTATTTATAACTCTCACCAAATGCTTTTATAAATGAAAGTTTCATAATCTGTTGTCGTAGTTTATATATCAATACTTCATCATGTCATGATTAGATATTTATTTCTGCTGTAATTCTGATCACATGTTTATATTCCGTCGTTCAATTAAATTAGTTATAACTCTAATAATATGATTACATTCCGCTGTTCTAATAATAAATATTATACTCTGATGTTGTATTAAAAGTGATGTAAGAAATAGTTAAAAATGATGTAAGCTTTATTCTCTTATTTGTGATCCTGATGGAAAAAATATGGATTTACGGGTTCTCCCCTGGGGTGTGCCCAACGGAACTGCGTAATTTAGTGTTCTCCCTTGAGTGCTTAGTGTCTAATGGAAGACGAGCGCTCCTGGGAGGCATTAGATTAGGCGGTTCTGCCACAGGTGGTATCAGAGCATAAATGAGGAAATAAAGCTTCAAAAACCTTTTCTAAACTAAAATTTGACAACCTATTTTTGCAACAAGTTAGGGCGTTCGACTGTGAAGTTATATAAGTAGCCCTATTACTATGGTTATGTATCCATGATAGATGGCACTCTGCTGACTTAGGTAGACTTAATCAAGTTTTCTACTGGTACCCTGACTCGAGCATTGTCTGATAGTATCGACTAGCTACAGGGAGAGAACGATGTGCCAAAAATTTGAGAACGGTTGCCCTATATGTTGGCAACAGAGAAAGGATGTATAGGACATGCATTCATGCATACCTTGTTTATGCGTTGTAGTGTCCATATTGCTTGCAGATACGCCCTCCATAGGTGTCACGTGTGTCGTATTGTGCACGACTGATTCGTTCTTGTTCTGGAGTTAGGTCTGCACTATGGCTTCGTGCTCCATGTTCACCCATGGTTCACGCCAGTCGTGACCCACTTCTTCCCGTACCCCTTTTCTACGCTCTTGTCGGACCCTTGCCCTGCAGTCGTACTAGTCAGTAATGGCATCGCACGTCGCTCGCCTCGAACATGTGGAATTTGGTCGATTCAGTCATAGTGATCCCGCGCAGGAAACCTGGTGGACCGCACCAGGACCACTGAATGCTCTGCCTTTATAAGTAGAGCCTAACTTAGCCCTTGGTACCACCACTCGGTGCACTTTAGCTCGCTTAGCTTTTCCTTTGAGCTAGCTTTTCGCTCAGCCTTCCTCACCACCACCGCCAGAGATGGCAGGAGCCTGGGTTACTAGTTACTGCCTAAACGTTGAGGGTTTTCCCAGAATCCTGCATGCCACCCTACAAAAGCTTAGAGTCAAAGATCGTCTTGAGTATGAGGGCCGTGAGTATGAGGAGCATGGCACCGAGTGGTGTGAGGTTACCATTTACATTAGGAAGAGTGAAGAGTTCCCTGACCTCACTAAAGCCTAGAGTGTGACTACAACCGGGTTTAACTTCATTGACACCTACCAGGTTGTGGCCCGTAATGCCTTGTGGCACCTCTGCCAGATCTATGAGGAGCCCATTGCCTATACCCCCATGAGGTTCTTTCCCCCTTTGGACAGGAATTGGCAGGCATGGAGGGCTCGCATGGAGACATTGCAAGGGCGGGATGCGCAAGAAGACAGTCTAACCATGGTGCACTTGACCACGTACCTGCTTGCTCTAGATGAGCAGTATGACCGGCAAGCCTTGGAACTGAGGATCTGCCTCTAGCGAGCCGAGGAAGCTGAGATCTTCAACTGGATGCTCCAGGTGCAGCTCGTCGAAGTGCATGCTAGTGTTGCAGCTGCTGAGAGCCAGGAGACTGCCATGCCGGGAGCTCTAAAGGAGGCTAAAGATCGGTAGATAAACCAGGGCCAAGTGGAGGACACTGGCTGCTGAAAGGCAGGATGCCCAGATCTTGGAAGGGATCCCTATCCACCCGCTAGAAAGAAGGAGAACTGGTGTAGCAGTGCCGCTAGCACCTCCACCTTCGGAAGTGTCAGAAGTAGAGCCTTTGGCTCCTCTCACTCAGCCAGCGCCAAGAAAAGATGCAGATCCATAGCCAGGGCGGTAGAAGAATCCACCGAGCCCAGGAAGGAAGATGCGTGGTCTGCATGTAGATTAGTTGCCTTAGGATGCTGTACCCATAGTAGTAGTGTTGTTCGTCGTTGTCCTCCGATATTGTACTCTCACCGTTGTTTTCGTCTATAGTTGTTGAGATCGTCCGACCGTAGGTGAATGCTGTGTCGTAAATGGGAGCCTGAATGTCTGTACGTTGTACCCATATAAGGCCGTTGGAATACACATTTTATTTATTTGGCTGGGTTTATTGCGTTCATCTACCCTTAAGTTTCGTTAGACGTGCTTAAAGTTTTCAGGGGTGATATTAAGCGGATTACAAGAGAAGTTGCCACTCAGATATCAGCAAACCAGTCGTGATTGGAGAACATAGGACATTGTATCGACTAATTGTGGATGTCCCAGCAGAACACTTGAATCTCTTTAAATCAAATCCGCCGTTGGATTTGAATTCCTTGTCCCTTGTTGTGAAGGGAACCCTTGTTGTTTGAATCTTTCCTTGCAATACTCCCCTTATTCTGTGGTCTATGACCCCACCGCCTTCATGGCGTGTAAGTTGGTAATAGTTGCCTGGTTAATAGCTTATGGTGCCGCGACAAAACCGAGGGCTCCATGTGGAACAACTGCCACATGTGACGCTGCTCGGCACGCGCTGATATCGAGGTTGTTAACTAAGTACCTTTACCAAGTTACATCGCCATACCGCTTTTACTACAAAATATTCTCCTTGAAAACATTCAAGTGCTCAAACGGGAAATCCACAATGGATTGAGGAAATAGTGTTCTCTAAAAATAAACAAGAGGAGGTGGTTTTGGAGGAAGCGTGTATGTCGTGATCTCAGCTCATACAACGGTTGGTACACATTGTGGACAAGGAAGGGAATGAAAAAGAAGAGTAGTAAGGGAAGTTAGCCTCGGGTAGTCGGGAGTAATTGTAAAAGCCTGAGTGGATGTCATGTCTCAAGCCTATGTGTAGTTGACTGCGCTACACATGTTGGGTCATTTCGCTGCGTGCCCTGCGAACACCGTCTGTGCCGGGTCTATTAGCACTCTATTTTCGCGTGGCCACGGCATCATGCCGCACTCACCATCCTTATGCATTCAGCGCTTTTTCCTTTTCCTGGCATCCGGTTGGCTCTCGACTCTCAAACCTCGTCCCTCGTACCGGACCCCCCATTCCCTCTCCTTTCTTTCTTCTTTTTGAGACACGGCCGCCTGCACGCTTGCCTCATCGAGCGGACCTCCCCCTCTCCTCTCCTTTATTTCCCCCTCTGCCACTCGCGCATGAAGCGCACCATGTTCGATCTTATCTTCACAGCGTGAACCGTCTGTGTATCCCATCCATGTCGCCTCCCCTTCCAGTGTGTTGCACCCCACCTCTGTTCGCCACTATAAGATACCCTTGGTCCTTGATCTTCTTCTCCATCCCCATTTCCCTCGCATTCGGAGTAGAGCTATGAAATCCAGTCGACATTGTGAAGCTAGGTTCATCAGTCTGAGGTGATGGTGTAATCTGAGAAGAAGAAAGGATCTGGATTCCAAAGAAGTTCAAGTTCCCTTGGTTAGTTTGGTCTTAGGGTTCACAATGTTTGAGTTCTAGGAGTCCTGTTTCTGGATCTATTGGTGCTACGTCATGTTTTGGATAATCATTATCTTGTTGTTTCTCCATTGTCCTCATCTATCTTGACTTCTGGATTAAGTCTCGGTTGTACTAGGTTGCTCTTGACCATGTATCCCTAGATCCCCGTGTGGTTTAGTATTCGAAGTCGTGTAATATTTTGTGTAATCCCTTATCTACGAAATGTAATCGTGTTTTCCCCTCTTCTGGTTCTTGCTTCGAATCTCGGGATGAGATTCTTTTTAAGCGGGGTTGGTTGTAACACCCCTGGTGTTACGAGCTTGTTTAGCACCACGATTTAGGTCTAAGTCAAATTTTCGAAACGAGTTTCTCGGATTTTTTATTTAAAACGTACTTGCCGTGATGAGGGAATCATGTGTGACTTAGTTTTGTGGACTCGAATCAACGTCCAAGTTAAATTACTCAGTACGTAAAGATATTTAAGAATTCCGAACGATGATGCTAGCGAACGGTTTGTCCTGTTAGATTACGCATGAAAAGCAACTTTTATAAATAGAATAAAATCCATTAATAAATAGGACGATATATATATACACTCATGGGTTTATTTTGATAAGCATGAACTGACGAGAGAGAGCGCAGTAGCTTCGTTTATTTGTCCTGGCGTTCAGCGTACTCGTCTTGCTTTGCAATTATGCACCGTCTTGTCTTCCGTCGTGGCTCTGCACCCCGGTGTGTCGTTTTGCCTGCGTCACTGTCCTTCACTCCCGTCGTTGTGTCGCTGCTCCCTCTCCCTCGCGCCCTTTCTCAGAGAGCGTCTTAATGAAAGTTGGCCCGGCTGCAGTGCCTCTTCTTGTCTCTGCTGTGGCAGTCTCATCCTTGCCTGCCTTTGCTATCCGCCTCTGTCTTGTCTCTGCCCGTTTCCACAGAGCCGAGCACCCGATGTGTCTGCGCCTGCTTGTGTGCCATCTCTGTCGTGCAGGGCCGTCTGTAAATGAGCATGTGGTGCTGCCTTCCCTGCCCATGTCGTGTCCTGTCACTTCCCTGTGCGCGCTGGAGTGCCACTGCCGACCACGCTATGCCATGCCGCCCTGTCTCCCCCTCATTGTGTTTATGTTGATGATGGCGCGCACATGGTCCAGTCCACTCTCCCTCCCTCTGCTTGACTCGCGCCGACGTCGCCGTGCTGTGCCAACCGCCCCTATCGCCGATCCCTTTCCCCCACCTCACGTGCGCGCGTGCTCCGCAGCCACACCGGACTGGCTGCTCCTTCACCACTCCACCTCCATGTTTGGCCACCACCACTGCCATCGCACCAGTCCATCGGTGCCGGCCCTTTCCCACGCGCAAGCTCTCGGTCCGCTTTGGACCGTTGACCTTCTGTGTGCCGCTCCTTTCGTGCCCACGCGTCGACACTCCGCTGCCGCCTAGGCACCCTACGACAGTGCGCAAGCCCACAGCGCCACCCTCCCTGCTCCTTCATGGCTCCACTGAGCGCCCGCGCTGTGCTCGAGCACTATAGACTACCGCCTTCCCGGCTCGCACCCTCCTCATCGCGTACACGCGCCACCGCTGTGCAGTCACCCAAGCACATGAGCTGCCTCTGCCTTCCAATTTCACATAGCTCAGGCGATCCCAATCCAATTCCTTGCACCTGCGGCTCGCTAGGGAAGCTAGCAAGACGCCCAACCCGCATCGAGAACCAAAGGTGCACTATTGGCAACCAATTTGGCATTTTCGTCGCCGCCGGTCAGCTCGTCGCCGAAGCAGGGCTCAATTGGGGGTAAGGCCCTAATCATCGGTAGTGGTTCAATTGTTGGCACCGGTAGTCTTGATTTGGCCTCCTCTATCGGGTGCTCACCTTCCTTCGACCAGGGTCCTCACCGGTGACACGGTGACGTGGCCATGTCTGCCTTGGAGTGCCGCTGCCCTAGTCGCTCACGCATGGCCAGGCCGGCTCGACCGCCCATCGCTCCAACCGTCTGTACAGCGGGATCCGCGGTGAGCCCCCGATGCTATTCCGCCACCTCCACCTTTCCTAGAGAGCGTAGGTCCACCGGAGTGTGCGCGCCATTGCTGCCAACCATGCCTGCACGCGGGCAGACATGCTCCTGCACGTCGCCGCCCTTGCCACAGGCCGTTGCAGTCATGCGTGGTCGTGCGGACCCCGTGCTGGCCCTGAGCCGCTCGCGGCTGGCGTCCCGCCGCCATCGAGCATCTTTCGGCCAGGTTTGGCTGCCGGTCGACAAAACCCGGTGCCGTGCTCTGTTCCTAGGGAGGTCGGGTACCTTGGAAATGCGAAGACGAGTAACTTCGGGGTCTTAAATGGAAATGTGTGACTGTAATGAATAGTGTTAATAGTCGTAATGAGAATTTGAAAGACAACGAGGTCTCATTTGCAAAATATACGTCCCGCTGCTGGGCCTCCCCTCCTGCCCGGCCTATTTCTGCGCGTGGACCAGTGGCCCACCCGTGCTGGATCAGATTCCCGACTGGTCGGTGGGCCGCGCTGCGCTGCTATGCCGCCGCCTGCGCCGCGCGCTGGGCCGGCCTGCCGCTTACTGCCGCGCCTGGGCCATGCATGCCGCGCCCCGCCTGGGCTGCCCTGACCGCTGGGCCAATTTGATGACTGCTGGTTCCTTCAGTTTTCCAAAACAATTAGCTAATTTAGTTTCGAGAATGGACTTGTGAAATCAATATAAATTTGTGTAGTTGCCCAAAAATGATGAAACCAATTTTGTTAGTCTCCTAAAATCATAATCTACATGTTAGTATATTTTGTTCACATAGTGTGATAATATTCTTGGAAGCTATATAATTAATTTAAGGTACCTAATATTGTAAAAATGTAAACCTATAGGAATTATTGTGATAAATTGGTAATAGGGTTGAATCTGAAATTTGTACAATAGGCTCCTAGCAATTTTAGGTACTCACTGTAATTTTTGTAGATCCAGAGTAATTAGTTTGCTAAATAGATAATGATGGCCTATTTCGAATAAAGATTAAATGGATAGAATGAAATAAAGAAAACACCTTGGGTTTTGTATAACTAAAACATTGGTTGGGAAGTAACGCCTTATTCGACAACATGGATACGTAGACCAGCGTTAGAGCTATCTCGTTAGCTTGTGAGGCGTGATGGGAATTCTAAGCGTTCGATTGTCATTGGTTATTTACATCTATGCATTTGCATCAATACATATCATATAGGTACGATGATGGATCAACAGATCAATTGAAGGATGATTGGGAATCCAAAGATGGTGTAATAGCATTCTCTCCAGGAGATGATGCAATGGCCTTTCTATTCAGATGATGGTGGATGATATGAAGATGCGGATACTAACTTTTTAATATATCTTACCTAGGCAAGCCCCGGTGCATAACCCCAACTTTTCTGCAGTTTAAATTATATTTGTGCATTAAGTTTTAAGGAGTTGAATGAAACCCACTTACATATATATATACCTTTATCCCATGAGTCTTACTAGTATGACAGGATCGTGTAGATTGCTATGCTACAGGACTCCTGTATAAGCCGAGTGATTGTCTGTCACTCGCGAGAGATAGGAAATATATTATTAGATTATTATCACTTAGAAAATATAAATGGTGGAAAGGAAAATTGTGACCGAACAGGAATATGGTTGGGTATTGGTGGGTGTAAGAGGTTGTGTCGCCGTGGACGCGGGGCATGTCTTGGTTACACTGCTTTCCCTGTCTGTGTCGGTTAAGGACCGGTCGTTTCATAAGGCATCGTGGGCAAGTCACAGATTTATTATCCTGAGCACATACTTGTGTATGGGCGTTTGGAAGACTTGTTGCTCTCTTGTCGTGGATTCTGACTCTTTTCGGACCAACTGTTAGGGTTTCTTTTTGGTGGAGGAGGTCCATGCACCGCACTGAGTCCGGGACCCAGGGGCGGGGGCTTGGAGTTCCAGTTTGGACGGGGACCTAGGACCCCAGGACGGGAGGGTGATGGGTTGGTCCTGCTTGTGCCTTGGGTACAAGCGGGGCGTGTGTTTTCGGGGTACCCAGCTGGGAGCATTGATTCACGAATCGCTAGGCAATCCGGTACGGCTTGTTTTGTGTCTAGCACCGTAGTAAGAACTGGAAGAGAAAAGATGGAATGAAAAAAGGAAATATGATTGCTTACCACCTGCTTGAAAGTAGCACATGTGCTTACATAGAATGGTTAGTTAATGAACCAATACGGCTGTTAATAAAAATCGACTATAAGGACACACTTTTAGTAATGCTTCCTGCAGATGTAATAAACCCACAAGCCAGATAGCCTTGCATATCCTTGGAGTCTTTCCTTTCCTCCTGTCGGGTAAGTCTTGCTGAGTACAATTGAGTACTTAGGGTTTTATTCCCCCTGTTGCAGGTGATAGGTGGATGCTAGAGCTGACCCCTATGTGTGGATTTCTCCTGGTGGGCCCAGAGAGGATTTCTTTATGCTGTGATCGTAGTTTTTATTTATAACTCTCACCAAATGCTTTCATAAATGAAAGTTTCATAATCTGTTGTCGTAGTTTATATATCAATACTTCATCATGTCATGATTAGATATTTATTTCCGCTGTAATTCTGATCACATGTTTATATTCCGTCGTTCAATTAAATTATTTATAACTCTGATAATATGATTACATTCCGCTGTTATAATAATAAATATTATACTCTGATGTTGTATTAAAAGTGATGTAAGAAATGGTTAAGAATGATGTAAGCTTTATTCTCTCATTTGTGATTCTGATGGAAAAATATGGATTTTTGGGTTCTCCCCTAGGGTGTGTCCGACAGAACTACGTAATTTAGTGTTCTCACTTGAGTGCTTAGTGTCTAATAGAAGACGAGCGCTCCTGGGAGGCATTAGATTAGGCGGTTCTGCCATATTTTTTTGTCCTTACTTTAGAATAATTCGATCATTATAAGGCTTAAGATTTAAAATTCTGTTAAGGTTAGCACTGTTACCCTCATCAGAGATCTCATTTCAAGCTCTATCACTTATCTTAGGTGACTTGGTGCAAGTTTCAAATGCTTGTGTATGCTATTATAGTATTTAAGAATATACTCTATGACCTAAAATACTTATTTAAAACAGTGCAAAATGAGAGTTAGTAAAAGCTACAATAAGCACAAGAATTTAAACTTGAGAAAAAAAATCTGTAGCAGTTAATAAAAATAAATTTTGAAAAATTAAAATTTAGATTCGTAACTTCATAACATATGTAATGCAACAAGGGCCACTATAGTTAATGAGAAGGTTTGAAACAAATTGCATATTAAAATATATATAGAAGTGCTATGCAAAGTAAAAATATGAATATGGATGTAAAATATATAGGTCGATCCTGTGCAAAAAAAGTAATTAACAAGTTTATGATCATTGATGTAGACTATGAAGTATCTATTATGTCTATTTTATACAAAAAAACAAAGAAAACATACAATTTTAATATAAGTAATTTTTATTAGTCAAATGCATTAAATTGTATATCTTTTAAAATTTTAGCCCGTGCGAGACGGGTTGATGGACTAGTCATATCTAACTTGTTAGATGAAGTCGTTTGCAGAGAAGCCCTATTTTAATAGGTCACTTTGCAAACCAAACTTGATTAAAAATATATATATAAATGGTAGGAATAATTTCTGAGAACTGGGATGTGGATAATATGATGCCCCCTACTCGCACGACCCAAGAAACGATAAAAAATGGAGCAGTACTAGGGACATCAGCATGCAGTATTTTGGCACCAGCCACATGCATGGAGTCACGGAGGCGCCTGATCGGAGGGCTTTCGAGGACAGATGGACGACCTGTCTTTCACCAATGGGCGCGTGAAAGCATCTCTGCACAAGCCAAGGATTCGCCCGAATAGCGTCCCGGAATCCAGGCGCACGGGGGCGACGAAGGCCCGGTATAGATTTGGGGTAGTATTTTCGTTTGTATTTGATAATTATTATCCAATTATGGTTTAACTAGGCTCAAAAGATTTATTTCGTAATTTACAATCAAACTGTATAATTAGTTTTTTTTATCTACATTTAATACTCCATGCATGTGTCCAAAGATTTAATGTGATGGAGAGAGAGTGAAAAAACTTGTAATCTAAACAAGACCGAAACTAAAACTATTCGTCCTTGTAATCCACGTCTAATCTTCCTTGGAGGCGCCAATTTGATGGATCCTAGGAAGGGCCAGAACACGGTGTACGACTGACGACTGTATGTCTGAAATGTGAAGAAACTTCCTGTCATGTGGAGAGCTTTTGTTTAATGCGGCATTGGCAGTCCATGGATGACCTGTTAGTGTTAGCGATCTGCGCTGCAATTCTTCCATGTAAAAATCACTAGCAAGCTCTTTTTATAGTACGAGTTCGTCTCGTACAAGTCATCAGGAGGAGACGAGCTGATGTGATGTTTCATTTGGTCTGGTCTGTCCAGTTAGAGGGAACACACATGGGGCGAGCGCAATTAACGTACTACACTGGAGAAAGCTTATAACAGCTAGAGAGCACACGCATATGGAGTAGCGACGAAAAAAATTAACAATTCTTGCATTGGCTGACCCATGAGATCGCTATCTTGCGTTTCTTTCTCCCTAGTAAGTGATAGCTGATTAGCTGAAGATGACGCGCTTAGCTTAGCCACCAGAACTCCAGAAGGCATCACCGTAAAACGAGGTGATACACTGAAGCAAACCCCGGTTACGTTATTGTACCAAGCTTTGGTCAAAGGGAGATATTATTCCATTCTTATCTTAGGCCATGTTCGTTTCGCTGAAAAAATAAGCCGTAACACTGTTCCGCCTGATTTGTTATGAGAGAAAGACACTATTACTGCTGAAAAAACAAGCTAAAAAGTACGGATTATAAGATAAGCGAACAGGGCCTTAGGACGACGATAAACAAACAACTGATCAATACGGGTCAAGATGACTTCATCAATCATTTAGAGCAGCGGACCCATACTACGTTCGTTTCGCTGAAATTTGGCTTATGCTGATTTATTGTGAGAGGAAAACATTGTTCGTTCGCAGAAAAGTTATGCTCAAGGATACGAGAACTAAGTAGATGTCTAGCTCCGAGAGCTCCGTGACCCCCGGGGCTCCCCTCCGGCACCCCCCGGAGGCGCCACCAGATCCACCACTGCCAGCACCGCCGCGACCTTCACCTTCCTTCTCTAGTGAACCCCGCCCGGTAGCCGCCCTCGCTACCTGCCGCCCAGCCCCTGCACCGACTTCCCTAGAGGTAGTGGACGAGAAGCAACGCCCAACCTCCGCCGTCGATGCTGAACCCGAGCTACATGCCCGACGGCGCCTCGTCGCGACAACATCGTCAAATCAGGTACGCACCGTGCTCCCAGCTTCGAGACCAGGCGTTTCCTTTCAAGACCAGCTCCTCCGCGACTTCCACCCCACCACCGCCCCCTCGCTCTTCGGTTTCACCCTTCCTTCCGCGGCCACCGTTTGGGTCACCTCGGCGGCGCCCGTACTCCTATCTTGCTGTCAAGTCGCGAACGTTCTGTCTTTCCACTTGGCTACGCCCCGCCCCCGGTGCGGCTTTCGGTTACAAGTCCAACGACGTTCCTCTTTGCCGTTCAGGTGGCCAGCTCGGCGGTCGCAACGGTCATCTTCATCAACGGTGCCCTAGGTCAAGACAAATTCAAACTTTCCCCCCACCTGTCTTTGGCCAGCGCGCGGCTCGAGGCGGATAGGCTGACCTCCATTCAGCCAATCTTAATTGCTCCTGTCCTCTCACCTGTCATTCAAAATATTCCCTCATTGACTCACGTCGCAGGAGCCAGCGGCGCCGCTGCCTCTGCTCTGCTCCCTGACTCCACCCAGCACAGTCAATCTTCAAGGAGATCCGCCTACCCCCTGCTGCTCCCCTCCGGGGATAACCCCTATCTCCTCCCTCTGCTCCCCCTACCAGTAGAAGACACGTCCTCTAATAAGGACACCGCTGTCACGTCCGCGGCCCCCTCGAGCCCAACGCCGCCTTTACTCAGCCTAGGCTCTCCTTTCGGGATGCCCTTCTCACCCCCGGTGGCCCGCCTCTACTTAAGCCACCTCCGCCTCGCTTCCACAAACCACCCATCGCTTGCTTCTGCTGCCTTGCCTCCAATCATTTCGTTCACGACTGCCGTGACCCAATTCGCTGTCGCAAGTGCAGCGACTTTGGCCACATGGAGCGCTGCTGTAAGAACTCAGCCCCGCCTCGCTCCGCGACACCATGGCGCCGTCGTCCATCCCCCACCCCACCTCCTGCTCCCTCATCCACCTTCCGCCCCTTCCCCTCCTTCACCAACCCGCCTCACCCTCCGGTCGGCACTGACCACTACGCCCACCCCACCGTCGATCGCTCCCCGCTCATCTCCTCCTTGATTCGGCTTGCCCCAGCCCCACCTGCTTCAGGCGGTGACCCCCTTGTGGATTACGTCCCCTCCGAGAATGACCGCTCCAGCTTCGAGGAGGAGGTGGACTCTCACAGGTCCCCTTTCTGGGCTGACTCGCCGGACCCGCTGGCCAGTAGGGACGACGAGGTCATTTGGATGCCTGCTAGGGACGTGGAGCGAGCGGGCAAGATCGCCTACGCCTACATCAATGTTGATGGCCCGTCGGACAACCCCACCCCATTTATCCACACTGCTGCTCTCTTCTTGGTCGCCCCCACAGTCCACTTCCTGCTGCTCCCCTCCTCTAGGGAGAACATGATGTTGCTCTTCAACAATAGGGGTGACCACGATGAGATCATCGACATGAGCCCCATCATCCACGACGGTGCCTGGCTGACCCTAGAGCGCTCGGAGGAGACCTCCATGTAACACCCTCGGTGTTACGCCCTAAACAAATTACTAAACCATGTCATGAGCATCATGTTTACGTGATAATGCATGTGATGGAATGAATAGATGAAGTATTGCAACCTAAAATGATCAATAAAAATGCTAAACGAGAAGCTATTCTATAACTCAGGCAATTATCAAGTAGGGTTTTAAACCAATTTTTATGGAACAAAATACTATAGAACATGTGTGTGATGCTTAAATAAAGTTTGAAGTACAAACTTTGTAGATGACAATGAAATACTTGTTGTGGAAAATAACATTGCTAGCTAACATTTCTAATAGCCTAAAATAGAACTTGAACTCAAATTTAGCTCAAGACCTAGAAAAATTCTCAAGTCCAGTAACAGTACAACAATACTATGTTGGTGAATTAATTCTAGAAAATTTAGCTAAAGGTTAGTGCTATATTTTTGCTCCTTATGGTAGCCTGATGTACCTCCTTTAGCATGGTCAAGGTGGTTTAGCCGCAACCAAGTTGGATTAGTGTTGAGAGACGCTTTAAAATCTGTGCACGAACACAGTCTCGGGCTGCCTGGCCTGTGCGCACGGTCACAACGCATGGCCGCTCTGCATCGCCGTGTCGTGCTCACCCGTGCTGGCCAGCTGAGGCCGACCTGGCTCGGCCATGGCTTGGCTATGGTCTAGCTGTGGCTAGCCGCCGCGCCTACCGCTGGCTGCCTACCCGGCCAGCTGTTGGCCACTACGCCCCGACGGCCGCCGATGCTGCTCTACCGATCTGCTGCCCCACCCATTGCCGCACTCCTGCCCTCCCTGCCTAGCGTGGTGTCGTAGCCGCTGCCGCTACTGCTCGCCTCGCGACGCACATGGCCTTGTCCCTGCTGTCGGCGCCGGCGCCTTGCCATTTATGGCACTGCGGCCGCACATGCAGTGCCCGATCGTGGGCGCACGCACGTTCCCTCTGGCCATGATGGCCCGTAGCGCTTGCATTTGTGCCGACTCGCTAGAGGCCAATCGCGCCCCGCCTAGGCGAGGATGAGCTGAGCTCTGACCTACCCCCTCCCCTCTCTTTTCTCTACAGCCATGGTGGACTAAGTCGTGCTATTAAAACAAGCAAGGAGAAGTCACCATCACCCAATTCGTCGCATCTCTGGCTCTACCATCAAGCCGCCTAGCCGACCATTCCCACCCCGCCTTGAATGGTGCTCGGCCGAGCTTCAATTTTGGAGCTTTTCCCCGCCACCGTGCTGATAAGGCTGAGTTCACCCATCACCGAGGGCAGCTCCCATCTGACCAGCTCGAGCCAAATTGGCTGCACCACTAGACTCGCCTCGAACCCCTCTTCGCCCTGCGTGCCTTAGCCGATCCTCTACCGCCTTACCGTTGTCGCTGACGGGACCGTGCCGCTACGGTGCGCCGCCGCATGGCTCGGCCACATATGGCTAGCCCTACACTGTCGTCCTCCACTCCAACCGTCGCTTCGGCCTGGTCCATGGTAGCTTCCTGATGCTTGCGTGCTAACAAATTAGGTATGTAGCTGCCCCAGGCTCATCGGAACAGTGGCACTGCCATCGCGGACGGCTGCGCGCCACTGCAGCCTTCCCCCGGCAAGTCATGTCACCCGCACCGATGCTTAGCGTAGCCGCTCGGGTCAGAGATGGTGACCGGCCCGTTAGGTGGGCCGGTGCAGGTCCTAGGTGGCTGGCGCGGCCGTGCTGTCACCGCCGCCGCGTCGCCGTGCGTTGAGTCACCGGGGGTGCACGCGAGGGAATTCTAGGAAAGTCAGGGAGTTAAGTGAGAAGATTTGAGAGAGGGGGAAATAGTATTGGGGCTTAAGTGTGATTCGGAAGAAAATCGGGGATTCTTCTACAAAAACGCCAGCGCACGGGCTTCCCCACCGTGGGCCGGCCTCACGTGGGCCGCGGAAGCGAGCCGCTGCGCGCGCGCCATGTCACGTGGGCCGCGCGGGAGATTGGTTTTTCTTTTTCTAGGCATTTATGAATGGTTTTCTAATTTAATTCTGAGCTGATCTTTGGTAATTAATATAAATTCGTGTAGGTGTCCACAAATTGCGAAACAAATTTTGGTAGGTTCCTAAAATTGTGAACTATCTATTGGTGTATTTAGTTCATGTTTATATGTGTTGACACTAGGAGCAATTAAATCATTTGAAAGTGCTTCATAATATTAAGTTAATTATTGTAGGAATTTTTATGGTGAATTGATGATAGTTTTGATCCTAAAATTTTTACAACAGTTTTATTGTATTATTATGTGCTCACTGTAGTTTTTATAGCTTTAGAATAGACTAAGCATTACGGTAGTTATATGCTCTTTGTTTCAATATACATTAAATCACTACTAGAAATAAAGATATATCCTTAAATTGCCAAGCTAAGGGTTTGGTAGTTGAACCCAACACTTTGCTTGATGAAAATGATAGTTAGCTTAGTATCTTAGTCATTAGAGCTATCTTAGTAGCTTAGTATGTATATTCTTATTTTAAGAGTTGTTGTTGCCTAAATGCTTAGTGTTGCATCATCATCGCATGCATGTAGAGAACGAGTTGGCGGAGATCATGACCACTGGCGATCATGAGTTTGAGGAGATCGTCAAGGAGTACGAGGAGGAGATTCTCGTGTAGGAGGAGGCCTTGGAGCCACCACTGACTGACTCAGCTCACACCGCGCCTGTCCAAGGTAAGCCCCGGTGCATAACCTCTATTTTATAATTCACCGTATATATATGTGTTGTGCATTTACGTTACAGGAAATTTTATGAAAACCACATGCATAGATATACCTATCATAAGAGTCTTACTAGTGCAGGTTTGAGTAGATGCTATGCTTAGGTCATCAGTAGCGTGAGTAACCTACTGTTGCTCATAATAGGGGATTATTATTACTCTCATAATAAAAGGATGAAAGGAAAAATAGAGACAGGGCAGAGATATGGTATGGGTATTGGTGGGTGTAATAGGTTGTGTTCCTGAAAGGTCCTAATGGCTAGAGGGGGGTGAATAGCCTATTAAAAATTTCTACAACAACACTTAGCAAACCGGTTAGATAAATATGTGGCAAAGCGAGTGTTGCGCTAGCCTACTAAAATGCAAGCCACCTACCACAATTCTAGTTTCTATAGTCTCTATCCACACAATGGCTATGTTACTACACCAAGTTAGTGTGCTCTCAAAGGCTAACTAAAGAGCCACACTAACCAAACTAACAAGCTTTCATGACTAGTTATACTAAAGAACTTGACAACTAGTTTGCGGTAATGTAAAGAGAGAGAGCAAGATGGTTATACCGCCAAGTCGAGGAATGACCCAATCAATCACAAGAATGAATACCAATGAAGACCAATTACCTCAGAATCAAATGATGACACAATGACTTTTTACCGAGGTTCACTTGCTTGCCGGCAAGCTAGTCCTCATTGTGGTGATTCACTCACTTGGAGGCTCACACGCTAATTGGCATCACACGCCAAACCCTCAATAGGGTGCTGCACAACCAACATAAGATAAGGATCACACAAGCCACGAGCAATTTACTAGAGTACCTTTTGGCTCTCCACCGGAGAAAGGTCAAGAACCCCTCACAATCACCACGATCAGAGCCGAAGGCAATCACCAACCTCCGCTTGACAATCCTTGCTGCTCCAAGCTGTCTAGGTGGCGGCAACCACCAAGAGTAACAACTGAATCCCATAGTGAAACACAAACACCAAGTGCCTCTAAATGCAAACACTCAAGCAACGCACTTGGATTCACTCCCAATCTCACAAAGATGATGAATCAATGATGGAGATGAGTGGGAGGGCTTTGGCTAAGCTCACAAGGTTGCTATGTTAATGCACAAAGCCAAGAGAGTGAGTTAGAGCTAGCCACACACCTTTAAATAGAGCCCCCAATGAAATAGAGCCATTGGCTCCTCAGTCCTCTGAAACATGGGCTGACCGGATACGCTGGTCAGATTTATCGGACGCAGGACCCCAGCGTTCGGTCGCTCAATGCTCGCCACATGTCATCAGCCTCAAATGCTGAGCGCCCGATCTTAACAGCTAGTCAGCTTCATGCCACGTGTTAAGTTGTGACCGGACGCACTGTAGTGTAGGATCGAACGCACAATTACCTAGCGTTCGGTCACTTCCCGTAAGGTTCTAGAGGCAGAAATTCGCTACCGGACGCGTCCGGTGGATCATGACCGGACCCAGGCCTACGTCCGATCAACTCAGCCTCTCTCTAATGCTTGCGTCAGCGTATGTCACTAGGTGACCGGACGCACCCCCTCCGCATTCGGTCCCTCTTCCTCTTTAGCATCCGGTCAAGGGACCAAGGGCGGCCTTCACTGCGCTCCACTGACCAGACGTGGGGTCAGAGTCCGGTCACTACCCAAGGCAGAGTTCGGTCAATACGAAACTTTTCCTTTTGACCCCGAACTTCACCACCCTTGATAAAATGTGCCAACCATCAAGTGTATCACCTTGTGCACATGTGTTAGCATATTTTCACAAATGTTTTCAAGGGTGTTAGCACTCCACTAGATCCTAAATGTATATGCAATGAGTTAGAGCATCTAGTGGCACTTCGATAATCGTAATTCGATACGAGTTTCACACCTCTTAATAGTACAGCTATCAATCCTAAATGTGATCACACTCGCTAAGTGCCTCGATCACTTAAACCAAAAAACTCCTATTAATTAAACCTTTGCCTTAAGCTTTTTGCTTTTCTCTTTCTTCTTTTTCCAAGTCCAAGCACTTGATCATCACCATGGCATCACCATCATCATGTCATGATCTTCATTTGCTTCACCACTTGGAGTAGTGCTACATATCTCATAATCACTTTGATAAACTAGGTTACCACTTAGGGTTTCATCAATTTACCAAAACCAAACTAGAGCTCTCAGTCCCGCGGCCAACGGGGCTTAGCTTGGTTACACCGTTTTCCCTGTTCATGTCGATTAAGGACCGTCTGTTGCTATGGATGGTAGTCAGGTCACAAACTTATTATCCTGAGCACATACTTGCTTATGGGAGTGAGAAGGCTCATTATACTCTTGTCATGGGTTCTAGGTCTTTTTAGACCAACTGATTGGAGGCGGGAAAAGGTGGAGGTCTAAGCACCATGTTGAGACCAGGTCTCAAGTCTAGGGGCTTGGAGTCCAAGTTTGGACGGGGACCTGGACCCCATGACAGGAGTGGAATGGGTTGGTCTTATTTGTGCCTGGGGTACAACTGGGGCGTGTGTTTTGGGGTACCCAGCTAGGATACATTAGTTCGCGAATCGCCGTTTCCACGAGATGGTATGACTTGGCTATGGTCTAGCACCGTAGTAAGAACTGGAAGATGAAAGATGGTGAAATGGTTCTGATTGCTTAACCCTTGGTTGAAAGTAGAATAGGTGCTTACCTACAATGGTTAGCTAATGAAGTAATCATGACGGCTAATAAAACTTGACTGTAAGGATAAACTATTAGTAATGCTTTCCGCAAACAAAAAGAAAACAACAAACCCATATTGCCTATCATATCCTTGAGAATCAGGAAACAATTCCCACTAGTCGGGTAAGTTTTGCGAGTATATTGTGTACTCAAGGTTATTTTACCCCTATTGCAGGTGCAGCTTGAGGAGTAGCTTTTGTGTAGAGGATTCTTCTGGTAGGCACAGACAGATCCTTGTATCGTTTCTGCTAGATGTTTATTTTCATTCCACTGTTTAATCATCGCACTCTGAACTCTGGTATTGTAATAAATAATTTTCAAGAACTTTTGTTGTATGAAATGGACTAAGTATTGTAAGCTCGTACTTATTATTATATTCTGAATGTAAAATGTGGATTGTTTTGAGTTCTCCCTTAGGATGTGCTCGACGGAGCCGACCGATGTAGCTCACTTTCGAGGTGTTTTGTGTCTAGTGGAAGACGAGCACCATCGAAAGCGTGCTATTTTGGATGGTTCTGCCACAGGTGGTTCAGAGCCAATAATGAGTCTATGAGTTTAAAAACTATTTTCAAAAACCTAAAATTTGTCCAACAAAAGATTTGTGAAAAATAGGATGCGATAAATTTACGTAAGTATAAGCCCTAGCAATATAGTCTATCTAGGATAGTGGCACTAGTTTTATCTAATCAATCTTCTGCAGGTACACTAACTTATGCTGCGTAAGAATCGTTTAGTGTACGGGAAGTGAGTGTGCGTTGTGCCAAAAATTATATGTGAATGCTGCCATATTCTAGCTTGAGCGAACGAATAGGTCGATCCGAGCACCATGAAGTAAGAATCTAGCTTGAACTAAACTCTCCCACATGTATAATTCTTGGGGTAGTCTTGAACCTTAGGCAAAGAATTATTGAGTTGAAGCTTCCTTCTTCTGAGAATAGAATGTCTCTCCTTATGTCTTCAGTTTCCACCCTACTAGCTGTTGCTCATGCTAAAGCTTCTCCTAACCTTGCTTCTATTCCTGTGGTCTGTGAGTTTTTGGATGTCTTTCCCAAGGACCTACCGGGGTTACCACCGGACCAGCATGTGGAATTTTCCATTGAGTTAGAACCTGGAACTGCTCCTATTTCGCGACGTCCTTACCTCATGGCTCCAAAGGAATTGGTTGAGATGAAGAAACAATGAGAAGAATTGTTGGGGAAGGGATTCATCCATCCAAGTTCTTCATCATGGGGTTGTCCAGCTTTTTTGTGTGAAGAAGAAGAACGACACTCTTTGGATGTGTGTGGATTCTCGCCCTCTCAACACGGTAACCATTAAGAATAAGTATCATTTACCTCATATTGATACTTTGTTCGATCAGTTGGCTAGTGCTAAGGTGTTTTCAAAGATTGATCTTCGTTCTAGGTATCACCAAATTAAGATCCGACCACAAGATATACCAAAGATAGCTTTCTCTACTAGGTATGGGCTCTATGAGTACGTAGTCATATCTTTTGGTCTCACCAATGCTTCTGCATTCTTCATGTATCTCATGAATTGAGTCTTCATGCTGGAGTTAGACAAGTCTATAGTGGTGTTCATTAATGACATATTGATATATTTTAAGAACAATGAAGAGCATGAACATCTTCGTATAGTCCTGACTCGATTGCAGGAACATAAGTTGTATGCCAAATTCAGCAAGTGCGAGTTTTGGTTGGATCGAGTACAGTTCTTGGGACATGTCCTGACACCTGAAGGCATCTATATGGATCCTAGCAAGGTGCATGATGTGTTAAATTGGAAATCTCCAAAGTCAGTGCATCAGATTCGTCAATTCCTTGGTCTTGCTGGTTATTATCGGTGCTTCATCTCCAAGTTCTCCAAAATAGCTCAACCAATGACCAAGTTGCTCCCAAAGGATGTCAAGTTTGTATGGAGTCCGGCTTGTGAAGAAGCTTTCCAAGCCCTGATATTGATAGGCCGTTTGATGTGTATTGTGATGCCTCTAGGACTGGACTGGGATGTGTGCTTATGCAAGATGGGCGTGTGATATCTTATGCTTTACGCCAGTTGAAAAAGCACGAGTTGAATTATCCCACCCATGATTTAGAGCTGGCTGCAGTTGTGCACGCTCTAAAAATTTAGAGACATTACCTGTTTGGGGTTCGTGGGAAGTTAGCTCCTTATTATGTTGGACCTTATAAAATTTTGGAGCGGTGTGGTTCTATTGCTTACCGTCTCGAACTCCTAGATATTTTGTCAGTAGCCCATAATATATTCCATGTTTCCCAGTTAAAGAAGTGTCTGAGGGTTCCCGATGAAGTGGTGGAATTTGAAGGACTCCCTCTCCAGTCTGATCTTTCTTATATTGAGAACCCTGTCAAAATCTTGGATGAAAAAGAGAGAGTCACTAGGAACAAAGTGGTAAAATTCTATAAAGTCCACTAGCAAAATCATTCGGATGACGAAGCAACTTGGGAATATGAGAGTTATATTCTGGAGCATTATCCTCATCTCCTTTCTAGTTCACCAAGGTAATTATGTAAATTGAAATCTATTTCTTATATCTTTCCCACACTAGAGACACACATGAAATCTCGGGACGAGATTTTGTTTAAGGGGGTAGAGCTGTAACACCCTCGGTGTTACGCCCTAAACAAATTACTAAACCATGTCATGAGCATCATGTTTACGTGATAATGCATGTGATGGAATGAATAAATGAAGTATTGCAACCTAAAATGATCAATAAAAAAGCTAAACGAGAAGCTATTCCATAACTCAGACAATGATCAAGTAGGGTTTTAAACCAATTTTTATGGAACAAAATACTATAGAACATGTGCGTGATGCTTAAATAAAGTTTGAAGTACAAACTTTGTAGATGACAATGAAATACTTGTTGTGGAAAAATAACATTGCTGGCTAACATTTCTAATAGCCTAAAAATGGAACTTGAAATCAAATTCAGCTCAAGACCTAAAAAAATTCTTAAGTCCAATAACAGTACGACAATGCTATGTTGGTGAATTAATTCTAGAAAATTTAGCTAAAGCTCAGTGCTATATTTTTGCTCCATATGGTAGCCTGATGTACCTCCTTCAGCATGGACAAGGTGGTTTGGCCGCAACCGAGTTGGATTAGTGTTGAGAGACGCTTTAAAATCTATGCACGAACACAGTCTTGGGCTGCCTGGCCTATGCGCGCGGTCACCAAGTGCGGCAGCTCTGCATCACCGTGTCGTGCTCGCCCGCGCTGGCTAGCTAAGGCTAACCTAGCTCGGCCATGGCTTGGCTACGGTCTAGTTCTGACGACAGCCACCTACGGGCCGATTCTTGCCATCATAGCTTCCGACGATCGGGCGCTGCCGCTCTGCCAATCTGCTTAACCCGCTACCCGCATTCTTCAGGTTTGTCTTTGCCCCCCCCCTTGCCTTTGTGCACGCACCTGCCATCTGCTTGCCTCACCATGCACATGGCCTTGTCCCTACTACTGGCGCCATCGCCTCACCATTTATGGCACTACGGCCGCACATGTCGTGCCCAGTCGTGGGCGCACGCACGTTTCCCTCTGGTTGTGATGGCCCGTAGCGCTTGCATGTGTGCTGAATCGCTAGTGGCCAGTCGCGCCTCGCCAAGGCAAGGACGAGCTGAGCTCTAACCTACCCCCTCCCCTCTCTCTTCTTAGCTACCATGGTGGACTGAGCCACGCCATTAAAACAAGCTAGGAGAAGTCACCATCACCTGATTCGTCATGTCTCTGGCTCTGCCATCAAGCCGCCTAGCCGACCGTTCCCACCCTGCCTTGAATGGTGCCTGGCCGAGCTTCAATTTTGGAGCTTTTCCCTGCCACTATGCTGATAAGGTTGAGTCCGCCCATCACCGAGGGCAGCTCCCATCTGACCACCTCAAGCCAAATTGGCTACATCGCTAGACTCGCCTTGAACCCCTCTTTGCCCTGCATGCCATAGACGAACCTCTACCACCTCACCGTCGTCGCTGATGGGACCGTGCTGCCGTGGTGTGCCGCCGCATGGCTCGACCGCACGTGGCTAGCCCTCCACCGTCGTCCTCCGCTCTAATCGTCGCTTCGGCTTGATCCATGGTAGCCTCCTAATGCTTGTGCGCTAACCAATTAGGTATGTAGCTGCCCCAGCCACTAGAATAGTGGCACCACCATCGCGGATGGCCACGCGCCGCTGCAGCCTTCCCCTGGCAAGTCATGTCACCCGCACCGATGCTTAGCGTAGCCGCTCAGGTCGAAGATGGTGACCGGCCCGTTAGGTGGGCCGGTGTAGGTCCCAAGTGGCCGACGTGTCCACGCTGTGTCACCGCCACCGCGCTGCCGTGCGCTGAGTCGTCGGGGGTGCGCGTGGGGGAATTCTAGGAAAGTCAAGGGGTTAAGTGAGAAGATTTGAGAGAGGGGAAAATAGTATTGGGGCTTAGGTGTGATTCGGAAGAAAATCGAGGACTCTTTTGCAAAAATGCCAGTGCACGGGCTTCCCCGCCGTGGGCCGGACTCACGTGGGCCGCGGAAGCGAGCAACTGCGCGTGCGTCGTGTCGCGTGGGCCGCGCGTGCGGGCCACGTGGGAGATTGGATTTTCTTTTTCTAGGAATTTGTGAATGGTTTTTTATTTTAATTCTGAGCTGGTCTTTGGTAATAAATATAAATTCGTGTAGGTGTCCAAAAATTATGAAACAAATTTTGTTAGGTTCCTAAAATTATGATCTATCTGTTTGTGTTTTTAGTTCATGTTTATATGTATTGACACTAGGAGCTATTAAATCATTTGAAAGAGCTCACACCGCGCCTGCACAAGGCAAGCCCTAGTGCATAACCTCTATTTTATAATTCACCATATATATATGTGTTGTGCATTTACGTTACAAGAAATTTATGGAAATCAGATGCATAGATATACCTGTCCTAAGAGTCATACTAATGTAGGTTCGAGTAGATGCTATGCTTAGGTTATCGATAGCGTGAGTAACATGTCGTTGCTCATAATAGGGGGTTATTATTACTCTCATAATAAAAGGATGAAAGGAAAAATGGAGACAGGGCAAGGATATGGTATGGGTATTGGTGGGTGTAATAGGTTATGTCCTGTGGCCAACGGGGCTTAGCTTGGTTACACTATTTTCCTCTATTCTTGTCGATTAAGGACCGTCCGTTGTTGTGGATCGTAGTCATGTCACAGACTTATTATCCTGAGCACATACTTGCTTATGGGAGTGGGAAGGCTTGTTACGCTCTTATCGTGGGTTTTCGATCTTTTCGGACCAACTAAATTGGAGGCGGAGAAAGGTGAAGGTCTAAGCACCATGTTGAGACCAGGTCTCAAGTGTGGGGGCTCGGAGTCCAAGTTTGGATGGGGACCTGGATCCCGTGATAGGAGTGGAATGGGTTGGTCTTGTTTGTGCCTAGGGTACAAACGGGGCGTGTGTTTTGGGGTACCCAGTTGGGATACATTGGTTCACGAATCGCCATTTCCGTGAGACGGTACGACTTGGCTATGGTCTAGCACCGTAGTAAGAACTAAACGATGAAAGTAGAACAGGTGCTTACCTAGAATGGTTGGCTAATGAAGTAATCATGACTGCTAATAAAACTTGACTATAAGGATGAACAATTTGTAATGTTTTCCTCAAACAAAAAGAAAACAGCAAACCCATATTACCTATCATATCCTTGAGAGTCAAGAAACTATTCCCACTAATTGGGTAAGTCTTGCGAGTACATTGTGTACTCAGGGTTATTTTACCCCTGTTGTAGGTGCAGCTTGAGAAGTAGCTCTTGTATGGAGGATTCTTCTGGTGGGCATAGATGGATCCTTGTATCGTTTCTGCTAGATGTTTATTTTCATTATATTGTTTAATTATCGCACTCTGAACTCTGGTATTGTAATAAATAATTTGTAAGAACTCTTATTGTATGAAATGGACTAAGTATTGTAAGCTCGTACTCATTATTAGATTCTGGATGTAAAACGTGGATTGTTTTGAGTTCTCCTTTGGGGTGTGCTCGATGGAACTAACCGATGTAGCTCACTTTCGAGGTGCTTAGTGTCTAGTGGAAGATGAGCGCCTCTGAAAACGTGTTTTTTTGGATGGTTCTGCCACACTCCAACCGCTTCAGCATCGAGCAAAAGTTCCTGGTTGCGCTCTCCGTGGTCAACTTCCCTGAGGAGCATTGGGACCCAGATCAGATCCAAGCTAGGTTCTGTAAGCTAGGGACGCTGGTCGACATCGACCCGGCCTACCTCGGTGACAACAACTCCGTCCTCCAGGTGGTGTTGGCTAGGCGCATCACGACGGTGATCTCTAATGACCAGTGTCTGGGTAACCCTGGCCGTGGGGCTCGCGGCTCATCCCTGGGCACCGCCTTCACGGTTGAGATGCTCAGGATTTGTCCAAGGGAGGAGTAGCTAGATGACCTGGGGAACCTACACCCCTTCTTCCCCCGCCCTCCTGGTGGCACCAACATGGGTGGCGGGAACGCCAACCTACCTCATGGGCTTCATGGGCTACCGTCTCCTTTTGGCACAGTCCTTCACGGTACGCCCACTGGTCCTACGGGTGAAAGGTCCTAATGGCTAGAGGGGGTGAATAGTCTATTAATAATTCTACAACAACACTAAGGCAAGTGATTAGTAAATAAGATGGTGAAGCGAATTTTGCGCTAGCACTACACTTGTGTTGCAAGCCACCTACCCCATTTTAAAATCTATGATCTCTAGTATATCACAACAAGGCTAAGTCACTAATTTATACCTAGGTGAGCAAGCTAGCAAGAGAACTACAACTAAGAGCTACACTAACTAGTTTCAATTACCACAAGCTCTATACAAGTAAAGGCACAATGTAATACAAGAGAGTGGTAGAGAGATATACCGTCATGACAAGTGATCAATCAATGAATACTAATGAATACCAAGGAGACAATCAAGACACAATGATTTTTTCCTCCAAGATTCACTTGCTTGCCGGCAAGCTAGTCTCCATTATGGCGATTCACTTACTTGGAGGTTCACACGCTAATTGGCATCACACGCCAAACCCGCAACCGGGTGCCACACAACCAACACAAGATGAGGATCACACAAGCCACGATCAATCCACTAGAGTAACTTTTGGCTCTCTACCGGGGAAAGGTCAAGAACCCCTCACAATCACACCTTCCACCGCCCGACGATCCTCGCTTCTCCAAGCTGTCTAGGTGGCGGTAACTACCAAGAGTAACAAGCGAATCCCACAGCGAAACACAAACACCAAGTGCCTCTAGATGCAATCATTGAAGCAATGCACTTGGATTCACTCCCAATCTCATAAAGATGATGAATCTATGATGGAGATGAGTGGGAGGGCTTTGGCTAAGCTCACAAGGTTGCTATGTTAATGCAAAATGGCCAAGAGAGTGAGCTAGAGCTGGCCAAACGCCTTATATAGGCATCCCCTTGAAATAGAGCCGTTGGGCACCACGGGCAGCTCACTGCGTGGTGATCGGACGCGCAGGTTAGATTGATCGGACGCTCGGCCCCCTGCATCCGGTCGTGGGATCGCTACCATGTGTCATAGCTTCAAATGTGCGCCATCTAATCCCAACGGTCAACTCGATCACGCGCTCAAATTAATGAACGATCGGACGCACCACGCCGAGATCGAATGTGGCCGCCCAGCGTCCGCTCGCGCCCTCACCCGAGGTGCCAACCCAGCGACCTGACACCCCGATGGAATGACCGGTCGCTCCATCAACGCGGAGTCCGGTCACTTCCAGAGATCATCTAGAGCCGCACTTTCTTGATCAGACGTGTCCGAGGGAGCATGACCGGACGCCATGTCACCATACATCATTGTTGACCAGACCCAGAGGCTACGTGTTCGATCACTTCTCACGCCAGCGTCCGGTCAACTAGACCGAGACCACGCCACTGCTCCACTACCGACCAGACGTGCAGGTCCAGTGTCCGGTCCTACGTCCGGTCTGCACAGTGACCTCCTCGACTTCCCAAACTTCACCACCCTTGCTCAAATATGCCAACCACCAAGTGTATCACCTTGTGCGTGTGTGTTAGCATATTTTCACAAACATTTTCAAGGGTGTTAGCACTCACTAGAATCTAAATGCATATGCAATGAGTTAGAGCATCTAGTGGCACTTTGATAACCGCATTTCGATATGAGTTTCACCCCTCTTAATAGTACGGCTATCGATCCTAAATGTGATCACACTCGCTAAGTGTCTTGATCACTAAACCAAAAAGCTCCTATCAAGTTTTACCTTTGCCTTGAGCTTTTTGTTTTTCTCTTTCTTTTTTTCCAAGTCCAAGCACTTGTTCATCACCATGGTCACACCATCATCATGATCTTTACCATTGCTCCACCACTTGGAATAGTGCTACCTATCTCGTGATCACTTAGATAAACTTAGTTAGCACTTAGGGTTTCATCAATTCACCAAAACCAAACTAGAGCTTTCAGTGAGCTGGGCCATCGATGGTCTTGGGCCGGCCCATGGCTATGGGGCCTACTTCCTTGGGTTTGTTAAACCGTTCCCACTCCCGCCTCTTCCTTGTTTCCCTCTTCTTATTGATCTCACCCCTTCTGTTTCATCTTCTTCGCCTGATGTGCGTTCCATCAACAGGTGCCCTCTCCTTGCTCTCCCCTGGTACGATGATGTGCAGCCACCGCCACCGTCACCGCCATCCACGGTTGCCAGCCCACCATGTCCGAGGGCTCCTAGAGGCCGTCGCCCACCGCCATAGGGGCCATACCGCAGCAGCATGAGGCTCGCTGAGAAGGAGCGTGAGAGCTGTCCCGGTGGCCACCATGGCTATGTAGCACAAGGCACTACGGTAGAGCCTCGCGACTTGCTCTGCTAGTCTATAGAAGCAAGTCAAGGGAAGGAAGCTCCTCAAGTGCAAGAACCCGATCGGCGCGCTAGATTTGGGGCGTCTGGCCAGAGCTGCGAGCCTTTCCTGCACCGGGCGCCGCTCGGTGGCGGTGGTAGCCGTGGGAACACCCGCAACAACATGATCGGCGCCTGCTCACCACTCCGCCGGTCCTCGTGCAACCTTGGCAACAGGGTCGGCTCGTCAGTTCAGTCAATTTAGCGCTCACCTAGCTCAACTATATCACTGGTAGTGCCTTGCCTGTGAGCGTGCTGGACATTTTCTCCACCCTCTCCGCCTGCGTCTGTGAAGGTGGCTACCGTTGTGATCCCCCCGTTTCTTGTTTTCGTGCTTTTCCCGCCCTATCATCTGCCTCCACTTGTATTAAGCTTAGTTCAATGAATCAAGAGCGCTTTAGCTTCGTGGTAATGTCTTGGAACGTTCGTGGCCTTGGTCTTCAGAAGAAGTGCGACGTTGTCCGTGACACTATTTCTATCTCGCACCCTCACATCGTTTGCCTTTAGGAATCCAAACTCCACTCCCTAGATGCGCCAAATGTAGGGCATTCCTGCTGCCATACTTGGGTGCGTTCGCCTTCTCCCCCGCAGACGGTTCCCATGGCGGCTGCGTAACGGCCTGGAACCTTGACATCGTGGCGGGCTCCAACGTCACGGCAACGGATCACTACCTCACCGTCACCTTCAGCTCCACCTCATTTAAATATTGTTTACACCAAAATTTGGAAGAAGAGTCGCAAGGAACTCGAAAGCTCCCATGATCATGTCAGCAGGGAATCAATTGCGTGCAGATTAGAATCAGCTGATTCGAATGCAGCACTAGAATCGGCTTTCTTCAGGCAGCGTCGACAGATAATGACAAAGGCTACGATCGGCGCTAGGACGAGACATGATGGACTCTACAAAAGGAGAAAGATTAGAGTCCAAGTTATTTTAAATTAGGAATGTTTTCTCTTAGGGCCAAAGATTGTGATGAGTCGTGCTTAGATAGGATTCATGCGTAGGTCCTGGGTATAAATATCAAACCCCGGCTATTGTAAAAAACACACAATCAATCCAATACAAGTTATTTACTTTTTTTGGCTCCGGTCACCCCTTAGGAGTAGGAGTAGAGTAGATCTCGGTGAGTTCTTCAGCAAGTATGGCTGCATCGATCCGGTCGACCTCCACTGCTTGTCTATAAGTACCGTCATGGCTTATACCTCTGTTCGTACGGCTGCATCGATCCGGTCGACCTCCACTGCGACTCTGGTATAAGTTAGTTATCGACTCTTGTCTAGTTCAAGTATGGCTGCATCGATCCAGTCAACCTCCACTGCTCGAACTAAATTAAGGTCAAGTTATCGGCTCTATCTAAGAGTGGCATTCCTTCGGATAGATTTATTAAGTTATCGATATTGCTTGTTGCTTCCATTATTTACTTAATTACAGCAATATCACTTCGCCTGATTGGGATTGATCTAGATCGGCCTTATATCTTTGTTAACCCATCGTTTGTTAATTTAAAATTGATCTAATATGTACTTTAAACGATGAGTTATGTTTTATCTGCTATTTTACATCAATCTTGATCGTGCATAGCGTGCGGTTAAGACATGTTTGATCTTGAGTAGATCTATTGGCTAGCGAAAACTGTTCCATGGCCTGTTATCACGGCCTATGTGATTCTACCTCACACCCCACTGTTAGCACCGTGGAGTGTGGATCGTTATTTGGTAGATCTATTCCTGAGAGGGCATGACTTTAATTGTGCGTTATGCCTGAATCTGCTGTTTTAGCCGATATCGAGCGCTTTCATGAACAGTTTGCATCACGAGATCGTTGAAGTAGCGATAGGTTGAAAGATGTGTTAGCCCCATGATCTTATTATTGTATTACGGCCTGCATGATTCTGCCTCATGTCCCACTGATATTAGTAATAAGTTAGGGTCGTCGAGTCTATTGTTATTTCTACGACCTGCATGATTCTGCCTCATGCCCCGCTGGTTATAGCGATAGATGAGATCTAATATGTTCATTAGATTTATCTCTATTAAATGGTTGAATGATGATGAACTGTTTCTTTTATAAAGGAGTTCGGTTACTTACAGTCATTGGCTTAGCATAAACTAATTATTGTTAATATCTTATTGTCGTTGACTAATATTTGTTTAAACAATGATATTCATACAGAGTGATAACCGATTCTTCTTACACAACCCCATGAGATTTAACCGATTTATTCTTAGGAATATGCTGGAATCGACTATTTAGTCGATCTCCTTTTATATCGGCTCTCAGAGCCGCACATTTGGGACTGTCTGGCAACACCGGCATATTCCACCCTTAATTACTGATAAACTTTCTCTCCTTGTCAATTGCAGGTTCAAATTGACTGGCACGTCTCGGGAGGAGTGCGCAGGATCGACCACCCCTGTACTGAAGCTAGGCGGATCTCCAGCTCCATCGAACGGACCATTCTGCCTTGCTCGTGTGTCCTCGACACGGGACGAAATTCCGTGTCGACGACTACTCATTCACCATCACCAATGTCTATGCGCCTTCCGACCACCACGAGTCCAGGCCGTTCCTAGATGAGTTCCATGCCTTGGCGCAGCCCTAGACCGTCTGTTGGATCGCCATCTGGGACTTCAACCTCACTAGGGCGCCGGCGGACAAGAATAGTGGGAACTTCGATCGGCGCCTCGCGTCCAAGTTCAATGCCACCATTGACAGCATCGCCTTGAACGAACTACCTCTACTTGACCGCCTCTATACCTGGTCCAACAAACAGGAATCCCCAGTTCTCGCGCAACTGGACCGGGCCTTCTTCAACAACGCCTTCGGCACGGCTTCCCCAACTCCTCCCTCTCCTCCAGATTGGGTTCGACCTCCGACCACATCCCGCTCATCCTTTCAATCCCCACAACCATTCCAAAAGCTCATGTTTCCGTTTCGAGAACGCCTGGCTCAAGTGCCCAGGCTTCCTCCCCTCTACTACCCCCGCCTGGTCTCACGCTCTGGTGCCGGTGGAACCTGCCGGCGACATCGTTGCGCGCGTCAAGGCCTTCAGGCATGCTGCAAAGGTTTGGTCTCGTAAGCACTTCGCTCGCCCGTTTGAGTACCACAATGCTTCCTTTATTACGTTACTACTTGATGTGTTCGAGGAGACTCGGCAGCTCTCCGCCGGCGAGCATCGACCCCGTCTTCTATGTAGGGAAAAGGTGGCACTGATCGTTGCGCAGCGCGCGGCGTACTGGAAGCAAAGAGGCAAGTTCCGCGCGCTGCGGGAGGGAGATGCCAATACACGCTTCTTCCACGCCAAGGCCTCAGGCAGGGCGCGCCGGAACGCGATCCGCTCCATCGAAGTGGACGGCGTTCTGCTCGTTGCCCACCAGGACAAGGTGACCACGCCCACCGCCTACTACACCGACATTCTGGGCGGTGAGGTGGACACACAGCGACACTTCGACATCGACGAACTCTACAACAGCGCTGAACGGGCGGACCCTACACCGCTCCTGGCGCCCTTCTCGGAGGCTGAAGCTAAGCGCACAGTGTGCGCCATGTCCGCTGAAAGTGCTCCTGGGCCAGACGGCGTCGGCCCCAGCTTCTACTCAGCAGCGTGGCACACCGTCAAACCGGCGCTCCTACGCTTCCTCAGCGCCTTCCACCGGGAAGAGGCTGACCTGCAGCGCATCAACCGGGCACTCATCGTGCTCATACCGAAGACTGAAACCGCAACCTCACCTGGGCATTTCAGACCGGTGTCCTTGCAGAACTACCCGGTCAAAATCCTAACCAGGCTGCTCACGTCAAGACTGCAGCGGCAGATCGCGCGGCTAGTTGATGTGGATCAAACTGGGTTCATCAAGGGACGATCTATCTCAGAGAACTTTGTCTTGGCGACTGAACTCGTCCAGTGCTGCCACAAGCGCCGTGCAGCTACCTTGGTGGTCAAGTTAGACTTCGCTAAAGCGTTCGACTCCGTCAACTGGACAAGCCTGCTGAAGATCCTTGAGGCCCGAGGCTTCCCAGGTAAATGGCTGCGGTGGATGCAGGTACTGCTTGAAACTTCAAGGTCTGCGGTCCTGGTGAACGGGGTCCCTGGACCTTGGATCAGCTGCAAAAGAGGGCTCTGGCAGGGGGATGCTCTATCCCCGTATTTGTTCATTCTGGTCGCGGACGTCCTATAGAAACGCATCAAGGATGACGTTGGCATCCGCCACCCGCTGGCTGACGGCACGTGCCCGGTTCTCCAGTACGCGGACGACACCATCCTCCTAGTCAGAGCGGAGGTCCAGAGCGTGCTCAGACTAAAACAAGCTCTGGACGTGTTCTCGGCCGCGACGGGGCTCGTCATCAACTTCAACAAAAGCACCGTCACTCCAATGCATGTCCCCGATGGCGAACTGCAACAACTCATACAAATCCTGCAGTGCAAGCTCGGCTCCTTTCCCCAAACTTACCTGGGTTTGCCGCTCTCCAATGTCAAGCTCCCTCTGTCAGCCTTCGATCCCCTCATCGCAAAGGTGGACAGATACTTGGCGAGTTGGCAGGCACTGCTTCTAAGTACAGCGGGTCGGGTTGTCCTCATCAACTCGGTCTTGGCCGGGATCCCAACATATGCTATGGGGGCCATGCTGCTGCCACCAGGGGTCATAGCCGCCATTGATGCACGACGCCGGGCCTTCTTGTGGACAGGCTCAGACTCCACCTCAGGGGCAAAATGCTTGGTTGCCTGGGAAGACGTTTGCCGCGTAAAAGAAGACGGGGGCCTCGGAATCATCCGCCTAGACGCCCAGAACGCCTGCCTCCTCCTCAAGTTACTGCACCGACTTCACCATCCCCAGGACTCTGCCTGGGCAAGATGGGTGTCTGGCCAAGTCTCCCTGCCGGACCTTGCCGGCAACCTGGCCGGCACCCACTGGGCCGCCCTGCGAGACCTACTGCCTGCATACCAGCACATCACGACCGTGTCGGTCGGGAACGACCACGACACAGCGTTCTGGCATGACTACTGGCTCACCGACAAGCCTTTAGCTCAACAAATGCCGGCGTTGTACAGCCACTTTGTCGGCCACGCTGTGTCCGTGCACGACGTCGTCGCGGCGGACCTGCGTCAACTCTTTCAGCGACGACTCACAGCGCAGGCAGCCGGCGAGCTACAACTACTCCAGGAAATGATCCAGGACGTCACCCTCGATGACACTCAAGACAAGCGGGAAAGCTTCTTCGAGAACGACAACCACCGCCTCATGTCTAGCCTCATTTACCGGACGTCGACGCGCGGTGACCATGAATGTCCCTCCTTCAAGTTCATCTGGCGAAACTTTGCGCCACCGCGGGTAAAGTTCTTTGGATAGCGGTGCAGGAACGCATCCATTGCAGAACGGCGCTCGTCCTCAAGCATATCCTAGACCATGCCCTCTGCGAGATATGCGCCAACGACGACGAAACAGCTGATCACATCATCTTCGGCTGCGCCTTTGTGCGTGAATTCTGGGTGCGGCTTGGCTGGGATCCGTCGAAGATAGCGAAGGCCAAGGAGCTATGGCGTACAGAGACGCCCCCACGAGTGCACGGCACAATTGCCCACCCTCTCATTCTTCTCTGCTGCTGAGAAATTTGGAAACACCGCAACGAAGTCGTCTTCCGGGGGCTTCCGCTGAGTGTGGATCGTCTGATCGCCGCTTGCAAGGAGTCTGTCCGCTCCTGGGTTGCTAGAATTCCGAGGAGGAACGCCGCTTTGGCTGCTCGCTGGAGAGCTTCTGTTACTATGTAATCGCCTCTTTCATTGCTTCGGTTTTGTTCATGTAAACTAAAACTTAGAGGGTGCCGCCCCTTCCACCCACCGGTTAGTCGGCATCAGTGGTCAGGTGGGGATCACTTTAATCCCCCCGAAGTTTAACAAAAAAAAGTACTGCCAAAGTGGTTGAAGCGAACAGACCCTATATAGTGCTACTAGTAACAAAATGGACTCCTCGCATGCAGCTCCTGATGATCCACTGGTCGTTGGAAGCATTTGCAAGCACGAAAACACGATCACCTCACGTGGTGTCACATGCGCGAGCAAAGACTTTGGCGTCGTCGCGTCACGCCCAAGCCCCCCAAAACGCAACCTGCAAATAAATTGCAACGCTCTTACAAACAGTAATCTCTGTCGTGATGCTATCTTCTCCATCAATCCAGTGCAGATGCAGTCCAGTGCAGCCAAAGGACCGGAGCAAAGCCGCGTGTGGTGGCGTGGCGGAGGCGCCTTTCTTCGCTCCTCGATTATTCCCGCGGCTTTTTTTTGGCCTGACATGGAAGTGGAACCGGATCCTCGCTAATCTGGCCGACAATCCCAGCCTAGGCCGAGTAAACAAGTACTACGAGACAATATATAATGGCCTGCACTGAATTATTCAGAAGCAACCTGACGAGAGGGAGAGCCCAACCACAGCCACAGCAATGATCCTCCCCATGCAAAGAATTCGTCTCAATGATGGCGGTTTGCCTCGCACGAGAGCCAGAGAGAGGTAATGATAATCTGGACGCAATTAAGTGAAGATTCCTTCTCTTAATTAACGGACCACTAACCAAATGACTAGCCAAGAGCCCAAGGCGCCATCGAGCTCTGAAACGCTGGAGCAGCCAACAGCGACGTGCTGCTGCTGACAGGACAGGTCCGGTCACCAGTTCCCAGTGCAATCAGTCCACAGTGGGTTTATCATTCATCCCGAGAGCGGTTTGGACTTTGCAAGACGAATCTGCATGGCCCAGAGATGGCCACTACGAGTACTCGCTCCATCCCAAAATAAGGGCTAGTTTAGATGTCGAAATTTTTGGCGAAAATGCTACTATAGCGTTTTCATTGTTATTTGATAATTAGTGTCCAATCATAGTCTAATTAGGCTTAAAAGATTCGTCTCATGGATTTCGTCTAAACTGGATAATTAGTTTTATTTTTTATTTATATTTAATGCTTTATACATGCGTCCAAAGATTCGATGTGACGAAAAATCTTAAAAAATTTAGCATTTTGAGAGGAAACTAAACAGGCCCTAAGCTATGCTTTTGACACATCTTGTTTAATCATTTATTTTATTCAAAATTTTTATATAAATTATAAAATAAATAAATTATTATGAAAGTATGTCTAATGATAAAAATAAGTCATTACAAAATAGATAATATTTATATAAAAATTTTGAATAAGACAAATAGTTAAATAAGATGTCTAAAATTAAAAAACGTTACTTATTTTAGGATGGAATGATTACTCCTACTTCAGTACTAGCAGTACTTCCCATCTGTCTGTCAGATTTCAGAGTTCAAGGATGTTTTGTGCAGAGATGAATCATGCATGCATCTCCAGGTCAGGTCTGCCACATGTTGCCCCCCTGATCCCCCAGTACCGAACCCAACAGCAACAGGCAGAGCAGCTGAGGCTTCCGAGTTTGGCGTTTCAGGATCACTGTTTACTCAGCCCAGCTGTTCAACAAACGTGTCTGATATAAAGTACGCAGCTGGTGTTCAGTAGAGTCGTGTTCTATTGCAAGTTTTATGGAGTACTCCTACCTCCGACGTCCTGGTGTTCATGGCACTGGTTTCCAAAAAAAAAACCGCACGACATCGTCCTTGCTCAGCAGTTTCGGTCAATGATTTCGATCATGAAGGAAATTGATAGGTTAGGCTGTTTGCTTTCAACCCTCCCTGGCACACAGCTCGCGCCAGGCAGAGATCCTGACCCCAAGCGGAAAAAAATCGAACTCTTGGGAGAAGTTCCTGCACCAGGCAACTTTGCCAGACGGCAAAGCAAACAGGCAAGTACGTGGAGTTTCAATCATCCGTGCAGGGCCTTGTTTAGATTAGGGTTAGGAATCAGTATTTGACACTGTAGCACTTTCGTTTGTATTTAATAATTATTGTCTAATCATGGTCTAACTAGGCTCAAAAGATTCGTCTCGTAATTTACAATCAAACTATGTAATTAGTTTTTTTTTATCTATATTTAATACTCCATGCATGTGTCCAAAGATTTAATGTGATGGAGAGAGAGTGAAAAAAACTTGCAATCTAAACAAAGCCCAGATTTGGAAATTTTTGTTTGGCGTCCTTGGTTTCTTGTGAGCAGTAGCAGGCACCAAACTTGGTCGGTCCCTCGACGTGTCACTTCGGCGCCGAAATGCGCACTTGCGCGCTGCTATGCCCTCTGCTGCAACACCATTGCTAGAAAAGTAAAAGTTCCTCAGTCCGGGGGCACATCATTCTGCTACATGTACTTGATAACGACAAATTCCAGCTTCTCCGGTAAATGTCATCAAGACTGGTTTCTATGCAAAGCAGGAACTAAACGTGCCACAATAAAAAGGTTCATCTAAAAAACACAAGCACATAGCAGTAAGTTCTAGAGTGACTTTAGTAGATGATAACTGGACTGGAAAAACGGCTACCAGTTTTAACTATGCACTCTTCAACTAGCCAGCTAGCTAGCTCCATGATGTCTACGAGAATGGTGAACCGTGAGTGCCGAAGCAGGGTTTTGTTCGTGAGACAACGAGCAGACATTTGCTATTGTGTTCAGACACGAGAGCGTTCAGGCCACAAAAGATGCACATACAGAAATACTCAACACACAGGTCTGTGGAGCTCAACGTGGAAGAGTAGAGGTGCTGAAAAAGTGGGAGGGAACAACAGATGAGAAGAGCAAAATGTCACATATTGCTGTCATTATGAACAAAAATGGAAATAACACGAGAGTTGATTGATGAACGGCTGCTAATCCTGTGAGTTTGAATATATTTCTGGCCTTGTGGGCGCACCACTGGACAAAATAACCACAGGTCCGTACTGATGAAAATAGTATTTCAAACGATATATGATGATCGCAACAACTTAAAGACATTCATTTGCAACAACGGTGATGACTTGTAATATCTTAATCAAGGCATGTGCATCATTGCCAGAACCTTTTCAAACACAAGATGATGATCCTAAAAGGAAAAACCATTACACTTCCCCAAGATTAGGTCCCCCCTCAACAATACCATGCTTCTTCATAATAAGTAGTATTAGATTAAGCTCCTCCAAATAATGGATATCTGCAATCAATGTGTATACGGTATAAACCAACCCATATAGGCAACTGCAGATCCCTGAAGCTGGAACTGTGATTATGAAAATATAAACAGTCAGGTCTATTATATTTGCTCCTTCAGATTAAGTTTCATAAATTCAGGTTTTCAGATTTGAGGATGGTGAGTGTTCTTGTCATGTGAGCCACAGTGATGATTGAATTAAAGCAGAGTTCATGCGCTCATGATTCGTAGTTTTGACATTAACAGAGTACGTAGCACAAGACTAATAGTGTAGGAAATGTAGCCTCCAAGAAGAATTTTCCCGAATACTGTAGGTGCTGCTTCTAGTCCAGGTCAAATTCTGAAGACTGAAAGCGTGTTCCATTTCCTGAACCTCAACTGGCACATACTGATGAATCACAAGATTGATCTAAATTGTGATCATTTGATACCTCAGAAAGCTGCGGGGCTATCATCCAATTGTTTTTCGTCCTCTATCTCCACCTCCAAGATTTCCTGAAATAAAAATAGACCTCATTGATCACCACCAGCTACACCTTGATTAACACTCATTCCATTTCCTGCACCGGCCCACCCTACATTATTCGTTGAAGCAAGAGCAAGAGCACTCCATAACACAACAAACCCTCACCGGAATGCGGTTCTTGAGGTAGTTGCCGATCCGCGCGACCACGGTGGCGCGGGTGTGCCAGAACTTGCCCTTGAGCCGGAGCTTCACGAACGGCCCGTCCAACTCCGCGAGATCAACTTGCCCTGCAACCAACAAAGAACCATCCACGAGTAGGAGAAGTCACAAGCCATTTCTTGGTAAAATTAGCACTACAGGTCTTCTTGGTAAGCGCTCGGCCCGGCCTTCACCTGTGATGCCCACCGACTTGTCGAACAGCTGCCCCAGCTGACGTGCAGAAGACCAGAGACAGCGTTAGCTCGACTGCTCGAGGCTGCAAGCCTGCAACGGCATTTCGATTGGGGTGGGGAGAGAAGGGGAATCAGTTCAGTTTCCTTGCCTCGGATTTCGCTTCGTCTAGGGCCAGCCGGACGTTGTCCTCGGTGAGGTCGAGCGACGCGGTAATCGCCGCAGCCACGCGGTTCCGCCGGCCCCGTCGTCGGTACCGTACGGCTCGTGCTGCTGCTGCTGCTGCTGCTGTGAGGCGCGGGACACAGGCGTAGGCCGAAGTGGCGAAGAATGGCGGTGCCGTGGAGGTGGATAGCGGAGGGGGCACCGCGAGGGGGCGGGCGCGGAGGACGGCGGCGAAGGCCATGACCGTTGCGGGTGCGGAGAGCAGTCGCTGCCGGGTGGGCCTCCTTATCCTTTACTAGTCTCAGAGGAAGGCCTGTGACGTTGAGGCGCGCGGTGCCGTTGATATCGTCTCGCCGTCGGTGAGGTCCCCTAGGACGGACAGCCCCGCGGCAGCGTGCGGGTACGGGAAGGAGGGCCAGCGCGCGCTCGCTGTGGTTGCGATGAGAGAGGATGAGCGAGAAGCGAGCGAGAGAGAAGGAAGATGCAACAGGGATGAGGATAAGGAGTCCAGAACGCAAGAGATTCAGATTTCTACCGTGCGAATACTGAAATAGGATGTGGGACCCCTGGCTAATTGTCTCGTCTTAATTTTTCCTTGATTCTTATAATCGAGTTTTTATACCTTTTCCTTCGTTTGTAATTACTAGCAAATATGCCCGTATATTACAACGGGAAAAAATATCTAATGTTAAGGTAAAACAAGTCTTGCTAGAATTTTTTTCATTAATCATAAGGCACAAAGATGTATCCATAATGATATCATAACTTTAACTTTATAGTATCCATGTGTTGGTAGATATCGAGTTTGATGACTCTTTTGAAGGACTCATAAAAATTTGTCAAACCGATTTTTCTTCGGTTATTGCGGTTCATCGATATCAGGAACCAAATTTTTTGTTTCCGGTTCTTTCGGTTTTGGTTAATTATATTTAGGCCTACAAACTTGTATAGACATGTTTGTCTTAGAATCAGACTCTAGACAGTGATTGCATCATCAATTTTATTTCGTTTTGAATCAAACTCTCTACCATGCATGGATGCGGATTTCTCTAACATGAACATTAGATATTTTATATATAATACGTAGATTAATCTAATATATGCAATACCATGGTTTTACACTTCTTTTTGCCCCGTAAACTCTAAGGTGTTAACTACTCGTTGAATAGATTTTTTTATTATAGATCATATAAAATACTTTTCTATTATTTATCTATTTATTATAGTTTATATGATTTTCTATTATTTATTTATTTATATAATTTATATATATGGGATACTGGCTAGGTTTGTATTTTTTCCTTTTTTCCCACAGGTGTACGAGTAGACTTGTATTTTTTCCGTTTTCTTTTGATAGGTGTTGGCGGTTTCCTCGCTGAACAGAAAAGAAACTAAACAAAGAAATTCTACCCATCTTTCCTTTTTATTAGATTTCTATTCTTATATTTTTATATTTAGATTAAGATTCCTATTTCAATTATTTGGAGTTGGAGAAATCTAATTGGATTAATATAAGATTCATAGTTGTCCATATTATTATATTTTTTTCTATTTGGATTAAGATTCCTATTCACCAGAAATTGGAAAGATCTAATTGGATTAGGATTCCTAGTTATATATAGAGAAGGGCTATAAGCGGTTTTCCACATTCACAAAGTTAGTTAAGGGATGGCCGGACCAAAAAATAGGTGGAGAGAAATTTTGACTCTTTATTATTAGGTATAGATTAAAAGATGTGGTATATGTAATTCCTTAAATATATTTCTATAATATAATATAAAATATTTTAACAAATACCATACTATTTTGTATGCCAAGATATTACCATCCCATTTTTCTATATTTTTGTTGCAAAATAAGGGTATGAACAATTTAAGATGGGTAAGCTTACCATTGAGTTTGCTAGTTGTGTTCGGTGTGGTGGGCAAAGAAGGTTTTTTATCTAGTTAGTTCTTGGCTTGAGATGTTCTAAGTTGCTTTAGTTGTCAGCTAGATTCCAGTGTAGTTGAGTTGCTACTTGGTTCGTTTCGACCAAATTGACTCAGTGTTGAGCAAGCAGGACGTGAAGTTGTTAGCTATTCAGTCGGTGTACCGAAGTTATGCAAGATAAGCGGCACACTCTCTAAATTATGTGGTTTTTGCGTCTAGTTTCTACTAAAAAACTGAGTGAACACTTGTCATTTTATTTTTTCCCATCTAACAAAAATCGTGGCAAAACGTTTACTGTCACTTCAAGAAAAAGCTCACCATCATAAAGAGGAGGTATCGATACACAGATAAACGTGACATCCCATACCTAGGGATGACAGTGGGTCGCGTAAGGTGCGGGTAGATCATTTATCCGCCCACAATCACACCCGCGACCCTAACTTTTACCTACCTACAAGCATACCCGTGGGTAAGATTTCGTACCCGCGCCTACGCCCAATTGGTACCCGTCGGGTATATTCAAGAGAGATCATAATAAAATCATAGTGATATGAAATAATAAATCCATAGATAAATGACACACAAATATGTCAATCTCACTTGCATGGAGTTTATTAGGACAATATATAGTAGCTCACAAGACATAGTACATTATAGATTCATAATTCGACGAATAACACAAAACTTACACATGAACTAAAGTAACAAGTTAATAGCTCACATAATCACTTTATTTAGCCATCCATATAAAATATCATTTCAACATGTTATGCATATGTTACAAATTATTACATGTTAAATGAGTTAATTAACTTGATATGCATATGACATAGGAGACACATATTCATATAAATTCTGAAATTGCGGGTACCCGTGGGCAAATTTTGTTACCCGCACGGCTGCACCCTACCCGCATCTCTACAGGTACCCGACCCTCATGTACCCGCGGATAAGTTTTCATGTCCATACCCACACCCGTCGGGTATGAAACCCGCGTATAAGATTGGCATCCCTACCCATACCTCTTCCTCCGTCCAAACAAGGCGTCAGATCACCTTGAACCTAAAAAATAGAAATATTTTAGAGCCTATCCGGAACACAGAAATTTGACAAAAAAAAGTTATACATATTTTCATATGAATCGGTTCATTTCATAGAAAAAATAGTGGAAATGAGATTTTTTTTCCCTTCCAAAGAAGGCATTATTCTCCGTCCAAATGAGAATTGTGATGGCCAACTCTAAAATCTAACATAAATAACAGAATTACACACTACGTTTACAACGACACACGCTCACCGCGCTGTGAACACAAGGTGCCAGCGTGGTGGCGCATTGCGAAAACATGAAGCTGCCTCTGCCCGGCTCCTCGATACGTACGTAAAAACGCTCGTTTTTTGCAAACTTTTAAGATTTCGTCTCTTATTTCTGGTAAATATGTAATTGCTATTTTAAGGATTAGAATCGGACGAGTGGTGATCATTATAATAGTAAAAATGTAAATTTCTTCTTGCAGTGGTAACATCTATCTATGATTTGGGTTGGCTCATGTTGGTTGTCAACTGGTGACTAGTGGGCCGTGCTTGTAAGGAAACTGTGCGCCGGCGTATATTGGCCCAACCAAGTTATAACAGCTCTTTCTCCCTATCTCCTTCGTCCCCAACCGCCGGGCAGAGCTCCTCCGCGACCGGCCCCTCGCGCCTCGCGCCGCCGCAAGCGCGCCCTTGCCCGCGACCAGAGCCTCACCCGCAGCCGCGACCGCGCGCTCGCCCCGCAGGCGACCGGCCCCTTCCGGCGCCCGCGCGCCCTCGCGGCCCCTCGCGCCGCCGCAAGCACGCCCTCGCCCGCGACCGGAGCCTCGCCCGCAGCCGCGACCGGCGCACCTTCCTCTGCTTTCTTCCCCGCCAGCGATCTGCTCGTCCCACCTGGGGCGTAGTCCTTCCCGAGTCCAATGGCTTCCTCGCCCTCTTCCCCCACCACCGCGCCGCCAGAGCCGGTGGCCCCGCCGTCCCCATGGACCATCACAGACGGCGCCATCTCCGGCACGCTACCAGCAGCCGAGGTCTTCGCCGTGCACTACCCGGGCTACCCCTCCTCCCCCGCCCGCGCCGCCCGCACCCTCGGCGGTCTCCCCGGCATCGCCAAGGTCCGGAGCTCCGATCCCGGCGCCCGCCTCGAGCTCCGCTTCCGCCCCGAGGACCCCTACTGCCATCCAGCCTTCGGCCAGTCCCGCGCCTCCACTGGCCTTCTGCTGCGCCTCTCCAAGCGTAAGGGAGCTGCGGCACCTTGCGCCGAGGTGGTCGCTCGTGTCCGGACTGCCTACCACTTCGAAGGTATGGCAGACTTTCAACATGTTGTTCCAGTGCATGCTGCACAAACGAGAAAAAGAAAACATTCAGATTCTCAAAATGATAACGAAAGGAATTTAGATAAGACAGGACATCATGAAGCAGATGGAGATGTCATGATGTTGGTGCCCCCATTCTTCTCAGTGAAGGATAGACCAACAAAGATAGCGCTTCTACCATCGTCCAATGCCCTATCTAAAACCATGCACAAGGGAGTCATACAAGAACGGTGGGAGATGAACGTTGGACCAACTCTTGCCCTTCCGTTCAACACTCAAGTTGTCCCGGAGAAGATTAATTGGATAGACCACGTTCGAAAGAATTCTGTAGATTGGGATTGGCAAATGGCTGTCTGCAAATTGTTTGATGAGCGTCCTGTGTGGCCAAGGCAATCACTTTATGAACGGTTGCTTGATGATAGTGTGCATGTCTCTCAAAGCCAATTCAAAAGGCTTCTGTTTAGAGCTGGATACTACTTCTCTACTGGACCCTTTGGAAAATTTTGGATCAGAAGAGGATATGACCCTCGTAAAGATTCTGAGTCACGAATATATCAGAGAATTGATTTTCGCATGCCTCCTGAGCTACGGTATCTTCTAAGGCCAAAGAATTCTGGGGCTCAAAAGTGGGCAGATATGTGCAAGCTTGAAGCAATGCCATCACAGAGTTTCATCTTCCTGCAATTATATGAACTGAAGGATGACTTTATTCAAGCAGAAATTCGAAAACCTTCTTATCAATCAGTTTGTTCACGTTCTACAGGTTGGTTTTCTAAGCCAATGATCAAAACCCTGAGGTTGCAAGTGAGCATCAGGTTCCTCTCTTTATTGCCCAATGAAGAGGCTAAAAACTTGTTGAGGAATGCCCATGAACTTATTGAAAGGTCCAAGAAGCAGGAAGCCCTTTCGAGATCTGAGCGGTCAAAAGAAAATAATGATGCTGATGAAGTTCCTGCCACACAAACTGGAACTGAGGATCAAGTTGGCCCTAACAACTCTGATAGTGAAGATGTGGATGATGAAGAAGAGGAAGAGGAATTGGATGGTTATGATTCTCCACCTATGGCAGAGGATATTCATGATTTCACCTTAGGTGATTCCTATACATTTGGTGAAGGCTTCTCGAATGGATACCTCGAAGAAGTACTGCACAGCTTGCCATTGCAGGAAGATGGCCAAAACAAATCAGGTGATGCTCCTATCAACGCTGATGCAAGTGATGGGGAGTTTGAAATTTACGAACAGCCCAGCGATGATGAAGATTCTGATGGTTAGTTGGATTTTTATTGGAGCTGTGATCTTCCCCGGCTTCAGTTTTGTAAGCGCATAGGAGCGATTCACATGTATGTAAGAACTGCTTAGATGGCTTATTTGTTAAATTATTTTGGGTACTGAGGGGCTTACTAGTTCCAAAAGAAAAGAACTTAGTATATTTTTTTAAAAACGAAAACCTAGTATAAAATATATACTAGTACTAGGTCCTCTGTTAAATGAAATATGTGGGTTACTAGTACAAGGTTCTCAACTAAGTGAAACATGTGGATTTGAGTTAAAGAATGTACACAGACATTTGTCTAAATTTCTGGCACACATCTCCAGATATACCCATGCATCACTTGCTTATGTTGGTTTCACGATTACAGTATGTATAATCACTGGAGCTGCTCAATGTACAATGTCACGCTCGGATAGAAACCTGCATCTCCGAGAGTCATCCCCAGCTGCTGCTGACCGTACGTCTTCCTTGGGTAGCTTCGCACGAGCTGATAGCTTCCAATTCCTGGTATGCCCTGGGAGTCCACATACCTGTAGACCTCTCTGATGGTGTCCGTGTGATGGAAGCTCTGCTGCCTTCTCTCACCGTTCGGAAATCTTATCATTATCTGCAAAAAAAGGCCGTAGTTCAAACCTGACAGCATAGGCCACTAGACCAGAGCCGTATGCGTAATGCCGTAATCAAATCTACCAGAGTACTACTCTTTCTTTGTACGACAACACGTACGTTTCTTGAAAAACAAAGAACACTCTTGTCTGCAGAAGCTACCCGTTATCATACCTTGGTGTTTGGTTCAGTTCTGTGTGCAGGTGCAGTTTCCTTGTGAGGGGATGCTCTGATCTGAGTCGTCTTGGTGGTAGGTTCTCTTGGTGCCTGGCCTGCACGTCTTGGGCGAAGCTCGTTACCTGCTCTCGGTCTGGCAATGGCAGCTCCCTCTTGCTGACTCTTTCGAGATCTTTCTTTTTCCTGCAGCCAAAAGAGTTCAGTAGGCTCTTCAGAGCAAAGAATTCAGATATGTGCTGCCATGACAAGAAAAGACTACCTGGTCCTTCCGGAGGGACTGCATGTAAGCAGCGTCCTGTTCTTGTCGTAGCCGCTGCGCCGATCTCCACCTCCTCTCTTCTTCCTCTGCCGATCTGGAGGATCTGGCAGCTGCAGCTTGCTCGACAGGCCTGGAGGGTCTGAAAGCCGCGCCCTGCTCGTCAATGGTGCGCTGCAAGATCTCCACCAGCTCTGACGGTGAGACTGGCCCCTCTACCTGCAGTGATGGAGATCACAGATCACAAGGCGTGCGTGTTGCAGTTCTTGGCACAAAAACTGAACGTGCTAAAATCACAATTGTCGCAGGCAAAGGCAAAGATATGCATTGCAGACTCTGTCGATCGACGTTTAAAAACGACGACGGCGGAGGGCGGACAGCCACTACCTGTTGCAGGACCGCGATGCTTTCGTCGGAGACGGGAGCGACGACGGCGCAGAACGGGAAGCTGCCGGGCTGCAGCGAGGCCACCATGCCGGGCCCCTCCCCGGTGCCGGTGACGGCGCCCCAGGACACGAAGTTGGCGTCGAGGAACTCCACCACGACGTCGGCGCAGAGCGTCCTCCGGCAGAAGGGCTCGGTGTAGGGGTGGCCCAGGTCGTGGAGGTACACGAAGACGAGCCTACCCTCCCTCCGCGCTGCCCGCATCGCGTCGGCGAAGCGGCACCCGTAGAAGAAGGGGTGGTGGCCGCCGTACTGCTGCTCGAACACGCTGAAGAAGAAGAGCTCCTCGGGGACGAGCGGTGGAAGCCGCGGCGGCGGTGGCTGGAGATGGTGGGGAAGTGCCGAGGGGTGGTGGCTCCTCCTCGGGGCGCGGCGGGGGATGGACCTCGACAGCCCCTCCATGATGGTCGCCGGCAGCCGCGCCAGGGTCCGGGCGAAGTCGTTGCACGAGCTCCGGAGGCTCTCGCCCGCGCTAGCGCTGCTCCCTCTCGCCGGACCTGACGACGACGACGACATGGCTGGGTGCCTGGGTTCTTCAGCAATGTCCGCCGGCCTGCCTCTGCGATCGGTCAGGTCAGGTGGGTGAGCATCTGCATCGTTCGCATTTGTTCTTGCAAGTTGCAACTAGTTGGAAGGGACTGATGAATGGGCGGCGGCCACGGCAGTCGGCACTGGGCTAAGGAATGGATTATGCTTTGCTCTTTTGTTAAAGCTTCTGGGGAAATAAAGAGGGGGGAAATTGGGATGCTTTATGTCTTGGCCTCTGATGCAAAGAACATCGGGTTCTTGCCAGACGTGTTGGTGTTGCTGCTTTTAAAGTTTGAACAGAACACTAGTGAGGAATTATGTTGTTTGTGTGTGCCACAAGCTTGCTGGGAAGCTGGAGCTGCCTGCGATGCTGTCTTTTAACCCGGTTATTAACAAAGAACGTCCCTCTTTGCACGTTTCCGACAAAAGTATTAGAATTTAGGCCTTATTTAAATCCTAGACGTAAAGTTTTGGAGTGTCACATCGGGTGTCATATGAGGTGTTCGAATACTAATAAAAAACAAATTACAGAATCCGTCAGTAATCTGCGAGACGAATTTACTAAGACTAATTAATCAGTCATTAGCATATGTGTACTGTAACACATCATTGTAAATCATGGACTAGTTAGGCTTAAAAGATTCGTCTCGTTATTTTTAGCCTATATTTAATATTACATACATGTGTCTTGACATTTGATTGGATATGGAGTAAATTTTAAGGCTAAACCAGGCCTTACATGGACAAGTCTCTTAATAAAATGACACACACTGCACTTCTGCATCATCGTATCGTTTGAGAAAGAAAAAAGAAATATTGTGTCTAGACACTAGACTTGTGTACCACTGGTGCGTGCCACGCGAGCTTGGCAAGGGAAAGGCTGGACCTTTCCCTCAAAAAAAGAGAGGCTGGGCCGCGGCGTCGGCACCGGCGACTGAACTCCGCGTGCGCGTTGCTGAAGGTTGGCGGAGAACTTCCGTTTCATGGGTCGTTTTGTTTTTGTCCGCTGGGCTGATCCGTTGTAGGCCCATGGACGCGCGTGCGCAAATCCCCGTGCCAGAGTTTCTTGAGCTATTTTTTTTAAAAAAATTCGTTTATATCCTGATAGTACAACGTAAAATAAAGCTCATCGGCACAAGAAATGTAACACCATTCATGATAATTTCACCAAATATTATACCGAAGGAGGACGTAACTGCTCATATATGCTTATTAAGGTCTAACATATATATGACATGCTCATACATAGCCTGCACTGGTTAATTGAGTCCATAATATAGTCGTACAGGTCAACCCATACGTACTCATCAAGCTCATGCATTACATCATGAGATGAGACATCACAAACACTACAGATTACGTACTACGATTATTCAGCTCCATGAGTCCTGATCGACGACGAGGCAGCTTATCCTGCCAGTCAGTTGCCGGTGCCTGCCTGGCGGCCCGGCTCACTCCTCCCCTCCAGCTCGACGGAGCAGCACCAGGGCGGCGTTCGCGTCGACCACGGCGAAGAAGAGGAAGGCGATGGCCGACATGACGCTGACGACGAGGAGGTCGTCGTTCGGGGCGGTGACCAGGTTCACTCCCAGGAAACAGGTGAGGACGCAGTGGATGGCGACGGCGGACGCGAGGGCGACGCAGGCGAGCGCCCGGTGGACCCGGGCGCGGCCCTTGAGCAGCACCGCGGCGCCGGCCCCCCCGGCGCCGAACCACAGCGTGGCGTTCTGGAGGCCGAGCGCGTTGGCGGCCTGCGCGGGCGTCAGGAGCTGTGCTTGCATGCAGGCAGGCAGATGCAGAAATTAAACGGGATTAATCAGGGATAGATCATCTGTGTGTGATCACGTATAGTAATCATAATAATAATTCATCATGAACGAATGGTGTCAAGGGTGTTTAGTAAAGGAAGTTGATTAAGTAATTGCACCAGCGGGTACCTTGAGGTCTGGCACGGCCAGGGTGCTTCTGAAAGCTGAGGCAGGCGCACAGTGACCACTGACAGACCCATTCGAGCGACCTCTTCTCCCTCGGCCACGCGACTGATGATGCCTTGTTGTTTTCCATCCGATCGAGTTGGAGAAACCTTAGCGTGGGACAGAGGCGGCGCTTCGCTTCGTCGCCGGGAGCTAGCGACGGCCGGACGCGCTCTGGACCAGGGAAGGAGGAGGATTTTGAGATTGTAAGGAATGATGAAGCAGAGTGGGAGGGGCGAGGCTTTAAATAGAGGAAGAAAACTGAAGCTAGGAGATAAAGCTAGCTAGGAGATTTTGTTCAACAGTTAAAGGATAGCTAGCTCTCGTCCGTGTGCACGCATCGACCTCTCGTTCTGAAAAGTACTCCAGGAATCTACTAGCATTCTAGGGAGCTACATTACTCCCTCCAGTCAAGCAAACAAGACGCTTTCAGACATGGTGATTACTTTAACGCTTTAGTTTGCCTTGTTCATGGCACTGGTGTCAAGAAAAATAAAATTGCTCGGCATCCTTGCTGAGCAATTTCGGTCCATGCATGATTTCGATCGATGAAGAGAGTTTAGTTACGAGTACGTAATTTTAATCATACGTGCATTTTTTTAAAAAATAATTGTTTGTCATTATTGATTTGTGGTTTCTTATGAGCACTGTATTTCCAATCTCTTTTATAAAGCGTACACATATATTAAGATTTAAACATAAAAATATCTGACCAATAGTTTAGCTAATAATTCGTAATTATATGATACAAACTTTATATGGCTATATTTATAATTAAATATTACTAGAGCTATTATTATAATTTATAAATATAATAATATAAAATAAAATAAATGAATGATGAAAGTGTAATTTGTAGGATCATGTTAATTTTTTGATATCAAATTGTATCTTATAAAAGATGATATGATAGGCACCAAACTTGGTGCCACGACATGTGTCGATAAAATATGCTCGGCAGTCCATCGAGGGGTATCCCACGATGGTAGATTTGTCATAGAGGTGAGCGAGATGAGCGAGATGGTAATACAAGCACCAAGACACAAGATTTAGACAGGTTGCCGTCAGTATGACGTAATACCTACATCATGTGTTCTGATGTATTGCATTGAGATGTATGAATCTGTCCACTAGGAGACCCCTGTCTCTCTTTATATACTCTGGAGGGGTAGGGTTATAAGAAAAGTATCATATTTGGTACTATACGATAGCTTGTGGTGCACGCCAAGCAGCGCCGTGCACGCCTTAATCTTATGGGTTGGTCCACCTCTGATAGTGTGGCCCATGTCTTGTCCTGTGGATACCGGGGCCATACCCCCACAGCTAGTCACCGAGCCTGACAGTAGGTGACGTAGTCACGTGGTGTCAGGGTCAGAAAGTAGAAGACCAGCCGAGCAGGCAGCCAGTCCCCGGGCGTAGCCTCGAGATGAAAAAAGAGCACATTCACCGCAAGGTGAAGTGTGCCCACTTAGTCCCCGAGCCTACTGGAAGATGAAGAATGAATCTTGTAGCAGGATCAAAGAAAAAGAAGTCTGAAAGCTTTACCGACGTCATCCGACATGCGCGTATCAAGACCCCATACGTGCTGCCCAAGATCAGCACCCTGATCCGAACAGCATGGAGCAGCTTGATAGCACACCGATGAGACGTAGCAAAATCCGACCACCAAGGGTGATGTTCGAGCGCCGAGGAGTCCCCGGCGTAGCTGGCGACGTCCGAGCACCGAGGAGTTTCCGGCGTAGCTGGCGATGTCGAGAACCCGAGGAGTCCCCGCGTGGCGCGGCGATGTCCGAAACACCGAGGAGTCCCCGGCGAGGGGCGTGTCCGAAACACCGAGGAGTCCTAGGCGATGGGCGATCCGAAACACGAGGAGTTCCGGCGTAGCCGGCGATGTCCGAGCAACGAGGAGTTCCCACCGTGAGGGCGATGTCCGAGCACCGAGGAGTTCCAGCAATGGTGGGCGATGTCCGAGCACCGAGGAGTTCCGGCATAGCCGGGCGACGTCCGAAACATTGAGGAGTCCCCGACGTGCGTGGCCGAAAGCACGTCCGAGCACCGAGGAGTCCCCGACGTAGCTAGCGGCGTTCGAGCACCGTGGAGTTCCCGGCGTAGCTGGCGAGGTCCGAGCACCGAGGAGTCCCCGGCGTAGCTGGCGAGGTCCGAGCACCGAGGAGTCCTCGGCGTAGCTGGCGACGTCCGACCACCGAGGAGTCCCCGGTATAGCTGGCGATGTCCGACCACTGAGTAGTCTCTCGGCGTAGCTGGCGATGTCCAAGCACCGAGGAGTCCCCGGCGTAGCTGGCGATGTCCGAGCACCGAGGAGTCCTCGGCGTAGCTGGCGACGTCCGCAAGGTGAAGTGGGGTGAAGTGTGTCCACTTAGTCCCCGAGCACGAAGAATCCGAGCGCCGAGGAGTAACCGACGTAGCTGGCGATGTCCGAGCACCGAGGAGTCCCCGCGTACCTGGCGATGTCCGAGCACGAGCGACGAACAGTCTGGTCAACTAGTCGACGACGAAGTGAGCATTGAGTAGAAGCGACCGGTAAACAGTCCGATCAACTGGTCGGCGACGAAGTCCATGAACCTAGCGGTTCGACCAGTTGATCGGTGGAGAAGTCCGAGCAGCAGGTGGTCCGATCACCTGGGCGATGATCCTGCAATACAAATATGTAGAACGAGTAGTACATGATGTAAAAATATATGAACTCCGGAGAAAATTCAGCAATGGCGATGAAATAGCGTATGTAACTCGGCAATCAGTTGGTGTGAAGATGTATTTATATTTAATATAAACCGCCCGAATAGTTAGTGTGTAGCTGAGTCTCTAGCCCTAACCAGCCTGTTAACCATAACGTCGAGCACGGAGCCCGTGCATGTGTAGAAGGAACAGACGTGACCGAGGAACCACAGCCGACCACCCATAACGCAGAGCGTGGAGCCCGTAACACGTGTAGGGAGGAGCTAAAGACAGTGCCGTCTCTGGAGGCGTCCGAGCATCAACATGACTGTTCGGGGGTTCAGAAAATTGTTTGGAGAGCAAATATGGAGAAAACAGCTCGGAGAAACATTATGGCGATATACGAAGATTGGAGAATATCTAGAAGAATATTAAAGCGTGACTTAGTTTTAGACAGAAAGTCTGGTCGACGGCGTATGGCGTTATCTGATCGGCGTTGACGGTGAGCACCCAGCGGGCGGTGAGTTTTCGATCTGGGTTGTTGGTCTTCGCTCGGCGACTTGAGTTCGGTAGCAAATCTCCGTGTAGATGTCGCAGGCAAGATGAAAGTCGATCTCGTCAGGACGTAAGTCTTGAGATCCCATCTGGTTCGCCATGGATCAGCACGCACTGCCCCTACCTGGCGCGTCAACTGTCGACAAAAGATGTTCAGCGGTCCACCGAGGGGTATCCCACGATGTTAGATTTGTCGTAGAGGTGAGCGAGATCAGGAGCGAGATGGTAATACAAGCACCAAGACACAAGATTTAGACAGGTTCGGCCGTCAGTATGACGTAATACTTACATCATGTGTTCTGATGTATTGCATTGAGATGTATGGATCTGTCCACTAGGGGACCCCTGTCTCTCCTTATATATTCTGGAGAGGTAGGGTTACAAGAAAATCATCATATTTGGTACTATACGATAGCTTGCAGTGCACGCTGAGCAACGCTGTATACGCCTCGATCTTATGGGCTGAGCCACCTTTGATGGTGCATGTCACTTCATTCGGCTGCCCAAATGCGAACTCGACGCTATATATGTTAGTTGCACTGCATCACCATTATTGCTAGAAAGTAAAAAGTTCATCGGTCCTTTTGGGGGCACGTCAATACATCGTTGTACTCCGATGAATCTCATCAATACTGGTTTCTTGCAAAGCAGGAACTAAACGTGCCAGAATAAAATTAAGGGTCCATATCTAAACACATGTATAATAAGATTTAGAGTGACTTAAGTAGAAGATAACTCAACTGGAAAAACGGCCACCAGTTGTAACTATTCACTCTTCAACTAGAGCTCCCTGATGCCTAAATGGAAATAGTTACATGTTGCTATGAAAATGTGTTTTTGTGCACTTGTAATTGCACATACTCGTTTACAATATGTATTTGATCGACGTCCAGTTTGTAAAACGCGCACATAGTCAAACTTAACAATACAATTAGATTATTTACAATAAAATATACTAATTAATAATTTTAAGTTTGTAACCAATATAATATAATATAATATAATATCTCACATCATAAAGAATGAGTTTTTTTAGGGGCTCTCCCTCCATATTAACCGCTCGATCTATACGCCGTGCTATATAAACCTTTCGTCATGCGTGATCTTACTATTTCTCTATAACAACCATTCGATCTACATGTCGTGCTATATGAACTCTCCATCATCCATGATCTTACATGTAAGATGTAAGACTCATATTCAATTTCCAATACGATATGTCTATAATCAGTCTTGTATATCTCTAATAGTCGGACATGTCTTCTAAACATATCCGGTCATATGACATGTGCACTTTCCTAAATACCTTCTAGCTTCTGCTGCCTCTTTTTTCCACGAGAGGAGCATCTGGACTCATGTGTCTCTTATTAAACAATGTTTCCGAATCGGCTATTAAACAATCTTTCCTAATCGGCTAGAAGCCGATTTGGCTCTCAGCTTGCATGGCAATTGGACTCAACTGAACAATTCTTCTTCTCTTTGCTTCCGAAGTTGCCGTCCCAATAGAACACGCAATACAGGCCAAGATCTCGTCTACGCGTTTTCCGTAACCAAATCTTCTTCCGTAAGTTGTCCTTTCATCTTATGACAAAAAAGGAAAAAACTAATACTTGAGGAAAATGCCGACTAACGAGCCTCTTCCAATGATGCTACAGATCCAAAAATAACGGATTGACCTTTCGTGGATTCGGTTTTTTTAAGCCTCTTCCAATGGTGCTCCAGATCCAGAAATAACGGATTGACCTTTCTTGGTTTCGGTTTTTTCAAAGAATTAGAAATTGCAAATTGAATTTCTTGGTTAACGGGCTAGTCACATTAGCCAGTCCAATAAAGCACTTGTCCTTCTACGCCTTGCATTACTTATAGTACCTAATTGTGAATGAATAATAGCTACAACGTGAAGGTGAAAATAAAACCAAAGCACGCGCAACAACACAATTCACAAGTGAGGGACAGACAATCCCCTAAATTTATATCTATATCTAATAATAAAGAGACAAAATTTCTGGTTATTTTTTTCGTCCATCCATTTTTTTTTTCACCTCCTCCTAACTACCGGTAGTCGAGAGTTTCTTCCTTCTAGACTTATATAACCCTAGATAGTTAGGACAAATAGATTTCTCTGAGCTTGAATAAACTGAATAGGAATAGAAACCTAATTCAAATAGAAAATAAATTAGTCTGAATAAACTGAATAGGAATAAGAATCCTAATTCAAATAGAAAATAAATTAAACAAAATTTTATTTTACTTTATGTATAGCAAAACGTCTCTTTCAATCTAGCATTTTACTTCCCACGTGGACATTAATTAACCGACTAAAAACAAATAAAAGGAAAAGCGTAGGAAAACTCCCGTCCGTACACAACGGAGATCCGGCCGAGCGGTTCTCGTTTTTGAGTCGTATCTTTTCTGTTTTTAATTATTTTTTTTCTTTTCGAGTATACATGTACATAGGATTTCTTGAGGTGACCTGCATAGATAGAAATCCTAATTTAAATAGATCTCTCCGATTATAGTAAGCTGAATAGGAATCCTAATTTATGGCTTGGATGCATTTTTTAGGTAACCTGGATCGCAACGAATCCTAATCAAATAGATACTTTCGATCGTGAGTAAGTTGAATAGGGATCCTAATCCAAATCTAAATAGAAAAAATATCCACATCGATATTGATGTCAATATCAAAATCAAGTCGGTTTCCAGAGCATGGAAGAGAGGAAAAAAGACCTGCAGCTGGCGGCCATAGTTTGGCAAAAAAGGACTAAAGATACGGCCTAATCAGATGAGATCAAGATAGGGAAAAAAACAGAAAAAAAAAATGAACAGGCCACGCAACCCAGAGCTCTGGCCGGTCACGGTAACAAGAAGAGCCGAAAAAAAAAGTTCGAACTCTACTCCACCTGGCACTGTGCATGGGTACTGTAGCTCACCAAATTTTTCTACCCCTAAAACTTGCGGCAGCCATAACTTCGTGAGCCATTCTTCCATATCACTATTCCAAGGTAACATCAACAAGCTAGACCACGTCTACATGGGAACGTATAGAAGAAGCAGCCATGAGTAAGCATATCTATGTCTCTATATCTAATAATAAAGAGACAACGTCAATGAACCAGATAATGTTGGGATAATCATGGACGCCGGCCCCTACACCAACGATGCCGCTGCATCAAGGAGGCGAGACCGTACGTCATCTATAATGGCTTCACATCTACATCGACAACACCGTCGCACTGAGAAGATGAGTCTGGACGTTATTGGGGTCGATTCCGCATCTATACCAACAAAACACGCCATTCGGCACTAGCAAGGCGCACGACGCACGCCATGCGGTAGATATGTAACATCCCGTCCTTGCTTTCTATTAATGTTTGATAGTTTTTTTTCATTGTAACGCACGGACATTTTTGCTAGTAATATAAATGAACGGGTAAATTGTAATTCAGGAAAATGTGGCATGTAAGATTATACCTTATAAACTGGACTGGTAATTTGATCTGTGCAGCACTTCCACGTCCAAAAGTCTTGTTTAATTTTGCATGGAGGTAGTAATTAGTCTTGGGGGTTAATGTAGGTTATGGAGCGACTAATTAAACACGTTCGTAGGCCCAAAAAGCTAGATCGCTCACTATTTGCCCTACTGCCGGCGAATAATGTTCAGATATCATCTGCCGGGAATGGAACTCGTGTATCATATGAGTGGACGGGGAACTCTTGCCGGGAATGGAACGATGAGCCTTTGCTCAGCCAGTGACGAGAGCTGGAAGCTTCCTGGAAGTAAAACCAGAGCATCGATGCAACCACTACACCCACCATTATTCTTTCCTATGTCCTATCCTAGGCTAACTAGTTCCAAATTTGTGTAATGTAGGCACTCTCATCATGCTCCATTATTCATCGATGGAATAATACATATCCCAGACTCTAAATTCTAAGATACATATATAAGGCCAAACTTATTGCAGTGAGATTTTTACGGTCCATCAAAGGTAAAAAGAAGTACCTCAGGTAATTGGAACCTTTTATCGATGTGAGTGGATTACGTACAAAGTACAGTACGTCACTTGAATACATTGACCATCATTCATGAATACAGTAACCAATAAACCATCATTGAACATTTATCAGCAATTCAGCATCACTACTGTAGCAGGATTTTCGTTTCAAAAAAAATATAGCGTTTTTAAAATAGTGAAGCGCTAGCTTATTGATTGATTGTACGTCGTCCATTTTAATTTCATCTACGTTCATGTGTTCTGTCTTGATCTTCCACTCATCGAGACCAAATCGTCTGGCTGTGTGCTCAATTTGACTCAACTGATCAGTTGTTTTCTTTTTATTTTTCCAGCAGTGTAGCTAAGAGAACAAGACTTACCGTTACATGCATGTATACTGCTCTTGTTTAGATTAAGGCATCATTAATTATTGCTTGCCACTCAGTTTGAAGTTTCTTATGGTTTAAAAAATTCTAGATAATTGCTCCCTTTTATGGTTATATGAACCTTTCTTCCTCAACTTACTCCTTGTTGAGTATTTTTTTTCTAGAATATGCAAAAGATTTGCGTATCTTTGTATTAAGATCGAAAAAACAGTTTTTTCAATGATGAGCCATGAGGTAGGCGCGCTAGGTGGCCTTATAATCTTACAATCAGCTCATGCCTCTCTAGCTAAGCAATGAACGAGTCGACTGCGCACACACAAGACATCCGAACTTAGCGTAGCGTGGGCTTCACGCACGTTCGGACGCGCGGCGCCCCGCTCGCTGACCGTGTCTAGCCTCCGAAAAGAGGTTCCCTCATGGCTTGAGCATGCGACTGATTGAGTTGGTCGATGAAGATGTTGTCGTAGGCCTGCTCTGCTGTCGTTGAAGGCTTCTGCAGCCCGTCTAGCATCCAAAGATGCTTCATGACGAGCACTTCGCCCCGCTTGCCAGGACCCGAGACAGTGCCTGTGCAGTCGGGAGGACCTGTTTGTTGTCTAGCACAGCGGCTGACTGGCCTGTTAGCAGTGGAGAAGGAACCTTGCGTAGAATCCTGTGAACCTGTCCGTGAATCTATGTAGTTGCCGACGTGCGGATGATCCACGTCCTTCCACGGCGGCGTGCTAGGGATGGCAATGGGTCCGATACAGATCGGGTGGAGTCTCTGTGCACCCAAACCCAAAACCGCCCTGAGCACCGATTCGGATGATAATCCATCCCCATAACCAAACCCGCAGATCCCAAAACCCGATTGGATACCTGAAACCCGCTTTGTATGGCGACATAGTAAGAGAAATAAGGATTTCCTATAAACATATGTATGATATATTTACATATTCACATATATAAACAAGAGGCAACAAATAATAAATAATCTCATGAGTCAACTTAAAATAAATTTAATAGTCTAAGTAAACAAGTTATTATTAGTACATTATAAAACATGAGTTTTAATTCCAAATGATTTATTTTGATATCCATTGGGTATTCACGGGTGAAAAACCAAACCGAAAATCGAACCCAAAAACCTGGGTGAGAAATCCCCTTCGAACCTGAACCCGCTAGACCCGAACCTGAAGATATCCAACCCAAAACCAGCCTATTGCCATCCCTAGCTCCTGGGGTATCGATTTTTTTACAATTTAGCCCTTTTTTAAAAGTTTCTCACAAATAGACCCCGGCGGAAAGAATTCAGAAAATAGACCCTTAGCTCGGCGCCATTGATGCTGGCGCCGAGCTCCTGGGCACGGTGGATGACCTAGCAGGGAGCTCGGCGCTAGTCACTCTGGCGCCGAGCTCGGCACCATAGATCTTGGCGCCGAGCTCGGCGCCATAGTGACTGGCGCCGAGCTCCCTGCATTTAACCCCGATCCAACCTTCCTGCCCGAGCGTTCTTCCTCTTCTTTCTCCTCCCTCTCGGTTTTTTCTCCCCACTTCACCCTACCTCACGAATCGTTATATTGGACCTTGAAAACCTTGATTTGATCCGTAGATCTTTGAGAGCAAGGTATCCTCACTCTCTTCCTAGTTTTTTCGCATCGATTCGGTATATATTAGTCGGATTTTTCAACCTAAGAATCGTCATCACTTAGAATTTCATTGTATCCCTCAATATATGTATTATACAACCGTAGGATGATGCCAAGGCATGAAAAAAGCTAGCAAACCTAGGCGCATGTAGTTATGTTATGGGTTCATTGTTGTGCATCAAATGGGAAACCCTAGGTTTAGGGTTTAATGTTAACTGCTTTCGGTTCTTAGAACGAAATTGGTTGTATTGTAATTATGGCTCTCATTGATATTTATTTGTGATATTTTGATTTATATTTGTTAAATTACATCCGTTTTGTTATATGCAAGAAATGTTTCGGGAGGAGTTTTGGCGAAAACGGGGTCGTCCTCGAGAAGTATACCCCGATGCGTCTAGCAAAGATGCCCCCATCCCTCCTGACCTCCCTGTCCCTAACTGTGACTGTGGTTTCCCGGCCCATGTTTTTTAATCGAAACATCCGGACACAACGACGCATTACTTCTACACATGCAGTCGGTTTAATGTAAGAAATTATCTCCACTATCCTTTTTCTTTATTTGTGTAAGTATGCTACTAATATTTTGTTGAAATCTCGTTATGTAGTGAAAGCATCTAGGCCCCTTGTTGGGTTTTGGTGATTAATGACAATAACAGATTACTATGACTAACGTATGTTTTGCAGAGGCAATTAAGTTAGGTCATGGTAATGGAGATCGATTGGGCAATCATGGATGTCATGCCCCTACGATGCAAATCGTTTCGGTTTTAAAAGGATGGACGACAAGGTTAAGGATGACTAGTTCTAAGTGTCGATTGGAGTTGGAGAGACAATTAGAGTAGTTTAGGACTTTGTTTTTCCTTTGGCCGTACTATTAAGGGGGGTATGGACGGGTAGCTTGACCTAGGTGAGTCTAGTGAGTTAGGTGTGGTGCACACTTGCTAAGTCTAGCACTAGGTAGCTCCAACAAAGCCCTTAGATCCTTTGGAGCAAACTTCATTCACGTATGATCGAAGGTTGGAAGTGAATGCAGGGTCAAATAATGATCGAACGCTGGCTTCGGTGCGACCGGACGCTGGCCGTAGGGTCCGGTCAGTTCATTTAACCAAGGAGATTGCGTCTGGTGCGACCGGACGCTGAGTGGTCGAGTGACCGGACGCTGGGGACCAGTGTCCGGTCGACTCCAGTAAGGTTCCAGAAGAGTAAATCTGCGACCGGATGCGTCCGGTCCATTCTGATCGGACCCTGAGGATCCAGCGTCCGGTCGAGTACAGTAAGCATCCAGTGAGGGAAAAATGAGACCGGACACGTCCGGTCAGTGGTGACCGGACCCTGCCAGCTTTAGGTCAACACTTAAACACTGGTGTGCGGGTTGAACTGACCGGAGCGTCCGGTCAACATGACTGGAGCGTCCGGTCACCCCGCAGAGGCACATAACGGTTCGTTTTTTAGGTTGTCTTATAAATAGAAGCTTCACTCGTGTGTGGAGCCACTTTTGCTCATTTCAACAGCTGAAACACACCTTAGAGAGTGCCAAGAAGAGTAAGGTTCTAGTGAGGTGATTGAGATTTGAGAATCCCAAAGAGAGCCCTCATTAGTGAGATCAAGAGTAGCAAAGTGTGCATCCACCCTTCTCCCTCGGCTTGTCATGGCCAAGTGAGAGTTCGTGCTTATTACTCTTGGTGATCGCCATCACCTAGACGGCTTGGTGGTGATTGGAGAGCTTGGTGATCATCTGGAGAGCTTGTGGATGACCCAACTCAAGTTATGAGCGGTTGTGGGTGATTCACCGCGATGGGGTATCGAAGAATCAACCCATAGAGAGCACTTGATCCTTGCGCGGATCAATAGGGAGCTACACCCTTGCGCGGGTGCTCCAACTAGGACTAGTGGGGAGTGGCGACTCTCCGATACCTCAGCAAAACATCGCCGCGCTTCCTCTCCTCTCTTTACTTTGAGCATTTACTTTGAGCATTTCAATTCTTGTCATTTACATTTCTAGAATTGCCATGCTAGAGTAGGATTGGAACTAGGTTGCTAAACTTTTATGCGTTAGATCAATAGAAACACTTCTCTAGGCACAAGGGGTTAATCGGGCTAACCATAGGACTTGTTTATTGCGAAGAAATTTAGAATTAGCCCAATTCTTTCAATTGGTATCGGAGCCTCATGCTCACGTTTTTAAGCTTAACCGCTTAGAGCAAGATGTCTCACAGGGATGGACCTCCTCCTATCTTCGAGGAGGATGATTTTCCATATTGAAAAATTCGCATGGAGGCGTACCTAGAAGCTCTAGACGTTGGAATACTTAGAGCCGCCTCACATGGGTTCCCAAGACCTAGGAATCCCGCACAACTTCAAGACGATGAATTGAACTATGAAAAATGGAATGCAAAGGCTCGCAACACCATCTTTAGAGGCCTTTGCAAAGATGTGTTCAACCGTGTAAGGAACCACAAAGATGCCCATGCACTATGGTCGACGTTTGTGCGCTCCATGAGCGAATAAAGAGTGAGCGTGAGGAACGCTATCATCTTGTCATGAAAAAGTTTAACTCTTTTGAAATGCTTCCTAAAGAATGTGCTAATAAAATGTATTCACGTTTGAATGTTCTTGTAGAGGAAGTCAATGGGCTTGGACTTACTCAAATGTCACCATCCGACGTTGTGAGAAAGATCTTGAGTGTCCTTCCCATTGACAAATATGGGCATATTGTGACCGTGCTACATCAAGGTGATCTTTCCACCGCTACACCAACACAAATCTTAGGGAAGATCAATGCTCATGAGATGTACATGCACATCACACCTCAAGATGGCTCATCCTCTACAAAGAAGAAAGAAAAAGACTTAGCATTCAAAGCTAGCCAAGAGAAGGGCAAAGCAAGGCTTGAGTATGAGAGCTCAAGTGATGATGAAGTTGATGATGAAAGCCTTGCTCTCATGGTGAAGAAAACCGCCAAGATGCTAAAGAAGCTAAACAAGAGTGGCATCAAGTTTGATGGCAAGAAGAAGTTCTTCACAAGCTCAAGAAGAAAGTCAATCTTTGAGATGGATTGCTATAATTGTGGCGAACTTGGTCATCTAGCTCACCAATGCACAAAGCCTAAGAAAGACAAGTTGAAGAACAAGAACAAGGGCAAGAGAGATGACTCAAGCAATGAAGATGAAGATGAGAAGAAAAAGAACAAGCCATACAAGAAGAGAGATGGCAAGAAGAGGGACTTCCAAAAGAAGAAGAAAAGTGGAAAGGCTTACATCATCGGTGATTGGCTCACGGGCATTGATTCATCTAGTGGATCATCCGATGATGATAGTGACGATGAGAAGGTGGCCGCCATTGTTATTGATTCCTCATCATCTTCACCGCCATCACCGCTGTCATCCTCTACACACCTATGCCTTATGGCCAAAGGTGAACGAAAGGTATCTCATGATGATGATAGTAGTGGTGATGATCATGCTCATAAGGATGATAGTGATAGTGATAGCGATGATGATGAATATGAATCACCTACTTATGATGATCTTACTAAGTTGCTAAAGAAATACACTAAGATCATTATAAAGACTAGAGCTAAAAATGAAAAGCTTGAGATTAAGAATGATTCTCTCTTAGCTAAATGTGACATAGCCGAAAAATCTAGTGTTGAGCTTAGAGAAGCAAATGAAGCTATGTCATCCAAACTCAAGGAGCTCAAATCTTCTAAGAAAGAGCTTAAAGATAAACATGATAAACTTGAGTAGGTGCACAAAGAGCTCATCACTAGCCACAACAAGCTAAAGGAAGAATATACCACTCTTAAGATTAATCATGATAATCTTGTTATTGCTTAAGAATTTCTATCCAATGAGCCACATGATGCTACTAACCATGTTGTTAAGATTGATATAGCTACATCATGTGATGACTTGATCATTGAGAGCATTGAGCAAGGTTCTAGTAGCAAGGGCAAGCAAGTGGTTGAGGCCGATGATTATGATGAGTTTGTCAAGCTAAAGAATGACAATGCAAAGCTCAAGAAAGATCTTGAAGAAATCAAAAGTCACAACACCATTGTGCTAGAAACCCTTGATCATGATGGTGACTTGATCCTTGAGAATGAGAAGCTCAAAGAGGAAAACAAGAAGCTCAAGGAAGAGAAGAACAATGATGCTATTAAGGAAGAGAACAAGAAGTTTAAGTTGGAGAAAGAGCATCTCAAGGTTGGATTGAGCAAGTTCACAAGAGGCAAATATCTTCAAAGTGAGCTACTTATGAACACTGTCATGAAGATGGATAGAAGTGGCATTGGATATGTGGCACATGTAGAGAAAAAGAAGGCTCAAGTTCAACAACAACAATCAAAGCCAAAGCCAAAGAGATGTTTTGAGTGTGGACAAGAAGGCCACTTTGTTCATGAGTGCCAAACTCCACCACCACAACCCTTGCCCAAGCATGCTAGACCCTTTGCCTTCAATGCTCACTACATGCTTAGAAAGGATACTAGTGAAAAGATGAAAGTGATGTTCTTAGGACCTCCAAACAAGAATAGGCCTAAGAAAATTTGGGTTGTAAAGTCACTTGTTGAGAAGGTGAAGGGCCCTCAACAAGTTTGGGTTCCTAAAGCTTGATCTTTTGTGTGTAGGTGAACTACAAGACCGGTGGAAGTTATTGGGTGATTGATAGTGGTTACACACAACATATGACTGGTGACCCTCGTATGTTCACCTCACTAGATGAAGAAGTAGATGGACAAGAAAGAATCACATTTGGAGATAACTCAAAGGGTAAAGTTAAAGGATTGGGCAAAGTGGCTATATCAAATGATCATTCAATCTCCAATGTGCTATATGTTGCTTCATTGAGTTTCAACTTGCTATCCGTTGGGCAATTGTGTGATCTTGGCTTCCAATGCTTGTTTACCGAGAAGGAAGTTGTTGTATCCAAGAAGGATGATGATCTAGTGATATTCAAAGAATTTAGATACAACAACATATATCTAGTGGACTTCACCTCCAAATATGCAAACTTGAAGACATGCCTATTCACCAAAACAACACTTAGGTGGCTATGGCATAAAAGACTTGCTCATGTTGGTATGAGTTCACTCAAGAAGCTAATGAAGAATTATTTGGTGAGAGGGTTGAAGGATGTGAAGTTTGAGAAGGACAAGCTTTGTAGTGCATGTCAAGCCGGCAAGCAAGTTACAAATACTCATTCAACAAAAGCTTTCATGTCAACCACAAGAGTGTTAGAACTCCTACACATGGATTTATTTGGACCAACAACATACAAGAGTTTGGGAGGAAATCTTTATTGTCTTGTGATAGTTGATGATTATTCAAGGTATACATGGGTGTTCTTCCTTCATGACAAATCCGAAGTTGCATCTTGCTTTAAAAAGTTTGCCAAGAGAGCACAAAATGAATTTGAAGTGAAGCTCAAGAAGATAAGAAGTGACAATGGGAAAGAGTTTAACAACACAAATATAGAGGCATATTGTGATGAAGTTGGAATCAAACATGAGGTCTCCGCAACCTATACTCCTCAACAAAATGGTGTAGTTGAGAGGAAGAACCGGACATTGATCACTCTAGCAAGAACCATGCTTGATGAGTACAACACCCCCAAAGCTCTATGGGCGGAAGCAATTAACACCGCATGCTATGCATCCAACCGCCTATTTCTTCAAAAGTTCCTTGGCAAGACACCTTATGAGTTGCTCAATGGAAAGAAGCCGGACGTCTCCTTCTTTAGGGTGTTTGGTTGCAAATGCTACATCTACAAGAAGCGGCAACACCTAGGGAAGTTCCAAAGACGTTGTGATATTGGTTTTCTTATTGGTTACTCATCAAAGTACAAAGCATATAGAGTATTTAATCATACCACCGGTTTAGTTGAAGAAACATATGATGTGGAATTTGATGAATCTAACGGCTTCCAAGGATCACATGAGAATCTTGATGATGTAGGTGATGAACCATTGAGGGAGGCTATGAAGAACATTCCAATTGGAGACATCAAGCCTAAAGATGATGTACAAGTGATTGATCCACCATTTTCATCAAGTGTGCCACAAGATGGTGAAAAGATGGGAGAGTAGAAAATGAAGATACTCATGTATCCTATGAGCAAATGGTGGTACAAGCACAAGATATTGATGCTCCACAACCTCCTCCTCAAGTGGTCAATAGAAGAAACACACCTCTACTACAAGATCATCCATAAGATCTTATCATAGGAAGTCCATCAAAGGGAGTGATGACATGCTCACAAAAACTTGTCTCATTTATTGCTCATCACTCTTTTGTCTCTTGTTTTGAGCTTACCAAGGTAGAAGAAGCTCTTCAAGATTCGGATTGGATCAATGCCATGCATGAAGAGTTGAACAACTTCACCCACAATGAAGTTTGGACTCTTGAAGAGCAACCAAAAGGTGCAAGAGTCATTGGAACAAAGTGGGTATTCCGAAACAAGCAAGATGATCAAGGTGTTGTTGTGAGAAACAAGGCAATACTAGTTACAAAGGGGTTCTCTTAAGTTGAAGGTTTGGATTTTGGAGAGACCTTTGCACCGGTTGTAAGGCTAGAAACCATTCGTATCCTCCTTGCATATGCATCAATCATAAAATGAAACTTTATCAAATGGATGTGAAAAGTGCATTCTTAAATGGCTTTATTAATGAACTAGTCTATGTGGATCAACCTCCTGGGTTTGAAGACCATAGATATCCTAATCATGTTTATAGGTTGTCCAAGGCGTTATATTGGCTTAAGCAAGCCCCAAGAGCTTGGTATGAGCGCCTTCGAGACTTCCTCATTGAGAAAGGCTTCACCATTGGGAAGGTCGACACCACACTATTCACCAAGAAGCTTGATGGGCATATCTTCATTTGTCAAGTATATGTTGATGATATCATCTTTGGATCATCAAATGAAGACTCTTGCAAAGAATTTGGTGAATTGATGTCGAAGGAGTTCGAGATGTCCATGATTGGTGAGCTTACATTCTTTCTTGGTTTTCAAATCAAGCAAATGAAAGAAGGGATCTTCATCTCTCAAGAGAAATATACAAAAGATCTTCTCAAGAGATTGAAGATGGACGAATGTAAGCCAATCAAGACACCAATGCCAACCAATGGACATCTCGACCTAGATGAGGGAGGTAACACGGTTGATCAAACTCTCTACCGTTCTATGATTGGTAGCTTGTTATATTTGACCGCATCTAGGCCCGACATCATGTTTAGTGTGTGCATGTGTGCTAGATTTCAAGCTAATCCTAAGGAAACACATTTAATTGTAGTAAAAAGAATTCTTAGGTATCTTAAGCACACACCAAGCATTGGCCTTTAGTATCCCAAAGGAGCTATATTTGAATTAATTGCCTATTCCGATTCGGATTACGCCGGATGCATAGTTGATAGAAAAAACACATCCGGAGGGTGCCATTTGCTTTGTAGATCACTTGTGTCTTGGTCCTCCAAGAAACAAAATAGTGTGGCTTTGTCCACCGCCGAAGTGGAATACATTGCCGCGGGTGCTTGTTGTGCACAAATACTTTACATGAAACAAACTTTGCTAGACTATGGAGTAGTTCTAGAAAAAGTACCTCTTTTGTGCGACAATGAAAGTGCGGTAAAACTTGCAAATAATCTGGTTCAACACTCTCGCACCAAGCACATAGATATCCGCCATCACTTTCTTAGAGATCATGTTGCTAAAAATGATATATCACTAGAAGGTGTAAGAACCGAGAATCAATTGGCGGATATCTTTACAAAACTGCTAGATGAGGCTACATTTTGTAGATTGCGGAATGAGCTCAATGTACTTGATTTTAGTAACTTCACTAAAAGATGAGCTTGTGTTGTTCCTTGCATTCATTGTAATATACAACATGTTTAATTTTTGGTAATGCATATAGGGCTTGTCTAACATAGTTAAGATAACTGCCGAAAAGCGTGTGAAGAAGCTTAACCTTGGGTCAAACTTGACAAGCAACTAGATTTACTTACAAGTATTGCATATGCATGAATGTTGTTTTGTTGTTTTGTTCTATTTGCCCTTTTCATTGCCTATTTTCATAAAAAGAATTATAGCCTAAGGCAAAATATTTTAAAAAACTTGAGGGTTTGAGAGAGGTCACTCACATCAATCCCAATTGATGTTTATTTGGATCTTATTCAAGTTGGGACTTGATTGGGAACAGGCAGCGCGGAGGATCATTGAAGATTTGCTGCACCAGAATCTGATGTCCAGCGTCCGGTCAATTCACAGGAGATGAACAGAAGCTGAAGGAGTGACCGGACTCTGCATTTGAGCGTCCGGTCAGGAAGGGTTCCAACGTCCGGTTGATCTACATGGCGTTAAAGGCAACTAACCGGACTCTAGCTACGTCCAGTCATGGACCACCGAACACGTCTGGTCACGATTCCAGAGGAATTGGATCTCTCTGGAATCGACCGAACGCTAGGTGGTAGCGTCCGGTTGCTACCACCGGAGCGTCCGGTCATTAGATCTCATGCGGCTTTCAATCTCTTTTCTCCTTTCCTTGTCGGTTGCGTCGGGGGACCCATATTACGTAGCTCCGCCTGACCTATTTCGTACGCCGCCTTCGCCGAGCCCTATCCACCGCATCCATCTCGCCGACGCCATCGCAATCGAGCCCGCGTGCCACCACTGTGCCACCGCTGTGCCGCCGCATCTCCTAGCACCGCCGCAACCGCTGCTCCCTATGCCTCCATAGCCGCGTCCGCACGCCTCTGCCCGTGGCACTACCTCCTGCGCAGTTCCAGCGCTGCCGCTAGCAGCGCCTCCCTACGCCACCGTGCCAACCGAGCCACGCCACCGTGCTAGCCCTACGCCAGCGCATACATTGCCCGAGCCCTTGCGCCCTGCTCGTACTCCAGTAACCTAACACCACCGTGACCTTGCACTGCAATCCTCGCCGTCGATTTCGCCGATTCCCGCCGGGCTTCGTGAACCCTAACCCTAGTCGGTTCCGTGGTTCCCCGCGTGACATCTCTTCTTTTCATCAGATCGCCGGTTTGTCAGATAGCAAGCCAGTCGTCTCTATTTCGTATCTACATTGCTTGCTCTCATAGGGTTTCGCATATATTAGATATAATGTATTTATTTGTATATCTATCTATTCCATCGTGCAGCGAGTCAGTGTCGTTGAGGTGTCAGTGGCTGTTGTCAGTTAACTCGGGGCCAAGCTCGTGAGTACGGATCGAGGCCAAGCCTCAAAAGTGTCAGTGGATAGTTGATCTTGTTAGCATTAGCTTTTCTTGTTAGATCAGATGGCTCGCACCAAGAATGTTGGAAGTGGTCCTGGAGATGATGATCGGAGGCCCCCGCCTCGCCTACCTGCAGATCCAAAAGGTAAGGCGACAAAGAAGATTGCATCCAAGAAGAGGAAGTACCCAGATGTAGAGACAGCTCGAGCAGCAGCAGTTGCAGAGGCCGTAGAGCGTGCCGAGAGAGGAGGTGCTCGCAATGGGGTTGTGATTGTAGATCCGCCGCCTTCATCGAGGGCTGGGATAGAGCGAGTTGAGCACCTTGTTGGTAGTCCACCTGGGACTGTCACTGTTGTAGGACAGCATTATACTATTGATGAGGGTCAGCCTTAGGGGGCTTCACAGTAGCAGCCCTAGACAGCAGAGCAGACTCAGGAGGGTGAGCAGGCCGAGGAGGCCGAGGAGACAGAGCAGGCACCACAGCCCCAGCTACGCCGCTCTAGTTGTACCCGTGTTCCAATCTCACCGAGGCCGCCAACATAGCGGAGGGGTCACGTCCACCGCCTAGACCACAGGGTCTGCCTCCAGTGACCCATCTTGACTTGAGGGCCACCACGGCCAAGTAGGTTTGGTAGCTTCGCTTCGTGGAGTTTGATGTATGGTTTCCACCCAGGAGGGATGAGAGAGCAGCAGAGGGTTTCTACACGCCACTGTAGGAGGATTTCTATAATACCTATCTAAACAGTGGAGCAGTGTTCATATCTCAGTGGGTATGCAGTATAGAGTCTATTGTGGCAGCAGCCGGAGAGCATATCCACCCATACTTATCATATCTGCCGGGGCTGATAGATTTGATTGGACGGACATGATTATATGTTCCATCTTGGATCTGTTAGTTCTATGTTTCACTCTTCATTGACCCACATCATAGATTTATTCACTTTGCATTCAGAGGCAGAGACTACAAGATGATGAGTCAGAGGGCCAGGGAGATACTGAGGCTACAGGAGCAGTCTGTCAAGTTACATGAGGTTTGTTATGGACAACAGGAACCTCCTAGGCGTCCTCATGGTGGTTTGGTGCCCCCTACAGATCTTGTGCGACACTGCTTCAAGGAGCCTTTTGGCGAGGGCTCTCACAGGAACCCCAGTGATCTTACTACGACTGCTCGAGTTTTAGAGGCTATTATGAGGAGGACACTGCTTCCCAGGTTGGGATATAGGGAGGGCCTGACATGTATCTAGCTATGGCTTCTCAATGTCCTGATGCAGCAGACAGTGTTTGATGTTTGGGATCTTATTCTGTCTGGGATGGAGGACACGATAGCTGAGGGCTTCAAGGGTCGCAGGCAGCTTCCTTATGCACATTGGATCACATTCCTTATTCTCAAGGCTGTGCAAGTTAGGACACCAGAGATGGTTGCAGAGTATAGAGGTGCCACCATAAAGTTTCCAGCTTATAACATGGCATAGAGGATCAGGCATAGCACACCACAGGCACCCACTTAGCCTCGCTGTCGTCCAGATGTACCAGAGTCCGCAGCTCAGTAGAATGAGATTATCAGAGGCATAGCCGCTACTAAGGAGGAGCAGCTTGAGGCACAGCAGGAGGTGAGCGAGCCTAGTGATAGCTTAGACGATGACTACCAGCCTATTCCTCGGATGCCTCCACGCAGACATGATGCAGAGGCTAGTAGTTCTAGCTCCGCTCCACCTGCACCGCAGACGGACCCCGCTTTGATTGCTATCCTTGAGCGGATGCAGTAGGACCAGACTAGACAGGCTTAGGAGACCGCTGCCAACTTTGCATAGTTTTAGGCTCGTCAGGACGAGTTCCAGCGACAGCAGTAGGTCCTCCAGTAGATGCATCAGCAGCAGTTACTCATGCAGTAGCAGCTTATGGGATTTATGCACCATGTAGTAACATCACTTGGGGCTTCACAGTCACAGCCTTCACCCCAGCTTGCTCAGCCTGCCACCACTACGACGACTCCAGCAGTATAGCCCAGTGGGCTTCAGAGTCAGGGACAGCCTCCAGCTCAGTTTGCTTCTCCCCCAGTACAGGTGTCCCAGTGGTTATCCTCGCCAGTGGTAGCCCCGTAGTTCACACCATTTCAGACGGGCTTCACACCGGATCAGTCATCCTCGCTATTTGTGCCTGACACGTCAGTCTCCAGGAGTCTTGGAGTATCTTTTAGCGAGTTGACAGGGATGCCTACACCACCACATATGCATGCCCTAGGTCCTTCTACAGCAGCTCCCATCGCCGTGACTACTCAGAGGCTTCCTTCTTCTGTCGCATCTTCAGATCCTACGACAGACATACCAGCAGCATCACAGGCAGCACCTGCCCCAGCTTAGACCCAGACTGCTTCAGCGACGCTCCCAGCCACAGAGGGTCAGTCAGCACAGAGCTCAGGGTCAGATGATGATGCCGCCCAGTTCCAGCTTGCTCCTCGTTCTTCAGCGCCCGACTTGTCCGCTGCAGCCCCGCCGACCAGCCCTTAGGTTTTGGTGTTTGACACCAAAGGGGGAGAGGGTTCGAGTATGTAGACTCAGGGGGAGCGACTTATTTAGGGGGAGCTTAGTTATCTATTAGCTTTTTATCTATTACATTTGGAGTTTCTATTTATGTGATACACTATTACTATTATGCATTCGTGTGTTTACCTTCATGCATTAAACTATATCTATGTGATAGTGATATCTACGTGATTGTGATATATGACATGTGTGCTCTCTACTTCATAACTATTTGTATGTCATACCACTTGTGTTATGCTCATTTGTCTTGCTTCCGCGTTTATACTCCGATGCAAATGAGCTTTATTACTTGTACTCATGCTTATTTAATATCTTTTGAGTACATTATGTTGGCTTGGGTCATACAAGCTTGCCTAACTCTTTTGTTCTTATTGACAAAAGCTTATATGATCCAAGCATGATAAAAACCTCAACTCTTTCACATACCCGAGGTGGTATTGTCATCAATCACCAAAAAAGGGGAGATTAAAAGCATCAAGGCCCATTGTTGGGTTTCAGTGATTAATGACAATACAATATTACTATGACTAACGTGTATTTTGCAGAGACAATTAAGTTAGGTCATGGTAATGGAGATCGATTGGGCAATCATGGATGTCATGCCTCTACGATGCAAATCGTTTCGGTTTTAAAAGGATGGACGACAAGGTTAAGGATGACTAGTTCTAAGTGTCGATTGGAGTTGGAGAGACACTTAGAGTAGTTTAAGACTTTGTTTTACCTTTGGCCATACTATTAAGGGGGGTATGGACGGATAGCTTGACCTAGGTGAGTCTAGTGAGTTAGGTGTGGTGCACACTTGCTAAGACTAGCACTAGGTAGCTCCAACAAAGCCCTTAGATCCTTTGGAGCAAACTTCATTCACGTATGATCGAAGGTTGGAAGTGAATGGAGGGTCAAATCTTGACCGACAACGACTCGGTCAGGCGACCGGGACGCCGGCCGCAGGTCCGATCAGTTCATTTACCAAGGAGATTATGTCTGCGCGACGGACGCCCGTGGTCGAGTGGGGATGATGGGGGGCTAGTGTCCGGTCGACACCAGTAAGGTTCCAGAAGAGTGAATCTGCGACCGGATGCGTCCGGTCCATTCTGACCGGACCCTGAGGATCCAGCGTCCGGTCGAGTACAGTAAGCATCCAGTCAGGGGAAAATAGGACCGGACGCGTCCGGTTAGTGGTTACCGGACCTTGCCAGCTTCCGGTCAACACTTAAACACTGGTGTGCGGGTTGAACTGACCGGAGCGTCTGGTCAACATGACCAGAGCGTCCGGTCACCCCATAGAGGCACATAACGGTTTGTTTTTCAGGTTGTCTTATAAATAGAAGCTTCACTCGTGTGTGGAGCCACTTTTGCTCATTTCAATAGCTGAAACACACCTTAGAGAGTGCCAAGAAAAGCAAAGTCCTAGTGAGGTGATTGAGATTTGAGAATCCCAAAGAGAGCCCTCATTAGTGAGATCAAGAGTAGCAAAGTGTGCATCCACCCTTCTCCCTAGGCTTGTCATGGTTAAGTGAGAGTTTGTGCTTATTACTCTTGGTGATCACCATCACCTAGACGGCTTGGTGGTGATTGGAGAGCTTGGTGATCATCCGGAGAGCTTGTGGATGACCCAACTCAAGTTGTGAGCGGTTGTGGGTGATTCACCGCGACAGAGTGTCGAAGAATCAACCCATAGAGTGCACTTGATCCTTGCGCGGATCAAGGGGGAGCTACACCCTTGCACGGGTGCTCCAACGAGGACTAGTGGGGAGTGGCGACTCTCTGATACCTCAGCAAAACATCACCGTGTTTCCTCTCCTCTCTTTACTTTGAGCATTTCAATTCTTGTCAATTACATTCCTAGAATTGCCATGCTAGAGTAGGATTGGAACTAGGTTGCTAAACTTTTGTGCGTTAGATCAATAGAAACACTTCTCTAGGCACAAGGGGTTAATTGGGCTAACCATAGGACTTGTTTATTACGAAAAATTTAGAATTAACCCAATTCACCCCCCCTCCTAGGCATCTTGATCCTTTCATGTAGGACCATGAGAGGTGCTTTTTCTTTTAGTGGATTGACGGTGCAGATAAGTTTAATCCTAGGTACCTCCTTTTCGACGATTGGTTTAGAGGGAGACATCCACGTGAGCACTTCAAGCGGTGGGTTCCACCCCCCCCCTCATAACCCTCCGCCAATGATGGCTATGGAGAAGCACCTAGCCGTAGTTAGATGACTCGAGGAACCTCCTCTGTGCGATTGCGGAGATCAAGCTATGATAAACCCTGAGAATATGTTAGAGTTTGTGTGTCCAAACAAGCATGAAGTAAGTGCAAAGTGTATGTGTTGAAATCTTGAGCTATATGTGTTCATGTACTAATGTCTCATTATTTAGGTGTTTTCAATGGCGAAGTGTCGTTTTGAGGAGTGGTTGTATGGTCCTAAGAACCAATGGCCGGAAGAACCACGGAGGGTTAAGGAAAAGAAGAAAGAAAGGGTAATCTACAAAGCACCTCCTGTCATGTGCGAATGTGGTGTTAAATCCAACTATGGCCTAGTCCCTTCAGAGCTTGGAATAGGCCATTATTGCGGCCATATGATTGAGTATGATGATGTTCGTTATTTTTTGGTAAACATGAAATCGTATTTTATTTCTTTTGCTCAGACATATATGATATAATATTTCTTTTGAACAAAGCACTAGGAAATGCAGGTGGGAATATTATGATGGTCAAGCTAAGTTCTTGGATGAACTAAAGAAGAGGCAACTAATTGCACGAAAGAGGGGATATGGACCTGACTACGTCAACCTATTCGTTAAACATCACAAAGAAAAGATGCGTGAGTTTGCTAGACAGCGCGGTATTTGTAACCCGATCGATGTTGGGCTTAACAAATGGGGATTGGAGGGGTGGGTGATGTTAGTGGAGGAGAGGGCAAGGAATGAGGCAAGAGAGAGATAAGAGTACAGATATAGGTCTTGAACGAGCATGTTGCTACTGAAGTGGACCGTGACGCCTAAGAGGGGGGTGAATTAGGCAACTTAAAATTCTAACTCTAAACTAAGGACTCTTTTTCTACCCTTAGCAAAACCTATGCAAAAGATAAACTATCTAAATGTGCAACTACGGTTTTGCTAATGTGTTGCTATCTCTACCGCAAAAGGAGTAATGTAATCAATGTAAATGCGGAATCTAAAGAGCAAGATAGAGATATGCAAACTCTAGTCGACGACTCCTATATTTTTACCAAGGTATCGAGAAGCGCGCAAGCTTCCCCCTAGTCCTCGTTGGAGCCCCTCGCAAGGAATCCCTCGCAAGGGCCAAGCTCCCGGTCGGGTAACTCCGTGGATAGCCTCGGGCCTTCCCCACACGCAAGTGGGTCTCCGACGTGCCTTCCGGCAAGCCTCTCCCGGATGCTCCCTGCCGTCTTCACTATCAAGCTTCCGGCCAAAACACCGTGGGCCTTGTTCCCTCCGATACACGGTGGCGGCCACACCACAAACGCGGTTAGTGTGATCTCGCAAGACTACAAGCCCCTCTGATGTACAACAATGGTGCGCGCAAGCACCGAGTGGTAAGAGGTATGCAAACCTCACTAAACACTAGGCCTAAACCTAGAGCAAGTGCATAAGCGGTGGTCTAATCAACCTAAGCACTTTGTAAAGCACCTACGCTAATCACCTAATGAATCACTAAGCACTATGCAAGTGAAGATCACTAAAATGGTGTATCAACACCCTTGATATGTTTCCTTAGCTCCACACATTCCAAATGGACGGTTGGGGTTATATTTATAAGCCCCACTGAGAAAGTAGTCGTTGGGGATGAAATCCCGCTTTTCTGCTACTGACCGGACGCTAGAGTCGTCCTAATCGGATGCGTCTGGTCATCCCAACCGTTGGACCCGTGAACAACTGATCGGACGCTGCCAGCGTCCGGTCACTTGCCACCGGACGTGTCCAGTCGCAAGTTCGCCGCTCTGGAACCCCTCTGTACTCGATCGGACGCTGCTGTCCTACATCCGATCGGTTTGTTGCCAGCGTTCGGTCCAGCGTCCGATCGCTGCTGCTGTTGCCGAGCCTCTGATTGGAGAGTCCGGTCCAACGTCCGGTCGCTGCTATGAGCTCGTTTCTTCGTGATCTTGCGTGCGGCTTGGTTCCTATCTTCATGCTTGGACTTTGCTTGATATCTTGGGTCTTCTCTTGTGCTCCTAAGGTCTTGCTTGAGGTGTTGATCATCGAATCATCACGTCGCCTTTGTCCAAGTCACGTCTTGCATCCTATTGAACTACAAAACAATCACTTGCAAATTCATTAGTCCAATTTGGTTGTGTTGGTCATCAAGCACCAAAATCCAAACTAAATGGGCCTAGGGTCCATTTTCCTTACAATCTCCCCCTTTTTGGTGATTGATGACAACACGACCAAAGCAAGCAAATAATAAAATTTTGAAATTTAAAAACTACCTACTTTCTAGGATGCAATGCAAGGGGCAAGATTATATGATGCTAAAAGATACTACTTGTAAGACTATATAAAAACTTATTTTGCCCTTGCAAATGTCCCCATCTACCTACTTGCTAGGATGCAATGCAAGGGGCAAGATTATATGATGCTAAAAGATACTACTTGTAAGACTATATAAAAACTTATCTTGCCCTTGCAAATATCCCCATGTGGTATTATGGATTTAAGCCTTGCTTCCTACAAATTCTCCCCATTTCATAATCCACTATCCTCCCTTTCTCGGACCATTACTACAAATTAATGCTTATATTTGGTCCTCTAAATTCTCCCCATTGGAATCAAACACCAAAAAGGAAGACATTATTAGCACAAGAGAGGGTCAAACCTTGTGATCTTTTGTGGGTAGAGTGAAATAGATCACAAAATTTAACTCTCACATTATATAAACTAAGCTCCCCCTAAATATATGAATACATATGGTAGAAAACAAAGCATATGCATAATTGGCTAATTTTTGCTCAAGGGATTTAATCTATATAATGCATGGAAAAAGCATATAAATATCAAAATGAAATCAACATGATGATATCGGTTTAGAAATACCATATGTGGAAACCAATTTGATTTCTACCACTTGCAATAGGTGGTGGATATTTGAAATATGATGCTTAACTCCGGGGACTCCATTTTCCTTGCAATGAGACTACTACACACATGATAAGCTTGAAAAGGTGTTAGTCTCAAGGCATCCAACTTATAGAGTAATCTCCTCCTAAATTTGTGCACAAGTATGGAAAACTTATAGAAAACATGCATATTGATTTTAAAATCAATAATACCACTTGAAATATGACATCACATGAATATGAGAATCATTTTCGAAGATAATATTCAGGAGAAATTATCTACAATTTGGACTTTGGCACATATTAGATGAATAATCAAAAGATAAGCAATGTGTCGTGCTCCTAAACAAATTTAAACCATGTAGGTTTGCTCCAAGGATTAAGAATGAAACCGAGCAAGCCTACCATAAGATATACCTAGTGTATGCATGACAAAAGATATAAGCATGCAAATACAAACCTAGTCATGAAGGGTAACTAGATGCTAAAAGATACCAATTGTAGGAAAAATTAAATCTAATACCAATTGAAGTAAATTGAATCTAGTTACCTAACATGGGAAGGGGAATTTGGGTCCATGATATTCACTAACCCACTTGGCAATGATTTTGTCCATCATGATGCACCCCATGAAATGCACCCAAACTTTGCCAAGTCTCCAAATTCCCCGAGATCCATTTGACTTCTCACTTCCCTTTTGGGATCCAAACCTCCATGGTGCTCTTCATGTTGGAAATAATTTCCTTTGGCACCCAAAAGCGTTTGATCCCATTATTGGCTTGCTTGTTCACCTTGATGGCCACCACCTTGTCATTTTTCTTCTTCTTTAACAAGTATGGTGTGGAGGCCTTCTTGTCCACTTTGTTGGTGTAGGTGTTGGAGAGCTTGCTTGTTTGCTTCTTCTCTTTCTTCTTTGCTCTTCCCCCATTGTTCACCTTGCACTCATAGGACTTGTAACCTTCCTTGTGGCATACGTAGCAAACCACAATTTGTCCTTCATCAAGCTTCTTCACTCCCTTGATGGTGTTATCTTGATGAAGTTAGGTTTGCTTCGCCTTGCCTTTCACTTGAGTCAAGTCCTTGGTGAGGCGAGCTACTTCTTGCTTGAGTTGCTTATTCTCCTTTGCAACCTCTTGTGTGCATGTATCTACAACTTTCTCAACACAAACTTGGTTGCACAAAGATGAGTCTAAACATAAATCATTACAAGAAGTAGAGGCATCCTTTTTAGACATGTTAAAGATAGAACTTTTCTTTTTAGATGCCTTGGTGGGGGTTGTACTAACGGCTTCAAACTTAGCAACTTTGTTAGTTAGCTCATCACAATGTTTGCACATGGTTACTATTTTAGCAAGCAAACTTTTATAAGCATCTTGTGAGCTAGCTAACTTTTCTTTTATTTTTTTATTTTTCTTCACAAGTTGCTCATCATTAATTGTGCATGCATTTGTTGTTGCACTAGCCTTAAGTTGCTCAATTTTAGTAGATAGTTCAACATTGAGATTAGCAAAGTTCTCATATTGTTCAAGCAAAGTTTTATATGCTTCTTGTAAACTATCTAGCTTCCTTTTTAATTTTTCGAGCTTCTTTTGTTGACTAGTGCAAACTTTAGCATAATTAAGATTTTGTTGCATAATTTCATCATAAGAAGGCATTTCATCATCACTATCACTCTCACTAGAGGATGAGCTTTCGTTACCTCGTGCCATAAGGCACATACGAGAAGAGCTTGATGATGAGTGCTTGCACCCTCGCCTCTTGTGATGGTGTGCTTCAATTGAAGAATCGTCCCATGACCTTATTGATATGAGGGCTTGGTTCTTGCATGCCTTCTTCTTTGTCTTAAGTGTGGGCTTGTTTGGACAAACTTCCACAAAGTGCCCCAACTCGCCGCATCCATAGCATCCTCTCTTTCTTTGCTTATTTCTTTGATTAGTGAAAATGAGATCTTGGATTTGGATGGGTACACCCTTGATATTAAGCATTTGGATCATCTTCTCCACCTTGTTGATAAGTTTGATTGATTCTTCATCAAGGTCGGAGGTGGAGGAGGAAGATTGATCATCATCACTTGAACCTTCATCATCATCCTCATCTTCTTCTTCATCTTCACTTGAGGAGCTTGAGCTTGAGCTTGTCTCAACTTGCTTGCCCATCGTCTTCTTTTTCTCGCTACATGCGAGACCTTTGCCTTTGCTCGATGAAGAGGCTTCTTCTTGACCCATCTTACGTGACATTTCAAATACCACTATCTTGCCAATGACTATGCCCGGGGTCATGGTGCTTAAGTTCTCCATGTTGTGAAGGATGGTGATGATGCTTGCATATTTCTTTTGTGGTAGCATGGAGATGATCTTCCTCACAATGTCCGTATCATCTAGCTTTGTTAATCCTATAGAATGGAGCTCATTGATAATTAGATTCAAACGAGAATACATATCATGAACAAGCTCATCATCATTCATTGTAAAGGAATCATAATTTTGCTTAGCTAGACAATGTTTTTGCTCACGGACATTACTTGTGTCGTCATGGAGCTCTTGGAGTTTTAACCAAATTTCATGTGCCGTATTTAAAGTGAACACTTGGTTAAACACATCCATGCTAAAAGATTCAAACAAGTAATTTTTAGCTCTAGCATTGAAATGTATTTTTTTTTCATCACTCTTTGTGGGTTTTTTGGGATTCTTAATGGGTATCATCCCATCACGAGTGACTCTCCAAACACCCAAATCAACCGTCTCAAGATAGCAAGCCATTCTAGCTTTATAATAGGAAAAGTTAGTGCCATTAAAGTGCGAAGGCCTAGAGGTATCCATCCCAACCACTCTAAATGGCGTCGGCTCAACGGCGGTTAAGCCAAAGGTCCAAATTGAGCCAACCTGCTCTAATACCAATTGAAGTGGACCGTGACGCCTAAGAGGAGGGGTGAATGAGGCAACTTAAAATTCTAACTCTAAACTAAGGCCTCTTTTTCTACCCTTAGCAAAACCTATGTAAAAGATAAATTATCTAAATGTGCAACTACGGTTTTGCTAATGTGTTGCTAGCTCTACCGCAAAAGGAGTAATGTAATCAATGTAAATGTGAAAGCTAAAGAGTAAGGTAGAGATATGCAAACTCCGTCGATGACTTCGGTATTTTTATCGAGGTATCAAGAAGCGCGCAAGCTTCCCCCTAGTCCTCGTTGGAGCCCCTCGCAAGGAATCCCTCGCAAGGGCCAAGCTCCCGGTTGAGTAACTCCATGGATAGCCTCGGGCTTTCCCCACACGCAAGTGGGTCTCCGATGTGCCTTCCGGCAAGCCTCTTCCGGATGCTCCCTGCCGTCTTCACTATCAAGCTTTCGGCCGAAACGCCACGAGCCTTGTTCCCTCTGATATACGGTGGCGGCCACACCACAAACGCGGTTGGTGTGATCTCGCAAGACTACAAGCCCCTCTGATGTACAACAATGGTGCGTGCAAGTACCAAGTGGTAAGAGGTATGCAAATCTCACTAAACACTAGGCCTGAACCTAGAGCAAGCGCATAAACGGTGGTCTAATCAACCTAAGCAATTCCCAAAGCACCTACGCTAATCACCTAATGAATCACTAAGCACAATGCAAGTGGAGATCACTAAAATGGTGTATCAACACCCTTGGTATGTTTTCTTAGCTCCACACATTCCAAATGGCCGGTTGGTGGTTGTATTTATAAGCCCCACTGAGAAAGTAGCCGTTGGCCATGAAATCCCGCTTTTCTGCTACTGACCGAACGCTAGAGTCGTCCTGATCAAACGCGTCTGGTCGTCCCGACCGTTGAAGCCGCGAACAACTGATCGGACGCTGCCAGCGTCTGGTCACTTGCCACCGAACGCGTCTGGTCGTAAGTTCGCCGCTCTAGAACCTCTCTGTACTCGATCGGACGCTGCTGTCCTACGTCTGATCGGTTTGCCGCCAGCGTCCAGTCTAGCATCCGGTCGCTGCTGCTGTTGCTGAGCCTCTGATCGGAGCGTCCGGTTGCTTTTCGTCAGCGTCCGGTCCAGTGTTCGATCGCTGCTGTGAGCTCGTTTCTTCGCGATCTTGCGTGCGGCTTGGTTCCTATCTTCATGCTTGGACTTTGCTTGATATCTTGGGTCTTCTCTTATGCTCCTAAGGTCTTGCTTGAGGTGTTGATCATCGGATCATCATGTTGCCTTTGTCCAAGTCACGTCTTGCATCCTATTGAACTACAAAACAATCACTTACAAATTCATTAGTCCAATTTGGTTGTGTTGGTCATCAAGCACCAAAATTCAAAGTAAATGGGCCTAGGGTCTATTTTCCTTATAGCTACATTATGTGCAAGTGAGTGCTTGAAAACCTTTTTTTTTTGCCTGCTTTTAAATGTAATATAATCGCATTGCTAACTGATTGCATTTTATACATGAAGGGATTGGTTGCAGCGAGGAACATGCCGTAGAGGTGGCTCATGCAAGGTATGAGGAGAAGTTAGATGAGCATAGATCATGAGTTGGTTGCACCGTTCAATCACCGATTGTGTTGTCTGATGAGGGGGACGATGATGAGGATGACACTGGCAGACTGAGTGAGCTCATTGCTCTAGCAAAGGAGGGCATGAAGGCGCAGGAGGCTGAGGATGACACTAGCAGACTGAGTGAGCTCATCGCTCTAGTAGAGGCGGGCATGCAGGCGAAGGAGGCTAAGGACGACACTGGTAGACTGAGCGAGCTCATCGCTCTAGCATAGGCGGGCTTACAGGCGGAGGAGGATGACGACGCGTTCTTCACTTAGGCCGCAGATGAAGCGGAGGCCGCTTACTACAGGCAACAGGCAGGTCAGAGCAATGCAGGTGAGCCTAGCCATAGCAACAGGGTTGTAGTAGAGGACTGGTACTCGGATGATGAGTTGCTTACTCAGTACATTTCAGACTGAGGATTTGGAAGTGCATTTGCCCCTATGTCTACTGTCGGCACGTACTTCTAGTATTAATATGTTGTGTAATGTGGCATAGTATTGAACTTTTCACTATGTGGTTGTTTTCATTATCTATGGTCTTAATATTCCGCTTAATGATACGGACGTATTGAAATGTGAACACGTGCTGCAAAAAAAACTAACGACGTACGGCATTATATAAATCAACACACGAAACACATGACATGGCATGTGACTACATGTACCGAACCTGGGTGCAGAGTTTCCTTCGACTAAATCTAACATGCCTTAGGTAATTAGACCAAACAACAAACACATAGATGTGGTATGTGAAAAATATAAAGTCATCCTAGTAGTGTGGCCATATAGCAAATTGTGTTGCACCTTCTCCATAGTAGCCTCCCGTTGTTGTTGGTGGTGGTGGTGGGGGTGACGGGGGAGGCCCCTTGTTCTTGTGGTTAGGGCAGGTGCAATATGGATCATTGCAGAGTGCCTCCTGTGAATCGGCACCATTGTTGTTGTCATCCTGTCCGTCATCCTTGTAACAGTGGCTAACTTCCCTTTCTAGATCGAAGATACGGTCCTATAGGTAGTAGATGTACTCCGCATGCGGATAAATAGGTTGAGGATCGACCCACCTACTGAACCCACAGTTTTCTTTGGCCAAGGAAGACTACAATAAGTATGTCGTGTAAGTTATATACAAGAGAAACATATTGAAGAAACAAATAATAATAGCAATTACCCATGCTACCGGGCATTTGAAGAAACGACGACCTCCATCTATTCCCTCGGTGAACATCTACACTAGGCAGTCCTCACCATGCAAGCATTTTGGCCACTCTTCTTTCCTTTCATCGTATCCTCTCAGTGGTGCCTCTTTGGTGAAATCACTTTTGCTCTCAACTAGGAACCTCTCATAAAGAGCTTCCTCAAAGAAATTGAGACCAAGAGGACCCTCCCACCCCCAGGTAGTTCCCTTCCCCTTTCCTCTCCCTCTGGACGACCCTCCAGACGTTGGTACTGCAATGAAAGAAAATGCTAAGGAGTGTTGTTCTTCCTTGTGTGTGTGAATGAGAGAGAGTGAGTGGTTATTTGTAGGTTGAGAGAAGGAATAGAGGCTTCTCAGTGTGCCATGTCAGCGATCCGTGTGCCTCTTCGCCTAAGCCCTTGGATCAAACAGTCATAAGATGGATGGTGGAGATAGATTGGAGTTGTGCTTCCTTGCATGCCAGTACTATGTCAGTGATGTGATAAATCGCTACTGTCCCTGTATCTAAAAAGTCTATTTTTATTATCTGAAAAGCATAGAATCGTTCACTGTTGCTTTGTAACACTAGATTCATCTACAAAGCATATGTATGATACGTTTGGATTATACACTTTCTAATAAATTTATAGTTAATCTGTGTACTACATTTGTGCCTTTTTAGCAGTGTAGTATGATTATTGTTCCACGGAAAAAATTCACAAGAGTTTCCCTTGATTGAGGAGCATCCACAGTTACAAACAGAGACATCATTATATATTCCAAACATTTAATCACCCAAGGAGCAAAAAGCAACCACAACAAACATCACAACCAACATAATATGTCATGCGTAGTCCAAATAGTCCACAATGTTCATACAGTCCCAAATAGTTACAGAAAAGTAAATACAAAATCCATAATAGTGCATACTAACAACTACCACATCCCTCACTGCCTCCTACTCTTGCCCTTACCCTTGTGACCGAGAGTGCTCATACCTGGAGTGTAAGGGTCACGCGGATGGCGTCGCCTAGTGCCTAGAGGCGATGTAGGATGAGTCGAGGGAGTGTCATGGAGCTGAGAGGGGCCAAGCTCCTCATGCCTCTTGTCCACGTCATTGTCGTCATCTTCCTCGTCCTCATCCCCATCCCCTATAGCTACTTGACTAGAGGAACCCAAGCCTCCTCTGCCTGTGGAAGGAACATACACGTCTTGCATCGTGTCTGTCCTGCAACCACAATGACCAGCCACACGGCGTAGACGACGTGACAGCCTCTGTTGTACAAAACTATGTTAACTGAAAGAATCTAATGTATTATTGATATGTTTGAAAGAATATTTTGAATCTTACGTCCAGGAAGCCAAGTATGTAGTCATCATTGACTCTCGGCCGAACGCGCTCAATCTCTTCAACTGAGCATTTGAGTGTATTGCCCTGCAACAAAGTTCTCAGTAATAATACTTCTAAACAGATAGCAATAGGTTTTGTTTTCTTTTGTACAAGAATCTAATGTATTATAAGGGTGATACGGCTCGAAGGTGGCACTAACTACAATAGATAACTCCTAATGTTGGTCCAAGAATGCCTAATGTATTGTTATGCAACTTAACATGCAAAAATAAGGCAATTGGCTTACCACTATGTCCAAGATCGATCCTGCCTCCACCTGCCTTCCTGCACGAGTTGACTGGTCATACGTCGTGTCTTCATCGTCGGAGGACTCGATGTTGGTGTAGTCAGCTTCGGTCCACTGTACCCTCAGCCTGCAACGTGTCGCACGCTGGTACCAAGCTTGGTACCGCCTGAACTCACGGTTCATGTGCGGCTCGTTGTTGTCGTCCATGTTATCGTGCATCTCCTCCCATTCCTCAATGAAGGACTGGTGGTGCCTCTCCCAGTCAAAAATCTTCTTGTTCCTCTGATGATCCAACCTGCACGTATGTCATCGTTACTTGAATCCATGTACGTGTCACCATATTAATAGAAATGGACCATCATCATGAGACATTTGAAATATCAAAACACTTACTTGTGTAAGTCAACGCCAGTCGAGAATAGAGCCGTAGGCCAAAGCTGTCTCACTCCAAATTGGCGTGCAACCCTATCTGGCAGGTGGAACTCGACAACATAGAAGCAGATTAGAGGGCACCTCATCCTATAGAAGTCGTCGTCGGCCCCCCACACGTTGCTCAGCTAAAAAGGAAGTGCGTCCTCTCCATCGTACGGCTCCCACTCCACCTGCAACATGTCCAAACAAGATGTTAAATGGTATACTAATACTTTTTAAACCAGCATGGGAAATAAAATTAACTTACACTAGACGCCGTCAGCGTGTCTAGCTCATTGGTGAACTCAATGTATGCCCGGTCTAACCTCGCGTACGGAACCCTAGCCTGGTCCCAAAGGTACGCCCACGTCAGCTGCCGTCTTAGAGGCTGACCTTGGAACCACTCACAATGATCCAGAACCTCAGGACGGCCAACTAGAAGACGAGCCCACATCCACAGCTATAACAGGTACATGCATCCACCAAGTGACGGGTTGGACGAAGACCGACGACACCCCTCGCACAGCTGTCGATATAGAAAACAAAAGACTACAGAGCCCTAGTTGTAGTGACCTGCCTGGTCCCAGTCACCGAGGTAGTGGATCCACATCTAGGACGCACTGTCACCCATGGCGTCAGGGAAGAGAACGCAGGCAAACAGGTGTAGGATCCATGCCCTGCAGTAGTACCCAAATGTCTCCTCATTTGCCTCCTCAGGGCACTGTGCGAACTCTTCCCGTAGCCAGGAGATGGGAACTCTAGAAGTGCGAGCCGCTTGCTCACCAAGCTCACGCCCAAGGAAGGCCTCCACTCGTGCTCTCTAGCCCTCTGACCTGCACTACCCGGTGACTGGGTTGCCGTGAATCCTTATGCCTAGCATCTTCTGACAGTCCTAGAGCGTGACTATCATCTCCCCAAAAGGTAGGTGGAAGCTGTGAGTCTCCGACCGCCACCTATATTTAACACAAAGCAATATTAATTGTCAAAAAATCAATCGCGTGAACAAATGGCCATAAATGGAGGCAATGATTCAATTTAATACCTGTCAACCAACGCAGTTATGGCCGCTGAGTTGAACTTGGGCAACCCACAATGAACCTGAAAAGAGATGACATCCAGGCCAGCTCTTTGTAGGAAAGGAGTGTACCTATCGTCGTACCGCATGTCCAAGAACCCACTGTGGGTTCTAGGACGAAGGAGCGAAAGGTCCTGCATCAAATAAAACATAGTCTCCTGTTACTTCACGAACACATGTACGCTCACCAAATTTTGAACAAAACTTATAGATCATTACCTTGCCTAACTATGAAAACGTCCTCGGTGGGTCGCCTCAGACGCGTCGGTCGAAAGGTGTGGAATTGCTCCATCCTATAAAAAAAGTGAATGAATTAGAATTTCAATATACAATGAAACATGAACTTAGAAATGTATAAGTAATTGACACAAATACAAGCATAAAAAGAGACATGCATAATTAATTAAATAAAGATAACAAATATAAAATAATAAAATGAACCAATAGTCCTACCTCACTAATCTGCCAATGGCAACTTCATGAATTGTGGCCAAGTCTACCGCACTTGCCGCACTCGTACTGCTCGGGATCAGTAACAAATGGAGTTCCTCTCCCATGCCTCATTCTTCCGGGTATCTAATCCATAACCATCCTATGCCTCGTCCTCTGCCTTGATCCACGCTTGTTCCAACGGTAAGCTGGATCGGCAATGTACTTCGGCCCATCATATGGAGGCCACTCTCTAGGGTCCCGGAAAGGCACGAAGCGGGGGCTCCATGTGTGCACAAGCGTGTCGACATTGAACTCGTGAGGTATCCTCCTCTCGATATTATAGTTGTGATGCCTAGCTGCTGCCACCAAATGAGAACATAGAAAGTGGTACTGCCTTGGTTTACCACAAGTGCACTTGAAATCTTGGAGGACAACCACATGTATCCTCGACTCTCGAACCTCGCTATCGGACGTTGTACCACCCCTATGCTTGACCTGATAAGTCCCTGTGGCATGGTCAAAGCATGCAACCTCATGTGTGCCAGCCCTTTCTCTTGCCTTCTCTAGGTGTGCTTTGGTTTTGGAGCCCATATCTCTCCATCACTCCGCAACTGACAATGCATGGGCGTGTCTATCGTTGAACCAAGCAACAAGATTATAGAAGGTGAATTGAACGATTACATTAACGGGCATACCATGTATCCCCAATAGCAACTTATTGAATGGCTCTGCCATGTTGCTGCACTGAAACTCATACCTCCATCCACCGGCGTTGTGAGCTCTCGTCCATTTCTCCAAATCCCTCATCAAACCTGTGAGTCATTGTCTACCTTCTGCATTTGATGCGGTTCTGACCTGCTCCAACTTTTCCTTAAAGTACTTGTCCTCAAGCTGTCGAGCAACCTCCAGGAACAGATCAAAGTTACCCTTGACACCATCCTTCCGGAGTAGATTCTCGGCAAGGTGCTGTGCATACCCCTCTATCTGCTCTCGCACGGTATTAAGTATGCTCTGATGCCTATTAGATATGATGCCAACCTCCCTACCAGGCCCAACCACATGTATCCAGACTAGCCTCAAAAACCATCCCCAACTGTCATTGTTCTTCTTCGATCAAAGCAAATGCCAAAGGAACCAACTTGTTGTTTGCGTCACAGGATATGGCTATAAGAAGTGTGCCTGGTATTTGCCAATCAAAAACATACCATCAATGGAGAAGACGAGACGACAGTGCCTAAAGGCCTCGACACACTGAGGGAAGCACTAGAAGGCATAGAAGAATATCTGCCTCCCATCCTTCCATGCATTAGGTTTTGGGATGTACTCATAATGCATGCCTAGATTCACCGCTTTGATTACATTGAAAAGAACTGGTAGCTGCTCATACCCATCCTCCTAGTCCCCATATATCATCTTCCATGCTCGCTGCTTAGCCCTCCATGATTTACCATAAGTTATCACATATCCTCCATGCAACGCCTCAGCGGTCCTGATAATTGTCCTCACCTTCATGTTGGGTTCTCCCTGCAAAATTCCCATCAACCTCTTGGCAATGAGGGTAGATGTCAACTGCCGATGCCTCAGTGTCAGCTCACGGTCAGCAAAATTGTGTGGCCCAACAACCTTTGTGATCTTCCATTTTCCGATTACCTGTTGCTTCCTTGCACAAACCCTCCATGGGAAGCATTCCTTGTCACACAACTGTGTAACAACGCTCCGCATATGAATGCAATACCCTGTAAGGCCTCTTTCATATCACTGCAAAAGCCTGCAACCACCTCTTCAAAGCAGGGAGGTCATTGAACACCCTCCCATTCTCAATTACCATGTTAGGACCGGCCTCAGGAGCTTCTAGAAGCTCATCATCACGTCCTTCTACAAACGCCTGATCGGAATGAGCAAGATCGCTAAACTCGTGAACTCTAGGATCACGGCAGCCGGGAAAGATACGCCTCATCATCTCAACATCACTCTCCGTCAGCTCTCCAATAGGGCGGTCATCATCCGAATCAAGAGCCCTAGCCATCTCATATGGCTCCGAATCATGCATAATTTCAACACTATTGGAGCCACGGAATCCATCTCCAAAGTGCACTTGCACAGCAACAGGGGGCACATCCACATTCTCAGGAATGTCTCCTGCAACATCAGTACAGAAATGAGGAAAGAATGAAAGAAATAGATGTAAGCAACGGGGTAAGCTCTCAAAAACCATGCGATTAAGACACTTACTTAGATGATTCTGTGTCAAAGGGATCTCATACGAAGGATCTGCCACGAAAACATGAGTCCGACAACCATCTCCAAATACCGCATTGGGGGCAGATTGAGCATCGGGAACCGTAGGTGCAATCTGCACATGCAGGTAAGGTTCTGGAATGGGAGGGTCGATGTGTGCCTGATGATCCATTGCTAGGGTAAACCCATGAGGGATGGGATCAACTAACACCCGACGCACAACCACGTCCAAACATTGCAGCTGGCTCTTCATAGTCGATCTCACATAGTTCTCCCACTGATCCGCACAACCAATTGAGATCATTCGCCTGAAGATGTTTGGAGGAGAACCTAGGTGCAGTACACCATCAACTGCAATGCCATCATCTCCAAGGCAACGCAGCTCCTCCTGAGCCCTTGCAACCATCTCACTAAATGAAGGTCTATCATTGAATAGCACATGCACGCTTTGCATGTCAAGAAACTCAACATATCCATAGCGATCGCTTTCAACGGTGCCTCCATGATATATGGTCACTAGGTTGTCCATCTAATTCAAACACGTAACAAAACACATGTCCTTTAGTCCAAATTAGACGATAGATAGTACCTAACAAGTACTTTCTAACTACAAACAAAGTAATCAAGATAATAACTACGTATATATTTACAGTGTACTCACTAAATAGCTAGATCATATGTAGTTAACTAAAAATGTAACTACATATCTAAGTAGCTATCTAACTATATCTATGTACCTATGTATCTATGTTTCTATCTATCTACACATATATCTCACTAGATCACTAACTAAATCAACTACCTGAGTCATCACATTAACTAGTAAATAACAAATGCCAACTAAGTAGGTACATTGCATATTCATAATTTTTACCTTTTCTGGGCCGGCGGACGATGGGCGTGGGTCAGGCCGAAGATCCGGGCCGGCGGTGGCACGGCCGGCCACTGCAGGTGGCGGGGTCGGCGGTGGCGCGGTCGACGATAGCGGTGGTGCGCGGAGGGCGCAGGATGCCCAGGGCTCCGCGCGGCGAGTCCGGCTCGACGGGCGCGGGAGGCACGCCGACGGTGGACGGCGGCAAGGCGGGCCGTGGCCGAGGCCGACGGTGGAGGCCAAGGCGAGGCTAAGGCGAGGACGGCGGTGGAGGAGGCGGCGGCGCGGCAAGCCGGCCACCACTGCAACGGCTTGGGCAGAGGGGCACTTGCCACAAGCATGGCGCGCTCCTGCGCTGAGCTGGCGGCGAGGTGCGCGCGGGCGGCGGTGGCGGCGGCCGTCCATTGGGAAGCAGCGCGGGCGGCCTCGGCGCGAAGCGGCGGCGCATGGGCGCGCGCGGTGGCGCGGCGGCGCGGCGCGGCGCGGCGGCGCGGCGGCGGCGGCCGTGGAGGCAAGGGCGCGGGCGGCGGTGGAGCTCGGCTATCCTAGGGCAAGAGAGAGAGAGAGGGAGAGAGGAAAGGCGCGGGCCCAATAGGTATTAAAGGCTCGGCGCCAGAGTGACTGGCGTCGAGCCCCCTGGCAGGTCATCCATTGTGCCCAGAAACTCAACGCCAGAGACGCTGGCGCCTAGGCGCCAGCATCAATGGCGCCGAGGTAAGTGTCTATTTTTTGAATTCTTTCCGCCAGAGGTTTATTTGTGAGAAACTTTCGAAAAAAAGAGCTAAATTATAAAAAATTTGGCAAGGGGTGCCGCCTTAGGGTGACCCCCCATGGGTGGCCTGGCCCGTAGAGCCGTGTCTCCCGCTGGGCTGCGTCGGTGTTGTCTTCGTCGCCAAGTTGGGCCGTCTTTCCTCAGGCAGCGGAGTAGCCTCCATGTCCGCCGCGGCCGTGGGTTCCTTGGTGGACGCTTGCCTCGAGTGGGCTGCAGGCACAGTAGGGCTGGCAGACCGGCCCAAAGTCCACCTGCGGCGGCAACTTGCTGGTGGGCCACGGACGCGGCAGGGATCTCTGTGGCTGGAGCCGGGCGTTTGCCGACTACCGGACTTCAAATGACCAAAAACCAAAACTGGTATAAAATATTTTTTCCATCCTAAAGTACGAATCAAACAGTTAGCAGTTCTTTTAAGAACTCCGATAAACAAGTGATTTTCTTTTTCAATTTTATTTCTTTCATTAATTATAGAGATTTACATGTGACGATTCTCTTCTTTAACTCTGATCCGTGAGACACGTGGCTCACAGGATCAGTCATTACGCTCCCATACATTTCATCGTTCGCTGTTGGCATGTTTCTGCTCCTAGTCTCGTAATCTTAGCACGAGCAGCAATGGCAATAGTTTCAATCCCATCATGCAGGGTAGGGTCCACAGTTATGAACACCGCGTTGTTACAGTAGTTTGTTATCTATATTTAACTGGCTAGGTTGGTAACAAAAAATGGCCCAAGATTTATCCTTGAATAGAAAGAAGGTATGGTCAGGACTCGATGCACTGACATGGGCGGATTAAATGGTATTCCTGGGTATTCCCGGGAATACCCAACTTATTTTTGTACAAGTTTTAGTAGATATGTATGTATATTCACATAATAAATGTATAATGGTGTATTTCATGATCTATTGGCTATTTTAGCCCAAAATGGCCCAAAAAATACCTTACATCCCTTCTCCCCTCCTAGGCTCGCATCGCAGGCTGGCCCATGAGGCCCATCTCGCTCACCGGCTCTTCCAGGAGACCATGACTCCACCGCGGCATGCTGGCACCACATCAAAATCCCTCGCACCAGCCTCGGTCTCCCTCCTTTGCCTTCGTGCTTCCCTTCAAACTCAATCCCCCAATCCAAAGAACCCCTAGACCTCTGGCGTCGTCGATCGAATCGAAGCGGCGGCGGCCAGAGCGTGGCGGCGACCGGCGCACACCGCCATCGCATCACAGGCAACGCTACAAGATAGCTGTCAGACGACAAGGCCGGACGGTGCCAGCGAGACCGCGGGCGTGGGGAGGCGGCGGGGGCGAGGGGCCAGCCAGGGGGCAAGCGACCACCAAGTGGGCCGGCCCGGGGTTGCTCTCTCTCCGCGACAAGGACGATCGCTCTGCTCCCTGTTGAGCAGTTGAGGTAAGTTATCTACTGTCTGCACATATTTGTTGTACTCAGAATTGATGTCGGTTGATGATTTACTGATTTGTACACAAATTACTGAATTACGGTGCTATTGGTTTTGGTTTGCAAAATGAAGAACAAAAACAAATCAGTTGATTTGAGGACTTTGTGCGAAAGAGCAGCAAAGACAAGGAGACAAGGAACGTGGAGTTAGGTTCTTCATTAGTGCCACGACCAGTTACTGTGGAGAGTGATGTCCAACCTCAAAATCCAGTTGTTCAAACTGATGTGCCTATAACTAATGAGAGTCAAGTTCATAATGAGTCAACAGAACCTGAGACTGAGATAGCCAGCAATGATCCTAATCCTAACATACCAAGCACAAGCACAGAACCTGAGATAGCCAACAATGACCCCAACATACCAAGCACAGAACCTTCTACTTGGTCCCCTATCAGAGATGGTGATGACTCATAGTATGAAAGTGATGAAGCTCTTCAAGCTGGCCTACACGCATAGCTGCATGACTGCACCGGTCGTCTCGTCGTGCTCTCACCCGCCCGAGAGCCGATCGCTCTCGACTCGCCGGCCATTCGGAATTTGCGGTTCAATGTTTGGTGTCTACACTTGGTTCAATGTTTCAATCAAAAGCTGTCAATTTTCTCAGATTTAGTGGGTTCTCCTCCCTATGCAATATGATGCTTACTTCCTAATAAGAAATGCTGATTAAACAGCCTGTTTCCATGCACTAGTATATGTGCCCAGCGAAACGTGGATGCCTTGTGCTAGTCCTAGCCTCCTAGGCACTTGCCGGTAGCCTCTCTCGTCTCGATCTCGTTTCTGCGTTCTGCCAAACCGAAGCTTCTATTGCGCTAGGCGCTAGGTGTGCTGAAATAGCATCCAACAATCACGTACTCCGTACACGAGCAAAGGGCCTGTCTAAGTTTAAAAAAATTTTACGCAGTACCCATCACATCGAATCTTGCGGCATATATATAGAGTACTAAATGTAGACAAAAAAAAAACTAATTGCACAGTTGAATGAGAAATCATAAGATAAAACTTTCGAACCTAATTAGTCCATAATTAGACACTAATTATCAAATACAAACGAAAATACTACAGTAACTGAAAACAAAAAAAAATTGGATCTAAACGCGCCAAAGCCGCAGAGGCCACACACATGCCTGCCTGACGAGACACGTCGAAGGACTGGATCTGTGTGGCTGCGCGTCATCCTATTCCTAGGCCTGCCTGGCTGTGCCTTTTAAACGATCGTGACGAACAGAAGGATCATCGATTGGATTCTTAATTGTCAGGTGTGGTGTCAGCAAAAGGCGTGGTTAGAAGTCAATAAAGGCACTGATTAGTTTAGTAGGAGCGTTAACCCTCGCCGTTGCTTTGGCTCGCGGTGCTGGAGCACACTCGCTACCACCTGATCTCCGGAGCGGCGGCGACGACTTTGACGCTGCGCCGGCGACGGACGGCCAGTGGATGCAGGCAGCTGGCGCACGCAGGGATCGGAGTTGTTGCGCAGCCAGCGCTTTTATAAGCGCAGAGTGCGGAGCAGCTAGCGTCATTTGAAACATCACAGAGGCACAGACCTTATGGAGTCTGCCATGTTTCCCGGCTGCTGCCTCGCGGCTGTTCTCGTGCTCGTAGCTCTCGCCTCTCCTCACCGTCTCGCCGCGGCGGCGGCGGCGGGCGAGGGAAGCGAGACGAACTGGCACGTGGTGAGCGTCAACTCGCTGCTGCCGAACCCGGTCTGCACGGCCACGAAAGGACCAGGTAGTCTTCTGCCATCATATGCACTTGTTCCGTGTGTCTTCACATGTGGCTATTTTATTTTGAGGAATGCTACAAGACACACGTTTGTTTCTTTGTTTGCTGGCACATAAATTTTCTGTTCGTTGGATGGACATCGTGTGTCTCGTTACCACCGTGCCATTTCTTTCTCTGATTTGGAGGGCCCCTTTGTCGGTACTGTCTAAAATTAGGAATGCCTGTCCATTCCCCATTTCTGAGCGTTTCATTTGCTCTTCCTCTTCTTTCCCAGCCTCGACGCTCTCCCCTGCGCGCTCCCAAGGCGATTTCGTCGTCGCTGCGGCGATTGCTCCGGCGAACTCGCGCTTCCCCGTCGCGGAATCATGCCGAAGGTATTTTACAGGTTCCCGGTCGTGCTCTGGTCGCTGTTTCCCCCCCTTGTTGCTTCTTTGCACTTCTGTACTCGATCCCGTTTCTTCATGGATCTAGAGACTTGGGTGGGGAATTTTTATGGGATCTAGGTGGGATAAGGTAGGCTTTTGGGTGGGGCGGAGGGATGGAGGTTGTGGAGGTTGTCCGCGGTTCTCGTCAGCATGACGATTGCTGGCTCGTGTGCGTCGCCCGGATTGGGGGCAGGGGAGGCTGCTCGGGGATGGGTGGCGCGGTAGATGGTCGTCGGCGTTCATGATTTGGGGGATTTGTCCTAGTTCATGGAGGGATTCGCATTTTGTGTTGTATTTGCCTTGGTTGCGGCAAGGGTTCTGGGTGTGGATTTGGTTGCCACAGTGGCGGCTGCTGGAGGTGGATGGGGTTCACTGATACCTGCATGCTGAACCAAACAACATTCCATCTAAGCTGAATGCTGGTTTTGTCGGGTGGGGTGGTCTTTCAACAAATTTGGGACCTGGGAGGCATGGGGAAATGCTGAGTTGTTGGTTTGGTGAAGGTGTTTTTTTGGCATATTTGGCTGCAAATTTTCTAGGAGCAGGGACCTGCATGTACTGTGGTGTAGTTTGTTTGTTTCTTACTTCTGCTGTTCTAAATGCATATTGGGTGAATCTAACTTGACGTGTTCATGTATTACTGAGCATGTGTGTGTACTGTCCTAAGGAAAAGTAGTATTGTTTATTCTTGTTGAAAGCTAGTGGAGAGCCTTCATTGTCATCAGAATGTTCATATGTTCCTGTATCACTGAACTAAATATGTTGCTAAACTAAATATTCATGTTTAGTTTTATTTATCGGTACTGCAATGCACATTTAGAATTGTTGTATGCTATTAGGAATTCAGGATGGATCGGAGCCTTTCTCTTGTTCTGAATGGTGAGCGTCCTTTTTGCAGGCCAAGTCTTGAGCCTCTGCATGTTTTTTTTTTGAAAGGAAATTGCCTTCTGTTACTAGTAGCAGATAGGAGTTATTATGCAGTCAAATAAACATCTCCAGTCCTAGTTTGTATTATAATGTGAAATTTGCTCTAATTTGCATTGAGCATGAGCTTGCATTTTTCTAATTTGGTCTAGCTTGCATTTTAACCTACATTAAGTTCATATGTGTCTCTACTGATCGTAGTTTTCTTGTAACATTAAGTCTGCTTTGTGATAGTAGTCGCTTGTTCTCTGAATATCTAATTCTAGAAATCTATTGATGTAGCTAGTGTGAAATTGTGATTTGACTGCATGTTGGATGCAGTCATTATTCGGTGTTTTATATGTAGGTTAATGGTTCTATTAGTCTCTTTTTTAGTTTGAGTTTCATGGATGCTTCGCCCATTGATGGATTTGTAGCATTAGGTTAGTTTCATATCAATGTTTGAATGGTTAGTAATTGAGCCTTTCAGTTGTTCCTGCTGGAGCACGGTCGTCAGGGCAGCCATCTGTGCCTACTGCATCAACTGCTTCTAGACATTTTACAACACCTATAACTTCTGTACTTTAGAGAATTTTTGCTAACCTTGTCAAGTTGAGATTCAGAGGGAATTCAACATATTGTGCAAAGTTAAAGCAAATGAAATGCTCAATTTTTTAGTACCTGTTTTCTGACAATTTGTATTTGGTTCAGGATGGCAGTTCTGATCTGCTCCCTCTCCATGTTTTATTTTAGGTTCATGCTGATCTGTTTTTTCAATTGTGTCGTCTGTTCCATGTGAATTTGAGAATCAGTTACTTAGTTGTTGCTGCAAACTTGGACTGAATGTGCCATTGTATTTTCAGACTTTTCAGATAATTGTTCTAATGGAATAAATTGTGTCATTCTCTAGCTGATAAGAAATTGTGTCCTGAACTCCTAAATGGGGTTCAGTAGCGCCGTTGATTCTTGATCCAGCGGACACAAAATTTATGTGCACATTTCTTCCTTGTATTTGCGATTGGTTGAATTTGTTGTGGGTTTCTAGTCTGAACCTGCTCAGTTGCGCTAACTGAATGGAGACCTATCAATTTGTTTTGTTGTTTTTAGTCCGTGTATTTCACCAGTTTGTGCTAACTGAATGTAGAGAACAAATGATATCCAAATTAGAATTGTACCTGTACTCTGTAGTTTTAGGATTGTATACTTCTTTTTTGAGCATTGCTACATGGCATGGGACTCGATCCCTCCTAGGGAAGCCACCAAAGAATTTGATTCTTTCTTGTCATCACGTGGATTCCCAGTCCAATCGACTTCAGCTTGTTCCTATGTTTGTGTTGCTGCTTCCACTCGTTTGTTAAAAATTTCAGTCTAAATATGTTTATAATGATTTCATATATTTTTTATTTAGAGCTATAACTGATTTTGTATATCTTTTGTTGTGTGGGTTCAGTTCACCCTCTTATATTACAGTCTTATTGTTTTTTAACTTAATATATTACAGTCTTATTATTAGTAGGGCAAGATTATTTCCTTGCCTATCAGAGCTAAGAGATCGGTCTTGTTTGTTGCTGCTTGTAGTTTAGGTGCTAGTTGAAATGCATATTTAGCCTTCTGTGCTGTTACTACTGCTCTAGTTTAATAAGCTGCAGGTCTAAGTAAGGTTTGTCCTGTACATATATCAGAGAGAAGCAATTTGTTTTATGTCAGTATGTTGTTGCTCTGTGTTACTATAGATTATTTGCAGTAAACTATGTATATAGGTCATCTAAAGAATTGCAAACAAGAATAATGTAAATTACAAATATGGAGAACCGCAATTGTAGTTTAGAGTATATGCAATTTTTTTTAGGTATATGATGAATTGGTCTCCTTCTCTACATATCTACCTATAGGTATATGATCATTCATTTTCCATAAATAAATATGGCATTAGAAATTAAATGACTTAAAGAGACATTATAGGGTTGTCATAACCTAGACAGAGCAAAACTAACTTTCTGGTCATATTGTGATGTTTTTAGTTGATTAATGAACAATTATTTTTCTTTTGAGACCTGTACACTGAGTCTAGCACATACAAGATTATCTTACACTATTCTATGTTGCGTCATAGGAGTTCTGGAGAAATCATTTGAAAGTGCTGTGAATGTTTCAAGAGATAGGACTGCAGGAGAACATTTTGTAAGTTGCACTACTGAGCTTTCTGCTACCTAATTTTATATTAAGGGTCTTACTTTTGTGTATATTCTCAACTGGTATGCTTGTCCGTTCTTGTTGGTGTTGTTTGTAAATCTGTATTATGATTCAAGGAACATTAATGAGCTGCATTCTATATTTATATATATATACATATTATACAGTATAATTGCACTATTTTAAATGTGTAATTTTCATATATACGTTCTGTAATTTTTCATGGTCATATTCATTGTGCCTTGTTTATTGTTAGACATCTGTATTATGGTGTTAACCTGTATTGTTAGTCTAGTGAGTCGAAGCCTTTAGTTTCAGGTGCATACCTTTAGTCAGTTCGCATGTCAGATAGCGTTGTACAGTCGTCTCTTATGATCTTGTCCTACTAGCCTTCAGGATAGTGGATTTATGTGCTCTCATGTTAGCACAGATAGTGGAGTCAGGTGCTCTCAGGATAGTTGTAGCCTTGTTAGCATTCTGTGTAAGGGCTTGTGGTGATGCTGATTCTGCAAATGTGATTAGTGTGACCCCGTTTGTGTTCTCAGTCTTTGGTTGAAACCTTATCAGGCGCTGCAGAATTCAACGTTGGCTGGGTTTTATCTTGTCTGCTTGTCGTGGGGGTTAGGACCTCCCTGCGTTGGCAGTTTCAGAGATAGGAGCTTCGCTGACGCTTTCTTTTGCTGAGAATGGAGACCTGCGTTGGCTGTTTTTGTGTTGTTGCTCCCCATCTTTGCTTGTAATTGTGCTGGTCTGGGGAGAAAATATTGTCTATTGTCCTTCCATAGAAAAAAATTATCTATTGTATTTGTTATTGTGCTGTTCCTCCACATATTTGCTTTTTGCTTGCACTTGTGCTAGTCTATGGAGAAAATTTTATCTATTGTCCTTCCATAGAAAAAATTGTCTGTTGTAATTGTCTCTTGTAATCTGTGTTTATGTTAGATGAAGGATGTTGGATGTAGAACAAGAGTTGGGACTTGTTTCTTGTGTTTTCTAGTTATTGAATCCAAAATTTAAAGGCCTATGATGCAAACTATTGTTAATGAGGTGGCTGCCTAGTTGCTTATTGGCTGTGAGCTTCTAATTCCACTCCTTCGGAATTGGTATATCACACGCGTGTGTTTTCTTTGTTTGCAACACGGCCGTCCGATCTGTCTCTCGCTCAATCTGTGCACTCCCTCAGCCCCATCCGCTCCTTGGTTTCGATGTGAAGCTGATGGGCTGGCCCCACCACCTTGTGGACTGTTTGTATCTCGGGTCTCGCTCCGGGGAGCCGAGCGGTCTCTTCCTTTTCCTATTTCTTCTCGCTCATTTTGCCTGGCAGGGAATGGATGGTCAGATGGATTCCATGACAGCCACCAATGGTTATAAAATTCTTAATGACTCCATCTGAATGTCCAGCTGAGGCCAAAGTGCTACACATGCCACTGAAGGCTAGCGGTTTTTTGCATTTTTTTGCCATTCATAAGTTTCGTTTACGTCACATGCATCCAGATTAATTAACACAAGATGTTTGATAGTTGCCTATTTCTATGGAGTTCATAATCATGTCAGGCTATCAATAATTATCACTTATTAGGTGTGCCAAAAAAGGTTCTATGTCCTTATATATTTCCAGTGTCTTGTTTTTTTGGTTGTCGTGTCTTTCTGTGGACGTTAGTAGTAGGTGTATTACTATATCAGGTTGTTGCTGTGATGCACTGATGCCCAACAAAATTTGCTTCAATTTCATGTTTATCAGCACGCGCCTCGACGGTCGATCTCTTGGACGGCGGGACTCCACTTCCGGCGCGCCGTGAACCATGGCAGCAGCGGCCACGACCTTCAGCAAGTCCTGTCTGCCAGAGGTTGTTTCATCCTGCGCCCTGTGGAGAAGCACGCCTAGGTTGTATGTGCAGGGCTTGTCTTGCTTCTTAGAGGTATATATGCTACGATTGATGGAAAGGGGATCCGATAGATATAATTGTTCTACGTAGCATTTGTACTGCATCTGCAGTTAAGATTAGAGACTGAATCTCTGACCTTCTTAACTCTAAAGCAACCGTTGAGCTCTGGTTCACAGTATATTTGTTGAATTAATTAACTAGCACTATATTGCCATGCCTAATAATTTGATAAAATAATATAAAATTGTTGGGTCTATCATAAGAATATTAAAATATTTGTTCAACAGATGGTTCATATTTTGCCAAATCAATGTTAATGGAGTTCCCATCTTTCCTTCCTAGGTTTTGGATCACCAATCGTGGTTTTGTGGTTTTGTTTGTGCAGTCTGTTTGTGCAGTCATGTTCCCCATACTCAAGTACAGTGAGAAGCACTCCAGGAACCTCATCCTGATCGCCGTGTTCACTCTCTGCTGCATCCTCTGCATCGCCGGCTACGCCTCCACCACTGTCAATGTGTACATGTGATTCCTCATCTCCATCATTAATTCTGCACTCTGAGGTATCTGTTGCATATCTCTGTAAATTGTTTGTAGTTTATATTGTATTGGAACAACTGGATCTAGATCATCTTGCAGAACCTTCACACTTATATGTCATTTTTAAGGATAAGGATATCTTTGTTGTCAGAGATTCAATGCTTAAATTGTCTGTCTTTTGTGAGAAATCCATGTTTCAAATTCCTGACATTAAGAAACTGTAGAGCTTAAATGAATCCAATTGGCCTTATGATTAATTCTAGATACAAACAAAGCCTTGATGACGTGACACAACTTTCAGGCATGATCCTTTGTGAAATTTTGTAATGGAACAACTAGGTCTAGATCATCTAGCAGAACCTTCACACTTATATGTCCTTTTTAAGGATAGGTATATCTCTTTGTGATGAAATCATGTTTCAAATTACTTATATTATGAAACTGCAGTAGATCTAAAATGTCCAATTTGTCTTATGATTAATTCTAGATACAAACAAAACCTTACTGACGCAACTTTCTGGCATGGTCCTTCCTTTGTGAAATCAATAAATCATTGTTGTATTTCTTCGTTGTGCTTAATGTCTTCTGCTATAGTGGTTTCAAGGATTTATACCCTGCAAAAACAGAAGGTTAGGATAAGACTTCTTACATTGTTCTATCACTTACAACTGTACAGCTGAAAGTTAATTTCATACTAATGTCACTACAAAAACAGAGTTGCTTTCTGACTTGAAAGCCTTGCTGAAGCAGTGAGGAGCTAAATATGCCATTCTTTATGTCTCTCAACCATCTGGTTTACTAGAAAGCCCTTCCAACCTGACATTAGACAGGTCCAGAGAAGAATAATACTAAGGGTGGCCTAGGAAAATGTGAAGGAATCTTTAGTTTAATTTGAATTAAATAATCTTTAATATCTGTGTGAATTGTTTTTAGTTAGGTTTAATTTAGCCCAGGGTGGAGTAGATTGACTTGATTCTATCCTTTTAATATTTATTTCGGTTTAATTTATTCCAGGGTGGATTAGATTGACTTGACTCTATCCTTTTAATTTGAAACTTGTTAGTATCTGGTGTGGTCAAATTTTACTTACACTATCATTTTGTGGTGTGATTTTGGAAGTGTGTTGAGCTACATATTATTTTCCTACCATCAGTAATTTGTATTTTTTTCATTCTGTAGTGATCATGATGTCATTGTTCTGTTCAATGGCAGATTGAGAAGGCAAAAACTGCCTCTATTGATCATGATCTGAGAGATGAACTGAAATTTTTCAATGTTTTATTTAGGGGAACACTAAACATTGCGCGTGTGTTTTTTAGGTTGTGGGCACACGGATTTCCTGTGCGTTGGATGAAGGATTGACGGTGTGGTCTGTTCCCACCTTTGCTGGTTTCTTTGTGACGCTGACGTGTAGGGCCCACTCTCTGTGTTACAGTTTCAGTTTTGGGGGAGTGGCACCCGAATGCTATGTTTTGTGAGAAATCCATGTTTCAAACACTCTGTGTTTCTGTTTCTGTTTTGCTGTGCAAGTTTGAGGACTCAATAAGAGGAATAGCAATGGGGGAAGCTGCCGGTGACCGTGTCCTGAGCCGCCTCCACATCGTCAGGTAGTGCATTGGTGATTCAGTTTCTGCCCACCCCAATTGCTAACATATCTTGTATTTTGTTTTGCTTTGTAACAAATCCAATAACACATCTTGAAATGTCGCCAAAAATGCTAGTTGTAGTGATAGTGCCACTGGTAAGTAATTCTTTAAAAACTTTATTCTTAGCAGGCTTCACTAAACCAGGTTGTCTGTGATCTGAGTGTATTTTTCTGTGAACTTAATTTTAAATTGGGTGAGCTGTAAACTAGTATGAACTTAATTGTGAATATGAGATCGCTTCAACAGTCAGGCATAAGTTTTTTGAGCTGGTTACTTAATAATTGCAATTAGCAATGCTGTAAATTGCAAGTATTGAGCTCTGCAAATTTAGTGCTAAGGACATGTAATATGTCTACTTTCAAGGGTTGACTATTAGTAAGGAAATCATTCTTTCATAAAAATCCTTCCAACTTTGTTTACTTGGGTGGTGTGTAGTGGGTTGTACATGGTGTAGTTTACTTGAGTGGTTTTTTACATTTTCTAGAATTGTGTAATGTCTTACTGGGCCACGACTTTTCCTTTGTTTATTCCAATTTGTGTGGTCAACACCATAGTTAAATTAGTAATAATGCTAGTATTTTTCTAATAGCTAGAGGCAAATCATTACTGAAGCTACACTTGCACGTCAATGCTCAGTATCTAGCCCTTGAAAGTTGATAGCAGAGGCAGAAGTGTCCTTCAGGATTGTTGTTGATGTGTCTTTTAAGCTCTGTAGCCTCATGCAAAGCTAACATGCGCTTTACATACAGTTTACTACCATGTTTCAGAGATTTCAGGCCACATCCCTTAATAATAATTTAACTAATTCTTGGTAGGAGGCCGTTAGAGATTTTAGACATTTATCTTCAGTGCTTGTCATAGATCTACTAGATTTTTAGACATTTATCCCGACACATTTTAGAAATTTGCTAGTACAGGATGATTGAGTCCTGCACTGATGAAATGTAATAGTTTAGTTTGTTTTTCTTTCTTTCTGACATGTGCTACAATTTGGTAGGTTGATTGAGTCATGTACTCATTAGTTGTATACCCTCACAATTATGGTTTCATTTCGAGGACTCTTTGTGAAGACAATGACCCAATGGAAGTGTTGGTTCTGTTGTAGGTTAGTCTTCCTCGTTCCACTTGTCTTTGTCTTGTGGGGGCATTTGTGAAGAATGTAGAGTGCTCACTCGTTGGATTACAAGGTTCTTGTTTCTGTTCAAGGATAGCTAACATTAGTTCTCTTGTAGATATATTCTCAGGCAGTTAGACTGACTAGCTGCTCTATAGTTGAGTGAACTGTAGTTATTTGTGAATGTTTTTTGTGATACCATATGAGGAGTGTCATGACCTGCTTTGATAAGCAGGTTGGATTAGTGGTGTAGATGTCGTCCAAGTTATTTAGTGATTTATTAAGGTGGATTATGTATTTATATACATATAAAGTATAATTGCAATAACAATATGTATTATTTGTGCTATTTGAAACGTGCAATTTTTATATTTCTGTTTTGTAATATTTGAAGATATTCATTGTACATTTTTTTCATCGAGAACATCTCACTATGGGTGAGGAAATATTTTTGTTATGTTAATTTCATCAATATAATGCATTACACTTAATTTGCATATAAGATTGTGCAAAATCTAGCAGCATATGAAATAGTAATTGGGTGCTCTGAGCTAATTTTGATTTGTGGCAGAGTCATTATTTTGTCAATAAGCTTACGTGTGTTTATTAGGCCAACAGTTGCCGAAATGAGCAAAACTTTAATTAGCGGTTATCGGTTTGTCCGCTCGTTAGGCTTCGGCGGGCCTGATAAGGTTTGATGGGTTTGATTCACGGACCCGTTAACATTGCTGCGCACAGAAACAACCAGAACAGAATTAGGCGTTGAATCCAGAATTCATGTGTTAGCTTTTTAAAAAACACATAGTTTTTCCTCTATTACAATTCGTGTATTTTGGAGTAAAAAACACCCATGTGCTGGATGTTCCCAAAACACACGGGTGTACAGTAGACATGCCCTTTATTTTATTCGAAAAAAAAGATAACGGCACATGACTAGCTCGTCGTGCATGCAGCGGCACCCAGCTCGTCGGCGCTCACCGTCGTGCACAGGCACGGCCCGTGCTCGCCGCTGCAGTCACGCGGCGGCGCACCGTCCCATACCGAGATCCTAGGCCGGGACCAGGACCGGGTCGACGCCATACGCCGCAAGGCAGCCGCTGTAACTGCGTCCAAGTCCAAGGGCGGCGTGTCCCTGCTGGCGAACTGGGGCAAATCTCTCGGCACCAACAACTACGTCACCTCGCTCCGCCTGGGCACGCCGGCGACGGACCTGCTAGTGGAGCTCGACACCGGGAGCGACCAGTCGTGGGTGCAGTGCAAGCCGTGCGCGGACTGCTACGAGCAGCACGACCCGGTCTTCGACCCCGCCAAGTCGTCGACGTACTCCGCCATACCCTGCGGCGCGCGGGAGTGCCAGGAGCTCGGCTCGTCGTCGCGCAACTGCTCGTCGGACAGGAAGAAGTGCCCCTACGAGGTCTCCTACGGCGACGACTCGTACACCGCTGGGGACCTCGCGCGCGACACGCTGACGCTGTCGCTGTCGCCGGCCGACACGGTCCCGGGCTTCGTCTTCGGGTGCGACCACAGCAACGCCGGGACATTCGGCGAGATCGACGGGCTCTTGGGCCTCGGCCGCGGGAAGGCGGCGCTGCCGTCGCAGGAGGCGGCCAGGTACGGCGCGGGCTTCTCCTACTGCCGCCGCCCCTGCGAACGCGCGGTTCACGGAGATGGTCATCGGCCAGGACCCGTCGTCCTACTACCTTAACCTCACCGGCATATTGGTCGCCGGCCGGGCGATCAAGGTGCCCGCGTCCGTGTTCGCGACGGCGGCGGGGACCATAATCGACTCGGGCACCGCGTTCAGCCGCCTCCCCCCTCGCGCCTACGCGGCGCTGCGGTCGTCGTTCCGAAGCGCCATGGGCAGGTACTACAAGAGGGCGCCCAGCTCGACCATCTTCGACACGTGCTACGACTTCACCGGCCACGAGACCGTGCAGATACCGTCGGTGGCGCTGGTGTTCGCCGACGGCGCCACCGTGCACCTGCACCCCAGCGGCGTGCTTTATACGTGGAACGATGTGTCCCAGACGTGCCTCCCGTTCGTGCCCAACCAGGACGAGGCGGACTTGAGCATACTTGGGAACACGCAGCAGAGGACGCTCGCCGTCATCTACGACGTGGGCAACCAGAAGATCGGGTTCGGCGCCAAGGGCTGCGCCTGAAATCCACCGTGGTTCGCAAAAGATCAACGGCTATAACGTGATGCGATCCTAGCGATCGTGGCTTAAATATGATGATAGCTTTCGTAGCGGTGATCTTGATGACAGGAAGATTTCCAGACTTTCAAGATTATGACAAAATCACAAAAAAAAAACATATTGGATTTTGATAGTTGATATCTACAAGCAAAAGAAATTGATCATCGATTCCCTGATGCATATGTGTGAGAAAAATTCACCTCGTCTTAGGAATAACATATAAACTACTTTGCAATTAGATATTTCAAAAATAGCACTTGTCCTAGTGCAAATCACTAAAATGGAACGTTTACAACATATATAGCACACATCAAGTTCCATAGAATTTAAATATTAACTGTTAGTTTATTTAAACGGAAGTGCTAGTGCCCGAACGTCCGGACATCTGCGCTGCACTTCGTTTTCATTACAAACATACGCAATATCTAGATAAAACACTTTGCATCATATATATGAAACATATGCAACATCGAGGTAAACACACTTACAACGTGCGTGTGAAAAAATACATGAAACATTGAGAACATAAGCTTGCAACATATGCAACATTCCGATCTACTTTTACAACGTCCATATGAAGCACTTACGACATACCTATGAAATATCTGAAACAATCGAAACATATGCTTGCAACATGCGTTTTTCACCCTTCTTCCGGACGACGCACAGCAGAGCTGGGAACAGCTGTTCGGCCAGCTGGTGGCCGAGGATGGTGGCATGGCCTGGCAGCGACCAGCTATGACTGCCCCTTGCTTGGGCCCGGCCAGCGACGGCCCCCTCTCCTGGCCGCCTGGCCACACATGGCAGGCGGAAGAAGTCACCGATCTCGACGAGGCCAGAGAGGATGCCCGCGAGGAGTGACAGGGACGGCGGTGCGGCGGCGAGGTGCGGGGAGGGGGAGCGGCGCGCGCGGTGATGGCCCGTCGAGGTAGGTGGCACTGAGTCGGTGTGGGCCGAGTAGAGGAGCAGATGCAGGCGGGAGCACGCATACTCTCGTATGGGTAGGCAACGACTGTGTTTCCCGTCTGGGGAAGGAGAAGAGGAGCTGACGCTCGAACCCGCATGTAAGAGAGAGGGAGGGAATAAGTGGGGTGGCCGGTTGGGCTTGCCATTTGGCCCTGGCTGAGCAGTTCCCTGGTGAACGATCAAACAGCCCCCGTGACTTTCTATTTTTTTATAAGTTATTACCATAATTTACGTAATTTAAAAGTTATGATAAAAAAATTACGTAAATTATGGTGATAAATTTTGTTATGCAAAATGTTATTTTGTCAAAGTTGTCAATATAAGTTGTAGAAATAAGTTAGGTCCCATAACATATATGTATATCTTAATTACTTTCTAAAAGATGAAATTTGTGGATATTATTTTTTAAAATAAGAAAAGTCATGGGAGCAGTTGATCGTTTGCTGGATTCTAGTGAACGACCGTCAGAAGAGAATTAGGCAGGAATAGGGAGCGGGTGGAGAGCGGTCCGTCCCGCTTCGTAGTATTGGAAAAAATAGAATGGGGAAGAGCCGGCTGCAGCCCTGTCGCGCCAACTCCACCAACACGACACCACGGAGTTGCCACGCCTCTTCAAATGGCGCGACAGGAGCTGCCACTCGTCACTAGTGTGGCACAGAGTGCACGACATGCGATTCGCGTACGTACTCGGATTACCTGGGCCTGTCAATTCGGCGATTGCCCTGGGTAGTCAGTGGAAAACGCGACCTCTGAGATGGGCCTCGATCACGCAGTACAGCGACTCTCAGGGCGCGTTTGGCTGGGCTCCCGCCGGCTCTGGCTCCCACACTGTAGCGCAACTGTATCGCGCAGGAGCTGGAGCGGAGGAGAAAAAAAAACGAGCTTCTCCGGCTCTGGCGCTGTCAGTGAGAGAGGAAAGGAGGAGAGAGAAAAATGGCTCCGGTAAATAGTGTCGCTACAAGAGTCAGAGGAGCTGGATCCGCTCGAAACCCGACCAAATGGGCTCTCAGATTTGTGGAAGACAGTGCGGCCCACCTCAAACTCGACGAAGGAATGAAAAGAGGCACCATGGCAAAGCACATCTCCTTTTTTTTTTTGTTTTGATGAATAGTCCTGAAAATTTAATCGTGATTGTGAGTGGTTTCTGCACATCTTTTGTGTGCACGAGTACATGGTACTTGTAACGGTTGTAACGTACTCTCTCCGTCCAAAAAAAATATAATTCTCGTTTTTTGAGAAGTTAATCAGTTTAAACTTTGACTAAAATTATATAAAAAAATACTAATATTCCTCATGCAAAATTAGTATCATTAGATTAGTCATAGAATATATTTTTATAATAAATTTATTTAGAGACATAAATATTAATACTATTTGTTATAAACTTAGTCAAATTTAAGCTATTTTGATGGACACGGATCCTATAATTACATTCTTTTCTAGATGGAGGAAGTTCTAGCGTAAAGGCTTTCGGACGCGCTTGCCTGCCCCAATAGAAGTTGGTGTACATTTGGGAGCTACGAAATCAAGCCTTCTCAGTTCTCACGCTTGCACGCACGTACTTCCTCCATCACGTTCACGCCGGCACGTCGTTCACAAACCCGACGACGCAAGCAGATGCTAACAGGCTAGCGCTAGAACTCTAGAAACTCCACACGTCTTCATTTTTTTTCTCCAAAAAGGAGGGTCCGGCTACGCGAACGAATCTAATCTTCTCTAGATTAGTGTGTTTGAAAAAACGTGAAAAAACACTGGCCGTCCAGTGCTAGCTAGTCGTAGTAGGCAGGGGCTTTGTCGGTTAGGTACAGACGACGTAGAGTTGCTTTCTAGCTCGATTTGTTTTGGGCAACCGCAAGCCTGATTGCTTGGCCCAGCTCTGCCATGGCAACCACGAGCAGTCCTGCTTTTTTTCTCGCGCTGTCGTCCACGCACATGAACGCATCCATGTTCTGACGGGTAGTACGGTGCGCATTCGCGTCAAACAAAGATTTCTTCAAGTTCTATATAAAACCCCGCCGGTGACAATAATCCTATCGTTACATTTGCGTTTCAGCCGGCACACGGTCGCATAATTAAGCTAAAGAAAATGGTTGTCATATAGGATGTATATAGGTCACGGAGTCCTACCTTGTCATGCAGCTGAGGAGCACTGGTGCGCTCGCATGTCCGATTCGGCGTCGTGATCGCAAGGAATGCGACTCCCTGCCCTAGATCGCGGCTCGGGTCGCTGTTAGTGCGCGCTTCTCTGTCAGCGTACGTAACCGCTGCACTGATGAGTGATGACCCACGCTCGTAGCAGCAGCCCGTCCCGAGAAGTCAAGTCACGGAGCCATGATTACTCGGTCACCATCTCAAGCGCCGTGGTTCACCGCGCACTTCGCCCTCGACGCATCGGCGCGGGTAGAGAGGCAGCCATCCAGTCCGTCCGGCCTCCACGCCTTTTCCTACTATGTGATGGACGACAAGAAAGCTACGTCCGCATCATCCGATCCATCCGTCGCAGCACTCAGTCAGTCAGTCAGATCACTCGCCACCGGCCGCGGCACTGCACCATGCAGTGTAGGATCTCGACGGCTCTAAGCCAAGTGGTGTCATTTTCTCCCCTACACTGCACGCGTCCCGGTCTCACTGAATCGAGGGGCGAAGAGCGAGTGCGAACGGGCCGGGCGGGCCGGGGACTCGCCGTCGTCAGGTGCGGCGTGCCGGCGTGCGGGGTAAGACGCGTCGTCGCGTCGTGCGGAGTTGACGCGCCCGCTTTCGGATTCCGTCCTCACTCCCCGTAGAGGTAGAGGCGCGTGCGGAGTGCGGACGACGACGACCACGCCTGGCGAGCGGCGAGTCGGTGAAGCACTTAAGCCCCCCTGCCCGGCACTGGTTATGTTTCCGTCTCGTCTCGTACGTCGCTCCTCGCTCGGTGGCTGGCGGGTGGGGTGGCGGCCGTGGGGCCCGTCCCCGGGCGCGTGTGGCGCACGGCCAAATTTTTGCGCACGGCCGTAGACTTTGACGCGGTACGGGCCACTGCGCACACAACACACTTCAGGTAGCGCGCGCGGCTGGCCAAACAGCAGTCCAGCACTAGCTAGTATATATATGAGCGGCGGCGTCTATCTCGGAGTCGATCGCTCTGATCATTATAGTGGTTAGCGAGCGCAGAGCCCCAGTCCCCCCATGGCGCCCGTGACGCGGCGCGCTCTGTCCCGTGGCTGCTGCCGCCTGGCGGTTGTGCTCGCGCTTGCAGTGGTCGCGTCGGTGGCGGCGGACGACGAGAGCAGCAGCGGGCCGAACTGGCACGTCGTCAGCGTCACCTCGCTGCTGCCGACCGCGGTCTGCACGCCTAAGAGAGGTAGGCTTCGTCTGTTCCGCCTCCTTGCACTGCTGCTTTTTTTTGGTTTCGGTGCTGTGGAAACTGCTACTGCTACCGTCCTATGGTCGCCATTGTCATTTTTTTCCCTTAAACCCAAAGGATGGTAGGTTAGCTGTGCGACGATGCGTGGATTGCAAAATACGGCTCATATGTCTAAATGACTATTTACCTATATGATATGAGTGCAAATGGTACTACCAGACAGTATTTTGAAGTGGGTTTGTGCTCGAATTGGGATGTTTTTGTGCGCCTAGTGACCTAGTGTCTCTCCTCCAAGTGAACACGCCAGGTATAAATGGTGTACGTACCTCCGAATAGGAGGCAACAGTCTATACGGAATTATTTCAAAAAAACAGTCTGTACGGAACTCCTAGTAATTTCTAAGCTAGGCATTAGTCAACCAAGTACGTATACGTACGTACGTACGTACGTAGGCTAGGCTATACTGTAGACAAATAAACTGTAAGTATGTGTAAATCCTAGTACTGTTAGACAGTGGGAGCAGATAGCTTAGCTTTATACCGAAGTCAACAAAGTTTGTTTTGACAAGCAAGTTGGTTATATTGCACGTTTGCAGCACTAACTACTGTTGTTAGGTACACACGACACGACAGTTGCACAAGAGAATTTCTTGATGTGACCATCCAACCAAAGACCAAAGCACTGCCAAAAGAATCGCAGCAACAAAATTTTATCGTCCGTTATTAACAGAAACAATGATGACTGCCAGAAGTCGTCAGAAACCTGCTAATAATTTTGATGCTTATTGATATATATCATGCAGCGGCGGCGTCAAACTCGTCGGCTCTCAGCGTCGTGCACCGGCACGGCCCATGCTCGCCGCTGCAGGCTCGGGGCGGCGAGCCGTCTCATGCGGAGATCCTGGACAGGGACCAGGACAGAGTCGACTCGATCCACCGCCTGACCGCTGGCCCGTCGACGGCCGACGACCCGGCCAGCGCCTCCAAGGGCGTGTCCCTGCCGGCGCGCAGGGGCGTGCCTCTCGGCACGGCCAACTACATCGTCTCGGTTGGCCTCGGGACGCCCAAGCGGGACTTCCTGGTGGTGTTCGACACCGGCAGCGACCTTTCTTGGGTGCAGTGCAAGCCGTGCGACGACTGCTACCAGCAGCACGACCCGCTCTTCGACCCGTCGCAGTCGACGACCTACTCCGCCGTGCCGTGCCGCGCGCCGGAGTGCCGGCGGCTCGACTCGGGGTCCTGCTCGTCGGGCAAGTGCCGGTACGAGGTCGTCTACGGCGACATGTCGCAGACGGACGGCAACCTCGCGCGCGACACGCTGACGCTGGGCCCGTCGTTGTCCGACCAGCTCCAGGGGTTCGTCTTCGGGTGCGGCGACGACGACACCGGGCTGTTCGGCAAGGCCGACGGTCTCTTCGGCCTCGGCCGCGACAAGGTGTCGCTGGCCTCGCAGGCGGCCGCCAAGTACGGCGCCGGGTTCTCCTACTGCCTGCCCTCGTCGTCGAGCGCCGAGGGTTACCTGTCCCTCGGCAGCGCCGCGCCGCCCAACGCGCAGTTCACGGCGATGGTGACCCGCAGCGACACCCCGTCCTTCTACTACCTCAACCTGGTCGGGATCAAGGTGGCCGGCCGGACGGTCAGGGTGGCCCCCGCCGTGTTCAGGATGGCCGGCACCGTGATCGACTCGGGCACCGTCATCACCCGCCTCCCGTCCCGCGCCTACTCCGCGCTCCGGTCGTCGTTCGCGGGCCTCATGCGCCGGTACAAGAGGGCGCCCGCGCTGTCCATCCTGGACACGTGCTACGACTTCACGGGGCGGGCCAAGGTGCAGATCCCGTCGGTGGCGCTGCTGTTCGACGGCGGCGCCACCGTGAACCTCGGCTTCGGCGGGGTGCTGTACGTGGCGAACAAGTCGCAGGCGTGCCTGGCGTTCGCGTCCAACGGCGACGACACGTCCATCGGCATCCTCGGGAACATGCAGCAGAAGACGTTCGCCGTCGTCTACGACGTGGCCAACCAGAAGATCGGCTTCGGCGCCAAGGGCTGCAGCTGAGACTAGTCGTCATCAATCGGCGTGGCGTGCATGCATACGCCCATTGGTGATTCGATATACGATTCATTGTTTCATATATACAAGTTGAGATATAGGGCAAGTTGATCATCACGATCCGTAATTCCCCGATGAGAAATGGAAATAAAGATGGTCAAGCCGAAAACTCTGGCGCTCCGGTATGCATGGAAGGACAGCGCGGCTGTCGCCATCGTCCCTCCCTTTCCTTTCTTCGACCACGCCCGCGCAGGAATTTGGCTGGGCCGCCCCCTACAAATCCACTCCGTCAGAAAGCACACACACATCGGTCCCTATCGCAAATTCTTCCGCAACCAATCTCACCATCTGTTCACAACAACACAATGAAGGCGTTCAAGATCCTAGCTTCGTGGTGTTCGCGCTTACTCCTTTGCGCGATCGGGTCCGCGTTCTCGGTGGTGATGCCCTCTGCCGCGGACCCCGTGATGGCACCTGCCGCTCCGAAGAGCTCCCTCGAGGCCATGCTCGACACGGTAAAGAAACGTGGAGTGCAGGAGCAGGACGACTCGTCGTTCCTTCCGCCGTTGCCACCCCGGCCTAGATGCCGTGGCCGGCCGCCCACACCAAGACAACGGTCAATTCCTCCTCCTGGATTCAAGGATGGAAATGGTGAGGCCGTAGTTGCAAGTACAGATGCCAATTGACGAGAAGGCAGATGTTGGTACGGGCAGCCGGCGACATCCTTAACAACGGCAGCGCGTGCACGACGGCGGCGGGCAATCGTGCGGACGGCGAAATGTGTGCTGTGCCCGCCGTGAAATCTTACTTTGTAGTAGTAATTTTGTACCGTCACTCAAGTAGTCATGTGAGTTGTGACAATGGCGCAAGGCCCATTATTTTTCGTTGCAAACTTGCGTATTATTTTACATCTAAAACACACAGACAAGCGCACATTAACAAGTCTCGGTCATGTGTCCTGCTCATGAGCGCATCGACCATGACGCGCGCGCTGACGAGACCCAGCCAAAGCCAAGCTAAAGCTACGGCACGCCGTGGCGGTTGATGGCGTCGGTGGCCGTGCCCCCGGGGCGCCTGACGGCCCCTGCTCCTCCTCCACCTCCTCCCAGGTCTCGCTGAGGCTGGACGTCGTCGGGGCGCTTCGGCTTCGCCACGGGGATGGCGGTGCCTGGGACGGTGGGCGCCTCGGTGCCGGCTCCGCCGTGGGGCACGTCGGAGACGGGGAGGTGGCCCTGCGCGCCGTAGCCGCGCATCTTGTAGTCCTCGAGGCCTTCGTACTGCACGTACGGGCTCGTCTCCGTCGGCAGCTGCACCGTGTCGCTGTCGCCCTCGTCGGCGGCCTTCCGCTGCTGCTGCTGCTGCTGCCACTCCTTGGTCGCCTCCATCGCCGTGTGCCCTTGGCTTGATTCGCTGCTGGCGGAGTCGCGGTTGTACGCTCCCTTGTGGATTAGGATTAGCCGACTAGGTGCTTGCGCGATGTTTTGTGATCCGACACGACGGAATCGCGCCTCCATTTATAAAGGGTCGTCACGTGAGTTAGGAACATAGAGCCGCGCGCTATGGCCACCTCGCCTGTTCACGGAGCGGCGTGGCGAGCAGAGAGGGTGCCCTCCTTGTACACGTGCCAAACAAAGGATGGGAACACGAATCGTCGTCTCGTACTCTCGTTCAGGGAACACGAAACATTTTCTAAGTTCAGGCAAAAGTTCGCTGGGAGAGCCGAGCCAGTTGATAGCCAACGACTACAGGAACACAAAAGCTGTATGGCAACTCCATGTCTCCATGTCGATCTGAAACACAAGGACTCCGTGTCTCCATGGCGATCTAAAGATCTAAAGTGTTCTGCACAAAAGTCTAAAGTCCGCACACCACCACGCCTCCGCGCGAAGTCCGAAATCACGAAACGACCGGCGCGAGTGCGTCTACGTACAGGGTCCGCGTTCCTACGTACAGGGTCCGCGTCAGAACAAACTTTTGCAGAGTTCGCTTTGAAGACGGTCGGCGGCCTCGTCACATTTATAAATCCAGAAAGCACGTACGGGTAATATAATTACAAAAGGAACGTACAGGTCCACAAGATCATCACAGCAATATCTTGGAGCCCCTCCTCCCAATCTATGTACATGCTCGAACTGCATCACGGCAGCTGTCACGAAGGGGATCAAAGGCGAGGCTAATTTTTCTATCCTTCGATCTCTCAATAAAAAAAAACTATTCATTATTCCTCTTTATTTTTTGAAGATTCAATTTCATGCCTTGAAGATTGGATTTCATGCCTAGATGTTCATGTCCTATGATATGAAATAATACAACACTGACAAATTGTAAAAAATGTTGCTGCTACTCCATGCCTAAAGTTGTTTCGATACACGATACACGTATCTGTGTTCGATACGAAGTTCTCAAAGCTCATGCGTCTGCGTCCGATTACTGAGCTCGGTAAAAAAGTTCATGTCCCGTACAACGCATGATCATTTATCTAGTAAGAAAAAAAAATTAAAACAACTTGGTTTTGACTTTCGTGACTACAGAAACAAAACAGAGCTAGGGTCGCTCTAGGTGTTGGACAAATGAGACTGAGATGTATCACATGTTCTTTTTTTCCTCTTTCTGAAAAACTTTAACAAAAAGTTAAAACAGAGCATACGATGGAACATTTTCTATCCGAGTACTTTACATCTGACTCAAGCATACGATGGAACTTGATGGGAATTTTTCTATACGAGTAATTTATACCATCTGACTCAAGCTTTGGTAGATTATCTACTCACAAACGCAAAAACACCTATAAGCACATGAATAACATGCTCGACTCATGGTCGGAATTCGACAAAACAATGCTCGACCTAGGGGTAGTGGCACCGCCGGCAGTGCAACAGAATATTTATACTTAACCAAAAGACATTAAAACTTGTAGTAACTAGTAATACGTGCTATTGAACTACGAGCACCGACAAACTGTTCGAAAGGTATCACACAACCACGAATGAAGCCTGATCCACACTCTCGTAGCTGGCAAACACAAAATCGATACGGGCGAAAAGCATCGAACAGAGGACGGCTACGAAGAAAATAAGGATAAAATTTTAGCCGGCAGGCTTAGTCGACCTCCTCCATCTTGCTTTCACCGGCGTCGTCCTCCAGCGGAGGCATCTCAGCTTCAGCCTCAGCAGACTCGTCCTCATCGATGCTTAGACCGAGCTTGAGCATGCGGTGGATCCGGGTGCCGAAGGTGTTGGGGTCGTCCAGGCTGAAGCCGGAGGTCAGAAGAGAAGTCTCGAACAGCAGCATCACGAGATCCTTGACTGACTTGTCATTCTTGTCAGCCTCCGCACGCTTGCGGAGCTCATCCATGATTGGGTTCTCCGGGTTAATCTCCATAGTCTTTTTGCTCGACATGTAGCCAGCCATGCTCGAGTCCCTCAGGGCCTGTGCCTTCATGATCCTCTCCATGTTGGCAGTCCAGCCATACTCACCGGTGACAAGGCAGCACGGTGAGTCCACAACGCGGTCAGACACCACCACCTTCTCAACCTTGTCACCCAGAACCTCCTTGATGACCTTGCACAGGCCCTCAAACTTCTCCTTCAGCTCCTCCTTCCTCTTCTTCTCGTCCTCGGTCTCATCAAGCTTCAGACCCTCCTTTGTGGCAGAGACAAGCTTCTTTCCCTCAAACTCCTTGAGCTGACCAACAGCATACTCGTCAATAGCGTCAACCATGTACAGGACCTCATAGCCCCTCTTCTTCAGCTTCTCCAGGAAGGGGGAGTTCTCCACTGCCTTCTTGCTCTCGCCAGTGATATAGTAGATGTCGTTCTGTCCCTCCTTCATCCTGGTCACATAGTCCTTGAGGCTGGTCAGCTCATCACCGCTCTTGGTGGAGTGGTATCTCAGAAGCTCAGCAATCTTGCTCCTGTTCTGCGAGTCCTCATGGATGCCAAGCTTGAGGTTCTTGGAGAATGCCTCATAAAACTTGTTGTAGTCCTCCTTGTTCTCCGCAATCTCAAAGAAGAGCTCAACACACTTCTTCACGAGGTTCTTCCGGATCACCTTCAGGATCTTGTTCTGCTGAAGAGTCTCACGAGAGATGTTGAGGGGAAGGTCCTCAGAGTCAACAATACCCTTAACAAAGCTCAGCCACTCAGGGATCAGCTCCTCACAGTTGTCCATGATGAACACCCGGCGCACATAGAGCTTGATGTTGTTTTGCTTCTTTTTGGTGTCAAAGAGATCAAAGGGGGCCCTCTTAGGAACAAAGAGAACAGCCTTGAACTCCAGCTGACCCTCCACAGAGAAGTGCTTCACAGCCAGATGCTCCTCCCAGTCATTTGTCAAGCTCTTGTAGAAGGCTGCATATTCTTCCTTCGTGATCTCTTCTGGCTTCCTCATCCAGATGGGCTTCTGCTTGTTGATCAACGACCACTCATGAGATACCTCCTTGATCTTCTTTTTCTTTTTTTCCTTCTCTTCCTTCTCCTCGTCAACATCCTCAACCTTGCCCTCCTCAGTGTCTTTCTTCTCTTCCTCATCTTCATCATCAGAAATTTCCTTCTCAGTTGTCTTCTCAGTCCACAAGGAGATGGGGTAGCTGATGAACTCAGAGTGCTTCTTGACCAGATCCTTGAGGCGACGCTCCTCAAGGTATTCCAACTGCAAACAGAAAGTTCAAAGATGAGATCAAGCAAAACCAGCAGGTTTTACAACAAATCACTTCTTTACACAGAACAAGCAAACATATTATACTGAAGAAACAATGAGGTAATCGACAGGAGAATGAGATCATGTAACTTGTACTGTAATCTTAACAAAGAACATACTGCACAATTAATATAGCAAAACAAGCATAAAAATAAGCATTACTAATTCTAACATGGCTTCACAAAGAATACAACCATATAATTCATAGCAGAATCACCAAGTGGAACCTCAAAATAACTAGCATACACCTACAAAGTTTACTTGATTGTTTGTAAATATTATGGCAGCAGAGGAGAATGTGTATCCCAGAAAGAAAATTAAGGCACAAATCTCTCAGAAAATATGTACCCCCATTAAAATGACATTTTACATGTCAAATTAAGCTAGGCGCAAAATGCTGTAGCCACAGTGACAATGCCACGACACTAATATCATGGTGCAGGTATAGATGAACTTGTCAATCTAAGACTGGTAGTTCACAGATTATGTTACAACGAGCATCACTCTATATAGGTGCTAGTTTCAAATTAAGATCAGCCTTGCAAAAGATCACGCTGATTTTTTGTCCCCATACACTGAAAGTACCAGAATGAAGCATAGGACGACCTAGCAACTAAGAGTTTATATGATTAACATGTAGATTAGATGAGCTACTGGCACTGCATAATCCCCATCAACAACTAAACATAAGCACAAGTCAATAAGTCATAGAGTCCCAAATATAATAAATCTAGCAAGCACACAAGTCATGAACTACATATCACAGCTGCAGATCACAAACAGCTCCAGATTTTTTCCATACAAATCATAAAAGTAAGATTTAACACAGTTAGCATACCTGATCGTCCTTAAGGAAGAGCGTGATCTTAGTACCCCTGCCAAGCTGCTCCCCAGATGTATCACGAGTGACAGTGAACGACCCACCGGCCTGGGACTCCCAAACGTACTGCTCGTCGTCGTTGTGCTTGGTGGTCACGACGACCCTCTCAGCGACGAGGTAGGCGGAGTAGAAACCGACACCGAACTGTCCAATCATGGACACATCAGCACCAGCAGCGAGGGCCTCCATGAACTCCTTGGTCCCGGACCTGGCGATGGTCCCCAGGTTGTTGACGAGGTCGGACTTGGTCATGCCAATGCCGCTGTCGATGATGGAGAGAGTGTTGGAGGCCTTGTCAGGGACAAGGTGGATGAACAGCTCCGGCTGCGCATCCAGCTTGCTCTTGTCCGTGAGGCTCTCGAACCTGATCTTGTCCAATGCCTGCAAAAATCAAAACAAAACATGAACAAACTTAGACTGCAGAGAAACAGAATCAATCGTTCAGAACTCGCGAAACGGACAGATTTGTATCGCTGACGAAAAGCCCGCACATCATCTCGCAATGCTCAGATCAAACCACATCATCTCGGAATGCTCAGATCAAACCAGAAGGATACATAAAATCTAATCTAATACAGTAACGCACAGATGTATTCAGATTTCGAGAAGGATGGGGGCAGCTTACATCAGAAGAGTTTGAGATGAGCTCGCGGAGGAAAATCTCCTTGTTGGAGTAGAAGGTGTTGATGATGAGGGAGAGCAGCTGGTTGATCTCGGCCTGAAAGGCAAAGGTCTCCGTCTCAGTCGCCATGGCGACCTTGATTCCTGAGTTCCGAAGCTTTGGAGGCGGCGGCTAGGGTTGGAGACTTGAGGGGTTTTCGGATCGAGAGGACTCAGAGGAGAGGGTCGCGAGGCGCGGGGTAGGATAGTATTTATGTGGTGCCGCAGTTCTGGAATGTTCTACATGGGCCTAAAAAAGCCCGGCGAGGCCAGTGTCGTTACTAATCAGTGGCCACGGGTTAGGTATGCTTGGTTTCCGTTGCTCAAGAAAAGAAAAAAACTGCTCAGCGGAGCATACTTTGTCAAAAATAAAAATAACGTAATCTAATACAATACCAAATTTACTTGAGTTTTACTAAATAAATAAAAACATTAATATTTATAATACTAAATAAATATTTTTAGATTTACCACATACTTGAAGCCTATCTCACGCGTTGCTGCAGGACTTTCTTAAAAATAAAAATATTATATACATAAGTTAAACCCACGTGTTCTCACATCCATTCTTATTAAAATTGGACAAGACAACGAAACAATACAATAAAAAACTATCGAAATTAGGTCAAATTATACGAAGATGGAATGACAAAACAAATAAAAATATGTGGATATCTTCTATATTTCTATATATAATGTTGAAAGTACTAATTGCATTTAGTGGAGATGACGTGAGTAGTTCAAAGTTAGTGTGGTGACATGGTTATTAGTGGGAGATCATGTGGATGGTTAGTGGGAGATGTCGTGGATGACTTGTATGTTGAGATCACATAACTTGCAGTGGAGATTAACTTTATAAGAAAAATAATAGATAAGAGATATATATTTGGTGTCTTAAACATTAAAATTTGTATATATATTTAGTCAAATTTTAGACATGTTAACCAAAAGTACACCTAGAATTGCAAACTTTTGTGCATAGAGGAAGTATAGACGAGTCAGGCTAGCCAAGGCCAGGCTCATGCAACTACTTCTTGTTGTTTACTTAATTAAAAAACCAGGCTGAGTAGATGTATATTTGGTTAGCTACATCAGGATACATCACATTAAATGAAAATGAAAACAAGTACTATAATAATATTTATCTATCCGTATACTAGTTAATTTTATCATGTTAAGTCTTAATCTACTTTGAAATATAATAATGTACCTTAAAATATGCTAATTATTTGTTAATCTACTTACTAATGCGGTGCATCTCGAAAGCCTAGTTCTGGAGAAATGGATTTCATTTTTATTTTCCGAGGGCTAGACTTACGGGTTGCTTTTGTAAAGGGGCATATGATTTGGGTTCCGTGCAGGCATCCAAACATGAAGTTATATATATCCCCAGAGCTTGATCACGGCATACGTGGGTAACCAAATTAGCTAAGGCCTCGTTCGGTCACGGGAGATTCAATCCCAGCCGAACGGTTTCTTCGTAAATTTATATCGCGCCGGAACCGTTCCAGACACAAAACACGGGCCGTTCCGGACGAAGCGAACGGAGCCTAAGCAGTTGTGGTCCTCTTCATCGGGTGACCTGACGCCATGTACTTGTAGCCCACCATTTCATCTGTTGAGGTATATGCCTATTGGTCTTGACTGTTATTACCACTGTAATGAGGTGCGTCAAACAATCCGTCGGATCGCTCCTTGCTGCACCATATCATTCAGTGGATCTGATGTTCAAGGTCTTCAATTGTGTCGGTTCTATAATGTGCACCATATGATCTGTCGAATGCTTCTTGTCTTCACCGTATCATTTGGTGGCCTCTGTCTTCTCTAGCTGACATATTAGACTCCACTGTATGCTCTAGTGGGCTTGACTAACTGATCCGATGAGAAATCTTGAGAGAATCCACAGTCATTTTTTTCCATTTGAACTTGGATCTCGACAACTTTAACCTTACGTCCCTAGGAATTACTATAAGGGCACCCCCAATACAAGAAATTATTAGTAGTTTGTATAGCATAGGATATCGTACCAAGAAACTATACTTCACAGTGCAAGATTTTCTATGGTACATGACATAAGTAGTTATAAAAACTATATTTGCTCTCCCAATGAGCTACAAGTAGTTTTTTTTTTGTCTATCGATAACCGTGAAGACTCAGTTTCTTAGTTAGATCTCGTTTCTTGGATTTTTCCTCTCTTCCTCGCTAAATCACTTGCCATATTAGCACATTGCCTACGTGACAATGCAACTAATATCTATAAAAACTACCATAGCTTCTGCATTATGAGTAACCTAACATATCTAACACATATTTAATGCATCGTTAGCCATAGACTTGTGTTTCCGTTCCGTCACATTCACCGAGACTAAAAGTCATGATGATCATGGACACATGATTCTCACACATGTGCCTAGTATTTTAACTTTTAAGTGTTCATTATTTATATATTCTCTCTCATGTCAATAGAGATAGACAATTTATGCCTCTTAAGTATGGATGAAAACGGTACGGATATTTATTCGACCGTCCGTTCGACCGAACAAATATGAACACTTATCTGGATAGTTACTCGGATATCCGTTTTTTTTCCGGATACGGATACTAAAACGGATATCTTAGGCGGATATCAAATACGGATGTAATATCATCGATATCCGGCGGATATCGGATAATCCGGATAAGTATCGGATATATCCGGATATTTAAAAACGGATATTATCCGGATATTTATTCAAAATTTAAAAATCACAAATTTGAACCATCCAAACTATCTCAAATGGAAAGTTGACCAAAACAACAATTGTAGATCTTGATGAGTTGAACAAACTTGGTATTCAAAACTTTTCAATTTGAAGTCATTTAGAGCTCATAATACTAGAGTCAAAGTATTGTTTTTTCATTTGACCAAATTTGACTTGGTCAAACTTGCTCAAATGAGACACTAAATGACCTCAGATGAAAAAACTCTGAATACCAAGTTTGATCATCTCAGTAAGATCTACAATTGTTACATAGCTCATTTTCCCATTTGAGAAAGTTTGATCAAACACTAGTCATAAATTCTTGAATCTCATATAGACTTTTCTGAAACTATGTCACACACTTATGAAATTTGAACTATATTTTGTTCAAACTTTCTCAAATGAAAAAATGGCCTATATAAGGATTGTATATATTGATGAGATGAACAAATTTGGTATTCAAAACTTTTCAATTTGAGACAATCTAGGGTTCCGAAAACTAGTTTGTAAATGTCGAAATTTAAAAATCACAAATTTGAACCGTCCAAACTATCTCAAATGAAAAGTTGACCAAAACAAAAATTGTAGATCTTGATGAGTTGAACAAACTTGGTATTCAAAACTTTTCAATTTGAAGTCATTTAGAGTTCATAATACTAGAGTCAAAGTGTTGTTTTTCATTTGACCAAATTTGACTTGGTCAAACTTGCTCAAATGAGACACTAAATGACCTCAGATGAAAAACTCTGAATACCAAGTTTGATCATCTCAACAAGATATACAATTGTTACTAGCTCATTTTTCCATTTGAGAAAGTTTTATCAAACACTAGTCGAAAATTCTTGAATCTCATATAGACTTTCTCTAAACTACTATCACACACTTGTGAAATTTGAACTACATTTTGTTCAAACTTTCTCAAATGAAAAAAATAGCCTATATAAGTATTGTAGATCTTGATGAGCTGAACAAACTTGGTATTCAAAACTTTTCAATTTGAGACAATCTAGGGTTCCTTGAAACTAGTTTGTAAGCATCGAAATTTAAAAATCACAAATTTTAACCGTCCAAACTATCTCAAATGGAAAGTTGACCAAAACAAGAATTGTAGATCTTGATGAGTTGAACAAACTTGGTATTCAAAACTTTTCAATTTGAAGTCACTTAGAGTTTATAATACTAGAGTCAAAGTGTTGTTTTTTTTTGACCAAATTTGACTTGGTCAAACTTGCTCAAATGAGACACTAAATGACCTCAGATGAAAAAACTCTGAATACCAAGTTTGATCATCTCATCAGGGAAAAAGAACTTTCTTAGTAATTCAATCAATGTCTTCAGAACAGATTCCGAGCAGCAGCAAGATATACAATTGTTATATAGCTCATTTTCCCATTTGAGAAAGTTTTATCAAACACTAGTCACAAATTCTTAAATCTCATAGACTTTCTAAAACTATGTCACACACTTATGAAATTTGAACTACATTTTGTTCAAACTTTCTCAAAATGAAAAAAATGACCTATATAAGGATTGTAGATCTTGAATCCATGACCATGACTCCATGAGACCCATGAAGCAATGTGCTTGGCTATTTCTACTCATGCCAAAGATTGGTGCTTATATGATGTTTGATGTATGATGTATCATTTTCAGTATCTTTATCTTATTTGTTGCTTTACTCTTTAGTCTTTCGGCTTAATCTAGATGGATTATGGACTCATAGAGTGGTGTAATGGTTTTGGCAATGCATATGATATATATATATATATATGCTTTTTTACTCAATATCCTAATAGATATTTGTATCAGACCTTCTCCGAATCCGATTCATACCGTATTCGATACTCATTATTCGTATCCGTAACCGAGTCAATCCGTATTCGTATATGTATCCGAACGCTATCCGTATCCGAATCTGAATCCGAACAGAAATATGAAAACAAATATAATATGAGTGATATCCGTTCGTATCCGATCCGTTTTCATCCCTACTCTTAAGGCTATCTCCAACAGGAAAGCCATTAGGAGACCTAAATCTAAAATGGGTCTCTAACATAATACATATAGCATCCAACGGAGTACATATATGGAAAGACCCATTTTGGGTGTCAGAAAATGTATGACCTAAATCTTAGTATCCTTTTTCCTGAAGACCCATTTATAGAAATGATTCTCTTTTGAGGTGTTATTGTTGAAGAAGACAAAAAATGGGTATTAAACCTTTTGTCCTTTAACGCTACCTAAATATAAAATGGTTCTTATATTTTAGATAACGGTTGCTGGAGACAGGAGTAAGTCTAAAAGTCTCTCACGTGACATTAGTAAGATTATAACTGATTATTAAAATATTAAAGCGTAAAGGTGTCCTGAGAGCAACTGGAGACCCCAGGGCTCAGGGATCTCTTCCCGCGGTGCGGAGGCCCACAACCGAGTCCTAAATCCAGTCCCTTGGACGAGCAGAAAACGCATCCACGATCGTCCGTCTCCGCCACCCCTCCTCGCCACTCCGTTCGGCCGAGTCCAGTCTCCAGTCCGCAACGGAAGGAGAGGAGGCGTCGACCGCGCAGCGCAAGCGTCGAGGGAAAATCGCACCAACCCGGGGCGAACGTATCGTCGGAGAAGGCCGGGGAGGAGCTCTAGAAGGTGTGGGAATGGAGACGGGGGTTGCCGTGGCGGCGGCGCCTCATGTTGCTTCGGCCACGGGATCGGGGACGGTGGAGGAGCAGGCGGCGGGGGTCGGCATCTTGCTTCAGATATCCATGCTCGTGCTCTCCTTCGTGCTCGGGCACATCCTACGCCGCCGAAAGTTCTACTACATCCCCGAGGCCAGTGGCTCCCTCCTGATCGGTGCGTACGCGTACCCCGTCCGCCACCTTGATCCTCGTAGTTTTGTTTGCTAGAATTTCGAAATGCCGATCAGCACTGGGGATTCTAAAATTCAAGTGGTTGGGGGATGACAAGATAAATGCGACCGGATCAGTTGGGGTTTGGGGATGTTATGAGTTCGGCTATGACAAATGCAAGTTTCGACGTGGAGCGTTCGGCCAAAGCAAATGTTCATCTGGCATAGGAGAGTTCAGTTTTTCTTTTATTTTGAGAGAGAATATGAGAGTGTTTTTAAGGGGACCTTGGGTTCGATGAACATAAAATGCACGCACCATACTGTATGGTTCCATTAGTTTTTATCTACATTGTTAGATCGCAGCCTTCTGATTCTACTATCATGGTGTGTCAATAGCTGTAATTTGTCTGCGCTTTGCAGGAGAAAAATGAGCCTTCACCTTGGCATTTTTCACTGAAGGATGCTTGTTATCCTGATCAACTATCTTGTTGCTGCTAGAAACTGGTTTAGCTTTTATGATAAGTGAGGGTTTAAGATGAATATGACAGATGGATTATAATATTACTAACACTATTTATTTTCTATCTACTAACCTTAAGAATAGAACCTCTAGTAACATGGGTCACTTTTAGAGTCAGATAATATGTTGAGTCCACGTTCACTTTCACACTTCAGTTACTAGAATATTTGGTCAGTTAATGCCACATGGAAACATGTGGTTTTTTTCCTAGCCCTGTCAATGCGCTCGATCTATGGCAGGCCATGTCTATGCATTATTCTCAGCTGAATAGGTCTTGTTTGTTAATTCAATAATGTTGTTCTAATGAAATCGAATGCTTATTTTCTGCATTTTTCTTAAAACAATTGTCTGCTTCATGTGACACGTGTTATGTCACTTGCTATGACTCAGGAGTTAATGTATTTACCTATAAAACCTAACGCAGGCATTCATATAGTTGATAGCCATGCTCATGAGTTGCCAAGTTGATTATATTGACTTACTTTTCTGAATAATATGAATTACTGAGGGCCTTTAGGAGCTTTCGCTTTGTTATTTTATTGATATTTTCTTAAGGCATGTACCAGAATAAGAATAGTCATGTTATCTTGAATCGGTACTGTGAACTACTGAACTGTTATACAAGTTTCTTCTGGTAAACTGAAGCTTTTAGGATTGCACCCCTGATGAGAAATGAGAAATCATTTAATATTTTTTGGTGTCAGGGATGATTGTTGGAGGGCTTGCTAACATATCAAACACTCAGAAAAGCATCAGGTGTATATGCTACATCTCTTACTCCTTTTGGTAGACCAAATAATCCCCACAAAAGCATTGTTGTTAGTTTTTGAACACTGTTTGATGTTTCTTTCCTTTTGTCAATTCAGGAGATGGTTCAATTTTCGGGAGGACTTCTTCCTTCTCTTCTTACTGCCTCCGATTATATTATATCCTTGATTGTATTCTGCTTTTATTTCTTATTGCTTATTGTGGAATATTTTCATGTTTTACTTGACTGCATCTTACCCAGTCAGGATTCAGCTTAGCACCAGTAAGCGTTGGATCTTGAGGCCCTTTAGTTGTTTAGCATATCAGGAACAGTTACTCATTATATTATTATTTATTTTATAGAAACCATTCTTTTCGAACTTTGATGCTATCATAACATTTGCAATCCTGGGAACCTTCATTGCCTCCATTGTTACCGGTCTTTTAGTGTAAGAACCCATTTCTATTGCATTGATTCGTTTTCATATTTATTTATTCCATTGACAAATGGAAGTAATCTAATTTACACCTGTGTCAGCTACCTTGGTGGGTTACTATACATTGTCTACAGGCTCCCACTGGTGGAGTGTATGATGTTTGGTGCTCTTGTATCAGCAACTGATCCTGTGACAGTTTTGTCTATATTTCAGGTTTTTGCCACCACTTATCAAATACTCAAAGAATTTGTGCATGTTTTGCTGCTATGTTGAAACAAATTCTTACATACCTCTCATATCTACTTCTATCTTGAAAGAATGTTTATGGAATTGCAGGAGCTTGGCACTGATACAAATCTATATGCACTGGTTTTTGGAGAATCAGTTTTAAATGACGCTGTATGCAGAAACTTTTCCTTACCTCATACCTGTTATTTAATTTTTTTCTACTGATGCTTATAAAATTCTCGGTACCCTTCTATGGTCTGTCATTTAAGGTGGCTATATCCTTGTACAGGTGAGGATGTGCTTTCTGAGTTGTGTTTTCTATTTCTTATTCAAAGAATCCTATTTTGAATAGCTTTACCTCTCAGGACTATGGCATCTATCAGGACGCACCATTCTGGAAAGAACTTTTTCCTTGTAATTCTGAGGTTTCTTGAAAATTTTGTTGGATCAATGTCATCAGGTATTTTGTAGTTCTTTATGTATATCAGAACAGATTCCGAGCAGCCTATAATCTTAGTTGTCTTAATCAGATTATTCCCTCTCATTTTTATGATTGCTTGTAAACATTTATATGTTGTTTCACATTTGATATTCTAATGACCTTTTCTCATGTAGGCATCGGTGTTGGACTAATCTCCGCTCTCATATCCTTTAATCTAACTTTAGTTCATAAAAATGAACATGATTAATCTTGAAAGCTATGAGGGAGGTTTGGCTTCTTTCATAGTAAGTCTTGTTCACTCATGGGGATTTTTTTAGTGCATACAAACTGAAGCTCACTCAAAAAGGGCTGACAGCTATGTGGACTGCAAAAGTCTGCACTAGATCTTAAAAGTTTCCCCCCAAATTCTGCAACTTCCATTTTCAAGACACCCTTTTGCACCAGCACCACATAGATGTGTTTTTTTTTTGAGGGCGGGCCTGGTGCAAGCGGTAGAGTCTTACCACCTGTGACCAGAAGGTCCCGGGTTCGAGTCGCGGTCTCCTCGCATTGCACAGGCGAGGGCAAGGCTTGCCACTGACACCCTTCTCCAGACCCTGCACAGAGCGGGAGCTCTCTACACTGGATACGCCCACCACATAGATGTGTTTTTGTACTTTTGTCAAGTCATGTCTCAACTTTGCCAGTCCTTAATTCGGTCAAACCTCTTCAAGTATGCAGCACTGGGCGTTGAGAAGTAAGTAAAAGTTGGCATTTGTAGTTTGTCTGAAACTGGATCCCATCACATAGACAACTAAACTTTGTATCATTTTCAGCCTTCACAACCTGGAGAGTTGCTTGTTTGTGCTTTTTCCATACTTCTCGTAAGCCTTATTTGAACTTCATTTATTTTATGTTTCGTTTAAAGGTTTCTGTTAGTTACCATCATATGTACTAGGTACATGCTAGCAGAAGGCATTGGTCTATCTGGCATTGTTTCTATTCTCTTCACTGGTATTGTAAGTTCAACTCCAATAATTTACCATGGATCTTGTTCTAGGCTTTTATTACTGGACTAGGAAAATGCTTCCATTTATCTTATGAGTTGTAGCTGCAAAATTCAGTTTCGTGAACCTAAATTGCTTACTAAAAGAATTTTACTTCCAGGTGATGAAGAGATACACATTCTCTAACTTATCAGACGATTCTCAGCGTTTTACAGCTCGCTTTTTTCATCTTCTTTCTTCACTAGCAGAAGCTTTCGTGTAAGTCAGACTGTACTTCAGCTTGCATATGCAAACAACTCTAGATGATGAGTTGGCTGTGCTTCTATTCAGGTTCATATACATGGGAGTTGATATTGCAATGGAACGTCAAAGCTGGTCACATATTGGATTCATATTTTTCTCAATTGTATCCTTCTGTTGGATTGAACCACCAAACCTCTACTATGCACTGTACATAATGAAATATGTTTCTATTTTTCTGTTGCTTCCTTAATCTGTTGTTTATCAATGACGTGTAGATCTTCATACTACTTGCAAGGTATCATTTGGCTGATCGAAAAAACCCCTTATTTTCTTTGATTTGGGATGTTTATCAACTTGATTGACTGCTTTTGGAAAATGCTTTTCAGTTTCCACTTTCTTTTTGTTAATAGGCTGCTTATCTACATTTTCAGTTTCTCATCTCGTTTTTATTTTGAAGGGCTGCAAATGTCTTCTCTTGTGCATACATACTGAATTTGGCACGACCTCCACAATGCCAAATACCTAGGCAATATCAGCAGGCTCTTTGGTATAGTGGTATGTGTGCAATAAAACATGTTCACTTTCGATAATTCTGCCATAAACTATGACGTCATATATTTTCATGCTTTTAAGTACTGATGCTGCTTATTCAGGGCTTAGAGGAGCTATGGCTTTTGCCCTCGCTCTTCAGTCTGTTCATGATCTTCCGGATGGACATGGCGAGACAATTTTTACTGCTACCACATCTATTGTTGTTCTAACTGTAAGTCGCTGGGTGTAATTCGTTCCACATTATATAAAAATGAACTTTTTTTGAAAGTAAATAAAAATGAACATAGAATATCTGTATGGAAATGATTTGGATGGTATGCCTCTGAATTTTGTGATCCTACATAACAAGGCCTTGCTTCAAATGCAGAATTTACTTGATTTGAATTGAATTTATCCTTTGGAATTCTTTCAAAATTCTGGCATAAATAACCCTTGCATGGCAATGTTCAAGGTACTCCTTATTGGTGGCTCAACTGGAACAATGCTTGAGGCTCTACAGGTAGTTGGGGACAGCAACCGTTATCGCCAACTGTATGAGGTAACTTCTTTTGCAGTGTGTAACAACAATAAAACACTTTGGTCTTTTCGAGTCATCCAGTGCATTGTAACCTTAATGCCAATTGGTACTAAAAAAGATATATACAGACATTGCATTCCTTGCATCATGACCCCCCTCCTAGTGGTTCTCTACAGAAATGCACTCTATTTGTCATCTGCATAGAAAATTACAAACACGTCAGGGGTTGTGATCACCATGTTGTGGTTTTAATTTGGTGCTTACAAACGGACCATTAATGTTGTCCAATGCCATTAATTCAAGTATTTTATTTGTGTTCAACTTGATATACCATGAGTGTTACTGGTTCTTTCTGTATTATAAATGGCTTGCTTGGTAGCTGCAGGAGAATTCTAATGGCAACGACACTGGTTACATGGGACAAAATTATGATGAAGGAGCATCCACTTCAAGCAAATTCAGATCTAAACTTAGAGATCTAAGGAGAAGGTGAACTAACTAGCCCCTGTTATTGAAATGCTGCTGGTCTCGTTTGATTTTTTTTTTACAACCTCTAGTTTTTTTTTATTTATTGTGTTAACTTATTACAGTAGAGCAAGTGCTGCTTCTCACTCCGGTGATTTAATTCTCTTATTATGCAGCACCTCGTCTTTCGCTTTACTGGACAAAAATTACCTTACTCCTATTTTCACTTTGCGAAATGGAGACTGCGATGATGATACTACAGAAAGTCAAAGTCCCAGTAAGAGAACTCGTCCATGTAGCTTAGATACTCTTTCCTTAAAGATTTTCCTCACTTTATTCCCGTTCCTTGTTATACAGCATCTACAAAGTGAACCTTTATTAACTTGACTGTTCCTTGGGACTAACTATAGCTCTTGGATGCAAATGCAGATGAACAATTGACGGTATCCAGAGGGCCTGGGGATTTGGAGGTACATGATTGATGACCGCAGATATGAAGTGCCTATATCTTCCAGGAATCTACACGATACTCCTTGTACCTTTCTCGGCGACCCAAAGTGGAAAGTGCAACTAGACATTCGAACATAGCATTGCCATTATTATTAAGCTATAAACATTAGTTAGTTAGGATAGTTCGACGTAAGTAGCCTTTGTACGTAGAGTTATATATAGGTGGAATTTATCAACCTTGAAATTCTGCTCTGGTCCGTTCCATCAGAAACTTTGTGTGTATTGTGCACCTGCAACAGTAGTAGGTTCCTCGAAATTGAATTCGTCTAGATTTCAGAATCGTGCCGAACCTTGTGCTATGTGCTGCGTACTTGCGCCAGTTTCATGATGGGAATTATTGTTCCCAAATCTTCCGCTAGTGAACTTATTTTTTTTCCTATATTCGTGAATTTGTTTGAAATTCTGAATATCAAATATAGGCCCTAGAAATCAGTTTCTTACTGGGACCGGGAAATACGTCCCTCAACATTTCCAACCAAATGTCCAATACGCATTACTTTAGCAAAGTTAGGCCTTCTTGGGGCTTCCAATTCTTGTTGATCAAAATCATGGTAAGCCAAAACTTAGGCTTGCCAAAGTTATTATAGGACAAAAAAACATGGATGTGCAATTGGTTGAGTGTCCTACCATACCAATAGTAGAAAGCACCTTTTCTCTTTATGCAATTTATAAGAAATTCCTAGAAACTTGCCAAAGCTTTAGGTATAAACTATGTGTACCAATTCTTTGGCAATGAACCAATTGATGACTTTGGCCCTGTTCATTTCATTGGAATTTAGCTTATGCTGATGCTCGTTGTGGGGGTCACCGCTATATTGCCACCACGAGGCCCCCAGGAGCGCACGTAGCAACTCCTCTTTAGGATCTTTATGTTGAGTTACATATGGATACTCGATACAAGGCATACCGAATAACTCAATTACATACACGCTCCAAGTCTCCAACACATAATTTAAATATCATTGGTGATAAAATAAGTTTAAGGCGAGAACTACTAGTGACACTAACATTATACCTATTTTCTACATTCAGTCTAGGGAACATCTCATTTCACTCTACTACTCATCGGGTTACACGCAGCTCATCTTGGAAGACTTCCAAGGTCTACTAACCGTGGCTTTCATCAGAGCTAATCTCGGAGGAAAAAACTTATCAACCTGCAAAACAACTTAACGGTAGCGCTGTGAGTACATTTCGTACTCGTAGGACTTAATTCCAACATATAGATATTTGGTGGATGCAAAGAGTATTAATAGGCATTTGTTCATTTGTGAAAAGCGCATGGCGTTTCTTAAATGACATGCTCATGATCCATTTTAGAGTATTACCATTAAAGAAATATAGTATTTAAAAGAGTGATTAACACATATAAGTTGCAACATTAGCAAATTCCATCATTACTCTACCATGGATATAGAAAGTAGAACAATCAAATGGTTCCGTCTCGAGGGACTTCAGGCTTTCAAACTCTATAGAGGTGTACAACTATACCCACACGGAAATATGGGACCAACCACCATACTCTAGATCCTAGAATAAGGGTTGCCTCACGATTTCCAACCTTTCCCTAAACCAGCCCGAGTATCCTATGAAAGGTTCGACTGGTGCCCGATCAATGTCTCGGACTCAGACATTCCCGACCGGTGCCACCCCCTTGCCAGTTTCACGGATAAAACTGGTCGCAATTAGTTACTCGGCTTATCGACCTCATCCGCGACATGTGGTATGTACGAGTGGTTACTCGGACTCACGTATCCCAATAAACGGTCCTTAACTGCTCCACGAGCTACGTCGTTTGAGATCCCACACTCACAACGACCTACCCCTCGCATGAGCAAAGTTACCAAGGTGTTATCCGAGTTCAGAGCTTTTAGTGATATTATTCCTTAGCTAAATTAGTGAAGTAAGTCAAGTTGTACTCTCATTAGTTTTAGTGATTAAGTAACCAAGTGTAAAATCCTACACGCGCGAGAATGAGTTCCCTTGTCATGCTCGACTTCTACCGATGTTAAGTAACTAAGCAATAAGCAATTAAGCGTTTCCATTTCCATTGTTTAGATGAAGGCTTCTACTAGATTAATAAGTGACTCTAAGTGTAGAGTGAACAAGTTTTCTGTCCAAAACTACATGGAATGCCTAACTCGTAATGAAACTGCATAAGTATCCAAAATAGGGTTTATAGTAGTGGGGTGCCTGCCTGCTTTGTTGCTGTCCTAACTCTCGTAGCTGACAATGACGACTTGTACAAATACACGATCCTTATTCGAGACGTTCCTGAAAGAATAAGAGAGAAACACCTGAAAAATCCTAGTTTGGTTTTGGATAATTGATGAAATCTAGGACTAACCTTTGATCTAAGCAAGTGAATTATGTAAGGTGGTCCATTCCAAGTCATTGAGCAAGATGAGGTCCATGGAGTTGAAGGTGGACATGAAATGATGATGATCAAGCTTAGCTTGGTAAAGAAGAAAGAAAAAAACAAAAACCGAGGTGACCAAGGCAAAGGTATAAGATATGTTTTTGTTTTGCACTCAAGACACCATAGAGGGTGTGGGTGACTTAGGATCGATAGCCGTACTATAAAGAGGAAAAATCTTTAGCTAAACGATTTATCGAGTGCCACTAGGTGACATAACTTTTGCATATGCATTTAGGAACCTAGTGTGCTAACTTTGACCTTTGTAAAATGCTTTGAAAAATGCTAACACACGTGCACACAAGTTCTACACTTTGTGGTTAGTAAGTTGAAAGTAAGGGAGAAGTGGTTGTGGACTTAGAAAAAGAAAATGAGCTGAAAGTTCATGACCGGACGCTGGTCGTGGGGTGACCGGACTCACCTCGGCTGCGTCCGGTCAATTTTAGGCGAGGCAGCGTGGCTAGCCAAGAGCGGAAGAGAGTGATCGAACGCTGGGGTTCACGCACATGTGTGTCCGGTCATCTTTTGCAGAGGTGGCGCGAGTGGCGATCGGACGCACTGGCCTCACGGCGCCGCGAGAAGAAGAAGAGAGGATCGGACGCTGGGGCGTGTCAGGTCGGCGTTGACCTGACATGTTCGGTCAGTTATTTCCTACTCTAGATCATCTCTGGATTTGACCGGACTTGAAGAATGCGGCGTCAAGTCGGTGTCTTCGTTGCTTCCGGTCCTAAGTTAAGTGTTCGTGCGATTGGGAGCTAGCCGTTAGAGATGAACGGGTACATTCAAAGCACTGACACGTGGCACAGGATCCGCGACCGGACGCTGGCGCTGGCGCGTCCGATCAACCCGACCGGCGCATCCGGCCAGTACACAGAGCGGCCTCACTTGGCTCTAACAACTCTATTCGTTTGGGACGTCTATAAATAGTGTTTGGCCAGCTCTAAGGCATCTCACTTGGCACTTTGACATTCCTAACATCCTTGTGAGCCCAAGTAAACACCTTCCACTCATCTCCATCATTGATTCATCATCATAGTGAGATTGAAAGTGATTCCAAGTGCATTTTGCTTAAGTGATTGCATTTAGTGTCACTTGGGGATTGTTGTGGCTACGGATTTCTTGTTTCTCTTAGTGGTTGCCGCCACCTAGATGGCTTGGAGCAGCGGAGGAGCTTCGGCATGAGTTGGTGATTGTTTGTGGCTGGCTCCGATGATTACGAGGGGTCTTGCACCTTCCTCGACGGAGAGTCGCAAGGTAGCTCTAGTAAATTGTTCGTGTCATTGAGTTACCTCACTTGAGGGTAGGTTCTTGCTGTGTCCAAGTGTGTGGACAAGGTTCATGTAACACCTCTTAGCCGCCGATCCATCAAGTGTTGGTCGACACAATGGGGACTAGCGTGCCGGCAAGCGCATGAACTTTGGGAGAAAAATTGGTTGTATCTTGCCCTTTGGTATTCTCCCGGTGATTGAATCGGTATTCATCTTGTGATTGGTTCACTCCTCTAAGCGGCGGTATAATCACCCTACTCACCCGATTACATTCCCCGCAAACTAGTTGTAGCAAGCTCTTTAGTGTAGCTAGAATTGAGAGCTTGCTTTGTAGCTTAAGATCATCTAGTGGAGCTCTTTAGTGTAGCAAGTGTGAGAGCTCTTAGTGAGTAGTGACTTAGCCATTTGTGTGTCTAGCGATTATAGTAACTAGAATTGTTAGATAGGTGGCTTGCAACCCTTGTAGAGCTAGAGCAAGTTTGCATTTTGCTATTTGTCATACTAATCAAATTGCTCTAGTGATCTTGTAGATTTTTAAATAGGCTATTTACCCCCCTCTAGCCATATTAGGACCTTTCAGCACCCGAGGAGATACATCGACGATCAAGATAACAAGAAGGATATGGGTGTATAAGTCAACACTGGGAACCTGGGAAGAGACATCTAACTGTGGCTCCACTGCACACTATGTGGTAAAAGATATAAACTAGTATGGGTAGTCTATTGGGTAGACTTTGCTAGATAACCTCACACTCTCCGTGCATTGTCGGACACTCCGCCCTGCTGATGGACACTCCGTTGTGTTGGGTACCGAGGTGAGTTGCCTCTGGGTTGGTTCTGCTCAGGTTGGCGGATACTCCGTGGAGATCATGGATACTCCGATAGGTTCGAGACTTAGTGATTCCTAGGGTTCGCTGATAACATCGGATGATCCGGTCTATTGACGGACACTCTGGTAGAAACTAGGTTTCTCGGGTTACTGGGTTACTGCCTTCTATAATTCATCGGGTGCTCCACCGTGAGGGACGGAACGCTCCGGTGTGAACTGGTTACTCTTGGGTTGTTGGCTATTAGACTCTATAATTCGACAGACACTTCGCGGGATTACCACGGACACTTCGGTGGTCTAGGCTGACTATGAATAAGGCTTCCTAGTAGTTTTTTGAGGGTTTGGCGCACACTCCATCGAATTGACGGACACTCCGTAAATCGGGCGACAAAACCTATGCTCTTGGGAAATCCTAGGTTCAAGCTTATATTTTGTGGAGTTGTACTTCTTGCATGTGCCAAACCTTCCTAAGGCAGCTTAGGTGGCTTACTAGACTCAAGATAGCTAGGTTTTTAGCTAGTTTCACTACGTGTGGCTAGGGCTTTAGGATCCAAACCGAATACTCATGAGAGAGGAGGTAAACCTTGAGATTGAGATGAAGATCCTTAGCTCTAAAATTGAGAACTCCCATGGCCAGAGGGTTGAAGTTCCAAACTTCCTTCATTACCACTTCTCCATCCAAGAGATTGGTTACTTATAGGCTTCTCCTTGCAAGGCACTAAAAGATGAATCAAGGATCAATCCAAGGGATGCTTGAGTGCTTGAGCTAGTTGAAGATTTCTTGAACTTACTTACGTATGATGGAATCACCATCAACAAGGAATTCCTTCATTTCTTGTTAAAAAACCATGGATCACTCTTGGGAGGGGGGAATCAAGAAATAGGACTCTTCTATTGAACTCACCAAGAACAAGATTGGAAATATTGATGGTGTCCATGAAGTGGTGTTGGTGCTTCCTTCCTTCCTTCCTCTTCTCTTCTCCCTTCCAATCCTTTCTCTCTCTAGTTCTAGGGTTCATCCTTGTTCTTGGGGTGTAGAGAAAGAGGGGGAGTAGCAAATGAGTGAGTGAGTGAGTGAGTGAGAGGGTGGGCTTCAGCTGACAAAGATCCCAATTCGTGCTGACATGTGGGTCTAGGGCCATAAATGGAAAAAACACTTATTTCCACTTAACTCTGTGTTGTCTTAGTTTCTATCGGAGGATCCGATATCCTAGTGGATCGTCCGGTAGTCTCTGTCTCATGCTGAATTGATTAAGTCATTGAATCATGGATGCCAGTGGCTAATGTATCTTTCCCACATGTGTTCTTGAGATGTAATTGGTGTCGATGATGTCAATAAGACAAACACCAGTCCAAGTAGAGGTTCTCTTTCTCTATGCTGGGCGTGTTAACGGATTCTTGGTGTTTTCTCTTGAGTAACACGACATGAATTTCCCTAGGAGGTCCAGTAGTTGATTCCTCTATACATCCAAAAATGACCGCCTAGGTTGTAACGGGTTCCAGGTCGTTACACTTATGTTGATTTGTTGTGAGTGAAAACAGTGTCCATTCACTGAAAAGTAGTGTTGCAGAGCATGGCGTATAAGTTTTGGGCTTGCCATGATTTTGGTTGGATAAAATTGGAAGCCAACTAAGCAGTCCTTTAAAAGAAAGAGACTTGCAATAATGAAAATCCACCATACTTGGTGGGCCAGAAAGAACGCAAGGCCGATGACCACATGCGCGTAGCACATGCCCGCGAGGCCCAAATGGCACCACCAGCAGCGAACGAGTCAATGCACCAGTCTCGCCGGCTTCTAGACCCATGTGGAACATTCCAGAACTGCGGCACCACATAAATACTCCGCTACCCCGGACCTTGCTGACCCTCCCTCTCGATCCGAAAACCCCTCCAACCCTAGCCGCCTCCTGCAAGCTTCAGTCCGAGCTCAGGAATCAGGGCGCCATGGCGACGGAGACGGAGACCTTCGCCTTTCAGGCTGAGATCAACCAGCTGCTCTCCCTCATCATCAACACCTTCTACTCCAACAAGGAGATTTTCCTCCGCGAGCTCATCTCCAACTCATCCGATGTAAGTCAGCCCCGTTCCATGTCGAAGTCTGGATGCATCTCAGTGCGTTAGTCGTTAGTAATAGGTTTGATGCGTTACTGTTTGGGCGGTGACTTGTGCTATGGTGTGATTACACACTGCGAGATGTGCAATCTTTTCGGCAGCCAATCCGAATCTGTGCATCTCAGCGTTTTGTAAGCGGTTAATACTGTTTCTGACGTTTGATTTTGCGCTCTGACTTTAGTGCTGTTTTTTTTGTGCGACTTTTGCAGGCATTGGACAAGATCAGGTTCGAGAGCCTCACTGACAAGAGCAAGCTCGATGCGCAGCCTGAGCTGTTCATCCACATTGTCCCAGACAAGGCCTCGAACACCCTCTCCATCATCGACAGCGGCATCGGCATGACCAAGTCCGACCTCGTCAACAACCTCGGTACCATCGCCAGGTCTGGGACCAAGGAGTTCATGGAAGCCCTTGCTGCCGGCGCTGATGTGTCCATGATTGGCCAGTTCGGTGTCGGTTTCTACTCTGCCTACCTCGTCGCCGAGAGAGTCGTCGTGACCACCAAGCATAACGATGACGAGCAGTACGTGTGGGAATCCCAGGCGGGCGGGTCGTTCACGGTTACCCGTGACACGTCCGGGGAGCAGCTTGGCAGGGGTACTAAGATCACACTGTTCCTAAAGGACGATCAGGTATGCTGGTAGCTGGATCAATCAAAGCTCGTTATTGTGCTATCTGTTGCAATGCATGATGTAATCGTCTTCTAGTTGCATTATCCAAGTATGCCTGCGTTTTGTCTAGCTGTCCTTCAACTATCCTGTACAACTGATACTGATAGTACTACAGGGCTTCTGGTTACTAGGAATTGTTCTTTTTGATACTAGACCAGATAAATTACTGTTATGCCTGATGTTGTCTATTAGTCCTAAGGAATTGTTCTTTTTGATACTAGACCTGATAGATTACTGTTATGCCTGATGTTGTCTATTAGTCCTAAGATGGTAAAGTTTATGAGAAGTCCTAAGATGGTAAAGTTTATGAGAAATATAGGCTTGTGCTGTTTTGGATCATTAAGTTGACCCAAAATTTGCTAAAATGAAAAATGCCATCTCCACCTCACTAATTTATGGGAGAGGGGGATGAACTTAAATGGGATGCCACTATCATTAGTTAGCTGATCCGAAGTAAGCCATGGGTAGAACACTTGCATTCCTATGTATAATATTTGGGGTATCGTTTCTTATAGCTTACTTGATATTCCATCATATACACATCAGGGAAACAGTTCAACACGCTCTTCTGCAAATTGTGATCTTAATTATAAGCCAACTTTCTTATCAGCGAGATGTTTCCCTGAAAATTAGCACTTGCATACCGAATGCAGCATCCAAGTTTGTTTAATATTTGTTTAAAAACTGTGATACATAGTCTAGTTGGTTGCAAAGTAATGTGTTTATCGTTTTGAAGTGAACATGTAATTGTGAAGTGCTGTTGTTCGGGGTATGTTAATTTTTATATGCTTGCTTTTCTGTATCCATTATATATGCCAAATATTCTTTGTAATGTCCTTTAAAGAAAATAAATTGGTTAATTATTTATAGAGCCGTTAAACTGTACAAACTACATGATCTTGTCATTAATTGGGTCATTGATTATTCAGAAATGTGTTTATTATTCTCTGCAATGAATTGCTTTTCTGTGAAAGCTGCTGGTGTTACTTGTACTCAACTTTGAACTTCCCACTTGCAGCTGGAATACCTTGAGGAGCGTCGCCTCAAGGATCTGGTCAAGAAGCACTCTGAGTTCATCAGTTACCCCATCTCCCTGTGGACTGAGAAAACAACTGAGAAGGAAATTTCTGATGATGAAGATGAGGAAGAGAAGAAAGACACTGAGGAGGGCAAGGTTGAGGATGTTGACGAGGAGAAGGAAGAGAAGGAAAAAAAGAAAAAGAAGATCAAGGAGGTTTCTCATGAGTGGTCGTTGGTCAACAAGCAGAAGCCCATCTGGATGAGGAAGCCAGAAGAGATCACGAAGGAAGAATATGCAGCCTTCTACAAGAGCTTGACAAATGACTGGGAGGAGCATCTGGCTGTGAAGCACTTCTCTGTGGAGGGTCAGCTGGAGTTCAAGGCTGTTCTCTTTGTTCCTAAGAGGGCCCCCTTTGATCTCTTTGACACCAAAAAGAAGCAAAACAACATCAAGCTCTATGTGCGTCGGGTGTTCATCATGGACAACTGTGAGGAGCTGATCCCTGAGTGGCTGAGCTTTGTTAAGGGTATTGTTGACTCTGAGGACCTTCCCCTCAATATCTCTCGTGAGACTCTTCAGCAGAACAAGATCCTGAAGGTGATCCGGAAGAACCTCGTGAAGAAGTGTGTTGAGCTCTTCTTTGAGATTGCGGAGAACAAGGAGGACTACAACAAGTTTTATGAGGCTTTCTCCAAGAACCTCAAGCTTGGCATCCATGAGGACTCGCAGAACAGGAGCAAGATTGCTGAGCTTCTGAGATACCACTCCACCAAGAGCGGTGATGAGCTGACCAGCCTCAAGGACTATGTGACCAGGATGAAGGAGGGACAGAACGACATCTACTATATCACTGGCGAGAGCAAGAAGGCAGTGGAGAACTCCCCCTTCCTGGAGAAGCTGAAGAAGAGGGGCTATGAGGTCCTGTACATGGTTGACGCTATTGACGAGTATGCTGTTGGTCAGCTCAAGGAGTTTGAGGGAAAGAAGCTTGTCTCTGTCACAAAGGAGGGTCTGAAGCTTGATGAGACCGAGGACGAGAAGAAGAGGAAGGAGGAGCTGAAGGAGAAGTTTGAGGGCCTGTGCAAGGTCATCAAGGAGGTTCTGGGTGACAAGGTTGAGAAGGTGGTGGTGTCTGACCGCGTTGTGGACTCACCGTGCTGCCTTGTCACCGGTGAGTATGGCTGGACTGCCAACATGGAGAGGATCATGAAGGCACAGGCCCTGAGGGACTCGAGCATGGCTGGCTACATGTCGAGCAAAAAGACTATGGAGATTAACCCGGAGAACCCAATCATGGATGAGCTCCGCAAGCGTGCCGAGGCTGACAAGAATGACAAGTCAGTCAAGGATCTCGTGATGCTGCTGTTTGAGACTGCTCTCCTGACCTCTGGCTTCAGCCTGGATGACCCCAACACCTTCGGCACCCGGATCCACCGCATGCTCAAGCTCGGTCTAAGCATCGATGAGGACGAGTCTGCTGAGGCTGAAGCTGAGATGCCTCCGCTGGAGGACGACGCCGGTGAAAGCAAGATGGAGGAGGTCGACTAAGCCTCGGATGCTTGTCGTTTATCCCTAGTTACCTGTGATAATCTTGAGCCTGACCTGTGATAATCTTTCGAGGATTTTGGCACGTTATCTGTTGTCCTGCTGGCCAGGCGATGAGTCTGGTATAGCTGTTATGGTACTCTGGTTTAACATTTTGTCGTTATATCCGTAATGCATAGTACATGTTGTACGTGCCGTTCTATCTTTGCGTTTTTTTATTACTATATACTAGTGGCTCGAGTAGCCTTTGTGTTCTTTAGTAAAAAATGCTCGATTTATTTCGACTGGACTCGTTGTTTTAGTATACTAATAAAAAATGCTCATCAAAATGTGTTCAGAGAATAGGGCCCGTCATGTTCAAAGCAGAGTTACTATATCCTGATACTGTTTGTGAACGCAATCAAGCATTGGTTTCACCAAGTAGGACATACAAAATCATCATATATACAAAATCATCATATGAGTTTAGCATATGATAAAAACATAATCTGTTCTAATCACGTGGATTCACCAATTCAACAGTAGATGTATCACAACGGACATTCCTGGTTGGTGCCTTATTGGACAAATGCAAGATGAAACAACGAGCTCATTTTGAAGTGATTGAGGGATTATCAAAGTGCTAGAAAATTTCAAATTTCAGGACTCAGCGGAAATGATTCACAGCGCACGGCACGAGATGTATCTCATCCGTAGCAAGTCAGGGAGTCCAAGTTACTTGTCAACTTATCAGGTGCTTCTCAAACGTTTCACATCCATAGTCCATACATATTACAAGGATGCAAAGGCAAAGTTTCAAAAACTAAATTATAAGCAAAAAGTAAAGATGTTTCATTTATTATAAGTGACAATGAAGTTAAGATGTTTATCGTCGCAAGTTTTTCTAGGCCATCTTCGGCATGGTTAACTGCAACTCGAATAGTGTTTGTGATTACTGAATATGGAGAACAAAGAAGAATACTGATTATCTTCAAATTTTTCTAGGCCATCTTCGGCATGGTTAACAAGTTTTTCTAGGCTACCTTCGGTAATTATCAGGAATTAAGAGAACAAAGAAGAATATGATACTGTTTGAGATTACTACTGCAATCAAAGCATCCATGATGGCATACCAAATTTCACTATGGCTGTCTATATGCTAAAAATAAAATTTGTGCTCCTGCCCACGTGGACTAGTAATACAATTCAACAGTACATGGCTACATGCATTTCAAGACCTATTCCATGTTGGCATGCATTGTATTCCAAGAGGGTTATCTTCAAGTCACGCAAGGAGTTCAGCATGCTACAACAAATTTTAACAGTGACAGAAAACTGCGTATACAACGGAATTATGCCAATGAGACATGCCCAGAAAACATAACTCAAATATATCAAGTCCAAATTGCTTGCTGAGTTTTCGGGTGACTAACACACATGGCCCCGTTCGGCTGGAGGAATTTGGATGAAAAACATTGTTCTGGATGAAATGTTGTGAAAGAAAAACATTGTTCCGGATGAAAAAAGAAGCGGATCAAGCCGGGTTTAAGGGCAGACGAATGGGACCATATCGCTCCCACACTGGTGACAATAATGCAAAGTCAAACCTTCACAAAATAAGTTTAAGGCAATAGCCTTGGAGGAAGAGACGAATAATGTCAAAGAGTCAGGTATACTAAGACATTTTATTTCTTAAAATCTAGGAGGCTTCCACTTGTAAAAATAAGAAGAGCAGGTCTGATGCAAGCGGTAGAGTCTTACCGCCTGTGACTGGAAGGTCTCAGATTCGAGTCACGGTTTCCTCGTATTGCACAGGCGAGGGTAAGGCTTGCCACTGACACCCTTTCCCAGACCCCGACCCTGCACAGAGCGAAAGCTCTTTGCACTGGATCCATCTTTTTTTTTACGGGGCTTCCACTTGTAAAGCATTTCACAGTTCTACAATACGTAAATATACGATCATGTGACGGCAAGAGACAGAAGTACTTAATCCATCCTAAATTGTAAGACGTTTGACTTTTTTGACACCAAATTTGACCACTCGTCTTATTCAAAAATTTATGTAAAATATCACTTCTTTCGTCGTGGTTTGGTTTATTAATAAAAATTCTTCAAGAATGACTTAAATTTGACTATATTTACACAAATTTTTTGAATAAGACGAGTGGTCAAACTTGGGGCCAAAAAAGTCAAACGTCTTACAATTTGAGATGGAGGGAGCAGTACATAAGAACGATGCAAGGACATTGCAAACCTATACTTTGGACGTTCTGTTTCTAGGTATCATCCTTTATGCAGTGCAAAGAAACAGCGGACGTCACCTGGACTTCGCTCCCTACGTCACTTGGAGTTCCAACACATCGCAATGTGCTAAACACAGGTAACGACAAAACTTTCATAGTTGTGTACTACCATCCACATTTTTCTTGTCAAAGATCCAAATAGCTCCACATACTCCGTTGCTGCCTTAGGTGGCATAAAGGAAGCAAACAATGAAGCCCATAACAACACCAGAACTATCTTTGAATTTTCATTTGACGAAGCCAATCCAAACCAAGTGACCCCCGTCTCTTTCATAATTCTTTGCTCTAATCATCATGGTTTGTCCTGGTTTGACATGAACAAGGTTTGTCATAATCAAGTCTTCGATAATTAAGTTACTTCTTTTCCAATGCTTAAGGTACTAAGCAAATGCACATGCCCTATCTATAAATGTACTTACGAGAGCACTGCCACGAATGCTCAAGGCATACAGATTCATCTAGCATTCACGATAGAAGGAAAAGATGGGCTCACAGAGCTGTGGTTCTTGCTATGTGAAATCCATTCTGGACAGGATGAAGCCCAGATGCCTGGAAGGAAGGCCGCGTCGCTGTGAGACCAGCACAGCCAGGAGCAGGGCAGAAGCAAGGCAAGACACTCTTGAAGACATCATGTATTCTCCACAGAGCATCGAAGGCGATGCACTTGGGGCACCATCTCCTCGGAGGCATTCTCCAAAGGTCTGCCGACTTAACATGGACTGCTCTTATGAGAACAACTCTCCAAATGTCAGGGAGAGCTTCTCCATTGATCGAATGTCCATGAGGAGCCAAAACAGTGTTGTCAGAAGGGTTAGCTTCAGATTGCCTGACGAATCTGATGTCTTCATCATCCCAGCGCGCAAAGATCTTGATGAGTACTCCACTGACGATGAATCCACAGAGGATGTAAGTGAAGAAATTGATCCAAAGAAACCTCATTATGTAATAACTAGATACTATTAATGTTGCTCCACTGTGCAACATCAAGATGACTAGAAGAAATGTGTAACACAGAGAGAAAAAAACTAGTCACTGCATAGATGGTTGCTTTATCAGGGGATATACCATATGCCACTTTAGGACTTGTCAATCATATTCCAATCCATGCAGGACTGCATGAGCATGAGTATATGCACTTTTATGTATTCCGCTGTCCAGTTCCCCGAAGTATTGTACTCCCTCCATCCCAAATTATAAGTCATTCCAAAAATCTTGGAGTCAAATCATCTCAAGTTTGACCAAATTTATATAATAAGATAATAACATTTATGATACCAAGTAAGTATCATTAGGTTCTTCACTAATTATATTTTCATACTATACCTATTTGATGTCATAAATCTCTGTAACTCTTTCTATAATTTTGGTCAAACTTGAGATGCGTTCTCCAAGATTCTTGGAATGACTTATAATTTGGGATGGAGGGAGTAATACACAGTTCTTCCACCTTGTTCTGGAAACTGGAGAATGTCTGAGAAAAGGTTCTATGTTTTACAGATCTCCAACTTGTGCAAGTACCTTTCTCGTCAAAATGTTCAATTAGCTGTACAAAGTTCTGAACTACTGATAGAAAATAAATAAATAAATAATAATGGAATGACAGTCGAGCACACAACAGACATATCTATAAGTAGGCATCTTTTTTCTTTAACAAAATAATCAGTTCCTAATGTTAACATACATTCAGTAAATCAGGGCCAGAAAGAGAAACACCAGCTGTTCTACTTATATACACTTATCTATATTCAGATTTGAAGCCTTCTGTTAGAGCAACAACCTTTGAATTTAGCTTAGGTTGTAGCCTGGAAACAGCCTGACGAATATCCTACAAAATCATCATTTGGGTCAGATTTGTGGTGCCATTGACAATAATTTGGGTCAGATTAGTAGCCATTGACAATGATTTGGGTCAGATTAGTGGCCATTGACAATGATTTCATGGGTTGGCTACATACCTCAAGACTATATCGATTTGAGAAATGAGTGAGTACGATTGTTTCGTTCCTGAACCACTGGGAATGCTCCATTATCTATACACGACATAGTGGGTGTAGGTTAGCAACTGGAGCAGTAATCATTTCTTATATTCATCAGGAGTTCCAAAAGGCTCATCAGCAGGTGTAGGGAGTATCAGCACGGAAATTGTCACCTCAGAAAGATGCATGTGGCCATGTTCCCTAGCGTGCTCAACATCAACATGGTCATCTAGGAACGTTGCCTGCAGAGTGTAGACTTATGTTGGTACTAAATAATAAAAGCGGCGAAGAACCTCAAATTGCTCTTCATGTTTCATATTTGAAGTACATCTGATGAATAAGCTAGTGAAATTATTGTTTCATTTACAGTATGTAAGAACAGATACTGGATGTGTAAAGACAATACCTCAGTTATGAGAACCTTTGCTCTCAGGGCATCTGCATTTCTTGGGTCAAGAATAAAATCAGACTTTGTATCTCCTGTGAAGGCAACTTCTGGGTACAGTATGGTATCCGTAATCTAATATTAAAATGTGTGGTGAATACCATGTGGGAGATATTCCTGAGAAATAGGGGCCAGTTCAAAAGTACGGCACAGCTTACCTCGGTTCCTGATTGCTTCAGTTTCATTATTTGACTACCCTTCAAATGAGCATACTGTTTTTTCAACTTTCTTCGGATAGAGTAGATGACATAACCCTTTACACCATTCACAAGATGGATAATGTCATTAAGCATTAAATTGTGACCAATAACAAAAATACATGTCTGCTAGCTCTAAGGAGCAGAACCTGGCTGGGTATAGCGTGGTATGTCTGAAATGGCCTGGCAACAAGATCATTACGTATTTCATATGTCTCTCCTGAAAGAAGTTGTTGCATTATAAGGAACAAGCAAGCAGAAAACATTCAAGGCAGCAGTGAAGCAATATCCATACCCAAATCAAGTGCAACTAATTCAACTTTCAGCTCAATTTGACTCATCCTACGATGGACTTGAAGCAGATCCTCAACATCATCCCTGATGCAGGGTGGTACAAATACAGTAGGAGGCTTCAAGTTGTAGAGGCCACGGGTTGCTATGTACATTGGAAGACCACCCTGCATGATCACCATAGCAGAAATTGATGTGGTAAGCATCAGTGGGCCATTGATAGTTTGTAAGAGCTGGACTTAGCAATGGCACATGTAAATCTTAGTTAGAGGTGTACAAATAGGCAAACCAAGTAAGAACAGAATTAGAGCCTGCAAATATGAAAACAGGGCCCGTGGCGCTCACGATGTGGTCGAGGTGGGCGTGGGTAATGAAGAGATAGTCCTGGCTGACGGCGAACTGCGGCCCGCGGCCGATGTCGAACGCGACGTTCAGCGACGGCACGGTGACGCAGGTCTCGTGCCCGCCCACCGAGATCCCCTCGATTGCGTACCCTTCCACCTCCACGCCCTTGCGCTGCACCTGGGCGCGCGCGCGACGGTACTCCTCCTCGTCTGCCAGCGCGCGGTCCAGCACCGACAGAAGCCCGCCCCCCTTGCCTCCGCCTCTGCGGCTGCCGCTGGTGGCGGTGGAGGAGGAGGACTCCACTGGCTTCCTAGCGGCGAGGATCCGGAACCGGGAGCCCCGGGCGGAGGTGCGGGAGAGGACACGGAGCGACGGGAGGGAGAAGAGAGAGGCGGTCGCCATTTCCGGGGCTGTGAATTGGGGAGGCGGGATGAACGGTGGCGAGTCGCCGACGGCGAGCGGCGGCGCCGCGGGGGTTCTGGGGTTTGGACTTTTGGTGAGCTCCAGAGCTCATTCTGGAGGATAACGAGATGTATTCGCATCGCAGCCCCTCTATTGTTGCAATATCTGCTAGCCTCGCTGCAGCTGAGCGCAGAGGCAATATCCGGTGAATTATTAGTGGAGAAAAATGCCAACAATCAAGCAACAAAGTGGCAATCAAGTACAGATAAAAGTAGAGCTCGTTTTTTAAAAAAAAACACGGAGAGGCAACTCGAGCATCTCCGAGAGATCTCAATATCTTTTCTAAATGCTACGGAGAGAGAATTTTATGAAAAAATTACCCTCTAACAGAAATGTACATTTAAATATAGCCATTTTCTATTTGGGATTTTTCGCTAGCCAAAAATAAAAAAACAAGAATGACTCAGTGTGCATGAGATATAGAAAAACTGTTGGAGAGTGAAAAGATATAAAAAAATAAATTTTATGCAAATGGCTCTCCAAATGATGATTTAAAGAGCGAAATTTAGAAAGGTTCTTGGAGATGCTCTAAGCTGCCTGATGCTATATGTATATGACTGATCATATGATACCCTCTTCGTTTTAAATTGTAAACTATTTTAGTTTTATCATAAATCAAAATTTGTTTAATTTTATTCAATCCTGTAGAAAAATATATTACCCTCTGTAATATCAAATAAATACATTATCTAATAAATCTTGTTTGATGTTGTAGATGTTTATAGTAATTTTTTATAAATTTGATCAAATTAGACAAGTTTATTAGGATAAAGATAAAATGATATGCAATATAAAATGGAGAAACTAGAAGTGAAATCCAATTAAAATTACAAATCTAAATTATTATATACAGCCTTCTTGATTGCTATTTATCTTGGAAGGATAGTACGTGCATTACAGCTATGTACGTCACCTTTTATGTTCAAACTTTATTCTTTCTAAAGGTGCTGGCAGGAATTCTACATGTCTTATCTATATCTCTTATAAAGCTAAATTTCATTATAAATTTATCTCAATATGCAAGACATCCACATTATTTCCCGCTACCTATCCACATCACCTCCACTAATAGCCATGTCATTCACTAATTTTCAATCTCTTAATGCAAGCTGTTGGCACCATCTCCACTAAGAGCAGTATAATTTTAATATATAAGAAATGTACAGGGCATTCATATATTGCTATTTGTTTTGCCATTCTATCGTCTTATAATTCGATCTAGTTCTGTTAGTTTTTTATTGGATTCTTTCATTGTTCACAACATTTCCACTAAGCACAATATAATTTCAATATATAAGAATTATAGAGGGCATTCATATATTGTTATTTGTTTTGCCATCCTGTAAAAATATATAGATTTAATTTATACTTGCAACAATTTTATTTCTAAGAAAGTTCCGCAGCAACGCGCGGAGTATCTGAAGCAAAATAAGTCTGATCATGAGGCTGAAAACAAGAAAAAAAAGAAAAAAAAGTGATCTCTGGAAAAGCTGAAAGATATATGTAGATACATGGTAAAAATTTATGTACTTAAAAAACTAGAACAGCTTATAATTTGGGATACAGGAAATAATAGTACCCAACAATTCCACTTAGAGGCTACTGAATGGCTCCTATCTGTTGATTTAATACATCATATATCCATACATATATACAGTGCACAGTTATTTACACATTTTTAAAAACAATACACTACGACGAATAGCGTTACTATTTACAGGAATTTTACACTACTTATCACTGGCTGCCAAGTTTTGGCAGATCCAACCAGCAAACTAACTTCATGTGACAAATCTTCGTTGGTCTTAGACTCTTGGACAGGAGACAGAACCTCTGGCTCAGTGAAGGCAACATTGCAGCTAACAATCATTCTTGAGTAAGAAGTGAGGACATATGCATCTATGACGGAGAACCCCTTGATGATGGGCAACTGGAAGCCTTGCTCGAGATATGAGTTCACATAAGGTACAAACAATTTTTTCAGCAAAATCCTCAGCACAGTCTGCAAGCATAACAACATTCATATACTATTAGACAGGCGACATATGAAGTTTAATACAAGATATCAAAGCAATCCTGAAATTTAAGTGCAACGACAATGCTCCATGCTGCCAAAACTACAGTGCGTAGCATTACTTAGAAAGATTGCAGCCTATGATGGCATCCTAAACCTCTATAACAGTATTTATTGGATTACAAAAAGTTATGGTGTTTCAATTAGTTAGTGATCTCCAATATCGATTGGACTGCCAAAAATAATTGTATCTGCAATTTCATATACCTACCCACTTGCCCGAGTAAGTGATCTCAAAGCTTGAATTGTGCTTAAGGGGTGTGCTGCATGCAATTTAAGGCCCTGCCCCTAGGATACAAAATAGGAAAAAGACAAAAAATAAAAAATATAGTCAAGCAGAACCACCTGCACTAGACTGGTGTGGAGTTTTCCAACTTTGCTCCACTTCAAGGTAAATGAGAAATAATCCAATTCCACTCTCCCAACAAGATTATTCTCTGATACTGCTGCAGCTCCAGAAACAGCAACCGACTACAGAAGCAAAGGCCATTTTCAGTAACTACAACAGTACATGTTGGAAAACTGGACAGTGCATGCATTTTCAAGAAGATACAAAAAGTAGAAGGAAAAAATCTACATAACCCCCTAACTATTCAGGGTGGACTACTTCACCCTAAAACTATAAAACCGGATTTTCTACCCCTGAACTTTCCAAAACCGGTTAAATAACAACAAGCGGTTTTGGACGGTGGTTTTGTTATAGTGACGGTGGTTTTGCCTTTTTCTTTTTTATTTATTTCCACTGAATCTTTGAAAAATCATAGTAAAACACAAAAAAATCATAAAATGAAAAATCCAATTTTGTTGGACTCTGCATTATTAGATCTACACAGTGAACATATAATATGATATGCTTTAGTACAAAGTTTTTGTTGTAGCTTTAGATTTATGTTTTTTTGTAATTAATTGGAATAATTCATAGCTGCAGCTTCTATGGTCCAATTGTGGTGAAATTTTTATGTTGGTACTAAGTTATACATGATCCAATGAGTATGAAATTTTTACTACAGTTCAAGCATACAATAATTAGCCCACCATAAAAATTTCACCACAATTGGACCATAGAAGGTGCAGCTATGAATTATTCCATTTAATTACAGAAAAGCATAGACCTAAAGATACATCAAAAACTTTGTACTAAAGAATACCATATTATATGTTCACTTTGTAGATCTACTCATGTGGAGTCCAACAAAATTGGATTTTTCATTTTATGATTTTTTCTACGATTTACTATATTTTTTCAAAGATTTAGCGGAAATAAATAAAAAATAAAAAGACAAAACTACCGCCATTGTAGTAAAACCACCGTCCAACACCGCTTGGGGGGGGGGTGTTATTTGACCGGTTTTGGAAAGTTCAGGGGACAGAAAATCCGGTTTTATAGTTTGGGGGTGAAGTAGTCTACCCTGAATAGTTCGGGGGGTTATGTAGACTTTTTCCAAAAGTAGAATATAATAAGACCTCCTTATAAAATTAATCAACAATATGTCAGCATAATCACACAAAACAGTTTAATTGGGAAAACATAAACATGTATAAAAAATTTAGTTTCATTGAAAATTCTCATTGAGTGAAAAGCCTGAGATGCTTGAGCCTAGCACAAAACAATATTACTGTCAGATTGCGGACTCCAGAAGCTGCAACATAATGCCACTCCAAATGGATTATTTTGTTGCTTGAGTGCCTTAACTAAGTTGTTAAAGCAAAGATGGATAGAATCTCACCACTGATATGCATGCAACTGGAACTATCTCACCAAAATCCAAGACATTAACTGTGACATCTAAGTCAACTGTGGCATCAATTCTACCCACATTAATCCTCACAAAGGGAGGCGAAACTGCAGAGATATTCAGTAGCATATCATCGTCAGGATACTCTCGATACAATCGAGGAACCAAAAATCTCCAGCTAGCAGTGTTCAAAAGAAACTGTTCAGTAACCTTGTCCACCATCCGTTGCAGCAAACCAGCCTGAATGATCAAAAGTGTAGTATCAATCAGAATATAACAATTACAGTTCAAAAAAGAAAAAAGGGTAACGGTCGAAGTCCACAGCTCCACTGTTAGAGGAGTCAAGGGCCTATTGGGCCTTAGCCCATTAGAGTTAATTAGTCACTTGCTTAGGGGCCAAGTCAGACCTCTCTATATAATGACTTGGCCCCTAAGCAAGCGACTAATTAACTCTAATGGGCTAAGGCCCAATAGGCCCTTGACTCCTCTAACATCCACATTGACAGTTAAGAAAATATTGTGCTTGTGACAAAAGAAAAGGAGCGTTTACTTTACTTGTACCTATCAAGAAAAATGACAGGTTCATTTATGAATTATATCTTTTTGAGCGGAAAATACAGCAGGGGAGGCCCCCACTGTAAACTTTTTATTTAAACAAAAGAAGCAGCAACTCTATACAAGAGATAACAAAAAAGGGAAGCAAGCCCGTCATTTATGAATTATATCAAATGAATTGGAACATACCTTGAAGTAGAGAGCTGAAACAGAGTTGAAAACATCTTCATCCAATGAAATCCAAAGCATTCTTGAGGAGCTCCCAAGAGGTAATGCAAATTGGGTATCTCCAAGAAGCATGTCTCTGGGAGCAGTTTCATCCGATGGAATAAATAAGCCATCTATATCAAACTCAACAGAGGAGCTCTTGAATAGTGGATGATTAACAAAAGTCACATTCATCGCAGCAACGCTATCAAGATCAATTTTCTTTGGAAGGTTTCCCAGGAAAGAGTCAAGCTTCAGTGCACCTTCCATTACTTTGTTCTTAATTGCATTTTCCACCGCTGATCTGATATGATTACTGAAACTATCTATAAACCTACAAACAGTAAGCAGAAGCAACATCTCACACATGTCCTCATCAGATTCAAGTAAGATGCGCACTAAAGTTCATATAAAAATAAATCAGGTTGGTTCATTTCAGGAACAGATGGAAGTACTCAAGAGGATTCTACCAGAATTTTCTATTTACTGTAACAACAAATGAAAGTAAAATGAGGTTGAGATGCAAAGATATGTGCATGATTTCCACTTCTTGCTGACAAAGGAAAAATCCGATTTACTGAGGTTGAGATGCAAAGATATGTGCATGATTTCCACTTCTTGCTGACAAAGGAAAAATCCGATTTACTGAGTGCACCCTCAAAGGAATTAACAACATCGTGCATATACAACAAATCGAGAACCACATACACTTGATAGAACCAAGATGCTCCTCCATTTAGTGTTATGTCTAAGTCCTCCATATAACAGCTACATTCTGTAACAGACAGCTTGATAGATCCATTCTGATTCTTCATGACCATGGAAACACCAACCTCCATTCCTTCAACCTTAGCAAAAAGTATCTATGAATACACCTTGTACTTTCATATCATATACATACAGGTGAAAAGTGTCTAGTATGTAGAATACAGTTGAAGTTACAGGATGTATAAGAACAGCTGGGCAAGGTGCTAAGAATAGTAACGACATAAACTCTGAATCCAGTTAACTTAGCTGCTTGTACTTGGTTCAACATTACGGTTTCGAAAAGTACTAAGTGACATCTTTTGCATTGCTGAACAACCAGCTTGTTACTGAAAAACTTTCACTATCTAGGTGCCTTCTATAATTCAGTTTTTATATACTCATAAAACTATCACTGGGCTGAAATGTTTGTCAAATTTTATCTTACAGGACAGATTACAGACTGTCACCTTGAACTGAAGCTAAGTATAACATTATGCTGCTAACTATAATTTGCAATGTCTCATTTCATGAGAATGTGCTCATAGCAAGATGGTAGACCTCCAAGTGGAGGCCCTGGTTCTCACAAAAAAGGCTATTGCTGTCTTTTCCCCATGGCTGTGGCATGGTGGGTAGTAGTGGGCTCTCAGGTCAGGGCTTTCACTCCACCTTAAGTGCAACATCTTCTGGATGCGTGTTGAGTGTTTTTTTATACTATCTCATATTTCATAGAAACATACTCCCTTCATCCCAAAATAAGTGCACATCTCGCTTCTCGAAGAGTCAAACATTTTTAAATTTGGCTAAGTATATATAAAAAAGTAATCATATTTATGATGTGCAACAAGTATCATTAGATTGACATTAGAACATACTTTCATAATAAATTTATTTAGAGATACAAGCATTGATATTACCACCTGTGACCGGAAGGTCTCGGGTTCGAGTCGCGGTCTCCTCGCATTGCACAGGCGAGGGTAAGGCTTGCCACTAACACCCTTCCCCAGACCCCGCACAGAGCGGGAGCTCTCTGCACTGGGTACGCCCTTTTTATACAAACATTGATATTATTCTCTATGTGCTTGGTCAAATTTAAAAGGGTTTGACTCCCTGGAGAGCGAGATGTGCACATGGAGGGAGTAATAGACACTAAAGAAGGCGCATAGGTAACCACTCTGTTTTGTCTTTATTACTTATAAGGTACTCGTCTACCATCTGGAGAGCTGAAGCTTGAAAGTACCTTCAGCACCACTCAATTTGGCAGCATCATGGATTCTAGAGGGTTTATATGAATCCATTTTAAACATAGTAATAAGTGCCAATTAGTACTCACTTCTCAGATGATTGATTCTACTTCTGACAGAAAATAGATACTCCAAAATTCAAGTGTTGCACGATCAGTCTCTACTTAATAACAAAACGATGCGTATATCTCCTACTCAGTATATTAAAAAAATGGCCAGTATCATATGATTCAATTAACAGCTACCAATCAGCAAGCCATGTCCTGGGGAACATAACTGATAGAATATCAGCCAAACAGGAGTCCCGTTTATACCTGGATCGAAGCATTCCCTCTGTCGGATATGGTCACAATCCAGGCGCTGTACGAGTAGTTCCACTCCATGGTGAGGTTCGCGCTGGCCAACGAGGCGGCCACGACAACACCCGTGTCCCCCACAGCGACGGTGGAGTTGGTGACGGCGAGGCCGTTGAGCACAATCCCGGATGCGGCCATGCGGACGGTGCCCACGAGGGGGATGCTCATGGTCCTCTCGATGTCCGGCACGTTCAGGGGCGTGAGGGTCGCGACGGCACGGGACAAGAGCAGGTCCTTGGCGAAGTCGAGGCCCGACTGCGAGATGACGACGGAGATGTGTGATGACGACGCGACCGCGGGGGAGGAGGCGGTGAACAGCTGGAGGGTGACGAGAAGGGGGAGGAGGAGAGGGATCCCCATGGCGGTGAGGAGGTTAGCCACTACCTTAGGACCCTAGGTTTGGGGAGATGGTGGCTGAAGTGGGGGTGGCGTAAGGGGGACGAAGACAAGCGCTGCGGCGGTATGGAGGTGTCGAGCTCGCGGCGGCGGTGTCGAACTCACGGCGGCTTTGAACGGTCGTCTTCCCCTGGTTTGGTGAGAGACGTGGAGCGGGTTTGGTTTCGACATTGCTGACGTGGCCGCTGGCTAGGCCGCAGCCCGCAGCGGCATGTCTTTCGAGTCCTAAATGCTAGTCACCTACTCACCGACACGTGGTCCCATTTCATAACTGGTGCATGCGCGGTGAGTTGTGAATTGGGCGAAATACTCGCTTTGGTCCTTCAATTATTGCATGTGATTCTATTTCATCTCTGAATTTTAAAATAGTCATTTTAGTTCTAAAACTTTATTTCTAGGATAAAATTTATTCTATGACTGTAAAGTGATAGTTAAGTCCTCAAACTTTGCATTATGGACTCAATTTTATCCATACACTTATATATTTTTTTAGATTATAAGGCCCTCCACAGTGTGTTGCTAAAGTGCTGTCGGGAAGGAGAAAGAAAAAGTAAGCATAGCTTCTACCACTGTGGGGGTGCTACCAACTCTTGAGTGACGCCAGGAAAAAAGCTAGAGCGGTGAAAGTACTTGCGCCGGTTCCAACTTCTTTAAATATTATAAAGTTATTGTACAAGTAGTTAGCAGTTGAGCCTTCGAGAGGGAAGACGATGAATATTTTATTGAAGTTGTGGGTTCCATGTACGAAGTGGCACCGGTTCTATCTTTTTTACACACTACAGCTCTCCTTGCCTGATGCTTCATTTGCTGTAGCTAGACCCACATTTTTCCTGGCCTCACTACCACATTGTGGACGGCCTAAGGGGCCAAGCCCCTACATGCGGTGATTTTATTAATAAACATTAGAGTTTACAAGAAAGTTCAAGATAAAAAAAGAAACCAAAAAAAATACTTTGTAAAGTATGAACTGAAGCCAATTTTGAATCCGTAAGGAAAAGGGTTGACATGATCTTTCCTTTACTCTAAGACTAGTCAAAGCCATTTCTTTGTTGATGGTGTTATTGTAGGCCTGAATATTTGGGCTGACAACATTAAATATCAGTCATTTCTAGCCTCCGAAATTGTCCAGCACAGAAGGATGGTGGCATTTAAGAAATTTTTTGAGTTCATCATGTCCTTGCAATTATGACTTCAGGAAAGGATGAGTTCATTGGGTAGTCCAACTCTAAGATGTTCCAGCAGGACCTTGCAAAGGGACGTTCCAAGAATAAGTGATTTAGAGTTTCTTTAGTGTTCAGTTGGCAGAGCTCACAATTGTATGACTGAAGCTGCATGTTTTTCTTTTTCCGTAGGTTTCTTGTGCTCAACATGTGTGTAAGGAGTAACCGGAAAAAAAAAAACTTGTGCTTTGTTGGCAAGGGGTCTTTCATATCCATTTAAATGCAATATGTACTTGATGATGACCTATCAACCTCCTGTAAACCTTGGTTGTCGCAAAATCATTGGAGTCCCAGTTATACCCCTAGATGTCGTTACTATCAGAAAGAGTCAAGCTGTCGTTCCTGAAATTGGGAAAAGGCCGGGACTGACAGAGGCAAATGGAAGAATTGAGTCAATTTCCCTTTAAATTTTTGCCATGCTAATTGTGAGTTGTCTGTCCTTTGCAAAGGAGAAAAGCTCAGGGAACTTCTCCTTGACTGGCATATCTAGCCATGTGTCTTTCCAAAGTAAACAAGATTGGCCATTGTTGATTTGAATTACTGCAAGGCTCTTAATTTTTTTTAAAGCTTCAAATTTGCCCTCCACCAGAATCCACCTTTCTTTTGGAAGTTTGACAACTTTCCATTTGGACAGAGTTTCTCCCAAATTAGGCTACAAGGAATATCGAAGTCATTAAAGAACTTATGCAAGTTTTTCATCATTAGTGCTTCATTATGCTTTCTAAGATCTAGCACTCCCAGGCCACCTTCAGTTTTTGGGTAGACCGACCATTTCCCAAGCAGCTTTTGGTGATTTTCTAGCATTTATTTTAGACCCCTCCAAAGACAATTCTTTCTATGTTTGTCTATTTGCTTGATCACAGTGGGAGGCAGCGCGAGAGAACATAGATAGAAAGTTGGTACGAGGAGAACACTGAATTAACCAATTCAGGTCTACCTGCTTGTGAGAGGAAGCTTAATACACTTGCTAACCTTCCTTTACATCTGTTTAGTAGAGGCAAAAAGTCATCCACCTTGGGTTTTGTGATGCTAAGAGGGAGTCCTAAGTAGGTGAAGAGAAGAGATCTTGTCTGTTAGAGCCCAGTTTTTCCTCAATGAGGTTGATTGGCACAATCATGGATCTGTTGAAGTTAAATTTTAACCCAATTAAGGCAGACGTGTTGAGCAAAGATCTGGGGAATAACAGTTGTCTGGCATCATCTTCAAGGATGATCTGAGTATCATCTGCATACTATAGTATTGGGAAGCCATTGTTGTGACTAAGAGGTGTTGGCAGTTTCAGGAGCCCATGTATTTTGATTTGTTAACCATGGATTGTATCAGATTGGCTGCTATGACAAAAAGTAAGGATGATCATCCTACCTGACCCCTAACCTTGGGCGCTCGGTCTGACCGAACCGAACCGATCGGTTCTTCGGTCTTTTGAAAAGTTCGGTCATCTAAAAACGGAGACCGATCGGTTAGTTTCAGGGCTCAGGACTGAGCAAGTTCGGTCTCGGTTAGTTCGGCTCGGTCTCGGTCCTGACCGAACTAACCGGACTAGACAAAACAACTACTAAATATTATAATTTGTAGCAAATTTTAGCAATATCTTTTTCTATTTAAGGCAAAAATAACAATACAAAATATAGATTAAACTAGGTGATAAGAGTCATGGTTGATATAAACCCACTAGAATAAATATTATATCACTAATAATAGTCTAAAGTAATATTATGTCAACAAAATCCAAATATTCGGTTAGTTCGGTTACCCGAGCTATCTAACCAAACTAACCGTAAAAAGTTCGGGTTGTATACACTCTGAAAGTACAATCAAGCCCTAATTGTGGATTTTGATGATAATGATCACGTAATTAGAGAACTAATGAGATTTATCGATATGACAAGCAGGAAATTCATGTTCAAGGATGCTACATGAAACGGAGGAAACCCCAATTACAAATGTAGATGGCTTCAAACTCAAAGGAGGTTTAAATTCTTTTATATTTTAAATTTGAGTATAGGAAAAGCCGTACTAGAAAGGGGGCACAATGCTTAAGCTAATATATGCTACCAAGTGCTCAAACATACACATGCATCCTCAGATTTACAGTCAAGATAGTCTACACTTCACTTTTACCCTTGTTGTCTTGCGTGGTGTGGCACTGCCGCACTTGAAGAGAGGCACTGCCGCACTTAAGTGACTGTTGGGGCTGAGGGGGTATTTATACCCATCCTCTTTCTCCCCAGCGTCTCTCTTCCTCCTCCTACTGATTCTAGTACGCCCAGACAGAAAAGGAGCTCTCTCTCTCCCTCCATTGTTGACCTCAAGCCCCCAAGCAAATTCATTGATTTTTTCATCAATCCTTGAGGAAAAAAGGTCCAAAACTCGATTAGAGAGCAGCTCCATTGATTCCCCAACTCAAAAGAGCACTTCATTCACGTTTTGGTCGGCGGTTGTGTTTCTTACTCTTGGAGCTTGGCTCCGAGCCGGCTAGAGCGTTGTCCATGGAGCTTATCAACTTGTGTGGCAATCCCGAAAGGTTTATAACCATCTCTTGAAGCTAGTATACCCACCCCTTATCTCAAGAGTTAAATCTCTTGACTTGAGAACGAGAAAGGGTTGGAAAGTCCTAAACCTTAGTGGCTAAACTTAACAACGTGGAGGTAAGCAAGCCTTGGTGGCGAGCCGAACCACAGGAAAATCATTGCGTCACTTGTGTTTGATTTATATTACTTGCATTTCATATTGTTGGTTGAGGTGATTTCTATGGTTTCTAGTCGATCTACTTGTGTGTGGTGTTTCTACTCATTCTAGTTCTTGATCTGTGACTATAATACCTACAGTAACCTAATTTTTTTTCTCTGATCTAAGTTTTCGTTCACTGATTTTGAAAGGTCCTAATGGCTAGAGGGGGGGGTGAATAGCCTAATAAAATTTCTACAACAACACTTAACAAAAGGATTAGACAATTATGAGACGCGAAGCGAGTTTTGCACTAGCCTACCAAAATACAAGCCACCTACCACAATTTTAGTTTAGATGAAGTATATCCACACAATAGCTATATCACTACACTAAGTTAGTGTGCTCTCAAATGCTAACTAAAGAGTCACACTAACTAAACTAACAAGCTCTCACAACTAGTTACACTAAAGAGTTTGACAACTAGTTTGCAGTAATATAAAGAGTAGGCAAGAAGGTTATACCGCCGTGTAGATGTATGAACCAATCAATCACGAGTGTGGATAACAATGAAGACCAATCACCTCGGAATCAATGATGAACACAATATTTTTTTATCGAGGTTCAATTACTTGCCGACAAGCTAGTCCTCGTTGTGGTGATTCACTCACTTGGAGGTTCACGCGCTTGGCTTCACACGCCAAACCTTCAATAGGGTGCCACACAACCAACACAAGATGAGGATCACACAAGCCACGAGCAATCCACTAGAGTACCTTTTGATGCTCCACCGGGGAAAGGTCAAGAACCCCTCACAATCACCACGATCGGAGCCGGAGACAACCACCACCCTCCGCTTGACAATCCTCGCTGCTCCAAGCCGTCTAGGTGGCAGCAGCCACCAAAAGTAACAAGCGAATTCTGCAGCGAAACACGAACACCAAGTGCCTCTAGATGCAAACACTTAAGCAATGCACTTGGATTCTTTTCCAATCTCACAAAGATGTTTAATCTATGATGGAAATGAGTGGGAGGGCTTTGGCTAAGCTCACAAGGTTGCTATGTCAATGCAAATGGCCAAGAGTATGAGCTTCAACCGGTCATGGGGCTTAAATAGAAGCCTCCATGAAATAGAGCCGTTGTACTCCTTTACTGGGCAAAACGTGGAGTGACCGGACGCTCCGGTCATACTAACCGGACTCAGGACCCAGCGTCCGGTCGCTCGATGTCAGCAACGTGTCACACTGCGTTCAATAGGAGTTATCTGATCTCAACGGTCATCTGTTGACCGGTCGCTCCGCTACAACTGACCGGACGTTCAGCCTCCAGCGTCCGGTCGTTTCTAGTAAGGTTCCAGAAACAAATTTTCACGACCGGACACTGTGGCAGAACCGCCTAATCTAATGCATCCCAGGAGTGCTCGTCTTCCATTAGACACTAAGCATCCAAAGGAAAACACTAAATTACTCGGTTTCGTCGGGCACACCCCAGGGGAGAATCCAAAAATTCATATTTTTGCCATCAGGATCACAAATGAGAAAATAAAGCTTACATCATTCTGAACCATTTCTTACATCACTTTTAATACAACATCAGAGTATAATATTTATTAATATAACAGCGGAATGAAATCGTATTATCAGAGTTATGAATAATTTAATTTAACAGCGGAATATAACATATGATCAGAATTACAGCGGAAATAAATATCTATTCATGGCATGATGAAATATTGATATATAAGCTAGGACAACATATCATAAAACTTTCTTTTATAAAAACATTTGGTGAGAGTTATAAATAAAAACTACGATCGCAGCATAAAGGAATCCTCGCTGAGCCCACTAGAAGGAATCCACACACAAAGGTCAGCTCTAACTTCCACCTGTCACCTGCAACAGGGGGAATAAAACTCTGAGTACTCAATTGTACTCCGCAAGACTTACTCGACAGGAGAAAAGAAAAGACTCTAAGGATATGCAAGGCTATTTGGCTTGTGGGTTTATTGCATTTGCAGGAAGCATTACTAAGCGTGCATCCTTATATTAGATTTTTATTAATAGCCGCATTGGTTCATTAACTAACCATTCTATGTAAGCACCTGTGCTACATCAAGCAGGTGGTAAGCAATCAGATTTCCTCTTTCCATCTTTCATCTTTCATCTTTCAGTTCTTACTACGATGCTAAACACGAGACAAGCCGTACCGATCGTCCGGCGATTCGCGAATCAATGCCCCCAGCTGGGTACCCAAAACACACGCCCCGCTTGTACCCTAGGCACAAGCAGGACTAACTCATCACTCTCCTGTCTCGGGTGTCCAGGTCCCCATCTAAATTGGGACTCTAAGCTCCCGTCCATGAGTCCCGGACTCAGTGCGGTACAAGGACCTCCTCCATCAAAATAAAACTCTGACAGTTGGTCCAGAAAGAGCCGAATCCACGACAAGAGAGCAACAAGTCTTCCAAGCGCCCATACCTAAGTATGTGCTCGGGATAATAAGTTTGTGACTTGCCTAGATGTCTTATGCAACGATCGGTCCTTAACCGACCAGACAGGGAAAGCAGTGTAACCAAACCATGCCCCTTGTCCACGGCGACACAACCTTTTACACCCACCAATACTCAAACTATATCCCTGTCCGGTCACCATTTTTCCTTTCCACCATTTTTATATTTTCAAGTGTTGATAATCCAATAATATATTTTCTATATCTCGCGAGTGACAGGCAATCACTCGATTTCTACCGGAGTACTGTAGCATATCAATCTACACGATCATGTCATACTAGTAAGACTCATAGTATATATATATATATATATGCAAGTGGGTTTCATTCAACTCCTTAAAACTTAATGTATAAATATAATTTAAATTACAGAAAGTAGGGGTTATGCACCGGGGCTTGCCTGAGTAAGATATATATTAAAAAGTTAGTATCTTCATTTTCAGATCATCCACAATCATCTGGATAGAAAGCCCATTGCATCATCTTATGGAGAGAATACCATTACACCATCTACGGATCTCCAATCATCCTTCGATCGATCCGTTGATCCATCATCATACCTATATGAGATGCAATGCGATGCAAATGCAAAGACATAATTAATCGACTGCAATCGTGATTCGTAAAATACGATCTACGTCTCTCAAATTAACGGGCTAGTTCTAACTACGACCGTACTTAGACTACATATACACGTTGTCGGATAAGGCGTTATTTCCCAACAATTATTTTAATTATATAAACCAATGTTGTTTCTTTATTCTATCCTATCAATTTAATCTTTATTCGCAATAGGATATCATTATCTATTTAGCAAACTAATTATTCTAGAGCTACAAAAATTACAGTGAGTACCTAATATTGCTAGGAATCTACTGAAAAATTTCAGATCCAACACTATTACCAATTTATCATGGAAATTCCTACAAGTTTATATTTCACAATATTAAGTACCTTAAATTAATTATATAGTTTCCAAAAATATTATCACACTATATGAACAAACTTTACTAATAGGTAGATCATAATTTTAGGAGACTAATAAAACTAGTTTCATAATTTTTTGATTCCTATACCATCTCATATTGATTTTACAATTTTTATTCCCGGGACTAAATTAGCGATCACTTTAGAACTAAAGGAACCAGCAGCCAACAACCGCCCAATGGCGAGGCGGCATTGAAGCGGCGGCGGCCGGCAAGAAGCGAAGCTGCCCAAATACAAGCCGCAACCGGCTCGCTTAATGGGCTGCTGTGCCCTAAGCGAGGCGGCAGCTTAGCCTGAAGCAACAACCGGCCGCCCAACACGGCAACATGCAAGGCAAGAGAGTCCCGGCCAGCGGTGCGCCCAGCCGGCAGACCAGCGGAGCCGGCGGCCCACCAGGCGCGCGTGGCAGGCAGCGGCCCAGGCGTAGACCGACCCAGCCGGCAGCGCAACCAGGCCGGCCCAACAAGCCGGGACGTGGCCGGTGGCCCAAATAATCTGGCCCATGCGATCAGGGCGGAATAGCGGCTACATTTAAGCAGTTAGACCCTCGAGTTTTCCTCAAATCGCCTCGCAGTATAAACGAACTATTTATGTGAGTCTCATATTTTACCATAAGGACTTTGTATAACACTTCTTCTTGGATCCATATCCTTCTTCATCTTCAAAAACAGAGCACCAGCGGAGTATCGGCCGGCAGCGGCAATGGAGGCAGTGCACAGGGCAGCGAGGACCGCGGTGCGGCCGGGCGCTGCGGCACGGGCGTCGAGGAGCCGCGGGTCCAACGCGGGACCGGGGCGCGGCGCTCGCTCGCGAGGGAGGCAGGGCGAGGCGCCGTGGAGTAGCGGGACAGCGCCGCGGGCACGGACGCACGGGAGGGCAGCGGTGATGTGGCCGTCCCGGAAGGAGAGCGGCGCGGGGCAACGCGGCTGCGGTCCAGCGCGGGCTCACGGGCGTTACTCCAGGCACGGTTGGCTACGGCTCGGCCCAGGCAGCGACTGCGGGAGTGCTGACAACAGCGGCTCTGGAGGGGCAGCGCTCGTGCGCTAGCGCGGGGAAGGAAAGGGGGTGCGTGGCCGGCGGAGCTCCAGGCTTGGGCGGCTGCGGGCGCACGGGAGAGGCCGGCACCGGCGCGGACAGCCCTGGCGTGTGCGCTCGGAGGCAGGTAATGGCGGCTGCGGCGCTGGGGTGGAGACAAGGTGCTGTGGCTCTGTTCGGCGGCGTGTGGGACAAGGGGCGCTGCTACTCGGCTGGTTGCGGGAAAGGAAACGAGGAGCCGCGCGCGTACAAGGAGCTCGCGCGAGGCAAAGCAGAGGATGGGGACAGCGTCGTGGAGCAGCAGGGACGGCGCGGCAAGGAAAGGGAAGAGCTAAGGCTGTGTTGTTTGCATGCTCTGCTATAAAGGCTTTGAGCTGCTTGGCATGGAAAAGTAATCGGAGACAGAGACAAGACAGGGCAGACCGAGTTAAAGCAAAGGAGCAGACTCGTGAGAGAGAGAGAGGGAGAACGGACAAGCAGCAGCAACAGAGACAGAGAAACTATGGGGCTCACGAGCTGTGTTTCAGAACACGAGGAGCAGAGACAAGACAAAGACCAGACAAGGCTGCAGAAGAGCAAGTCAACTAGCACAGTTACACGTTCTTTGATTTAGAGTTACTGCCGTAATATATATATATATATATATATAACGGCTTACTACTTTAGTCAATTTACAACGTCTAGGCAAAAAAAAATTTCAGCAAGCTCGAATTTAAATTTAATTTTAAAGCTATATATATATATGTATGTATGTATATCGTTCTATTTATTAATAGATTTTATTTTATTTATAAACGTTGCTTTTCATGCTTAATCTAATAGAACGAATCGTTCGCTATTGATTGGCCAGAGTTGTCGTTCAACATTCCTAAATATTTCTACGCACTGCGTACTTTAACTTGGGCGTTGATTCGAGTCCACAAAACTGGGTCACCGGATTCACTTATCATGTCGAGTACGTTTTAATAAAAAATTCGAGAAAACTCGTTTCGAAAATTTCTCCTAGACCTAAATCGTGGTGCTAATTAAGCTCGTAACACCAGGGGTGTTACAAACACGTCTGGTCATACCCGACCGGACTCACTCAACGTCCGGTCCCTCAACATCTCCTCTGTGTGCCTTACGTCTGCAGACGTCGCCTTGACCGACGGACGCACTCTTGCCATCGTCGTCGGTCATGAGCAAACCCAAATATCCGGTTGTTTGACCGACGCCATTGACGTCTTTGTTATTACACTGACCGGACGCGCCGGTCCAATCGAGGCCAGCGTCCGGTCACTCCCAGTGACCTCCGTCTTTTCTGTCTAGGGCGCCGGTGGCATCGTCGGACTGTCCACACTCTATGGACGGACATTCCGCCGGTGGAGTTTCTTACCCTTGCACCTAAACTTCACCACCCTTATCAAATGTGCCAACTAACAAGTGTATCACCTTGTGCACATGCGTTAGCATATTTTCACAAACATTTTCAATGGTGTTAGCACTCCACTAGATACTAAATGCATATGCAATGAGTTAGAGCATTTAGTGGCACTTTGATAACCGCATTCCGATACGAGTTTCACCCCTCTTAATAGTACGGCTATCGATCCTAAATGTGATCACACTCACTAAGTGTCTTGATCACCAAAACAAAATAGTTTCTACAATTTATAACTTTGCCTTGAGTCTTTTGTTTTTCTCTTTCTTCTTTCCAAGTCCGAGCACTTGATCATCATCACGGCATCACCATTATCATGTTATGATCTTTATTTGCTTCACTATTTGTAGTGTGCTACCTATATCATGATCACTTGATAAACTAGGTTAGCACTTAGGGTTTCATCAATTCACCAAAACCAAACTAGAGCTTTCAACTGTGACTCGAAGTTGTCTACAGGTGCGGTAGCTGCTTCGGTTCGGTAGTGCCGTAGTCCGGCAATGCCGCCCTCCAGAGCGGCAGTGCCGCAGAGTGAATTTGATAAAAGTTTGAGTGTTTGTTTTGACAGGCCTATTCACCCTCCTCTAAACCAACCAGAGATCCTACAGACTCGACCGAACTAAAAACTTCAGTCTCGATCACTTTGGTCTTGATCTCGGTTAGTTCAGTTCGGTCTTCGGTCAATTATGCCCAGGGTTACTGACCCCTCTTTTGCTATAGATTGTCCTTCCAGGGACTACTTAAAAGACAACAGAGGTCCATGAAGAAAGAATCTGTTCCATCCAACTTATCATCTGTCACCAAAGCCCTTGTCTCTCAACCGAGTTAAAATGGCTGGATGTTCAATTGTGTCAAAAGCTTTTTTAAAGTCTAGTTTTAAGATGATAATCCCCTTTGTTGAGTGTTTACAGAGGTGGAGATACTCGAAAGATCTAAGCCAAGTAATCCTGAATTGTTACGTGTTTGATAAACTCATATTGGTTTTAATAAACCAGCCTGGTTATCTAGGTTTGAACTCTATTTGCTTTGTAGTAGAAGCTTTGTCAGTAACTAAACTTACTGTTGAGGGACTAGACCGAAATGTATTTTGATAGTTCATCGATGAAATTGAAATTGAGTTCAGAATTCAAAGGTTACGGATCGAGGTAGTCACTTCATACGAATAAATTGAGCCTAAAGTTTAAGAATTAAAATGATTATTTTAAAAGTTTAGGGATAATATTTAGCCTCGGCCAAAATGACAATTCCACCTGTGACACACGAACTCGTCAGGTCCCGGTCCCGGGTCCAGGCACCCTTCTCGCTCGGTCGCTCGGAAGCTTTCCCCTTCCCGAAGCTTCGCACCGCCTCCTCTTCCTCGTCCTACTCGCCGCCGCCGCCGCCGCCGCCCCTTCTAGAATCATCCAGAGGCGTGCCGGTGAAGCTCGAGAGCGGTGAGGCATGGCGACGCAGACGGGGGTCGCGGCCTCCAAGGTCCTCATCCTCGTCGGTGCAGGTCCTCGTCTCATCACCGTCATCGACCTCTCGCCCCCATCAAATCTCTATCGGATTTGATGTGATTTCCCCCCGATCGGCTGTTGTTTCGACACTTTACGTGGTGAAATGGTGTCCTTGCAGGTATGACGGGGTCGATCCTGCTGCGGAATGGACGCTTATCTGATGTGTTGGGGGAACTCCAGGTCGGTATAATTTTCCCCCCATTTTTATGTTCATGTTTGATTAATTGAATAGCTGATACCTGTTTTTTTTTATTGACTTGGCGATGGGGTACTAGAAGCATTAATTCTGTCTTTATATGGATGTGATTAACATCACGTGATAAAATTGCATCAACGAATTGATGCCCCAATTGTATTCGGAAGTCGTGCATAATTTATGCTTCACTTAGTGATCCCTGATACATATCATACAGATTTTGATGATATGCTGTGAAACTTCCGAAGTAAATGTTTATCACGTTTCCTATATCTCAGTTGCCTGACTTCAGAACGTGAGCTTGTGAGATTGAAATTGAAGAAGCGCTCAAGATAAAAGATGAACAACAACCCTCTGATCTAAAACTAATGGTCCCTGATACGTTGCCTGAAAAAAACTTTAAAAACAGGCGCCTGTGCTTTAGCAAGTTCCAATGTTTATTTAAGACAATGCTGTATTTTTTGTGTTTTTAGGAGATTATGAAGGGTGTAAATCAAGGAACTGCTTCGGGTCCCTATGACATTGCACTTATTCAAGCTCAGGTATGCTCTTCTTCATATGGAATACATCTCACATCTCAGTGTCGGCATCTGCACAGAAGTTACTCTTGCTTCCTTTCATCTTGGTAAAATTATTCATTTCATCTTAACTTTGCATGCTCGTGCTTGATATTAGATTCGGAATTTAGCCCAAGAAGTCAGAGATTTGACATTGTCAAGGCCTCTTACCATTCTGAATGGCAAATCTGACTCAGGAGGTCTGTATCAGTTTCACTGTCTCCTCGTTCTGTTTCCTTTATTCACTTATGTGTATAAATTACCATTTCAGGCAAATCTTTAGCTTCAGTTTCAGATAATTTGTCTATGAATGTTCCCAAAAGATTAAATAAACAGTTTCTTAAGCCCCTGCAGGCTTATGTACACTTCTAAACTATCTACTTCTGAAAGGAGATCACCCACATAGTAGTTCTGTTAAAAACTCTTGAAAACATGTTCAGTGCTGAAGTTAGCAATGGGTGATTCATGATGCCCGATTATTTATAAGTTGGAATCACATACATGTTGATTCTTAGCTTATAGCAGTTTACTATAAGTGGTAAATGCTACTGGTATATTCAGCTTTTGTATTATTTTCCCAGTTATGTGCTTGTTCCTTCTGCAGGTGGTTTATCATCCTACATACTGCCAGCAGCAGCAGTTGGAGCAATGGGTTATTGCTACATGTGGTGGAAGGTAAAATGCAAAATCAATGCCCTTGATTAGTTGATTGTGAATTTTCTTTCTTCTCTCCTCCTTTTCTCCACTAGTTGTCTCTGTTTTTTTTTAGCATCAAGGTAACTTTTATTGAATTAGTAACTGAATAAAAGAAAGTAAAAAAATATTCCCTGCATATTTTTTATTTTAGCTATTCTGATCTGTTTTGTTGTCTGAGTACAAAAAATTATGATATTTGTGTTTTAAATAAGGAAGTTCATCATTTCTCACTGATGCTGCTACATTCAGTTCCAGTAGGGTCTTATACTCTTATGTGAATGCAGCTGTAGAAGTGGTACTAATCCATGTGGACATGTAATTCGGCATTAGTAACTGAATAATTGGTACTCATCCATGTGGACACCATGGATAAATCCTCTATGTTAATTCTATAATAATGTCTTCCTGGTTGGCTATGGAATATCCAATCAAGTTTCATGCTTTAGAGTTGACAGTTGATGGGCACTTTGGTTCTAATAATATTATTTTCCTGATTCACTCGGATTTAGAGGCAAGACCATCAGATGTTTCAAATCGTAATGACAGCGCCAAGTCGAAATATAACATGTTGCTGTTAGAATGACTGTTTCACCCATTCTGTTTAGGATTTCTTACATCTTAATAACCTCATGCAGGGATTGTCTCTCTCAGATGTCATGTTTGTCACAAAACGCAACATGGCAAATGCTGTTGAGAGCATGTCAAAGCAGTTGGAGCAAGTTTCATCAGCACTAGCTGTATGCTCTGTTCCCAACTTCATTTCATTTTTTACTTCGGCATCTTTCATCTCTATAAGTGCAGTTAATTTCAGGCAACAAAAAGACATCTAACTCAACGGCTTGAGAATTTGGATGGCAAAATGGATGAACAAGTAGAGGTCTCCAAAGCTATTAGAAATGAGGTTCGTTCATTTTAACTATGTTACTCCTGCCTCCTGGGCAGTAATATTATGATATTTGCTTGATATCCACATGGGCCTCCAAACAGGCTGTTGTTTCCTGTGCCTGAGCATCAATGTTCATCTTTTTTAATACTATATGCCTGCATTTGATCAGCGCCAAGTCCATGTACCGCCCTGTTAAATTAGCATAAGTGTTTTATGTCTATTGCTGCATAACTGTTTCAATAAAGTTATTCATCTAGAAGTTATGCAAGGATTTTCTTTGGTATCTGCTCCAAACTAAAAATAAAAAACTGGAGCCTGTACCAGCGAGCAAGTAACACTTGAGATAGACTGTAAACAACAGAAGATCGCAAGCATTAGCATGTTGATATTATTTTTTATTATATAAATTATGTGATCACATTGGGCTATAGCTGTTTGATAAACCAGTGTAAATCTTTAACATACTAACATTCTCATGTATGTGACACTGATATGTTGATAGCTCATTTCATTTTCTTCGCTTAGAGCACCAAAGACCTTCTATGTTCTTCCTAATGATATGCAAAAGCTTTTCAACCATACCATACACTTACAAGCTCTAAAGCTATAAACTATATTTTAGTTATCCTTGTTTTAGTTTATTCATACAATTTTGTTCTATATGTGAAGGTCAATGACGTTAAAGATGACCTGTCTCAAATTGGATTTGATATCGAATCAATTCAGAAAATGGTTGCTGGATTGGTGAGTTCGAGTATTCTCTTAAACTTGTTCATGAACTGCTGTAAAAATTATACATCTTGACCTTTTTTTTCCTTGTTATCAGGAGGGAAAGATCGAGTTACTTGAGAACAAGCAGGTAATTTGACTTGTGAGCATCAGTTATCCATGCCATCCTTTAATTCCCCTTATCCTAACTTCCTGTGTATACTGAACAGGACGTGGCTAATACTGGTATATGGTACCTCTGCCAAGTAGCAGGCGGTTTAAAAGATGGAATAAACACCAAGTTTTTCCAGGTGATCAGATTATTGAGTATTCTGCATGATAAAAGATTTTTTCATTCATGTAAACTTATATCCTCCCAAGAACTAGCAAACCAAACATATGATAAAGCAGGCTTGGCAAGGTAGGGTCAAGCAGAAACAATGTGTAAAAAGACATGTATGTGTTTGTTGTTCTTTTCTTCTGATGATTCTTCACTGTTCTTCATTACGCAGGAAACCAGTGAGAAGCTGAAGCTCTCACATTCAGCTCAACCTGAAAACAAGCCAGTGAAGGTACCCCCTCCCTCCCTCCCTCCCTCCCTCTCCCTTTGTTATGAAATTGTTGATGCCGAATCTCCTGTCTTATTTGTGCACATTCTAGGGACTTGAATTTTTTTTGGAAAGCGCCAAGGAACAGAAAGTAGCTGACTCCAAACCAATTGCTGTCGCAATCGACGCCAAGAAGCCCGAGAAAACCACAGCTGTAAAGGGCACCGCGGTGCACAGGTCTATCAGGTTCTCGTATCGGAAGGAAGGCCTCGCTTTGTGATCAAATCCTCTCCGCTTGAGATGCACATGGCCTTCCTGGTTGCTTTTGTCTAATAGTCAGAAAACATAGAAGAATAACCGGTAACTGGAGTGACAGAATTTCTTTTTCCCGGAGTAGACAGGTGTGATTATTTGGTCTGGTTTGAAACTATCTCCAGTTCCACTAATTTATCATTTTTTTCTTAGATTTTGATCAATTTTATGTTTTGATTTGTTGTTTTGTATACTGTAAAGTCATTGGAAAGAATAAATAAAACACGATTGTTTTCTTGTAAAATTGGTGGAGATGTACCAGAGGCCAAGCAATGCTTCCAACCCCGAGAGATTACAAACTACCTCGACTTAGCAAGTTTCCTGCCTGACAAAAGTACGTAGCAACAATCAGCAATAGATAAGGAGGCACCGGGCCAAAGCCGAAATGCAAGAAACATTAGTATCAACTGCAAGATTAAAATTCCTCCGAATCATATATAGGGCTGGTCGAAGTTAGCAAAATTTCACCACAATTGGTGAGCAATACGTATATAGACCGAACAAAGCCCAGGCCCAGCCCATCAATGCTCAGGCTATAGGACCCAGGGAGATACCCGCCCTAACCCTCCCTTCTCCACGTCCGCCGCTAGAGGGGGGACCGCCTGCACCGCCTCCACCAGCACTTGCCGGAGCGGACGCGACCTCTCCCCGCTCCCGCCCACAAGTCGGTCATCTTCTTCTGGGCGCCTCACAAGGTAAGCAGCGCTCTGTGCCCGTATGCCTTATCCTTCGTCATATCCTTTGTTCTTTTACGCGTGATCCTTTGTTCTTGCGCGTATGCTTCCCATGGTTTTATCATTCGGAGCTGTTCACAATTTTGTTGAGGAATCCGGTGTAGTGCTCTCTATAATCAGTAGCATTGTTCTTGCGCGTGTGCTTCTCCATGGTTTTATCAGTTGGAACTGTTCACAGTTTTGTTGAGGGATCCGGTGTAGTGTTCCCTATAATCCGTAGCGATCAGTTGGATATGGTTTGTGCGAGAGTTGAGTTGTTTGATCGATCGATTGATACTTTAGCCATTGCTGCTGCTTAGATGTACCATTTGAGAATTAAGGTTTCCTATATAATCGGTAGCGATCAGTTGGATATGGTTTGTGCGAGAGTTGAGTTGTTTGACCGATTGATACTTTAGCGATGAGCTGCTGCTTAGATGTGACATGGGACTATGGGAGAATTAAGGTTCAGGTACGAATACTATGGTAGTTCGAGCATTACCACTGAAACCTTCAATTAGTTTTGTGCTGCTTTTTCTGTGTGGATTTTGTGCAGCCAATCAAGATTGTTTTGTTCTTAGCCATGCAAAGGATGCATGTAGTCTCTTACTGGCATCTTGCTTTTCCTTAGCTTAGCTTTAAACGGAAAATCATTCTTGCCTGCAGGTGATGCATTATGATTTGTGCTTGCCTTAGGTTTTGCTGATGCCAGATTCATTGCTGTGCATAGTAGCAAGGTGCTGTGTGATTTAAATTGGTTCATTGCCATGGAGTATTCTAAAGTAATAGTTTCTCAGTGCACCAATAGCATGTTCAACTTAATATGGTAATCGGTTTGTCTTTATTTTTTGTCTGATTTTGTGTCGTTAACTTAATCTGTACCTTCTTGTGGAGATGCATATTGACGCTTTTTTATAATCATTTCAAGATGAATGCTTGCAAACACATTGTTTATTGGTTATGTCATCTTAGAATTTTTTATCCCTAATTACTATGCTGCATTCACATATGTTCTTGTTTTACAGGAATAGGTATTCAAGTTTAGTATCACCAAGATGGTGCAGTACAATTTCAAGAAGATCACTGTTGTCCCTCCTGGGAAGGACATCGTTGATGTAATCCTGTCCTGCACTCAAAGGCAGACACCGACTGTTGTCCACAAGGGATATGCTATCTCCCGCATTCGACAGTTTTATATGTGCAAGGTTAGGTATTCCCAGCAGAACTTCTGTGAAAAGCTCTCCACCATCATCGATGAGTTTCCTCAACTGGATGACATCCACCCTTTATATGGTGATCTCTTCCACGTGCTCTACAACAAGGATCACTACAAACTTGCCCTGGGTCAGATCAACACAACTAGGAACACCATTGCAAAGATATCCAAGGACTTCTTGAGGCTCCTCAAGTGTGGAAAGTCCCTTTACCAATGCAAGCGTCTGAAGGAGGCTGCACTAGGGCGTATGTGCACTGTTGTGAAGAAGATCAGTCCTAGTTTGGTTTACTTAGAGCAGATCAGGCAGCACATGGCCAGGCTTCCTTCCATAGACCCGAACACCCGGACTGTGCTGATTTGTGGATATCCAAATGTGGGCAAAAGTTCTTTCATGAACAAGGTTATAAGGGCAGATGTGGATGTCCAGCCGTATGCCTTTACAACAAAATCCCTGTTTGTTGGTCATACAGATTACAAATTCCTGCGCTACCAAGTGATTGACACACCAGGTATACTTGATCGGCCTTTTGAAGATAGAAACATCATAGAAATGTGCAGCATCGCTGCTCTGGCACACTTGAGGGCTGCAGTGTTGTTCTTTCTGGACATTTCTGAATCTTGTAGGTACAGTATCGCTCAGCAAGCTGCACTCTTCCACAGTATAAAGTCTCTGTTCATGAATAAGCCTTTGGTCATTGTGTGCAACAAGACTGACTTGCAGCCTCTTGAAGGGCTTTCTGAGAATGACATGAAGCTAGTCATGGAGATGAAGGCAGAGGCTATGAAGACTGTAACCCAAGCTGGTGGTCCTAACGAAGAGGGTGTTCTGTTGACTATGAGCACTTTAACAGATGATGGTGTAATGGCAGTAAAAAATGCTGCATGCGAGAGGCTTCTTGAACATAGGGTGGATGTGAAGATGAAATCGAAGAAGATGATGAATTGCTTGAATAGGTTTCATGATGCTGTTCCAAAGCCTCGTGACAACGAGGAGAGGTCTGTTTGCATACCTCTGGCCGTTCTGGAAGCTAGGGTGAATGCTGCTGCAAAGGAAAAGAAGCTTGAGAAGGACCTTGAGAATGAGAATGGAGGTGCTGGGGTCTATTCTGCAAGTCTCAAGAAACATTATATATTGGCCAATGATGAATGGAAGGAAGATACTCTTCCTGAGATACTGGATGGTCACAACGTTGCTGATTTTCTGGATCCAGATATCAAAGTAAGGTGCGAAGAGTTGGAAAGAGAGGAGGGGCTTCGTCTGGAAGAACAAGCTGCAGAAGATGCTTTTCAGATTGATGGCCATGAATTAACTCAGGAACAAAAGGCGATTTTGGCTCAGATTAGGAAGAAGGAGGCATTACTCATCCAAGAGCATAGAATGAAGAGAACTGCAGAAAGCCGCCCTATTGTCCCTAGAAAGTTTGACAAAGATAGGAAATTCACATCTAATAGGATGGGACGGCAGCTTTCCTCCATGGGTGTGGATCCTAGTTCTGCCATGGATAGAGCTCGCAACCAGTCCAGGGGCCGCAAGCGTGAGAGTTCAGTGAGCAGAGCTGCAGCTGATAGTGATGATATGGAGATAGATGGTCTGCAATCCAATAAAAAACTGCGTCTGACGTCAAGGTTTAGGTCGAGGTCACGGGCTCCTAAGGAGGTCATTCCTGGAGAAGGATTCAAGGACTCTGAGCAGAAGAAGAAGGCTATCAAGAAAGCAAAGACTGCTACAAGGAACAGGAACAAGGATGCTCGCCGTGGAGAGGCTGACCGCATTATTCCAACTTTGAAACCAAAGCATCTGTTCTCTGGGAAACGCACTCTTGGAGACAAGCAGGCGATAAGGTCAGCACGTCACTGGATCTGGTTGGTCATATTTTGCAATCAAACATTTGTGTTGGCTTTCTTTGCTATACTATTGGGTCCCACCACATAGTTAGCCTAATCCTGAGCTCAAGCTTTGCCACCGTGAGAAAGTTTCAGAGTTGTAGCAAACTTGTAATGCAGTGCCAGCTTGAATTTGAAAATGTATATATGTTTTGTTGGAAATAATCCTGTGTGTCTAGGTGCATGCTAGTATATCTAGGTTCATAGCATTTACTTTAGCTAAATTCTAGCATGGAGTACTAGGAGTAATAGGTTGTTTATTTGGGTAAATTTCTGCATTAATTAGGAGAATGTCACAGCCATCATTGTAGCTCACGGCTGCCTATATATATATGAGATAAAAACAGAAAAAACTAAGTCATTCCAGCCACTAAACCATTTGTGTTCATCTGTGTTCTTGTGTGCGAGTTCCTGGTGAACTGTTAGAGGCTATTTGCCTTACATGTTTGACCTTCTAATGTTTGTTCATCTTCTGTTTCATCCTATTTTTCCGACAATGTCCAGGCTGTTGTTGGGCCATTTGGAGAACAAGAAACTCAGTTTGTTTTTAAAGGAGAGAGTCAAAGCGCCCACTGAGATTATCTGTTTGATCTATTCTCTTTTTGTATGTTGGTCAGGGCTTTGCACTTCCTCAGGAGGGAGATAACATTCTAGCGATCAGCAGCAGGTCTGGAGTTATTCAGTGATCTTCTGGAAAAGCAATTCAGTCGTCGATGGCCTGCGTGCCGTAGCAGCCCTCTCAGGCTTGTAATTAGTTTTAGCTCTGTTAAATCTTGGCCTTAACCATGTCTTTTCGTTCTGGGTGAGGTTTAGATGTCTACTACTGCTTTGGTTGCCGTTCTGGTTGCGCCCTGTGTGCTCAGTTTGGATGACAGTTGGTTTTTGGTCACAGAGTTATTAGTTTGAATGATACTGTAGTTGGTTGCGGATTTTTCTCAGGCGAAGCTTGTTGAAGCCGCTAGCTTTTTCTGGCGTGACTATAACCCGCGGTTGTGAAACCAACACTAACATAAGCGGTGTGGCACGCCTAACATTTGGCGTGGCAATCTAAGATAGCCATGCGAATGCAACGGGTGCGGTGCAGCAGCTCAGGACTCAGGAGTCCATACTACTCTGAGAACGGCAGAGCTCACTCTGAAAACATGTTCAGGTCTCTCCGCACAGGGCTAATTACCTGATTCAGGCTGCAAGTCAACGTGTTGCGTGATGCAAAGCTGCAGATTTTTAAAAAGTCACATATATATCTACGCATAACGCCAGGAGATCGATATGTTTAGTAATGGGTACAGTGGTAAACAACTCCTAGACTGAATGGGAAAAAATTGAAGCAGCTGATGCATGCAAACTTTGCAAACATGTGTATAAATGCAGTATGCACGCACACGGATTCAAAACTTGAAACTAGTCACGCTACTAGCGTCAAAGCTTGCGTCCCTCCGTCGAGTCTCGGACACCGATTCTCATGCATGGCATTGGGCATCGGTGCCACCAAAGTCAAAACCAGCAGCTCAAGGAGGAGGCTGACCGCATAGCCATCGTCCCATCGATCGTTCAGATTAGGTAACCAAACCGAGGAGAGAAGCAGGTTAAAATACTCCATTACCCAGTACGACGACACTGATGTGGAGTTGTTGAGTGCAAGCCTTTGATTCCTAGCAACGCTACCATAATGACCCATCCCTCCGTGATGCCGCGGGTGGCGACGCATGATGCGGCAGCGTTACTAGTTTCGCGGCGGCACCACACGTGCAGTCACGGAAATGAAAACGGATCCCGAGGTCGTACGTACAGCGGATTTCTGGACCGGCCGCCGGTGCAGTACGTAACGTACCCGCTGTGGTACAGGTACAGCGGTGCCGGTGCACTGCAACGGGTGCCGGCCTTTCGTATCTCTACCCTGTCTGTACACATGTCCGGCCGGAGTATATATGAGGATGTACATTAAATAGACTGAACTCATGTCCATATAGTAACTAAACTTTTTAAAAGGGTAAAAAAAAATCTCGAAAATCTGTTTATACTAGTTGTGATTCATGTGAAATTCATGCTTCCCGGAGGAGGCAGAGAAATGCTTCTGCACGTCTGTGCAAAGCTGTCGAAATGAAGAAACTTAACTGCAAAGATGACCATAGCACGTTGAAAAAACTACTATGCATGCATCATGATCAGCAGCATGTACTTGATAACTTGAAGGACTGAAAAAAAGTAGCATAATATATATATATATATATATATATATATATATATATATATAATATATATATACTTCTAGTTCTCAACACCTGCCACCTAATCTCACAAGCTCCCCTCCCAACTGAAGTACTGAACATTGTATTAGCTAGTGATTGCACCTGGTACTACGTACTGGCTGTGCTATAGTCAAGAGCGAAGGGTGCACGCTTAAGGCACCTAGCTAGGAATAGCTAGGGGAAGAACAATGACACAGAAATGATTTAACAACCGGTACCAGCACTCATTATCTTTGCTCCATCAATGGCCCTTTCCAGGGACGAGGTCCAGACTCCATAGCATCTATCTGTGAAGGCACGGCAAAATATAAATCTTATCGGTACGTTCTGTACGTAGATCCTCTCTTCTAGTCTAGATTAAACGGATAGTAGCTAGTGTACGTACCATATATATTGCGTACGTACACGCAGGCAGGCCTAGGAAGAAATTGCACTACGTACTCCCTCCGTCTCTAAATGTCAGTCATTTTCGTTTTTCGAGAAATAATTTTGACTAAATATATATTAAAAAATATTAATATTTATGATATATAATTAGTATTATTAGATATATATTTAAATCTAGTTTTTTAATAAATTTATTTGGAGATAGAAATGTTGTACGTATTTTCTATAAATCGAGTCAAGTTATCGACGCGTAAATCGTGACGACAAACGTATTTAGAGACCGTGGCAGTACTACACAAACGGCTCTGTGCACACATAGGACAGCGCGCACACAGAACCTGCATATTGTGCATGGTTTGATTGGACTTGTGAGTTGTGACTTCATCCATGTAGAACATGTAACAACAACATACAGTAGGTACAAAGCCACGTTCCCGAATTCATCAGCTAGACACCGCTATAGCATTGAAATTACACGTTGGAGTAAAGCGTTCCCTTTGATCACTAACTCTCGAGAACATGTACGTGCATTATTACAGCCTCAATGTGCCGCCGAGAAAGTTGTTGTCCCTTATATATATATATATATATATATATATATATATATATATATATATATATATATATATATATATATATATATATATATATATATATATATATATATATATATATATGCGTCATTGAAGTCATTCTCTTGTTCTAGTAGCGGGTATAATAGGAAGAGATGTATGCGGAGCGAAAGAGTTTCCACATTAAATCGGTGTTTGAGATGCGGAGGAGGGAGAAGATGGGAACTAGAAGAGGAGAGAGGAGAGGAGAGGAGAGCGACTTACGGTCACATGTCACATTCTTCAAGAAACTTTATGTTAGAATAAGGTGACCCAACCATATATTATATCGGTGAGCTATTATATTGCCTAATGGCAATAAGGTAAAGACCATAATTAGCTTATTATTAGAGCAACTCCAACAAAACCCCTAATTGAGCGCTCAAAGCTAAATATAGGTGTCCAAGCTAAAAACTGTGCTCCAGTAGCGCCCTCAAATTTGGGTGGGCACCCAAATCCTCCCTTCGCTCTCTCTCATTCATGGGGCTCTATTCTAAGCCCCCCAAATCACCGTTTCAGGCAGTTACTCCTCCCAAGCGTCTTCCCCATCCGCTTGAGCACCTGAGCGCGGCCGCCCTTCCCTGCCACCGCGCCCCCCTACCCGGTGCGAGGATCTCCCACAGCCGCACACCCCCTCCCCGGTGCGACGGTCTCCTGATAGAGCGGCCTATCCCTCCCCCTTGAAGCCGTTGCATCCCTCTCCTGTCGGAGTCCCTCCCAGCGAACCTCGTCTATGCAACCAGTAACCACCCCTCCCCAGCACCTTCCCTCCCCATTCACGCGCCCTCCCGATCGCGCCCACACCATAGCCATGTTCGTCAATGGCGAGAAGATAGAGGATGATGATAGGAAAGAGGATGACAAGTAGGTCATACATATCATTCTCTGTTTCAATAAATTTGAGGGTCGTGATTTGAGGGTTATTGCTAGAGTTGAGCTCAGAAAACATGATCCTCAAAAGTATGAGAGGCCCTCAAATTCAACGATAATGATCCAACACGGGTGACCGATCGAGACTCTCGTCCGGACGTGGCTCCACAGGAGTGGGCCCCATCTCTCTCATCTTAGAAACAAAAAAAATCATCATTACCTCATATGCTTATCCTCGAGGCGTCCTCTCTCATATGCTTATCCACCGGCACCCGAAGCAGCGTGGCCGCTCATCCGTCCGCCGCCTTCCCCCACTGCACGCTTATCGGGCTACAACGCCGTTCCCTTCCTCCCATCACTGGCCGCGCTGCGCACCCTAGCTCCCTGCGCCGCTCACCTGCGTCCCAGTCACCTACGCCGCTTGCTCCCTACCATCCGTCCATCGTCCATCGCCGTCGGGCACGCCGCTGACCCCGCCATGGCTGCTAGGGCGCACGTGCCATGGTGCCTCAAGTCTTCCCCGGCCGAGCCAAGGGCACCCACGAGCGTGGCTGGTGCTAGTGGTGCTTGCGTCGGCTCCCACCCCGACGGCCGGAATCGACCGGCCCAATGTTCCTTTCCCTATGTTGCATATTATGTTTCAAGTATTTCGGACGTTTCAGATATATGTTGCAATTGTTTCATCTTGATGTTGCAAAAGTAGATCGAGGATGTTGCACATGCTGCATTTGTTGCAAGTGTTTTTGTTGCAAGCATTTGTTCAAAATGTTTCATCCGTTTTCCAAACGTATGTTGCAATCGTTTTTTATCTGGATGTTGCATATGTTTCACACATTTTTTGCAACAGTATGTTTCAAATGTTTCAGTTGTTTCAATCTTATGTTGCAGCAAGTGGTTTCATGTTGCGAGTTGCAAGTGTTTTATTTGGATGTTTCATGTTTTCACACACATGTTGAAAGTGCATGTTCTAAATGTTTCATTTGCTTTCAGTCTTATGTTGCATTCACGTTGAAGTGTCTTACATTGTTCGGTCGTGGGGTGAGTCGCGGCCCATGCAGACGGGGCGCGCTGTGCCCGGGGGAGGGGGCGGATGGGGGCGCTAGGGTCTGGCGGACGGGGGTGCTGTGGGTTGAGGCATGCTGGGGGTGTGCTCGTCCTCAGCCGCTCATCCCGGCTCCCGAGTGTCGCCCGCGCGAAGAGTCAGAGAGAGAGAGAGAGAGAGAGAGAGGAGGGGGTCAGGGGAAGGACCGGCGGGCTCAAAGACGGGGTCGGAGTGCACTCATGGGGCGGGACGAAGGCGGACAGGGCAGGTTGCGCGGGTGTCCAAGCGCTAGCCACGCCGCAAATTTAAAGTAGTGGCCCTATTTTTTTTTTGGAAGATGAGGGTGGTGAGGGACATTGCTGGAGTTGCTCTTAGCCATGCTCAAATCCTACGTGCAAAAATTAAAGCCGACGTTGGTAGCACACGGTGGACGAGCTGAGAAAACCTTTTCGTCCCCCATTTGGGTACTGGAATTAACTCCATTACGTCTGCTGGCTGCCTGGCTACAGTGCCACAACGAACGAGAAATTTGATCGTCGAGGATCTTGATATTTTCTATGGCATGTATAGGGCATTATGTATCTTCTCATCATAAAGAAATTACATAAACGGGCATGCACAATTAAACGTCTGGCACAAGCGGATAGTACTGCAAACGAACAGAAACGGCGCGTACATATATATAGAGCCGGAGCACGTATGGGTAATTGGGTATGGATAGTCAATAGTGCAAACCATTTAAAAGTACTCGACTAGTAACGACTGGATCCATGTACTGATGTACATCGGTAACAAGACATTGGAAGTACGTACCGCCAGTAGCCACACATATCATTCCCAAACGTTTAGCAGGTAGCATAAACATGACACGTCAACAAATGTTCATTTGATCGATCGGTGATGGATTCTCGAGAACATATGCATTACTTAGAATCTTAATATGAAGAAACCTTTTAGCAGCAAGTTGTATGATCGCACCTCGAGGAAAATGCAGATATACATAACCCACTATTTTGGTCTAAATAACCTAGCTCCTTCAACTTATTAGTACTACTACTACGCTATTATGCCTAAAGAATCCCAAAAGAGAACAGAGAAAACGAACAATGCCAAAACAAAAGCACAGCTCTTTTAGATGATACTAGATTAAAACAAGACCATCACCGTGCAATGCATGGAGAGGAAAGCTAACGGAAGGTACTTGAACTGCGAGAAAATGCCTGGCTTTCCCATGTATGCCGACGATCGAGTTAGACCTACACACCACCACAGTTAGCTTATTCAGCCTTTAGCCTGGATTGGATCACCGCCAAAGACGACGACTCCCCTCCACTCCTTGGTCTGTCCCGCGCGCCCGACCATCCCTGTAGGCAGCTGCATCCTACACGCCGAACAGGAAGGCAAGCAGCAGATCACTGCCCGCCGGCCGGAACGGCCTCCCGGAGCCTGCGATGGACGGGAGCATCAGCCATCATGCGCGCGAGGCGCCTCCTGGGCCTCGCCAGAGAGGGCATGCACCGAGCAGCGCACGCCCATCCTCATCCTTGCCCATGTCGCCGCCGCAGGTAGGCTAACTAGCTACAAATGCGAAAGCATGCACCTCTCGAGCTAATAGCTACTACTCGAGAGGGAGGCCAGAATGGCTGGAGAGCGAGCGAGAGAGAGACGGGGGGAAGAAGAAAGGTTTGAGGTGCTGAGCTGAGCTGCCCTTGGCCTCGGAATATTTCAGGGGCTTTTAAGGACGGGACAGGAAAGCGGAAGAGGCGCCGGGTCAGGAGATCTCTCCTCTCTCTCTCTCTCCGCGCGCGGCCCGCCCGCCCCGTCGTCCGCGCGTGCGCGCGCTTGTGCTTGTTGCGCTTGCGTCCGCCCGCCCGGTCCGGCACGTACGGCCTGCACGCGCGCATGTCCTGCGCTGCGCGCGCGTCCAACAGCTAGCAGCTGCCTGCGCCAGCGGGGGTTACGGCCGGGTGCGTGCGCGAGCGTCGGTGTGTCAAACCAGACCTGCCGCCTCGTCCGTGCCGCCGGTACCCCCGGCTTCCTTGGCGTGGCAGTCTGGCAGCCAGCGTACGACGCGCGCGTGACATTCTTCGCCGGCAGGCAGGACAGGCGCGCGGAACGCCCACCCAGCCTGCCAGCCATTGATCCGTCCGTAGACCCGCCGCGCTGCGCCGCCTGCGCTGCACGCCACGGGAACGCGTGCGTCGACCGTTCGGTTACGTTCAGACGTGACTCCGATCCACCTGAACTGACCGACCTGATGAGTACTGGCCGACGCTTCGGTTTCGGTGCCGAGATTTTCCTCTTTCGGGGAAAAGTTTTTTTTGCTGCGAAGATTAAAGATAGAGGTTCAGACCCGGGGGGCCACGTTAAAGAGGGACGCCGGACGCGTCTTTATTTCCGCAGTGAAAGCAGCGCCGGTGTGGTGGCTTTCGTTATGCTCTTCGAAATTTTTGTCCTAGAAAGCGCGGAACAATATGCATGGGCTCAACCCGTACATCGGTCCGCACCGGGGCAAGTGGGGAGGTGCAACCACTACGATGTGCCAGTACTATCATGAGCACGGTTAACTTCTTTTGATTCATAGCCTCCTAGGTCTTGTTACAGGCAGTTACAGCCACTGGTGGAGGCCAGTCTTAATAAAAATTTCATGAGAGTCAGTTTAAAAAAAATCATGAGTCTCGTAGGCTTTAAATAAGCTAGCATGACATAGTTTTAATAAAAAGATATGATAAAAGTTTAATAAAATAAAATGAGTTTTATGAGAATGAAACTTGTTTACACTATTTCGGTTGAAAGTCTTAAAACAGTGACATGAAACTGAGACTGGTCTAACTGCACATGCAATTTTGGCGGGTGGGTGGGGTTGTTCTACGCAAGCTTAATGATGAGTGTTGAGTTATGGGAGTAGTAATATGTCTTTAACTTTCTCTTTTCAAAACAGGCATATAGGTTTGCCGCACGCATGCACTAATCCCTTCGAACAATTCCTAGAACAGTTGATTTTAACAAAGTCAGCACAAATACCTTGTTTGTAGTAGACACGTAGTCTACCGTTGAAACAAATTTAGAATGGCGAAAAATAGGTCATTGTATTTTACTCTAATTATGATAAGTCACTAAGGAGTAGACAGTCCATTAGCTGAACATAGTTATCTGGGTCTGGGAGCCGCGTAGATCACATTTGCCTTGCCCAGGCTCCTCCCTCTTCCTAGGTCTGCTACTGTAAGTCACTTCTTACCTAGGCCTTGTTTAGATCACCTCCAAATTCCAAGTTTTTTCACTCTCTCTCCATCACATCAATTTTTAGCCGCTTGCATGGAGCATTAAATGTAGGTAAAAAAAATAACTAATTGCACAGTTTAGTTGGAAATCACGAGATGAATCTTTTGAGCTTAGTTGGTCTACGATTGGACAATATTTACCAAATAAGACGAAAGTGCTACTATTCATCGGGTTGAAATTTTTTGCAATCTAAACATGGCCCTAGTAAGTTTATCATGGCTCTGACATCGGCAATTGGCATTAAATAAGGTAATGAAAACGATATGATTGAACTAAGGCCATATGAGGATATGGATCTCATTCTCGGCATTGTTTAGATACCCTCAAAATTATAAGTTTTTTCACTCTCTCTCTCCATCACATCAATTTTTGGACGCATGCATGGAGCATTAAATGTAGGTAAAAAAAATAACTAATTACACAGTTTGGTTGTAAATTACGAGACGAATCTTTTGAGCCTAGTTAGTCCATGATCGGACAAAGTTTGTCAAATATAAACGAAACGTGCTACAGTGTCCAGATTGTAAAAATTTGCAATCTAAACAAGGCCCTCGTAGTGATTCTAGGTAGTAAAGTAGAATCAGGATTTTTAAAAAAAGAAAGGACTGTTTGGATCTCATTTTCATAATGAATATTGCATTTTTGTGTAGTGAGAATCTCCAATTAGCGAGGTTTGGATAGATAGTTGGATTCTAGAATCTCATTTTAGAATCTAAGTGTTTGGATCATATTCTCACTTATCTTAGAAGAAGATCCCGTCAGGACCTAACAAGCAAAAGTTGCTCTCACCGTTTTAATTTCTTCAAGCTGAACATGATGCTTCTGTAGCTAAACATGGTTACGTTTGCTGATGTATGTTTAGATGTCAAACGCATATCAATACAGGCCGTGCTGATTCCTGGTTTAACAAAAATGTCACGGGCCGAGTGTAAAGAAAAAAAAAAGAAAAGAATCAAATTTAACTCTGTTCATGTACCGGTGCATAAGGCACAAGCGATGATATACTCGAAGGTCAAAGCTAAACATTGTGCCTTGGCGTGACCTTTTAGAGCGATTGGGACTGGGAGTGCATCCTTTATACCGCCAGTCTTTTTTTGAGAAAAAAAAAGAAACAGCTATGGACTTTGACTGGCTGCTGTTTATGGGAGGGAGGACCGGATCACCGTGGTTCACCGCGCACCAGCAAGCATCCCAATCCAAGCCGAAGAGATCGATGGGGGCGCACCCCGGGCGACCCCAACTTGCCTACAGGCGCGCGGGGGCCCGGACCGGACGGCCGGACCACCACTTCCTCCGCTTCTGCCGCGCCACATGCGGCGCGGGTCCGGGTTCGCCCCCCCTCATCTGAGAGTGCGACCATGTCTCATCTCTGCGGTGGCCCCTGAGCTGGCGCCGTGACGGTCGGGTTCCGCGTCCCCGGCCCCGGGCGCCCAGGCCCAGGCACACTGGCTGGCAGGTGGGCGTCCGTCTCGCGGCGCGCGGTGGTTTGGTTCCCTCCCGGGGACCGAATCCCGCGACATCGGCCCGGCTCTTGCGCCGATGCCTCGTCCCGTCCGCGGGCTTCTATTCCGTTTCGGAGCATTCACCGCCGCGCGCCGATCTCGATGCCTCCTCAGACTCAGCGGCGGGCGAGGCGACCCCTACTTCTGGATAGGAGTAGCTGTAGGCTGTGTAGCCTGTACCACTAGCCCCGATGGCCAATGTATCTTTTCGAGTGGAGGGAGGACAGGCCTGTCAGACTGCGAGGAATCTGTGCGACTGCGCAGGTGCGATGCGCCGGTGGCCCACGTTCTACTGAATACAAACCGGCCGCGCTGCAGGCTGCAGCAGCGAGCGCGGCGCGAGAGCCTCGGCGTCGTCTCATTCTCAAGCGGCCCATCACACAGGTGAGCAGCTGCCGGGGTGCTTCACGCTCACTCCAGTCCGTCACTCGGGCCCGGCCTGGCCCGCCGACGCGTGAATGCGCGAGGCCCACACTGCCCACTGGTGGCCTGCTCTGCACGGCTCCACGCTGCCCGTACTCCTCTTCCACTGTTCCACAGCTTCAGACGAGCTAGCCGCCGCCCGCGGCCGCCGGGTATCATCGCTGGTGAAGACGTGCGGCCACTTAATTATCACCTGGATTTGGCTGTTCCCTGTCGGCATCCAAGTACGGCGTACGCAGACACGATCACAGATTCACAGGACGCGCACGGCGGTGCACGGCAGTTACCTGGGTAAAAGTTTAGTTTACCCGTGCGTTTTCCAGCATCGTAATCGTAGCTGCGATATCGACAACGTTTCAGCAAAACGTCCCGGATGCGGATGGAGTAGCAGGCTATCAGAAGTTCGTTCAGAACCCAAAGTGTCTATGGATTCTGCAAATTATTAACTCTCTGTTGTTTCTGCAGATTGAAGCACGGAAACAAGATCAATACTCAATAGCGGCCTACGTACATCCAAGACGAGGACACTGTGTGTCCACGGCCAAAATTGGTTCGACCAAATTTTGTGGCCAATGTTTTTTTTACCGCTATTTATTCACATACACGTGTCATATTAAAATCATGTAAAAATAGAAAATTAACATATCAGCTCTTATATATTGTATTAAAATATAACAACCAGGGAATATATCACAATAAGCTAGTCACATTGTGGCCGCGTAGTTGTTCTTGGTCCTAGAGTTTATTTTGATATGGACACGGGAGCGGATCATATCTAGCGGTGCGGTAGGGGGAGCTCAAGCCCCTTCTACCATTGCTGATTCCATGGAGCCCTCCCCCTCCCCCCTCTTCTGGAGTCCCTTCTAGATTTTTTGCCATGGTTGGCATGAGAAGGAGGGTTTGGAGCGGTTCGAAGGTCAAAGAAGTCATCATCCTAGCATCAACAAGGCTCTATTCTCCTAACTCCCAACAGGCCAAGAAGCCCATGGTCCCTCCTCTTGGCTGAACCTGGAGCAAAGGTGGGAGAGCGCTATAGGGCCCTATTTTCCTAAGTCCAAATAGGCAAAGAACCCCTACCTCAACCAATTCAACCACAAAAAGGCACCTATATTATACGAGGTTTGGCTCGGATGTACTCATTGTATGTCGGCGCGGGGTTGCCCTTGCTCCACAACTCAGAGCCATCGTTGCTGTTGTGGGTGACTGAGCCAAAACGCCCGACGTATTGACCTATGTCCTTCTCGTCCCACCTGCTGATAACTCTACAAGATCTTCTTGGGTGACGAAATGGCGAGCGCCGATGACGAAGTCGAAGAGGCGTGAGCAAATGTGGGAGGCGAGGCCAAGATGTGAGGCTTCAGTCCAATATACAATTTCCTCGAATGCACATGTTTTCCATCGTGGATTGGCACATCCACAAGAGGATTTGTTGCCTACGTCCCGTTTGGACATGTATCGTTGCGCTGAGTCTAGTTCCTATAGCTAGATGTATATTTTGGGAGTCTAGCAACCTACTCCTTCCGTCCCAAAATAAATTAGCATTTTAGGAAACCAAGATAAAAGATAAAATTATGAAGAAAAGAGCTAGAAAAATAAGGTGAAACACCTGCTCCAAATTGATTTGTTGTGAGAAAAAACATTTCAATTTGAAAATACTGACAAATGAATACTACCGGGCTTTCAAAAAAAAACTAGTTTCGTGGGAGTTATTTTTGTTTCTTTGGTCATTGTTCTATACTGATCTAGGAGTAGAAGGCTGGCTAGTCTACTGTGCTCCGTCGCCTCCTCCTGTACATCAAATCTTGTGCCATTTGATCATTTAATTCGGGACAAAATTTGAATCGTAAATGTGCGAATATTTTGGGACGGAGGGAGTAGATGGATACTCACTGCAAAATCTAGATGATACTTACCACAAAGTTTAATGTCCACCGTTGCATTTTACTCATCCTTTTTAGGTAAGGAGTTGCTTCAATGTTTTGCAGTGGCCTGGCACTCATCACGCTTGATTGTTGCCACTTGGCACACAAACTATGCTGCAGAGTTTGACTTCAAAATGTGATTAAAAGCTACTAACCAGTTGGTATTTCTACACCACTAGGAAAACAGACACATGGTGTTAAGCTTACATAATTAATAAGTAGTTAAAAAATGTTCTGCGTCAAATGGAGAACTGAACGATTGCCTAAGATCTGATTCATCTTCTATTGAACACAGATTCTTCGGACGAAAAATAAGTTGCATGTGGGAAACAGCAAGCCATGCTCAATGCACATGGAAGTTTCAGTTATTTTCTATAGACATGCGAACCAACCAACCCAAGTTCAAATTTCGAATAAACTAATGTGTATCATATGCGTCAGTCTTTCAGCTCCGTACATCCACTTCAATGAACAAAGTTGTAATCTTGAGCGTGTTGTTCCTGCCAGGGACAACTCAGTGGAGGTGAGGTGCCAGTTGCAACTTGCAAGCAGTTTTAGTTCTTTATCTGAACAAGTATCAAAATGTCTTTGATCAACAGCTGCATAGAGGGACTAGATAGAGGAAAAGGGTAGCAGTGAAAACTTTTTTCTCGTATTCATTCATTCAATCATCCGTCCTTCAAAAAATGATAGAAATTATGAGAGTAATGTAATGTGACGTAAAATACTCCAACTCGATCCTAACGGTATGCCTACCTTATGTCCAAAGAATTAACTCCAGCAACCCATTCAAAACGAAATCAAGTGTGGCCGTGGGGAATCATGACGAGTACCGTGCTCGATCACACAAATGGCAACAACCCACGAGTCTCTCACCACTGGAGAATCATCAAGCACCCTGCGGCAGCGAGCAGCAAGGAACTGGCGACGCCGACGGCACCGCCAGTGCTGTGCGCGGCGCTCGTGGAGTCACCCTTGCCGCCAGCCAGCTCGCCTGCTTTGCCGGCCGCCGGGCTGGGGGCATCGGACGCCCCGGACTCCGGCGCGGGCGCGGGCGCCGGCGCGAGCGGCGGGTCCTTGCTGAACAGCTGCAAGGGCAGGAGCACCTTGTTGAGCGCGTAGATGGCGACGGGCTTGGTGGCGTACACGCTGCTGGCGATCTTGGGCCTGGACCACATGGACTGCACGTAGATGCTGCCCATGTCGTCGGTGAGGTTGAGGTTGTAGGGCGGCCCCGCGAAGGTGCTCACCGGGTTGAGCGAGCTCAGGTTCTTGAACTCGGCCAGGGAGTAGAACTTGGGGAACGCGTGGTACAGGAGCAGCGTCTTGAGCTGGTCCGAGGTGAGGTTGGAGAAGGTGGACTTCTTGAGTGCCGCGAACGCCGAGTCCTTGGGCACAAAGATGGTGATGCCCACTTTGGTGTTGTTGGCCTGCCCCTGGAAGGTCTCGATCACGTTCGTCTTCTCTAGGTAGTTGAGGAACGTGTGGAACGGGCCGGCCACGCTCAGGAGCTCCGCCAGGTCCACGTAGTGCGGCGCCGGAGCTGGCGCCGGGGTCGGCGACAATGACACGGGCGCCGGCGCGGGCGGGCTACTCTTCTGAGCCAATGCCGGGGCGGAGAAGAGGACGGCCAGTACGGCCGTGGCAAGAATTGCAGCTTTGGACCCCATCATGCAGCGTCTGTCTGGTGCACCTGATCCTCTTTCTATCTTGTCTGATGCAAGCCCCTGACGAGATCACGCAGAAAGTATAGTTAGCCAATTTGATCTGATTGATTGATCAAGGCTGAGAGTTCTTTATATAAAAAAGGAAAAAGTTTGGTGGCAGTGTGTCGTTGTAAAAAAACAAAGTTTTTTTTCTCTCTTAGATCAAAATGTCCAAATTTATGCTGATATTTCTGGGCTCAAATCAATACTATTATGGAATTGTGTCGTCACTGATCTAAGAGTACTTGGGAGGATGTATTGAACATTTGATTATTGATTCACTTGCTATCATCACTAGGAAAAAAAGAATAACTTTGGATACAAGATGGATCACTGGATCTGCAGCTTGTCTAGACGGCACGTTATTGGAGCGCTACTGCCAACCAAATCATGATACGAGACAGGGGATACAACAATTGCTTGAACAAAAAGGCAAAGGAAAAAAAAAGAACTTTCAGATCTCAAGCCAATACAAAAAGGACAAAGAACCAACCAACTACCTAGTTCCTTATAAAAAAACAGCTACCTAGACGAGCACATAGGAACTAACCTACACGATCTTAGCTTCGACTTAAAGATGAAGAACTACCATCGTGTGCTAGATAACATAAAACTCTCATGTTCCCGATATCATGTACGGACACGGCGAAAAGTTACACAAGCATCACAATGCATGTAGAGTTGGCAATTCAGCGTCTGACGAAAAGAACATCATAAGTTCATAACCAGGTACAATATACAAGGTGTTTGGTTGGGAAATGTAAACGGAATTGCAAACATAATCAGAAAACGCAGTAGTCTAGGGAGCGCAGGATTTGACCCACGCAAAAAATTGGCTGTAATGGGATTTGTACTGAACTGTAATCAGGTTACGTTATAGAATATTGAACCAAACGCCATCATAATGTGTTGCAAATGCAGGAGAACAAGAGAAAATCCAAGGGAGGAGCAAACCTGATCGAGCAGAGCAGGGAAGAGGGGACGAGAGAAGAAGAGAGGGTGGCAGCTCGGAGGAGCGCTATGAAGAGGGGGGTAGTATATAAAACCATGGTGTTCTTTCGTGTCAGGCGGGAGAAAATCTATTTAAAATAAAAAAAAATATTGATATGTTCGTATGGGTGGCAGCTGTTGCGGGCGGGGGCAAGTAGTTGGTGCCCGCGCGCTCTCAGCGAAGAAGATGCGTGCTGATTGCTGAAAGCTGGTCAGGTAATCAGCTTTTCTCCTGCCTGTCCTGGTCCTTTCTGACCCGTTCTTGAGTAAATTGCACTGCTCCATTAGTGGTAGTAGGACAATTAGAACCCCTTTCAGAAAATAATTCTCAATCATTAGTGCTAGCAGTGCAATTAGACATTCCTAAAAAAAGCAGTGCAATTAGACCCCATTTCAGAAACTACTGTATTTCATACCCGATCATTGTGTTGTGCGTGGGTGTTTTGCTCAAAACATGCACTGCTTGCTTTTCTGACAAACTGATTTCAGTGCTTGTTAATTTTGTTAAGGTTGTGTACCATTTAACCAATAGGATGCCGCGCTTCAGTTTTATTGTAAGGTCAATTGCAAACTGTCACCCGGCTGCATGAAGTGCTTCTGACTTTTTTCGAATCCAGTAGCGCACTCTGCGCTTTTAAACTCGTCCTGTGCAAGGCCACAAGAAGTATGAGAACTGTAAACTTGTATATTCGTTGTCTGGCATCGAGATCCGTTAGACTCAAATTGGTTTTCTACTACATCTTTGTTAGAAAAAGGCCACAGGGAAAACAGGATTGCAATGGGGTAACAGTGTGCTCGCACTAAGCACAGAGATTCCTACTCTGCCAAAAACGAATGCAGAGATCAGATTCCTCTTAGGATAGGTATCAGCATTTCATATGAGCATTTGAGGGCAAACTAAAGAAACTCTGGTTTGAATCACTATTGCTCTCTTATCTGGAGTGTAGACCACATGTACAACTACAAACGTCAGTAGCAGATTAGTAGTGGTTACTAAGGCTATTCATGGAAGACTTCAAGTCAGCTTAGTGCATCCGTGCGATTAATAATCCTGACAGTGTAACCAACGCTCTTTTTTTTTTCTATATCAAGGATTCCTTCAACTTGCATGACACTCAAAGTACTAATACCAAACTATTTTTCTTGAAGTAGACAAGCATATGACTACGAGAAAATGTCACAAATTCATCAGCATTTCGTGTAAGTGGTTACGATCATGAATTAGGCATGCACTAATTGATTCTATATGGCGAAAGGAGGGGCATTAGCTAAGCTACCTGCAATTCTAGAAACGATGGGTTAGTTCTTGATTAGAATTGAAGGATTCACAAATATTTAGTAGAGACCTTCTTCTTCTTCTTATTAAATGAAATAAGTTATATACATACAACTGGATTTGATAATGTCGTGATCGATATATAATGAAGTTCAGCCACCAGTGATATGAGGTGTCAACTGGATTTGATAATGTGAGCTCACTACCTGACTTCATTTTGAAGTGTCGGTGAGGCGGCCACTTGACACAGTTGATACAGTTTGTATCTGGTGGGATCGACTAAGCATCTTGCACTGCATCAAGTCTAGTAGAATAATAATTGTTCAGCGGTAGGTATGAACACCTTAATCATCAAAGGAGAGGAAAGTTCATTTCTGGATGTGCCATGTTCAATTAAGCTTCGACAGCAAATCAAATTCAGTGCCATTATTTGTCATACCCAATCAAGTAATAACATTTTTAACATCAATAGACTGCAAAATTCGATGAATTTGACTGCACAATTGAATTTCATGTCCACGGTAGTACTATAGCTCAATCTGATAAGAAACATGCCATTTGTTGGACCAGCCCTGAATTTTTCTTTTTTTGAAACGAAGCCCTGAAAATTTTTAGCTTGTATACCACATAATCTATAGGAATAAAAGGTGCAGCAAGAAGCTCATGCCCTCCTTTTTCACTATAAACAACTACCGAGCAGTTTTTTCAACTTTACTTTCTGGTTTCGTTTCACTTTCCAAGAAAATGTGATGATTTTGTGCTTATTGTCTTTTACTCTGCTTATTGTTTTTTCAACTTTCTGGTTTCGTATAGCAGTACCACCTCTACCTGAAAACCGAGCTCCTGTTTGGTCTAGAATTGCAGGTAGCTAATGCCCCTTCTTTCCGCCATAGAGAATCAATTAGTTGATGCCTAATTCATGATCGTAACCACTAACACGAAAGTGCCTCCTTTCACTTATTCAATGATCACCAATGAAAAGGCTGGCAGGCTGCGCTCCAGACTTTCAGTGGTTGATGACTTTGAGGTAGCCTAACTTCATTCGTTGTCAGGATTAAGCAAGCCTTCTCTTCTTCTCATTCAGAACTGTAAAGAGGAAGGTAGACCTTAGATTGTTCACATTCAGAACTGCGGATTCAATCCACTTGCAGCTGCAGATCTTACCAACTCGGAGCTTACAAACACTGCCTGTTTAGCTGTTTCTATTCATCCTGGAGAAAATAAAAGGCAGCAGCAGAAACACATTGCACGGGCACTGTATTTGTCCCAAGTTATACATAATTAATTAATAAACTTGCACGCAGCAAAATCATTGGTCACCGCGACGCAAAATCTCGTGATGGCCGTGGAGACGTCACCGGAGCCGCAATTATTGGCGACTGATGACGGGAGAACCGCCGCCGCCCACCGGACCGGAAATGCAATGGAACGAGCACGGGAGAGGAAGGAAGGAGAGAAAAGGAGTGGCCTGACGTAGAACGTGGGAGAAGAGCGATCGAGACGGTTGCCATGTCGCTCAAGCGAAGCGTCCGCGGATACGGCCAGACATCCACGTCCGGCCCGCCTGCGCGAGGCGACGACCGGGGCTGTTTAATTCCCTTGCAAGCCATGGTGCCGTGCTGTCTGCTGTGTCTGTGTGCGTGCCATGTCGCCGTGGTCGCTGCCGGCCGGTGCCGGGACTGGAGTGGGACAGAAGCGCCACCGACGCCGACAGTTTCGGTTTGGACGCGCCTGGGCCAGCTTTGGGCTTCGATCTCACCTAGTAGTTTGGGCCGCAGACTTGGATTTCGGATGGGCTGCTTTTAAGTTTGTCGCTGTCGCAGAGTGGGGATGGGGAATGTGGGCGTCAGGGCGTGGGTTGTGAATGTGATCAGAAGGTTCTCGAAGGTTAAAAACTCGAAGGAAAAAGTCTACTACGTATCCCTTAGGTATCGCAAAAGTCAGTTTTACTTCCTAAACTAAAAAAATACGGACATAACTCCTCCTCCTTCTTTTCAAACCGGACATATGACATCCCTTCTATTTCTCTAGGTGGTTTTCATTTTTTCTTTTATATTTAATTTTGACTGAATCTTTGAAAAATCACAATAAATCACAGAAAAATTATAAAATAGAAAATACAATTTTGTTCGACTCCACGTGAGTAGATCTACACAATAAATATATGATATGGTATGTTTTAGTACAAAATTTTTGCTCTACCTTTAAATCTATGTTTTTTATGATTAATTTATAGCTACAATTTCGTGTGGTCCTACTATGGTGAATTTTTTATGGTGCACTAATAATTATATGCTTGAGATGTAGTAAAAATTTCATGCTCATTAAATCATGTATGACTGAGTTATAGATTTATTCAAATTTATTCATATTAAATAGTTTTAAAATAGTTAAAAGTGTGTAAAAATAGAAAATATGTGTTTTCTATGTAATATTACTATTGTTATATCTTATGAATACTTCAAATAATCATGTTGTTACGGAGAAAATTATACGGAGAACATACATTTTCTACTGTGACGGGCCCCACGCCTTCCTCCCAATCACGCGGCCTCATGGGTCAACCTATAGCTACAGTGCGCACATGCCTGCGCAGTGCATGCTCGCCCTCCTCGGGCGGGTCCACGTGGTGCCAGTTGCAGGTGCTCGCCCCTCCCTCCTGCTCGCCAAGGGTGCTCGCGGGCTCGCGTAGGTGGTGCTCGCCCCGCGTAGTGCTCGCCACTCCGCTGGTGCACCGGCGAGCTCCATGCGCTGCCGCCGACCTCCGCACCGGTGTCAAGCTCCATAATGACGAGCCCCGTTCGTCCAAGCAATAAGGTGGTATTACGCTGAAAGCGCATATTGCAAGCGTATGTTTTCAGTGTTTCAGATGTTTGAAAGGTACGTTGCAGGTGTTTCAGATGGATGTTGCATATGTTACCATGGTTGTACACGTATGTTGCAAAGGTCTGTTCTCAATGTTTCATCTGTGTTTCCAAACGTATGTTGCAGGTGTTTTATCTGAATGTTACATATGTTTCACATATATATTGCAAATATTTCATCTGAATGCTGCATATGTTTCACACATATGTTACAAGCGTTTTATCTAGATGTTGCATATGTTTTGCAACGGATGCAACGTGTTTTCCTGGTATTTCAGACGCATGTTGCAAGTGTTTCAACTATTTCGGACATATTTGCAATTGTTTTATCTAGATGTTGAAAAAGTAGATATAGTGTTGCACATGTTGCTATGGGACCCATCTACCGTAGTTGCTGGGTCCGTGCGATGCGCGTGAGTGTAAAGGGGGCGCGAGCGGCGGACGTGGGAAACGGTGCAGCGCGGGCCCTCACGCCAAATAGGCACAGGCGTGCGTTGCGAGCGTAGCAGCATGCCTACGCACGCGGCGCGGCCAGACGTAGCAGGCGCGGGCGTCCAAACGCTAGCCCCTGTGTGGACGTCTTGGCGCTAGCTCTTTTTCTCTCTCTGTTTTTTTTCCCTCACGAAGAAACTCTGAACGATTTTGCCGTATGGTTCTAGTATTGCCGCTCTGTCGATGGACTAAACAAAATCCCAGCTCCGAACGCAGCCACAGGTTTCTAACCCCAGGCTTCTAGTATTCCTGGAGCTCGCTGCACGCACAAAGCTTACGCCAGGACAAGGTGTACGGTTACGGCCTTGCCACTCCTCGACGTTTTAGCCGGTCTCGCTCGACACCGAGAGAAAAGAATGCTGATGACAGGCTCGCAGCCATGGTTTCGGACTTGTATAGGGTGAAGGCGAATACCCGGAGCTCGCTGTCCACACGAAGCTCAGCGCTCAGTACGTACACCGGAGCCGAGCGCGGCCTGCTTTTGCAAAGCACCCGAGCCGCACTCCCACCGCGGACCGGCGCGCACATTCCCCGCGTATTCTGTTATGCGAGACGCCGCGAGCCTTTACCGGCCGGCGACCGAATCCGAATCCACGGGTGGGAGTGGGAGGCCGTGGAACCTCTGCTTTTTACTACCTTTTCTATTTAGATAGAGGAGAACAGAAACTTGGCTTACATCTCAAGCGCATCTTGGATTCGAGAAACTTAGTCATCGGATGTTTGATATATGCATAAAGTATTAACTATAGACTAATTATGAAACTAAATGTATAGATTGAGACTATTTTACGAGACGAATTTATTAAATCTAATTAGTCCATGATTTAATAACGTGGTGCTATAGTAAACATGTATTAATGACATATTAATTATATTTAATAAATTCGTCTCGTAAATTACTAATAAATTCTATAATTTATTTTTTATTAATATCCGAAGACCTCCTACGACCGTATAACATCCGACTTTAGTCCCTCCGTTCAAACACACCTAACCGCGAGCGCGCGCACACACACGGGTCGCCTGCTGATGCTTCCGCACATCCTACAGCATATTACTTCACGGCAAACCAGAGCAGACCACGACGCGGCCACAAGTGGGCTCGCTCGTCCTCGCTATAAAACGCGGCCGCTGCCATGCCGCCTTTTCTTCAAACCGGCCGAGACCAAGAAAATACAAGCACACACACACAAAGAGCCCCATATAAGAGAGCGGCTCTGTCCAATCCAACAAGATGAGCGTGGAGATCTTGGACGGGCGGACGGTGCAGAGCTTCGTGGAGGACGAGAGCGCGTTCAACTCGTCCGTGGACGCCCTCTTCGCGGCGCTGGACGCGGACCGCGACGGCCGCCTCTCGTACGCCGAGATGGCCGGGGAGCTCATGGCGCTGCGCGTGCGGGAGGCGCACTTCGGGGCCGATGCGCCGGCGCCCGCCGCTGAGCTCGCCAACCTGTACGGGGCGCTCTTCGCGCGCTTCGACCGCGACGGGGACGGCGCCGTGGACCAGGACGAGTTCCGCGCCGAGATGAGGGAGGTCATGCTCGCCGTCGCCAGCGGACTCGGCGTGCTCCCCGTGCAGATGGTCGTCGAGGAAGGCAGCCTCCTCAAGAGGGCCGTCGACAAGGAGCTGCTGGCCACTGCCCCTACCATGGCAGCTTGACCAGCTCGGCTCCATCGTCACCTGGCCACTATCATGACAGGGAGTTGGCTACTATCACTGGTAGCTGAATCAGAGTTTTATCACCTATGTACCCGTACACCGAGGGTGTCGCTTTGTAGAACTCACACGAGTATATGTATGTAATGTACGTACTGAATCTATTTTATCAGTCTGAAAACTAGCGTGCGTTTTACACTTTTACTCCACGTTTTTTTTTTGGGTATAGGAAGTTACTTTTCTCGACATATTCATAGTAACGTTTCACTAGCAAGGTAGACACAAGCTCTTGCTATGTGTTCACGCATGCCAGTGCCAATAAGCTTAACTGAAATGTCTTATTTCAGCCGGCAGTTAAAGATGTTAGTTGTCTGGGATTGTGTCTAGCTCAATAATATGGAACCGCAGCTTAAGATGGGTTCATGCAATCATGCACGTACCTTCTCCTTGCAAGCTTAACTGAAATGCTGCATCTGGACGGACATGATGGGTGTCTTGGACTTGTAGAAAGGCGTGTTCAGGTCCTTCCCCGTATGCCGGTCGCTCTCGATCAGGACAAACGGGATGGTACGGTCCAGGGATCCGTGTTTCCATCCCCATTCTACACTTTCTGCTATCGATTAGGAGCTTAGCTGACTGATCACCACGTAACAGTAAAAGGTACAGTAACATTTGTGTAGGACTCCATTCGGGACATTCCGTTATTTGTAAAAAAAAATGTTAGTTCTAATTGTTTTGGGCCTCTAGCTTCACCATGTCGGCCCGCGATCGGCCCAAAGTGGGTCCGGACCCGCACTAGTATCCCTTGGCGCCGCATGTTCCATGTTGTTCGCTTCACCTGCTCTGTCGCCGCCGAACACCGCCGCCAGCCTCCCCCTCCTCACTCCACTGAATAACGGCAGCAAGGCGCACTGCAGCCGCCCGCCCACCCACCAACCCCACAAAATGCCGGCGATGTTGACGGCGCAGTTTACGGTTCTCCCTCTATCCCAGTCACCTTCGCCACAGGCGAGCTTCCGCCTTGGCCTCCGCCCCTCGCCGGCGGCGAGGGCCCGCTCCGTCGCTCCGGTGGCAGCAGCCTCCGCGACTGCCGTATCCGCTAAACCGGCGGCGGCTTCGTCTCCCCTGGTTGCGGAACGCACCGTCGTCCGTATTGGGCTCCCCAGCAAGGGCCGTATGGCCGAGCAAACCCTAAGCCTCCTCAAGGTTTGGCGCTCATTTCGAATCGGTTCTTCCGTTGCTGGGTTCGAAAGTTTGAATTGTATGATTGGTATGCTGATTTGGTTATGGTTGCGCTCTTTGTGCTTGATGATGCAGAGTTGCCAATTGTCGGTGAGGCAGCTCAACCCACGGCAGTACACTGCGGATATCCCGCTGGTGAGGTTTACTATGTTCTCCCATCTCTCTGATTTAATTACCTTCTGTCAAATTTGACCCGGAGGCAACTAGTTGCAGCTAGTAGGTTTTGAATCAGTAAGCCTTTGGTTCCTGATTCACTGATAGCATAAGGATTTTAAGAGTGTAGTTTAGGTTTAGCTAGGGTTCCTGATTCACTGGTAGGATAAGGATTTTAAGAGTTTTAAATGTAACTTTCTAATCCCTTGGTTTGTTTGTACTGTAAGGTAAGCTTAACACTTAGGTTCTACGTAACACGGATACGTCAAGAAGATGCCGTATCGCGTATCGGATACGTATCCGATATGGATACACCTCCGATACGGCTTCGATACGTATCCTGCGAGTATCCAATTTTTGTTTAATTTCGGGAATATTGAGTACGTGACCTGATACGTATCCGGCCTGTGGGATACGGCCCAGCCCAACGAAAAAGCCAACATCCCGAGTCGCGACACCCTAGCCCGACGCGGCGACGCCTCGTACGGCTCCACACACGCGCCGCCTCCCGCGCAGGAGATGCGCCACCGCTCGCTGGCTGCCGGCGACGAACCCCCGCCCCCTCGCGCTGCCTCTCGCGGAGGAGATGCACCGCAGCTCACCAGTCGTCGGCGACGAGCCCCTGTCTCCATGCCCCGCATCCCGCGCACCCGCGCAGGACATGCGCCCCTGCTCGACGGCCTCCCGCGCAGGACATGCGCCCCTGCTCGACGGCCGCCGCCGCCGAGCCTCCGCTGGTCCGCCCCCTTTGTGCCATCCATCAATCGACCTGGGCACCCACCAGTCCGCTATGGACGTGGCTAGCTCCCAACATGCAGGGGAGAGATGCAGGGAACAGGATGATTCAGCACTCAGCAAAGCTAGCTTGCGCCGACCTCCAATGAGTACACCCCCTTTTCATTCTTGATGTACTCTATACTTCTGCATTCATCCAGTGTACTTGGACTTATCTCCTGTGAAAACTAAGAAACCTACAAGGTGATCTAGTGATGTATCATATATGATTGTATGTACTAAACTAATAATTAGTGATTACTCAAATTTTACACTTTCTCAATTTTAATTTGCATTACTATTTATTTTATTAAAAAATAGTAAAACGTATCCGCGTATCCTGTTTTCTGAGAAATTGTTGTATCCACGTATCCGTATCCTTCCGATACCGATACGCGTATCCGTATCCGTGCTGCATAGCTTAGGTTTAGCTAGTGGGAAATGGCCACTATAATTCTGATGGTTACATGCAAGGCCTTCGATGTTTGATTGGAGCAATGCCAAGTAGATGTTTCATGGTGCCTATTGACCGTTCACTATCTGAGGCTAATTATGCGATTCATAATATTGCATAGCAGAACCATGCAAACTACAGAACATGCTTTTCCATAAGTTACAAGTAGTCAATAAATTTGAGTCCAACTGGGTCCTTAGCATTTTTGAGTAATCTTCTAGATTCAAGAATTAAGAAGGCTTTCTTTGTTAATGAAATCTCTACAAGATCACTCTCACATCCCTGTTTGCATCATTAAAGCCCTGCTAGAAGCAAAACTAGCACACCCTATTACCTGCAGAGCATGACCTGTACGCAACAGCGATGAACCCAAACATCTGATTTGTAGCTGTATGTATTGAGGCTTTGTATCTTTAAATGGACTAATATCCAATGTGGAATCATTATATCTGCCTAAATCTAATCAATGTTCAACGGCACAGCCTGGGTCCTTGTCTTTTCTGTTTTGCCTTCTGGTTAATGTGGTTCTCTTGCAGTCCAGGCATCCATGTTTAAGTTATATGCTCGCCCTCATTCATAGCGTGTCAGCCTTATTATGCAACATCATTTGACAATATTTGTCCATTGGCTAAACCATTGGTATAGTCCCTGTTCTTTTTTCCTCCCATTTTAAGTTCAGAGATAAGAAGTACCATGTTCGGTATAATCTCATTTAAGTAGTGGTATGCTGGTAACATTGGAAGCTTACTTTCTTTCCCTTCACTTCAACTTTATACCTCCTTATTCGGTTTCTATGTGTGGATAGCTGGTCTGACACATTATGTGGATGGAGTGATTGATAGTTTCAATAGAATTCTTGCTGAGTTTATGCAACGCGCTGATATCTTTTTATCCTTTCCAGATTCCAAATTTGGAGGTTTGGTTCCAAAGGCCTAAGGACATTGTTCGTAAACTTCAGTCAGGCGATCTTGACCTTGGTATTGTGGGTTTTGACATAGTTAGTGAATACGGGGAGGTAAGCTTTTGAGCAATCCTGTTAATTTTTTTTTCTCGAACACGCAGGAGAGCTGCATATCATTATTTTGCTCTGTTTGTACATGCTTTTAGTCTTAGATGTTTCAGTTGTATGTATTAACACACCATAAGTCCTTTTACTCAAGAGTCACCACACAATATTAGTTCTGGGATGAAAATAAGTGTGTAATTATTTCAATTTGCACTTTATACCCTATATAATGCTGTCAAAGAGGTAAAAAATGTTTTCAGCATGCATTTGATTATTTCTCATTATCTTGTCCTTAGACTAATGCATCTGGTTTGTGCACACATGTGGTTCTGAACTTATCTCTTATAAAACATGAATTTCTGCTAATTGAGTTCGTAATATTCTTTTATGTGAAATTTATTCTGCTTTGAAGAAACCTTTATCTGACCAATGTTTGTACTTAAAATTTTATGTGGCAGGGCACTGAGGATTTAGTGGTTGTTCATGACGCTCTTGACTTTGGACATTGTCGTTTATCCCTTGCGGTATGTTGTTATCCAGGCGCATTCATGGGTAGTAGTCTTGTTAACAAATTGAAGTTTATATTTGAAACAGTCAACTTGTGTGACCAGGTACCTAAGGAAGGCATTTTTGAGAACATAATTACTTTGGAAGATTTGTTAAAGATGCCTGAATGGACAGAAGAAAGGCCACTACGTGTTGTTACAGGATTTGGATATGTATGATCCAAACCCAAGCAGTCTAATTCCTGCAAACCCCCTCACCCCCCCCCCCCCACCCACCCCCACCACACACACACACACTGCTTTGCTGATTATTCACCCCATTTATATTATGGTGCTGCAGCTAGGCGATAAGTTCTTAAGAGAGAAAGGTTTTAAGCATGTTCGCTTTTTATCTGCCGATGGAGCTCTTGAGTCATATCCTCCTGTGAGTTTGCCCTCTCTTCATTTGATTTCCTTCTGTTCCCTTGCGATTCCCCCCTTTGCCTTTCTTTTTTGCATTTCCTTCCATGTATTTATTTTGAATTCGATTGGCCCAATAGTGAAGGTTGCCCTTTTCTGTTCCCCAATAGTGCTTAAATTTAGATCTTATTAGAATCTAAGTGGTAACTATTTGTGTTAACATATGTTAGACATTGCTCTATCCAGAAATCAGTAAGCCACATAGAATTATTTGTACTATTGACTCTGCTATACTTGTTTATGTTCTTGCTCTAGTAGTTATGATGGCTGGCCTGAATTCTGTATGGGTAATATATGACTGACGTAGATTATTGGTGTCTGAACTTGAACCCTTCACATGGATCGATTTGTTCATTTACTATTGTAAGGTACTACTGGAATGCACACTAGTGTCACTTTTTACTAGCTTGCGAGTTGCTGTGTAAAGAGGCTATCAAGGTTAACACATGTTGCTAATTTTCTTTCCCCTGTGAAGATGGGTATGGCTGATGCTATTGTGGATCTCGTGAGTAGCGGAACGACCTTGCGTGAGAATAACCTAAAGGAAATTGATGGTGGAGTAGTTTTGGAAAGCCAGGTAAACTTTCTCTCTCTCTCTCACACACATGCATGTGTCGGGCACACACTCTTCAGTAGGCAATATTTCGCAGTTGACGGTTCCTCGGTCAAAGAGGAAAGTTTATCCCTTTCTTATTTCCTAAGATATCAAATTCTATGCAGGCCACTCTTGTAGCAAGTAGGAAATCTCTGCACAAGCGTAAAGGTGTGTTGGAGGTTACTCATGAGTTGCTTGAAAGACTAGAAGCTCACCTAAGAGCAACTGCAGAGTTAATGGTAAGTCTTCATATAACTCATGTATGCGATTATACTGGTTGGAACAGAGTTATTGTACTTCCTATTTTTATATTAGGTCACTGCAAACATGAGGGGAAACAGCGCAGAAGAAGTGGCAGAGAGAGTTCTTAGCCAAACATCAATATGTGGATTGCAGGTAATAATTAGGAAAATTATAACTAGCAATAATCATTATCTTCTTAGAACTGTCAATATATTATGTGTAGTTTTGGGGTAAAATGATTGTTTTTGTGTTCGGAAATTGAGTTGCATTCACGATATATCATGTATAGGCCCTATATCTGTGACCAAAATATAGTTGGAATCACTATACAACTGTAGCAGCTCCAATATACACATGAAGCAAATCTAATTATTCTGCATCATTTAAGTTTTCCCCACTGAATAAGGGATTATAATATTTGGTTATTTTTCTTCTTCCTTGATGAAGTAACTTCTGGGTCATTAGAGTGAGACTAGTGCCTCCTAATTGTAGTGAAACTAATCACTATCTATAAGGGCCCGTTTGGATCCTTGGAATTGAATTCATTCTAATAATTACAATTTAGACATAAATTAATTAAGCTAATATAGTTGTATATGGAATATATTTGTATATTTATTGTTAGGCATACAAGGGAGAAGGGACATACTTATATGTTTCATTTCTATTGTAGGGAAGTGAGTATAAGAGTGTGCTATAAGTTGAAGAGTAGAATTATAGCATAGTGATCTATAGAATCCATTTCCATCTCCCACCCTATGAATTTGAGATAGGCTTATTTGTGAGCTTGGGAACGTTATGGAATGTCAAATTCCAAGCCAAATAGCCTAATCCATTAAGTAATTTCAATTCCTCCAAAATAAAGGGATCCAAACGGCCCCTAATTGAAATTGCAGTAGTTTGAAATATCAAGGTTGGATTCTTGTATTTCTGACTTTTGCTTATGATTTCATTTACTCAATGTTGATGTGAACAGGGCCCGACTATAAGTCCTGTCTATTGCAGACGTGATGGAAAAGTTGACGTGGAATACTATGCCATTAATGTGGTTGTTCCACAGAAGCTGCTTTACAAATCTATCCAACAACTGAGATCAGTACGACTCTTGTTTCATCCTTTTTTTTGTTTTGTTAACACACAAATTGCCATAGTCTAATGACATGATTGAAAAAGATAATTATTCTCGACTAACTACCAAACTAACTTGTTGGAGCTCCTATCAGAACCTACTATTATTAGCACCTATGTATATAATTATCTTTTCTGAGCCTGAATGATTCTTGATGTTAATGGTGCGTGCAATACTAATATACGTATCTGTGGACTCGGAACTGCAGGTTGGCGGCAGCGGAGTCTTGGTAACAAAGCTGACCTACATATTCGATGAGGAGACGCCAAGGTGGCGCAATCTCCTCTTGGAGCTGGGGTTGTAACTTGGGTGCATGGTCAGCTTCTGGTCTCTTTTACAAGTTCGTAATTCGTTTGCCCTTGCTGAAGCATGTAAACCCATATGCAGAAGTGAGACCGTGCGGTATCTGTTGTGTACCCCTTGGCTTCAGGAAAATTTGGCCCGTACCACCGTGTATTGTTCTCAGCTGTTTAGACTCCAGGCGATATCTTGACCATCTGCGATGTATTGATAGAGTTGGGGAATCCTGTTGGGCGTGTGTGTGTATTTCTTGTGCGGTTGTGTCTGACTTCTCTTGCCGCGGCACTGAATAATCGGCCATGTTTGAATAAAGAATGCCAGTATGGTTCTCATTCATGACCCTCTGCGCAATTTTCAATGTGCTGTTAAATCTTTAGTCCGAGTTCGATGCGTTCATAGGATGCAGTAGATCAGCATTTTTGCTTGCGGATTTGCTAAAGCACAGGTTATCGCTGGAAATGTTTCCAGCACTCGGCAGGCAGCCGATCGGCCGTCAGCCTGTCATCTTGCTGTGTGTCGGTCCCTGCTTCATCTCATTCTAATGCTTCTCTTGGTCGACTCGGCCACGAGAGGGCATCAGAGCACTCCCTGGACGATTCCGTGACTTGCTCTGCCCTCTCAGTAACTTGTTCTACGGCTGCTCTATAGTCTATAGATTTGCCCCCAAGTGAAAGTGATCTACCTACCACAACATTTAAGATTACTGAGGAGAAATCACTATTCAGCGCGACAAGGACTGTAAAGCAGCAAGTCCACGGCCCATGGATTTCTCTTCACGGACCCCCAGCCACAAACATCAAAGACTCTAACTCCTGTCTCGGCCCAGCCCAACACCCGCGAAACTCATGACCCCGTTCCGTTCCGCGGGGGTGTCAGTGACTCAGTGTATCACCCACTCACTCCCGTCCCGTTCTCCTCCCGCGAGGACTCCCATGCCGGCGCGGTGCTACGCCGTGCGACCGTGGTCTACAGCCGAGTGGACCGGGCGCAAGGAGCCCTGCTTCTGCTTGCTTTTGGGGTTCTGGGGGTTTCCGTAGCGGCCGCGTTTCCTCCCCTGCACTGCCTCCCTATATAACCAGCCCGCGTCCGCGGCGGTGCTTTCCTCGCCTCGTCTCCTTCACCAGTTCACCACACCACCACGGCACCACCCACTCCCACCGGCGAGCGAGCGATCCCAAGAAGGCGGATCGAGATGCAGATCTTCGTCAAGACGCTGACGGGGAAGACGATCACGCTCGAGGTCGAGAGCAGCGACACCATCGGCCACGTCAAGGCCAAGATCCAGGACAAGGAAGGTATGCGCCGTCTCCGACCACCTTCTCGCCTCCGTCCGCTTTGCTCTCCGAACCGTCGTAGCATCCGTTTCCTGCTCGTTTAATTTGTTGTTGCGTTTTCGTCGTCGTCCGTTCATGTGTGTTCGATCGATTGTTTGGAGGAGCTAAAACCCCTGCCTTTTTTCTCTGCACATATGCGGGGTTTAGCCTTCTTAGAGAGAAAGTCGAGTTCATCTTCATCCAATCCCCCGTGTTACTGGATGGCTGGCTTTTATTTTGAAGCCAAAAACCACAGCTCTCTTTTGATCTGGTGGGTAAAGGATAGGGTTAGATTTAGCTTGTTATTTTGGTTTCTTGAGCGGAATCAAGATAAGTTCGATCGATGTATTGCTTTATTTGCAAGTCGCTAGACATTCGAACTGAATCTTTTTAAGGACTGTCCATGTGTACTACTAGATCGCTTGACGCTTGTTTGAAGGACCTAAAACCCCAACTAAGCCTCTACACCTTTGCTGGTTTTGGGAGAAAGTTCAGTAATCTAAGCATCTAGATATGTGGTATCGTCGGATCCCCCATTTTTCTGCGTTGTTCATAATCTGATAGAAAAACAGAACAGATCGACGAGGTTGGGTGGTCTACTGGTCTTGATGAACTGAATCAAAACTTTCTTTCCATCCTGTTTAAGTGCAGTGTGTTGAACACTTGAACTCCTTTTTTCTTTTGTTTCTTGGAAGGAATTGGAGGTGGTAGGATTGATTACCCTTTTCTAGTTTTCTTGTTTGGCTACTAGATATAGAATTGAACTGAATCTGCTTTAGAAATTCCCTGTTTTGGATCATTTCCCTGGTTCAATTTCATCATCCAGTTCGGATCGTGTGCAAATTGTGCCTCTGGTTCTGTGCAAATTGTGCATGTGCATGGCATCGTCTGTGTTGGGATTAATTAATTGAAATTGAAGTAACCGTCAGTGTTTTGTTGGCTTTGCTTTGGCTCAATCATTGCAGGCGTCCTGCCGGACCAGCAACGTCTCATCTTCGCCGGAAAGCAGCTGGAGGATGGCCGCACCCTGGCCGACTACAACATCCAGAAGGAGTCCACCCTTCACCTGGTGCTCCGCCTCCGCGGCGGCAGCAAGAGCTTCAAATTCAACATCCCACCCAACCTCCTCGTGCTCGCGCGCAAGTACATGGAGAACAAGCTGATCTGCCGCAAGTACGCACCCACGTCCCTAATTCACCATGCATATATATCAATAATTGCATAATTTGGTGCTTACATCTAGACTTGTAGTACTTTAGATTGGTTATGCTGCATGTGTGCTGGTTCTTCTTGTGCTTTTATGCTGCTTGTTTGTGTGGTTTACATTGAGCCAAGCCACTTTTGTAACTGCAATGAACCGCAAATACGCACGCATGTCCCTAATTCACCATACATACATTGCATAATTTGCTGCTTACTACGTTCGATCGACTATGCATGTCACCATGTGTACTGGTTCTTCTTGTGCTTCTATGCTGCTTGTTCAAATTGTGTGATTTACATTGAGCTAAGCCACTTTATTAACTGCAATGTATATGCATTGTGAAAGTGAAACAGAGGTCGATGCATGACAGGCATTTAGTTCATAGCTGCCTTGCTTATGTGATTTGGCAGGTCGTTCTTTTTAGTTTGTCAATTTAACATGTGTGCTTCCTGTCTTGCTAATTTAGTTTGTCTAGTCATCAGCCTCTTCTGTAACTATGTGCTATTTCCTCAAGTCTTATTATTGCCATGAGTTACAGTGTTGTGTCATTGTGTGCCAACGTTGCCTAGCTTTTTCACTTTTTTTCTTCTTTTCAGGTGCTATGCTCGCCTTCCCCTCAGGTCTACCAACTGTCGCAAGAAGAAGTGCGGTCACAACAATGAGGTTAGAGTTATTTCCCCTAACAATTAAGTAATACGCATCTGTGCTACCTCGATTATATAGCCTATCTTAGTCCATGTTTGTGGCCTTCCTTATTTCATTACTGGCAACTGATACAATTACGTTCGATTATATAGCCTATCTTAGTCCATGTTTGTGGCCTTCCTTATTTCATTACTGGCAACTGATACAATTACGTTGTGATGAATGGTATTCATTCTTTAGTCTCATGTATTTTTTCCAACATTCTTCAATTTTCAGTTGAGGGAAAAGCACAAGTTTGTCTCCAAGTATGGTATTGATAAGTATGATTAGAAAGCAACCACAGCGACAAGTATCAAGCTTCATCCAAAGTGTCATAATCAGAGTCATTGAAGTTTAAGTCTTGTCCTAGTTTATGTTTTATGCTGGATGTTGAACCTTTATCTCGTGTCTAAGTACTTCAGATTTTCTTCTGGGTGTGAACCTAGCTCTTTTGAGTACTCGGTGGTTTATGCTTGGTACGGCAATGCCAATGAAACTTTTTGGCAGTGCTATTGCAGTTAATATACTGAGTTTTCCCAATGTTAATGCCTGGAATGAGCTGTAGCCTTCGTATTTCTGCTGTTTTAAGAGGCATTTGGACGCCACTGTTCTCTCACGCTGCATTGCTGTTGAACACCTTAGAGCAGTTCGATGATTCAAAATCCCAAATGCTTCTTGAAAACAAGAGTGGCATCATGGAACATTGAAAACTGTCACAAGAAGCAAAAGTTCAGGACATGCTTGAAAATGCTGCCACGCATAACAAGCAATGCAACGCACAAGTTAACTGGGGGTGGATTTAGTTTTTGCCACAAGTATGGCAAATCCCATCAAAACCGCCCAGAAACACTTCGGACTTCTCAGGTCCTTGAAAATGAAAAATGAAAATATATAAGCAGTATTGCGCGGTTATGATTGCAAAAAGGAGAAAAAGAAAATCAAATATCAGTTTTGGACTTTAGACTACATCATGTACTCATCATGTGTTCACCGCATGAACGTGGAGCTTTTCTAATGCACACCCAACATTTGCCAATGCCTCTGAACCCTATTGACAAAAAGAAAAAAAAAACATACAAAGAGAAAGAGTTCATACTTTCATACGGAAGAAACAAACCAAATAAGCAAAGGCAGACTACAACAAGCACAGGAACCAGATTGATTTGGTGCTGACTTTCACAACAACAACGAAGTCTGACCATCAACGCATGGACAAAAGAGAAACTCTGCCCTCTCTCCCACTTCTTCCACGCCGGAAACTCCCTTGTCTATATAGCTTCATCTTGGTTTTCAACCTTATGAATTAAGCACTTGTCAACCTCAACTTTATCCAACCTGTAAAGCTAGCGTCTCACCCATGATGTTCTTTATCCACCCTGCACAGTTCTTTAGCTGGTCTTGACCTTCTGATTTCTACAAAGACAATCCATCCCTCCAGTGAATATAATGATGCTAATTTGCACAAGCTATAACTAAGGCCTGCAGGATACGAAGAATCATCACTAGAAACAGAGAGGATCAGGAACACATGGACACAATTCAAAATTCATGTTCTCTTTTGTGAATGCAGCCAAAATTTGCCAATGCACCACCAAATCTAATGTTCTAGTTGCAACCAAATTGAGCCTGATAGGCCAATTGGCACCTGCAAATGTTGTACAAACATACATGGCCGATTAATTGGTTTCCATGTGTCCAGCAACAACTCGTAATACTCGAAGAGCTGTTACTCTGTTAGACAGTGTCCGCAACAAACTCAGCACGGCATAGCATCATGATGTTCAGCAGAAACCAGGGGTAATCAGAGTCTGTCCGCCATCTCAATCTTTCTTCTCCTCTAGATCACCTTCCAAAGCACCAGCTTTGCCCGATGAACAACCATTGATCTCCAGCGACCTCAAGAAGTTGAAGTAGGCATACTTGATGTCAAACTGCATGTCGTACCAGTAGTTCACGGCAATGGTGAGCCCGTTCGGCCCTGGGCTCTGGCTGACATGATGAAACCACATGCTTGGCAGGTAGAGCATCTCGCCGGCCCGGACCGTGCACCGTATCGGCGCCGGCCCGTCGAAGTAGAGCGGAAACGACGACGCCTGCACGGCCATCTCCTCCGGCGACGGAGGGCACGGGTCAACGCTGCTCCACGGCACGATCCTCTCGGGCTCTTCCATCTCCAGCTTAAGCCTCAACTGATGCTCCCCTTCGGTATCCTGCTCCGCGGCAACGTAGTGGGCGGCGGGGTAGTCGCGGACGTAGAGGCGGTGGTGCTCGGTCGGTGGCAGCAGGAGGAAGTGCTTCTCGCCGGAGAGGACGACGTAAATGTTGTCGTAGTGGTCCTTGTGGAAGGAGGTGACGGAGTGGGCGTTGCCGATCCAGAGGTTGACGGCCTCGGGGAGGCAGCCGAGGGCCTCACTGGCCCAGGGCACGTGCGCATCCACGTCACCGGCGACCGCCGCGTACTCCCCGCGGAGGCAATCGTCCTGCTGCTGCGCGTACGCTACCAGGCCGGCGGCCGGGTCGGATCCCCTGATGAGCCGGACCGCGGTAGGGAAGTCGACGCGGCGGACGTGCGCAGACGCAAAGCACCTCGAGGGTCCGGAGCGCCGTGGGTGCGGGTGCGAGGCAAGCGCGTCGGCGCGGCCGTCGGGGGTGAGGTGGAGGGAGACGGGGGTGGAGCGGAGCGCGTCGGTGAGGTAGGAGGCGGTGGGCCAGAGCGATGCAGCGGGCCAGTGGCGGGTGGCCGCGGCGGAGACGAGGAGCGGGCGGCCCGGGGAGACGTGGTCGCGGAGGAACGCGAGCGGCGTCGGGGGCAGGTCGACGCGCGGCACGGCGGCGGCGGCGGTGTCGTCCAGAGAAGGGGAAGGGAGGCCCAGCAGGTCCCGGGATTCCGCCCACAGCTCGCGCAGCGCGGGCTCCATTGCCTCGGTGTGGCGGGCGCCGCGGCGGCTTTCGCTCTGACTGCTCGCTGGTTTTGCGAATTGTTCAGACGGCGGCGGCGCAGCGGCACGACGCGCCGCAAAGCGGTTCTGGGGGAAGGCGCGTCGTTGGGTTAAGCAGCTTGGGCCGGTGGACATGCCCAATTTTTGGGATTTGTTGGGCTTGAAGTAGCCTATGACCTGGGCTTTGCTGTGTCCACAATAGATTGCTGATTGGGCCTTCCTTTCGCTAATCTCCACGGTAGAACAAGGCTTGAAAAGGGGAAAAAGAAGGCTTCTCCAGTTGAATACGCTCATAATTTTCAAGGGTTAATTTTATCAAAAAAAATCAAGGGTTAATTAGATACGTGCCAGTATAATTTTACTGTTTTTAAAGCGCACTATTACTATTTAAGAAACTATGCCACTACCATTGAAACTCTTAAAGCCAGGATTTCGAACTTGGGGGTCATTGCTAGCTATCTCACGTTCTCTACTTGCTATCTCATGGTCAACAGATGGAATGCTTTCATCACGAACTTGACTCTCATTTGTTACCAGCACAATAGATGGAACAACCGGATCTTGAGGTTGGGCCTCACTCCGTTCCTCCGCTGTTACTGTAACTGGTTCTGGAATTGATGTGGAGCCTGCCTAATTCTACCTTTCTTGGCTGCGTTCGGCTTGCACGGAGGAAGTACTGTTCTCAGCTGAATTTTACTGTTTAGGATGATTCTCCCGATTTCTTCTGATTTATCCTGACTCCTCCCAGCGAACGGGGCCCTTATCTTTGCTGCTCTATCCCACAAACTCTTCAAATCAACTGTTTTCTTCTTCATTTTGTAAAATGCAAACAGAAAGTAATCTACATTCTACAGGAAGAAAATCCTAGTCAATTCGGACATTCCTAAATCCAAATGACCAAATCGTTAATGGAATATAAAGGGGAAAATCCCTCACCTTCGGCTGAACCGCCGAACGCCCAGCCCGCTAGCCAGCTAGCCGGCCGCGGCCGTCCTAGCACGCCGCTGCGCGCCAGGCCAGCAGGCCCCGCCCCGGCCTCCGCTCCGGCCGCCCTGCGCCCCTGCCTGGCTGCCTGTTGCCGCCGCTAGCCGTGAGTGAGGTGGAGCCGAGCGCCGCCGCCGGCCGCTCGCCGTCACCGGGATTCAAGATCGGAGAAGAGGCGCAGGCGAGCAAGATTAGGGATTGGGGAATCGGGAATGGGAGCTGGAGCCGAGCACGAGCGTCTTCGCGACTCTGCGACGTCCGCGTCCGCGTCCGCGTCCGCGCGGAACAGAGGGGAACGCTCCGTGTGGCTTACTGGGCCACTGGGCCTTGCGCCCTTGCCCTTGCAGGCCGGCCTGGAAGCTGAAAATGAAAAGAAGGCCGCGGGAATTGGCTGTAGACTCAGTTTGTGCTCGAAAATGATCAAATAAAACACTCCAATATATATATATATATATATATATATATATATACACACACACACATACTGTTCTATAGCTGGCCGCAGAATAAGTTATTCTGTGGCCACTTTGAGTTACGATAATTACTATACTAATTTACGAGATTATGGTAACTCCCTCATAAGTGATTTACTATAGCATTATGGTAAGTATCATCTTGAATTATAGTAACCCATGTATCGTAAATGTGTATTATTATTATTATAAATTGGTACAAACATTATCGTAAATCAAGGTGGCCATAGAATAAGTTATTATGTGGCCAGCTGCAGAATAGCCTTACCGTATATATTCTGGCGTCGTTTGGAGTCGTAGGCCGTTGATCCTCCGAAGATCATGAGGGCACCGTTCGGCGTCGGGAAGGCGTCGTCTGTGGTGGGGGCAGGCTCCTTCCCCTGCTCCCCTTTGTTGGCGCTTCCGAGCAAGAACTTCCGCATGAGGCCATAGTCTTTGAGCAGATGTTTTACAGGAAAGGCGTGGTTCGGGCACAGCCATTCGAGCATTTTTTCGAAGTGGTTCGGAGTGCCCTCCGCGGGCTTCCGACCACCCTTGCGGTCGGCAGCGGCCATGAGCGAGTCGTCACGCCGTTGCTTCTTATTCTTTCTTTTGGCGGAACGGTTGGAGGCACCTTCTCGGCGCCCTCATCCCGCCTCGCCTTGCCATCGGAATGGTCGAAGATCGCTCCGACCGCCTCCTCTCCTGAGGCGTGGCTGGTGGCGATGTCCAGGAGTTCCTTGGTGGTCCGTGGGCCCTTGCGTTCCAGCTTATGGACCAAAGACTCGCAGGTGGTCCCGGATAGGAAGGCTCCTATCACGTCGGCATCGGCGACGTTAGGGAGCTCGTTACACTGTCGGGAGAAGCGCCGGATGTACCCACGGAGGGTTTCATCGGCCTTCTGGCGATAGTTCTTGAGGTCCCATGGGTTCCTAGGGCGCTTGTACGTGCCCTGAAAGTTCCCCACAAAGATTTCCCTCAGATCCGCCCAACTCTGAATGGTGTTGGACGGTAGGTGCTCCAACCATACTCGCGCCGAATCGGCCAAGAATAGTGGGAGATTGCGAATAATGAAATCGTCATCATTCGCGCCACTGGCTTGACAGGCAAGCCGATAGTCTTCGAGCCAAAGCCCGGGGTTTGTTTCTTTAGAATATTTAGGGATGTTGGTAGGCGGTCGGTACCTCGGTGGGAAAGCAGCGTTGAGGATGTTCCGGCCGAAGGCCTGAGGGCCCGGTAGGTCGGGGCTCGGGCTTCGGTCCTCGTCGCTGTCGTAGCGTCCGCCGCACCGAGGGTGGTAGCCGCGTTTGGCTCCTTCTCTTGAGTCGTTGTAGACACATCTGCGGGCGTCGATGGTTCTGCGTGCGTCACGGTTGTGGCCGAGACGTTGATGCACCGGGACAACGGTGTGCTGCCTGCCGCTTGGCGGTGTCTGGTGAACCGACGCGTCCTTGGTGGGGCGCACTGAGGGCATGCACGGGCTGATGTCGAGCTCGCGTCACCGAGACAACGAGCTTTCCACCTGCTGCACCGCCGCACGCTCGAGCAACGTGCGAATTTCTCGGTGGGCCCAGCGATCCTCGGACGTCGCGGCCTCTAGAAGGCCGTGAAGCAAGGCCGTCGCAGCGGCGATGTTCTGGCTTGCCCGAGCGAAGTGAGGGAGGGTCCCGTCATCGGTGAGGATCCTTTGGTGCACATCACAGGCCGTGGCGCATGCGCGCCCACCGCTTCCGCGGCGTTCGATCTCACGGTTGATCTCCGCGTACTCCCGTACGAGCCCTTGTTCGGCCTCATCGATCTCCAGCTTCCGGGCTCTCAGCTGCTCCATCCTTACGTGAGATGGGGCCGCTGCCTCCCCTCCGATCCTACCGTCGGGGTTGCCTGCCGGGGTAGCCTCCTCCTCGGAGATGCTTTCGACGCGCCCCTTAGGGATTTCTACCATGAAGCATCACCGGGAAGGGTGATGGCTCCCCCTGCTGGAGTTAGAGCTAGAGGACGATCCTGGCTCCTCAGTGTGGAGCTTGTGGAGGGACTCCATGTCGTGTTCAATTACCCCCATGAACTCGCTGTCCGCGGACGGTTGAACCATGTGTTGTGCCACGAGGTGGCCAGCGGTCGCCGTGGCGTTGCGGAGACCGAACGGAAACACTGTCGGGGCGCTCCACATGTGGCGCTTCGGGGAGAGGTGCCCCTCTCCGGAAGGTCATGCCACATCGTCGTCGTTGGAAAGGGCGAGGCGTCGCTGGTTCTCCCTGGACTGCTGGGGTCCAGGGCAGACGCCGAGCCGGCGCCCAAGCCTCTTGTGGTCGAGGCCGATGGAGGGGAGAGATTGGATGGTGGTGTGCGCCTGTACCAACTCTCCTCCCATCGTGATGATGAAATCTAGGCTCCCGAAGCGCACGTGTGCGCCTGGGCCACAGCTGACGTTGTGGTTAGCCATCCGTGGCCTGGTTTGGAACGCGCAAAGGCCCCTACCTGGCGCACCAACTATCGGTGTTTCGAACAAGCACCGGCTAGTAAATTTATAATTGATGCGTGTTAGGCCCGGATGGTGTGCTAAAGGACACAAGGTTTATACTGGTTCGGGCTGAATGTCCCTATGTCCAGTCTATTGCTGCTCGTGTTATTAGCACCGAAAAAGGTTCGTAGTAGGGGGTACAAACGGTCGAGAGAGGGACTAGTCCTAGGTCTCTGATGGAGGGGTCAAAAGGATGCCAAGAGCCTGGTGGCGGCCTGGCTGTGTGCGTGATGTGTCGAACCGAGCTCTCTATGAGTTCGTCTGTGTGTGAGTTGTCCATCAAAAGTTGACCCCTTTAGTGGGGAGCCCTACCCTCCCTTTTATAGACCAAGGGGGGAGCAGGGGTTATAGATGGGAGAACGAGAAAAATACCAAGAGTATAGAAGGTCCTTCGAAGGATCCGGGTCTCCCTTTTTCCCGCGCCAGCCCTGCATAACATGGTAGACCGTGTTAGGAGTGGCATGGTTGTTGATCTTCGTAGGCCATTCCCTGGCCTCATTGAGCAAGTGGGTGTGTCCCGTCCCGCCCCCGTGGGCGGCGTGTCGGACAGGGTTGTTGATCTCCGACCCCGTGGGGAGCGGATGGCGTGGTGACTGCTCGTTTGCCATTGTAGAGGATGGGAGTCCCTCCTTGGAATGTAGTGGTTGTCGTATGTCCATGTTGGGTTCTTCGCCCGCGAGGTTGAAGGCGGCGCCTACAACTCTATAGGGCGAAGAGCATGCGCGCCTGCAACACTATTCAGGCTCTGCCACGCCTGGAAGGGTCTAAGCGCCCGTCCCGTCATGCCCTAATGGTACTTTCCTACAGGGGCGCAGGACATGGTCCTTCGATGCCGTGGTTGACCCGAACTTCTTGTCTTACCCTGTGCCTATCATCATGAGGGAGCGGGGTGCGGTTGTCAGGTGAGGTAGAGCCAGCCTTTGGACATTGGGCGAGTCGAGGTCCGTCCTCGGACGTTGGGTGAGGCGGAGCCTAGCTTCTATCCATTGGCGAGGCCGAGCCCAGCCCTCGGGGGTCGGGCGAGGCGAAGCCCAGCCCTCAGGGGTTGGGCGAGGCGGAGCCGAGCCCTCAGCCCTCGGGTGAGGTGGAGCTAGCCCACGGACATCGGGAGAGGCGGAGTTTATACCTCGAGGGTCGGGCGAGGCGGAGTCTATCCCTTAGCCCTCGGGCGAGGCAGAGCCAAGCCCTCAGCCCTCGGGCGAGGTGGAGCCCTCCTGCAGCCGTCTTGTGAGGCGGAGCTGGCCCACGAGCGTCGAGCGAGGCGGAACCAAACCCTTGTTGTTCGGGCAAGAAGCGCAGTAGTGCTCTTGTCCGTTAGAGAGTTTTTAATGTTTGATGGTTATTAGTTCCACTCCTCGGGTACCCCGGTATTAGGTCCCTAACCAAGGTCACACAAACCTATGTCACTAGTACTTTAAGCAACAAGGGAGCTCCTGCACATGCTAGTAAGCAAAAGCACAAAGCAACCTAAGCTCACTAGCAATGCTCAATAACAAGGCAACTAACGCCAAATTAGAGAGCGCAAAAACTTAGCTACACAAACTAAGCAATGTGACTAACAAGGTTAAACAAACTAAATTAGTCACGCAAGGGAGCTACTTCTATGCTACATAAGCAAGAAGGTAACTAGTGAGCTACACAAGCTTAACTAGATACAAAAGCAACTACACAAGCACAATGTATATAAAATGTAAATACAAGCTTGTGTAACGAGGATGCAAACCAACGGGAAGGACAAGGTTGACACGGTGATTTTTCTCCCGAGGTTCACGTGCTTGCCAACACGCTAGTCCCCGTTGTGTCGACCGCTCACTTGTGGTTCGGTGGCTAATTGGCATCACCCGCCAAGCCCACACGTCGGGCACCACAAGAACCTACCCCGAAAGTGAGGGTAGCTCAATGACACGCTTTACTAGAGTTGCTCTTCGCGGCTCCCGCGGGGCGAGCACAATTCCCCTCACAAAGCTCTTCTCCGGAGCACCGCACAAGCTTCTTGTGGGCTTCGACGGAGACCACCACCAAGCCGTCTAGGAGGTGGCAACCTCCAAGAGTAACAAGCACCACCGGCTTGCAACTCGATCACCTAGTGCCACTCGTTGCAACCTCACGATGCAATCGCACTAGAATCGTTCTCTCACACAATCGGATGATCACTATCAAGCATATGTGAGATGGAGGGCTCCTAAGCACTACCACACAAGCCACCAAGGCTCTAGTGTGCTCAGCTGCCAGCCCAAGGCCGACCATGGCTTCTATTTATAACCCCATGAACAAATAGAGCCGTTACCCCTTCACTGGGCAAAAGTCGGGCCGACCGGACGCTCCGGTCGTATCGACCAGACGTAGGACCCAAGCGTCCGGTCAACGGATGCTCGCCACTTGTCACCTCCATTCAACCTCAGTCGTTTGATCTCAATGGTCAAGTGATGACCAGACGTAGCTACTCAAACTGACTAGACGCAGCAACCCCAGCGTCCGGTCGTTTCCAGTAAGGTACCAGTCGCGACCGAGCGCGTCCGGTCGGTCACGATCGGATGCAGCATCAGCGTCCAGTCCTTCTCCAACTTTTCTGTGTCGCCTACATCACTGTACGTCAGCCTGACCGGATGGACCCTGCCAGAGTCCGGTCACTTTCAGTGCTAGCGTCCGGTCAAAGACCGACGCCTGCACGCTCTCTGCCGCCACTGACCGGACGCAGGACCCCAGCGTTCGGTCACTACATGACCAGTGTCTGGTCCACTCTGTGAGACCATGTCTTTTCTATATAGGGTGCCAGTGGCACCGTCGAACTGTCAGTTTGAGTCTCCGTCGGTGGAGTTTCTAACCCTTCTCGCCTCCATTTCATCACCGAGTTGATCCACATCAACTCCAACTTCATCTTCTTTATAAATGTGCCAACACCACCAAGTGTACACCATCATGTGTACTAGCCACTGCTGCCCGCGCTTCGCTGCGGGTGATGTGCTTGGTATAGGAAAAATCTTGAGAAATATGGCTCATATGTCTAATATGTTTTCTCATCGTGTTGGTATGGAAGATTGGTCTCAATATTGTAAACAAAAATTGAGGTTGGTTGTCATTACATGGTGCCTATTCTAGGCCAGCAAATCAATGACATGTTAGTGGAAAGAAGTATTTGATGGAGTTGGGCTCAAGCAACTAACACACTTAGATTTAAAGCACAACATTGGCTAGGATTACATTAAAGGTGGAAATAGCAAAAACTACAACACAAGTATTTCTCCTAACGCGAGGGTTTACAAAAGAGTGAATTAGGATCCACTCCCCTTAGGCGAAACTAGAACACATTTCGTAAATCTAGAATTACACTAAAGATTACACGGTGTCGAACACTAAATTACACCGAGTTCACTGCACCGGCCTCCACCACCGCTCACACCGGCCTCCGGGTCAACGTCCTCCGTGGCTCCACCAGCGCACCTGCGCCACCGCCCATCGGTGACCGGCCTCCAGGTACTCGTGGCCTCGCCTGTCGCCTCCCTCCGACTCTAGGCCACTGACAATTTGGAAAATTGCTGATAAATTTCAAATCTCTCCATAGGTGAATGACTTGAAAGGGTCACCAGGCTTTTCCTTGCTGAGCAATGTCAGACCATCTGCACGAACCTCATGGGATTGTCAAGATGATTTCCAGATCTCTCAGTCATTAGATATTGCAAGTGCACATGTTTGATCCAATTGTTCCGCTTTGTTTACTAAAGAACATTCTGCGGGCAATTTGTTTGAGCGGTGGTGTGTGTACGGGGAAAGTAAACTATAGTAATTTATGCTAGAACTATGCTCTCGTGTTGCAATTTCTGGATAATAATTATATGTCGGTCTATAATTAATTAAACCATGATCTACACATGTTTCGTAGTCGTGCCAAACACGCATCTTTGTTATTAATAAAATGCTGTGCGATGAGCAAACTAAATAACTCAAACCACCAGTAGAAGACTTGGAACTTGTCAAGGTCCACTGCAATTTAAAACGTACTCTACCAACCAACTCAAAACAAAGGCCCACCATGTTTCTTCTTATTACGCCAGTCTCAGGGGTCAGTTTCATGGCTTTGTTTCTAAGATTGCCATAGAATAAAATGAAACACACATTCTCAATAGAAAGTTTTATTCTATGTTTTCTTAGACATTAAACTTCATGGCTCATAGATTTTTTACATTACTTTTATTATGCACGTAGAACAGGTGTACCTAGGTAAAAGGATGTCACAGATCATGAGGCACCACAGTAAAAAGAAGTCACAGAATCATAAAATATTCCCACTCCAACATCATCATCGGTGCTTTTCGTGGTGGTGTTCAAACAGAGCAAGCTAACTAACCGGTCGACAATGATCGCACAAATGTTCGTGGCGATGTCGTTTTCCCTCCACCCCTCTACCGCTAGCAGGCGTGCGATAGCTCTCTCTCTCTCTCTCACCACTGTGGCATACACCATCTCTCTCTCTCTCCCTCTCCCAACGCCTACACTCCCCCCCATGGCGTTCTCTCCTCCTCCGTCCCCTTCCCTTCTCTCTGCCACGCCACCCCTGTCGTTCGGTACCCCTTGGTGCGGCTCTTTCAGCCCTCTCTCTTCTCGACCTCCGCCGCCATCAAGCGTGACCGAGGAGAAGCAGCACACAACAATAGTTCCTAGCGGCGATGAGATGCATGGCTCACATGGCCGTGGATTGGCTGACCTACGCTGCCGGTAAGCCCTCGGCCTTCCCTCCCTCTCTCTCCTGGAGCATCGGTGGATTGGGGACAGTGGAGGGGGCCCCATGTTTGAGCGGAGGTAGGTGGCATGTAGATTCCGGGTATCAATGTATTAATGACCTAATCGGTGTTATCAATCCATTTTTTTCTTTGTGCTTTGCGATTTTGGGAGAGAATCTTCCCAATGATGCAGTATGCACTTCCTTTGGGATTCGGTTAGTATGTCTTGATAGGGTTAAACTGACCGGGGACAAAAACTTCTATTTTCCATGCATTTAACCATTCACATGCGAGAATAAAGCAAAGCAAGTGTCGGGACAAGGAACTGGACTTCATTCGGTTGCATATGTGAAGAGTTGTAGATGCATCTGAGCATTATCTTCTCTCTCGTGTTTTATATCACATCAGCAGGTTTGAAACATTATTTAGGTCCCAATGAGGAAGAATGTGGGTCATGTGTTTGAATTTGATCACATCCATTTTTGATCCGATATGATAAAAAATATATAAACTTTGTTCGAAATTTTTTTTATCGCATATCGTATTTTTGTCAAGTAATTCACCTTGAGTTGAGGTTGTTATTCTTTAGCATATTTGTATTACTAATACTTCATTTAATTCTATGAAGTTTGATTTGAGTAACATTATATTTTTCGAGAAAATGTCTGAGCAATACCCAATATGCCCGAACTATAAACATGTTCATGATCTCGCAAAGCTTTGTAACAAATTCAAAGCATAAAAAATTGATGCAAAGCTACATGGCGATATCTCTCTAACTTGCACGTGATTTTGTCCACCGGTGACATTTGAAAATTTAACAACGAAATCAATTTTAAAGCGGTCACAAGAAAATTATTTCTGCAGCTTATGAAAATTCCTCCTATTCTCTAATGTTCCAATTTTACAAAACCAAAAGACACAACAGATGCATAGTTCGATTTTACTGGGATTGAGAAATCATACAATGATTATTGCTAATTATTTCTATACCTTTGAACCTTTTCCATATATGTTTACTAGTTTTGATTGTGGGACCATGAAGATATGCAAGTTTTATCGTAATTGACAAATGTTGTTTGATGTCCTGCCATGCTAGAAGGGGCTGATTGATATTACAGGGAAATAATATGCCCATTACTCATCTGAGTGATCATTGCAAATTATTACTGGTTGTAGGAGAAGCTCCTTGACTTATTTCTTTGTCCTAATATTCAGGTTCTTTGCCTCCAAATGAGTGGATATAAGTGCCTTTTTTGGAACTCAATCTCCTTTGATATTTCGTGATACTTGCATTACTTCATTAGCATGTCTACATAGCAGAATTCAATTTGTCTCAGTGATCATCAATTGAAATTTACAGTAACTATAGGAATGCACTTCTCTTACTCATTGTAGTATCTCTAAAAACAAAACATATGGACATGATACATAACTCTCTTCGTGTTGTACTATTACTAAAAAACTTCAATTAGCTATGGGCTTTTTTCTGATTCTACTCTGTGCTTGTGCAGAACAAACTGGAGGGACTGGTCACCTACAACACTGCAGCCTTGGTCTCAAAGTCAATAAATGTGAATAGGACTTCAGGTGCTTAGAGATATTTAGGTAATTGAAAAGCTAATCTCATATTTTGTTGTCCTACTAGAGTTTGGAGTGGCAATGATTCTGTCGAATGCATATTCCAATATGTAAGGTTCCCTAAGGTTCCCTGCCCTCCTCTCTTTGTGTTTGCACCTAGAATGTTAGCACGTACTCCATATTTTAGAGTTTGGTTCTAGGTTATGCTCAAAGCTTTCCTGCAAAGCTCCGACTAATGCCATTTTCTTGCTGCTGCATGGTACAATGGCATTAGGGACTTTACAATGAATTTCCATCTACCTCAACTGGAACAGACATGTGATGCCTCTCATAATGTGCTTGTAAGGAGTTAGATTAGTTTCAGAAGTACACTACTAAAGAAACCACAAGTTAACTCTTACTTGGCCATGCTAGTTCTCTACACATTCTTAAGTTGATTTATTACTAAGTTCAGTTTTCTTTACACAGTCCAGCACCACAAGTTAATTGTTTTTGTACTAATCTGTAACTCTCTCTTAATGGGGAAAAGAAATGCTACTTTGGTATGTGTACTAAGAACTACTAAGTGAGTAGCTGCTGTATGTTCTATTGCTATGGCACTCATTGCCTGCTTTGTTAGTTCATTAATGGCTGACTTGTTGCTTCAAGAGTGTGGCACTGTTTTGCATAAATAGAGACTGGATGTGCACAAGCACATGGATTAACGCTTAATTCAATCTTTCTATTGAGCTTGTCATCCCAAAAAAATTTAGTTCAGTCTGCATATTTTCATTAATTCAGGGCTTTGACCACGAAATTTTGTGGGGTTAAATTTTAATGAAGTTCTGATTCATGGTTTGATCTTTTGCTCAGAGGTGAATGAGATGTTGGGCAGGTCTTGGCTACTACCATATGGGTCGATTTCTGTTGGAGGTGAGTAATGTGCAATCATCATATTGATTAGACATTTCACCTTCATTTTAATTAATTTTCGGCTTGACGGTAATGGGTCATTTTCTACAATAAGTAAAAACACAATTGACAGTTCTCAGTGCCAAGTGCAGGCCATAGTCATGATCGAATCATGGGTCCGCCACTCATGATGTTTGAATTGGAAGCGGCACCGGTGATGCTAAGCCAGGCCAGCGCTGTGCACGTGTCTTGTGCGGCTCAGGTGGACAGAAGCATGATGCTACTATATCCTGCATGGCCAAGGGAGGCAAACAACATGGGCTGTAGTGGTGCGAGGTGGAGGCAGTCAACCAGATTAGTCCATCTTGCTGATTCTTCCAACCTAAGAGTCCACATGACACAACCTGTTATCCTGATAAAGTGACAACGACATATGGTCAGTGCATCCTCTTGATTCCTCCAATCTGTCAGTCCCGGCCACGCATTCTGGTAGGCTAACGACAATATATTTTTTCAGGAACCCAACCTGTATCCAATGTTGGGGTATTGGTTCATGCAAACTGCTGAACAGGAGAAGTAGGAAAGCAATTAGGTCAGCGTTTGCGCCCCTACCCCATCATCCTGGTTTCCACAATCTCCATGGCGGCACTCTGCTGTTTTGCATTTTTTGGCATTCTCCAACCAGACTCTACAGACAAGCGCTACAATTCTCACGCGAACCAAATCACACAAACTTATTACCACATAGGAGTCAAGTTGGGAGTGCACGCACCACAGCACTACAATTCTCAAGTGAACCAAATTGCACAAACTTATTACCACATAGGAGTCAAATTGGAAGTGCACGCATCACATAGATATTCACGTATTGTACAGGGCACCGGATATGCCTACATGGAAGGAAATTAGATGAAACACTTTATGCAAACTGAGGAAAGAATACACAGGGGCAAAAACAAACAGGGGGCCTACAAATTATTTCTTTGAGTTCAGTAACTTAGATGGTTGGTACCAACACACTGCTAAGCCACTTTGGCCGACCTCCAAAGGCTAGGGACCTCCAAAGGCCAGGTACCTCCAAAGGGCAACACAAGTAAGGCATAAAGATCCTTATATCTACTAAGCTGGCAAAGTGGACTCGTGGATACAATAGCCCAGGGACCTCCAAAGGCCAACACAAGTAAGGACTCATAGGCCAATGATATAGCACAACGGTGCACTACTCACTACTTGATAGGCTTAAAACTGGAACACTGGTTATGGCACCAACATGTGGCGCATAGAATAGCATCAGATCTATTGGATGAAGCTGTGTAGCGATAGGTAGTTTTGATGGTGGAGTCCACAGACGTAGGCTTACTCACCACTGCAACTGCAAGTTGGAAATACTTTGTCACCCAACTGATGGAACCTAGATAATAAAATTGTAAAAGAACGAAGGAGCTACCTTGCCCTGTCTTTCTGCCTAGAGAATAGTTCCTTACGAGCAGACCTTGATCTCTTGCTAAGAATAGTTCTGCATAAAAACTATGTAAGCAAACCACCTATACATGGGCCTTACTTCACCTAGGAAGGTGACCGCAACCACATAAGGATATATATTGGAGGAACTAAAATGAGGGCACATGCAAGCAAGCACCGAGAGGAGGGCAATGAAGCAATGGATGGCACACCACATGGTTATATAGGCAAGAGTTGGAGACTTAAGGAGGCATGGGCGCCTCTGCCACCACTGGGTGCAAGGAGCTCATTAATGGCAATGGGGCCCAACCTAAGCAACCTGCACGCATGGATGCATGTGAGAGTACAAATGACCATGCATGTTCCTCAAAGTGGGAGCTATTTTTCATCTAGGAGAGACACTAAATGCGTCCACCTACTTTTGACCTATGCGGCGCATGTGAAGTTTTTTAATTGAGTTCTTGTCTGAAGCAACACTTTGCAAGTTTTTTATGTGCAAGTACAAATGTCCACCGTCCATGCATGGTCCTGGAAGTGGCGAATTGTTTTTGGATAGAGAAACGTGCGTCGTCCATACATGGAGAGAGTAGTAAGGACGAGAGGCATTAAATGTGCCCACTTGCCCAACTTTTTTGATGTGATGATAGTAAGGAGGAGAGACATTAAATGTGCCCACTTGCTTTCGAGCTAGCAGGTTTCAAATTTACTGAGTGAATTTTTGCATGTAAATACCTTTTGTTCATTTATCTGTCCACTTACTTACTGATAGTAACTCTTGTATATAAAGAGAATAAGGCATTACATGTGTTGCTAATACTATGGTTCTGGATGTGGCGTCATGTCTCCAAATTTACTGGTAGTGAATTTCTGTATGTAAATACCTGTTGTCCATTGATCTATCCACATGTGTTGTTAATACTATGGTCCTGGACGTGGCGATATGTTTTCAAATTTATTGAGTGAAGTTCTGGAGGTGAATACCTTCTGTTCATTTATGTATGCACTTATTTACTGATAGTAAATTCTTGTATGTAAACAGAAAAGGCCGATAGTCAATTCTTGTATGTAATGGGAAAAGGGCATTGCATGTTCTGGACGTGGCGTCCTATTTTCAAATTTACTGGTAGTAAATTTCTGCATGTAAATACCTATTGTTCATTTGTTTGTCCACTTGCTCCATTCAATGTCAGTGGCTGGTGGACGGTGGGGGTAGAAATTAGTGACATGACCGCTTACAGCCTAGTAGATGGCTTTAGGACATGCTGTTCATTTATTCACCTGCTGCATTCAATGTGCATGCACCTACTTGGTTGAGTTGGTTCTGCATGGATGGATAACATGGTGATGCATCTAGGCCGTGTAGTTTTTATCCAACGTACCACTCAAATGAAGCTTATGTGGATACGCTAAGAGGCCGCCGATTCGGTGTGCCTTCATATCTTTAATGTGTGTTAGCATTTTCACAATCATTTTCTAAAGGATTAGCCACTCAACTTGCCACGCCACTCAATCCTAGCGACGATGCAAAGTTAGATCACTCGAGTGGCACTAGATAACCGATATGCAAACAAGTTTGCCCCTCTTGATAGTACGGCCATCTATCCTAAACCCGGTCATCAACTTCTCTACACACCTATGACCGGTGAAATGAAATGCCCTAGGTTATACCTTTACCTTGTGCATTCCATTCTATCTCCTCCAATGTCGATGCAACACATGCACCAACACGATCAACAATGATATGATCCACTTCATATCATCACGTGATCTTGTTGGTTCATCGATCTTGACCTCACTTGCTTTTCACCATTGCCTTCATCCATCGGCTCCAAGTCTTGCTCAAGCTTCACCGCCACGCGGTCCATCGCTCCAAAGCCTCCAACTTGCCCTTCACGCTTGCAACCGGTCCATCAAGCCAAGTCATGTCTTGATCTTCTCCACCTTGATCTCATGACTCAATGTCATGTCTCATGTGCAATAAGCTCCTTCATCATCACTTGTGTGAGCTTTGCAACATCTCCAAGTCATTTTCACCTTCATGGCATATGTTGCTCACACACATGTACCTATGAACTAATCACCTGTGTATCTCACATAAACACAATTAGTCCACCTAGGTTGTCACTCAATTACCAAAACCACACAAGGACCTTTCAATCTTCCCCTTTTTGGTAATTGATGACAACTCTACAAAGATATAGAAATTAAGCTCTTTTGGATTCATGTTGCTTGCCCAAGCAATTTTACCATGTGAAAATGATTTTGGACAAGTACCACAAACCCAAAATGGTAGTATTAGCTCCCCCTACATATGTGCTAGAGTGTTTGATTTGAAACTCGCATATATGCATAGATTAAAATTGTGGGAGAGTAATTACTACTAAATGATGCTAAGGTGTATAAAATAAACCTTTGAAGCGTGTACCAATCGGAGTTGCACCTTTAAGTTCATCCTTAGCACCATGGTTAGCTAGATATCACTTGGAAATAAAAGCACTAGATACCTCATGAGATCAACATTAAAAGCAAGGTACTAGCATTACTTGAAAAGCATACCAAGTGTCTAGCTGTCATCCTATGCATGCTAGTTTTTATTTCATCAATCAAATTCTACAACTAGCATACATCACACAAGCATGCATATTGAATTTAAGAACTTATGCAATGCAAGCAAGCACATGAATATGCACATATCAAATGCAATCAATCAAAGTTCATGAGCTTGCTCCCCCTACTTGTGTGCTTCTCTTGTCCAAGAATTTTGATCCATCTCTTTTCTTCAATGTTGCTCCCTCTTTGTCCATATCCATGTCCAACCTCTACTTCTTTGTCTCAATCTCTCCCAAAGCTTTCATATCTTATCTCTTCCCCATGTACAATCTCAATCTCAATCTCAATCTCAAAGCTTTCATATCTTTGTACAATCTCTCCCCTTTGTCATCAATTTCCATAAAAGATGTGCTTCTCATTGATGCAAAGGTATGCATTTAGGGTAGATGGTTGAGGCTTGAATCTTGCATTTTTTATGGACATCACTTGCACCACTTGTAGATACCACTTGTAGCTTGTACCACTTGTATCTTGTGTAGGGCTTCTTGAGATACCACACATAGGATCTTTGATCTTGATATCAATTTGTGTGACACCTCCCCCTATGTGATAGCATGGGTCACTTGAGCTTTTGTAGGTGAGGGATGCATTCTTCATTTGATGATCACTTAAAGTTGAGGATCACTTGTGGAACCAATGTCTTGCATGATTGATACCATGTGTAGATGTGATACCACTTGAAAGAATTTTCTAGCATGGAACCACTTGTTGGATTTGTCAATTTTGACCATTTTTTGAACATTAGCTATCTTCATGAGTACCACTTACAGGATATTACTTGTGGGTTGATCTAGACATTACTTATGAATTCTTGATGAAATACTTAAGTCTAGATACCACTTAGAACAAACAAACTATGTATCCATTTGCATTGTTGTCTTGTGCTTGTACTCTTATCACTTATCATGAGCTTCTAAATTGACTTGAAACTAAATTAATTTGTCTAAGCTTCCAAGTCTGGTTTGAACCAATGACAAGCTTCTTCACACCTCTTGCAAGGGTTATCTTGCCAATGTTGTACTTGTCACTTGTTAGCAATCCAAATTAGATCAAGTACTTGGGATCACTAGCTCATGAACAAATTCATATACTAACCACTAGATCAAGTAATAATTCAAGCAATAGTGGTAGGTTATGAATTTAAACATTTTATTTGTTATGCATGATCCTATGAAGCATGTACTATATGCACTAACCGCATACTAGTAAGGGATGAAATGATCATGCACATTACAATGATACTTTTGCTATGTTGGAGTAGAGGATAGTCACATAGATTCTAATTCATTACTCCAATACCAATATAAAGTCCAATTATAAGCTTGGTGAAGACCAATAGATACCATTTTGATTTCCATTCTTCACCCATATGAAATGAATACCACTTATGATCAAGTGCACTTTCTTGTTGTGGTTGACTTGCTTCATCTTTTGATCTTTGCTTGCATGAGAGAACTATTTGGAAAACCACTTGAAATGTCATCATTAGCTCTCTTTTGGGTGTTGCTTGCTCTTTTTTATCAATCCTTTTGATTGCTTCAACTAAGCATCTCAAATGTCCCTCGGATCACTACTTTCATGTTAGCCTTCCAAGTACCACACTTGGTTTACCTACTCATAGGCGGCAAGCCCCTCCACTAGGGAGAAGTGACCTCTCTCCAAGAATCATTCTTGATACTCATTTGAAATATCTTGATTGATTGATCCAAGTGATGGACTTGATTTGATGAGTAACCTTGATTCCTTCTTTAAGTCCTTTTCTTTTACTTGTTTAAGTCCTTTTCTTTCTACCAAATGATTTCCAATAGTCACTAGAACTTAAACTTCATCTTCATCTTAAGTTTGATCTTGATCTTCATCTTGAGTACCAAAAGTGTGCAAAGTACACTCTATAATCAAATGACATTGTACTCTTTACTTGTCATGCTTCTAGATCATCTCAAAACCATCCTTAGGTACCTCAAACACTTGTAAATATATTTCCAACTTGAGGACCTTTCAATCAAAGTGGCTCTAGATCAATCTAATATTTGTCACTTTTCTGGCAGATTCTATACCCTTCAAAGAAATAAGTATATCTCCCAAAGTACCAGTCCAAATAACACAAAATTTGGTGGAGATGTGATTAACTAGGTTATATAGCAGCTGTAAAAATTTGAGCTTCATTTGACCTCTATATTACTACCAGATTTCAATTCTACCATCATTGCTATATGTTGAAAACTGCTGTACTATAGCTTGATAAGATCCACTCCAAAACCAAAGCATCTCTTATCCAATTCTCATGAAATTTGTACATCATATTATTCCATAAGTCTAGAGCATGTGTACCAATTTTTATACCAATCCAATAAGTGTTGATTACTCAAATATGGCTAAGATCACAGCTAGCTCAGATTCTCAATTATAGGACAGATTTCAACAATTGAGCTATACTTCATTAAATATGAATAAAACTTGAAACTAACTTGTTTGAATACTTACATAAGACATATATCCATTCAAACCACTTACTAAAAGTCATCTCATGAATTTATCCAACACAAATCAATCCAAACTTGATTGCTAAATTAATTTATCCATTCAAACATCTCATAGCAAGCAACATTGCATATTTATCCAATTCAATCAACTCATATGCACCCAAATGAAATGATCAACAAGAGATATACCTTAGTTGGCTCATGATCATCCAATTAGCAAGCTTCAACTCAAATATTTGCAAGCCATCAAATAATCCAATAAATCACCACAACTTGAATATGACACTTGTATGTTGTAGCACTTGGACTTCACTCAATTTTCACTTAGCATTGGGTTGGATATGCACTAAGCTTCAATGCTTGATTCAAAATATGATGATTAATATGAAAACAATTTGAATCAAGCCTCCAATGTCATGGTACCTACACACATTCATCCACTTTTTGATGGTACCCAAACAATTTTGGGTCCTCTCAAGTTAGGTGCAACATACTTAGGCATAGCCTTAGTATGAATAGCGGGATATTTTGCAATAGCAACCATAGAGGTACCATTACCACCCTTCCTAAGCATAGAATCATCATTAATTGAAATAGGCTTAGGGGTGTTACCTAGGGGATATGAATGTGCCATGTGTCCCTTTCCCGGCATGAGTAGCACTTTCTCTTTGCTTGAGCCTTTTCTTCCTTGCTCATGTTGTGCTTCTCATTGCCTTGCCTCTCATGGATTGCTTGAGCCTTCTTCTCAAGCTTGGTAGGACACTTAGAGGCAAAGTGTCCCATACTTCCACACTTGAAGCACTTGATGTGAGCATAATCTTTCTTCTCATCTTCATTCTTGCTCACCATCTTAGCATCTTAAGTTTACATTGGATGCCTTGCCTTTCCACCCCTTCTTGTTTTCTTCTTCTTTATCATCAAATCACCACCATCTTCATGGTTGATCTTGATTTGCTCTTGGGGTGTCTTCTCTTGCTCAACTCATGGCTTTGGTTGAGGCTTTACTTGTTGCTTCACCAATTGCTTGGTTGGGCACATTGAGGTAAGATGACCCCAAGTGCAGCACTTGAAGCACTTAACATGCCTTAGCCTCTCTTCTTCTTTCTTCAACTTGAGCTTTTCTTCATTGGGGCAACCATTTGCAAGATGTCCCACTTCATGGCACTTGAAGCACATGAAATGAGAGAGCTTCTCTTGTTCTTGCTTCTTCATCTCTTTTTCATATCTTCTTTTGCCCCATCTTTTACCCTTGATCTTGTTCTTGTTGAAGCCAATGCCACTTATGTCATTGTGGCTTTCTTGATGATTGACTTTGCTCATCTTGAACCCGACGCCACTCTTATCACCAAAGTTTCTTTGAGTCTTCAACATATGCTCAAAGGTGACTTGAGAGTTGTAGCACCTCTCTAACTTGTTGCTCAATTTCTTCACTTGTTCATTGAGCTCATTGTTCTCCTTCAAAAGATTAGTCTCACAAGACATAAAAGTAGAACATGCATCTAATTGTGAAGAACATGGCATTTCTAATAAATCATCACAAGAGGTGGATACATGCTTCTTGCCTACATCACAAGGGTTAGCAACAATATGTGATTGATCAATTGACCCATGTGATGAGCTCTCACTAGTTTTAGTTTTTTCATTAGAGATCTCCTTAGTGAGAAAAGCATGGTCTTGTACCAAATTATCATGAGCAACACTAAGTTCCTCATGAGCCAATTTTAGCTCCTCATGTGAACAAGTAGTAACATAAAGTAGATGCTTTTGTTGTTCACATGTGTTCTTTAGAAAAGAGTTTTCATTTTTCAATTTCTTGGTTTTAGCCATCTCTTTTTCTAAAGCTTTGATTATGCAACCATATCTATTTAGAAGCTCCTAATATGAATCAAGATCAATCACATTTGCATTAGATACATTAGTGTCACCTTGTGACATGAAGCAATGTGATGTAGTTAGAGAGCTTGAAGAAACATCACTCTCATACCCCGAGCATGATCCATCATTATCACCATCAAGTGTGCATGGAGTAGCATCATCATTGGCATCACTTGTGGCATCATCATCAATCTTGTCAAGTGATCTTGTGATATGATCATTATCATCATCACTTGACCATGAGGTGGAGCAATCTTCCACAATCACCGAATTGTGGTCATACTCAACACACTCATGCGCCTCCTTCTTAAGCTCATCATCATTATCGAAGATCGTCCCATATTTCCCATTGAGATAACTCCAAATCTCATGGGCAGTCTTCATGTCAATAATCTCTCCAAAGATGTTATCATGCAAGGATCTATACATGATGTTAGTAGCTTGGATGTCGAGATCTAGGCATTTCTCTTGTGCTTGAGTTAGATTATCTTCATCCAACATATGAGAAAAGCCTACATCTACCATCCACCACATTTGAGGGCAAATAAACTTAAAATTGCATATCATCTAATTTTTTCATCGTGTAAAGTGTGTGCCATCAAAAATGTGTGGACAATCAATATCTAGCCCATAAGCCACCATCCTCTTGGGTCGATGAAGACCACAAATGAGAGACCTGACTCTAATACCACTTGAAGGATTGAGATGGCGGACTAGAGGGGGGTGAATAGTCCGTTCTATGCTTAATCACGTCGGCTAACCGAAACAAGTGCGGAATTAAAACTATCGGTCTAGCCAAGACTACACCCCTCTATTTATGTTCTCTAGCACCTTCCAAGGTTACTAATTAAGCAACAAAGGTGCCGGGCTAGCTAGAGCTCACCTAACTAATTCTAGAAGCAAGGTCACACAAACCTATGCCACTAGTACTTTAAGCAACAAGGAACTCCTACACATGCTAGTAAGCAAAAGCACAAAGCCACCTAAGCTCACTAGCAATGCTCAATAACAAGGCAACCAATGCCAAATTAGAGAGCGCAAAAACTTAGCTACACAAACTAAGCAATGTGACTAACAAGGTTAAACAAACCAAATTAGCCACGCAAGGGAGCTACTTCTATGCTACACAAGCAAGAAGGTAACTAGTGAGCTACACAAGCTTAACTAGATACAAAAGCAACTACACAAGCACAATGTATATGAAATATAAATACAAGCTTGTGTAACGAGGATGCAAACCAACAGGAAGGACAAGGTTGACACGGTGATTTTTCTCATGAGGTTCACGTGCTTGCCAACACGCTAGTCCCCGTTGTGTCGACCGCTCACTTGGTGGTTCGGTGGCTAATTGGCATCACCCACCAAGCCTGCACATCGGGCACCGCAAGAACCTACCCTGAAAGTGAGGGTAGCTCAATGACACGCTTTACTAGAGTTGCTCTTCGCGGCTCCCGCAGGGCGAGCACAATGCCCCTCACAAAGCTCTTCTCTAGAGCACCGCACAAGCTTCTTGCGGGCTTCGACGGAGACCACCACCAAGCCGTCTAGGAGGTGGCAACCTCCAAGAGTAACAAGCACCACCGGCTTACAACTCGATCACCTAGTGCCACTCGTTGCAACCTCACAATGCAATCGCACTAGAATCGCTCTCTCACACAATCGGATGATCACTATCAAGCATATGTGAGATAGAGGGCTCCCAAGCACTACCACACAAGCCACCAAGGCTCTAGTGTGCTCAGCTGTCGGCCCAAGGCCGACCATGGCTTCTATTTATAACCCCATGAACAAATAGAGCCGTTACCCCTTCACTGGGCAAAAGTTGGGCCGACCGGATGCTCCGGCCGTATCGACCGGATGCTCCGGCCGTATCGACCGGACGCAGGACCCCAACGTACGGTCAACGGATGCTCGCCACGTGTCGCCTCCATTCAACCTCAGTCGCTTGATCTCAACGGTCAAGTGATGACCGGACGCAGCTACTCAAACTGACCGGACACAGCAACCCCAGCGTCCGGTCGTTTTCGATCAGAGTACCGGTCGCGGCCGACGCGTCGTCGATCCGACGATCGACGGACGAGATCATCGTCGTCGTCCGGTCTTTCTCAACTTTTATGTGTCACCTACGCCATCAGACGTCACCGACCGACGATGCACCTCGCCAGAGTCCGGTCACTTTCAGTGCTAGCGTCCGGTCAAGACCAACGCCTACACGCTCTCTGCCGCCACTGACCGGACGTAGGACCCCAGCGTCCGGTCACTACGTGACCAGTGTCACGGTCCACTCTATGAGACCGTGTCTTTTCTGTATAGGGTGCCGGTGGCACCGTCGGACTGTCCGCACTCCGCCGGTGGAGTTCCTAACCCTTCTCGCCTCCATTTCATCGCCGAGTTGATCTACATCAACTCCAACTTCATCTTCTTTATAAATGTGCCAACACCACCAAGTGTACACCATCATGTGTATGTGTGTTAGCATTTTCACAATCATTTTCAAAGGATTAGCCACTCAACTTGCCACGCCATTCAATCCTAGCGACGATGCAAAGTTAGATCACTCGAGTGGCACTAGATGACCGATATACAAACAAGTTTGCCCCTCTTGATAGTATGGCCATCTATCCTAAACCCGGTCATCAACTTCTCTACACACCTATGACCGGTGAAATGAAATGCCCTTGGTTATACCTTTGCCTTGTGCATTCCATTCCATCTCCTTCAATGTCGATGCAACACATGCACCAACACGATCAACAATGATATGATCCACTTCATATCATCACGTGATCTTGTTGGTTCATCGATCTTGACCTCACTTGCTTTTCACCATTTCCTCCGTCCATCGGCGCCAAGTCTTGCTCAAGCTTCACCGCCACGCGGTCCATCACTCCAAAGCCTCCAACTTGCCCTTCACGCTTACAATCGGTCCATCAAGCCAAGTCATGTCTTGATCTTCTCCACCTTGATCACATGACTCAATGTCATGTCTCATGTGCAATAAGCTCCTTCATCATCACATGTGTGAGCTTTGCAACATCTCCAAGCCATTTTCAACTTCATGGCATATGTTGCTCACACACATGTACCTGTGGACTAATTATCTATGTATCTCATATAAACACAATTAGTCCACCTAGGTTGTCACTCAATTACCAAAACCACACAAGGACTTTTCAATAGGGTGATTATCGGGCATTTGTATAAGTATGGAAAGCAATGATGCTCATTAAGATTATGACATGATATGCTCAACATTAGAAGTAAAGGTATTTATCATTAACCAAGGTGCTCATAATCCATCAGTCATGCTACCATGGGTATAGAAAGAAATAACAACTAGATAGTTCTGTCCCGAGGGACTTCAGGCTTTCAAGACTCTACAGATGTGTACAACTGTACCCACACGGAAAAATAGGACGAACCTCCATATCTCGTGCACCAGAGATAAGGGTTGTGTCATGTCTCCAACATTTTCCTAATCCGGCCCGAGTGTCCGACGAAAGGTTTGACTAGGTTCCTGGTCAATGTCCCAGACATTCTCGACCAACGCCACCCTCCTTGCCAGTTTTACGGATAAATAGGTCATAACTAGTTACTTGGCTTATCGACCCCATCCATGACATGTGGTCTGTACGGGTGGTTATTCAGACTTACGTATCCCAATACACGGTCCTTACTTCTCCATGAGCTATATCGTCTAAGATCCTACACTCATGACGACCTACCCCTCGTATGAGCAAGATATCCAAGTTATCATCAAGATTATCATATTAGAAACATTAGTCCTTAGCCAGATTAGTTAGGTAAGTCAAGTTGTACCCTCATTGGCTTTAGTGGTTAATTATCTAGGTGTAGCATCCTACATGCGCGAGTATGAGTTCCCTTCTCATGCTCGACTTCTACCGTTGCCCAAGCAGCTAAGCAATAAGCATTAAGTGTTCCCATTCCCATTGTTTAGATGAGAGGCTTCTATGGATTATTAAGCTACTCTAGGTGTAGTGTAGAGATGATCCTTATCCAATACTACATGTAATGCATAACTCACAATGCAACTTGGTAAGTATCCAAAGTAGAGTTTATAATAGTGGGGTGCCTATCTGATGGTGTTGTTGTCCAGACATCTAGAAGCTGATGACGAAGACTCACACACATTCCTGAAAGAATACGGAAGATCGTCTAAGGGATACATCGGCGATCAAAATGATGAGGAGGAACACGGATGGATAGGATTAGGTTACTACCTTAGAACTTAAGGAGAGACATCTAACTGTGGCTCTACTACTGCCTTGGGTATGACTAAGCTCTCTTGGTTGTAGGTTGGTTACTCGGGTAGGTTGCTTAAGCTAGCTCACTCTTCCTATGACTGGCGGACACTCCGTCCTACCGACGGACACTCCGCTGTGTTGGATACCGAGATAGGTTGTCTCTGGTCTAGCTCTGTACTGATTGACGGACGCTCCATGGAGTTCACGGAGACTCCGATAGATTTGGGACTTAGGCATTTCTAGGGTTCTCTATCCACATCAGATAGTCTGGTCAATCGACGGATGTTCTTGTATGAACTGGGTGTTCTCGGGTTGCTGGGTTACTGTTCTCTATAATTCAACGGATACTCCGCGTGGTACCAAGGATGCTTCGCTGTGCTAAGCTGACGAGGGATATGGTTTCTTAGTGGTTTCCTAAGGATTGACGGACACTCCGTCACACGAGTGACAAAATCTATGCTCCAAGGAAATCCTAGGCTTCAAACTTAGATTTGTGGAGTTGTGCATCTTGCATGTGCCAAACATTCCTATGGTAGTTTAGGTGGCTTACTAGGCTCACTATGGCTGGGTTATAAGGTAGTTTCACTAAGTTGGGCTCAAGGCTTAGGAATTAAACCAAAACTAATGAGATAAGAGATAAATCTTGAGATTGTGATAGAGATCCTTGGCTCTGAGATCAAGAGCTTCCATAGCCTAAAGAGTGGAAATCCTACTCTTCTTCCATCCAAGCTTCCATCATCTCCAACCTCCATCAAAACCACAAATTAACTACTTTGTGGAAAATCCACAAAATGAGAGCTACTCTCTTGAGCTCACCATGACCATGTTGAAGAGATTGATGGAATCCATGGGGAGGTGTTGATGCTTCTCTTCTTCTTCCCCTTTTCCTCCTTCAATCTTCTCTTCATTCCTTTCCCTCTCTAGTTCTAGGGTTCTTCCTAGTTCTTGAGGGGTAGAGAGAGAGGGTGTTTGCAAATGAGTAGATAAGTGAGAGGGTGCTCCTTCAGCTGGTGAAGTATCTCAACTCGTGCTGACATGTGGGTCCAAGTCCATAAACAAGAAACAACTTAATTCCCACTTAGCTATGTTATGCCCTGACTCTTATCGGATGGTCCGGTGTGCTAGCGGACGGTCCGGTATTCCCTATCTTTGCTAAATTGACTAAGTCATTGAATGGATGTTCTTGATGTTGAGTGTTGCGTTTCACGGTGCAAGTCTTCACTGATGGTTGGTGATTGACTCCTTTTGATAAATCAAAACGGTTGTCTAGGTTGCAACAAACTCGGGTTGTTACAATATCTAACTGGCAATGCTAAAGTAGTACTCCATTTACCTACTAGGAGGTAATATCTAAAATAGATATGAGTTGTTGATTTTTCAGATTTTATGAATTACTTAATAAATTAAAAAATCTGGAAAAACAAAAATATTCCCCCCGCATTCCCCTAATGACGGGAGAAAAGATCGTGGGAAATCCTTCTTCCTCCTTGAAAACATCCGTCCCAATTCCACTAATCATGGGAGAAACTTCACGGATTCCTTTCTCTCTCCATGCGGGCAGCGTAGGATCCTGACAGCACGTGGCACGGAAGCGGTTGAGCAGGTGGGTTGGCTTCAGGTGCACGAAATGTTATATGTGCCAAAAGGCTTATCGAATCCAAAAGTTACGAACAATAAAATATTATCAACACTAGAGTGAAATTCACCATATGTCCCCGAAGTTGTCGGTGTCATACAGGTCCCCAACATTTCAAAATGAATATTTGAGTTGCTGAAATTAGTTTGGGTCCTATCCAAGTCTAAACGGATGTTTACTCAACCCGGTAGCTAAGTAGCACGCTGACTCAACGCTTACATGGATCTAACATTCTGATGGGACTCAATCTTAGAAATATCATATTTTTTTCATACTACCTCGGATGAAGATGATTTTTATATGAAAGTTATATCCTCAATGGGATCTATAACTTTCTAGTTTTTAGTTTTGTCATTTGAGGTCGTTAAGATGATCAAGAAAATAATATAAAGTTTCAGCAGTATATTAATCACGTATCAAGCTTGTCGCTTTAGAAAAATTATATATTTTTATATAGTATCGGATAAAGATACCTTGCATACATAATACATAAATTGTAGCGCTCGATGAGATCTACATTTTTTTTTGTTTTGAGTTTTTCATTTGAGATCGTTAAGATACTCAAAAAAATTATAAATGTTCAGCAGCATGTTAATCACGTAGCAATTACCAAACTTATTGTGTTAGAAAAATCATATATTTCTTGTATGGTATCGGATAAAGATACTTGTATATTAAAATTGTAACACTCGATGAGACCTACAACTTTCTAGTTTTAAGATTTCATTTGAGATCATACTCGAAAAATATTATAATGATATGTCGCTAAAACTTTATAATTTTGTTTGAGCATCTGAACGATCTCGAATGAAAAAAAACTCAACTATAAAGTTGTAGATCTCATCGAGCGCTATAATTTTATATACAAACTATCTTTATCCGATACCATACAAGAAAGATATGGTTTTTTTAACGCGATAAGTTTGTTACGCAAATAATATGGTGCTGAAACTTTATAATACTTTTTAGTATCTTAACGATCTCAAATGAAAATCAAAACTAGAAAATTGTAGATCTCATCAAATTATATAATTTTTAGATAGAAAGTATTTTTATCTGACACCGTATAAAAATATAGTTTTTCTAATATGACATGCTTAATATGCATATTATTTTTTAATAATCTTAACAACCTCAAATGACAAAACTTAAAACTATAAAGTTATAGATCTCATCTAGGACTACAAATTTTCATATAAGAATTATCTTCATCCGAAGTTGTATAAAAAAGACAATTTTTTTAAGATTGAGTCTCGTCAATGGCATGTGGATCCTATCTATCAAATCCATGTAAGCGTTGAGTCATCATGCCACGGCAGCTACCTGGTCGAGTAAACATCCGTTTGGATCTGGATGAGAGACCCAAACTAACTTTAGGGACCTAAACTCGTATTTGTGTGATGTTTGGCAAATGGGATAGGGAAATGGTATCCCACCCTCCAAAAAGTAATATTTGTATCTTAGCCATCCATTCTTTACACCTCATTTAATCATAGCCATTCATTCATTTTCTTTCCCAATCCAACCTCTCTTAACCCATTTGCCAAACATTGCCTTGAGACTTTGGGACCTATATGACACCTACAAACAACTTCAGGACCTGTGGTGAATTTTGCTCTACACTAACATGTTATCCACTCATGTTACCCATACTCATCTAGCATGCATGGACAGACACGCTAACACGCTATCAAATGCAAATCATGTACATGTAATCACGTATCACACCCTAACACGGTATGCAAATCATGCTAATAACATACCACCAAAATTTATAAAACAGTAATACGTTATATGCATATGTTGCACACATTATTGTCCACACACATTAATTACCCACTCTCTGCACCTTGACACGCTATCCACGCACACACACGTTATATTAGCCAAGTACACACGCTAACCACTACGCTGTAGGCTAACCACGCATACACACACGCTAACCACCTACACACTAGCCACGCTAACCAATACACAGGCTAAGAGCATCTCCAGCAGTTCCCCAATACCTCCTCATGTCCCTATAAAACTATCATATTAGGGGCAGCTATATTTTTTTCTTGCTCCAGCAATTCTCTAATACCTCTCCCTTTTTTTTGACCACCAATATTTCCCTCGTCTCCCCTCAAAGAAAGATGGAGATACAACTCACCTAATACCATGGGGATCATCCCAACTACCATTTTTTAATCATATTTTCTCTTACACTCCTGTGAGACCCACCTTTCATATGGATATTGGGGGAGATATAATAGAGTACTGCTACAGCATCTCTCCCAATAAATCTAGAAAGCAATATTGGGCTGTCCCAATACTATTTTATTAGGGGAGTTATATTGGAGGACTGCTGGAGATGCTCTAACCATGTACACACGCTAATAATGCATGTACACTTCAAAATCCTACCGCATACAAAATCAAGTGTATAGAGTTACATACAAAATTATGGTAATAAAAATATATCTGTACTTATGTAATTCACAATTGATGAAAAAAAAAGATTTACCATATCAACATATCACACCTGCATCAATCAAATCTTAGAAAAAAAATTATATCTAAAACGTTCGTTATTTATCCTATATTATAATATAAAAAATGAATACATATGTATTTCATCATAACCGTTCGATAGAAATAAATGAACGGTCCCAATAATTTGAGAGTACAACAGCAAAGTCCAAATCTCTAGACCGCTCGTATACATATGAGTTAGCGCAGCACATATCCATGAAGTCAAGAACACTAGGGTTCGGTTTGCAGATGATTGAACACATGCCATGGCCGCTAAATAAATCTCCAACACCACGCAAAAAAGCTAAATGTACCCATGGAAATGTTTGCTAGTTATATTAAATGGAGAAAGTTTCTTTTTCCAAATTTTGGTCGGTGCCTCTCTCTCGGTCCGTGTGACCATCCAGTCCCTCAAAGGCCCAAGCATGGGAGTTCTGCCCGGTTTTTATTAATAGCAGTGGTACACGACGAATTAAAGATATGTCCTTCGCTTCTCTTATAATCCGTCTTATTCAGCTTATTTTTTTAAGCGGGAACAATATTTTTCTCTCATAACAAATTAGCCGAAACAGTTTTTTAACTTTTATTTCAGCCGAAACAATGTTTTTCTCTCTACAACGGTTGTGAGAGAAATGTAAGAGAAAAACACTATTTCGACCAAAAAAACAAGCTAAAAAGATGGATTATAAGAGAAGTGAACACGGCCGTAAGAGTGAGCGGCGGCGATCTGCTGAGAGGGGATCGATCGAGTTTGTGTGAAGCGACGTGGATGTGGTTGAGACCGTGGTGCTATATATAGAGGCTTGGCAGCGAGGCCAGAATGGGGAGAACACAAGGGCTTAGCACTCCGCCAAAATTTTTTTAAATCCCCCTTGATCTAATAAAGAGTTAGCTGTCGCTCGTATCATGATCGGGGAATCTTAAGAGGTTTTTTTTTTGCTCGTTTTAAGGATTATTTACCAGCTGCTTATTAGCAGGAGCTTCAATCGATTTTATGCCATCTTTTTTTATTATTAGCAAACATTTTCATGGGTTGCAACAGAATGTACCATTTCTATCATTCGCTCTAATATATCTTGAAATTGGCCCGATTCGCTGGGAGGAATTTAGAGGAATCTAAATAAATCCGGAGGAATTTGTGAGAGAATGAACAATATTTTTCATCCACGTGCAGTAAAATCCGGCTGGTTTTCCAACCAGCCGAACGAGCCCTCTGGTTTTGTGAGAGAGCGGCAATGACTTCAACATGAACAAAACAGTAAACTAATTAGAATCCTTAGCTCTAGGCTCTAGCTAGCCAACTATCCACTCCTTCATCAGCCTTCTGATCGTCACCAATGCCCGAGGTAAAGCTCGACCCACTAAGGTCAGTAGTGGAAATTGATGACGTCGTGGACCCTGGTGGCTTCACGGAGATCCTGGCCGAGGTCGACGGGGCTGTCCATGCCGAGGCCAAGGTGGAGATCCTGGCGGCACCTGCGGCGGCGGCGGAAGAGGCACCAAAGGCGGCGGAGGAGGTGAAGGAGGAGACCACTACCGACCCCTGGGTACATCTTGATGGACCAAGGGCAGTAGTGGAAATTAATGACGTCGTGCAGCCCGACGGAGAGGCAATAGCGAAATTCCTGGCCGGCGAGGCCAAGGTGGAAGAGCCAGCCGCCCCGGCTAAGCCCGAGGCTGCCGCCGCGGAGCCGGAGGCGGCACCTGCTCCTGCTGCCAACGAGCCCAGGAAGGCCAGCGAGTGAGGTCGTGCGCATGCAGCGGCGGCAGGGGCGGATTTGGGCCTAGGGCCACTAGGGCCATGGCCCTAGGCGTGGCCCAAAATCCCCCTTATGTATATGTAGTTTTCTAGCCCGGCTCTAAATGTTGGGCCAAATCTTGTAGACTCCGGCCGAGCAAAGAGAGAAGAGAGACTGAGAGAGGCAGCGCCCGTTCCGACTCCCCAACTCCCCCGTTTCTTCTCTCCGGAGTCCGGATTGGCGAACTTCAGCTCTCCCTGGCCCTCACAGCCTCACCGTTTACCTACACTGGCACGCTGCTAACCTTAGCCGCCGGAGTACCGGGCGCCTAGTGCTGATCGCCGACCACCGTCCTCCGTCGGTTCCCCGTCCCACTGCCCACCGGTCCTCCACCCCGCCGACGATCGGTCCCTGACGCTCACCATTCCACCACGCCCACGTGCGGACGCACACGGCGCACTGCCTCCCGACGCCCGGTGCCCACTTGGGAGTGGCCGTAGTAGCCCGCAGGGTGCAGGGCGCAGCTAGCCAGCTGCACGCTTGGCCGCTACACTGGCCGAGTGGAGCCATGGAGGTAGCAGAAGAGGACCTTGACGGCTGGATCTGCCGAGAACCTGCTGCTGCTGTCACTTTATTTGCTGTTGTCTTGCGGATTGCTATAGAAGAGGAGATTGGTAATTTCGTATTCTCAAATCTAAGTTCTATTTTAACATTGAACTTTTACCGATCTAGGAATTCCATGAATGAATAATTTATTATGCTGATTTTTGTAGCCTATATAGTTGCACAGTATAGAGTTGTTAATTTTTTTTCAGGTATTATTTTTAACTACTTTCGTATTTCCATCAATTATGTTGTGGATTTAAGTATCATCTAAACTTATGCATTTATGAGTTAGTTTTGTTATCTATCAGTATTTGACTCGGTGCGGATGGTATTGTTGACCCGGTGCGAGGAGCATATACGCTTTGATAGTGGCCCTAGGCGTCTAAATCGACGAGCTCCGCCACTGAGCGGCGGCCAGGGGATCGGAGTAAGATGGCTTAGCGTGCCGCGTCCGCGCGTGCCGTACTGGCCTTCTCGGGCTGTCGCGTGGACTGTCCGGTGCGGACTGCGAGTGACGTGGGCTAAATAAAGTGTGCGTCGTGTCGTATGGTGGTGCTGTTCTCTGTCTATCTAGTAATTCTCATGTATGGCAGTTTGGGTATGGGTATCAAGCATGTTTCGTCCTCTTTATAGACTAGGTAGCGTGTTCGTACGTTGCTACAAACAACTAAATAATTTTTTTTACTAAAAACATACGGATCATATGATAAGATAACAATACTATTAAATTAAATACCAACATCAAAATGACATTTAATTTAAAAAGCAAAGTTCGTGAAATTAACACAGTCACGGAGAGCGCGACGTCGCAGGTCTCATAAACTCTATAGACTTTTTCATGATACGGCTAAGATAATATTTTATATCAGCAGAAAGAATTATACGATATACATTTCTTTCATGCGCCAATAAATCCATGAATAAATTCCACTGCATTTCTATATAATCATGTACACACATGTTCGAGTATATATGTAAATAGATTTATGTCCGTGCGTTGCTATGGGACAGCTAAACTTTTATACTAAAACACACGGATCGCATGATAAGATAACAATACTGTAAAAGTATATGACCGATGTTAAAGTGACATTTAATCCAAAAAGCTAAGTTCGTGAAATTTACACAGTCACAGAGAGCATGGCGTCGCAGGCTCATAAACTCTACTGTATAGATCTTTTCGTGATGCGGCTAAGATCATTTTTTATACCGGCAGGAAGAGATTTCCGATATCCATTTCTTTCGTGCGTCAACAAATCCACGAATAAGTTCCACCACATCTCCATACCATCCTGTATACGGCGCTGGCAAATGAATTAGCCACAACTTATGTAATTAGTTTTATAATTAGCTCATGTTTAGTCCTCTTAATTGATATCTAAAAATTCAATGTGACAGGGACTAAAGTTTAGTCTTGGGATCCAAACACCCCCTAACTCTCGACTCATGCTGGCTGCTCACTTGCACCACCATGTCTATGTGTCTGCACGTATATACTCTAATGCCAGAACGTCTAAGATGGTCTTTATTGTTCACTCTTTGAAAATATCGTAACTTTAAGGTTGTTATTTGTGTATGCTGTAGGATTGGGATGCTTTGCACTGATCCATGAGGGTGTCCATGAGAGTCGAAATTTTTGATGCCATTATGATGTTTAAGCTTACCAATCAGACAGAGACGAACTTGATTGTTAAAATATTTTCAACAATGCTTTCATATACTCCCTCTGTCCCAAAATAGAATTCATTCTCGCTTCCCGAAAAGTCAACTTTTTTTTAACTTCGATCAATTATATATAAAAGAATATTAATATTTATAATACATAATTAGTATTATTACATAGACCATTGAATATATTTTCATAATAAACTTATTTGGAGATATAAATGTTGCACGTATTTTTTACAAACCTAGTCAAAGTTGAGAAAGTTTGACCTGCACACATTCCATAACGACTTATATTTTGGGGCAGAGAAAGTATATGCTAATGGGAGTAGTCAATCGGAAGTCGTGATGAACACAACAATACTTTCATATTATATGCTAATTGGAGCACGAAGAAACGCAGGGGAATGGACCTATATACGAATGGTGAGAATATTTATTTAGGAAATTGTAGAAGGTTCACCAGTCTCACCATGTATAACCTGCATATCTTTTATTTGGCACCACTGATGTTCTCAAGGAGCAGCCACTTTTTAATTTCAGGTCTACATGCTGGAAACACTAAAATTAAGGGTCAACCTCATTGAGTCGTCTTGGTTGATCTTTGTCAATTGTTTCCTTCCATTTATGATTATTGTTTCCTTCCATGCATGTGGCCTCAGGTGATCGATTTGTTTCCTTCAAAGCAGACAGGGATCGCAGGGATGACAGTTTCTTTTTCTATCGCGCGGGGTATCGTGTGGCCGGAAGGGAGAAGTCTTGCTCGATCTTTGCCAATTGTTTCATTCCATGCATGATTATTGTTTCCTTTCATACATGTAGTCTCAAGTGATCGATTTGTTTCCTTCAAAGCAGGTGGAGATCACAGAGATGGTAGTTTTTTTTTCTATCACGTGGGGTATCACATGTCCGGAAGGAAGGAGCGACCTCAAAAAAAAAAAAGTCACACCAAGTCTTACTTTTAGTCTTTTTAGTTGCAGGAGATAGGAATAGAGCACCCTGCACCGGGCAGGGAAAGACTTGTCCATCATTCCTCAGAAAACATCTGCCATGGTTCACATGAGCTTCAGTCCCAAGAAAGACACGTCTGAGAGTCAGCTGAAAACTGGCAGATTACTGCTACAAGAGAGCTAACAAAAGTATGCCAGTTCCACAAAATCAAATTTAGATTAAAAAATCAATGGCATGCCAACCAGAATTGCGAACCAGCCGTTCACTGGTTATCGGAGTGTCAGCACTCGGCATAATGCAGCTACAAGCACATGCTATTACATTACTCCCACCAGCTGGACTACACAGAGGAACCTGCTTTCTATCAATTCCTTCTGCATTAGATTAAATAAAAGTCTGACAAAAGAAAAAGAAAGACAGCCTATTAATTACCTCCTCAAGCTCTAGGAACAGATTCAATGAGACAGTAGGGTGTCACTAGCCTACCATATGTACAGAATATACCGGTTCAGAATCCAGAACAGGAGCAACAACTACCATGTACCCAAGCTGCAGCTCACATGCTCTTGTGTGATCTTCTGCAGCTGGTTTTCCATCATTTTCAAGGATGTATAAGGAGGGAGGCAGAGCCGGTAGAAGCAGGTCTGCGATGATAGGAGCCGGTCAGGTGAATCTGACGTCTTGTATATGTAGAGTTTGGAGCTCAGCCCACAAAAGCCGTCTGATGGTAAATACTTCACTGAAGTCAAGAAGAAGAGGATCTGCCTGTCTCTCGATTGACATGCGCTCAACAGCCTGCAGTGTCAACACATAAGTATTCAAGCATGCACGAAACTGATTGGCAATACATAATGGAGCTTCTATTCTTCTAAGATATAGATTTCAGCAGGAATTCCAAACAGATATGCATGCAAGGTAACAAGGGACATCTTTTGTTTGATAACCGTGTTTCAAACAATACCAAAGCAGCACAATATGTTGTCACTTTACCACTACACGTCTACTACTACATATCAGGCAACAGCACCAGGTCCTGGCTCCTGTTGATGGAAGCTCCAACTAAGATGAATCCGCAATAACTTGAGAAAAGTTGTTTCATCTTTCTCATCTCACTTACAGAAGAATCAACAAGGATTGTATGAGGTAACAAAACTAAAGTTACAAAATGAATTAAGAACAGTGGTTGTTTATTTGCTCCAGACTTCCAGAACGCCAGAAAGATGGGACAATCATGTACTATTGATGCTAAAACATACACAGCCATGGCCTAATGGTAGAGTGCAAGATTCTAATGGTTAAGGTCTTGGGTTAAAGTACCCACTGTCCCACTCTAGCACTCTCCTTAATATTAAAGACACCTTATTGTCCCTCCCGTTTACTCATGCATTAAAACATTTTTTTTAAAAAAAACAGCCCACGTACCAATCAGTTTAAAGATTTTCTAAAGGATCTCATCACAATGATGTGGCCACTACAAATCCTGAGGGCACTGAAATCAAAATCCTTAAATAGTGGGTTTGGCCAACCAGCGCATCTCATCTGAGATCAACTAAACATGACATAACACTAAATATCAACCTCATAGAAATTCGATCAGATAAAACTGTCATTTAAAGAATCCACACACACAAACAAGAGACTGCTTCACTTCCTATACACACACAAAAAAAGGTTTTTGGCTCCATTCACGCTCTGCAAGTTCACTATAATTTTAAGGTTGTGACAATCAAGACAACAAAAAAAAAAAGGCATCATGGAACATACACCAAGACATAATGGCTGTAACATGTGTTGGAAGAGACAACTATATATACTACATAACAAACTAAATCATTAACTGCTATGAGGACATGCTAGAGTCGAAACAAAGGCTAACCTGGAAGAGCATAGTGAATAAAATACCATACTTTGAAGCACATAATTCTCTACAGCCAGCATGTATTAAAAAATTCATAAATATGTCTCATAAGTGAATGGTGCAATTAACGCATACATTTATATTAGGATTATGACCACAACTCTGGTACATGTACCGCATGCACAGACCTAATTGATCTGCAGAAATAATAGGCGTTTTTCGGCAAAATCTAAGACAGAGTTTAGTGGGAAATGGTATGTTGCCATGAGAAATTGAGCACACATGGAGGAAAAAATGGTCAAAATGTATAGCAGTACAGCAACATATAATTCATGATTGAATGCATTTACACAAATAATACAGCGTACCTTCCAGAACAAGGTAATCTGACGATCCTTTTCTTTGTAGCCATTATATTGAGTAATTGATTTCCAGTCTTGCAGATTTATTATTGCATTGTTGCTTCCCCCTAACAGTCGATGTAAGTCTTCTGATCTAATAAACACTCAAAAAACTCTTTCTGGTACAGTTTACGGTTCTCCCTCTATCCTAGTCACCTTCACCACAGTCCAGCTTACGCCTTGCCCTCCGCCCCTCGCTGGCGGTGAGGGCCCGCTCTGTCGCTCCGCGGGCAGCAGCTTCTGCGACTGCCGTACCCGCTAAACCGGCGGCGGCTTCGTCTCCCCTGGTTGCGGACCGCAATGTCATCCGTATCGGGCTCCCCAGCAAGGGTCGTTTGGGTGAGCAAACCCTAAGCCTCCTCAAGGTTCGGCGTTCCTTTCTGATGGGTGCTTCCATTGCTGGGTTCGAAAGTTTGAACTGTATGATTGGTATATGCTGATTTGGTTATGGTTGTGCTCTTTGTGCTTGATGATGCAGAGTTGCCAATTGTCGGTGAGGCAGCTCAACCCGCGGCAGTACACTGCAGATATCCCGCTGGTGAGGTTTACAGTCCTATGTTCTCTCATCTCTCTGATTTACTCCCTCCATTTCAAACTATAAGTCATTCCAAGAATCTTGGAGAGTCAAAGCATCTCAAGTTTGACCAAACTTATAGAGAAAACTACAAAGATTTGTGACATCAAATATGTATACTATGAAAATATAATTAATAAAGAATCTAATGATACTTAGTTGGCATCATAAATGTTATTATTTTATCATATAAATTTTGTCAAACTTGAGATGTTTTGACTCCAAGATTCTTGGAATGACTTATAATTTGGGATGGAGGGAGTAACTACCTTCTGTCAAATCTGGCATGGAGGCAACCAGTTGCTGTGAGTAGGTTTTGAATCAGTAAGCCTTTGGTTCCTGATTCACGGGTAGCGTAAGGATTTTAAGAGTGTAGTCTAACTTTCTACTCCCTAGGTTTGTTTGTAATATAAGGTAAGCTTAACACTTGGGTTTAGCTAGTGGGAAGTGACCATTATAATTCTGATTCTGATGGTTACATGCAAGGCCTTCTCAGGCCTTCTCGATGTTTGGTTAGAGCAATGCCTAGTAGATGTTTGATGGTGCCTATTGACCCTTCACTATCTCTATCTGAGGTTAATTATGTGATTCATAATATTGCATAGCAGAGCCATGTAAACTGCAGAACATTATTTTCCATAAGTTACAAGTAGTTAATAGATTTGACTATTTGAAGCCAACTGGGTCCTTAGCATTTTCGAGTAATCTTCTAGTAGATTCAAGAATTAAGAAGGCTTTCGTGGCTAATGAAGTCTCTATTAGATCACTCTCACATACCTGCTTGCATCATTAAAGCCCTGCTGGAAGCAAAACTAGCACACCCCCCTGATAAATTACTGATTGGGAGGAGGCGGCGGGAGGTAGGAGGCGGCGGGCCAGTGGCGGGTGACCGCGGCGGAGACGAGGAGCAGGCGGCCCTGGGAGACGTGGTCGCGGAGGAACGCGAGCGGCGTCGGGGCAGGTCGATGCGCGGCACGGCGGCGGAGGAGGCGGCGGCGTCCAGAGAAGAGGAAGGGAGGCCCAGCAAGTCCCGGGATTCCGCCCACAGCTCGCGCAGCGCGGGCTCCATTGGCTTGGTGTAGCGCCTGCCAGACACGGGCGCCGCCGCCGTCGCGGCTTCCACTCTCACTGCTTGTTGGTTTTGCGAATTCAGGAGGCGGCGGCGCAGCGACACGCGCGACGCGCTGCAAAGCGGTTCTGGCTTCTGGGGGCTGGCGCGTTGTTGGGTTAAGGCGTTAAGCTTAAGCAGCTTGGGCCGGTGGATGTTCCCGATTTTGGGATTTGTTGGGCTTGAAGTAGCCTATGACCTTGGCTTTGTTGTGTCCACACTAGATTACTGATTGGGCCTTTTGCTTATGTCCACAGTAGAAGAAGGCTTGAAAGGGGGAAAAAGAAAGCTTCTCCAGATCAATGAAATATTCTATTGGAACAGAACACATAATTTCTGTAAGTACAACCTCTAAACACGTGTTACAGAATATATCAGTTTCATATTGCTAGTCTCAGGACTCATCATTTGGCGAAGAACAGAGGCAAGTAAATATGAAGTCACTGAAACTATCTCCTACATGTCAACTTGAACATCAGTTTCCAAACTAGACTAAATTTCTCTCTTGCCAAGTACTATGTCAACGGTTCCATGCAAGCTAGACCCTATTACTGTACTGAACTACTGATGATGAGTACTAAACTCTTCTCTCTCTCTCTCTCTCTCTCTCTGGCGAGTATAAGAGTACTGAACCTTACCATTCCAACTACTACGGGTTGACAAGCAAAGCATTCCCTCACATTGCATGCTTTGACACCATCTTCCTCGTTGACCTGATACGAATAACCCCCAAACACGGCTAAACATATATATAGCTGTATCATTAGTCTGAGAACTCTTGTTTTGATCTCGACATTTCGACATGGCGAGAATAAAAATTCTTATCCTGAAAATGCGTTGTCGATAGATACTCGATACAACGTCGACGTCGCGCCCATGGCAGTTGAGGGATGGACTGACGGAGGCGTTATATATACTACACTACCCGCCCTCTTATCAGGCACTAAAACTACAGTATTTTTGTTTCGTCCATTTGTTTGCAAAAGGCCATGGGAATCTCTGATTGGTTATGGCCTCACGGCCATTGGCATGACCTGATGCTTGCAGTGAGCTCATATGCACGTCCAATCGCAGGCAAGTGGTTACTAGATTGCGCATTTACGCCTGCAAGGGCCGACGTGTCGGTGCAGCACTGATCCTTTGCTTATAAACATCAATATTGCCTCCGTTCAGAAAAGAACGTAAATATGGAATCCATGTCGATCAAAGTAGGTCAAGTTTAACCAAGTTTATTGCAACTAGTATTAATATTTATATCTCTAAATAAATTTGTTATAAAAATATATTTTATGACTAATCTAATGATACTAATTTTGCATTATAAATGTTTGTATTTTTTATATAATTTTGGTTAAAGTTCAGATTGATTGACTCCCTGAGAAACGAGAATTGCATTCTTTTGTGGACTGAGGGAGTACATATAAAGGACTAGGTACTAGGCTACTAGCTCCATTATTCTTCATGAAATGATGATCTCAACAGACTCGTTGTCGACAAACCTATTGAATTATTTTATGAATTTTGGTAACATATAATTAGAAGAAGAAAAAAATATGTGATCAAAGGTCTGGAACTGTCTATGAGTAGACGGGTACTAAAGTGCTCCCTCTGTTCCAAGGAGGCTTTGCTCGCTTTTGTCTTTTAAGTCACACTTCTTTAATTTATAAAAAAAAATGCACAATTATTAACAACAGAAAAATTATTTTTATTAAATCCACAAGGAAATATGTCCCACTTATTTGGTGTTGTAGATCTTAATACATTTTTGTATATACCTGGTTAAAGGTAGACAAGTTTTCCTTAATACTTCCTTGGTCCTGAAATACATGAAACTTAACAAAAGACCATATTGCCCCTCATAAATTAAGATGGAAAGTAATTCGGTTGTTATATTATCCACAATTAATGGCTGATTGTTTTGGGTGACGTCAAATTCAAATGAATCTCAATATTCTTGCCAAAAAAAAGACAGATAGGAGAGGGGGTTGAGGATCTTGAATACCTTATAATTTGCCAATTTGGTGCAAATTTTGAACTTTGAATCCCTTATATTTCAGGATGGAGGGAGTATATCACTGAATAACCTCATAGATTTTGGAACTGAGAAAATAGTAATGCCATGCAATTAATTCACATTTCAAATAACATGCTGGCTCAACCATTGAACTTGTGTTTTGTTGGAAGTGAGCATAAATGAACTGATTTGTTGGGACAACCACTGAACTGTTTTTTTAAAGTGAGCCTAAATGAAATGGTTGGGAGATGTGGTCATGATCCAACCATTGAACCACCCAAAGTTTGAGTCTTCTTGAACTCGAATTTGGATGCCTATCGCCTCGTTCTTGTTACGTTGATCTCATTTTTTAGTAAAATTTTCTTACATTTACTTACACTAATGTTTACCTCTGCTGAGAATAGATGTTTTGATACTTGTTTATTTGAAAGGGATTATAGTACATTAGGAGAATATTACAAGGAACAACATGTGTACCTGATTACAGATCCACGGACACCAGAATCTAATGTCACATGCATGGCACTGGACAAGTTGTAAACTTGTTACCATTTACCAGGTTAGGGAGAAGAATTAATACAAGCATTTAACACAAGAGGCATCATTTAACTTAAGATCTGTTTCCCATGACGAAGCTCTCCCCAGCATGCCATTACATGTTGGAAATGCTAGTGTCCTTAATTAATATACACATTGCTTATATCTCAGTTTTTCTAGCCAGAGCATCTTGATTCTCCTCACGTCGAGCTTATGATTTTTGGCACCTATTACTACCCCTTTAATTAGCATAGATCTCAGTTCTCTTAAGCACTAACTGCAACTCAAAAACAATTGGTCAGATGTTATATTAGATCAACCATGTGTGCTCGTTCCTTTAAAATTTCGTGTTGTTTTATTTGCACATATAGATTGAGGTGGATGTATGGACATCCAAACTAAGGCTTTAAATGCAGTAGGGGAAGAAGACATTTTTGCAAAACAAAAATAAGGATGCATGTATAGCCCTCAAATAGAAGTCAAATTTCACGGATTCAAATAACGCCTTTCAATCCTCTGTCCATATATTACTGTACATCTTCTGTCTGATCACGAGAATTTGGAGACACTCGCGCGCATTTAATTGCAAGTGGTCGCAGGATGACATGGAAACACGTATTTGGCGGCACCCGACGTCATCACGAAGTGGTAATGCTGTTCCCGTAGGACTGTGAGTGGGGTCGCGTCCACCGCCCCTAGCTCTGGTGCCACGTCACCGTCGAGTTCCGGGTCATGGCCACCAATTATGCCAGTTTGTCTCCGTGGCCAGGAACTCCATGGCAGCATGTGTGGCGCTTCAAAACCAAATGAACTTTGCACAGAGCCACAGCCCACCGATTGTCAATGCATCGCCCATGGTGCACAAGGCGCGCTCGATTTTCCACTAGATTTTGTACTTGGCCTTTAATTCATATTCAGCAACCAAAACGACATTGCTAAAACCTTTTTGCAAATACTGCAATTTCAGACGGGAACTCATAAGCACACAGACACTGCAACAGAATTGGAGACCGCTGGAGATCCGAGAGGATATGCCCGCGGGCCCACGCTGACAGCCGGCCATGCCGATTTCCCCTGTGATTTGTCGCCGATCAAGCCGTCCTACAAGGCATGTTGGATGTTGGGCGTGGGCTCTCTCTCCGAAAGGCGAAGAAATCTTGCCGTCATCTTTCCTATCATCTCCACATCTCAATGGCCGTGCTTGGAGCAGGGAAAACGACACGTACGAAAAAGCTATCGTGGCCCCTTGTAACTTGCCAAAATCCCATGAAAAGAAAGCTGGCCACCTCTATCATTCTCCGCTGCCGTCGCCACCGTTGCTGTCCCTGAACCTAGCTGATGATCGAGACTCCGTTTGAACTTTGAAACGTAGGAATTTTCTTGAACCGTATGAAATCGGACCATTTTGCATAAAACTTGTGAAGATCCAAATATTCCTAACGTATAGAACTTCAAAGAAAATTGGAGAAAAAGAAAGAAACTGAACTTTGGTTTGCCACGGATGACATCAAAAGCATTTTGGCCTAATATATGCTTGTAGTGGACCGGCCTTGAGCTAGCTGCCATGTGATCGCTGATCCTTTCGGCAGCGATGAGCTAGCTATGCTACTTCACTGAAGCGATAATGAGGTGTCTCGCTGCCCCCATTGCGGTGTACCACAAAACGAGTCGGACCTCGCTGTCCTGCTGATGACATCCTTACTTGCTTTTCCATTATTTTGCAACACAAAGCCCGTGTTTAGTTGCCAAAATATCCCAAAATGTACTGTAGCTATGAAGTAGCATAAAAACTGAGCACTACAACTTTTCATGGGGGTGTTTAGTTCTCAAAATCTGAAAAACTACTGTATAACATTTAATAAACTGCATGCAGCTTATTAATGGCATGCATGCATGACATTGAATGTAAGTAAAGCATGGTTTTACATCCAACCAGGCATTGTCAACAAGGCGAGAGTCATTCTTTGGGTCATGGAGCCTCCTCAACAAAGACAAACAATCAACAGTAAACCAACAATTATTGGTAAACAAATAAAATGGCATGCAGACTAATGCTTAGCACACATAGTTACACACAAAAAAATTACACTGCTTTGTCGGACAAAAATTACAATTACAACCAAATAAATTATCAGCTTACGATGCGCTTTGAAAAAGACGACCAAATCATGTTCGATTAGCCAAACCGATTATGATGGATTCCCGAAATGCATTCATAAGCTCGAATCGAACTACCACTTGGAGGAATAGTTTGGGTCGATGAAGGCACAAAGCCTCGCGCAAGCACATAGTTGTTATCCCGGTCACACCGAGCAAAGTGCCGATCCCCTATGCCACTCACCCTTATGAAGTTATGCAGGGCACAACATGCAACAATGATTTGACTTTGTATATGGGGGCCATAACTAGGGACTTCTTTCATCATCCGCCACTTCATTTTCAACACTCCAAATGACCTTTCTATGACATTCCTAAGTGACGAATGTGCATAATTGAAGATCTCGGTTTTACCTTGGGGTTCCGGTGCCTCTCTCGGTACTCTCAGTAGGTGGTACTTTGTTCCCTTATACGGTGCAAGATAACTCAGTCGGTTAGCGTAGCGTGCCCGAGTCCACAAGGTAATATTTGCCTATACCATCCAAACAACAGTTAGTATCACGAACTTGTACTCAGATGCACAAAAGCACAACCAACTAATCAGATATACTGCAGGTGGATGTGGAAACACGTTGGTGTATGTTGTTGTCGCATCAGTGAAGACCCTCATGTCATGTACTGAACCCGGCCAGCCAGCTAGGACGAATGTAAATCGCATGTCGAAGTCACACACAGTCAAGACATTCTTGTGTTGTCATCCCTTATGCATAGGTAAAGCTTGCACAAACTTATCACTAGGCACCACACAGGGGACATGAGTCCCATCTATCGCCCCTATACAGTCCTTGAAGTAGGGATAGAACCTAGGATTTCTTAGCCTATCATGCATAGTGCTGAAATTTGGGTCATTAGGCCTAATGATGTCAGAAGCAAGCTTGACAACAGACTTCAACACCACCGTGAAACATGCTATGCATGCCTTCTCAATGATCTCTCAAACCTGTCCTCCGCTTGCCTAACAGATTATGGAGCCCCCACCATCCACAGAAACATCCCAAGTGCCTCAATAGATGCGGATTTACTATTAGATTTCAGCCCATATGATTCTACCAACACATCATGCAGACTGTGGAACATATCAGGGCTCATTCTGAACATGTTATAACAGGCCTTCCTATTTCCTAGTTTACTATGTACCCATTCCAAACCAGTAATGACTGGCTGTCTATACTCTGACCTTGACAAGTGCTTGTCAATGTGGTAGGCATACTGGTACATACCGTACAGGAAAGCATCGTCATCATCCTCCGCCTCCATCCAGCCACTGATGAACTCGTCCAAATCATTCTCATAACAATCTTGCCTCGAGGACATCATCCCCGTCACTATTGCTTGGACATCCTCCTGTCAAAATGAAAAATAGTTCCAATCAGTTTTCAACATCAACTAGGCAACATTAGCATGCATCCCTATTCGAACTGACTCATGCCAGTTACTCAAAATCATGCACTACATACATCAATAGATCATAGCCATATCCAGTCATACTACAAATAACCAGTTCAAGTGTTCGACATTACATACTTAGGTCAATGACAAATGACACCCACCACACCTCATGTAGTTCTAATGACATAACTTAGTAACTACGTAGAAAGCTTAAGAAAATAAGGTCTAGGGGAGGACCCCGATGTATTGCTTAATCGTCAGCATCCTTCCTTGGGGCGAGGAGCTTATGAAGAAGTTCATAACAGGCTCACTCTGCACGATCTTGAGCACGACCATCCACTCAGCTGGGGTCTCTTCAGTTGCACCACAGTCTTGCCAGTTGTAACACTAGTTCCACCTTCCTCTCCAGCGCCTTGCTGTTGTCCTCAATTTTTTGGTTCCTCTCTTGCCACATGGCTGTCATCCTCTCAAGCCTCTGCCTTGAAATCTCGTTGTGTTCCTTCATGTGACCATCCATGGTCCTGACAGTGAGGCTCTTGGACCGCTTGCTCGGGCTGGAGGCAGTTGTGCTGGTGCTGCTTGCCCTCTTAGTGCCGACACTAAGCGGCGTAAGTTGGTCATCGTGCTCATCATTGGAGTCGTCATCCGAACTTTCAACGTCAACTGTATTGCTTTGTGCAGGACAGAACGAGGTTGAGCCATCAACAGCGTTGCCGGCGAACATCCGGTCCAAATCGTCCAAGTACGGAGGCCACCCGTCCTTGAGCTTCTTCCAGTCCGGGTGTCCCTGAAAAACCGGCATAGGTGAATCATTGAATATTAACATTTTAACAGTACATGATTCAACATAAGATTGCTTACATACCACCGTACGAGAGTCCCACCAAGCATCAGTAGCAAGGATGGAGCCATCATCTCTCCTGCCTAAGCCAGTGCCTTTCCGGAGGTCGTTTATAAAATGCCACAAATGCTTGAGCTGGCGTAACTTACTTTTGAACTGGTCCTTGTCATGAACCAAGGTTGTTGCTGCATAATACCTTGCAATTAGATCTCTCCACCCTGACTTGTTCATGCAGCCGCGGACACAGTTGCCACTGTCAATTTGGTGGCACCAGATTTGGCAAAACTTGCTTATATTGGCCTCTGACCAAGTTCCCCTATCGTTCCTAGCCTAAACGATTTCATAAGAAATGATTTCACACCGACGAACAGGCAACGATGGGGAGAACAGCAAATGCTTCGAACACAATAGTATACATAAGCAATGCAAGGTAGACGATGGGTGAGGAAAACTACCGGCATGTGACCCACGGGGGTAGCATGCATCGAGTTCACGATGTCGTCGTCCACGTGTGGGATAGCCCCGCGACGGCGGCGACGCCGGCCCCTTCCTCCACCCTCGACGGCTGAGGCAGAGGCGCGACACGATGGACGCGCGGCACGCGGTCGCCTCCGACAGCTTCTGATGTGGCGCGGCCTCCCGTGTCGTCGCCGCCTCCTCCAAAGCGGCGCTGGGAGGCTGCTCGTAGGTGAGGTTCCACCGCCGAGGAACACGGACAGGAGGCGGCCCTATCTGGCTACCACCAGGGTCGGACCGAAGGTTGGCGTCGTAGCCGTCCATGCCAGCCCATCCCCCGCCGTCGTTGAGGTCCAGGGAATCCAGGCCCCAGCGGGGAGGGTTGACGCCGCTGGCCCCCGTGTACGGTGGCGCCGGGTCGGTGAAGCCCTCGTACACCGACGAACCCAAAAGCGGGTTCGCCCCCCGCAGGAAGTTCCACATGCCGTCGTTGCTGCCGGAGCCACCGTCGAAGTTCGCGTTGCCGCCTCCGTTGTAGCCCTCATCAGGGAAGCCGTCCATCTAGGAAGCCGCGGCCGTGCAGCGACTAGATCCGGCCACGCCTCGCGTAGATCTACCGGCCAGGGTGGTGGATCTAGGCGGGCGTGTGCGCTAGCTTCGGCGGCGAGCGGCGGGGCCACCGAGGGGAGATGCGTGCGGGGGAGAGCGGGGCTAGGGTTGACGAATGAGCAAATGGAGGGGTGGTGCCTGCCGACGCTGTGTGCCACGCGGTTTTGCGGCTACCGTTGGGCCTCATGCCGAAAACGTACGCGGGCCGCTTTTCACCCCCGTTTAGTTCCAAACTCCAAAAACTGGCCCAATTTCGGAATTTGGCTCCCCAACTAAACACGGGCAAAGTTGATCCATGGACAATTATTCCCGCGGAACAGTACAATCGGCTCAAAAATTTCGATGCTAGCTTTTGGATGAAGGTGGTGGTGCCTAATGTTGTCTAAATCAAGGAGACGGACTTGACCCAAAGTTGATAAGAGTCTGATCCATTTGCCTTGATTAACCGGAACAAGACACTTGATAGGAATATGTTTGGTTTCGACCTAAATGATACAAATGAAAGTTAGTTTTGCCAAACTCGATCCTCAAATATCTTACCAAAGATTTGGCTAAATTTATAGAATTGAAAATAACTAAAAAAATTTCCATCAAAAAAAAAGTTAAGAGTTTTTAGTGAGGGTGATTGTTGTATGGGTGTCGACTCGGAGTTCTTTTAATGAACTAATCTAAGATTTCTAATAATCTACATCTAATATCTATCTTTAATATTAAAGAGTGAAAAGGTTTCTTCATCCTTCATCTCTTACAATTGTCGGATGGGGATTTGACGAACTCAATCTCTCCTGTTCCTATACCTATACGAGCTAGAGCAACACACATCTGGGGCACACTATGGAGTTCGATTTGCAAACGAATCGAAACGCATGATGACACGATCGCTAAATAAATCTCCAAGCCGTATGCAAGTCGTCCAGGTAACCACACAAAAAGTTCATCAGCCAACGACGAGGTAGGGGTTCAGTATCATGAACCAATTATCCCATCGTGACATAGCCTTGTCCTTGATGATTCAAGATGTAATTCTAGTTCTCATCATTTCATCGATAGATATCACAGAAAACAAGGCCTTGTTTAGATGCCATCCAAATTCCAAGTTTTTTCATTCTCTCTCCATCACATTAATTTTTAGCCGCTTGCATGGAGTATTAAATATAGGTAAAAAAATAACTAATTACATAGTTTAATTGGAAATCACGAGATGAATCTTTTGAGCCTAGTTGGTCCACGATTGGATAATATTTGCCAAATAAGACAAAAGTGGTACTATTCATCGATTAAAAAATTTTGCAAAATGAACAAGGCCCAAACTCTTTTTTTGTCAATTGCACTGCAGCCGTTGCTTTTTGTGATGTGCAGTTGTGCACCCATATTACAACAGCAAATATGCGACTTCAAAGTTTGAATCGACACCAGTACTGACGCAAGAAAAGGAACAGAACTATAGCAATAGATCCAGCGACCAAAAAGTCCTGCTAGCTATAGATGCAACCTAATAACTTTGCTGATCTAGTGACTCTGAATTCCAACATCACATCGTAGTACACTACTACAGGATTGAATTTGCGCAGCGTTGCACTTTTGGCCTCCGTGGCGGAACGATTTACCGAGGTAGACATTTTTTATTTACCGTGACGAACTTTTTTTGCCCGCCGTAGTAAATCGATTTACCGTGGCGGGCGCCTAAAGACGTCCGCCACGAAAAATACCCTATTTACCGTGGCGGGCGTCTTAAGGCGCCCGCCACGGTAAATCGATTTACCGCGGCGGGCATTGTTTAAGGCCCGCCACGGAAAATCGGAGGCCCAATAGGCTCAAAGCGAGGCCCACTATTTCCGTCGTCATATATATACACAGACTAGGGTTTCACTCGCACTCCCAGCAGCCGCGCCTCCCTCTCTCATCTCACTCTCTGCGCCGCGACTCCCTCCCCGACTCCCTCTCTCTCTCCACCTCCCCACTCTCTGCGTCGCGAGGCTCTCATCTCATTCTCCCCCTCCGCGCCTCCCTCCCCGCTCTCCGCGTCGCGAGGCGGAGCGCGGCGCGTGACAAGATGACGAGAGGTGGCACGCGCTGCGAGTTAGCGCGGGACGACGGCGCGCGTGGGGCAACGGCGGCGCGCTGGGCGATGGCACGTGCGGAGCAACGGCGGCGCGTGGGGAGATGGCGCGCGCGGGACGACGACATGTGGGTCGACGGCGCGGGGCTAGGGTTTCGGATCCGGTGGGCCAGCGGCGCGGAGGACGTCGATCCGAGGTAGGTGAGTTCATCTCCCTCTTCCTCTCTCCATCTCCCTCACTCCTCCCTCTTCCTCTCTCCAGATCCGGCGGCGGCGACTTCCTCCTCCACGGATCGTGGGACGGCAACGACGAGCCCGTCCTGAGGCGGATCTGGCCGGTGGCCGCACGCGGTGACCGGATCCGGCCGGTGACGGCGTCCCGAGGCGGATCCGGTCGGTGGCGGCGCGCGGTGGCCGGATCCGGCGGGTGTAACAGAACCGACCAATTATACGAAATTAAGTAAGAAAATCATCCGCCAGAGCAGACGATTGAGCAAACTTAAGCCCGTATAACCCGGTAGTCCGTGAAATCACGAAGGATTTCAAACCAACTTCCATTCCAGCCAAGATCGTAATAAGTTTAGCGGTCACCATCACATATTACATAAAAGTTCGTAATCTCAGATACATCAGAGTTTCAACATAGTTATTACAAAACCAGTTCGAATAAAAATAGCGGAAGTCATTTGTTCAAACCACACACACACTCACGCGGAGTTTAAATATAGTGCCAGCGAATAATCATCTCCAACAAAAGCATTAGACGAGACGTAAGGAATGACCATGCCCATGGTCCTAAGCATTACCCATCGCAGGATAAAGGCAGTTGATACAGTAGCCGTAATACATCTGCCCATCTGCAACAAGTGGGAATAAAACCCTGAGTACGAGAAGGTACTCAGCTAGACTTACCCGACATAACCGAAAATAAGTGACACCAAGGATTATGAAGGGCTTTATAGTAGGGTAGCTGACTCATTTGCAAAAGAAGCATTTTTAGCATTTCAAGAACCCTTCTAAAAGCATTATTGTCAAGTTAATTATTATTAACCTGCCAACTAGATTTGCACCTATACTAGAGTAAACATGTGATTAAGCAGATAATGATAACCAATTATCATTAAACAACTTCCAAACTGTCATATTCATTATAACTATCCAAGTGATCCATAAACATTTACTACAATGAAGTAACTCAAGTCAAGTGCTCACTATCCAGGAGCGATGGCGATTCGAATCGATTCCTAACCAGCTGGTGATTTATTCCTTACACAAACCTCACTCACCCGCTAAAGTGAGATATTGATCACCGAGTCAACTTTCTAGGTATCTCGAGTTTGCTAGGAACCACATGTACCCGGGGGCCGACCGACTGCACTTTGGGTCTTATCATCTCGCCCCGTGTCCTACCACACCTGCTTCCCGCACTGCGGGCGCTGCGGGCAATCTACTCGGCCGAAAAATCTCGGCTTAGCGGTTTAAGGTACGTTATCCGCCACTAAATGTAAGGCATGCGTTCAACATGACTCGAGGCCCAACAACGGTCGGTCCTTAATCAACACGAGACGGAAACACTACAGGTCCAAAACTCGCAAGTCTCCGTCCTGGTCTCAACTTCATTTAACACTTAGTTATACCATGACTTCATAGTCATCCAAGCAGGTCCGGTAACCACCTATAGCTCCAGGTGACGAAATCACCCGACTTCTACCGGTCTAAGCCACTAAGCATTGACTGATCATTGCGGATACTGGGGTAACAAGGATATAGTATAACAAATGTAAACAAGGTATAATACAAAGAACGGTTGCAAACAACTCCCCGAACGTAATGTATCAATTAAAGTAAAGCATTTAATTAAATCATTGCAAACCGGGAGAAAATGCTCGGGGCTTGCCTCTCTCAAGGAGCTCTGGACGGTGATCGGGGCACTCCTAAGTTCCTCAACGTCCTCCTCGTCGACTTCCGGCACTTTTCTGCGACCTCGAACTCGCTCCTCGGGCTCCTCGGGTATGACGACTGGGTTCTCGGTTTGCGATCCTGTATGATGCAATGCGTGTAAGTGCTTATGCAATCGGTGCATCGGATGAGATGAATGCAATGAATATTTTTGAATGCAAGGTAGTCAACATCATCCAAGAAAATATACTACAAGCACATGTCATCTACTGCATTCTCTTCTACTACTAATATGTTAAGTCAACACATCTTATTAAATGCTTCAAAGGTACACCAAAGTTAACATTATTAACTAACTTGCATTAAAGAGGATTATTTTATTTCATTTTAAACTAGGGCTACAACAGCAACCTATATTTCTGGTGCTTATAAAAATCTAAGAAAATTACAGTAGCATAGTACTACTCTAAGTAGACTACCATAAAATTTTCATGGCGTTTGGATAAGTAAAATAGTCTACACAAAAATGACAAGCTATGGCATGATTATGAACATGAAAATACTTTGTACTGTGAAAAGTGTCAAACAACAGAATTAGTATTTTTCCTATGTTCTTCATAGCATACAATGACTGTACAAAATTTATCACATGCATGTTTTATACAAAGTTTGCTCTCTAGCTAAAATAACAAAAATCAGCCATTAAAGGTACTTGAACTACACCTCAAAATTTTCCCACAGCTCATGCATGAAACATATTTTTCCTAGGAAGTACATTACATAAGAAGATTAACAAACTTGGAATCATATTTTTCTGAAGCCTATAGATTTTTCTACACATTTTTCAAGTTATCAGCAATATACATGATTAAATAAAGTTCTACAGAAAAGTATCTCAAAAATGACATGCAATAATTTTCCCAAGTAGATCTGGTGATAAGGAACCTAGCAAAATTTGTTTCAACAAATTTGGAGCCAAAATGAGTACACAAACATTTTCCAAAGTTTTTAACAAAAATCTGAAAAAGCATCTTTTAAATCCTTTTAAAAGTCAGCCGACAAAAATACTGGGTGCACCCGGTGCTGTGCACCCAGATCCGATCCAGGGCGCTGACGAGCGGGCCCCCACGGTCAATGGCCCCCACCTGTCGATCAGACCGAGACAGGGGCGGTGCTGACCGGCCAGCTCTTGCCGACGGCGAGCTAGCTGGCGGTGTGGACACCACCAGTAGCTCACCCACGACGAGGCAAACACGGTGCACCAAGAGAAGGCACAGGAGGAGCTTGGGACAGGGCTCGACGGCGCGCATGGCGGAGCGGCGGCGCTGCTCCCGACGGCCGGCCATCTCCGGCCGGGAAGGGGCGCGAAAGGTGGTGCGGGAGCTTCACCGAGCTCGTGCGGTGGTCGTGCGCGCGAGAAGGTAGCTAGAAGAAGGACGGAGGGCGAGGTCCACGGAGCGGAGCGCTCCGGTGAGCTCGGCCACAACTCCGGCGAGAGATTCCCAGGGAGAGGGAGCTTCTCACGGCTTACCGAGGCGAGCACGAGGTGCGCGATGATGAGTCAGAGATGTGGGCGAGATGGAGGGTTCAATGGCGAGCTAGGACGGCCGGGCGAGCGAGCTCCGGCGAGGCGCGACGCGCGGTGGCTATGGCGGGTGCGCGGTGAGAGGCAGAGAGGCAGCGCGGGAGAGGAGAAGTGAGGAGCGCTGAATGCGGGGGCGCGAGATTCAAGTCATGGCCATGATGCAGGCTGCTGCATGTGCGTGGATGTGGTGCCAGGCCATTGCCGACGGGTGGCGCCACGCAAGGGCAAGCTCACGCCTCGGGGGCGTGTGAATGACGACGCGGCGCAGGGAGAAGGAGCCAACGCTACTGGGCCGGGCCGAGGCGAGGTGAGGCAGCAGGCTGGCTTCAGCTGGCTTGGTGGGGGCTGAGGAGGCGACGCCCTGCTGGCAAAGGAGAAAAAAGCCTTTTTCATTTGTATTTTCAAGGAATTTTTAAATGCCATCTTTCAAATATTATTTTGAGCAAGAAAATGACATCTTTTGAAAATGTACCAAAAATAAAAGTTGCTTAGAATTTAATTTTCTACAACTTTGCTTTTATGACCACAGCCAAATTCTTTCTAGATTTTGAATTGCAAGGTCAAAGTCCACGTTTAACTCAAAACCCTAATTTTTGGGAATTTATTTTTGAAGCCAAATTTTGAATTAATTTGAATACAAACTTTGCTTCAAAAATTGAACTAAACATTGCTAGATGATTTACAATAGTAGCCAAACATGTTTCACTAACCTAGCAAGCAAAATCAGGACAGAACAACTCTTAAACAGGTGTATGCAACATTCAGGTTTCACACATGTTTCAAATGTTTCGAAGCAGTGTTTTAATTGTTATTTACATGATTAGGCATGTATGATTAGGATGCTTGATGATGCATGATATGTATGATTTGCAGTGACTAAATGCAGGCATAACACCGGGGTGTTACAGCGGGCGAGGATGGTTCGGCGCGGCGGCCTCCCTCCACCACGGCCACGACGTCGGGATCCACCACGGCCACGACGTCGGGACCTCCACCGCGGTCCCGAGACGTTGGGGCCCGGCCGGCTGCTCCTCTTCTCCCTCCCCGAGCGGCACGGATCTGCAGCCGTGGGAAGCCCGGATCCGTCGCCGGTGGGCTCGCCAGTGGGCTCGAGAACGGGCTCGCCGGCAGGCTCCTGGTTTTTTTTTGTTTTTTTAAATGATTAACCGCAGCGGGCATCCTAACGTGCCCACCGTGGTAGAAGTATATTTACCGCGGCGGGCACGTTACACCGCCCGCCGCGGTAAATCGGTTAACCGCAGCGGGCAAGGCCGCCCGCCGCGGTTAAGCCACGATTTACCGTGGCCTTTAGGCCGCGGCGGACGGCTTTACCCGCCGCGGAAAACCGAAAACGCTCGCCTCCAGTAAAGTTTGTATAGTAGTGGTAGTAGGCTCATTGTCATAGCATTCCTCAACAGCAGTGTTAACAAGCAGATGAGATGCACATTCACCGGTCCCAATTGCATTGTCTGCACGCTAACCCGACAACCGCCTCTATTCCTGTCACCTCTAATCTCGTACGAGCAAAGCACTAATCAATCTCTCCCCTCCCCTGTAACCAAAGCTGCCGAATCTCTTCGCTGATCTGGCTGCTGCACCGCTGCAGCCTGCGAGGAGAGGTGGGGGTCGCTCAGTTAACTAGGGACGCCAAGGACGGCGTGCAACGTGCAGCAACAATGAGGCGCAGCGATGCACATCTCGGACTGTCTATATAACACCCAAACCTAAAATAGACAGAAAGAGATCCAAAATTAACCTCCAACAGAGTAACTATATAAAAGACCTATTTTGGGTTGCCTGAGAGGCACAATCCAAATATGGACATCATCTCTCCTGAAAACTCATTTGCAGAAAGAATTCTCTTTTATGTCTTGTTGTTGAAGAAGATGCCGAATAAATATTGAACCTTTTGCCTGTAGCGCTTATCCAAAGGATAAATAAGTCTTGTATTTTGGGTGTTATTGTTGAAAATAGCCTATCACAATGCCCTGCACCGCACCGCAATGAAGCCTACATCTCCCAAAGGTACACTTGTCGCCATGGACACACATGCTGGAGACTGGAGAGATGCATGCAAGACCACACATCATCGATCGGTCTGTGAACCTGTGATCACTTGGTGTTGGTGATCTCTCCCACAGATTCACGCACCGGGGCCTGCTGGGGTGAAAGAACCAAGACACCGTGCACACCGCCCCTTTTGGACCCTTTCCATGTGTCATGACTCATGGGCACCGTACCTTTTGGTTGCATCGCATGACATGTTCATGTGTGCTTGTACAGCTCCTCAAGATTCCCGATCATCATACCACCAGCGACGACAGCTCTTTATTAGATCAAGGGGGATTTAAAAAAAAATCGGCAGAGTGGCAAGCACTTGTGTTCTCCCCATTCTGGCCTCGCCGCCGGGCGCCGGGCCTCTATATATAGCGCCCCCGTCTCACCATATTGCTTCACACAAGCTCGAATCGATCACACGCTCTGATCGGTCACTCTTGCAGCTCAGCCTTAGCTCTAGCTAGCTAGCCACTCCTTCGTGTATAGTCATCAGCCTTCTCATCGTCACCAATGGCCACCGCCGAGGTAGCTCGATCCATCCTAGTCTTTGATTCATATCACATATATGCACGTATCGCGCGTTTGGATCTTTTGTTCCGATCGAATACCTGTGAATAATGTTTTCTATCTCATCGATCGGTCGATCGCCGCTCGTCTTTGATGAGACAGCGATGGACGATCCTATGTTAACAATGGAGGAAGCTAATTTGTACGCGCCGTGCACATGTGCAGGTCCAGACCCCGACCGTCGTGGCGACCGAGGAGGCGCCCGTGGTGGAGACCCCGGCGCCGGCCGTGGTGCCCGAGGAGGCTGCCCCGCCCCCGCCGAGGCTGAGCCGGCGGCCGTGCCCGAGGAGGCTGCCCCCGCCGAGGCCAAGGTGGAGGAGCCAGCTGCCCCGGCGGAGCCCGAGCCTGCCGCCGCTGAGCCTGAGGCCGAGCCTGCCGCCGCGGAGCCGGAGGCGGCACCTGTGGCCGTGGCGGAGGAAGAGGCGCCAAAGGAGGCGGAGCCGGCGGCCGCTGAGGAGGTGAAGGAGGAGGAGGCGGCGGCGCCCGCTGCCGAGACAGAGCCGGCAGCCGCCGAGACAGAGGCTGCTGCTGCCGAGGAGCCCGCCGCGGCCGAGCCGGCCGCCGAGGAGCCCGAGAAGGCCAGCGAGTGAGGCCGTGCGCGCGCAGGGGATCGAAGTGAGATGGCTCATCGTGCGCGCGTGGCGTACTGGCGTGGCAGTCGCGTGCGCGCGTACATGGCACGGTATTTTGCTGTTCAGTACGCTACGGTTACTGGCGTTTCTGTGTGTGTGTCGTAGCTCGGTGTGTAGCTAGCAGTGGCTGTCGCGTGGACTGTCCGGTGCGGACTGCGAGTGACATGGGCTAAATAAAGTGTGCGTCGTGGTGGTGGGGCCTGGTGTCAGTGGCGCAGTGCCCCATGCCCTGCCGTGCAGCTTGTGTGTCTTTGTGTTGTTGTTTCATGTTCTCTGTCTATCTATCTATCCACATGCATGTATGGCAGTTTGGGTATGGATATCAAGCATGTTTGCGTTCTCGTCTTCTTAGGCTATTATTACACTTTCTCTAACAACCACGATCCAAAATGCAAGACCTATTTATCTTTTGGGTAGCGCTACAGGCAAAAGGTTACATACCTATTTTTGGTCTTCTTCAACAATAAGACCTAAAAGATAATCCTTTTTTGCAAATGAGTCTTCAGGAGAGATGATACTTAGATTTAGGTTATGTCTCTCCTGACAACTAAAATATGTCTTTCATATGGATACTCTGTTAAATGTTATATATATTATGCTAAAGACAATTTTAAGTTTGGGTTTTATAATGGGCCGAGACAGCCTTACTTTCGCTGCATTGTGTGGTATGATTATGACTGTGATCTTTATATATAGATAGAGCCAGTTGTTCATCGGCAAACCTGCAAGGCTGCAAAGCTTTGTGTAAGTGCAGCAGTTCAGAACGCTAGGAGCAGCTCGGGCCTACAAACATTCCACCACGCCATATCATGGCATCGTGTCGTCATGCCGGGTCCTTGAACTCAACCGCGCATCTCTAGGATAGGACTCCCATCCGACAGAACTAGTGAGCCTGTTATATCAATGGCCTCCATCACCCGGCAGCCGCTTCGCGTTTAGTTCCTCCAGAATCCAGATTTTGGCTTATCTTTGCCGACGTTCTGGCACTGGCAGGCTCATGGCACGGCCAAATCAAAACTGTTGCACAGTTTGGCGTGTTCGAGGCCGAACGTTTTCGTAGTCAACGTTTGATTATTACCAAATACAAACGAAATACTACGAAGAATACTTGGTTTGGTACCTTTGCCGGAGCCCGAAAACAATGCGCCCACTAAACGAAATTTATCTTTGCCGACGTCTGGCACTGGCAGGCTCGGGCACGGCCTATAGCGATTTGCCATGATGGTCCATGACAGCATGTCAGTCAGTAACGTGCTTCCTCCGGCTGCGGTGCGGGACGCGCAAAACATACGGAGCGCGTGTTACAGAAGTTGCGCTTTTTGAAGCTATAAGTATTTGCAATGTAATATGAGACTTGTTACGATATGCAAGATACATGAGCATTTTGATGGCACTAAGGTTATCATTCTAGGGTTTGAATAGATATTGATTCATATTTAGGGATGAAATGACCATTAGTATTGATAGTACAATTGTCCAATATTATTTAGATATTGGTAGACGATATCAATTGAATATTGAATGACTGATGTAAATGCTTAAGCTATAAACATGAGCGAAATTTGGTTTTACCCAAATGCTTACATCTCAAATTCCATCTTATACGATGAGTACCTGTTTTGATATGTATCATATGAGATGTATAAAATCCAATTAGGATTTCATTATGATCACACAGGTGAAATCATCAAGATAGGAGATATCCTTATGTGGAAGGAACTCACCTAGTCAGTTGTACCACAATCAACTTGACTATCTCAAGTCATAGAGTGACTTGATTTGTACACATATGTATGTTGCAATTTGTGTTTTGATTTAGAATACAAAGTCCATTTGGGATTTAAAATCCGAATATATCAAAACTCATTTTAATCTGCCAATTATTGATATAGGAACATAATTTTCACACATACCAATGGGTATGTTATGCTAGGTCTCTACATGAAACCATGTGCTATAAGCTCTCACTATTTCACCACCTTATGGATTTGAAAAATCCATAATGCTTCCATAGGGAACACATTGTGAGGAGAAGTCTTTATAAAGGCAATGACTTCTCACTATTGAGCGAAAGCAATTCTCCTTAATTGCCACATTTAGTTGACCCAATATGAGTGTTTGAACACTCTGCCTAGAACTTTTGGTCTGGATCCAAATAAAGTGCATGGCAACTTTGAGAAGTATGTCGACAATTTGTAGCTTTTATATATGATTGATTCAATGGAACCAATTAAGCATGTGGAAATGTTTATCCTTTAAACTTTATGTCATTTTCTATAATAATAGAGTTAGGGCAATTCAATGATCCAGCGTCACAATTTGTGCACAAATTGTGCTGGGCTTTTGGATGTTAAACATCCTTAGGCACAAGAGGTGTCCAAGTGCAATGCACCAGCGTTCAGTTCAACTGGACACGCATACTTATGATTGGTTTCAGATCCCAAAAATGGCTGTGATTCAGGATTCCAGAACACAACCAAGATCAGAATTTCAGATGCCCAGCGCCGGGCAGGGCAGCCTTGGTCCATCCATTCCTCAGAAAACATCTGCCATCGTTAAAAACATCTGCCATGGTTCACATGAGCTTCAGTCCCAAGCAAAACACGTCTGAGAGTCAACTGAAATTTCGGCTGTGGTTCACATGAGCTTCAGTCCCAAGCAAAACACGTCTGAGAGCCAGCTGAAAACTGGCAGATTACTGCTACAAGAGAGCTGACCAAAGTATGCCGGTTCCACAAAATCAAAATTAGACAAGAAAAATCAATGACATGCTTTTGGTTCGGTAACGGATCAACTAGAATAGCCCACCTGCCGTTCACTGGTAATCGGAGTGTCAGCACTGAGCACAATGCAGATACATGCACATGTTATTACATTATGGCCACCGGTTGGACTACACAGCGTCACCGCTCTTTAGAAAACAAAGGAACCTGCTTTCTATCAATTCCTTCTGCATTAGATAGATTAAATAAAAGTCTCGGAGCACCAACTCACGATACATACAGATGAAAAAGAAAGACAGCCTATTACCTCCTCAAGCTCTAGGAACAGATTTCAATGAGACAGTAGGGTGTCACTAGCCTACCATATGTACAGAATATACTGGTTCAGAATCCATAACAGCAGCAGCAACTACCATGTACCGAAGCTGCAGCTCACATGCTCTTGTGTGATCTTCTGCAGCTGGTTTTCCATCATTTTCAAGGATGTATAAGGAGGGAGGCAGAGCCGGTAGAAGCAGGTCTGCGATGATGGGAGCCGGTCAGGTGAATCGGATGTCTTGTATATGTAAAGTTTGGAGCTCAGCCCGCAAAAGCCGTCTGATGGTAAATACTTCACTGAAGTCCAGAAGAAGAGGAGCTGCCTCTGTCTCTCAATTGACATGCGCTCAACAGCCTGCAGTGTCAACATATAAGTATTCAACCGTGCACAAAACTGATTGCCAATACATAATGGAGCTTCTATATAAGAAAGATACAGATTTCAGCAGGGTTTCTAAACTGATACGCATGCAAGGTAACAAGGGACATCTTTTGTTTGATAACCATGTTTCAAACAATACGAAAGCAGCACAATATATTGTCACTTTTACCACTACACGTCACAGTTCAATATATAAACAATGGTCCAAATCAGGTAACAGCACCAGGTCCTGGCTCCTGTTGATGGAAGCTCCAACCAAGATGAATCCACAATAACTTGAGAAAGTTGTTTCGTCTTTCTCATCTCACTTATAGAAGAATCAACAAGGATTGTATGAGGTAACAAAACTAAAGTTACAAAATGAATTAAGAACAGTGATTGTTTATTTGCTCTAGACTTTCAGAACGCCAGAAAGATGGGACAATCATGTACTATTGATGCTAAAACATACAAAGCCATGGCCTAATGGTAGAGTGCAAGATTCTAATGGTTAAGATCTTGGGTTAAAAAGTACCCACTGTCCCACTCTAGCACTCTCCTTAATATTAGAGACACCTTATTGTCCCTCCTGTTTACTCATGCATTAAAACAAAATTAAGAAAAACAGCCCACATAGCAATCAGTTTAAAGATTTTCTAAAGGATCTCATCACAATGATAGTGGGTTTGGCCAACTGGCACATCTCATCATGAGATCAACTAAACATGACACACTAAAGTTCAACCTCATAGAAATCCGATCAGATAAAACTGTCATTAAAAGAATCAATACACACAAACAAGACACTGTTTCGCTTCCTTTACACAAGGTTTTTGGCTCCATTCACACGCTGCAAGTTCACTATATTTTAAGGTTGTGATAACCAAGACAACAAAAAAATAAGGCCACATGAAACATACACCAAGACATAATGGCTGTAACATGTGTTGGAAGAGACAACTATATATACATAACTAAATTCATGAACTGCTGAGGACACGCTAGAGGTGAAATAAAAGGCCAACCTGGAAGAGCATAGTGAACAAAATACCATACTCTGAAGCACATAATTCTCTACAGCCAGCATGTATTAAATAAATCATAAATATGTCTCATAAGTGAATGATGCTATTAACGCATACATTTTTTATATTAGGATTATGACCACAACTCTGGTACATGCACCACATGCACAGACCTAATCGATCTGCGGAAATGATTGGCGTTTTTCAGCACAATCTAACAGAGTTTAGTGAGAAATGGTATGTTGCCATGAAAAATTGAGCACACATGAAGAAAAAATGGTCAAAATGTATAGCTGTACAGCAAACATATAATTCATGATTGAATACATTTACACAAATAATACAGCGCACCTTCCAGAACAAGGTAATCTGACGATCCTTTTCTTTGTAGCCATTATATTGAGTATGTGATTTCCAATCTTGCAGATTTATTGCATTGTTGTTTCCCCCTAACAGTCGATCCAAGTCTTCTAGATCTAAACACTCAAAAAACTCTGCCCGGCGTTTTGGATTAACTAGTATGTCAGCAAATCCTTCCGTGAAATGGGTTAGCTGAGATGAAATAGAGTCCACAAAGATATTCTTAATAAGAAGATCAATGTAATGCTTTCTGTTCCTGATATTCACACTGATATCCTGTCCTCCTGGGCAAAGATCAATAACTTTTTCAGTACCTAATTCATGAGCTCCTCGGGAAAATGTCAGGTATAGACTATCAATTTCAGCAGCATCCATCTCTAGAATCTTTTTACAGCTTGCATATTTGACAGGATCTGCAACAGAAATGTCTTCTAACGTAATACTTCTCTCAGCAAGATGCAAGAACAGAGTACGGTCTAGCACAACTCCAACTTGCACTTTATGCATCAAGGCTAATCCAATTATTCGCCCCGCAAAAGTGAAATACTTCAGGTGCAGTGGATCCACAGCAGATGCTGCAATATGCATATAGCTGTCAAAGGTTAGAGGATATCGGGGCAACATCATTTTGGACATCAGTTATCTCAGATAATGGATAAATAATAATCAATTAAACAGAATAAAGAAAGACAAAAGATTGCATGCTAACTATGATAAGTATTGTTATTTTCTTTATATAGGCAGAGTGTCAACATACAAATTACATCATAACCTTCTCATTTCATGAAAGCTATAAGGGCTCCTACTGTTGGATATATTAAAAGTGTTATAGTACCTCTTTGGTCAAGCATAGGCTTATCACATAAGGCAGCTATCAGGATAGATAAGCTCAACAAAATGGATTTAAGTAATATGCTCAAAAATATACTATATAGTCACCGCAATTTTCCCATGAGATTGTACTCGGTAACACACACACCCACACACGTACACAATGTGTGCAATTAAGCAGCCAAGTAATGTCAAACTACTATTTAGTAGTCCGTCGGGTCACAAAATAGATGTCATATAGGAAATAAATGAGTTCAAATTTTCGAAGCTTTGACTATCATAATGTTTTCAAATATCAAGATTGATACATGAAACATACTGTAGAAAGTGGTAAGTTACTAGTACCCAGGAAACTTACTTTCGTTCAAGTAGAACCTTCGTTTGTCCTCAGGACAAGGCGAGAAGAGAACTTGCTTCGGACTGAAAAGAGCTTGGCACACTAAACAAAACCATTCCCTCAGAACACCAGGACCTGTAGCTTCCTCATTCTTAAACTCCATAAACAGCCCACCACGAAGCTCAGTTTGTTTCGCCTGCGCGATGTAATTAAAGGATTCATCAAGTAAATGTGATCGATCGATTAACATCTCATGCAGCTCCCCAAAGTCATCCTTCCCTTCAGGGAGCATCATGAAGACTAAATTCCTTCTTGCCTCGAAGCAAAGGAGATTTTTATGCTTCACGAGCCAATGTAGACGCTCATTTCTCTTAGAACAACGGACAAGAGCATTGAGTGGCGCCCTGTGTGCCAGCAACACAAGCTGTAGGTTGTGCCCCACATCCTCATAAATCGCCGAGATGAAATCGAGTTCAGTTAACATGACCAGGATGTGTGATCGAGCAGCCCATGTGGTTTGACTATCCATGACCCCGGTACTCTCTGATGACAATGACAGGTCCATCTCCAATGTCTTCAAGCACTCATCCAACCTTTTCAACATATCCATCGACATGTTGTGGAACCTCCATATCCATGCGTCACCATGCTCAGACTCCCTGCTGTACAGATTACTGGGCATCGGCCCCTCACCGGAAATCCAATGGCGTGCCTGCTGGCACATCACTTTGAGGAAGTTTGAGAACTCATCAAGATCACTAGGATATATAATCATTGGCATTGATGCAAGTCCATCAAGGACGAGATCCACTGTTTCACGGGCAAATGGCAGGACTTGCTCGATCAACCTGGTTGGTGAGTTCATAGAAGGGGGCAGCTTGGGGCGAGTGGATAAGACTGATGCAAGTGTACGACGGCATGATCTATACAGTAATTCCTTCTTGCCCGCAGCCAAGGAGAGCAAGCGGCAGAATTCAAGCAGCACTGGTGCCGTCACGACCAATACGTCCATCGGTAAGGACGAAGGGTCCGTGGCGACAAAGCATTTGATGGCACTCTCGGCGTAAGAGCGGAAGGGGGACTTTGAGAGGTAGAGGCGAACCAGCGCTAAGGCGGCGCCCGCCTGGAGGAAGATGTCGAGGTACTCGGCGGCGTGGTCCGCCACGGCCCGATCCTCGCCTGTAGAGGCGCGATCGTGGCGGGAAAGCCCCAGGTTGGCGCGGTGGGCGCGGAGGATAAACTCCTTGACGAGTTCGTCGAGGGCGAAGGCGGCGGCGGGGATCCTAGAGGGCTCGGACTCCGCGGCGGCGGCGGTGCTGGCGATGTGCGACGCGAGCTGCCACGCGTGAGGGTGCTGGGTGGACCTGAGGCGCGCCAAAAGGTGGAGTGTGGAGTCCGGCAGGAGGCGGAGCTCGGCGAGAGTGGCCTCCGGCGCGAGCTGCCGCCCCGCGTAGACGAGCCGCAAATCGCGGCCGTACCCGCAGGCGCCGAGGTGGTCGAGCACGGCGCCGACGGTGTCGTCCCATCCCGCGTGCATCGCGATGGTCCTGGAATCGGTGGCGCGGACGAAGAAGTGCACCTCCCGCGGCGACGCGGGGGGCGACGAGGCGGAGGCCGCCGCCGCCGCCGCGGAGGCGCCATCGCCCCGCGAGGAGGCGGAGGCCGACGAGGACGACTCGGCGGCGTCGGCGCCGGCGTGGGCCATCAGCGGCTGCTTCGACGATGGGGGGAGGGCATGATCGGGCGCGTCTCGGCGGCGCTTGGAGGTGCGGCGGAGACAGGCGAGCGCGGCGGACATGCTTAGATCGGGTTCATCGGGGTCGGGGAGGGCGGAATTGAGGTCGCGCCGGTGAGGAGGAGGTGGAGGGCGAGGGTTTAGGAGGACCGGAATTTGGGGGCAGGATGCTGGAGGAGGAGGAGATGGTCTTCCTCGGTTCGTTTGGCGTCTTGTTTAGAGGTTCCCTCTTTCTTTCGGCTTCTCGTCGAAGCAGGGATGGCCTTTGAGGGTTTTTTTTTTTGGCCTTTTTCCTTCGAGTTGCGTTGGGGTGGCGTGCGTTCTCATTACTCACACAGCAACGAGCATTAACGGCCCTGTTTGCTTGTTATTCGGAACTACTTTTTAAGTATTATAATAGTATTTTTTCTCATAATATTTTAGTATAAATATTAACATAAACTAAATTTCAACATCAGTAAACAGGGTGAACAAATATCCTGCGTGAGAAACCGAGAGCTCTTTGCTATGTTTGGACTCTATCTGCTAGGCTGACTAGATTTTTTTCAATTTTTTGCCAATTTCTAGCAGTTGTTTCCACCCATATATATGTTTATATGTATTTTTGAGGCTTGATTCCATTGTCAACTCTGCAATTTATAGCAAATTCTATTCTAAAATCAACGATATCGATCATACCATATATTCTAATTTTGCAGTGTATCTAATCCTATATCTACTAAAGGCTTCATATGATCCTATATGAAATTTCGTACCATATCCATACTACAATCCTACGCTACAATACTTACGTAATAGTTTTGATATAAATGACTTTTGAACTGGTTCGGTTGTAATGGAGTGTTATTTAAAGTTAAGGTGTAGTGAAAATTATGTCTAAACATCCACTTAAATTTATAGAAAAATAATTAATTAATCAAAATCAATACCATAGATCTCAATCCTCACAACATATTACACATGTTATATAAGAAAATATATTTTGTAAAATCCAATACTACACTATCTATCTATGGTCCCCTAATAATTTTGGGTTTACCTAAAAGATCCACTAAGAGCATCTCCAATAGTTCCAAAAAAATAATAGGTAAATCAATGAGTTTTCCAAGTGGCTAAAAAAATTAGGAGCATATTTGTTGGGTTCCTCTAACATTTTCCAAAATTTCATTTCGTTTGATGATCATCAATACTATGGCCAGCGGTCGAATTCTCTCCAACATACTTCGGATGAAATGGTGGATGCACTAGGACAAGCCAACAAATGATCCGGTGAGGAGGGCTAGTGTTAGTGAGTGAAGTGCCATATGATATACAATGAAACATATTTGGACCTCGCTGGATCATCAGGTCATGATTGCTTTTGCAATTTTGCTTCCAACGGCTAGGGTTTTTTTTTGGGGGGAGGGGCTATAGATATGTTTTTTTACGTCCATTTGGAGGGAGTTGGTGACCTAAGAAGTGTAGGGAGATTGCTAGTTTGCTACACATTTGAGATACACTCCAGTCTTTACAAGAGCTTAGTGTTCGTATCTAAGGCTGTAATCTCTCTTAGGGATAGATTAGCAAGTGATTTGGCTTTAGTTTGAGAGCTACATTGACCATTGTGTAGTGCCATTATATCTTAGTGAGTCGGAGCACTTGAGGTGTTGGTAACGTTCCTGCAAAGGCCTTGGTGGCCTTTCGATGTCAACCCTCTGAAGTTGGCATGGAGCAGTGGTGGCTTGGTGTGTAGGGACAAGGAAACCCCTTATTTGGTGGAGAAACTCCATAGTAAAGATGGTGCAAAGGTGACTAGAAGAGTAAGGTGACGGTGCTATAGGTGGCTTACAGCACTTGCCTTCGCTGGCAAGCTCAATACCGTGACCAGGGAAGGCTTGGTGACCGAGAACTTGCCTTAGTGGAGCTCTAACATGGACTAGGAGCTATGTTTTGGCAACTGATACCGTGAAATAAATTACCTTATCCCCTAGAGTTTGTCCTCTCTAACTCTTAATGTTTACTTATTGCATTTGTTGCTCCCGCTTTGTGCATGCTTTGTGTGATCTTTACCTTCCTAGATTAGCTTAGACTAGTTGATAGGATTGGCTCTAGGTTGCTAAACTCTCTATGTGTTGAAGGGTAAAGTAGAGCACACTATAAAAACTTTAGGTTACCTAGCACCTCACTTTTATTCAGAACTTTGATGGTACGAAGTGCCCAGTAAGCCTGTGCTAGCATGTGAAAAGAATAGAAAAAAGTAAGGACCTCATTTAGGAACCATATTATTGCTAGAAGTACATGGCACTACTACAAATTTGATTTTTCTATACAACCGTTTCATTTTCAAAGATAACCACAACTTAACATTTTTAGAGGCGGGTATCTAGACGGGGCAAGTCTACAAATTAAGATATGACCCAATACAAACCCTAAGAAATATAAGTTGCATCTGTCTCAGGTTGCAACCACTCCCGCCCAACCAAGAGGTTATCTCCCGCATCAATTTCAGCCCCATCGAGGCGCTCTTTCTCCCTCTCACATCTCTCTTCTCTAAACCTCCTCTTCCACTCCCCCCCTACCATGGAATCTGATTTTGAGTGGCCCTCCCCATCTGTTGCCCTTGTAGGTTTTGGTGAAGTTCGATGGTTACGCACAATGGGATCTCGAAAAATCTATCTACCTCTAAAAACCTATTGTCGGTGTTTTGAGTAAACACCAACAAGTAAATTTCTAATATTACGCGTCTGGCCCGGACGGTGTGCTAAGAGAACACGAGGTTTATACTGGTTCGGGCAGAATGTCCCTACGTCCAGTTCGTTGCTGCTGCTCGTGTTACTAGCACTGAAAGTTCGTAGTAGGGGTTACAAATGGTCGAGAGAGGGACATGTCCCAAGTCTCTGGTGGAAAGAACGAATGGGTGCCGAGAGCTCAGTTGCTACTCGGCTATATGTTCGAAGTTCAATGCTAGTGGTTTTAATCTGATGCGGTCTGATGAGTTCTCGTGCGATGCGATGCCCCTTAATGGGACACCCTGCTTTCCCTTTTATAGGCCAAGGGAAAGCATGGGTTACAACAGGAGAAAAGAGGAGAACGAGAGGGCGAGAAAGTCCTTCAGGGTTGCCTGGCCTTTCTTTTCCTCTGTGCGGCCCCGTTGACAAGGCAGGTGGTGACAGGGATAGCTCCATGCCAGGCGCCTAACCATCGATGATGCCATGCCCTGGCATTATCAGCAGGTCATAACGTCCCACTCCACCCCGACGGGTGGCGCGGTGAGCCAGCGTGCTGATCAGCGGCCGTATAGGGAGTAGGCAGCATAGTGATAACGCGTCCATCACTATAGGCGATGTGAGTTCCCTGGAATGACATGTCGTGGGGACGGGTCATGTTGAGACGTGACCGCTCCCCGCACGATGCCAGAAGTTTGACCTTGGGTTGTACTTTCTGGCCCGTAATGGTTGGCGGTGGCGTGAGCCTCCATTAGGAGCCGTGCCCGAGGGATCGAGCGCGAGGTGGAGCCCACCCTCAGATGTTGGGTGAGGCAGAGCCCGCCTTCAGACATCGGGTGAGGTGAAGCCAGCCCTCAGACATCGGGCGAGGCGGAGCTCATGGCCTCGGTGTCGGGGGAGGTGGAGCCCATCCCAGAGGTCGGGCGAGGTGGATCACATGACCTTGGGGTTGGGCAAGGCGAGAGCCCACACTTAGAGGTCGAGCGAGGTGGAGCCCATAGCCTTGGTGTCGGATGAGGCAGAGCCTGTCCCTAGAGATCGGGCGAGGCGGATCGCACGACCTTGGGGTTGGGCGAGGTGGAGCCTACCCTTAGAGGTTGAGCGAGGCGAGCCCACAGACTCGGTGTCGGACGAGGCAGAGCCCATCCCAAGAGGACGGGCGAGGTGGATCGCACGACCTTGGGGTTGGGCAGGTGGAGCCCGCCCTTAGAGGTTGGGCGAGGCAGAGCCCACGACCTCGGTGTCGGACGAGGCGGAGCTCACGCCCAGAGGTCGGGCGAGGCGGATCACATTACCTTGGGGTCGGGCAAGGCAGAGCCCGCGGCCAGAGGTCGGGCGAGGCGGAGTCCGCAACCTCGGTGTTGGTTGGAGCTGTAGTCACACATTTGACTGCCTAGATGGATTAATGTATAACGACCATTAGTCCCTTCTCTTCGGGTACCCTAGTATTGGTCCCCGACAGTAGCCTCTGAGCTTTCGGAGGAGTAGAATACTCCTTCGGAGGCTTTTCCAAATGGGAGGACTCTAAGGGCTTTGGCTTTCTTCTGTTGCCCATGACGTAACTTGGGAACGGTGGTTCACTTTCATCGAGACCAGACCCTTCGTGGGTGTGGCCATGAGATTTGGTGGTTTGGAAAAGATCTTTCCTGATTGGGGCCTTGGTATCCCATTCATGGGGATCCGGCTAGGGCCAGCTGGTGATCGACTCTAGATTCTCAGCAGTCAATCCATATAGTTCTTGGGTCCATTCGACCGGTCCCGAGGGCTCTCTGCCTTCCTTAGAAAAAAACCATGGATCGTATCCGCCGAGACTCGAATGTGGTCTAGGATGCCCACAATGCTTGTGTGCCTAGGTGCTGGTCGCTAGCGAATGCACCCCTTTCCACTTCCCTACCTTGAAGGTTCCCTAGAGCGGTTGTCGAACCCATCGATGGGCCAACCTTTGAGCTCCTGGGCCCAGACAGGGCATAGAGGTGTTTTTAGATCCATATTCCTCGCACTTGCGATGAGTCATGACCCGTCCGGAGAGGCGAAATGTCTGCAAGTTTTCCAAGGGAATGGATAGAGATTGCGTGCATATCCCACGGCGCGACGTTGTGGTAGATCATGGTAGGCATGGAGATCTAGGTAGGCAGTTGGTTTCCTCACACCATCGCCCCTATAAAACCAAAGGGTTCCCCCGGGTTTCATACCTTGCGTTCTTGCCTTCGCATCTAGCAACCGTCGCCGCCAATCACCTAGGCTTCCTGCATCCACATCCCCACTACCGTTGAGCTCGCATCCACCCGCCCCCATCTTCTAATGGATCCATGGTGCCGCTCTGACATCACCTTCCAACGCATAGAGGGCCTCGTCCGTCGTGGCCTTCTCCACCCATGGACCTCGGCCGAGGAGTGGCTGCTGCCCAGCGAGGAGGAGCTATCGTCGTCGCCCGATGGCTACATGGTGTTGTTCGCACACTTCCATGAATGCAGTTTGCTACCCCCGCCCACAAATTTCTTCAGGGTTGCTGCATTACTACAAGATCGAGTTGCAGCACCTCAATCCAACGAGATCCAGCACATGGTGGCGTTTCATCGCCCTGTGCGAGGGATTCCTAGGGATTAGCCCCCACTTCGATCTCTAGAGGTGCTTCTTCACCATCACCCTCTAGAAGAAGAGGGAGAAAAGCGCCAGGTAGGAGCTACACATGCCGATGGGGTGCGCCGCCATCCAGCTCCAAAACAATCGGGTCGGCGAGTACCCGCCGATGCGGTTGTCGACATCCAACAAGGGGTGGCACTCGCAGTGGTTCTACCTCAAGAACGATGTCACCGTTGCCCTACCGGAGTTCACCGAGGCGCTTGATCGAGGAGGTCCCGGAGTGGTGGAGGAAATGGAGCATCCCGGAGAAGGACAAGAAGAAGATCTAGGACCACATCGCCACCATCCAGATCCTCAAGGAGAATGGATTGAAGGGGTCGGGCGTCATTGGGGCCTACCACACAAGGAGGGTGGCACCATTGATGATGCGCGTGCTCTCGCTTTATGTGATGGCATCCGAGGCATCGTTTGACGGAACGACGCTCGCCGAGAGGGCGCTTCCCAGCTCCAAGATCGCGCAACGGATCAAGAAGGTGATGGAGCCCTCGCGGGATGACATGAGTGCCCCTTGATTTTGTCTTCCCGGTGCCGGGGCATCCTCCGATGCGGCCAGAACCAGGCCACGTTGTCTTCGTAAGTTCCCCCTCCTCATACCTCCTTTTCAATTGATTTCCTGACCTCTTGATACTAACTTTGAGGGGGATGGGACTAGCTGAGGACCTCATCTTCACGGATCACCCGGCTCCATTGCTGAGGGATTAATCTGTGAGGGTGGTGAATCATGCCGAGGGTGAGTGGTTGAGGAAGGCAAAGGAGGACAAGAGGAGAAAAAGGCAGCAGAAGCTGCGAGCGCGGGAATAGGGGGAGCACACCGACAGCGATGACGACGATGATGATGGCGACGATGACGAGGTAGTCGACGATGTTGAGTGGGGCATCCTAGAGAATGAAGATGCGCTGATAGGTAGTGGTTTGCCCTTGTAGGAGTTAAGACCCTTTCCATTCCACGGAGGGGAGGGTATGTTCGGGGAGCCGGCAGAGGCGGGGCGTACCATTGGCCTCCCTCATGAGTCAATAGGGGTAGGCAGCTCTACCCCCCCCCAAGAATCAAGGGGGCAAGCCCCTCTGCCTAGGAGCAGGGGGCGAGCTTGAAGCGGCCATGCCTCGACGAGGCAGAGCAGAGGTCGAGGGGTTCACCTCCCAAATGTGTATGCTGCCCAATGGCGTTGAGGTAAGTTATCAGTTCTCCTGCTTCCTCTATTTTGGGTGGATTTCATCATGACTTATGTTTTTTATTTCTTGCAGCGTCGGCGTGAGAACTGCTGGTGCCGAGTCAAAGAAGATCGCCGCCCTTCAAGCAAGACGAGTCAAATCGAACCCATTTTGGGTAGGAGCGGCGCAGTGTGACCGCACCTCCCAAATGACAAAGGCCGCCTGACGGTGGTGCCCATGCCCTCGGTGGGATGGGCGGACGTGGTGGCCCAAGGGGCGCCTTTGGAGGTCGCTGAGTAGCCGGCAATGGCGGTGACACCACTACCAATGACAGGGCAAACGGTGCTACCGACCACACTCATGGCGCTGAAAATGGTGGGTGCAATGCACCGGTTGCCAGACCTGCGCGCAGTGTGGAGGTGGCGGTGGGCGTGTGATAGGCGGTCACAAACCATGTGCTATCATGGTGGCGCTGAGATGGGCGACCAAGCACCTTTGGCAGCCAGACGATGGAGTCGTTTGGGCTAGGTATGACCGAGGGGTCCCCGGATATCGTGGGTGCCGCGGAGAGGTGATACCGCTGGCCCCTTCCGTCGCCAGAGGAGGCATCCCAGCGGGGGTGTCATGGCGAGAGGGCTCGACGATGCTTGGAGCTGACGGGGAGTCATCTCTCGCCTCGACATCGGTGGCGGTGACTCACCTATGGTGGGGACAAATCTACATGCATCAAGTTGTGACCTCGCTTGCCGTCGAGAGCATGGAGCGGTAGAGCCTCGACGTGGGGGTTGCGTCCGTGCTCAAAGCCATGGACCATGTGATGAGTACAGGCCCGATCTTGCGAGAGGTAGCCGGTAAGTTCGATTTGTGGAGATCTCGGCGTTGGCGATCCGGCTTCAAATCGGGCGATTCGAACCACCATCAACTGCCACCATCGCTCCGCTGGTTATCAACCAAGCACAACTTGATTGACCTCGCCAAGAAGGCTTTTCCCGCGCAAGCGAATCAAAGAGCACAAGCAAGAAGGTAAAACGACCATCTGATATTGCAAATCCCTGACACGAATATCAATAGAGGTTCTAGAACTCGGGGAAAGGACTAATCGACACGTGGAGGAGATCAAGAATGGGGGCCCTTCCGGATTTGTCACCACAGTTACAATGAACGGGTTTCGATGGAAAACTAAACTCTAAACAAAACCCAATTGTGTATCAGCGACGGAGCTGTGTTTATAGTCTAAGACTTGACCTAGGGTTGGGGACGGCCAGGATGGGCGCCCACAACTTGGGCTTACATGGGCCAAGTTGGCCCAAATAGGTGACGCAGCACCTTTCCGTGGTCACACAGAATGATCCACAGACCTGGAGCTAGGACCAGATCCAAAACGACGGCGTCGTCGTCGCTTTCCAACGCATCCAAGAACGGCCCGCTTCGATGTCGTGATGAGAAAGTTATGACCCGAGAGCATGGAGCCGAGGGCGACGTGGCAGGTGAGTTGGGGATGAATTGCAACTTGGGGAAGACCATGGCGTCGGTGTGTCCAGCATGGCGATGTCCTCATCATCCTCCCCTTCTCGAATTGGAGTCGTCCTCGACTCCATCTTGGCGATGTCCTCATCACCATGCTTAGGGTGCCTTGGCCGACGTTGTCATTCCCGCTGGATGAGTATTTGCTTGATCCTGCTTCTTGGCCTTTCCTTTATCCGCATATTTTTATATTCCAACCATCATCTTCTCTTAGTCCCTCATCGCTCGTAGCCGAGGGAAGTCACGGTTCCTTCATGAGCAGAGGGAAACCTGGGACTTCCTCATCGAGGAGGCACGACTGCATAGGGAGGTGATGGCTCAGCTTGCTGTTGCCCAGCAGAAGGTGGCTGAGCTAACTCCCCTTGCTGAGGAGGCGGGCAGTCTTCGGTCATGGGTGGCTGAGGCCCATCGGCACGCTGACGAGGCCGAGAGGGCATTTGAGGCCCTGTCGGCGAGGTCACGGAGGGACAATGAGGAGGCTACCAAGGTTAGGAAGGAGAGGGATGAGCTGCTTTAGAAGGAAGCTGAGACTCGCCAGTGGATCCTCCACCTTCTGGCCAGGTTGTGAAGGAGAGGGAGCTAAAGCTAGGAGCCGAGGAGAAGCTCATGACCTTGGAGAAGAGGGCGAGCCGGGATGCCGTGGCGGTTGCCCAGTTTTGCAAGGATCACGATGAGCTGCTCCAAACCTTGGAGAGGCTCCGCGCGGAACATGGCGTGGCTCGCGAGGAGTGCAACTAGGCCCTCCGAAAGCTTGACTAGGTCTGCCAAGAGCATGATGATGCGTAGCAGAAGGTTGCCTCCCTCCAAGCTAAGCTTAGAATGGTGATGTCCTAGAAGCTAGAGGCCGAGAGTGTTTCAGCCGGGCTGGCCATGGACCTTGTCGAGGCAAGGAGGAATCTTTAGGTGGAGAGCAATGAGCTTGGTATCTTGAGCGCCACCCTCGGAGTGGTCTGTGATTTCCTTGAGGTGGTGCGGTCAGAGGGGACTAGCTTGCTCATGGCCCGTGCTATTGAGATCATAGCTCGGGTGTGCCAGCTCAAGAGGAATGCCCTTCGCGTCGGGGTGAATCAATCCTTCATGATTGCTCATTCTCATTATAGGGACAGCATCGACCTAGAGGCAATGAGCCACGTCTTCGCGCCTAGCTATGAAGTCCATGAGCTAGAGGAGATGGAAGCGGTGGTGGCTCCCCTTTCATAGGACTTGGAGGATAGGATAGAAGACATAGTTCTCCCCCAGAGGGGCTACTTAGTCAGATAGGTCGAATGATCATTATTGTAATCAACGGACAAGTGCCGACCCTTGTGTATCGTAAAAACAAACTCGTCATTTTGTTTCGTTTGATTGAAATTGTTTTTCTTCCCTTTTTATGTGTGAAAAGGGGTTAATGCATTCCGACCCTTCCATTTGTTAAGACCATAGAGCTCAAGGTATAGGATGGAAACTCTGATCATGCTGGTGAGCAAAGATGCCATAGCCACCGAGGCGTAGGCCTCTCGTAGTCCGACCACCTTTGCTCAGTAGTTCATTTTCGCAGTCCTTGCCACTAGGTTTAAAGTGAGGAAGAGGTGGGTGCAACGACTATTTCAGAAAGGGTATATATATACCCTTATTAGCCCCCGAGTGAGGCCCGACCCCTTGCCGTTGCTGGGGTCTGGTGTCACTAAAGATCGAGGAGAGGATAGTGAAATTAGCAAGAGAAAGCATCTCTTGTTTTCGTGCGTACCACCTCCCTAGGATCTGAGCCAACGTTCTGCGATCGTGCGTTCGATCTTTGTGCAAGTCCAATCTTTCCTCGAGCCCCCGTGCGTAGTAGGGGTTCGGTCGAGGGTCGGCTCATCTTTGTGGTCGTTGCCCCATCCCATGGTTTCCACAACCGAAGGGGTTAAGCTAACGTCACTTGCCTCGATGGCTCGGAGTGACGCACTCGGTGAGCTTGCTAATGGGCATGTTCGAGTGGAATCTAGGTCCATCGATTGTGACGGGGATGACATAGCCCTCATGTGGCATTCCACTGCTGCTTAACTCACCTCCCGGCAGATGCCCGTGTCGCTCTGGAGAGCATCTCAGGTGGTCTACTGACCTCTCCTTGATGGAGATTCTACGGGCTTGACTTGAGGTCAGGATCGAACGAGAAGGTCAAGATGACCCTGTCCGCTTCTAAGCGGGTTAGGCGAAGGCCACTGGGGCTCATCTACATTTTCTCCCCTGGCTATGTTCGATGCGAGGTGACCTCGGGCCCTTCATGGCTCGGCCTTTGAACCCCAATCTCCTGATTTTGGGTCAAGCAGCTCAAGCCCCCAAGCCCCATGGGGGTCATTAGGGGTCGGCCAGATTTCATGCGTCACCCCGTCCTCGGTTTCCACAATCGGAGGGGCTGAGCTAACGACACTTGCCTCAATGGATCGAGTGTCGCGCTCGGGGAGCTCGCTAACGGGCACATCCAAGTGGAATCTGGGTCTGTCACCTGCTGACGGGGTCAGCATAGCCCTCATGTGGCATTGCACTGCTCCTTAACCCACCTCCCGGTAGATGCCTTTATCGCTTTGGAGTGACATAGGTGGCCTGCTGGCCTCTCCTTGATGGAGATTCTATGGGCTTGGCTCAAGGTTAGGATCGAACAAAAAAGGTCTAGATGTCCCTGTTTGCTTCTGAGCGGGGTCAGGCATGGCCACTGGGGCTCATCTAAGTTTTTCTCCCCTGGCTCTATTTGACGCGAGGTTGAGCCCATCGCGGGCTAGCCTTTGAACCTCGGTCGGTTGGCGCTCATGTCGAATGAGACGACTACCGCTTTGTGACGCGATGCAAAGCGTTGTGATGCAGCAATTGCATATGCAATGCTTTGATGTATGGGATGAATGTATGATGAATTGATGAATGAATGAATAAATGTATGAATGAATGGATGAAAATGAATGTTCATGCACTAGAAAAGAAAAATGGGGGTTGGTAAAGTTACCTTGACATCTTGAGTGATGGATTTGGGGAGCTCTTACCGGATATGTCCGTGTGGGGTCTAGGTCCATCGTTCATGATGGAGTTGGCATAACCTGCATGAGGTATCCCACTGCCCTTTGCCCATATCTCGGCAGCCACGACCCGAGCCGTTTGATCAGCTTCGGGTGACCTGCCGACCTCTCCTCGATGGAGACTCCACAGGTGGGCCTCTCCAAATCATTCCGAGGAAGGTGGAGGCTAAAGCTTGGGATGTGGGGACAAAAACTCTGATCATACTGGTGAGCAAATAATGTTGTTGCCACTGGGGCATAGGTTTCTTGCGGTCCGACCAGTTTCACTCAGTGTTTGTCTCCGCATAACTTGCCTCTAGTTTTTTAACATGAGAAGGGGTCTGGCATAAAGAATGTCTAGCCAATAGAAATTCTTGCTAGCCCTCGAGCGAGGCCCGACCCCTTGCCGTTGCTGGGGTCGGGGGCTCGATAGCGAAATAAGTGTGCATTAAAGTAAGGGTGACCCGTCTCTCGGCAACAACCCGAATCGTTCGATCGACTTGGATGACCCGCTGGCATAGGGCTTACCTCGATGGCACGAGTGATAGGTCCGAAGGGTTCTTACCGGATATGTTCGAGCAAAATCTGGGTCCGTTGTTCATGATGGGGCTGGCCTAACCTGCGTGGGGCATCCTGCTGCTCCCTACCCTTCCCTCGATAGCGGCTAAGCCATCTGGTTAGCTTGTATGACTCGCTGGGGACCAGGCTTACCTACAGAGATGGAGGATGAGAACACCCTGTCCAAGAATTTAGTTAGGCAGATAAGCCCGGTGGTGAACTTGTAAAAAATAGACAAGCTCTTAAATTTTGTTATATCCTAAATAGATTTTTAGCCTTTCTCCCCTTTTTCGTATAAAAAGGTTAGTGCATTCCGACCCTTTCCGTCGTTGAGGTCATGAAGCTTGGGGTGCAGGTGAACGAACTCTGATCACGCTGGTGAGCAAAGGCGCCATAGCCGCTAGGGCGTAGGTTTCTTGTAGTCCGACCAGTTATACTTAGAGTCTGTTCCCGCAACCCTAGCTCCTAGGCCTTAACGTGAGAGGGGGTCAGACACAGAGAAATATTTGCCAGGTGGATATTCTCTTAGACGCGCACTGACTCTTGCCATAGTTAAGGCCAAAAAACCCAGGGTGTGAAAAAAACTCTGATCACGCTAGTAAGCAAAGGCACCATAGCCATCGGGGGCGTAGGTTTCTCGCAGTCCGACCAGTTATACTCAGGGTTCGTGTCCACAAACCTCGCTTTTGGGTCTTAACATGAGAGAGGGTCGAGCGTAGAGAATGTCTACCGGATAGGTACGCTCTTATTAGTCCCCGAGTGAGGCCCGACCCTTTGCCGTTGCTGGGGTTGGGTGTCACTAAAGATCTACGAGTTTGATGATGAAATTGATAAGAGAGAGTGTGCGTTTATTAAGGGTAAAAGTGATATAGTTGCTCAATGTTCCATGCATTGGTGAAGACCTCGCCATCGATGGTCTTGAGCTTGTAGGCGCCTGACTAGAGCACCTCCGTGATGACGTAAGGTCCCTCCCATGGCGGAGAGAGCTTGTGGCGGTCCTTGCTGCTCTAGACAAGGCGAGAGGACCAGGTCTCCAACGTTGAAGGCCCGACCCTGCACTTGATGGCTATGGTACCATCGCAGCGCCTGCTAGTACTTGGCCAAGCAAAGGAGGGCTACATCGCGCCCTTCATCTAGCTGATCCATGGCGTCCTCGAGGGACTCCTCAGCTCCTTGTTCATCGTATGTCCTGACCCTCGATGCTCCATATCCAAGGTCGGTCAGGAGGATAGCCTCGAACCATAGACCATGAAGAATGGTGTGTTGTCGGTGGCCTGGCTGGGGGTTGTCCTCAGGCTCTAGAGCACCGTGGGAAGCTCTATAACCCATCGTGCTCCAAATTTGTTCAACCAGTTGATGATCCTAGGCTTGAGGCCTTGTAGGACCATGCCATTCACACGCTCGACCTGCTCGTTCATGCAGGGGTACACCACGGTGGCCCAATCAACATGGATGTGGTATTCATCGTAGAATCGGAGGAACTTCTTTCTAGTGAACTGTGTGTTGTTGTCCGTGATGATGGAGTTCGGGACCCCAAAGTGAAGGATGATGTCGAGGAAGAACAACATGGCTTGCTCAGACTTGATCGTGGAGATCGGCAAAGCCTTTATCCACTTTGTAAACTTGTCTACGGTGACAAGCAAGTGGGTGTAGCCCCCGACACTCTTTTGAGAGGTCCGACCAGATCGAGCCCCCAGACCACGAATGGCCATGTGATGGGATCATCTGGAGTGCTTGGGCCAGTAGGTGGGTCTGTCGAGCGTAGTACTGACACCCTTCTTAGGTGCGCATGATATGCTCAGCGTCGGCCACCGCGGTCGGCCAGTAGAAGCCTTAACGGAATGTGTTTCTGACTAGGGTCCTCGGCGTGGCATGGTGACCGCAGACTCCAACGTGGATGTCGCTCAAGAGCCGCTTCCCCTATTTGATAGGGATATAGCGCTGTAGGATCCCATTGTGGCTTTGCTTGTGGAGTTCGCCCTCAATGAGGACAAAGGACTTGGCGTGATGTGCGAGCCACCGAGCTTCCATCTTGTCTGTTGGCAGCGCCTCATAGAGGAGGTAGTCGAGGTAAGGCACCCTCTAGTTGACTAGAGGATCGGGCTCTATCGCTGGATCCTCGTCGAGCTCAATGACTTCGGGGTCGGATGGAGCCAATGACTGCTTAGCTCCTAAGCCCAGGGCAGGCAGTCCGCCATGTCTTGTTCTAGATCCTCATAGCGGACCGAGGGCTGGTGCTGATCACTGGCGAAGACACCGATCGGCATCGGCTCTCGGTCCGGACGCTGCTTTCTCCAGCATGTCGACCGCCTCATTGAGATGCCTCGGGATGTTATTGAGCTCGAGGCCATCAAACTTGTCCTCTAACTGGTGGACTTCTCGGCAGTATGTAGCCATCTTGGTGTTGTGGCAGCTCGACTCCTTCATTACTTGGTCGAGGACTAGCTAGGAGTCACCCCGGATGTCGAGGCATCGGATACCGAGCTCGATGGTGATACGTAGGCCAATGACGAGTGCCTCATATTCGGTCACATTGTTCAGGAGGGGAAATGGATGTAGACCATGTGCCTCATGCGTACCCCATGGGGCGAAACAAAGACCAGCCCTATGCCGGCGCCTTTCTTCATCATTGACCCATCATAGTACATTGTCCTGTACTCTTGGTCGACGGCCGCTGGTGGCATTTGGACCTTGGTCCACTCTGCAACTGAAATCAGCCATCACCTAGGACTTGATGGCCATTTGGGAGGCATACGAAATGCCCTGACCCATCAGTCGAGCGCCCACTTTGTGATTCTTCTCGTGGCATCCTAGTTTTGGACGACCTCGCCGAGGGGGAAAGACGTCATGACCGTCACCGGATGTGACTCGAAGTAGTGGTGCAACTTCCTCTTGGCGATGAGGATGGCATACAGGAGTTTCTAGATTTTGGGGTAGCAAGTCTTGGAATTGGACAAGACTTCGCTAATGAAGTACACGGGATGCTATACTTTAAGGGCGTGCCCCTCTTCTTCTCGCTCCACCACCAGGGCGGCACTGACCACTTGCATGGTGGCCGTAATGTAGAGTAGGAGCAAATATCTGTCGATCAGAGGAACTAGGATTGGGGCCTTTGTCAGGAGCTGCTTGGCCATGTCAAGCGCCTCCTAGGCCTCGGGCATCCATTCTAAGTGGTCGGCCCTCTTTAGAAGCCGATAAAGGGGGAGACCTCGTTCATCGAGGCACGAGATGAAGTGGCTGAGCATGGTGAGGCACCCAGTAACTCGCTGTACCCCCTTTATGTTCTGAATCGGGCCCATCATTGTGATGGCTGAGATCTTCTCTGGGTTGGCTTTGATGCTACGCTCGAAGACGATGAAACCAAGCAGCTTACCCCTCGGGACCCCAAAAATGCATTTCTTGGGGTTGAGCTTAATGTTGTTTGCTCAGAGTCTTGAGAAGGTCTGTTCTAGGTCGGCTACGAGTAGGTTAGCCCATTTGGACTTGACCACAATGTCGTCTCACATAGGCCTCAACGGTACGTCCGATGAGGTCCCCGAAACACTTGAGCATACAACGCTGGTACATAGCCCCAGCATTCTTCAGACTAAACGACATTGTGACATAGCAGAACGATCCAAATGGGGTGATGAAAGATGTCGCGAGCTGGTCAGACTCTTTCATCATGATCTGATGGTACCCGAGTACGCATCAAGGAAACAAAGGGTTTCACACCCTGAGGTGGAGTCGACTACTTGGTCTATGCGTGGCAAAGGGAATGGATCATTTGGGCATGCTTTGTTGAGATCCATATAGTCAACACACATCCTCCATTTCCCACTCTTTTTTCATACAAGAATGGGATTTGCTAACCACTCGAGGTTGTACACTTCCTTGATGAACCCGGCCGCCAAAAGCTTTACGATCTCCTCGTCGATGGCCCCGCGCTTTCCCTCATCGAAGCGACATAGGCATTGTTTCACCATCTTGGAGCCTTGCTTGATCTTCAAGGTATGCTCGGTGACTTCCCTCAAAATGCCTGGCATGTCCGAGGGCTTCCACACAAAGATGTCTTTGTTGGTATGGAGGAAGTTGACGAGTGCTTTCCTATTCGGAGGAAAGCGTAGTGCCAATGCGCACCATCTTGCTCTTGGAGCCATTGGGGTGTATGAGGACCTGCTTAGCGCCCTCCGCTAGCTCCAAAGACCCGGTCGACCACTTGGGGTCAGGTGCTTCTTCGATGACCTCCTTCCTAATGACCGCAAGCTCCTTGGAGGCGACAATTGCCGCGGTGTGATTGTAGCACTCGACCTTGTACTCATAAGCACGCTGGAAGGAGGTGCCGATGGTTATGACCCTGCCTGGGCCTATCATCTTCAGCTTTAGGTAGGTGTAGTTGGGGATGGCCATGAACTTCGCGTAGCATGGACGTCCCAGGACGGCGTGGTAGGTTCCATGGAACCTCACCACCTTGAAGGTGAGGGTCTCTATCCTATAATTAGATGGATCCCCAAAGGTGACAGGCAGATCGATCTGCCCAAGTGGCATGGCCTACTTTCTAGGCACGATGCCGTGGAAAGGCGCTCTGGTTGGAAAGATGCGCGATCGGTCGATGCCCATGGCGTCAAGCGTCTCGGTGTACATGATGTTGAGGCCGCTGCCTCCGTCCATCAGTACCTTGGAGAGCCGCTTCGTGCTGATGACTAGGTCGACGATGAGCGGGTATCTCCCAGGTTGCGAGATGCTCTCCGGGTGGTTGGTCCGATCAAAGGTTATGCCAGCCTCCGACCACCGGAGGAAGGTAGGCACGGCTGGCTCAGCCATATAGAGCTCGTGGCACGTGAGCTTCTGACAGCGCTTGGAGTCATAGGCTGCCAATCTTCCAAAGATCATGAGGCAGCCATCCAGCATAGAAAAGCCACCATCCTTCCCCTTGGCATTGTCTGCGGTCGGGTTGGGGTTCTTCCCGTGCTCCCCCTTGTTGGAGCCTCTAGACAAGAACCACTTCATGAGGCCATAGTCCTTGTACAGATGCCTAACGAGGAAGGCATGGTTCGGGCATGGCCCCTCGAGGAGCTTCTTGAAGTGGTTCAGGGTACCCTCCGTGGGCTTCTGACCCCCCTGCGGTCATCAGCGGCCACGAGCGAGCCCTCGCGCCACTATTTGTTCTTCTTCTTGATGGGACGGTTGGAGGTGCCCTCGTCGGCGTCCTCGTCCCACTTCACCTTGCCTTTGAGGCGGTCGAAGATTGCTCCGACCGCCTCCTCACCCAAGGCATGGCTGGTGGTGATGTCGAGGAGCTCCTTTGTGGTCTGTGGGCCCTTACATCCTAGCTTGTTAACTAGGGACTCACAGGTGGTCCCAGACAGGAAAGCTCCTATAACATCGGCGTCGGCGACGTTAGGCAGCTCATTGCACTACCGGGTGAAGCACCAGATGTACCCACGAAGGGTTTCCCGGCCTTTTGTTGGTAGTTCTTGAGATCCCGTGGGTTCCCAAGGCGCTTGTACGTGCCCTAGAAGTTCCCCACAAAGATCTCTTTTAGGTTCGCCCAACTTTGGATTCTGTTGGACGGAAGGTGTTCCAACCACGTTCATGCTGAATCGGCCAACAACAATGGAAGATTGTGGATAATGAAAGCATCATTATCCACCCCATCGGCTTGGTAGGCAAGCCGATAATCCTCGAGCCACAGTCCGGGGTTTATTTCCCCAGAGTATTTTGGGATGTTGGTTGATGGTCGATACCTTGGCGGGAAGGCATCGTTGAGGTTGTGTCGGACGAAGGCCTGAGGTCCTGGTAGGCTAGGGCTTGGGCTCTAGTCCTCGCCACTGTCGTAGCATCCTCCATGTCAAGGGTGGTAACCACGGCTGGTCCCCTCCCCTGCATCACCGTGGGTACGCCTATGGGCATCGAGGGTGTCATGCGCGTCACGGTTGCGGCCGAGGCGCTCATGCATCGGAACCGTGATGCGTGGCTTACCGCCTTGCGGTGCCTAGTGGACTGATGCGTCCTTGTTAGGTCGCTATGAGGGCATGCACTTGCTTGAGCTTGCATCGCCAAGACAATGAGCTCTCGGCCTGCTGTGCGCCACCACACGCTCGAGCAGCGTGTGAATCTCATGATGGGCCCAACGCTCATCGGCGTCGTGGCCCCCGGAAGCCCACGGAGCAAGGCCGCCATAGCAGCGATGTTCTGGCATGCCCAGGCGAAGTGTGGGAGGGCTTCATCATCCTCGATGATTCTCCGGTTCATGTCGCGGGCCATGGCGCGTGCGCGCCTACTGTCTCCATGGCGCTCGATCTCGCGATTGAGCTCTGCGCGTTCCTGCTCAAGCTAGAGTAACGCTTCCTCAAGCTCTCGGTGCTGGGCCTTTAGCTGCTCCACCCGTAGGTGGGGTGGGGCCCCTGCATCACCCTCAACCTCATCGTTGAGGTCGTTCGTTGGGGTAGCCTCCTCCACGCGGATGCTTTCAACGTGTCCTTTGGAGGTACCTACCATGAAGCATTCACAAGAGGGGTGATGGATTCCCCTGCTAGAGTTAGAGCCAGAGGGCGACTCCGACTCACTATGAGGAAGTCATGGAAAGACTCTGTGACATATTTGGTCATCCCCATGAACTTGTCTTTTGCGGGGGTTAAAGGCGCATGTTGCACCACAGGGTGGCCAATGATCTCTGACGGCATTGCGGAGACCGGACGGGAGTGTAGTTGGGGCGCTACGAATGAGGTATGCCGGAGAGATTTGCTTCCATCCAGCAAGCTATGGCTTAACGTTGGTGAAAGAGAAGGTGAGGTGGCATAGGTCTTCCCGGGATGGTCGGGGTCCTAGGAAGGCGCTGAGCTGGCGCTCCATCCTCCCGTAGTCAAAGTCGAGGAGCTGGTTGCTCCCGAGGGCATGGGCCTCTGGTGCATGCAACTGCATCTCCTCAAGCGCCTTGGCGAATGTGTCGTCGAGGCCGGTGGAGGGGAGAGGTCGGACGACAGCGGGAGCCATCGCCAACTCTCCCTCCATCGTGACGATGAAGTCCAGGTCCCCGAAGCGCACGTGCATGCTCGGGACCTAGCTGAGGTTGTGATTAGCCATTTGAGGCCTAGTGTGGATGTCGAGATGCACAAAAGTCCCCCACCTAGCGCGCCAACTATCGGTGTTTCGAGTAAACACCAACAAGTAAATTTCTAATATTACGCATCTGGCCCGGATGGTGTGCTAAGAGGACACGTGGTTTATACTAGTTTGGGCAAAATGTCCCTATGTCCAATTTGTTGCTACTGCTTGTGTTACTAGCACTAAAAGTTTGTAGTAGGGGTTACAAACGGTCAAGAGAGGGATAGCTCCCAAGTCTTTGGTGGAAAGAACGAATGGGTGTTGAGAGCTCGGTTGCTACTCGACTATGTGTTTGAGGTTCGATGCTAGTGGTTCTAATCTGATATGGTATGATGAGTTCTCGTGCGATGCAATGCCCCTTAATGGGACGCCTACTTTCCCTTCTATAGGACAAGGGAAAGCATGGGTTACAATGGGAGAAAAGAGGAAAACGAGAGGGCGAGAAAGTCCTTCAAGGTCGTTGGGCCTTTCTTTTCCTCTGTGCGGGCCCTGCTGACACGGTAGGTGGTGACAGGGATAGCTCCATGTCGGGCGCCTATCCACCAATGATGCCATGCCCTAGCATTGTCAGCGGGTCATAACGTCCCACTCCACTGCCTCGGCGGGTGGCGCGATGAGCCAGCGTGCTGATTAGTGGCTGTATAGGGAGTAGGCAGCATAGTGACCACGTGTATGTCACTTTGGGCGATGTGAGTTCCCTATAATGACATGTCGCAGGGATGGGTCATGTTGAGACGTGACCGCTCCCTGCATGATGCCAGAAGTTTGACCTTGGGTTGTACTTTCTTCTCCGTAGTGGTTGGCAGCGGCGTGAGCGTCCGTTAGGAGCCGCGCCTGAGGGATCGAGCGAGGCGGAGCCCGTCCTCAGATGTCAGGTGAGGCGGAGCCCGCCTTCAGATGTTGGGTGAGGCAGAGCCAGCCCTCATACATCGGGTGAGGTGGAGCCCATGGCCTCGGTGTCGGGCGGGGCGGAGCCTGTCCCAGAGGTCAGGCGAGGTGGATCGCACGACCTTGGGGTTGGGCGAGGTGGAGCCGCCCTTAGAGGTTAGGGCGAGGCAGAGCCCATGGCCTCGGTGTCGGACAAGGCAGAGCCCATCCCTAGAGGTCGGGCGAGGCGGATCGCACGACCTTGGGGTTAGGTGAGGCAGAGCCCACCCTTAGAGGTCGGGCGAGGTGGAGACCATAGCCTCGGTGTCGGACAAGGCGGAGTCCAGCCCCAGACGTTGGGCGAGGTGGATCGCACGACCTTGGGGTTGGGCGAGGCGGAGCCCACCTTTAGAGGTCGGGTGAGGTGGAGCCCACAACCTCAGTGTCGGATGAGGCGGAGCCTTCCCCTAGAGGTCGGGCGAGGCGGATCGCACGACCTTAGGGTCGCGAGGCAGAGCCCGTGGCCTCGGTGTCGGTTGGAGCTATAATCACACCTTTGACTGCTGGATGGATTAATGTATAACGACCATTAGCCCCTCCTCTTTAGGTACCCTAGTAGTTGATGGATCATGGGGATTGCTTGGTAAGAGACACATCAAGGATGAGAATCAAGTATGTTGCAGCTCAATCTCTCTTCTCTATCAAGGTTTCTCTTGGTATAGTAAGTCACTAGTTGTACTAGCTAACCAAAGCCTTAACTCTAAGTATCGTAAGCCTAGCAGGTCACCTAAGCTACACTAGAGATGTCTAGCATGTGCATGCAAGCCATTACTAAGGATCTAGACATGAATCCCCAAGCCTTTACCTGAGAACCCAAGAGTATAGGTTCTGTCGCCCGATTGGAGTGTCCGTCGGTAGGACGGAGTGTTCGTGGAACCAGAGATTTAGCCACCAACAGCCTATATACCTTTCGAGGGACACGATGGAGTATCCGATGATCAATCAGAATATCCGTTGGATTATAAAGACTCACAGCCAGAGAACCCAAGAGCACTTAGTTCCCACCTGATCCTCCATCACACACGTTGGAGTATCTGATGAATAATATGCACCTAGCAACCCAGTAACCCGAGAGTACCCAAAACCTATCGGAGCGTCCGTAAACCCTATGGAGCATCCGCCATAGCCAAACTGAGTCAACACGAGGCAACCCATCTTGACATCCAGCATAGCGGAGCGTCCGTCAGTAGGACGGAGTGTTCGACTACCACAGTGAATGTTAGAGTTGGTCAGCTAGTGCAGTCAATAGGCCACCAAGATTAGGTTATATCCTATAGCAATGGAGTCACAGTAGATGTCTCTCCCTAAATCCCAAGCAGAATTCCTAGTTTCCTTATCTATCTCATGATCGTCTCCAATCATCGGTCTTCTCCTTTCAGGCTTGGTTGTCCTGCGTAGCGAGGACCGTGTGCGAGTCACCGCTAGCTTGGAGTTGTCAGGATCGGAAGCACTACCAGGCAGGCACCCCACTATTATAAACCCTACTTTGGATACTTATCAAGTTGCATTATGAGTTATGCATTACATGTAGTCTTGGATAATGATCACTCTTATACTATACCTAGAGTATCTTAATAATCTATAGAAGCCTCTCATCTAAACAATGGGAATGGAAACGCTTAAAGCTTAATGCTTAGTTGCTTGGGCAATGGTAGAAGTCGAGCATGAGAAGGGAACTCATACTCGTGCGTGTAGGATGCTACACCTAGATAATTAACTACTAAAACCAATGAGGGTACAACTTGACTTACCTAACTAATCTAGCTAAGGACTAATATCCCTAATAGGATAATCGTGATAATAATTGGGATATCTTGCTCATGTGAGGGGTAGGTTGTCGTGAGTGTGGGATCTCATGCGACATAGCTCATGGAGCAGTAAGGACCGTGTATTGGGATATGTAAGTCCTTGTAACCACCCGTACAGACCACATGTCATGGATGGGGTCGACAAGACAAGTAACTAGTTGCGACCTGTTTATTCATGAAACTAGCAAGGGGGTGGTGTCGGTCGGGAATGTCCGGGACATTGATCGGGCACCCGCTCAAACATTTCAAGTGACACTCGGGCTGGATTAGGGAAAGGTTGGAGAACGTGAGGCAACCCTTACTACCGGGACCAGTGTATGGAGGTCAGTCCTGTTTCTCCGTGTGGATACAGTTATACACCTCTGCAAAGTCTTAAAAGCCTAAAGTCCTTTGGGATGGAACTATTCGGTTGTTCTTTCTTTCTATACCCATGGTAGTATGAATGATGGACTATGAGCACCTCTGTTACAATGATGAATACTTTATTACTAATGTTGAGCATATCATGTCATATTCTTAATGAATATCATTGCTTTCCGCACTTATGCAAATGCCCGATAACTACCATGTACATCCACCAAATATTATATGTTGGAATTAAGTAGTGCGAGTACGCAATGTACTCATGGTGCAGCCGTTAAGTTGTTTTGTAGGAAGTTCGAGCTTCTTCCCGGGTCTAGCTTCGGCGAATGCAACTGTTAGCAGACCTTGGAGCTGGCGTCTTCCATGATGAGCTGCGTGTAACTCGATGAGTAGATGAGTGACAAGAGTGGCAATCCCGTTTATTAATATAACTGTTTGGATTATCAGACTCCATAGTCATACACCTTCTAACTCTATTTTGCTATTAATATCACTTTGGGAAATAATGTAGGACTGAAGAGTGTATGTCATTAAGTAGTCTAGAATGCCTTGTATTGGGTATGTGCATGTAACTCAGTGCAAAGATCCTGAAGAGGAGTTACTATGTGCGCCCCTGGGGGCCTCCAAGTTGTAAATTCGACAACACCATCGGCGTCGATATCGGTTCCTAATAGGATGGACATCGGGGCGTGACATATTTTCTGTGTCGGAGGACAAAAGAGAGACATCTAATTTTTGATGCGTGTTGATGGGACTGCTCGGCGTGGTGCGAAATTAAATTTCCGAGGCGTGTTGGTGGGACTGCTTGGCGCGGTGCTCAGCAAAGACCGGAATTTATTCCGTGTTTCAACATGAAATGATTACGACAAAATGTTACTTACCTGATATCCGTCTTTTTATTTTTTTCTCTCCTGTGCACCTGTTTACATATCCGATGAGTTAGTTGTTGTGTTTTTGGTTTTTTTCATAATAATATAAATAAACATAAAACTAAATGAGCATGATAATAAATAAATAATTAAAAGATGCATGATTTGACACCTAAAAATTACCAAAAAAACTACTCGTTGTAGCTTGTTGCGCTGCATCTGTCGATTATTTTTTTTATGTGTGTGACTGCATCTGTGGCTGTTTGAACTAAGGCCTATAATTTGGAAGCAAGGGGAAGGCAGGCCTAGGGATGAAAAACCCTCCATAAATAACTAAATGGGTTATTGGATTTTCCAGCCTAGAAAAAGTCATGGATTATAAGGGGATTTGAATTTCTAGAGAAAGAGAAAAAAAGCATCCTCCTCCTCGCTAGTGCTCTGGCGATTCGCTAACTCGCCAGACTCATCGCTAGACGAGTCGCAGTACTCGGATCATCCTCCTCCTCACTGGAATCGTAGTCGGTGCTGTACATGCCATTGCTCGAGTACGTTCCTTTTGCTCATCGCCGTTACTACTTGAATCGTCGGTATAGTAGTCGAGGGGTTGACGCGTTTTCCTGCTCTGATAATGAGAAAGTCCGTGGCTCTATGTATTTAACGTGCCGAACTTTCTCGTAATCAGAGCAAGAAAACAAGCCAACCCCTCGACTACTACTCTGACTGCTTGTATTCTGAATCTATTTTATTAGTAATTAGTAATGCTACAAGGACTCACATCTTCTAACATTTGTTAGCGTCTGCGTCGAGTATAAATATCCTTCCTGATCTTTTTTACTTATCACTTGCAAGTTGCTAGCCAAGAAAAGGAGGTAGTATTACAACTTCATTAGCAGTTGTTGCCCATAGAACAACTGTGATCGTCCTTGTTGAGGTGAGTTTTATTTTCTTTATCATTTTATTCTAGTCAGAATTTCAATCGAGGCTAAGATATGGCCTAGGCAATATTATATTGCTTTGTGCTAGTTATTGTTTGTTCAAGGTGTAGTGTTTCATATGTGGTTTTTTCTAATGATTTTTTCCTTATGTTTTTTGTTCTGTATGTATACAGACAGATGTCGTACCACAACACCCATGTTTACTCCATCAGCAAGCTTCCGCTTTGACAGCTAGGAGTGTCTCCAGGTATCGTACAAGGGGTGCTTGTTGCTTAGGGACGTCATGTTCATCAATAGCCCCGATGGATCGTTGTTGAAGCTATAGTTCGTTATATGCTTGGTAAAGATTATTTTGTTACAGTTGTTGAAGACTATGATAGTGGCGAGATTTTTGTCCGTGTTAGGAATTTCAAGCAAATGAAAAGACTTGGTAGTGTAAATGTATTTATGGGAGAAGACTCTGTCATCTTCACTCATGTTGACCGACTGAATGAAATTTGTCAACTGTCTGACATGAGTCCCATTGGTAAGATGAGTTATTTTAGACATTAGAGATTAGAAAAAACTATGTAATGCACTTTTCTTTATAATGGAATGAAGTTTTTATGTTGGTCCAACTATATTTATCTTCCTTTATTTCTTTCATACTTCAAAGACTTCGGTTGATTCTTATTACATTGAGTTTTTTTATTTTGCCAAATTTGACAATCTGACTCATCGATTTGGGATGGAGGGAGTAGTTGAATTTAGATTTGGACTGATTGCAACCATCAAAGGATGGATGCACAGTTGTTGAAATCTTCCTGCACCCTATAGACAGAATGATCCTTTAAAATTTTCACTAGCCGGACACTAGTGGAGCGATAAAGTTTATCACAGAAGGTCTGGGGGTTTGAAATCATGACTAACCGGATAGTATTGATGAACGACGTGTGGCGTCCATTTTCATCTTGTAGGCTCCTAGATTCCTGCCTAGCACGCGGCGTGCGTGGGTGGCGTTAGTAGGTAGTTCTAGTAGAGACGTCACCTCGTGGCCCATCGCATTGATGTGATAAGGTGAAGCCAAACCGCCCACCCATGCAAAGGTGTCAGTGGTCGTGGGGCGTGGGGTGGTTCCACGACCCCCAAACTATAGAAGACAGAAGGGCGCGAGAGGGAAGGTTATTGTGGGGGGTACGACCTCGGATACCCATGGCTGACTACATGGGCTACGCCGCCAGAGAGTGGTCCAGCCCACAAGACGAAGGCTTATGGTGCACGGTGCTGCTTGGCATGTACTGCAAGACATCAATGGCGATATCCTGAAGATGCTACGAGATCTGTTAGGATATGCCCGATCCCATGATTCTTGTAACCTGTTATTACTTACCGGTTATCTCCTAGATCTAACCAACTTGTAATCCTACCCCGGCTATATAAGGCGGGTAGGGGACCCTCTCAAAACACACTGAATATCATACGATAGCCAATACAAACTAACAGACCATAGGAGTAGGGTATTATGTCGTGCTGACGGCCCGAACCTGTCTAACTCTTGTGTCTCTGTTGCCTTCTCGTTCTTGATTACGCGCACCTCTGCCGATTAATGTACCTTCGTGGGATACCCCTCGGAGGACTACTAACAGTTGGCGTGCCAGGTAGGGGTGTGCGTGCTATTTCCATGATGAACAAGATGGTATACTTTTCAAGCTCTTCGTCCTCTCTAGAGCACGGCCAGATCTTTATGGTTGGATCGATCTCTTCGGTCATCAATGCTGATGGAGACGGAGAGATCTTCAAGCCAGTGCAGATCGATTCTGCGCTGACCACACCAATGCCTACAATAGTAGATCCAATCTCGAACCGCCTTCGAGGTCATCTTCATCAATAACTCACCACCTGCTGCCCCGCTACTTGAGGAAGCAGGTCAGCAACAATGATCTGATCGCATCCATCGATCAGGTTGACCAGAAGCTCGCCGACTGCCTCTCCCTCACAGAATCAGCTCTCACCACTCCGGTTCAGCGCCGATTAGGAAACTCTAGGGGATACGGCAACCATCCATCAGGATGCCCTATGGGACAAATTCGCCAACCAGATAACGCCATACACCGCCGACCAGGCATTCTGTCTAAAGCTAAGTCACACTTTATTATTTTTCTAAACATTTCATATATCTCCCAATGTTTCTCCGAGTTGTTTTCTCCATAATTATTCTCCAAACAACTTTTTTCTCTATGTATACCATCTTGAAGATGACACATGCTTTCAACTCAGCAAATCCCGAATAGTCATGTTGATGCTCGGATGTTCCTAGAGACGGCCCTGTCTCCGGCTTCTCTCTACATGCACGAGTGCCAGCCCTCTGTGTTAGGGGTGGTCGGCAGCGCCTCCTTAGTGACGCCCTGCTCTTCCTACACGCACATGGGCCTCGCGCTCCGCATTATGGTTAACATGCTAGCTAGGGTTGGAGACTCAGCTACACACTAACTGGTCGGATGGCTTATATTAAATATAAACACATCTTTAGAATAACACTAAGTGTTCACACCAACTGATCGCCTAGCTGCATATGCTATTTCATCACTGTTGCTGATTCTTCTCCGAGTTCATATATTTTATTTTTACATCATGTACTACCCATTGGACACATTTGTTTCGCAGGGGCACGGTTTGGTCAACGAGCTTACACTTAGGGACTGGACAAGATGATCATCGTTCGGGTGGTCGGACCACCTATTGGACGGACTTCACTGCCAACCAACTGGTCAGACTGTTCGGCACTCACTCCTGCTCGGCGTTCACTTCACTGCCGACCAATTGGTTGGACTGCTCATCGCATGGGCTTCATCGTTAGCTATACTGGGGGCTCGTCAGCTATGCTGGGACTCCTCGATGTTTGGATTCTTCGTGCAAACGTCTCCAGCTAAGCTAGGGACTCCCTTGGCGGTTAGATCTTGCTATGTCTCATCGGTGTGCTATCAAGTTACTCTATGCTATTCAGATTAGGGTGCTGATCTTGGGCAGCACGTTCGAGGTCTTGTGAAGTCCATGGCAGATGACGTTGGCAAGCTTTCATTAAAAATTCTTTGACCCTGCTACAAGATATCTTCAAAATCTTCTAGTAGGCTCGGGGACTACATATGTACATGTCATCTCGCGATGACTATATTTATTTCTACACTGGTTTTCAGCGACATTGGGGACTGGGCCAGCACTTGAAGACTACTAATTTGGACTCTAGCACCACGTGACTACTTCACCTACTGCTAGGCTCGGGGACTACATCATCATTATGATTCGGTTTCTCACCATACTGGGGACTTTTTTTCTGGTTACTATTGTTTCTGACCCTGGCACCATGTGACAACATCACCTACTGTCAGGCTCGAGGACTAAGTGGGCACACTTTACCTTGTGGTGAATGTGCGCTTTTCATTTTAGGGCTCAGCCCATGGACTGGTTGCCTGTTCGACTAGTCTTCTGTCTTTCTTCTACTTTCTGGACCCTGGCACCACGTGACCACGTCACCTACTGTTAGGCTCAGGGACTAAGTGGGCACACTTCACCTTACAGTGAGTGTGTTTTCTTTAATCTATTCATTGGAAGACTCTGTGCCTCCCAAAGTTGAAGAAGATTATCTCCCTTTCTCATGGTCGGACTCTAAGTGGGCACACTTGGTTCACAGCGAGGAAATTTTTGATTTTGAACTTGAGCTCCTTACATCCTTCTAGCAAGCCTTACTTGGGTAAGCCTGGGCTCAGCCAGACAGTTAAGCTAGTCGGTTATGGTCCACAACTGCTCAGCAACTCATTAGGGTGGTCGAACTATGAGTCTGACTGCTCAGCTTTGTTTACACCTACTCAGATAAGCTCAAGACGGCATTGCATAGCGGATACAAGGTGCTCGAGGACTAGCTGTGGGGAATACGACCCTAGATACCCATGGCAGACTACATGGGCTGTGCCGTTAGGGGTGCTCCAGCCCACAGGACGAAGGCTTATGGTGCACGGTGCTGCTCGGCGTGTACCACAAGACATCAAGGGCGATATCCTGAAGATGCTACGAGATCTGTTAGGATATGCTCAATCCCATGATTCCTGTAACCTATTATTACTTACTGGTTATCTCCGAAATCTAATCAACTTGTAATCCTACCCCAGGCTATATAAGGTAGGTAGGGGACCCCCCTCAAAATACACGTAATATCATATGATAGCCAATACAACCCAACGGACCACAGGAGTAGGGTATTACGTCGTGCTGACGGCCCGAACCTGTCTAACTCTTGTGTCTCCATTGCCTTCTTGTTCTTGATTATGTGCACCTCATTGATCAATCTACCTTCGTGGGATACCCCTCGGAGGACTACTGACGATATTCTGTCGATAGCTATCTGTTGCCTTCTACGATCATCTACCTTCCCTCCCTATATCTCCTCCTTCCATCCCAAAGCTTTTACCCTCCACCCTACTATGCCCTTTGCACCGCCGATACCTCCTATGAGGACCATGACCACACAGTGGACGAAGTCATCCATCGACCATAAGGCATTCGACGAGCTGCGACTGAATGCAATGATCCCAGAGGCCACCGACGCGATCGGGTGGAGACTCCCACTGAGAACCAAAGTGGAGCCAAGGCTGGAGGAGAATGAGGTCATTTCTTTTGCCCATTTCCACTCTTTTGTGTTTGGAGTGCCAGTGCATCCCTTACTCTAGTGGCTAAGCAACAAGGGGTGTGTGTTGTGCCGCCTACCGGCCACCGAGGTGGTCCTCCGAACGACGTGGGGCAAGTTGTTGCTGCCACCGCCGACACAGGTGTGCGGTGATCTTCCATGCATAGGAGGCATCTGCAGCTATGCATATAGATGGGAAAGAAGGGCTCTATATTGCAGCGAGGACTGTAGGTATTGCCAAGAAATCCATTTTTTCAAATGGAAAATTGGAATAAGAAACTAGTAATTCACTCTTTTCGAATGTAGTGTATTCTGGCATTTGAAATTTGTCCTCAAATATAGTGGATTGAAATGAATACATGCATATCCAAACAAGGCCTTCAGATTCAATGAAAGTACAAGTACGAAATAGGTTTCCCTGTATAACGTGAGACGTGTCTGGCCCGGTCAGATTTATAATGCTCGGACTTTCTTATGTGTGCAGTAAACTTTGAATAGGTATGTGGCTCCTCCGTTAGGCATTAGATTGATGGGACACTTGATTGGATGAATTCTGTTATGCATATTTACCATATTACACATCAAAAAGAGAACAAAAAAGAAACCAGTAGGCAAAACCAACCAACAAGGGCTAGAAAACGGCTACCAAATGACCAAAGGACCTGATCTACACCACGCTCAACGGAGTTTAACCCACGCAATCGCTATGCTGCGTTAACTTTTGTTGAACTTTGTATTAGGTGGGTTAAACTCTGTCTAGCCCCTATTGGTTGCTTTTGCATGTAGTTCTCTTTCTGATGCTCTTTCTGATCTATAGTATACTAACGGTGTTCTCCCTTTCTGATCGGAGGACGTGGGCGTATAGATGTTGACATTTTCTAAAACCTAATATAGTCTGACCCTAGGAAATATAGACGATCCGAATCATTGCAAGTCAATGAACAATGAAATATAGTGATGGCAACTATCAGGGGTCATCCAACTAGTCCATAGAATCCAACAATTAGTTCACGATATAAACAGGTATGGGCTAATAAAACAACTAATTGACTAATTTTTAGCCATGGCTAACTAGTCATAGTTCATCCCAACAGGGCCTAAGATAGTCCGGTATTTAGAAATCTTGATAGGCCGGATAATAGTATTGATGAAACAACAAAATATAGATCGTGTCAACTCTTGTGCTAAGTTCATCGCCTCTATCCGCCATTTGTCTTGTGCACCTCCACCTTGAGCTTAGCTTCATCATCCTCTAGCTCCTCCTCCCATTCCTTGTCATCGTCATTGCTGTAGGTGGCCTCACAGGATCACACTAAAGAAGCAGGTGTTGTCAACGTTGAGGTTGTTGTCAGTGCAGAAGGCGCCCCACCCATACTTGAATGACACTCATAAGACTTTGTTCGTGTGGGTCCTCTCCAAGCCCACAAACTAGGACTTCCTAGCCATCTGCAGCTCGACCATGCGCCGCTGCTTGTAGTCGTGTGCTCGCTCAAAGTCCACTAGCACGTTCTTCGCCTCGCACAAAAAAGACTAATGACAAAGAGTACAATGGTAACTTGCGATATCATCAGTACGTTCTGCGTCTTGCGCGCGTGCTCACCAGATACTTCGCTTTGAGGTTGAAGTCGTGTGGGTACTGCTTGCGGTAGGTGGTAAGGTCGAAGACCTTGACGTTAATCTATGACCGGCCATCATACCGTAATACAAGAGAGAACCTGTCTTGGAGGTCGAGGGCATGGGTGAAGTGCTTCCATCCTCGGTGAGGTACAAGTGACCACCATCGGAGAACACCTCTACCTTCCACCGGGCTAGGCTCTGCTTGTCGTCCAAACAAAGCTCGAGTTTTCAATGACCTCCGATGGCCTGGGCCATTGCAGCTGGCTTAGTTTCTACCTTCACAATTATCAACATAGCTAGATAGAGGGACAAGCCCTAGTAGATTGGATTCAGCACATAGAAAACAGGCACTTACCAATGTTTCTATATAGAATCCAGGAAGAAGGATCTTCATGCACCCCAGGTCACTCTGGCTCGGTCCTGCCATGTCTTCTTGCAGCCCCACCATGCCAACTAGGGAACTTGACAGTCTTGAGGAATCCTTGCTGGTATGTCTCTATTCTCATTCTCCTCTCATGGGGGCTTTCTTTTTCTATGTTTCTGGTGTTGTCACAAATGCAAGGAGTGCACATAGTGTTGGGGCATCAGTGGAGGAGCTAACATGTAGTAAAAACCAGCACCGAGATTGATGCGTCTCATTAGCTAAAATGGAGGAGACATGCTCTGTTTTCATCAGTGTACGCTTGGGAACGTCAATACTCCTGCATCTTTGGTCGAACACGCCTTCTGCAGTATGACTAGTTAAGGTTCTCAAGGGACTATGACAGCACCCGAGGCGAAGCACACCGGTTGGAAAAAAATCTTTATCTTGCCTTGCCCTTGAGTCCATGTGATGGTCTGAGCATTGTAAATCTGACCAAGCCAGACACGCCTTCAGTCCACCCCTCAACTGCTGTGACTGCTTGAATTGAAATCAAATAAGTACAGAAAAGACCTATCACAACCGCACTAGACATTCAAGTCTCAAGCGTGTGAAAAGCTCCTTTTCACAAATCACTTGTGCCCAGCTTTCCTACACATTCACTTCACTCTCATATTTTACTATGCTCGCAAGAAAGTCCAAATACGGCACATTTGATCTCATCGAACACTATATAGTACAGAGCTATGAGTAAATCTATTGCCTATGGAGTGCACTCAGTCACAACATTTGTATCAGTAGTGGTTGTAGTCATAAGTGGCTTTGAGAACCCAACTCATTTTATTTTTGTGTATTTGATAAGATTTGTTGAACTTGCAAGAACCATGCATCAAGGATTATTTTTATTCACAAACTTTATACTTTACAGGATCGCACAAGGTTTGTCCGTTTGAAATCTTGACAACCCAGACGATGTGCTCCTGCATTCCCGCGCAGGCACACGCACATGGGTGGCGTCAGCAGCCTGTTGCAGCAGGGGACATCGCCTCCTTACCCATCACATTGACCTGACGGGGTGAAGCCCCACCGCCCACCCATGCAAATGCCCCCAGACTATAATAGCAGAGACAAGGGTGAGAGAAAAGGTTATACCTGCTGCCTTCTCTCTCTAGATCTCCTGATTTCATCCCAAAGCTTTTGCCTTTCACCCTACTACGCCGCCGATGCCTCTTGCCAGTACCATGGTGGAGCAGACAAGGTTGTTTGTTGATGTGGAGTCCCCAGAGGCCTTCAATGCCAGCAATCCTCCACCAACAGATGGATCTCTCATTGGCATGCTCTCTCACCCGCCAGTTCCCCCTTTCGGGGTGGATCATCACCGCTCTTCATGTTCTTTATCTTCATTTAACCAGAGTATGCGAGCAATGCTCATACTAGTATTTGTGTTCATACTGTTTAATTTAACTACTATTTGGAACTTGCCTACTATTTCAATAGGTGTTCATAGGCATGATGGCATCCCGAGTCTAGTTCGCCCTGGTGCCCAGTTCTTTGTCCACGGTCGTGCTCGAAAAGTGGCCCCACGAGGCATCCCCTGATGGAGGCAGCCACCCATGATTCCATGCCATGCTGCGTCGTTCAGTTCGATAAAAGTCATTTGGCTTATCAATCAGATTGCTCTCCCCCTTATCCTATATGGGCTTGAACTTGGCTTGCATTGTGCAGCGCTTCCTCCATGGCGGCGCCATCCTAGGTCATGGGGATTTCCCCCAGTGGTGCTAGAGAGTCGTCCAGTCGCCGCTTGCCACCGCCAAGCCCGTCTGTCCCCACACAGCCCTCTGGTTCTGAAGTGGGTGAATCATTAGAAGAGCATGAATCCTCACACAACATAGAGTACCATCAATTATTGAAGGATTACCACGAGGTCCAAGTGGATTTGTCATCGACCAGGCTGAATGTCGCGTGTGACACACTTCAAGCTTCCAAGAATCTAGCCTCCTATGCGCGAGCCGACTTGGCGATTGCCTAGCGGTAGGTCCAACACATGATGAACCTTGTTGTGGTACTGAGCATGTGGGTCGACACCCTACAGATGTTTGTGCTAGCCGCCTGTAACATGGCCTTCCCCATTGGAAGAGTGGATAAACTATTGGCCGCAGAGGAGCACCTCCGAGCCCTACCGGCCCAAATTCGAGCTGTGGTGACCGAAGTCGTTCATCAGGGGGCTGCCACGGTGCTGGCTGCTGCCTAGCTTCAGATTGGCACAATGGTGAACCTCGGAGTGGTGGACGAAGGTTTTCTGCCATGTTCGAAGGACGATGACATCGCTGATCTAATCAAGAGTTTTGAGCCGGCCGCCAATGCCGTCTTACCGAAGGTGGACATGAACGAGATCCTGCATGCCAACCTCGACCCTTGATCTGTGGGACATATCAGTAGTATTAGTAGTCATGAATAAGTTTGATCTGTGGGACACCCTTGCAAAATATGTGAACTCTTATTTGCATGTTGGTGTTAATTTTTGTTGAACTTTGTATCATGCCTTGTTTGGATGCATGTATATCCACATCAATGCACATGTGTTGGAGTGGAATGGAATGGAATTTAGTTTAATTCTACTCCAATCCACTTCAACACATGTGGATCGAGATGAATACATGCGCATCCAAACAAAACCTTAGGTGGGTTAAACTCTATTGAGCATGGTCTAGCTCAGGTCCTTTGGTCATTTTGTAGCTGGTGTGTAGCCCCTGTTGGTTGCTTTTTGCTGCAGATTTCTTTCTAGTTGTCTTTGATCTGATCTATAATATGCTAAACATTCATGAGTGTCTTTGATCTCTGTTGAAGTCAACTTGTGTCTTTGATAAAATTTGATGAACTTGAAAGAACCATGCAACGAGGAGTTCATCTGAACAAGTCTAGAATATTATTTTTACTTTTGCTTTTCTGTTGTTTTGTTTCAATTTTATTTGTTTTCTTTAGGGATTCAACAAAAGTACTCGTATGAAATAGGTTTCCATGTATAACGTGAGATGTGTCCAGCCGGTCAAATTTATGATCCTAGGACTTTCTTGCGTGCGTAGTAAATTGGAATACCTATGTGGCTCCCTAAAGGAAATAAATCTAAAGAAGGTACATGTGACAACCATTATAATTTCAGCACCAGGAGCAAGTCTCGCACTTACAATCTATTGAGCGTGGTGTAGCTTAGGTCGTTTGGTTTCTATTTGTTTTTTTTTTGCCTTGGTGTCTTTGTCAATCTTTGTTGAACTTGCAAGAGCCTTCAGCGAGGAGCTAGTCTCACCTCAGTGTAATGCAGAGCAGAGGAGCCATTGGTGTTGAAATGTTATTGCACATGTAAGAAAGTCTGACCGCAAGTCTCGCTTCAGTCTAATGCAGAGCAGAGGAGCCATTGGTGTTGAAATGTTATTGCACACTTAAGAAAGTCTGACCTCTGTACATTTGAATGCATCTGACAGTATCCTCTGTAGTTTTCCTCGTCTTCCTGTGATACTTGTTACTGTGTCATTTACGATTTTAAGTTTGGCTAACTTAATAGTAGCATAGCCTAGTAGTACAATATGATGGGTGCATTGTAGTGCTTTTGAAGTGTCATTTTTTTGTATTTTGGAGTGCCCTCATCAGCATACCCCAAGTACCCATAACATTAGAAATCAATATAAGTATTGTACTATAGCTGAATTAATGGATGGAACGACAACGGGAGCTGCAACACCACCGTAACACATGTGCGCACCAAACAAATAATTTAATTTGCAAATAGAACAAAGATGGCACACTAGTTTAGTTGAAATAATGACAACATCCATCATTGAGGAAATTAACATGTCCATAGATAAGCAAACAACATTGGTCCATTTAAAATGCATGACAAAGATATACATCAAATGCAGCTTTATTTACTGCTCTGCTAATAAATCCAAGAACAAGGGAACATAAGAAAGATAGTATGGTCTGCAGATGAACTCTTTTTTAACGGTATGTCTACCATATCGAAAGACACGAGACAAGGATGACATGAACTTTTTTGCTGTCCATGTTATATACGATGATTGTTCCATCCTCCCTAGCAAAGAAAATCAAATTCCATTCTAGGTGAACTGTGATCACTATATCCTCGTCATCAAAATCTGGGTAACCAAATCTAATATTAATCCTTCCATACAGGATTCACGTGGTGACTGTATGCTTCAATGTCTAATTATCAGTACCTTAGTCTTCAAGGATCTAGATTGAAAGCTTGGAATCATTGGAACCATCAATAGTACATAAACACAAGTAACCCTGAGCTATCAATTTTCCTCCATGTGTTTCCCTCCATATCCACAACAAATATCATAGAGTACCTCCCAGAGTGCCCCATATTGTGTAGATAACCGTTAAGAAACACACTTGGTTGTCTGTAAAATGTCACATCAGTATGCTCACCTCATTCCGATTCCTTATAGATCCATGCTATAGTTTGAGATGAGTAGATCTCCACACCTATGCACACAGCGTTGACATCCACATATTCAATCACATGGAAGTGCGAGGAGGCTATAGGATCAAACACCAAGCGAGCCTCACCAACAGCATGGCCAACATCATGGGTGCTAGGCGCTAGAATTTTAAACTTCTGGGTGATTGGATTGCATACAATATAGCGGTATCCATCAGCCCCAAGGCACCAGCATAGGATGAGGTCATTGTAGCAATCTGAGAGAGCTACATTGTCAATGTTGAAGGGCAAGAATTCCAAGGAGTGGGGGCATACACCACGGACAACGCTGGTGAAGTTTCGATTGCCATTCTCACTGTCGTAGAAGAAGCCGACCACAGTTTGGGGTAGCTTCTTATGGTTGTTGGGGTCCGAGATGAGGTCTTTCTAGGAGCGATAGACACATTTGTAGCAGAACAAGGAGCGGGTGGGGAGGCGGCGAAGGATCTCCAAAATGACATCCTCCGTGAGGCTGGCCAGTGCGTTCCTCTTATTGGGGGCCTCCTCCATTTTGTCAGTGTGCAGTACGATGAGAGCTTCCTCAGTAATGAGATCACTAAAGAGAAAAATAATCCAACAAAAATCCATCAGTGAAGTCCACAACTCATACCAAAGTGCAACTATTAACAATTTTCATGGTACGACCTTATGTAAATTTAGAGTAGCACCACATAGATATATATAACTCAAACTAGAGTAGCAATTAATGGAGCTATAACCATTACAATTTCTACAGTTGATTGAGCTTCCTCAGTTTTCACAAGTAGAATGTCAGTGAACAAGTGGTAGTGATCATCATTGGCATCAGTAGCAACATATGAAGCTTAAACATTATTGGCCTCAGTGATGTGAATGATGGACACAAAGCATTGATTTGCTTTCGATGCCTTCTCTTGTTTGGAACCAAATGGATAACTTGGTTGTCAACAAGGAGAAGACACAGAAAACAAACATATGAGCTGCATACTAATACATCCAACAGCCATGTAGACATCATTGGCACAAAAATGTGGCCTCAGATATGTTACAAGTTCAAAATACAATAAGGACTCACTGGTGGCACTGGAGCATATGAAACAGAAATGTAGAATCAAGAAAGCATTGGACAGAAAAAATAGTTTAAAGTTAGAAGTGAAGGGCCTATATGTTTGCTTAGATAGATAGGTATAATCAAGCAAGCACTTGACAATTAACAGACCTAGTTGCACATAGGCATTTATAGTAAGAACACTAAACATATGCAGAAAACTAAGACACTAGCAGAAAACCAACCAGTGCCACCCCCTAGTTCTTTTCATCAGCATTGGCCTAACTAGATCTGCAATGCTACATTATTTCTTGTATACCTCATGTTCAAACAAGGACCAAAACTATGAAGCAAACAGGAAAAGGCGAGAAAGGAGACCTGCGGATCGGATCTGTCGCCTCTGTCGTGGCACATGATGGACACGGACGCTAATGCCACATGCTCCACTGGGAAGACTCATCGCCTAGCCTCCAAAAGGATGCCTGAGCCACCACAGCACATCGGGCATCTACCACCGTCGCAAGTCCAACGAGCATAGATTTGTTTCCACTTGCAGGGGATATACATCTAATATAGAAGTCAACCTGTTTGCATAGAGAACATATACTACTATTAGGACTGCAAAGACATGTCAACACAACTAGGTGTCTTGCGTATTGGTGAAGACAATCTATTCCTTGATTTGGGTACCAGTTCAACTCCTAGGTCTCATGGTTTTTTTAGTTTGAATTTATTAAACCCCGGCGGCAACAAGTGACATGCAAGATATCGGGTTCCACAGGTCGGATGGAGATGGAGAAAGGTCCCACAGGTACACGTGACACATGAGCCATCGGGTCCCATAGGTCGGATGGTCCCATAGGTACACGTGACACACAAGTCATCGGGTCCCACAGGTCGAATGAAGATGGAGAACGATCCCGCAGGTATACGTGACACATAAGCCGTCGGATCTCACAGGTCAGATGTTGAAGGGTCTAGCAGGTACATGTTGGACGAAGAAAGGACCGAGCGAAGACTTTTATGATGACTTGCAAGCGACACGGATGAGTCACTACAGTCCCATAGGTACACGTTGGATGGAGAAAGGTCCCACAGGTACACGTCGTGTGGAGATATGATCAAGCGAAGACTTTTATGACGAATTACAAGCGTCACGGATGAGTAACTACAGGTCCCATAGGTACACGTCGGATGGAGAAGGTACCATATGGAGATCTATGACAAAGTTATTCATTACAGATCGAATATTGTTCATCACAGATATGTAATTAGTTCAATGACAAAGCCCTGTTCATCACAGTTTTAAAGGAGATCGTCACAGATGAGTCATGTGAGTGATCTGTGATGAAACCATGCGCTCTTGTATGACATTTTTTGTGACGATGCCTGATTTTGTCATAGAAAGGGAGGGTTGCAGGATCGTCACCACTGATCTATGATGAAACGAAAATATTCATCATAAAAAGCGATCTTCTATGATGATTTTGGATTCGTCATTAAGATTTTCATCATAGAAGTTGATATTTCTAGTAGTGGACGTAGCTTGCCGGCAAGCAAGTGAACCTTGGGATAAATCTTATGTCAATTGGTGTTCATTACATTGATTTATCTCTTACATGCTCGGCATACTCCTCTACACTATTTGTATTTACTTTACTTATCATATTTGAGTAGTGTAGCACTCTAGTGTAGTATAGAAGTAGTTAGTTAACTAGTTGCTTAGTTAGTTGTAACTAGTTCTAGCTAGCTCACTAGTTTAGAGAGTAGTGACATAGCCTTTGATTGAACTAGAGGTCATAGCCTTACAAGACTTGTGGATAGGTGGCTTGCCATTTGTTTATAGCTGGGGCAAAAAGCATTTACGCCATTTATTTGACTAACTAGTTGCCCTAGTATTTTGTAGTAATTTTTATTAGGCTATTCACTCCCTCTAACCATTTAGGACTTTTTAGTAAGCGGCGGTGGACTCCCGCCTCGGCACCTCCGTTAGCAACAGCGGAACTAAGGCCCCATTTGAAACTCAAATCCTCTTAGAATTCATGGTTTTTTCTAGGGTGGAAAATCCACGGGGATATCATTTCAATAACTCATTTAGGCCTTGTTTGGACATTGTCGTTTTCACCTTATCCACATGTGTTGGTGTGGATTGGGGTGGAATTTAGTTAAAGTTCCACTCTAACACATGTGGATTGATACGAATCCGACTACTTCCAAACAAGGCCTTAGTTATTCATGGGGGTTTTCCATCTCTGTGGGTGTCTTCTCCTTACTTCCAAATGAGGCCTAATTGAAGGTCGAACAAAACTCTGCTCCAGACAAGTGGAGAGGCTTTGGGAGGAGTGATGGTCCCGTGGGTTCCACACGGAAACTAGCCCACCAGGAAGGGATCATGACTCTGCCTTTTTAGTTGCGTTGTATGACTGTCTTCGAAATTTTGGGATTCCAACAAATTTTGCTAGTTCTAAATTTCCATTCATCCTAGAAACAATATAATTATAGCACAGTATCATGTTTATATATCTTAAATTTAACCAATTATAGGTAAAAAAATATTAATATTTATGGTATCAAATAAATACCATTAGATTAATTATGAAATATATTTTTATAATAAATTAATTTGGAGCTATTAATGTGAATACTAATCACTAGAAACTTAGTAATCACTTTAACTGGCATGTAGCCCATAGTTGAGACAAAGGGAGTATATACAAGTATCAATGATTCCCTCCTCTAGTCCCTGAAAGGATAGGTCTCTAGACTGAAAATTAGCCTTAGAATAAAATACGCCGGAGCCAAAGTACAGTCCTTATGCTGAATTCAATGACCAACCCTAAAACATTAGACATGCTATAAGATCCAACACTTCAAAACTAGTTCAAATCTCATCTGAATCAATGAAAGAATATCGGCAGTTGCATCGTAGGGAGCAGCATATGATGCAGATTCACCACCTTCCAACCTTGAATTCCTCTTCACAACCAACGATGATGAGATCGATGACCCGGAGTAGCTATCTTCTTGTTGGAGGCGTCAAGAAGCACCCCTCCCCTTACTGATAATGGCCACAATTTGGCCGCATGCCGATGAAAGCGATGCCTGCAACGACGATCTCGTCTGAGGCAATTATCGAAGTTATCGTAGGAAACACGATCCTGATCGAAAATCATCTAATTTCACCGAAAGATTTATTTAGACTAAATCTTAAGCAATTGAAAAAAACTATGAAAAAATTAAAGAGATAGGTCCCCACCTATTCTTATCCCGGAGAGGAAGAACAAGAGGGGCCATGGCAGAGGTGTGGCGATGGTGAGGAAAGCAAGGGCAGAGGCGTTTCCTTTGCCCTAGACAGTGGCTCGTACAGACTATATACAGGACGTTTCTTAATAATTTAATTATTAGTTGTAGGATACTAGGCTTGAACATCTAGAGTATGGGTTAATGAACTAGCACTTCAAATTATGGTTCGCCTGAGAGCGGAATAAGCTTAAAACTCGAGAACGTAGTATGTTTCTGGGTAACCTAACTGTCAGTTCAAGGTAGCACTCCTAATAAAGTGTCTAATAGTCTTAGGCCCTGTTTGGTTGAGCTGTGGCTGTGGGAAAAAGCTGCTGTGGGCTGTGAGCTGTGGAAAAACTGCTGTGGGCTGTGAGCTGTAGAAAAGCTGAAAGTTGTTTGGTTAAACAAGTATAAAATATACCTTTTATCTTTATCTCTCTTGAAACAACTATGGAAGAGCTTTTTATTTCACCAATTTCGAAAAGCAGAAAGCCAAAAGCCAAAAGCAGGGTCAACTCAGCTTTCAAAAATGAACTACGGAAAAGCAGTTGCTTCTGAAAAAACACCACCCAAAAGCAGCCCCTTTGGTTGGGCTTTTGGCTTTTGGGGCCAAAAGCCAAAGCCAAAAGCCCAACCAAACAGGGCCTTAATTAGTACATTGTTTACTCCTATAATCAGCCACATAAAAGTAGTAAGTACTCCCTCTGTCCACAAAAAAATGCAATTACGGTATCCACGACGATCAATCGAGCTTAAATTTACTAAATTTATAGTAAATAGTATTAACATTTATATCTCTAACTAAATTTATTATGAAAATATATTCTATAACAAATCTAATAGTATTCATTTTGTATCATGAATGTTCATATTTTTTATATAAATTTAATCAAATTTCAGACTGTTTAACTCCTTGAAATCTAAGAATTATATTTGTTTTATTTATGGACGGAGGTAGTAGTAGTTTTTTTCCACTGTTGGAGTAAGCTAAGGGGTCCCTATAATAATGATGGCCTGGACACGAGAAAATGTGAATGCAAGACATGGACGTCTCACCCCATGTTGTGTCCAAAACTCCTCATAGTTGTCTCTCTTGCAAGAGGATAAGTTAATTAGCTAGTTTATTACTCGCTCCATTTCAAATTATAGGTTACTTTTACTTTTTTGTACATTCATCTTAATATGCATCTAGATATATCTAACGTATGTCAAGATACATAGCAAATTGTATGTACCAAAAAGTTAAAGCGACTTATAATTTGGCATGGAGAGAGTATAAATTAGAACATATTTCTTTATTTTAAATATACGATGTTTAGGATAAGTTAATTAGCTAGTTTATTATAAATTAACTTATTCTAAATTTATACATTTAAAATGAAAGGAGTATATATACGTATGTCTTATATAAGCCGCAAAGTCGCTCTTAGAAAATAGAGAACGAGAGAGATCGAGTGATGCAAATGATTCTCCGTTGTATTCCCAATGAACAGTGTGTACATATATATACATGGCCCAAGTGGACGCTTACAAGTGTGTGAGAGAGAGAGGGAGTGAAAAGATATTCCTTGGAATAATCCCTAATTGAGCACTAAATAATGATTTCAAGACTCTCCCTTGATCAATTAGCTTCTTTTAGTCTTTATTGTTCATCTATTATGCATCTTTATGAATCTTTGGAAAACCCTGTGGGAAAAATCAAAGTAATACCGATATACCAGGCAAAACTCCTTAAAACCCAGTGGAAAAAATAAGGAGAAACACCATAATATACAATCACCAATGTTATTAGACCCTTTGAGATAAACCCAAAGCCTTAGTCTAAAAACACCTTGACCATAGGGTCAATATGCTTCAAATATCATCTTCCAAAAACCCCGGTGGGAAAAACTAGATGATATAGCATATACCTTTGTGTTGACATTGCCTTATCAAAAACTTTGGGCCCGTTCATTTATGCAAAAACTGGCTTAAATCATGAGAGAGAAAAACACATGCTTATGATGAATAGTGTTTCTTTGAGGGGATCGATCGGTGATGCGGAAGGTCCAGGACCAATGAAAAACATATGAGAAACCTCAAAAGGAAAAACACACATAAAGAAATGAGCGTAATGCATCTTTTGTTCCAATATCATCCACCAAAAACCCCTATGGGAAAAATGGATGATATGGCATAACCTTGTGTTGATATTGCCTCATTAAAAACTTTATATGAGAAACCCAAAGGGAAAAACTCATACAAAGAAAAGAGTGCAATATGATGTTTGCAACAAGTTATTAATCAAAGAGACTCTCCCCCTGATACTAGCAAACCTCAAAGTAAATTCATACCAATGCTCTCAACACATAAGAAATGTGGAGTATGATAGATTCTGTGAATATCTCCGCAAGATTATCACGAGACTTAGTTTGTGAATGTTCATACGCCCATATCACCTATGGAACAGAACCATCTTAGTGCAAAATATTGCATTAAGTATAACTTGTCTCCATCTACACAACACAAGTTGCATTACCTTTATAGATAATGACCATTGATTCATAGAATCAACACCACATAACTTCAATATATGATATATCATTCTATCAAGCTATACACATTCATGTGAAGCCTTGTACAATACAATGTCAGAATGATTAATGGAATTGACCATTAAATGTCTATTGAAAGACTATCACAAAATGGTCTTTCTATGTTCATGTAAAGCCTATTTCAATGATCTGGAATTTGAGGATCTTATAGATAACCAGAATCATTATATCCACATAATCAGATCATGGATTACACCAAGACCACATGTGCTATTTGAGATATCAAAAGATATTCTTAACTTCAATCCACCAACATTTAGTAGGAGTAGCGCTGCTACTAGATAGCAAATCATTGCAAAAATAATATCCAGCCGGGAACTTTTGCAGGATATATTAGCGCATAAATAGCACAGAGATAATGGACCGCATGTTCCAATATCTCATCTTAGTCACTATGGCATAAAACAATCTTCCTCTATCATGAGGTAGAACAACCATAGGATACCTTCATATTGAATCAGTCAATATGATCTGGATATAGATAGCTTTTGTATAAAATCCTAAGAGAAGATGCTTGGATCATAAACATAAAATGAAATTTTGGTTTAGTCCGTATCTTCCATCTCAAACTCCGTCTTTAGATTACAACGTGCTATTAACATGTGTTCATCACTAATGATGTCAAGATTATTGACTATCAGATAACACTATCAAATCCAATCAAGGACTTCAAAATGAACACCACGTGTAATCAATCTTGTATCCCTTTAGTTTAGGGAATACACACAAAGTCAATTGTACCAAATTTGACTTAACTGCTTGAAGCCATATATTAACTTAAGCTATGCACAATATATGTTATGATTTTGTATATGAGGGTTGGGTATGTGAACTCCTTCCTAGAAGCTTCACCAATACACCAAATCAAGTGATCATATAAATATATGCAATCACTATATCTATCAACTACCAACTGCAAATATAGATGCTTTTGTACTGTCGATCAAAGATAGTATTGGAAATTTATAACTTACTCTGGAGAATAATTTGCATTGAAAATCAATGTCTGGGCTTTGCGTAAACCCCTTGTGTTACTAGTCTTGCTTTGATCTCACCACCACATTGTTCTCAATCCATTTTAGGACAAAAACACTTTTGTACCCACAGTAAAGGTTCCATGAGGTGTTGGCATCATAGCCCAAAACACATCTTTTCTAGTGAGCAAGACTATCTCTGCATGTATTACATCACTCAACAAGTTCCAGTAAGAGTGAGCAAAACACTCTGCCATGGTCTTATTGACTGGATAACTTAGAATGTTGTATACAGTTTATTCATAGAAGTACGTGTCGACACATATAGCCTTTCTATGATATAATTCTCTGGTCCATCAAAACTCAAAGTACCTTGAATGACTCATCGTGACTTCCCAAAACGAGAGTCGGGGCTTTTCGATATCCCAGCATCAATATTTAGGTGCACCTCTGAGCTAGGTTGTGGATGACATCCATCCACTGGGTAATAACCAAATTTTACCCACAAGGTGCCGCCAATCATAGGTTGACATGCATTTACTATCTTAGAAGGAAAACCTTCTATTGCTAGCCTGAATAATCCTGCTTTATGGCCATACTACTCCCCCTCTTATTTTCAATTGGGAGTTGAGTGGTTTTACTTGGTACCACCACTCTTTCTGGCACATACTTGCAATGGATTAACAAGTTTAATAGACACCTTAGTAATCAGTAAATGCATTTGGCAGTTTATTTGCAATATTATGCAAATCAACAATTCTTTGAATTCAACATTTAGTACATGATCTCGAGCTTGAAATGCTTTATGCATTCCAAATAATTTCCTAGCATTATATATGCTACATCAAATCTCCCCTAATGCTTGAAAATGCTCATTATCTAAATAAAACCATCATACGGGTCGTAAATAGATCCTCCATGTGAGATCTAGATACTTAACAATCGATGGAGATTGAAATCTCACATTGATCCCTAGTTTCCTGTGTGTACCCATCAATGTATGATGTGGTGGTGAGATTGGTAGGTATACAACATACTCAATCTTACGCAAATAAGGAAATCTTCAAGGATTCCCACGTACTAAATGCATATAGGGGATATGCAGCTAATCTCAAGTCAGGAGTGTGTAAATCTATCTGACCCCAACATGAAGTTGGCAAATAGCAATTCACTAACAATGGTCCTGCTATGACCTTGTCATACTTCATAGATTCTGTTATCCTTTTCTATATGTAACTAAACTTTTGTTATACCAAACAATCGTCATTGTAGGCACAAAAATTTAGTAGTGTTCAGGATAATGAGCACACAACATGAGCCATTATTTACCAAATGCATGAATGAGTGTGGATACTTCATACACTCTAGATCATCCTATAGATGTATCTTCACAACCATGAAATGCCTGAACTGTCCATATAATCTTTGTATCAGACCCACACATATTCTCTTAAATATGGTTAAGGAATCTAAAACATTCAATCTAATTTTAAGATAAGATGGTCTTAAAATCTATTTCCCTGTGGCACTTATCATATCCACACTTTGGGGAAAACATGATGTGGGGGACATGACCCCGGTACCCACAAGACAAGACATGGGCCGCGCCCCAAAGGTGGCCCAGCCCATAAGATCAAGGCATGCACCACAAGGCTACAATAAGATGTTGTAATACCAAATAGGATATTTTTCTTGTAACCTTACCCCTCCAAAGTATATAAGGAGGGGCAGGGGTCCCCTAGACAGCAGATCTGATCACACGCAATATCATATGATAGCCAATACAAACTAACAGACCACAGGAGTAGGGTATTACGTCGTGCTGATGGCCCAAACCTATCTAACTCTTGTGTCTCTATTGCCTTCTTGTTCTTGATTATGCGCGCACCTCTGCCGATCAATCTACCTTCATAGGATACCCCTCGGAGGACTACCGATGATATTCTATCGACACGTGACTAAAATAATTGCTAATGACAAACAAGATGGTATACTTCGTAGGGGTGTGCGTGCTGTTTCTATGATGAACAAGATGGTACACTTTTTAGGCTCTTCGTCCTCTCCAAAGCCCGGCTATATCTTTATGGTCGGATCGACTCCTAGGTCATCAATGCTGATGAAGATGTAGAGATCTTCAAGCCGGTGTAGATCGATTATGCGCCGACCTCACCAATGTCTGCAACAGCAAATCCGATCTCAGAACCGTCTCTGAGGTCATCTTCACCAACAACTCACCACCTACTGCCCCGCTACTCGAGGAAGCAGGTTGGCAACGACGATCTAATCGCATCCATCGATTAGGTTGGCTAGAAGCTCATCGACTGCCTCTCCCTCACGAAATCAGCTCTGACCACTCTGGTTCGGCGCCGACCACCTTCCGATTCTGATCTATCGGAAGCCGATCGGCAAACTCTAGGGGATACAACCACCATCCATCAGGATGCCCTAAGGGACAAATTCGCCAACCAGATAACGTCATATGCCGCCGACCAGCCGTTCTGACTAAAGATAAGTACTCTTCCTGTATATGTATTTAATACAATTTTCTCCTCGGTGCTTCTCCAACTATTATTTCTCCGGTCATTCTCCATGTTTAGTATCTTTAAGATACTCCATTTAATTTCCATGTATACCATCTTAAAGATGACATACATACTACACCTAAAGCAAATCCCCAAATAGTCATGTTGACGCTTGGATGTTTCTAGAGACGACCCTGTCTCTGGCTTCTCCCTACACATGCACGAGCGCCTGCCCTCTGCGTTTGGGGTGGTCAACAGCGCCTCCTTAGTGATGCCCTGCTCTTCCTACACGCACAGGAGCTCTGCGCTCCATGTTATGGTTAACAGGCTAGCTAGGGCTGGAGACTCAGCTATACACTAACTGGTCGGATGGTTTATATTAAATATAAATACATCTTTAGAATAACACTAAGTGTTCACACCAACCGATCGCCGAGCTGCATACGCTATTTCATCACCATTGCTGATTCTTCTCTGGAGTTCATATATTTTATTTTTACATCATATACTACCCTTTCTACACATTTGTTTCGTAGGGGCACATTTCGATCAACGAGCTTACGCTCAAAGACTGGACAAGATGATCATTATCTGGGTGGTCGGACCACCTATTGGATGGACTTCACCGCCAACCAACTGGTCAGACTGCTCGGCACTCACTCCTGCTCGGCGTTCACTTCGCTGCTGACCAGTTGGTTGGACTGCTCATCGCATGGGCTTCATCGTCAGCTATGCTAGGGGCTCACCAGCTAAGCTGGGGACTTTACAACATTTGGATTGTTCATCGCTTCATCGTTAGCCATGCTGGGGACTCATCGGCTAAGCTGGGGACTCCTCGGTGTTCGGATTCTTCATGCAAGTGTCGCCAGCTAAGCTAGGGACCCCTCGGTGTTCGAATTCTTCGTGCAAGAGTCGCCAGCTAAGCTGGGGATTCCTTTGGTGGTTGAGTTTTGCTACGTCTCATCGGTGTGCTATTAAGTTACTCCATGTTGTTTGGATCAGGGTGCTGATCTTGGGCAGCATGTTTGGGGTCTCGATACGCACATGACAGATGACATTGGCATGCTTTCAAGCTTATTTTCTTTGACTCTGCTACAAGATTCATTCTTCATCTTCTAGCAGGCTCGGAGACTAAGTGGCTATACTTCACCTAGCGGTGAATGTAGTGCTCTTTTCTTGATTTACCCTCCTTATTGACTAAATCATGGATGATTCCTCACAAACAAAGTCTAAGTGGCTACACTTCGCCTAAGGTGGAGAATTTTCAAATTTTTATCTTGAACCCCTTACATCCTTATGGCAAGCCTTATTTGGCTAAATTCGAGATCGATTAACCTGTTAAACTGGTCGGCTCTTACTTTCACCGCTCAAGTCACCGGTTACACTGGTCGGCTACGACTTTCACCGCTCAAGTAACCGGTTACACTGGTCGGCTATGACTTTCAACGCTTAGGTCACCGGTTTAACTGGTCGGCTTCGACTTTCACCGCCCATGTCACCAGTTTAACTGGTCGACTTCGATTTTCACCGCCTAGTCACCAATTTAACAGGTTGGCTTCGTGTTAAACTGCTCGGACTTGATCAAGACGGCGTCGCCAAGCGGATACAAGGCGCTCGAGGACTAGCTATGGAGGATATGACCCTGGTACCTAAAAGACAAGACATGGGCCGCACCCCAAAGGTGGCCCAGCCCATAAGATCAAGGCATGCACCGCAAGGCTACAATAAGATATTGTAATACCAAATATGATATTTTTCTTATAACCCTACCCCTCCAGAGTATATATGGAGGGGCAGGGGTCTCCTAGATGGTAGATCTAATCACACGCATTATCATACAATAGCCAATACAAACTAATAGACCACAGGAGTAGGGTATTACATCGTGCTGACGGCCCGAACCTGTCTAACTCTTGTGTCTCTGTTGCCTTCTTGTTCTTGATTACATGCACCTCTGTGATCAATCTACCTTCATGGGATACCCCTTAGAGGACTGCCGATGATATTCTGTCACACATGACCAAAAGAATTGCTAATAATTTTCACCCATCCCTTTGGATGGCCAAGTTGATCATTCCAAATCTGGAATGCATCAATAGTGTTAAAAATTATCTTATACGCAACATGTTGTACGAGGATAGGTGTATTCATAATACAACCAAAACGAGACTTATCTCATTACATATATGCCATATCCAATGTTGTCTTTTTGTGTTTTCATACGAAAATACATTTGGATATCTCTATAATTTAGTAAGATATGAGTTGAATTAGGACATAATTAAATATCCTCAATTACTAACTCAGTATCCATAGGAAGAATGATGGTGGCAAAATAGGCCAAACTATCATTGCATCGCATCAGCGATGGCCAAAATATTCCCTCTTCTTGTCATAAGAACTAGGAATATTTTGCTTCCCTAATTATAGAGTTTGTGGTATAAATGTCCACTATGCACATACCATTCCCACATTGGAATGATTCCCGTACAATCTATCTATATATGACTAGAATTTAATGAAATTCTTGTCTAATATATAGAAATCCATAAATATTGTCTAGTATCAAATACATCGATATGATACCACAATAGTTATGCGTTGACAACATAAGTATTACAACATCTTTGATGGGCATTATCACATATTATCAATGGACCATGATATTATCTCAAATATCAAAACAAATCATTCGAAGCATATTCGATGATCATGTTGTCCATCTATGTGATGTTCTCTTTACGAGAAAATGAGAAATATTGTTATGTGATCCCAAAAGATCCAGCATAAACAACCAACCTCCTATATAGCTTTAGATTTTGAGATTGAAGCACCCTTCATATCTTATTTCTATAGCTCATGTTTCATCCCTTATAGAATGTTGTTATAGATCACTACAAATTTAAGAGTACGGCATTGTTTAGCGCTATGCTAAACACAACCATATATATGACATTACTCTTTGTCATTCTTGGGTTCACATTGCCATCACTCATATTGCACATTAGGCCTTTTGCTTTTACTAGTGGAAGCAAATTGTATGAACAATATGATCATAGTCTTCTTCAATAGTTTGAAAAACTAGAGACATGATCCACTCATGATTAGCCTCAAGCTATATGAGTTTATTTATTGTCATAAAACTCCTAAAGAGTGAGCCACGAAGAATGTGCATTTCCTTCCACAAGATATTCTTATCGAAAACCTTCATGGATGTAGTGCCTTAACAACAATAAGGCACCATTTTCTTTGATCTATAATGAAAGCAACCCCTAATTGAGGTTCATTAAATGCTTCCATTAGTCTATGGGATAAAACCAATGTCAATATCCACTGTCCATGTGGGATATTGATGCCATCAAAAGCGAGTTCATCAGACTCCTCTAAAGTCAGTATCCACAACGTGTGATAGACCATTGATTTAATTAATTTACACCAAAGATAAATTAAAAATCACTATGGTGATGTTGTATCCAATACAAAATTTAGGGGGTTCCACATCTGGTCACTTTATTTTGATAGTTGGAGGCTATCAATAAAACTGTAAACCTCACAACAATTGGAGGTAATCACAAGATGTGTAGACCTCACAAACAATCATTTAATGTTGGCACACACATTGTAGATAATCTCTATGTCCGAAACATAGAGTAGATCTCTCAGCAGTAGACAAATAATTTGCTGCTATAAAACTAAACCATTCTTATATTTCCAAAATACTTATTTGAGACAACACAATGTAGGTAATCATCAAGTTTAAATAAACATGATGTAGACCTCTCAATGATGGGTGAATATTCACTGCCATAGGCATGGTCTCTGGGTCGAATAATTTAAGATGAATTAAGCACAACCAATGTCTAAGACTCCATCACTTGTGTTATGATCCCAATATGTATCCAAGATATGCATTGAATTTTTTTTGCATAATCTATTATTAATTAAGTAATACTTAATTAAGAGAATTCACCTATGTTAAAATGCAATTTATGAAAAAAATAGCAAATTAACAAGGTCAACAAAGTACTGTACTGATACTGATACTGTTAAAACAAGAAACTTACTAAGCACATAGTGCTATAGTTGGCTAGTGGCATAATTATACAAAATCCCATAGGATCAAAGCAAAAATCCACTTCCTATGTTAGCCTTACTAGCAAAAATGGTTTGGCTGCCATTTTGCCTTTTCAGATTAGGCTCATATGAGCCTAAAATCATCCGACCTTAATTAAGAGGATCCGATTTTGTAGCAATTATAATTAATTGCTAAGCAACAAATCCGACGAACTATGGATATTTATACATGAATCATTTTCTGGTCTAACAAATCGTATAGGAGTAAAACTCTACCATACCACAAGTGTTAAAGTATGTGACTAAAACAGGAGATTATAGATAAAAAAATATATCTAAAAATTACAATAGTAAATTCATACGCAATATAGTATATCATGATGCAATTTCTAAAGACTTGTAGGTCCCAAAAATCATATATTTTACACTAGGTAAAGACTTTGCATCATAATTTATTTAGATCCCAGATCTAAACATAGCATTTATATCTCGTATAAATGCGGTATATATTGCAGTGATGAATTATGTTAAAATCTGAGGGCTAAAACATAAATCTAAAACACATTATAATAATCTATTAGACTATTATGTAATTCACAGAAAATGGAAAGGTTTATGTGCACAAAGCACAACCTTATCCCTTCTCACGGGAAGCCTACGGAGGCACGGACGGTTTGCCTGTCAGCCGCGTCTCTTGGTCTCCGGGTGCGGTGCTTACGGTTGTCACCGCCGGTCAGTCACCGCCGGCGGGTGGCTGCCACACATGCGCCAGCCTTCCCGAGCGCCACCAGGGCGCAGCGGGCTGCCGTTCGCCGCCGGGATGCCTCCTACCGCCACGCGAGGCCGCTGGTGCGGGGTCGCCGACCGTAGCGCGAGGCTGCTCGGACCGACGGCCACGGGCTCAGGAGCCGCACGTGTGGGGGCCTCTGTCCGCGGGGTCCAGCCAGTCGCCGGGCTGGCGTCCGCCGGGAGCCGGGCGCAGGAGGCTGCCTGGCCGCGGGCGCAAGGCCGCGCGGGACCGGGGCGCGGAGGCCGCCTGGCCGCGGGCGCAGGGGCCAGCCGCGGCGCGAGGCCGCCAACTGCCTACATCGACTGAAGGGGCGCCGTCGCCTCTACTCTGAGCGACGCCGCCAGAGCGCATGGCCGCCAGGCACATCGGGCACGCGCCTCGCCGAGAATAAAAGATAAGTAAACAACGAATAGAAGAAATTAATATTTGTGTTTACGATTCTTGTTCGATCCTGGACTCCTACAGCCACCGATTCCGAAGGACGGATCCAGAGCCACCGTTCTTCATCTTCTCCACTGGAGTCGCCCTCTGCCTCTTCCGTTTCCACGGCCTTCTCTTCTTCAACGAGGGAAGCAACATGCGTGAAGGGGAGACAGCGACGCTGGCCAACTCTCCGGCGAGTCCCCCGGTGAACTTCTGGCTTCTTAGCGACAGTGGGGAGCACGCGCTGATAACCTGTTAGAAAATAGAGATCGAGTGATGCAAATGATTCTGCCAACTCTCCGGCCAGTCCCCCGGTGAACTTCTGGCTTCTTAGCGACAGTGGGGAGCACGCGCTGATAACCTGTTAGAAAATAGAGATCGAGTGATGCAAATGATTCTGCCAACTCTCCGGCCAGTCCCCGGTGAACTTCTGGCTTCTTAGCTACAGTGGGGAGCACGCGCTGTTAACCTGTTAGAAAATATAGATCGATTGATGCAAATGATTCTGCCTCGTATTCCCAATGAACAGCGTGTGTATATATATACATGGTCTATGTAGATAGTTAAAGTGTAAAAGAGAGAGGGATGAAAAGACACCCCTTAAATAATTCCTAAGTACTAAATGATAATTCTCAACGGTCGCAAAGGTTATACGCCAATTTAGGATCAAGGTCGTCCTTCCTCGTTCACCGCGTTAGGTGCCCCCAACACCTACAAATTAGTATGCATGCGCAAAGAAATTTCTGTGTAAATGTCGCTGAACATCGAACAACCAACAGGTAAATAAAACCAAAATTTCTTATTTCCTGATGTGGGCCGGCAGATGCGAGTACAGTGAATGTCTCTGGGCCTCTGGGGGTTTTACTTTCGTCTGTCAACCATCGAAATCTAGAGCCCAAGGCCCGTAGGTGCACCCGTTTGCACTGAGGGCCCAGCCAGCGCAAGAATTTTCGGTCCTGTCTGGAGCTCTGTCAAACCACCCAACGGCCCGCGAGTGACCGAGGCTCATGTGACGGCCAACACGGATTTCAAGTGTAACCGAGAACGGACGGCACGACGATTAGGACGCGTGCTCTCGTGTGCGCCTGTTCGAGTGCCACGGATGGGTAAGCCTAACAGTGCCAAGACCCCACGATGCCGGCACTCGAGCAGCTTTGCTGAGGAAACATGAGCAGGCGTATGTATGGGCTAACCGCTTCAACGGTTAACCCTGAGGTAGTGAGGTGAGGTGTCTGGACATGGTGCGTGTCTGCTCCAAAGCCACAACTAATGGTGATACAATCACGTGCGAGCAAAATATAAGCTTCTTGTGATGAAGACGAGCTATCAGTTAACTTACCCGTATGGACTGTGACTAAATTCTTTTAAAATAAGCAAGGCCAATGTTAATCTTATCTTACTGGAGTATTATTAATTCTAGACCCCAAAGTACACGAGACATAATATGAAAAAAAAATCTATATAATTCTCACAATAACAAAAAAAAAACTTCTAACCTATTTCATTGTGAAAGAACATAAATTAACTTCCTTAAATTTACATCTAAATTACCCATCTATGTCATTGTAAAAGATAATTTTGAAATAACCCCCTGAATTTTTATCTAAATTATCGACATATGTTATTATGAAAGATAATTTACAATAAGCCCTAAATTTGTATATGAGTATGAATCTAAATTTCTAAACTCTATCATTATGAAATATAATATAAAGTGTCACCTTGAATTTGTATCTAAATCAACCATCTACTATGTTGTTATAAAAATAAACTACAACATCCCTTGAGTCTATGTATAAATACTCATATAAACTATTATGAAAAATTGTTCTATAGTCATAAAGTATGCTATGTATATGCATCTAAATTACACACTTTTATCATTGTTATAAAATTAAAAATAAGCACAATGCTATGTGCTAGCATATAGACTAAATAAACATGCATAAATTAGGATAAATATTTATTTTAGTTAATTATTCATCAAACCTAGAAAATGTTCCTTTAACAAGCCACACAACAATGCCACTAACAATTCACTTTAAATTATGTTAGTAATCCATGACAATATCTTTTAAAGTTGTTATTTAAAATAAGTCACATATTTTTACTAAAACATTATATCATATCAATAGTGGTAATTTAATAACTTTAAGTAGTTTATGTTTTCACAAAATAATAAAGTTTTACATATAGTTCTTTGGTATAGTAAATACAGTATCTTGAGTGCTGCAATGCAGGCTGAGACGACTATTTATACTGACGCAGTTACTAAACATATAGCCTATGACCTAGAATCTTTTTTTCAATGAATAGATCATGGATAAAAAGGATATAATAAGCACATGAGTTTCAACTTAACTCGTAAAATAAATAACTGCAACAACTAATAAGATCAAAAGTTCAAAACTAAAGTATAGATTCATGAATATCTAATCTAATGCTTGTGTGATTGTGTCTCATAAGATTATTACTCTTGCTAGAGTATGGGTTAATATAATGAACTAGTACTTCAAATTGTGATCAAGAGTTAGGTTCGCCTGAGAGCAGGAAAAAAAAGCTTAAAACTCAAGAACGTAGTAGTATGTTTCTGGTAAGCTAACTGTGAGTTCAAGGCAGCACTCCTAATAAAGTGACTAGTAGTCTTAATTAGTACATCGTTTACCCCTATAAGCAGTAACATAAAAGTAGTAAGTAGTAGGTTTTTTTTCCTCTGTTGGAGTAAGCTAAGGGGTCCCTATAATGATGGCCTGGACACGCGAAAATGCGAATGCGAGACACGGACGTCTCAACCCATGTTGTGTCCAAAACTCCTGATACATACGTGTCTCGTGCCCATCATGACAACGTCGTCGTGACTCACACAGACGTCAGGCTGACGATAGACGCCAACTTGGTTAGGAGCACGCGAGAGCTTTAGCTGATAAGAACACGTATACACGTATTCCGTCTCATCTTCGCGCTCCATGAAAGAAAGCTTCCTGCTGCAGTTTGCCAACTGCTTGTTAAAATTTGTTTGTCACGGTCGTCCGATCCTGACGGCAGCATCACCTCCAGGCATGCCTGTCAATGTCATCGTCTTCAATTCTTCTCGGCTATATATAGCGTTCACGGTTCACCTTTTAAACCTAAATAGTCCATAATTAAACAATTTTTGCCAAATACAAACGAAAGTGCTACAATAACCAAAAGCCAAAATTTTTCGGAACTAAACACGCCCTATATATAGCGTTCACCTCCAGGCATGCCTGTCAATGTCATCGTCTTCAATTCTTCTCGGCTATATATAGCGTCTGAAACTCCAGATCAACCAAGAAAAAAAAACTCAGTCAGTCAAAACGACTTGCTACGTAAAGAAATGGGATTGTGTGCACTGACCATGTGGTGGTATTTTACGCATTTCGATCACCAAAATCCCCCAAAATATCTTACCTTTTGTGGCCAACTGCGCGTAGAATAAGTTGATTAGAAGCTTTCGGAAGGACCCACAGTCCACAGACAACACTAATCAATCTATGGGCGGGGCCGTTCGTTGGGTGGCCTGAAAGGAGGGAAGGGATCCAAGCGGGTTATTCCATTTCTGCTCCCCACTTTAAGTTCACAGACTTTACTAAAAAGACAAACAACTCGAGTGAGATACTTCACCTGCGGCTAATCTGCACTTTTCCCTGGATTACCCGGCGATTAGCAGCTGTTCCATGTGAAAAGGATGGCACCGGGCGCCTGGGCTGCTGCCCGCCGGTCACATGCCAATTGGCGAATCCACCCATCCAGGAAACCCCCACGAAGCTAGCGATCATCGACTTGGGAAGCTAGCTGCCGCTGCCGGCGAGTGTGATCTCACTTGTACGTCAGGCTAGCATCACCAGCCCGGTCGGTTCTGTCAGGCCGTGTGAAACCCCTCTCTGTCAGTCAGAATCAGAGATTCTTCGGAACCATGAGATCGATGAGGCAGCCGCTCGCTCTGGTGATCTGGTCATGGAAGCGTTGCTTGGAAGAAAAAAAATCCCCAGGCAATGATCGCGCCCCCTGCCTGCCCTGGCGCAGCGGGTGGCTATAAGCTAAAATTTTTCCTACTACAGCCGGAGTACCTTCCAGTAATAATCCTCCAAAGTCCACAAGGGCCATCAACGTGGCGCTTTAACAGCGAGGAGTTAGTCTTGACCGATCACCACGCCCGCTTGGCGCTTGCTGATGCGACGCTGTCACAAGGCGCGCGTATGCAACCGGAGCGGAGCGTCGCGACGGGGGCATTACGTGCGCCTGGCGTCAGCGTGACCAGCGGAGCGGGACGTCCAAGAGGACGAGGACTTGGGGAGATGCGCCCACGCCGGCCTCACGGCATCATGTTTTATATTTTATATAAAATTCTCGCGCACGGACAGGAGAGCGTCCAGGAAAACGAGGGAGGAGGCCAGGAGGGCGAGAACAGCTGTCGCTTTTGACCTAGGGGGCGTAACGGAATCAAGGCGGATTCGCGCGCGCCTCCCCTGCTAGCCCTGCAGCTACTCCTCCTACGAGTGCTCCTATATAACGGACCGCAAAGGCAACGGCAAAGCCATCGTCGTCGTACTTTCGCACAAGAACACGGGTCGGCCGGCTGCTGGCGGTTGGAGAAGCAGAGCAGAGGAGGTTGGAGCGGCGGGAGATTGCTGTGCCTGTGCGGCGGCAATGGAGAAGCCCCGGCAGGTGGTGCGCAAGTTCCTGGCCCGGCCGCAGCACGAGGGCGTCGGCGCCGTCGTCCGCCGCAGCATCGGCAGGTAGGTCTCATTCATCTTCTTCAGGTGGCATAAGCCTTTAGGATTAACCTGCATGCCATGGAGAGGAGCCGGCATTTCTTGGCTTGGTTTGCTGATTGGGGATGGAATTCGGTCCGCGCAGGTTCGAGCTGAGGTACTTCGATCCGTTCCTTGTCCTCGACGAGTTCTCCGGTGAGCTCCCATCCATTCGGCCCCTTTATTTCTCTTTCTGAACGATCGATCTTCATCTTTGTATGCCCCCATTTCGGCTGAACTAACCGGTTCCTTGCCTGAATTCCGCGCAGTTTCTGCTCCGGCCGGGTTCCCCGACCACCCACACCGAGGCTTCGAGACCGTCACCTACATGCTTGAGGTATGCTCAACTTCCACTCCACCATTTCAACGCAAAAGGCATTCCTTCTTGCTTGACCCATTGAGCCGTAAAGACGGCAGCGTCGTTGGCAACCAAGCGGGCGTTAGGAAACGAACCGCGCGGTGTCGTTTGTCAACAGCGCCAAATGAATGCATGATATTTCAGCGGTTGGGTTGCCCTGAAAGTTTCTTCCCCTGCACTCGAAGAATCCGTCCCGACGGGCCCCGGTTCCCCCCTCAATGCGCCCGTCAACCACCACCCGCGTTGCGATGCTTTTCCGCGCTTAAGGGATGGACACGGCACCAGAAAGCCATTACCAATAGTAGCATCGTCCCCGTAAACAATTTGTGTGTGTTTGGTCTTTGAAAAAACTTTTGAAAGGGTCATAATCAGTTGGTACCGGTAGTTCTGACTTCTGATAACAAAGTAATGAGCTTGTGTAAAAAGAATCAGGGTCACAGTCCAGTTCTGAGTTCTGATTTCCTCCCCTTGGGTGGGTGGGCGGGCATGGAACGCTGTTTCAGGGCGCCGTGACGCACGAGGACTTCGAGGGCCACCGTGGCACCATCAAGGCCGGCGACGTGCAGTGGATGACGGCCGGCCGCGGCATCGTGCACTCCGAGATGCCCGCCGGCCCCGGCACGTCCAAGGGCCTGCAGCTCTGGGTCAACCTCTCCTCCGGCAACAAAATGTACGTCAGCCTTTCCTCTTTGTCTCGACGCTCGACACGGCGCAGAGCCAAGTGTCAATTCCGTCGTGATCGTGTTGTCAACTCATTGCAAGTTGGAATGAGCTTGATGGGAAAACGACGTCCGTGCCTGCGTGCGTGCAGGGTCGAGCCCGGGTACCAGGAGATCCAGAGCAAGGACATCGCGTGCACGTCCGCCGACGGCGTCACGGTGCGCGTGATCGCCGGCCACGCGATGGGCGTGCGGTCGCCGGTGTGCACGCGGACGCCGACCATGTATCCTGGACTTCACGGTGCGCCCGCGCGGTGTGGTGCGGCAGCCCGTGCTCGCGTCGTGGAACGCCTTCGCCTACGTGCTGGAGGGCGAGGGCGTGTTCGGGGCCGAGCGGGGCGCGCCCGTCGGCGCCCACCACCTGCTGCTGCTCGCCCAGGGCGACGGCCTCGAGGTGTGGAACAAGTCGGACGACAGGCCGCTCCGCTTCCTGCTCATCGGCGGCGAGCCCATCGGGGAGCCCGTCGCGCAGCTAGGCCCGTTCGTCATGAACACCGAGGAGGAGATCGACATGACCGTCAACGACTTCGAGCGCTACGCCAATGGATTTGAGAAGGCCAGGCACTGGAAATCACAGGCGATGGTAGCGCTTGGCGTAGAGTAGGGCGAAACAGAAAGAGCACAGGATGAAGAAAGAAAATGAATAGATTATTTTCATTCTTTTTGCCGTTATTATCGTTCTATTCTAGCTTGTTGCATTCAATTTTAACAGCCCAACATGGGCCGCTTTGTGTACATATTTGCGATAAATTAATTTTTATGAATAATAACGAGATTACCAAATGTTCATAAAAGTGTCTTGAAAACAAAAAGAATCCCAGTCAAATGTTGATCCTTGCGAACATCAACAAGCAAGAGTACACGAGAAGTAGACTATGTTGACCAAGTCAAGACGACGGTTGACCAAATCAAGCGAAGGCGCTAGAAGACTTGGTGATTGGGTGGTCGAGGACGATGGTAACACATGTCGAGATTGCGGAGGAGGCATAGTGGATATGCTTTTGATTCAATGGTTTGGGCCTCAAAACCACCGGCGGATGGTTTTTGGGTTTGAGCCTGAAAACCTAGTTGGAGTTTCGGCGGGAACGGGAGGACACACGTGGCGTTATCGCGAACCTTGTGTCGAGACAAAGCAAAGTCGTGAAAGAGCTTGTGGCCATCGCACTGGCGGCGTTAGGGGTATGCCTGGGTATTCCTTGGAATACCCAAGATTTTGGTACCAAAAATAAATACATATAGTATATACATGTATATATTCTATTTTTTTAATTGGACCAAAGGCCCACAGAATCACAGATGTAGCGAGTAGGCCAACCTTGCCTAGGCCCAAGTGTCCAGAATTCCTCCCGTCGGCATCCATTCACAAGTCGCGAAACTCACGATTCAGCAACGGCGGCGGCGAGGTATCTCAATCTGCTGCTGCGGGCAGCTGGTTGCCGGCGGCCGGCCGCACATTTGACATCTTGATCTGTGCGGCCACGGGCCGCCTGTCACCAGCAGGCAGCAGCGCATCGTCGTCACAATTGCAGCAGGCAGCTAGGTGAAGATTTTATTTTCTCCTCTAATTTATTTGTTCTTGCTACTGCTGTGATGCATGCTACTTTGTTCAGTAGTTTTTTTAAAATTCAGTTCTTTGCAAATTGTAATCTACATGAAGAAGGGTACTGGCAGCATATTTGCATTATGAGAGAAACCCGGAAAGACAAAAATGGGTGATGAATATTTGAACAATTGTATAGAGCCATGGGTACTAGTTTATTGAGAGAATTCTTCAGTCAAATGAAAGATCATGCTACCATCAATCTCTTTGGGATCGTAGAGTTATATTGTAGTAGCCGTTTTGTAATATTTTTAATTATTTGTGTTTCGAACTTGTATTTTGGTTATTATTACGGATTTGTTAAATGCCATGGCCATTATAATTTATCGGGCATTATATTGCATTTTTGCATCGAAATTTTGTATATTTGGCATACCCAGCCTCAAATTCCTGGCTCCGCCAGCCATCGGATGCTTTGATCTCAAGTTGGACCATTTTGGCCATGGGATTAAGTAGTTCATCTAAAATATCTAAGAGCATGTTAGGGGCTATGTAATGGCTCTACAAATAAGAGGATGACTGCTCCTAACCAGCCTTTCTCTCCCGCTTCCATTCCTAGCTTAAGACACTGGTAGTAGTTTAAGGCCTTATTTGGATGTTGTTGGATTCACCTCATTCTACATGTGTTGGGTGGATTGATGTGGAAATTAGTTCGAGTTCCACTTCAATCCACCTCAACACATGTGGATTGATATGAATCTGACTACATCCAAACAAGGCTTAATAAGTTGTTTTTAGTTTCCTTTGTTGAGATCTGCATATGAAGTGAGTAATAACATTTGTCCGTGATAATCTTTTGTGTATAAAGTACCAGACCTAGTAGATCTCGGAAATAAAGCAATCATGTTCTCTGAGATCTTGATCTTTGTTTTGAGATAATTCGAATTTGGTTTTCCCTTCCCTTTCTCCCCCTCTCTCTCCTCCTTTTGTGGGTTTTTGAGTTCCAGGGATTTGGGGATTATTTTGAGTGCTCAGATCCATGCAAGGACTTCTAGTGAAGCTATCTCCCAAGTGGTTTGAGCAGAAACACCACGAGCATGAATCTACACTCTTAAGAGGAAATTTGAGAAAACCTCATTTCCTTCACTGGATTTTTAGATCTGCGGAGTTTGGAGTTATTTCAGGGGTTGGTGTTCTGAGGATATCCTACCAACATCCCTAGAAACACTTGAGCAAAGTTTGAGATCAATTTGATTCCGTTTGATAAAGATTTGGCTTTTGGAGGAGTAGGTTCGTGCTGGAAACCGCAAGAACCAGCTAAGCCGACTTGCAAAGTCAGCGTAGCCGACTTTGTCGACTTCCTTCGTTTGAGATGATTTTTGGTGGAGGCAATCTTTATAATGTTGTGAACCTCTCCACAAAATTTCATAGCATTTGGAGGTCATTTGGTTGGGTTTCAACATTTTTCTTTTGCGGGCTGCGTGCTGATTCTGAGCAGTAGGCTAAGCTGACTGGAGTAGGCTAAGACGATTTGGGGAGTAGGGTAAGCTGACTAAGTCATTGTACATTGGCTCGTTTCACGTTTTGTGAGTTTCTTTGCTCCGTTTGTGTCCCGTTTGTTCCATGGGCTCAAGGTGTGACTAAGAAGGTTTCTCAACTCTCTAGTCACCCGCTGGCTTTGACAGTTTTGAGTCGGACTTTTGCTTCATTGTGATTGGAGTTGAGAGCTCCGTTTCGGGTTTCTATGTTGCGTGTTGGTTTTCCGGTGTTGTGGTGTCCCACCGTATTCTTTGGTCTTCATCGAGAACATGCAGCCACTCGTTGGCTTGAGGGCGTGACTGTCGAGTGATTTAGTGTCTCGGAGGGTGATTGTAGGACCATGACTATTTCGGAATAAATTTTGAATATGCTCTCTTCACCCTTCCTCTGCTCACCTTTGTCGGTTCTTCGGCACCGGCGAGGCGAGTCTCATCGCGCTTCTGTCCCTGCGGTGAGAGGCGAGGAGGCCAGGTGGGCATGCTGCGCACCGCAGGAGCAGCGTGCAGCGCGGCAGCGACAGGACGAGGGCAGCAAAGACCATCTGGTCCATGCCCAAGTCTGGTGGGCTAATAGGTTATATTATGGTGTTACGGTACTAAGCAGGCCGTCTAGCTGCTGGGACCGGTAAGCCCACTTCCGCCTGCAGCAGACCAAGGTCCAAACCAACCAACTAGGGATCATTTGGTTTCACACAAGTGACTGATATTTTTTTTTTATAAATGTTATAATATTGTCTTTGATGGACCTAGCTAAAGCGATGTCAGGTGATTTATATTGCAGGCAATAATTTTTTTGGCTTGGTTTCCATATGCTTCTTTTTTTTTGGTTAACAATATGCTTCGTTATTAAGACGCAAACCAAACAGGGGCAACACCTTTTCATGTCAGTTTCCCCACACAAGGACAACATGCAGCTAGTGATCCGTAGCTGGGTAGCACACACATTCGCTTCAAGGTTCAAGCTCTTGTTGTTTTCGCCCAGTCGATTTACTCTTCGACGAAATACTCCTGCTTCGTAGTCGCCACCTTGCGAAATTCAGATCCTATATACATGTGAATGATCAAATAAATGTCAGTTAATCGTCAAGAGGCATTATCCATGTGTATATATGTCAAATAGTCTGTTGTGATGAGTTGTGACGTGAGGTTGCATTTGTAGGAGTACACTATTTCAGCTAGTTATAGACGCAAGCAATATAATATAACGCGACGTACCGGCTATACTCGACCTTGATCTTGCCGGCGTTCCGGTCGGCGATGATGGCGAAGGCCTCCTGCGAGAGGTCGATGGTGGCCCGGCAGCTGCCGGCGGGGCAGAGGTCCACGATCTGGACAGTGACGCTCTGGCCGGTGCACGGCTGCGGCACGCCGGCGTTGGTGGCGCCCGTGCACGTGACCACGTACTTGTCGCCGCAGGCCTTGCCGCCGTTCCAGAAGGCTTCACTCGCCGCCGCGATCATCGTGCCCTTGTCCTGGTTCCCGTAGCAAGCCGAAGCTGCATGCACGCACGCAAGCGATACGATCGAGTAGGTTACAAGATTAAACTGACTGATCGTTGAAGCAGCTTAATTAATTGGGACGTACGTGTGTAGCTTGGGGTGTAGAAAGTCGCGGATCCTGTAGTCCCCGCGACCCAGGGACACCGCCATCGCAAGGACTAGCACCACAGCCAGCACAATGGAGCTTGCCTTTGGCATCGCCATTGCCATCACCGTCGTCCACGAGCTGCTATGGCTGATTTGTTGTGAGAAAAAAATATTGTTCATATGGCTAAAATGTAGGACTGATTCTGGCTGATAAGCTTAAACAAACGGGGCCTAGGTCGCGTATATACATGCTCGCCTACTCGATCTCACTCGCCCACGAGAGGTGTGCGACGAAGCTATAACCGGGATCCACGGCGCGTTTTATAGGCGAGCTGCGGGGTCCCAGATGGGGCAAAGCAACGCCGCCCAGAGCAAGAACACACTACTAGTGCTTACTCCTACACAGTACTCATACTTGATGTAGGAAGAGCCAAGTTATGTCTCAGCTAAGCTCCAAAGTAGTGTATGGACATCCACATCGCACTACACATCTCGTTACTTTCTCCGTACAACTACAGTCCTACTACTTCATCACGATATGATCGAAGCATCTTTATCCTCTACTAGTGGGCACTTAAATTAAGGCTATGAGAGTGAGTGAGGTCTGCTCCAACCCTCGGGATCGATACGGCCCAAGGATGTTCTTCGGGCATGGTGCGCGCGAGCGCGACCTTAATTAACATGTCGCCGTCACGGTCGGGCGGCTAGCTCTGGCTGATGCCCGGTGCCTGCTCGAGTCCTCGCATCCCTCGCCGGTTTGGCTTCTCCGGCGTCTGGAGAGTTCGTGCCGTGTCCGGCCGGGACTGCGGACAAAGCAGCGGCCATCGGACTCCAGTTCACTGCTAAATGACGACCTCAGCTTAATTCCACGGCCAGCAGCCATCCTAGCTAAGCATTTCAGCACCCTCAGTGCGCTCTGCTGCTGGCAACTTTGGAAGCGTAGGAATGGAGTGGTTTCTAGAGCGGAGAATGCAAACAGATTCAAAACCACCGTTGACAACTTGCAATTGGCGCCTTTGGAACTACACGGGCGATTATGTAATGACCAGCTAAATCCGACAATGACAAAGATTGACCACTTCCTAGCTAGCATCTGCGGAATGGCTCGAAATCTTCCCAAGAACTGACTTGCAGGCACTAGCATCGTTGGGGTCGGACCACTGTCCGCTTTTCTTGCAAGGAGGCACCGCATTCGACTTCTACCGAGGCTTCCGGTTTGAAGCTTATTGGGTCAATATACCAGGTTTTATTGAAGCGGTAAAGGGAGCTTGGGAACAACCTGAATACCCAAAACGCAATGTTACGGATGTACGTTAAATTGTGGCGGGTTGTACTGGCACTGAAGATTTGGAGAAGGGCGCAATTCAGTGAATGGAGGCTCCAGTCAGCTCTAGTGGAAATTATTCTACTTGAGTTGGAAAAAAGCACAAGAAAGGCGTAATCTCTTGGAAGATGAGATGCAATTCAAGAATTAAATTCCTAAAAGCAAAATCACTAGGGCTGCCGGCAATACAAAAGGCAAAAGCCAGGCAACATTCCAGACTCACATGGATTCGAAAAGGAGACTCCAACACTGGACTTTTCCATATTTATGCTAGCGCCAGGACGAAGAAAACATATATAAATGCGCTGCTCAAGGATACTGGGATAGCAGTCTTCCAAGAAGACAAGATGAAGGTGGCGGTAGACTTTTTCAGTAACGCAGTTGGAGCGAGAGCAAATAGTATTAGATCGAGATCAACACAAATGATGATCTAGCCTAATCAGAAGATCACATCATGATCATGAAACACAGACCTTGGGGTTCCGCCATCGGTGGAGTAGGAATGTGAGGACGAGGACGGTGCTGTTTGGTGGTATAGCGTCGACCTTTGGGATGCCAGCGGCACTGGCCAATCACTTTGGCCGGTGCCGGAGTCGGGGAAGAAGGGCGGCGGGCTTCGGGTCGATCCAGCGCCCTCTTAGATCGGGAGAAAGAAAATGTCGGGATGATCTGTTTCTTAGTTGTGCGTTGGCCAAAGGAGAAGCCGTGCCACCCCTTTTAATACGGCGCTGCTCGACTCGGGGCCGCGACCATTGGTTGGTTTGGGCGCTACCGATTGTCGCGCGTGTGGTGTTTCCACCAACTAACTCAGTCAGGGGAAACGGTCCACCAACTAACTCGGCCAAGGGAAACGGTCTTTGACCCCGTACCCCTTTGTAACGGCTCGAGCCAGAGATCACTTAATTCCAACATTCTCCTCTTTGATCGAATTGCTAATCAACATAAGTCCACACTCAGTAGAATAATGTACCGAAATAATGTGATACAACAGTCAGGATAAACACCACTGCAACACAAGTATTGGCCGTACACCAAACTACCTCGATAGGATGAAACTTAAACATAATAGGAGTTGGTTGTGTTATGACCCTCATCCAGGATCATTAGAGGCTATCCATTAAACCCATGCCGTCAACATGTTGATTAAAAATTTTGGGTGGTAAGCCTTCTGTTAGGGGATCCGCTAACATCATTGTCGTACTAATGTGCACCATATCGATAGTTTGATCTTGGGTTCTATCTTTCACAACAAAATACTTAATGTCAATGTGTTTGGCAGCACCACTTGACTTGTTGTTACTCGAAAGAAACACTGCAACCTTATTATCGCAGTGTATCGTAATTGGTTTCGAAATGCTGTCAACCACTTTAAGTTCGGGAATAAAATTCTTTAACCATACGGTTTGTCCAACAGCTTCATAACATGCCAAAAATTATGCATGCATGGTTGATCCTATTGCTATGGACTGCTTACAGCTTTTCCACGAAATGGCTCCTGCCGCTAGTGTGAAGACGTATCCTGATGTCGACCTTCTACCGTCAACACAACTAGCGTGATCAGCGTCTGCATAGCCAATAACTTCAAGGTTGTCAGACTTCTTATACGTGAGCATGTAATGCTTAGTCCCATGCAAATAACGTAAAACTTTCTTAACAGCCTTCTAGTGGTCCATTCCTGGATTTGACTGAAATCTGCCAAGCATCCCAGTAATATAGGCTAAGTCAGGGCATGTGCATACTTGTGCATACATAAGGCTTCCGACAGTATAAGCATAAGGAAAAAACTTCATCTGATCAGATCGAATCTTAGTTTTGGGACATTGATAGTCACCAAACTTATCGCCCTTCACAACAGGTGCAGCCGTAGGTGAACATTTCCTCATGTTATATCTCTCAAGTACTTTCTTAATGTACACAGTTTGAGATAAACCTAACACACCTTTGGACCTATCTCGGTGCATCTCAATGCCCAGAACGTAAGAGGCTTCACCGAGATCCTTCGTATCAAAGTTAGATGAGAGGAACCCCTTAGTTTCTTGTAGCGTGTTCTTATCACTGCTTGCTAATAGAATATCATCCACATAAAGTACTAGGATAATAAACTTGCTCCCCTTGACCTTAATATATATGCAATTATTCCTTTTATTTTCAGCAAAGCCAAAATTCTGAATCACATTATCAAACTTAATGTACCACTGTCTAGACGCTTGTTTAAGTCCATAGATAGATTTATTTAGTCTACAACACATGTGTTCCTTGCCTTCCATAACAAAACCTTTCGATTGAGCTATGTATACATCTTCATGCAAGTCACCATTAAGGAATGCAGTCTTAATGTCCATCTAATGCAGCTCTAAATCATAATGAGCAATAAGCGCCATGACAATTCTTAGTGAATCTTTCGATGACACGGGAGAGAAAGTGTCATTATAATCAATCTCTTATATCTGTGTAAAGCCTTTTGCTACAAGCCTTGCCTTGAACTTTTCCACCTTCCCTTTGGAGTCATATTTAGTTTTGTAGACCCATTTGCTGCCTACTGGCTTGACCCCATCGGGAATTTCTACTAAGTCCCGGACTTTATTAGAGCTCATAGATCTTAGCTCATCCTCCATGGCCTCCAACCATTTAGATGAGTTTAGGCTCATCATGGCTTCTTTACATGTTGTGAGATCATCCGTCAGTCCAATGTCATTAACATCTTCATACATGTACATGACATAGTCTTTTGGAATGGTAGATTTTCTTTGCCGTTGCGACCTTCTTATAGGTTCTTCAGTTGTCACAGGGGTCTGCTCAGTTTGCATAGGCTCAATTTCATCATTAGTCGCCTCACCATTAGGTGTTGAGCTGTCTGTCCCTACATTTTCAAGTGGGTGCTCAATTTCAGAACTTTATGCTGCAGGTGCAGCACTAGAGTCCTCAGCTGGATGTGGAGCTAAGTTCTCAGCTAGGGGTGTAATTGTTCCAGGCACAGAAACAAAGTTCTCATGGAATGTCGGAAATGGTACATTATCCCGTATTTCCCTAAGATCAATGCTTGGAGGCTCATAACTCCCACTTAAGCCATCATGTTCTAAGAAGACTGCATGTCTAGTCTCTGCAAATTTCATGGTACGATCCGGATAATAAAAATGATACCCCTTAGGCCTTTCGGGATACCCTATGCAATGGCAGCTTACTGTCTTTGGGTCTAGCTTCCCAATATGTGGATTAAATAATTTAGCTTCGACTAGACAACCCCACACACACAAGTAATTCATATTGGGTTTTCTACCGTCTATAGCTCATAAGGTGTTTTAGGGACTGATTTACTAGGAACCCGATTAAATATGTGCGCTGCTATCTTTAATGCCTCTATCCACAAACTCACTGGCAGCGTAGAGTTACTTAGCATACTTCAAACCATATCCATTAGGGTGTGATTACGCCTCTCAGCTACTCCATTTTGCTGAGGTTCACCAGGAGTTGAATATTGGGCAACTATGCCATTTTCCCGAAGAAAATGAGCAAACGGACCGGGGATTTGTTCGTATGGAGCAGCTCTCCCATAATACTCCCCTCCACGATTTGATCTTACCACTTTGATTTTTAAATTATGCTGATTTTCAACTTCAGCCTTAAATATCTTGAACTTATCAAGTGCTTCAGATCGTTCACGTATTGGAAAGATGTATCCATAATGGAAGTAATCATCAGTGAAGGTAATGAAGTAACTAAATCCATACTGATGTAATAGAGAAGGGACCACATATATCAGTGTGAATTAATTCTAATAGCCCCGAACTTCGTATTGCTCCTTTCTTATTTTGTTTCACATACTTTCCCTTAATACAATCAATACAGTGCTCTGAGTCAGAGAAGTCCAATGGATGAAGTATCTCTTCTCTAATGAGACGCTCCATTCTCCCCCATTGAAATGTGGCATAAATGACAATGCCATAATTTTGATGATGTCTCATTGGTGATGCTTCTCTTTCGCTTATTAGTGACATCGCACACATTCATCACAGAGGAATCATTAAGAGGCAATAAATGAAGTTTGTCATGCCTGGGGCACGACCAACAATCTCATCATCAAACTTAAGCAAACATTCGTTGTTCCCAAAGTTACAATGAATACCATCATCATCCAACATAGAAACAGAAATAAGGTTTCTTCTCATGATAGGAACAAGTAGCACATTATTCAACTTAAGAATGAAGCCACTACTTAAAAGCAATGGGAGAGTGCCAACAACCTCAGCATCAGTCTCATGTCCGTCAGTAACTCTAAGCTTGCGCTCCCCCTTTGCCAGCCTTCGAACGGTAAGGAATCCCAGTGATGAATTAGTAATGTGCACGGTGGCACCAGAATCAATACACCATGTATTAGGGGAAACATTAGCATAAAGGGATTCATCAACAAAAGTAATTACATCATGAGTACCTTTCTTGGCAAGTCAGTTCTTGAACCCATCACAGTCCTTTCGGATGTGCCCAAAGTTCTTGTGGAAGCAGCACTTGGGCCCCTTGGTACCTCCATCTGTGTTGGTACTTCCCTTAGTGTTGGTAGTATTAGTCTTTTTGAAGTCATGCTTCTTTGCCTTGAGGAAGTTCAACTTCTTTTTAGACTTAGGATCCCCATGGTTCCTTCTTTTGCCTTGGCCAACAAGGTTAACTTGATCCTTGTTATCAGCCTTCTACCTCTCTTTTTCCTATACACATTTAGCAATGAGTTCACTCACATTCCACATTTCCGTTAGGAGGTTGTAGTTGACCTTAAACACCTCAAATTTAGGACCGGAAAGTGAAGTCATGAGTGCACTAAGAAGTTATCAGAGATGGTCATATCCATGGTCTTAAGTTTTTCGGCCATATCAACCATCATCATGATATGTTCTCTAATGCCGGTCGACTCTGAGTACTTAGTTGAAACCATTTTCATAATCAAAGTACTAGCCTCAGCCTTAGAAGAGCTTTTGAACTGCTCTTCAATGTTTGCTAGGTACTTCTTAGCATTATCTGAGGTGGGAATAGCTCCCCTGATTGCAAGAGTAATGTTGTTGACCTTTACGGCCAACATGTTGGAGCGTTCCCACTTTCTTGGTTTTTCTTCATACTTGGCTGTCCGAACAGCTAGGGTGGCATCATTATCACCCTCAACTATAAGAGCAACTGGCTCATCCTCACATAATGCCAGGTCCAATTCATTCACCCCAAGCCAAACCTCAAGCTCCTCTTTCCATGACTTGAAGTTAGTGCATTGAGAGGAGTGAAGTTGGTGAGCTGACGGGTGAGAGGCGAAGCATTAGCTGAATAAAATAAACCAACTCAACCTTAGTAACAATTAAATAATGGCATGCATGTAAATAACCCTATGTTGGTCTGATTAAAAACATGAATGACAACTCTAATTCGCATCACCGTTGGGCAGAAACAAAAAAGAACCCATAATCATAATCATAATCATAATTTTGTGACATATGCATATAAAATCAATGTTGGTCAGAAAATATATACATAGGCCACATTTAAATTAAATTCTCCAATTAAAATTTCCAAATGGTTCCATTTTAATTAGAGAGCTTAAACATAATTTGCAGCGGAAAATAATCATGGGCACGATTATTTATAAACAGTGCTGCTGGAAAACATAATGCAGTAAATAATGCACTAAAAATATTAAAGCCCATAAACGTGATGAATTCGGCCCATAAAACATTATTGGCCTAATAGAAAATTCATAAAAACATTAAATGAAAGGGCGACCCAAAACGAACCGCATTCGGTGTAACACCCCTGGTGTTACGAGTTTGCTTAGCACCGAAATTTTGGACCGAGGATTAGCTTAACAAGTTTCTGGGTTTTAAAAATGTATAACGCACATGAGGCGAAAAACAATTTCTAGGAACAAGGATCAAACATAACTTGTATTTAGTACTTAAATAAAAATTGAAGTACAAGTTTAGTAGATGGAAATACAACTTTAACTTTGGAAAATAGATGTTGTTAACTAGTGTTTTAGGAGCTCAAAATCAAATTTGATGTTAAGATGAGCTCTTTTCGTTAAGTCGGCAAACACCTGAACTATTGTTAAAATACCATTTTTGGTGAATTATATTGAGCAAAATAGTTAAATGGTGCTTAAATATTTTGCTCCTACGGGTTAGTATAAGGTATGGACTATTGCATGAAGTATTTGTTGGTTAAAGTTAACAAGGTTTAGATCTATTAAAAATTGCAACAAAAGAGTTAATGGTTACTTAGCCTCAAATGGAAAAGTAGTAAGACAATGCTATTTTGACATTTAATTTCTAATAAAAATATTTAAACATTAGCGGCATGTTTTGGTATTGTTGATTGCATCAAAGTGAGTACAAGAGCATGGTGTAGGTCGAAGCTGTGCTGGATGTCACGTTGCTCTCGTAAAAATTCCCCAACTTCGTTGGAATGCGTGGTAAACCACGTGTTGATGCTCAATCCGTGAACTAGCGTTCAGCGCAACGAGCTCATATTGGCATCCATCTATCTCCTTCCCTGGTTGCTCTCCGGTCATGGCGATGGCGTTGCTAGGTCGTTGGCAATGTAGACCTTACGATAGGGGAGTTAGTTGAACCTCAACTATGATCATTAGTAACTTTTGCTACGCTTCAAAATTCATGCACGTCACCGCTCGTCGTTGTGTGTCCTGTGTCTGCAGTCACCGCGTGCGCGTGCTGCTGTTGCCTGGCCATTCCTAGCCGTGGCCATTGCACCGTTGGCCAGCCTCATCGGCTGCGGCCGTGGGCCGCATGACGGGTTATGCCGCCACAGTCGCCTTCCATAGGGTCGGGCGGAGCTGCAGTGCTGCTGCGCGGCTACCGCATGCGCGCTGCTGGCCAAGCCATGCGCGGGGCCAAGCCGATGTCGCAGCAGTCGTCGTCTGGCCGACGTGGCACTCTCTCCATCGCTCGAATCACCTACTCACTGAGCCGCTTCCTGCCTCCGTAGTCACGTCGCACTAATGCCCATTCACATTGTCACTGCCCTCTCTCGCATCATCTTGTTGCACCGGCCCTACAAGACAACCTCGCGTGTGACCGTTGTTCCACTGCTGCCGTCCGTGCCCTGCCAAGATCGAGCGGTCCCATCTCAGCACCTCACGGCACACTCCCTCTAAGCCTCACCGTGTGGATGCTCCCGTTCATTTAACACAGCTTTGGAAGTCGCTGCCCCGTCTGCCTTGCCGCCAACGGAGCCATGCCGCTTTGCAAGCCAATACGTGTGGTTCGGGACACCACACCTCAATTTGGTGTTCCAATAGTTAGACAGGAAAGCCAGCTAGCAGCCCGACCCTCACTTTGGCGCAACCGAGCACTACTGGCCGCCAATTTGGCATTTTCTCACCGCCGGCCAGGTGCGCCGCCGTGCCAATGAAATTGGGGTAAGGTTCGAATTAGTAAAATTGTTTGTATCCAGGAGCTCGCCTTGACCTCCTCTATCTGGTGCTCGCGCCATTTGGCCAGGGCGCTTATTGACGACATGGTGACACGCCGGTGTCCATCGTAGAGCACCGCTACCCTGCTCGGTCACACGTGACCAGACCACCACAACGCTTCCTAGCTTCAACAGTCAGTAGGGCGTACACCACAGTGAGCTACGGGTGCTTCTCCGCCATCTCTACCTTGCTGTGAGAGTGTAGGCTCACCGGAACAGTCGTGCCACCACCGTGGATAGCCGCTCGCCACTACAGCTCACGCCAGCATGTCTCCAAGTTCCTAACCGCCACCCATCCTTGCATGTTTAGCTGTAGATGGTGGTCGGCCCCTTACTTCCATCGTAGCGAGACTAGTTGGCCCGGCGTAACTACCGTTGCCGCTGGTGTGTCGTGCCACCGTGCGTGGGCACGTCGAGGACCGCCCCGTTGCAAAGGCAACACATTCTAGGGTCTTTAATGCAAAACGTGAGTCTGTACTACTAGTGTTCCGTTGCTCCGCGTGATTAACCAAAAGCCCGAGCCCTCTTTTGCAAAATGCGAGCACGCACGGGCGCCCCCGGCCTTGGGACGTTGTTGGGCCACCATGACGGGTGTGCAGCTGCGCCGCGCTGGGTTGCCTTCCTTTTCTCAACATTTTCTAATTTAGCTTCTAAGGTAAATTTATAAATTCAATATAAAATTGTGTAGTTAACCAAAAATTGTGAAACCAATTTTATTAAGTTCGTAAAATCATGATCTATCTGCTAGTATATTTTGTTCACATAGTTTTATAATATTTTCAGAAGTGATCTAATTAAATTGAGATGCTTAATATTGTTAAAATATAAACTTGAAGGAATTTTTGTGATAAATTGGTGATAGTGTTGGCTCTGAAACTTTCATAGTAAATCCCTAACATTGTTAGGTGGTCACTATAATTTTTGTAGTTCCATAATAATTAGTTTACTAAGGTATCTAAATGAGCCCTAGTTCAAAAATATATATTTAATCAATAAAATTGCCAAAGCACCTTGAGATTTTAAAACTAGAACAATTTCCCGGAGGCAAAGCCTTACTTGGCGATGTGGATACGTAGACTAGTATGTTAGTCATTAAAGCTAGCTCGTTAGCTTGCGGAGCGTCATCGTAATTGAGAGTTGTAGTTGTCGTTGATCAATTACATCTCTGCGTTGCATCCACGTATATCATAATAGGAACAACGATGAATCATGTAGTCAACCGAGGTAGTGGAAAAGATGATGCCTTGATGATCGTGTCACTATGATGGAATGCTAACTTTTGGTTATATCTTACCCAGGCAAGCCCCGATGCATAACCCCTATTATTCTATACTTTATTTTATGCTTGTGCATTAAGTTTTAAGGAGTTGGATGAAAACCACTTGCATGTATATATCCTTATCCTATGAGTCCTACTAGTATGTCAAGATCATGTAGATTGTTATGCTATAGGATCCGGTAGAAGTCGAGTGATTACCTGTCACTCGCGAGAGATAGGAAAGATATTATTGTTATTATTATATTACTGTCACATGGAATATATACGAATGATAATGGGAGACCGTGCAGAATGGTACTTTGGATCTAGACTTGGTTAGACATTCGAGCGAGGCTCGGATTGCACTTGTTTTGCCTGTGTCGATTGAGGACTGTCCGTTGTTGTGGATGGTAGTCAGGTCATGGACTTATTATCCTGAGCACATACTTGCTTATGGGAGCGGGAAGGCTCATTGCTCTCTTGTCGTGGGTTCTGGCTCTTTCCAGACCGACTGATTGGAGGTGGGGATGGTGGAGGTCTAAGCACAACACTGAGTCAAGGACTCAAGAGTTAGGGCTTGGAGTCCAAGTTTGGACGGGGACCTGGACCCCTTGATAGTAGAGTGATGGGTTGGTCTTGCTTGTTCCTAGGGTACCTAGCTAGGATACATTAGTTCGTGAGTCGCCGTGTGATACGGTATAATTTGGCTATGGTCTAGCACCGTAGTAAGAACTGGAATATGAAAGATGGTAAAATAGTTCTAATTGCTTACCACCTGCTTGAAAGTAGCATAGGTGCTTACGTAGAATGGTTAGTTAATGAACTAATGATGACTGCTAATGAAATTGAATATAAGGACGCACGTTTAGTAATGCTTCTACAGATGCAATAACCCACAAGCCAGATATCCTTCCATATCCTTGGAGTGTTTTATTTTCCTCATGTCAGGTAAGTCTTGCTGAGTACAATCGAATACTCAGGGTTTTATTCCCCTATTGTAGATAATCAAAGGATACTTAGAGCTGACTCTTGTGTGTGGAAACCTCCTAGTGGGCTCAGAGAGGATTCCTTTCACGCTACGACCGTAGTGTTTATTTATAACCCTTAGGAAAGGTTTTTATAAGAAAAGATGTAAAATCTGCTAGCAGCTCTTATATAAAAATGTCCACTATGTTAATGCTCCACCATGTCATTAAATTAATCCTGCTTCCTCTGTAACTCTGATAACATTGTTATATTCCGTCGTTATAATAAATTGAGGTAATATTCTGGTACTATAATAAAGTGATGTAAGAAATGACTTAAGAATGTTGTAAGCTTTATTTTCTCGTTTATGATCCTAATAGAAAATTATGGATTTTTGAGTTCTCCCTTGGGGTGTGCTCGATAGAACTATGAAGTTTAGTGTCCTCTCTAATGGAAGACAAGTACTCCTGGAAGGCATTAGATTAGGCGGTTCTACCACATTCAGCCATGCCCAACATCAACTGACCGCACCCCCGCAGGCCTGGTAAAGGACCGAGCATCCTGAGCCATCGATCTGAATCAGACGGTTACGGTGGCATTAGCTCGGAACAAAACCCTGAGTCAGCCAAAAACCCTAGCTCATTTCTATTTCTTCGCTTTCGAAAATCACGCGAGCAGCCGGCCAGAGCATCAGGGCGGCTACGCACGGTGCCCGCCTAAAACTGAGGGCGGCGCCGGCAACAAGCATTCGGCGGTAGGAGAGAAGGTGGCACCGGCGTGGCCCCCCTCGTCGGAGCATGAACGCGGCTTGGCTAGCACGAACCTCCACTGAGCGGCCTCTCGCCTACGCCCATGAAGACAGCGACAGCGCTCATCTCGGCATCACGTGGCTAGGACATAAGGGCAGTGCGAGCGGGGCCTCATCTACGACGTGATGGTGCGGCAGTATCGGTGGCGTGTGCGAGCTAGGACATGAGGGCAGTGCGAGCGGGGACTCAACTATGGTGTCGTGGTGTGGCAGCAGTGGCGGCACGCACGAGCCGTTATCGCGTTGAGGCGACTCTCAGATATGGCGGCCGCGGATGCTGCTGCGTGACAGCGGCAGCAGCACTCCCCTTGGCGCACTAATGGCGGTACCATGCCAAAGCTTGAAGGCAACGGCGACCCTAGGCCAAAGTGAGTCATCTGGACCTCAAACCAGGAAATTAGGGTTTGAATTCAAGGATTTTGGGGAGAAAATGTCATCTAGGGTTTCAGGATTTTGGGGATATCATCGCAATTAAACTGATTTGCTCATCCCCTCCTTCTGATTTCATGATCTGAAACCCTAGCCCCAAATTGCATTAGATTAACATGAAATTGGCATGAATAGAGGAGAAATAAACCCTATCCAAGACTTATCCAACTTAAAGCAGAGGCATAAACATCATTACCCGAAAACAATTAGCCCTAATCATGATTGTATCGTTCTACCTGTGCAAGATGGGCATAGATCACAGACATAAAACTCATAACCCCAATCAACTAAGGCCTAATCATGCATCATTATGGGTGATCATCATTAATAGTAAGTAATTAGGGCAAAAATATATCAAAACCAACCTGTAAACATCCCAACCGAGGCTGATCCAAAAATGATGGATCAAAGACTAGACTAACCTTGGCTCCTAATGCCACAATATTAGATCAAGGTCAACACAAATGATGATCTAGCCTAGTCAGAAGATCACATCATGATCATGAAACACAGACCTTGGGGTTCCACCATCGGTGGAGTAGGGATGTGAGGACGAGGACGATGCTATTTGGTGGTGTAGCGTCGACCTTTAGGACGCCAGCGGCACTGGCCAATCACTTTGGTCGGTGCCGAAGTCGGGAAAGAAGGGCGGTGGCCTTTGGGTCGATCTAGCGCCCTCTTAGGATTGGGAAAAAGAAAATATCAGGGTGGCCTGTTTCTCAGTTGTGCATTGGCCAAAGGAGAAGCCGGTGAAAGCTCTAGTTTAGTTTTGGTGAATTAATGAAACCCTATGTGCTAATCTAGTTTATCAAAGTGATCTTTAGATAGGTAGCGCATTCCAAGTAATGGAGCAAGTGGTGAAGATCATGATGATGGTGTGACTATGCTGATGATCAAGTGCTCGGTTTGGAAAAGAAGAAAGAGAAAAACAAAAAGCTCAAGGCAAAGGTGAAACTTGATAGGAGCTTTTTTGGTTTAGTGATCGAGACACTTAGCGAGTGTGATCACATTTATGATCGATAGCCGTACTATTAAGAGGGGTGAAACTCGTATCGAAATGCGGTTGTCAAAGTGCCACTAGATGCTCTAACTCATTGCATATGTATTTAGATTCTATTCAGTGCTAACACCCTTGAAAATGTTTTAGAAAATATGCTAACACACGTGCACAAGATGATACACTTGGTGGTTGGCATATTTGAGCAAGGGTGGTGAAGTTTGGGAAGTCGAGGAGGTCACTATGCTGACCGGACACAGGACCAGACGCTGGACCTGTGCGTCCGGTCAGTAGTGGAGCAGTGGCACGGTCTTGCCTAGTTGACCGAACGCTGGCACGAGGAAGTGATCGGACGCGTAGCCTCTAGTTCCGATCAACAATGACTTATGGTGATGTGGCAGCAAAACTATTGGCGTGCAGCGGCGTGAGGACCGGACTCCGGTCATGCTCCCTTGGACGTGTCCGATCGAGAAAGTGTGGCTCTGCATGCTCTCTGGAAGTGACCGGATTTTGCATTGATGCAGCATCCAATCATTCCATCGGCGCATCAGTTCGCTGGGTTGGTGCCTCGGGTGAGGGCGCGAGCGGACACTGGGCGGCTGCATCCAATCTCGACGTGGTGCGTCTGATCATTCATTAATTTGAGCGTGTGATCCAGTTGACTATTGGGATCAGATGGCGCACGTTTGAAGCTGTGACACGTGACAACGATCCCACGACCGGACGTAGGGGGCCAAGCATTCGGTTGATCTGATCGGAGCGTCCGGTCACCATGTAGTGAGTTGCCCATGGTGCCCAATGTCTCTATTTCGAGGGGACGCCTATATAAGGAATTTGGCCGACTCTAGCTCACTCTCTTGGTCATTTGCATTGACATAGTAACCTTGTGAGCTTAGCCAAATCCCTCCCACTTATCTCCATCATTGTCTCATCATCTTTGTGAGATTAGGAGTGAATCCAAGTGCATTGCTTGAGTGATTATATCTAGAGGCACTTGGTGTTCACGTTTTGCTGTGGAATTTGTTTGTTACTCTTGGTGGTTGCCGCCACCTAGATGGCTTGGAAGCAGCGAGGATCGTTGAGCGGAGGAAGGTGCTTGTCTCTGGCTCCAATCATGGTAATTATGAGGGGTTCTTGACCTTTCCCCGGTGGAGAGCCAAAAGGTACTCTAGTGGATTGCTCATGGCTTGTGTGATCCTCATCTTGTGTTGGCTGTGCGGCACCTGGTTATCGGTTTGGCATGTGATGCCAATTAGCACGTGAACCTCCAAGTGAGTGAATCGCCACAACGGGGACTAGCTTACCGGCAAGTAAGTGAACCTCGGAGGAAAAATAATTGTGTCTTGATTGTCTCCTTGGTATTCATTGGTATTCATTGATTGATCACTTGTCATGGCAGTATACCTCTCTACCACTCTCTTGTATTACATTGTGCCTTTACTTGTGTAGACCTTGTGGTAATTGAAACTAGTTAGTGTAGCTCTTTGTTGTAGTTCTCTTGCTAGCTTGCTCACCGAGGTGTAAATTAGTGACTTAGCCTTGTTGTGATATACTAGATATCATAGATTTTAGAATTGGGTAAGTGGCTTGCAACACAAGTGTAGGGCTAGCGCAAAATTTACTTCTCCATCATATTTACTAATCACTTACATTAGTGTTACTGTAGAATTTTTCTTAATAGGCTGTAACAACCCAAAAATCCACACACCAAAAATACCAACTATAAATTTTTTTCTTAGAACTTCCATGTGATGATGAGTGTCATGTATAGAAAACCAACCTAAGAAATGCATTAGGTCTAATCCCAACCCAAGTCAACACATAAGCATGGCATGTCATTTGTTGATTATGATTATTTAAATTCTAACAAATAAAGTATTGCATACATTGTTAATTCAAGTTGTGATTTGGATTTCCATTTACTTTATGTTATGCTTAACAATTCCATTAAAGTAATAAACCATAAAGTAATTATTAAACAGATCAAAAGAATAAATGCTTAAGGAGAAAACTAACCCTATTTTTGTACAACAAAACCACATCTATTTTTGTTATACAAAATAGTTAAACAAAATTCCCTAAACTCCAATGAATATGTTACATCAGTTTTGAATTCAAATTCTAAACCAAATTTGAATTCAAACAATGGAAAAGAAATGAAAAACAGAAAAAGGAAAAGAAGAAGTAGGCCTCCTAGCTAGCTAGCTGCTTTCTGCGCCACCACCCCACATTAACTAGCTCGCCAACCCTTCCTGTCTTCCCAGTAGCCAAGCGTGCCCACACGAGCCAGCCAACATGCGCTTCACCCCAAGATCCGTCTCGCCGCTCGCTTCGCTGCTACCATCGCTTGCTTGACCCCACGCGTCAGCCGCACCCCGTCTATAGCGTCGTCTTCTCCACGCCCACGCTTAACCGCCCGCGCAACCAAGCCCTGACAGCGGTGGCAGGGCGGGCCAGGGGGTCACGCCCGGGGGCATGGCCCTGTCTCCCCTTTGCGCCGCACCTACGCCACCGTACACGAGCCATTGGATGCCACTGAACATGCCTCCACCGCTCGATCGCCGTCCGCCATGGGAGCATGAAGCTCGGCTATAAAGCCACGACCCTCGGTTGCCCTAGCGCTCGTCCCATTGCCCGCTGCCACTTGGTGGCCAACCACTTCACACTGAGAGTAGAAGGCCAAGGAAGAGTTCGGGAGAGGAGGGCGGAGCCGCTGGAGGAGGACCGGGAGCATGCCGGGGTTCGAAGCACCGTCGCGGATTAAGCCAGAGCGGGCGACACTGCACAGCACGGCTTCCGGAGCTACATGGCCTTGACTCTTCACTGCACCGCTATCCTCTCACTCTCAACACCGACGGTGAGCCCCGATTCTTCCTCTGCTCGCCGTCGGACCTTGCTGTTCGGCCATGGCGCTCCACACCGGGAGCGTGTAGGCCAAGGCCATCTCCGGCCGCTGGAAACACACGCACCCACGCACACACCCGCAACCACATCGTGACCACCCCACCGGAGCCCCGTAGCGCACCCGCGTGCCTCGCCGTCGTGTTCATGATCGCCGTGGCCGCCGGGATGTCCCTACCGGCCACCTGGGAACCCGTAGCCTCGCCTTGAGCCCTGGACGCCTTCGCCGTGCACCCACGGAACCGCAGAAGTCCACATCTGCCCAGCTTAGCCACTGGAGAACCTGCGTACGCGACCTCGCCATCGGCGAGCACTACCGAGCCACCGTGGCCAACGCACTGGAAGGCCCCGACCACCACTTAGGCCCCAGAATCATGATCGCCGTGGCCCGGGGAAGCCTTTCCCCTCCCTAATTGGACACCAGCACTGCCACGGAGGCTCACAGCGAGCTCGCTGCCAGTAGGAGCACCGCCGCGGGAGAAACAGGGGAACACACCCCCTCACCAGCCACCTGCGAGTGCACCCGGTGCACAAGGACCGCGCCTAGAGAGAAGGAGGGTGGATTCGGTCCACCGTAGACCTGTCTGCGGTCCATGGACCAGCACCTCCTGGTCCACCGTGAGCCACGCCCACGCCCGCAAGCAGTGGACGAAGCCCAGTAGAGGCCCACGACCGTGACGTGGCAACGCCACAGCTTGCCAAGTGTCCGGCCCGGCCCGGCCCAGCCTAGACCGGCCCAACCCGAAGCCCACCGGAGCCCCGTTTGAGACCCAGTCCGTGTTGACCATTGACCTAGCCCAACATGTTAGTGGCACAGACACTCTGGACCCACATGTCAGATGCTGATGTCATGCTGACGACATGCTGACGTCACGCGGGACCCACACGTCAGAAGCTAGCGCAGCCGGGCTGACGTCACGCTGACATCAGCTGCTGACGTCAGCAGCCAAGGCCCCACACGTCAGTGACTCTGACTATTGACCGATGACCATTGACCGATGACTCACCGTTGACTAACGTTGACTTTGACCGGACCCACCGTTAGGTGACCCAATAGCCCTGGACCCACCTGTCAGAACTAATGACGTTGCTGACGTCATGCTGACGTCAGCTGGACCCCACCTGTCAGCTCGGAACCATGATGCTGACGTCAGCAAGCCACGTGGACCAGTCACAGCATGACACGTGTCAGCCCATGATTAATTCAGCCTTTTCCATTTTTAGAAATAGATTTAATCTTCGGAAATTCTTAACTAATTCATACGACCTCAGAAAAATATGAAACTAGGACCAAAATTCATCTAAAATCAAGGTCTATGCAATGAACCCATGTTTGAGTGCATTTGGCTCTTTTGAATTTTCATTCCTTCTTTGTGCCATTCTATAGACGTCGCTAACGTGACTATAATGCGATCGTTTGCAGACTCGGAGGAGAACCGGACGGACGAGGATCGTGAGTACCGTGAGGAGTATGGAGATGACTACACTGAAGGTGCCACATCCCACCCAACCTCGTAGCACCTATTATACATGGCTAAAATAGAAATGCTAGTGCTTTACTTTATTGTTGTAATCATACTATGATAGGACTTGCATGGTAGAATGCTTTCTTGATGGCCTTTACCTTGACACAACCTTACCCTGCTGCCCCTCAACCAGTCACACGCTTGCTATTATATTTCATTGCTTATTACTTCTACTATGCTTGCACTACATTGATGCGTGGTGGCTATTGGGGAGAGTCTGCTGTGTGACTTGGGTGCGTATTATATTTGGAGTATGACGAGCCTTACAGAATCTTGCCTGGGTGCTACTGGCACCCCAATGGATACATGTGGTGGGTAAATGGTATATGAGGGTGGCCCTAGGTGTGAACCTATGATGGGGAGCCTGGTGGTGGTGTTTGTGGTGGCACGGTAAATGGAAACCCCGATGAAGACATTCTAGCTTGGTCATCCCTAAGGACTTACTAGTACTCAGATTCACCGAAAGCCTTACGTTGCCCTGGTGCGGGACGGCACTACTTGGTAGGGTATTGCCACCACTCTAGCTAGGTTGATAGCGGACATGGTGAGGGAGTACAGGGTGCAGAGGATTTCTCCCACACCCTTCCGAGACTTCATGGAGACCTTGTGGACCCAGGGCTCATGACTCATCAGTTTGACCACCCTGCACTGTGCTTTGGGGTGTACCCCTGGAATGGTAGAGTACATTATCCTGGGCTAAAGCAGCCTGAACTAGCCCAGATGACGACGGTCCGCATGGAAGGCAGATCTTGTGGTTATAAAACCTCTGCAGGTGGTTGATCGATCGATACATATGCCGACTTGTTGGCTATGGACCTTTCCTAGGTTTCGCTTAAACTAGATAGTGAGATGAGTCCTTCTCTTCTCCCCCTGGGAGTGAGTGTTCGGACATAGCTAGGGGCTACAGGCCTTGAGACAGTGTCGAGAGGGAGTTGGCCTGTCGACTGAGCGATGGTATGGGTGTGGTATGGAGATGGTGTGGAGATGGTGGTATATCGATCCCAGGATCAAAATCTGGCTCTAGAATGGGAATGGGGTGGAATGGGTGTGGGAATGGTATTAAAACTTGATCAACTAATAATATATACCTGAAAGGCTAATACATAGGAAACTCTAGCCTTATAGGTTCCTTTTGATTATATCCAACTTGCATACAATTTCCACAAAGCAATGCTCATAGAGTTGGGAGTGGCCAGTACAAATCGTACTGATAAATTTTGGCACACAGATTCTACTGAGGAGTATAGCTCCGAGGAGTTTGACGGTTGAGGGGTTCGTTCCTACGCTCGAGTTTGGTGATCTTATCTTCAAGCTGTTCTGAATGAATGATACTTTTGATTCCGCCAATGCGGCGATGTAATAATTTATGTAATTCCGTACTATTTGTACTCTGATATTATCGTTGTATGGATGTGATATTCGACTGGAATTTGGGTAATATGATCTACAATGGTCTTATTACACTTCGACACTATGGATTTCCCTTCGCGGAAATTGGGGTTGCTTCATAGGCTATTCACCCCCCCCCCCTCTAGCCATTAGGACCTTTCAAGTGGTATTAGAGTCATGGTCACCGTGATTTGAGGCTTAACAACCTTCGGTGTCAAAATGGCTCAAATCAATAACAGTAAGAAGCCACCCTAATTTGATGGCATAAATTATCCTTATTGGAAGTCAAAGATGACCACTCATATCAAGTCAATCAATAGAAGAGTGTGCAAGATGGTGGAGACCAAAATTGAGATAGCCGATCCGAAGAATCCCACCGTGGCTGAAGAAGTGCTTCTTCAAAACAATGACATTGCTCTTAGTGCTATTCTTGATGCTATTGATGAGAGAACATTTGAACAAATTAAGAACATCGAGATGGCTCATGAAGCTTGGAAGAAGTTGGAAGAATCATTTGAGGGCACCAAGGCAATAAAGGGTGCAAAGGCATACATTCTCAAGGAAAAATTTGCTAGCTCTAAGATGAAGGAAGATAAGAGTGTGCAGGACATGTTTCATCGGATGGAAGTGTCTATCAATGATCTCAAAGCACTTGGTGAGAAGGTGGAAGATAAGGACTTCTCCCATAAGTTCTTGAGATGCTTACCCGCAAGATTTGGCATGTTGGTCACCTTGCTAGTGACGACCGATTTGGACACAATGACACCAAACCAAATCTTGGAAGATATCATGACCGATGATGCTTATAGAGATGATGATGAGAAGGAAGAAAAGAACAAAGAGAAGAAGGATGAGAAGAAGAAGAGTGTGGAATTCAAAGTCGGTTCATCATCCAAGGGCAAGGCCAAGCAAGATACATCAAGTGAAGATGATGGCTCATGGAATGATGATGATGATGAGAAGATGGCTATCTTTGTCAAGAGATTTGGCAAGTTCATGGTGAAGAAGGGCTACCATGCTAGAAGGAAGAAGTCTTCATCCAAGAATAAGGAAGAGTCAAGAAGATGCTTCAAGTGTGTAAGCAGGGATCATCTTGTTGCTCAATACCCATACAATAGCGACAATCATGATGATGACAAGAAGAGCAAGAAGAAAGACAAGAAGGACAAGAAGGAGAAGAAGCACAAGATGACCTTCAAGAAGAAGAAGGGTGGTTCATATATGATCACTTGGGATGGTGATGCTTCCTCAAGTGATGATGATGATAGTGATGATGACAAGACCACCAAAAAGAAGGCTCTTGCAAGCATTGCTATTAATGGTAAGCCTTATCTCTTCAACACTCCATCATGCTTCATGGCTAAGGCCACTAAGGTATAATTCGATGATGAGTGTGACGATGAGGAACAAGATAAAAATAAAAGTGATAGTGATGATGATGAACCCACTAAAGATGAATTAATTGACATGTTAGATGATGCTAAGGAATATTTTAACATTAAGAGAAGGGAATGCAATGACTTGAGAAAGGACCTAAAAGCCCTTAAGCAAGCCTTTGATGAGCTCAATGCATCTCATGAGAGGTTAGAGAAAGCCCATGAGAAGCTTGGCAAGGCTCACAAGAAGCTTGAAAAAGCTCATTCCTCTCTACTTAATGAGCAAAATGAGAAGGAGCATGTTATAACATGTGACAAAGGCTTAACTTGTGATATAATTGATGAATCATTCTATAAACCTATCATTGTTGCTCCCACTAACCCTTCTTGTAGCACATACACTTCCAGCTCATCTAGTGGTGATAGTTTCACTTGTGATGCCTTACTAATGGTTGAGAATGAGACACTCAATAAAGAGGTAAAAGAGTTCAATCACACCTTGGCTAAGGCCTATGGTAGTGAGGACCGATTGCTTATGTGCTTGGGTAGCCAAAGAGCTTCTCTCTACAAAGAGGAATTGGGCTATCCCCCCAAGAAAGACAAGGCGGCCTTTGCTCCTCACAAGACTAGTTTTATGAAGAACAATGGTTGGTTTTGCACTAGTTGCAAGCAAGTTGATCATGTAGAGCAAAAGTGCATGAAAAAGAGGCCTCAAGCCAATGTATCCTCTATTAAGCTTGATTCCTTCTATGTGCTTACTAAGGGTACAAATGGTGTGAAGCCTAAGTTCATTGGTGCACCATAGATGGGCTCAAAGAAGAAAGCCATTTGGGTGCCAAAGAGCTTGGTCACTAACCTTCAAGGACCCAAGCAAATTTGGGTACCTAAAAAGAATTGATCTTTTTTGTAGGTCAATTACAAAGCCGAAGGAAGGTATTGGGTTCTTGATAGTGGGTGCACTCAACACATGACTGGTGATGCAAGAATATTCAACTCAATCAACACCAATGACAATGATGGTTATAATAGTATCACATTCGGTGACAATGGCAAAGGCAAGGTCAAAGGGCTTGGTAAAATTGTAATATCCAATGACATAAGCATTTCCAATGTGTTGCTAGTTGAGAGCTTGAACTTCAATTTGCTATCAATGGCTCAATTGTGTGATCTTTGATTCAAATGCATATTTGGGGTAGATGATGTTGAGATCATAAGTGTAGATGGCTCTAACTTGATCTTTAAAAGCTTTAGATATGAGAATCTATACTTGGTTGATTTCAATGCTAGTGAAGCTCAATTGTCAATATGCTTGTTCACTAAGTCTAGTATGGGTTGATTATGTCATAGAAGGCTTGGTCATGTTGGAATGAAATAATTGAATAGATTGGTTAAGCATGACTTGGTTAGAGGCTTGAAAGATGTGTTTGAGAAGGATAAGCTTTGTAGCTCTTGTCAAACCAACAAACAAGTTGAAACACCCATCCTAAGAAAAGCATGATGAGCACTAGTAAAGTATTTAAGTTAATGCATATGGATTTGTTTGGGCCAACACAATACACTAGCATCGGTGAAAATAAATATGGCTTTGTGATAGTGGATGACTATACAAGATACACTTGGGTATTCTTTCTAGTGGACAAGAGTGATGTGTTTGCAACATTCAAATCATTTATCAAGGGCATTCACAATGAGTTTGAAACAACCATCAAGAGAGTTAGAAGTGATAATGGTAGTGAGTTCAATAATACTAGAATTGATAAGTTATGTGTGAGTTTGAAATTAGACATCAATTCTCGGCCAAGTACACTCCACAATCAAATGGCCTTATTAAGAGGAAGAATTGAACACTCATTGATATGGCAAGGTCTATGATTAGTGAGTACAACATGAGTCAATCTTTTTAGGCCAAATCTATCAACACGGCTTGCTATTGTAGCAACCGCATATATTGTCACCCATTGAAAGAGAAGACACCTTATGAGCTCTTGAATGATAGAAAGCCCAACATTGCATATTTTTGGTCTTTGGTTGCAAATGCTATATCTTGAAGAAAGGCACTAGATTGTGCAAGTTTGACAAGAAATGTGATGAAGGATTCTTACTTGGATACTCCACTACAAGCAAAACATATAGAGTCTAGAATTTGACAAGTGGTACTCTTGAAGAAGTTTATGATGTTGAATTTGATGAAACCAAAAGAAGTTTATGATGTTGAATTTGATGAAACCAAGGAAATACAAGATGACAATGAGAACTTGAAAGATGTTAGAGGCATTCAACTTTCAAATACCATGAAGAACATGGATGTTGGTGAATTGAGGCCTAGGCAAGTGATTGATGAAGAATGTGATGAAGTGCAAGTGCTCTCTAAATCAAATGTGCAAGATGACACTAATCAAGCAAGTTCAAGTGCCTCTCATGACAATGAACAAGATCAAGTTGCTAGTACATCATCTCAACCCAATGATCAAGTTAGTGCAAGCAATCAAGTTCCTATTCTCTAACCATCTAATATTGCAAGGGATCATCCATTGGACACTATCATTGGAGATATTTCTAGAGGTGTACAAACTAGATCAAGATTGGTTTTATTTTGTGAGCATTTCTCATTTGTGTCATCTATTGAACCAAAGAAGATAGATGAAGCATTGAAGGATGTTGATTGGGTGAATGCTATGCATGAAGAATTGAACAACTTCACAAGATATCAAGTATGGGAATTAGTTGAGAGACCAAAGAACCACAATGTGATTGAAACCAAATGGGTCTATAGAAACAAGCAAGATCAAGATGGGATAGTAGTAAGGAACAAAGCAAGATTGGTAGCACAAGGTTACACTTAAGTGGAAGGTCTTGACTTTAGCGAAACATATGCCCCGGTTGCTAGATTAGAAGCAATTAGAATCTTGCTAGCCTATGCTTGTGCCCACAACATCAAGCTCTATCAAATAGATGTCAAGAGTGCATTTCGAAATGGCTACATCAATGAATAAGTATATGTTGAGCAACCTCCTGGTTTTAAAGATGACAAGAAGCCCGACCATGTGTACAAGTTGAAGAAGGCATTATATGGCTTAAAGCAAGCACCTAGAGCATGGTATGAGAGATTGAGGGACTTCCTACTCTCTAAAGGGTTCATGATGGGCAAGGTTAACACCACTCTTTTCACCAAGAATATTGGCAAATACTTGTTTGTGTTACAAATCTATGTTGATGACATCATATTTGGATCAACCAATCAAGACTTTTGTGAAGAGTTTAGGAAGATGATGGCAAATGAGTTTAAGATGTCCATGATTGGAGAGTTGAGTTACTTCCTTGGTCTTCAAATCAAGCAATTGAAGAATGGTACATTTATGAGTCAAGGCAAGTACATAAAAGACATGCTCAAGAAGTTTGTCATCAATGAGGCAAAAGCCATTAGTACACCAATAGGAACAAATGGCAACTTGGATAGTGATGCAAGTGGCAACATGGTGAATCAAAAGTTGTATCGGTCTATGATTAGAATCATACTCTATGTGACCGCATCAAGGCCGGATATCATGTTTAGTGTGTGCATGTGTGCAAGATTTCAAGCCCCACCAACACAAAGTCATTTGAAGGCTACAAAGAGAATATTGAGGTACTTGAAGCATACACAAAAATATTGGTTTGTGGTATTCTAAAGGAGCAAAGTTTGAGCTAGTTGGTTACTCCGACTCAGATTATGCGTGATGCAAGATTGAAAGGAAGAGCACCTCAGGCACATGTCAATTATTGGAAAGATCACTTGTTTCATGGTCATCAAAGAAGCAAAATAGTGTTGCATTATCAACCACCAAAGTCGAATACATATCCGCCGATAGTTGTTGTGCACAAATACTTTAGATGAAGGCTACCTAGAATGACTTTGGAATCAAGTTCAAGAAAGTGCCATTGCTTTGTGACAATGCGAGTGCAATCAAGCTAACCAACAATCCAGTTCAACATGAAAGAACAAAGCATATCGATGTCCGCCACCATTTCATTAGAGATCACCAATAAAAGGGTACATTTGCATTGAGAGTGTGGATACCGAAGACCAACTTGCCGATATATTCATCAAGCCATTAGATGAGAAAAGGTTTTGCAAGCTAAGGAATGAGTTGAACATATTGGATTTCTCAAATTTGTGTTGATGCACCCCCACTTATATGACATGCCTCTCCTGTGAGCAATCCAAAGTAAAAGTTGATTGGCATGCATACATCCTTTGCTAAGGACTTGCTTAGTGCATCCAGTCATTCCTCACATGTCTTATGCTCATTTATGAAAATCAAATAAATTTGATGCTTGTATGGTACCACTATTGCTTCTATGCTTGATTTGATCTAGTGGTAGCATATGACATGTTTGTGGGCTTGTGAACCCAGTGTTTAATCTAGAAAATGAGCTATAAGTGTTTAACTCAACATGATACAAGATAACCCTTGAAATGAGGTGTGAAGAAGCTTGTCCTTGGATTAAACCGAGTTAAATATCTTTGGCAAGTGTTCTAGATTGGACCAAATATGGGAAAATGATCCTCACCCCACTGATTGACATTGATAATCTTAACCTATCTAAAATTGAACCTTTGTGGTCATTGAGACAAAGGGGGAGAAATTGCACAAAGATAGTGAAAAGATGGAAGATGACAAAGGGGGAGAACTTTAACATAGGGGAAGAGATATGAGAAAGTAAGGGGATAAATTAGAATTTGAGCACACAAGTAGGGGGGCAAGCTCATAAACTTGATTAATGCATTTGAGTGCATTTCATATGTTTGCTTGCATGGCACAAGTTTTTTTTTAAATTTAAAATTCCATGCTTGTATGGTGTATGCTAGTTGTAGGTTTAAATGATGAAATGAAAAACTAGCATGCATAGGTTCAGTAACTAGATTTGTGCTTATATTGTGAAAACTAGACCCTTGCTTCTAATGTTGATCTCATGGGGTATTCTAGTTTTTTTGTGTATGTCTAGTTACTAATGGTGCTAAGGATGGTATATTGGTGCACTTCGATTGGTATCACGCTTCAAAGGTCCATCTCTTATACCTTAGCATCATTTGGTAGACATTACTCTCCCACAACTCAAATCCATGCATATGTGCAAGCTTCAATCCAAACTCTTAGCACATATGTAAGGGGAGCAAATGCTACCAATGGGGGTTCATGAAACTTGTCCATATTCTTTTACACATAGTAAATATGCTTGGGCAAGCAACATGGATTCAAATGAATTTCAATTCATATCTTTGTGAAAGGGTTGCCATCAATTACCAAAAGGGGAGATTGAAAGCTCTAGTTTGGTTTTGGTGAATTGATGAAACCCTAAGTGCTAACCTAGTTTATCAAAGTGATCATGAGATAGGTAGCACATTCCAAGTAATAGAGCAAGTGGTGAAGATCATGATGATGGTGTGACCATGGTGATGATCAAGTGCTCGGCTTGGAAAAGAAGAAAGAGAAAAACAAAAAGCTCAAGGCAAAGGTGAAACTTGATAGGAGTTTTTTTTGGTTTAGTGATTGAGACACTTAGCAAGTGTGATCACATTTAGGATCGATAGCTGTACTATTAAGAGGGGTAAAACTCGTATCGAAATACGGTTGTCAAAGTGCCACTAGATGCTCTAACTCATTGCATATGCATTTAGATTCTAGTGAGTGCTAACACCCTTGAAAATGTTTGTGAAAATATGCTAACACACGTGCACAAGGTGATACACTGGTGGTTGGCATATTTGAGGAAGGTGGTGAAGTTTGGGAAGTCGAGGAGGTCACTTTGCTGACCAGACGCAGGACCGGACGCTGGACATGCGCGTCCGGTCAGTATTGGAGCAGTAGCACGGTCTCGGCCTAGTTGACCGGACGCTGGCGTGAGGAAGTGATCAGACGCATAGCCTCTAGGTCTGATCAACAATGACATATGGTGATGTGGCGGCGAAACTATTAGCGCACAATGGTAGTGAGGACCGGACTCGGCCCTGAGTCCGGTCATGCTCCCTCGACGTGTCCGATTGAGAAAGTGCGGTTTTGGATGCTCTCTGGAAGTGACCGGACTCCGCAATGATGCAGCGTCTAGTCATTCCATCGATGTGTTAGGTCGCTGGGTTGGCGCCTCGAGTGAGGGCGCGAGCGGACGCTGGGCGGCTGCGTACGATCTCGGCGTGGTGCGTCCGATTGTTCATTTATTTGAGCGCGTGATCTAGTTGACCGTTGGGATCGGATGATGCACGTCTAAAGCTATGACACATGGCAGCGATCCCACGACCGGACGTAGGGGGCCGATCATTCGGTTGATCTGATCGGCGTGTCCGATCACCACGCAGTGACCTGCCCATGGTGCCCAATGGCTCTATTTCGAGGGGACGCCTATATAAGGCGTTTAGCCGGCTCTAACTCACTCTCTTGGCCATTTGCATTGGCATAGCAACCTTGTGAGCTTAGCCAAAGCCCTCCCACTTATATATGTCATTGATTCATCACCTTTGTGAGATTAGGAGTGAATCTAAGTGCATTGTTTGAGTGATTATATCTAGAGGCACTTGGCTACGGAATTCTCTTGTTACTCTTGGCGGTTGCCACCACCTAGATGGCTTAGAGCAGCGAGGATTGTCGAGTGGAGGATGGTGGTTGTCTCCACCTCTGATCGTGGTGATTGTGAGGGGTTCTTGACCTTTCCCCGGCGGAGAGCCAAAAGGTACTCTAGTGGATTGCTCGTGATTTGTGTGATCCTTATCTTGTGTTGGTTGTGCGGCACCCATTTGTGGGTTTGGCGTGTGATGCCAATTAGCGTGTGAACCTCCAAGTAAGTGAATCGCCACAATGGGGACTAGCTTGCCGGTAAGCAAGTGAACCTCGGAGGAAAAATAATTGTGTCTTGATTGTCTCCTTGGTATTCATTGATTGATCACTTGTCACAGCAGTATATCTCTCTACCACTTTCTTGTATTACATTGTGCCTTTACTTGTGTAGACCTTGTGGTAATTGAAACTAGTTAGTGTAGCTCTTAGTTGTAGTTCTCTTGCTAGCTTGCTCACCTAGGTGTAAATTAGTGACTTAGCCTTGTTATGATATACTAGAGATCATAGATTTTAGAATTGGGTAGGTGGCTTGCAATACAAGTGTAGTGCTAGCGCAAAAATTCGCTTCCCCATCTTATTTACTAATCACTTGCCTTAGTGTTGTTGTAGAATTTTTCTTAATAGGCTATTCATCCCCCTCTAGCCATTAGGACCTTTCAATATGGCACTGCTCGACTCGAGGCCGCAACCATTGGTTGGTTTGGGCGCTACCGATCGTCGCGCGTGTGGAGTTTCCACCGACTAACTCGGTCAGGGGAAACGGTCCACCGACTAACTCGGCCAGGGGAAACGGTCTTTGACCTCGTACCCCATCGTAATGGCTCGGGCTAGAGATCACTTAATTCCAACAAATAGAACTCGTAGGCTAGACTAGGAGGCCCTAGGCTATTCTCCTCATAACCTTAAAGATCTAGATATGCCATTCACAAAAAATGAACTGCTTCACATTATCAAGGAGTTATTGGCAGAAAAGGGCCTGGACCGGATGGTTATATTGGTTTGTTCTATAAAAAGTGTTGGGACATAATCAAGTGTGATCTACTTGAGGCGATAATGGGCTTCTACAGTCACAAGACATCAAAAATGCATTTGCTCAATGAAGCCAACATTGTTCTACTACCCAAAAAATAAGTGCCGACGGTTATCTCTGATTATAGACCAATCTGCCTCATGAATAGCCTCACCAAAGTGATTACAAAAATCCTTGTGACCTGTTTGGCTCTACACATGGATGAATTAGTACTTTTAGAAAGATGGCAAGAGTTTTGCTAGATTTTTATTAGACAAGTAAAAGAAAAAAACAAGACAAACAATTATAGAGACCACTGAGGGAAGGGGTCGTTGTTAGATAATCTACTGCTTCCTTGTAATGCATGGCAGGGGAAGGCGGCGCTGAAAAAGACCCCTTGTTGTGGTACTATAGCCGCTATAGAGGCAGGACCCCTGTCCAGAAGTAGTGCCAAGCACTGCATCCGGAGTGCCGAGCACTCCAGGTGCTCTACCGAGCACTTTGGCGGAACAGGGAACTCCATCGACGCCGATCGAGTTCGCCTCACCTCCAAGTGACATCACTGAGTTCGTGGATGTCTTCCACGAAGGTGAGGAGGTGTGGTTCTGCAGGCTAGATGACCTCATCGGTGGCACAGGGCCCTCAGGTCTGGCGGGTAGGCTGCTCAACGACCCTAAGCTACTACTCGTTAGTGCTGAGGAACCACCCACATTCGCGCTAGCCGAGCGTGATGGAAACTGGCGACGGGTGATGCTGGAGGAGATGAAGGCGATCGAGGAAAATGAGACTTGGTAGCTCGTCGATCCACCTCCAGGATGCTATCCGATCAACCTAGAGTGGGTGTACAAGGTCAAGCGGGACGAGCATGGCACCATTGTCAAGCACAAGGCACGCCTCGTGGCCCGAGGCTTTGTATAGCGCGAGGGCATCGACTTCGAGGAAGTCTTTGCGTCGGTAGCACGCATGGAGTCTGTCCGTTTGCTACTGGCTTTGGCAGCAGCAAAGGACTGATACGTCCATCACCCGAACGTTAAATTGGCCTTCCTCAATGGCGAGCTGGCAGAGATGGTCTTCATCAGGCAACCTCCAGGTTTTGTCGTCAAGGGAGAGGAGCACAGGGTGCTCTGACTGCGCAAGGCGCTCTACGGGCTACGGTAGGCCCCACGAGCGTGGAACGCCAAGCTTGACGCCATGATGGGCTAGCTTGGGTTCAAGAGGTGCGCAACCGAGCATGCTCTCTACACGCGGCGACGGGGGAAGGAGGAGCTCATCGTCGGCGTGTATGTGGATGACTTGATTGTCACCGGCGCGCGCATGGAGGACATCAACAGCTTCAAGCGTGAGATGGCCGCTCGTTTTTTAATTAGCGATCTCGGGGCACTCACCTACTACCTCAGCATCGAGATGAGACAGGGGAGGGAGGTACTCACGCTCGGTCAGAGCGCGTACGCCTCAAAGCTGTTGGAGCGGAGCGGCATGGTTGAGTGCAAGCCATGCGTGACTCCAATGAAGGAGCGGCTGAAGCTGACGAAGGCCAGCACCGCGGCAAAGGTGGATGCAACACTCTATCAGAGTATCATTGGCGGTCTGTGCTACCTAGTCCACATGAGGCCGGATATTGCGTTCGCCATGGGCTACGTCAGTCGCTTCATGGAGGATCCTAGAGAGGATCACTGGGCTGCAGTGAAGCGGCTACTTCGCTACATCAAGGGGACGGTGGATCATGGGATCATCTTCCCCAAGACCGGCGGAAGTAGGCTGCAGCTCACTGTATTCAGCGATGCAGACATGGCGGAGGGCATCGACGAACGATGGAGCACCTCTGGCATGCTCGTCTTCCTCGGGTCGGCTCCAATTTTATAGCTATAGCTAAAACAGAAGGTGGTGGCGCTATCTACGTGCGAGGCAGAGTGCGTAGCGGTGGACACAGCAGCGTGCCAAGTTGTGTGGCTACGTCGGCTACTGGGTGAGCTGACCGGCGTGGAAGCTCACCCACCAGCACTGATGGTGGACAACCAGCCCACCATCGCCCCCGCGAAGAATCCGGTTCTGCACGACCGGAGCAAACACATCAACGTGAAGTTCCACTTCCTCAGGGACTGTGTTGATGGAGGGCAGATCGTCATCGAGTTCGTCGAAACTGGTCGGCAACTCACGGATGTCCTCACCAAGCCGCTCGGACGTCTTCGACTCACGGAGCTGAAGGAGATGATCGGCATGGAAGGGGTACAAGGGATAGTAGTAGGATTATGGGAAGATTGTTAGATAATCTACTGCTTCCTTGTAACGCACGGCAGGGGAAGGCGGCGCCAAAAAAGGTTCCCAGCTATGGTACTATAGCCGCTGTAGAGGCAGGCACCGAAAGACTCACCTGCCGTATTGTAGCCACATGCATGGAGAGGTGCAAAAGTCAATCCTGCTGTGTTATCTAGTTACTGTCACGGCATGTACACTGTACTAGGACTAGATTGATAGAGTTGTATAAATAGGATACCACTGCAACTCAGTAAAGATAGAGTTCATATTTACCATCTCCCATACAGAGCTCCGGCCAATGCTGTTATCTCTGCTATGTGTGAATGCTCTATTTTCCCTCTCTTCTTGTAACTCTGACCATAGTGTGTGGAAGGACAACGTCTGTTGTGGTCGGCACGGCTAGTGGGTACTCGGCAACACTAACGGGTGCTCGGCAAGACTGATGAGTGGTCCACTCATCTGAGCCGGTGATCCTGTGGGCCAACAACCGTCACCACTGCAACCCCCCCCAAAAAAAAAACACTCCAAACTAAGAAAACAACAACTTCAGGAAGAGGCCCCTGAAAAACAACTAAACAGGGACAACGAAAGGGAAACAACTAAACATCTAAACTTGCTCCGCATTAGATCTCGTTGCCAACCGATATTGCTGTATATCCTCCTTGCATAAAAGAGCCACTTGTCTTGGCTGTAACAATTTGCTTTGAATGAATGAAATAGTATCGCAGGCACAAAATGCATTTATTAAGCGGAGATGCATTCATAATAATTTTCTATAGGTCCAAAGGGCAATACAATTGCTTCACAAGAAAAAACAACCATCGTTTTTTCATCAAATTGGACGTACCAATTGGCGTGACTGGATATCAGATTTGTTTAGATCATCTTCTTCCAAAATCTTCATAAATGGCGCACCAAGTCAAAGCATACCACATGCTAGAGGTCTCAGACAAGGCGACCTATTGTCGCCACTACTATTTATCCTAGCCATCGATCCATTGCAAAGAATCATTGAACGCGCGGCACAAAATGGTTTATTTCAACCTGTTCTTCCTAAAGCAGCAAACCTAAGATGTTATCTTTACGCTGATGTTGCGGCACTCTTTTCAAAACCCTCTTCTCGGGAATTGTTGAATTTACCGAAAATCCTATAGTTCTTCGAGGATTTGCTCTGGCCTGCAAGTAAACATGAGCAAAACTGAAATTTTCCCTATAAGGTTGCAGCCCAACGAAGTACATAGTCTCATCCAAAACTTTCCTGGCAGAATATCTTCCTTCCCAGGCAAATATCTAGGCTTGCCCCTGCATACGAGAAAACTAAGGAAAATTGAGGTCCAACCATTGATCGGCAAAATAGGCGCAAGGTTGCCGGGGTGGAAAGGGAAATTTCTCTCATCTTCCAGGAGGGAAGTTTTAGTCAAAACTCTGCTCTTGTCGCTACCGATTTATCACCTGACTGTCTTCCAAACATAAAAGTGGCTGCTGAAAAAGATTGACCAGATTCGTCGTAGCTTCCTGTGGCGAGGAAGAGACACCGAACAAAGTTTCCGGAGGACATTCGCTCGTTAATTGGCCAGTAACTCGCTCGCCCAAAAATAAAGGAGGTCTGGGGTCCTAGATTTGGAGAGATTTACTAGAGCTCTCAGATTACGATAGTTATGGTATCAATGGAAACAACCCGAACGGGCGTGGAGCAATCTCGAAGTGCCCTGCGATGCATTGGACCGAGATCTTTTTAATACATCAATGGTGGTGTCAATAGGTAATGGGAAGAAAGCTCTCTTCTGGACATCGAGCTGGTTAAATGGAACAGCGGCGAAGTCAATCGCGCCAAGTCTATATCGAAAGTCCAAAAGAAAGAAAGATCATGGGTCATCAAGGGCTATCGAACCGCAAATGGATAGATCATATTTTCCCTCCGACATGAACTGAAGAAGTAAGAGAGTTTGTCAATCTCTAGGAGGCCATTTCGGCAGTACAAATCAATGATGCGATAGAAGATGAGTTGGAGGTGGACAGCAGATGGGAATACTCTACAAAAAGCGCTTACCTCATTCAGTTCACTGGAAGATTCTCTAAAATCAAAATCATGACCATTTGGAAGGCCAGAGCTGAACCCAAATGCCGCTTCTTTGCATGGACCCTTCTGCATAAAATGATTCTCACGGCAAATAATCTGCTCAAAAGGGGATGGACTGATGAGACGAACCGCAGACTATGTGGAAATGATCTTGAAACACCTGTGCCCTTATGCAAATATTGCCCTTTCACTGAGGAAGTATGGGAGAACCTAAAACAATGGCTTCAATTAACAGCGATTCAGTCGGTAAACACAGCTGGCTCTCTTCACTCTTTCTGGTGGAGACGCAGAGGCAAGTTTGATAAGAAAGGGAGGAGAAATGTGTATGGTATCTTCATCTATTTTTTGTGGAATATTTGGGAGGAGAGAAATAGGAGGCAATTCCAACACAAAGCTCTCAACTCAACTCAAGTGGCTATCCTTTGCAAAGATGATATTTCGCAACATAGGCTTGCCATGGCGCCAAGGACAGCTGCTGCTGAAACCAGCGGTGGATCTATGAAAAAATTGAGGGGGGGGGGCTGAACAACACATACCTCCTCCGATCGCTGCTCGATCTTAAGTCTCGGTTCACCTACACTATAGAACTTTCTTTCATGCTCCATAAAAGTTCAACTGCTCCGGTCTGGGTACTCCCATGAAACTTCAAGATCTTTAGGGTCGCTGTTTCAGTTTTATGCTTTTCTCTCTTGTAGCTTAGCTCGTTTTGTGTTTTCAGTAGCTTAGCTCTGGGTTGTGGACTTGTGTTAGCTTTTTTGAAATGGTTTACGGTTTGTAAATACTTGTAAATCTCCTTTTTTTTATTTTCTATCGTCTAATAAAATATACCGAAAAGCTTTTGCCGTCCATTCTATAAAAAAACACATTGTATGGTGACCTGTGTGCGACGTCGAGCTTTGAAAAGCACGACTACCAAAGAAGGATGTAGCAAATTGCCCAAATTTGGCTTGGTGTCTTTCGAAGTGTAATGTTATCAATCTATCTCTACTATACAAAGAAAACGGTGTAATTTGTAAAATCCAACGCCTTAAAGGCAGGTAATGATGAAAAATTTAGGTGGGAATCCTCTACCTACCCCCCCCAGGGACCTTTAAAAAAACAGGTTTACGTGTTGCCTGCCTGATGGATGGACGAAAGTGAAGGCCAGGTCACACGTGGTTCAGAGCCCCTTGATCGTGAAGAGACCACTGTTTTTTTTTATTTCCAAAGTCCAGACACGTAAATAATGATGCACAAACACTGTCTCAACCTTACAAAAGCACACCCACCCTATCTTATGATGGAGCACCTTCTTTTCTTTTCGGAAAACTTACAAGCATTTCCGAGGCATTAAGTCAATACGCAGGTGGCTCGTTATTAGCGGTTATATATATTGCGCCTACTATAGAAAAATGATTATATGTAAATATGTGCGTGATGACTTCGTTAATCTCGGGATCTATTAGCTTAGTCTTAGTTTTTAAGAAATGCACGTAGTGCGTGTGCGTTTTATAGGGTTTTGGTAACTTCCTATGAGTATGTGTGCTGTGATTAATAAAAAAACTATTTTTTTCTAAAAAAACAAAACTTATATTTCTTGCATTCTGATATCTGATTTGGGATGAAACCTTTGTGCTATTGGGCTCAAAGAAACCATGGTCAACTCTCAACTCTAGATGAGTTCAGATGGGCTTTGTTTGGTCCGTCTCCTTATGCCCTCAAGAAACGCTTCCATGTAGGCCTTTTTCTCGAATCCCAAACAAAGTTTATCGTCTGAGAGACATACTAGTAACTTGCTACTACTCCTGATAGGGCCCGTTGAGATTCGGCCTAGTTGTCCCAAACTCGTGGAAGCGAATTGTCAAAAATGAAAGTACGAAACAAATATGCTCACATTGAACTTGTGCAACAAACTACTGACATCAAAGCTTATGCATTGACTGACGAAGTAGCCCAAACCGTAAACGAGAAAGGGAGGGCGTGATTCGACTACACCTGTATTGCTTCTCGTGCTTTCAGACTTTCAGCATCCTGTGTTTGTCCTTTTTTTTTGGCATCCTGTGTTTGTCCTTTGCTTTTCCTGGAAAGCGAAGGGAAATGCGCGCGTACCGGTCCACAAACAACAAACTCCAGATGGCCGCCTCCAGCTAGGAGGCTGGGACCATCAGTGTCCAAGTCTCGAGTCTGTATTCTGGAAGTCTACGTGCCATTCGCAGATTGCACTGAAGGACGCCTCCAGCAGCTAGGAGAGATCTCGAGCCAAGTCTACGTGCCATTCGCAGATTGCACTGAAGGACGGCGGTAGAAAGTTACGGCAGATTGCTGGACTGACACAACGCACGCCTGCACTGCACGCCGTACGTGTGATATGGCAAGGCAGCCACATTGGCCGGCGTCCCTGCGACGGCGACCCCCTGACCTGACCGGAGGTCAGAGGTTGTTTGTTTCGCGAAGGCCGGACAGCAAAGCGCGGAACGACGAGGGCCACACGCCCACACCAAATCAGTGAAATCACCCATCATTCCGGAGGAAGGCGGGAATGCATGGCGTTAGATCCTCAGAAGTGACGAAGCGCCAAGAATCGATCGATCAACCCGGAACACCATTTGACGTCATGCAGTAGGCAAGCAACCATGTTGGCTGGCCCGATTCAACAACTTGCTCGCGGCACGTGTGCATGCTCCTGCCAAGTTACGGATTACCGGACAAAGTCAGGCCTGTAACGTGTAGGAGCAATCATACGCCGCCGAAGCGTCGATACGAGCATTTGATATTTCCAAATTCCAAGTCAGTATCCGTGCGCCGTGACGCAACACAATTCTCGGTGGCGATGGCGCCTGACGCCTGACGGCACGCATGTGCAACAAGAATAACTGAGCCACACAGCTGGAGAACACGCTCGCAAAGCAACCCACACAACCAAAGGGTAAAGCAAGACTTCCCTGCAACGACCATGAAATACATAACGTCCCGGGCCACGACACGACGAGTTCGCCACCCCGTGATGGGCATGGGTCTTGATATCGGTCAGACACAGACGGTGCTCGCTCGTGTCAAGCCGTTGGAGCAGGTCGAGAATGCACCTGTTCGACCGCCCGGCTCCGGGCCGGCCGGGCCGCACAGGCATGACCCATCACATGGTTGCATCTCGGGAAGGCGCCGCCTGCAGTCGTAGCGCCGAACGGACTCACTGGTCGCGGTCGCTGCGGCGCATTGATGGACCGGTCGCTGCGCCTCCTCACGTCCTCGCCGCTCGCCCAATCGCCAGCCCGATCCTGATCGAGTGATCTGACCCGCCGCGCCCGTCGGCCCACGAACAGCACAACGTCGTCGCGTGCGTTGGATATATGGCAGCGTCGTCCTGTCCGTGGAAAAGTCCGTGTCGGGGCCGGGCAAATGCCGGCCGACTTGTCCGGATAAGACCTGCAGGTGAACGCTTGTCGCTGTGACTGTGAGGCCGCGCGCGGGCAGGTCGCCCCGTGCACCAACCGCTGCCGCCTCTTCATCCAGGCAAGGGCTGGATTCAGGCGGGCCGGGGGCGCGACCGATCGTGGCAGAGGCGCGAGGCGAGACACGCCAGGGCGGATGCGTCGGCATCGACGTCCCGACCGCATGTCTTATCCGGTTTCAGGGCCAGGGACCGTGCTTATCTGGACGCCAACTTGGCATCCGCGTTACCACTCTTCAAGAAAGATCAGATCTTTCCTCAAAAAGAAAAGAAAGAAAGATCAGATCATGCAAATGGAGCCTGCCCCAGTTGGGCATTGCTATCTGATATGGCACGTCGACGACACGTTACGGCTGAAACGTTCCACTAGGACACTTGAACCTGCCTGTGAGTTTTTTAGAAACATCTTATTATTATGTATATATGATGTGCCTACGTGTACATGGTCGGGATGAACTCACTGCCGTATTACTTTTCGTTTTGTAACAACAGTTGCGTTTCTGTGTTCCCCCAGTTTCCCGCGCCTATAAAAGCAGCCAACCTCACTCTTCAGGAAAGCAAGCGATCGAACGGCACGGCTGCAAAGCGTAAGCACGGTAGGTTGCTGACGAATTTTCTCCTGCCATGGATCCGCGACGCGCCAGCTGGGAGGAGAGCTCGACGGAGGACGTCACGAGGCCACTGCTGCTGCCCGTGCACGGTGACAGGCCTGCGGCTGCGGGACGCCGCTCTTGCTCCGCGCTCACGTCCGTGCTCGCCAACAAGTACCTGGCGGTGGCGGCGGGCCCGCTGGCCTGCGCGCTGATCTGCGCGCTGGGAGACCTCGGCGGGCACCCCGCGGCGCGCAACATGCTTGGCGTGCTGGCGTGGGTGTTCCTGTGGTGGATCACGGACGCCGTGCCGCTCGGCGTCGCGTCCATGGCGCCGCTGTTCCTCTTCCCCGCGTTCGGCATCTCCTCCGCCGACGCCGTCGCGAAGGCCTACATGGACGATGTCATCTCCCTCGTCCTCGGAAGCTTCATCCTCGCTCTCGCCATCGAGCACTACGGCATCCACCGCCGCCTTGCCCTCAACGTACGTGCCCGCGTGCCGCGCGCGCGACTCAAGTTTCGAACGCGGCCAAACAAGACAAAACAAAACAAAATAAAAAAAAAAGGACTAACGCTGTGTAGCTCGTTCCGACGCGCAGATCACGTCTCTGTTCTGCGGTGACCCGGTGAAGCCGCACCTGCTGCTCCTCGGCATCTGCGGCACGACCGTATTCATCAGCATGTGGATCCACAACACGCCGTGCACCGTGATGATGATGCAGGTGGCGACGGGGATCCTGCAGCGGTTCCCGCGCGACCAGCTGGAGGGCGGCGGCGCCGACGCCCGGGAGCTCCAGCGCTTCTCCAAGGCGCTGGTGCTCGGCATCATGTACGCGTCGACCATCGGCGGGATGGCCACGCTGACGGGCACGGGCGCCAACATCATCCTGGTGGGGATGTGGTCCACCTACTTCCCGGAGCAGCGGCCCATCACCTTCAGCTCCTGGATGTCCTTCGGGCTCCCCTTGACGCTCGTCCTGTTCGTGGCGCTCTGGGTCACGCTGTGCCTCAAGTACTGCACCAAGAACACGGGGAGGGTGCTCTCTGCTTACCTCGACAGGAATCACCTCAGAAGAGAGCTCAGCTTGATGGGTACGTTTTCCTTCTGACGGTCTCTAGAATATTCTGAAAATGAGCTTCACAATGGCTTGAATTGCTTCTTTTGACAGTTATTTCTGTTTTCTGATGTGGTCTCCATCTTGAACTGTGACAGGTCCGATGGCATTTGCAGAGAAGATGGTTTTGGCCGTCTTTGGGGTAAGTTGCATGCATGCATTTATGGTTTCTGTGCCAATTCAGGTTTTGGATAGCATGAGCCTCACTCAAACAATCAATGGCCAATTCTTGCAGGCTCTCATTGTCCTATGGATGACCAGGAGCCTGACGGACGACATCCCTGGGTGGGCAGTCCTCTTCGACGGCAGAGTTGGTGACGGAACAGTCACTGTAAGTGCACAAAACCCGCACCCTTCTTGACCATTCTTCAGTGACGACTTGCCGCGTGGGCTCACCTGACAGCAACTTGCAACAATTCAACCTAGATCATGATGACAACGCTGCTGTTCATCATCCCAAGCGGCAAGAACGACGGCGAGAAGCTCATGGACTGGGGCAAGTGCCGGACGCTGCAGTGGCATATCATCCTGCTCCTCGGCGCAGGCTTCGCCATCGCCGACGGGTTCAAGTCGAGCGGCCTCACCGACATACTCTCCTCGGGGCTGGGTTTCCTGAAGGGTGCGCCGGCGCTGGCCATCGCGCCCGTGGCCTGCATCTTCAGCGGCCTTATCACGGAGTTCACCTCCGACGACGCCACCACCACGCTGGTGCTGCCGCTGCTCGCCGAGCTGGGCAAGTCCATCGGCGTGCACCCGCTTCTGCTCATGGTCCCCGGCACCGTCGGCGCGCAGCTGTCATACCTGCTGCCCACCGCAACGCCAGGGAACGTCGTCGGGTTCGGCACCGGGTACATCACCATCAAGGACATGGTGATCACTGGCATGCCAATAAAACTCGTCGGCATTGCAGCTCTCACGATATTACTGCCAACGCTAGGTAAAGTACTCCCTCCGTCCCAAAATAGAAGTTATTCTCGTCTTCCAAGAAATCAACTTTTTTAAACTTTAACCAATTGTATATAAAAAATATTAATATTTATAATATATAATTAGTACCGTTAGATAGATCGTTGAATATACTTTCATAATAAATTTATTTAGAGATACAAATGTTGTACGTATTTCGTATAAATCTAGTCAAAGTTGAACAAGTTTGATCGGCACACATTCCATAACGTTCTTCTTTTTTGGGACGGAGGGAGTATAAAACTGCCAACTCCTGCACTGCACGATTGTAGACTCTGTCGGTAGAAAAGTTCAGTTTTGTGCTTATTTCTTACCTTCTTTGTTATGCAGGTTCTCTGGTTTTTGGCATGGATTCGAAAATGTAGGAACTTGGACGGCCTACATTTCTCAGGCTCATTTTGATACGTGGGATTTATTTCTAATCGTGCAGGAATTGAGCCGGCTCCTATGAATTGAACTCTTGCAAATTTTAGGACGTGTTCGTTTGAAAGATTTCACTATGTAGATTGTAGTCTGTCTTTTTTAGATATATAAAGAGACTGTAGGCTGTCTAGACGTTAGTCTAGTACTTGTAGAACGTTCAGGCTGTACAGTTTGTCAGTTACTCAGTTTCATTGCCTCAAGAAGAAAATGAGGTTGTATTGTATTGATTGTATTCCTTGCTTCAGCTCTGAGTTTTTTTTAGAAAAGAGAATATATTAATATCTCAGCTTCCAGCTCCGAGTTAGAAGAGAGATTTGTACGCAAATGATTTCATATGTACAGATGAGATTTATATGGCTTATCTCCCTGACTTGCAGTGCAGTACATTCCAAACAATGCCTTTTTCAATTGGAACCTTTCTGTGTCAGCTTGCTAATTCCAGAAATGGCAAGAACGTTATCCTGCTTAGCAAGTTAACAGTCAGCAGAGTAATCTTATCCATTCCCCAGATCCACATACAAAGCTGACGGCCATATACAGAGGATATTCTTGTGTTCTGCTGGTTATAACTATGGGTTCGATCCCTCTCAAGTTTCGTTCGTCTAGACGTGTTGCTCAAAGTTGCTGGGGTAGTTCTTCAGTTCTATTGCTTTGTTGTTGTTTTTTTTACCCTTCGCGGTGGTTGTTGATACGTTGTACTGTTCAATCTGAACTTCTTCTCGTTTTTAATATAATCAGCAGCTCTGTTGTCTGATTCGTTTAAAAAAACAAAAAGTGTTTCTTTGCACCGGACAGAGAAAGTCTTAGGCTAGCCCCAACACGACATCGTGTAGTGCTGTCTCAGGCTCCACATATGCTCCGGCTCTCCATGTCACTTGGAATGGTAGTCTCGCAGATGAGCAGAAGCTTGCAAAGGCAGCGTGCTCTCATCTGACAAAAAGTTGAGCCAACAACTGAAGCGTGGGCAGGGAGAGAAAAAACTGCAAGATGATGTTCGCCACGTTCGCTTGAGTTATAAGCCGTATTTTTTCAGACAACGAACAGTATCATTCTCTCACAACAAATTAACCAACAGTACTTTCAGTCATGGCTTATCAGCCAAGCGAAGATGACAGTTGTGTTCTCAAGGATCACCCTTGGTCATGCTAGTAGACAAAAATATCCACAGGCGGAGTACAAGATAGGCAAGCCCACGAATACATCAGAAAGATGGGCGAATAGGAGGCCTCGTTAGTTGATGTGGATTGACTGTCGGTGCTGACGCGCCATCCGTGCATGCTCAAAGTGATCCTAGGAGTTATGTTACTAAGTGAAATCCTCCCAAATCACCTGTTAGTGCCGACGGACTGTTTGTCCGTGACATAGTGATCCTATGTTTCATTTGGCTAAGTATTCTTAGAGCAAAAACAGCTAAGTGGTGTTCTAGTGGGCATTCCAGTGGTACACACGGACTGTCCGTGGGAACCATACAGAGACAAGTTGGCTCTGTTGCAAGGATTTGGATCGTTCAGTGGTTCTGGTGAACTGTTCGTTAGTGCACATTTGGCACTTTAAAATACAAATCCGGAGGGGCTAAGTGTAGAAGTTTATGTTTCATGCTAAGTTTTTGTGCTAGGGTGTTTCTAGGGTCCTTTGGAGTCCATCTAGCAAGGTGTACTGTGTAGTCTATGCCTAGGTGTAGTTCTAGGTCATCCATGGTGATTTCTAGGTGTGGGGCTAACTATGTGGATCCAAAGTGAAAGGATCAAGATGCCTAAGAAAAGGATGAATTGGACTAATTCTAATTTTTTTTACAATAATTAAATCCTATGGTTAGCCCAATTAACCCATTGTGCCTAGAAAGTGTTTCTAATTGTTCTACCGCACAAAAAGACTTGCAACCTAAGTTCCAATCCTACTCTAGCATGGCAATTCTATGAATGTAACAATAAGAATTGAATTGCTCAAAGTAAATGCTCAAAGTAAATACTCAAAGTAAGTGCTCAATGTAAATAGAGAAGAAGAGGAAACGCGGTGATGTTTTGCTGAGGTATCGGAGAGTCGCCACTCCCCACTAGTCCTCGTTGGAGCACCCGCACAAGGGTGTATCTCCCCCTTGATTCGCGCAAGGATCAAGTGCTCTCTACGGGTTGATTCTTTGACACTCCGTCGCGGTGAATCACCCACAACCGCTCACAACTTGAGTTGGGTCATCCACAAGCTCTCTGGATGATCACCAAGCTCCCAATCACCATCAAGCTGTCTAGGTGATGGCGATCACCAAGAGTAACAAGCACGAACTCTCACTTGACCACGACAAGCCTAGGGAGAAAGATGGATGCACACTTTGCTACTCTTGATCTCACTAATGAGGGCTCTCTTTGGGATTCTCAAATCTCAATCACCTCACTAGGACCTTGCTCTTCTTGGCACTCACAAACGTGTTTCTCAGCTGTTGGAATGAGCAAAAGTGACTCCACACATGAGTGGAGCTTCTATTTATAACAAGGGCTGAAAAACGAACCGTTATGTGCCTCAGCGGGGTGACCGGACGCTCCGGTCATGTTGACCGGACGCTCCGGTCAGTTCAACTGGCACATCAGTGTTTAAGTGTTGATCGGACGCGGGCAAGGTCCGATCACCACTGACCGGACGCGTCCGGTCGCAAATACTGGAACCTTACTGTACTTGACCAGACGCTGAACCCCCAGGGTCCGGTCAGTACTGACCGGACGCGTCCGGTCGTAGAATTCCTTCTCTAAAACCTTACTGGAGTCGACCGGACGCTGGTCCTCAGCGTCCAGTCACTCGACCACTCAGCGTCCGGTCACGCTAGACGCAATCTCCTTGGTCAAATGAACTGACCGGACCCTGCGGCCAGCGTCCGGTCGCACCGGAGCCAGCGTCCGGTCAGTATTTGACCCTCCATTCACTTCCAACTCTCGATCATATGTGAATGAAGTTTGCTCCATAGGATCTAAGGGCTTTGTTGGAGCTACCTAGTGCTAGACTTAGCAAGTGTGCACCACACCTAACTCACTAGACTCACCTAGGTCAAGCTACCCGTCCATACCCCCCTAATAGTACGGCCAAAGGAAAAAACAAAGTCCTAAACTACTCTAAGTGTCTCTCCAACTCCAATCGACACTTAGAACTAGTCATCCTTAACCTTGTCGTCCATCCTTTGAAAACCAAAACAATTTTCATCGTAGGGGCATGACATCCATGATAGCCCTATCGATCTCCACTACCATGATCTAACTTAATTACCTCTACAAAACACATGTTAGTCATAGTAATCTTGTATTGTCATTAATCACCGAAACCCAACAAGGGGCCTAGATGCTTTCACAAAGGATTGCATGGCTGATTTAAGGTAAGATTCACCTACCTTAGGCCAAGATGTGGTTGTGGAAATCAACCTTGATGGATGGATTGGTTCCTTCTTCTTGCTTGTCCTCTTTCCTTGCTTTGCCACCAATGCAAGGGGATGAGAGCACTCCTTGGATTGATCGTCGGTGCTGACGGGCCATCCGTGCATGCTCAAAGTGATCCTAGGAGTTATGTTACTAAGTGAAATCCTCCCAAATCACCTGTTAGTGCCGATGGACCGTGTGTCCGAGACATAGTGATCCTATGTTTCATTTGGCTAAGTATTCTTATAGCAAAAAAACAGCTAAATGGTGTTCTAGTGGGCATTCCAGTGGTACACACGGACTGTCCGTGGGAACCATGTAGAGACAAGTTGGCTCTGTTGCAAAGATTTGGATCGTTCAGTGGTTCTGGTGAACTGTTCGTTAGTGCACATTTGGCACTTTAAAATACAAATCCGGAGGGGCTAAGTGTAGATCGAGTTTCTGCTTCATGCTAAGTTTTTGTGCTAGGGTGTTTCTAGAGTCCTTTGGAGTCCATCTAGCAAGGTGTACTATGTAGTCTATGCCTAGGTGTAGCTCTAGGCATAGATGGCCAACGGGTCGGCCCGATCCGGCATGGCATGGGCCCGTGCTAGGCACGGCTTGATAGGGCACGACACGGAAGGGCCCATCGGGCCACCGGGCTATGCCGCACCAAACCATCATGCCTGGCCAACGGCCCAGGCACGGCCTGTCGGGCCAATTTCTGTGCCGGGCCGGCCCGATGAGCCCGGCCTTTTAAGCAGATTGGGCCAGCCCGAGGTCCACCAAATGCGACAAAGAGGACGGGGAGGCAAGGAGTGGAGGTGGCGGTAGCCGCCGGTGAGCTCCCCCCTGGGTTGCTTGATGCCGGATCCGGCGAAGTAGCTGGCGGAGGAGGCGAGTCCGGCGAAGTAGCGACCGGATCGAGGGCGTAGAAGGCCGGATCAAGGCCGCTCCGCTCGAAGCCGCTGTAGTGGGACGCGGAGGAGGTGGCTAGATGCACGGGGGGTCATGGAGGAGGCGGTTGTTGCCATGCTCGACGCCGGCGCTACTGTCATGCTAGACTTCAGCGTTGTCGAGGGACAGGAAGGAGCCGAGGATGAGCAGGGTTTGTGCCGCGGAGGGGATGGAGGCCGCTCTTCTTGAAGCCGTGAGGGCGGCGCGGAGGAGGCGGCCAGAGTCAGACATGTGGGGGCCATGGAGGCGGCGGCTGCCGCCGCACTTGACGTTGTCGCGTGGTGGAGGTGGAGCTCTAGAGGCGGCGGCATGGGGATGGGGGAGGAGGAGTGGAGTGGAGGTGGAGGCGGCGGCGTGTCCGGGGATTGAGCACGCGGTGTCGGTTGCCACGTGCCCACACCTGGCCAGCGAACGAAGAGAGGGAGCAAGGGAGAAGAGCGATGCCACGAGTGGAGAGCGGGGAGGGAGGGGAGGAGTGAGCGCTACGGGATGGGAAAGGTGTTAGGGTTCAGGGGCTGGGGGCGGTGCTAGCAGGCCGACTGGCCAGGCCGCCAGCGGGCCTCTAGCTCCAAAGCGGGCCATGCCATGCCGACCCACGTGCCTAGGGTAAGGCGATCTGCTCCTCCGGGCTATGCCAGCCTAGGTCCGCTAGCCACCGAGCTGGGCCGGGCCAAAAAGGGCCTCGGGCTTGGGCTGCATGGCCATATATAGCTCTAGGTCATCGATGGTGATTTCTAGGTATGGAGCTAACTATGTGGATGCAAAGGATTGCATGGCTGATTTAAGGTGAGATTCACCTACCTTAGGCCAAGATGTGGTTGTGGAAATCAACCTTGATGGATGGATGGGTTCCTTCTTCTTGCTTGTCCTCTTTCCTTGCTTCGCTACCAATGCAAGGGGATGAGAGCACTCCTTGGATTGACCGTCGGTGCTGACGGGCCATCCGTGCATGCTCAAAGTGATCCTAAGAGTTATGTTACTAAGTGAAATCCTCCCAAATCACCTGTTAGTGCCAATGAATTGTGTGTCCGTGACATAGTGATCCTATGTTTCATTTGGCTAAGTGTTCTTAGAGCAAAATAGCTAAATGGTGTTCTAGTGGGCATTCCAGTGGTACACACAGACTGTCCGTGGGAACCATGTAGAGACAAGTTGACTCTGTTGCAAAGATTTGGATCGTTCAGTGGTTCAGGTGAACTGTTTGTTAGTGCACATTTGGCACTTTAAAATACAAATCCAGAGGGGCTAAGTGTAGATCGAGTTTCTGCTTCATGCTAAGTTTTTGTGCTAGGGTGTTTCTAGAGTCCTTTGGAGTCCATCTAGCAAGGTGTACTGTGTAGTCTATGCCTAGGTGTAGCTCTAGGCATAGATGGCCAATGGGCCGGTCCGGTCCGGCATGGCACGGGCCCGTACTAGGCACGGCCCGATAGGGCATGTCACGGAAGGGCCCATCGGGCCACCGGGCCATGCCGCACCAGTCCATCGTGCCTGGCCGATGGCCTAGGCATGGCCTGTCAGTCAATTTTTCGTGCTGGGCCGGCCCGATGAGCCTGGCCTTTTTAGCAGATCGGGCCAGCCCGAGGCCCACCAAATGTGATAGAGAGGACAGAGAGGCGAGGAGTGGAGGTGGCGGTGGCCGCCAGCGAGCTCGCCCTTGGGTCGCTTGATGCCAATCCGACGAAGTAGCTGGCGGAGGAGGCGAGTTCGGCGAAGTAGCAGCCGGATCGAGGGCGTAGAAGGCCGGATCAAGGCCGCTCCGCTCGAAGCCGCTGCAAGGGGACACGGAGGATGTGGCCAAACGCGCGGGGGTTGTGGAGGAGGCGGCTATTGCCGTGCTCGACGCTGGCGCTGCTGTCGCGCTGGACTTCAGCGTTGTCGAGGGACAAGAAGGAGCCGAGGAGGAGCAGGGTTGGCGCCATGGAGGGGATGGAGATTGCTCTGCTCGAAGCCATGCGGGGGGTGCGGAGGAGGCGGCCAGAGCCAGACACGCCAGGGGCCATGGAGGCGGCGGCCGCCGCCGCACTCGACGTCGTCGTGTGGTGGAGGTGGAGCTCTAGATGCGGCTGTATGGGGATGGGGGAGGTGGAGTGGAGTGGAGGTGGAGGCGGCGGTGTGGCCGGGATTGAGCACGCAGTGCCAGCTGCCATGCGCCCACACCTGGCCGGCGAATGAAGAGAGGGAGCAAGGGAGAAGAGCGATGCCACGAGTGGGGAGCGGGGAGGGAGGGGAGGGGAGGAGCTTTGGCATGGGGAGGCCGGGAGGGGGATGCGCGGGGGGATGGGAAGGGTGTTAGGGTTCAGGGGGTGGGGGCGGTGCTAGCAGGCCGACTAGCCGGGCCGCCAGCGGCCCTCTGGCTCCGGAGCAAGCCGTGCCGTGCCGACCCACATGCCTGGGGTAAGGCGGTCTGCTCCTCCGGCCAGGCTTGGGCCAGGCCAAAAAAGGTCCTCGGGCCGGGCCAACGGGCTCGGGCTGCATGGCCATATATAGCTCTAGGTCATCAATGGTGATTTCTAGGTGTAGAGCTAACTATGTGGATGCAAAGGATTGCATGGCTGATTTAAGGTGAGATTCACCTACCTTAGGCCAAGATGTGGTTGTGGAAATCAACCTTGATGGATGGATTGGTTCCTTCTTCTTGCTTGTCCTCTTTCCTTGCTTCACCACCAATGCAAGGGGATGAGAGCACTCCTTGCTCTCCCCTAGCAATGGTGTTGGCTCGAGTGTGATGGAGGTGCTTGGGGTGCCATTCTCTCTTTCCCTTTGCAAATATTCACCCTATTCTTTCTCCTCCTTCCTTTCTTAGGGTTCTAAGTGCTTGTTTGAGTGATGAACTACAAAGAGTGTGGGGGGAGAAGTAGGGATTGTGGATTGTTCCTGGTGCTGTGCCGGGCATGCCGGTGATGCCACCTCACCTGGTAGGTGGGGCCCAGGCGGAGACCAACGTGATAGCTCAACTTTTGTTGCTACGTGTTCCGACGGACTATTCAGTGGTACTCCCTCCGTCCAAGAAAGAATACAACTACGGGTTGTGTGCCATCAAAAGTAGTTCACGTTTGACCAAATTTCTAGTGAATATTATTCGCATTTATGGCTCCAAATTAATTTATTAAGAAAATAAATTTCATAATTCATCTAATGGTATTTATTTGATATCAAAATTATTGATATTTTTATCTATAATTAATCAAACTTAATATACTAAACCATGACATTGTGCTAAAATTGCATTCTTTCCTGGACGGAGGGAGTATTATCAAACTGTCTATCAAGACACAACTCTGACACTCTAATTGACTTGGCATCACTAATGCCAGATTGTCTGGGGTCACTGTCAGATTGTCCACCACCGCACAACAATGTCAGATTTTGTAGTTTTTTACATAGACTTTTCTCTACTAAATTTTTGATTGATGGATGCAATGATGATGATGATAATGATTATCAACTATGCAATCCTCGGTTGTTACAGTTTTATACTTGAAAGGATGTGAAAGATCCTCACAATGGGACATATGTATCATCAATGTAAATACTTTATTTCCTACATGCGACCCATTAACAATTTTTGCAACGATTTAATTATTTTAGTCCACTAACCACAAGTCAAGTTCCATTGCAGAGACTATTGTATGGACCAAGATCGTGTCAAATAATAATATGATAGTTTTTCTTGACCTTGAACTCTTGTGGAGACAGACCATCATTTGGAGTAATTATATTAAGTAAATTAAGTCGGTAATTATTTCAGGTGTCTTCATGCACGGTGTGGAGGAAGACCATCATTGGGAGTAATTGTATTATAAGTAAATTAAGTGGGTAATTATTTCGGGTGCCATCATGCACTGTGTGGAGGCAAACCATCATTTGGAGTAATTGCATTAAGTAAATTAAGTTGGTAATTACTTCAGGTGTAGCTAAAAGTGCAATCAAGCCTTAATTGTGGGTTTTTATGATAATGACCTCGCAATTAGAGAACTAATGAGATTTATCGAGATGACAAGCATGGAATTTATATTCGAGGATGCTACACGAAACGAAGGAGCCCCCAACAACAAATATAGATGGCTTCAAACTCAAAGGAGGTTTAAATTCTTTTATATATTGAATTTGAGTATAGGAAAAGTCGTACTATAAAGGGGGCACAATGCTTAAGCTAATCTGTGCTACCAAGTGTTCAAACAACCACATGCATCATCAGATTCACAGCCAAGACAGTCTACACTTCACTATTATCCTTACTGTCTTGTGGGGTGCGAGCTCCGACTTGCCCGACCCCTTGGGTGTGGGCTCCAGTTCGCCCGACCCTTTGATCGCGAGCTTCGTCTCGCCCGACCCTAAGGTCACGGGCTCCGGCTCGTCCGACCCTTTGGTCATGGGCTCCGTCTCGCCTGACCTTTTGGTCGCGGGCTCTAGCTCACCCGACCCTTTGGTGGTGGCCTCGTCTCGCCTGACCTCAAGGCCGTGGACCTCGTCTCGCCCGACCTCTTGTGTGCAATGTTCATTGAGGGCTGGGGGTATATATACCTTTTCTTTTTCTCCCCAATGGCTATCTATGATTTAAGTGACCATTGGGGCCTGGGGGGTATATATACCTTTCCCTTTCGGGCCTAGGGGATATATATACCTTTCCCTTTCTTTCCCAATGGCAACGAACCAACCTGCTTCCTTCTTCCTCACTTCAGCACACTCAAAATAGAGGAGCTCTCTCTCTCACTCCATTGTTGACCTCAAGCCCCCAAGCAAATCCATTGATTTCTCCATCAATCCTTGAGGGATAAGGGTCCAAAACTTGATAAGAGAGCATCTCCATTGATTCCAAACTCTAAAGAGCACTTGGTTCATGTTTTGGCCGTGGTTGTGTTTGTTACTCTTGAAGCTTGGCTCCTAGCTGGCTAGAGCGTCGCTCGGTGAGTTTGCCAACTTGTGTGATAGCCCCGGGAGGTTTGTAACCACCTCTTGCAGCAAGTAAAATCACCCCTCATCTCAAGAGTTCACTCTCTTAACTTGAGAACGAGGTAGGGTTGCAAATCCCTAAGCCTTAGTGGTATACCTCAACAATGTGGACTTAGGCAAGCCTTGGTGGCGAGCTGAACCATGGGATAAATCCTTGTGTCATCCTATGCTTGTGTTACTACACTTGTGTTCTTGTTGTTGTTATGGTGATTTCTAGGATTGAGGTCGATCTACTTATGTGTGGTGTTCCCACCACTTTCAGCTGTCGGTCTATGATCTACCATCCTACAGGAAGCTAAGAAATTTACCTGATCTAAATTTGTTAGGTAGATTTTGAACTATGAACTAATCTCTCCTGTAGGTGTGGCAGTGCCGCGCTCATAGAGCGGCAGTGCCGCTGGTGAATTTGACTTCGGTTTGAGTTGAATTGTTACAAGCCAATTCACCCCCTCTAGGCGTATCAGAGATCCTACAAGTGGTATCGGAGCCAGGTTACCTCGTGTGCGCTTCACCACATGAGGTATGGAGCCCGGGGGAGGATCCAGTGTCCTGAAGCCCATCAACGTCGATCCAGAGGACGTTGGGCTGCATGACACCGACAGTAGTGAGCTTAGCGCCTCTACGGTGAGCAACTCCATGCTCCCATAGCTGGAGGCAACCGATGCCAAAAAAGTTCAAAATGAAGAAGAAAGAAGAAGAAAAAGAGCAGCTAGAAAAGAGAAAAGAGAAGCTAGAGAAAAAGAAGGAGAAACAACGGTTAAAAGAGAAGAAAGCAAGAAAAGAAGAAATAAGAATCAAGAGAGAAGCTAGAAGAAAAAGAAGAGAAGCAAGAAAGAAGAAGGAACAAGAAGCAAAAGCCTCCAATGCATCTTCAAGTGAGCTATCTAGCAGCTCCAAAGATGGTGATGATGATGAGTCCTACTGAGTGCATAGCAAGAAGAACAAGAAAGGAAAGGGCAAGAAGAATGACGATAACAAATATGCCACCATATCCTTTAACTATTCTTCTATGTCTATGACTAATCATGATCGTAAGTCTTTCATCAATGTGCCCGCGGGCAAGTTATCTCATTTCGATGGGACTAACTTTGCCAAGTGGAAGCACTTGATGAGAGCCTATCTTATAGGTCTTCGTCCCAGCATTTGGGAGGTTGTTTGCAATGGATTTGAGCCACCGGTTGATCCCAAGAATCCAACACTAGAAGAGATGAGAATCATTCACCTAAATGGTCAAGCCACAAGTGTGTTGCTTAGTGCCTTGGATGGTGATGAGTACAATAGAGTGATTGGAGTTGATGTTGCCAACCAAATATGTGACACTTTGCACCTAGCACATGAAGGGGTTGACAAAGTGAGAAAGGCAAGAATTGACTTGTTGATGTCAAAACTCAACCGGTTTGTAATCTTGGATGGAGAGGGGCCACAAGAGATGTTTGATAGGTTGATGACAATGGTGGGCAAGATTAGAGGCTATGGTTGTATTGAGCTAGATGATCATAAAGTTGTCAAGATTATGTTGGAAGCTTATTCACCTAGAAATGAGACCATAGTCACTCTAATCAGAGACAAGAACAAGTTTGAGTACTTCACACCAAATGATGTACTTGGGAGGATCTTGACCTTTGATATGCAAAGAGAAGAAGCAAATAAGAGGAAGAAGCTTGGAGAATTGCAAGCAAAGCTAGAAGGCATCAAGATCAACAAGGATGTAGCTCTCAAGGCCAACAAATCAAGCATGCAAGGCTCTACTAGCAAGTTCAAGACCAACAAGGAAGCTTCAACTAGCAAGCCCAAAGCAAGCAAGCAAGTTCAAGAAAGAGTAGAGACCACCTCATCCTCTAGTGAGAGTGAACATGATAATGACCAATACGAAAAAGTGGATGATGTTCCTCTCTTTATGAGGAGGTATCACAAGAGGCTAAAGAAGCAAAGTTACAAGGTAGTGAAGAGAAGCTTCCCAAACAAGAAAAAGAGAACATGCTACAATTGTGGAAGCACCGATCACTTCATTGCCAAGTGTCCATATGAGATCAAGGACAACAAACACAAGATGGACAAGAAAGAGGAGAAGGCTAATGGAGATGGGGATCCCGATCTTCCGTTAGGTGGTGGTAACTATCATTGTGGCAGAGAATGACACACTGATCCAGCTTCAGATCGAACCCTGCAATGTTAGCACCACAGCTCCTCTGGTTATCAACCAAGTCACGGACCAGGTTGACCTCGCCAAGAAGGCTAATCCCTGCTTGCGCAACGAAGAACACAAGCAAGAACAAGAAAGAATGCAGCCAAATTGCAGATGAATGATTAAACTCTCGAAGTTGGGGTCTCACAAATCGATGAATGGCGAAACTGTTCTTGACAGAATAATCTAAGCAAAACCCAAAACCTAATGATGGTGGTGGCGTATGATTATAAAGGTCTTAGGGTCATCGCCTACCCTGGACGTGCCCTCTAATGGGCCCAAACACGATACACGGTCCAACGGACCAAAAGACAGTGTCACAGCACCTTGGCAGATTCTGGATGCTGAATTGTTTCAATGATTCCTGTTGATTCTGAAGGGCTTTTGATGTGAGGCCACTTGGATTGGCTTCCTTATCAAATTAGTTTTCCAACCATATGTGGATCGTCAAAAACAGAGTCCCGATGCGTCCTGGGTGACCAGTTTAAGGCAGACTGGTCCTGGAGGCCAAGGCAGACTCGAACTTGAGTTGCTTTGGGCCTCCACCTCGGGGACTCGAACCGAATTAGCCTTGGGTCTCCTTCTTGACTTGGACACCCTTGCTGGTCTCCTTCCCCTCCATACCATGCACCAAACATGGTCATATGCATGGATGTCATGTCCTCATCATCCTCCCCTTCTTGACGAAAAGCCGTCATCGGCGTCGATTGTGCTTGAAACTGATCCTACATAACATAAAGGAGAACAGGGTTGCGAAGATAAAGGAAACTGAAATAATCATGAGAAGGAACGTGACCATGTTTCCAAGTTTCTAGCATGTCATCTCGCATAAAAATTTTAGCAAGCATGTAGACTCCATGATCCGAATGTACACGATGTATGTCAACACTATCCTGTAAAAGATTAGAACTAACCAAAGACAATGCAGGAATAGATGGTCTAGCAGACATAGGTAGCAACCAACAATGCTCCCCTTCTTAGAAGTGAACTTGTTTCTTTGAGTAACATGAGAAAATATTTGTATTATTATGGTTTCTCTCTAAACGATCATAATCTTGTACAACAAAAGGAAAATTCATATTACTACGAATGTATACTCGATATATCATATATTGTCCCTTGTTGTTATATTTGCCAATAACATGATATGTGTGTTTAGAAAACCAAGGCAAATCAGCATATTTAAAAAGGCTCTCCTCCAAACAATCTAGGTTACACAAAACATCAAATTCAATGTAACCCAAAGTATGTAAAGAAGACAACAGTTTGACCTCATCGGTTTTAGTAGCAATATGAATAACATGTTTATTTTTAGCACAAGTGTCTGGTTCTAAAACTTGTAAAACTGAAGCATCATCGACCAATTCATCTTTATCACAAGGAACTTCAAGCAAATTATCATGGGACAGAGATAAATCAAGAGAGGGTTCCACTAACAATTGCTCTATGATAGCATGGTTTGTGGAAAAATTTAGTACATTAAAACAATTCTCACCTTTCGTGAGTGTAGCACCATGGACATTACCTATGTTCTCAGCAAGAGTAATAGGTGCATTGTGAAGTGATGGTTCTGAATTTGCATATGAGGTTGTGAGCTCCTCATTTTCTTCCATGTCATCCACTCGCTTATGGACATTATCCTGCAGAAGGTTAGTCATAGCAAGAGGAATAACAACAGACTCTTCTTCTAAATGGTGCACCTCAGCATATGAAGTCAAAATAGGAGGTGGATTAACAAATGTTTCTCTCATAAGAAGTTTCATATTATTCCAAGTTTGAGGTTTATCAGAATGATCTAAAGACTCCCACCAAGATAAAGCAGAATGTCGTAAAACACTAGCTGCATTTTTTACCTTCCTCCTTGAACACATAAAGCGAGTAGCAAATATGTTATCGATGGCAATTTCCCACTCCATGTACTCATCAGCACTTATACCATCATAAGTCGGTGGATACGAACAACCTGTCATTGTTAGAAGATAGCAAAAGACAACACAAAAGTATTATCCCTATTAAATGACTACGTGATTGTAGTGGTGTCACTTTTCATAGCAAGTGGAAGAGTCTTACCAAGCTCTTACAATGTTCTTACCAACACAAGCAGTGGGCGGTACAACCGGCGGCTGGTTCGTGATACCTATGAGGCAGTGGTACCGAGATTGCAAAGCCCTTTTTCTGTACTGATCTGAAGAATTTGTGGAGCTTGAAAGGCAAACAAAGAGTAATATGTATATCTGGCACACAAGTCAGTAACAGAAAGTAATATTAAACTATAGTCCAAAGTACTTGTTCTCGTTGCTGGTCTAAAATGTTCCAAGTACCAGGCATGTGACAAAAGTACGATGGATATCAAGGTGACAGGTGTGTGAAAAACAAGTATGGTGGATGAAAACAGCAACACAAACAAGGAACCAGACAGCACACGCTAACACAGCTCACTTTGGTCTTCTCTATGTGCTCCTCTAGATATTGTTCCTCTTTTGGCCCTCTCTTTTTATCTATTTTTTGGGCTATCGTTGTTTTTTTCGGAAATTTCGACTTTTTTATTTTATTTTATTTTTGATATTTTTCCTTTACTTAGGAGCAAAAAAGAAGTAACCACAAAAAATATAAGCTTAAACAGGTGTAAGACGTGGCCTGTGGAAAATTCAGAAAACTTGCTCAAAATCGACACAAACCTTGTGACCACGAAAAGAGGATCTTGTGACCACTTTTTGACCAATTTAAAAATTTCTGACCCCGACAAGTCGGGGATGGACGGATTCAAAAAAAATTCTGATTGATTTTGATATATGGAACGTCGAAATCGGAGTTCGTATGTGAAAACTAGACCAGTTTTAAGAATTGGCTCCGAATTAAAGGACAAAACGGAAACAATGTGCGCAAAACTGGTCACAACAGCAAAGATTTGATGGAAACAATGAGGGAAAACACACGAAATGGACTCTAACACGACCTAACCAGCAACAAGACCTCGACCAGGACACAAACTCAACACGACGGATTCTGAAACTGAAATATGCAAAGGCTATGGCACGGAAGATTCTAGGACAGGAAAAACGAGTATGGCACTGGACTATGGGACGAAAGCGAAACACTCAAACTAGGGAATAAATGTGAACTTGACGGTATACCTTAGCTCTGATACCACTTAATGGAGATGGGGATCCCGATCTTCCGTCAGGTGGTGGTAACTATCGTTGCGGCGAAGAATGACACACTGATCCAGCTTCAAATCGAAAGATCGAACCCTGCAATCTTAGCACCACAGCTCCTCTGGTTATCAACCAAGTTACGGACCAGGTTAACCTTGACAAGAAGGCTAATCCCTGCCTGCACAACAAAGAACACAAGCAAGAACAAGAAAGAACGCAACCAAATTGCAGATGAATGATTAAACTCTCGAAGTTGGGGTCTCACAAACCGATGAACGGCGAAATTGTTCTTGACAGAATAATCTAAGCAAAACCCGAAACCTAATGATGGTGGCAGCATATGATTATAGAGGTCTTAGGGTCGTCGCCTACCCTAGACGCGCCCCCTAATGGGCCCAAACACGATACACGGTCCAACGGACTAAAAGACGGTATCGCAGCCCCTGGCAGATTCTGGATGCTAACTTGTTTTGACGATTCATATTGATTCTGAAGGGCTTTTGATGTAAGACCACTTGGATTGGCTTCCTTATCAAATTATCTTTCCAACCATATGTGGATCGTCAAAAACAGAGTCCGAATGCGTCCTACGTGACTAGTTTAAGGCAGACTGGTCCTAGAGGCCGAGGCAGACTCGAACTTGAGTTGCTTTGGGCCTCCACCTCGGAGACTCGAACCGAATTAGCCTCGGGCCTCCTTCTTGACTTGGACACCCTTGCTGGTCTCCTTGCCCTCCATACCATGCACCAAAGATGGTCATATGCATGGGTGTCATGTCCTCATCAAAGGTCTACCGTAGAAAGAGCAAGAAGTACATGGGAGAGGCTCACATTGGACATGAATGGGACTCAACTAAAGAAAGCTCATGTGAAGAAGATGAGAAAGTTGCAACCATTGCTATCTATGAGCCATCTTCTTCACCAAGACTTTTCACCAACATGTCCGATGATGACTACTACTCCCCTCACATTTGTCTCATAACAAAGGGTGAGAAGGTAAAATCCAAATCTAAGGCCAAAGCTCCTCCACCTCCACCTCCTAGTGATATCTCTAGTAGTGATCTTAGTGATAGCTCTAGTGATGATGACTCTAGTGATGAAGAAATAAACATAATAACTAAAAGTTTGGATAGAAAGACCAAATTATTCATCACTAAGCTAATAGAGGACTTAGAGAGTGTCCAAGCCAAGCTAGAATCTAGAGAGGAAACTCTTATCCAACAAGAGGATCTCTACATTGCTAGCAAAGAAGCTCTTGCATCAAAGAGAAGTGAGGTGGAATCATTGCGCAAGGCCTTGGCCAAAGAACAAAGGGACCATGCTATCACAAAGAAAGAAAATATTGCTCTCAAGAAAAAGTATTGTGACTTAGATGAAAAGCACAAAGAACTTGAGATGCAATATAATATTCTTTGAGATAGCAACTCACATCTCTCTAAAGCAAAGGATGCCTCTACTACCTCCACTAGTCAAGGTAGTGGAAAATGTTATAATATTGATTTGAATGCTTATTCCTCTAACCTTGCAAACATGGAGGCAATGAGAAAAGAAATGGCTAGAGTCAATGAGAGCATTGGCAAGGGCTGCTTGAGTGGTAAGGCTCAAGTAAGTGATAAGAAGACAAATAATTCAAAAGTGCCTCAAGCAAGGAAGACACCCCTCAATCAAGCATGGGCTTGGGCACACTATAGGAGCCAAGATAAATGTAAGAAAGATCATAAATGGCTATGAGTGTGTCAAGTTTGAGAGGAAGGAAAGAGTTGGTATAGATCAGCCTGCACAGATAGCTACAGCGCCGCACCGCGGTAGTGACACAGTGAAGGTCGGCTGTGCCGCTCCCCGCAAAAATGGGAAGGCTACTGTTTACATCAAAATTTGGAAGAGGAACATGGGGATTTGAAGCTTCCAAAATTGCGTCGATCAAGGAATTGATTGCATAAGGATCGATATCAGCTAATTGAGATGTGACACTAGAATCGGCTCTCTTTGAATGACGTCAGCAGATAAGGATAATGAGATATGGTTGGCGTCGGGAAATACATATCAGACTCTACAAAAGGGAAAAGATTAGGGTCTAAGTTATCTTAAGTTAGGAATGTTTTCTTTTATTCCAAAAATTGTAATGAGTCGTACTTAAGTAGAATTCATGTTTAGGCTCCGGGTATAAATATTGGACCCCGGCCATTGTAAAAGAGGATCCAATCAATCAAATACAATTTACCTTTTTTTAGCTCCGGCCAACCCATAGGAGTAGGAGTATAGTAGATCTCGGCGAGTTCTTCATCAAGCAGGGCTGCATTGGTTCGGCCGACCTCCGGCTTGTCTGTAAGTATCATCATGATTTATACTTTGGTTTGTACGGCTGCATAGATCCGGTCGACCTCCACTGCGAACTTTAGTATAAACTAGTTATCGACTCTTGTCTAGTTCAAGTACGGCTGCATCGATCCGGTCAACCTCCACTGCTCGAACTAGATTAAGGTCAAGTTATCGGCTCTATCTAAGGGTGGCGTCCTTCGGGTAGATTCATTAAGTTACCGATCTTGCTGATGTTTTCATTATTATTAGTTTGCAGCAATATCAATATGCCCGGTCAAGATTGAGTTAGATCGGCCTTATATCCTTTCAGTCTGTCGTTCGCTTTATTACAACGTGATGTTTCTTACTCTGAGCGACGGGTTACGTTTCGTCGGCTATTCTACTTCGATCTTGATCGTGCATAGTACATGGTTAAGGCATGTATGATCTTGAAGAGGTTTGCTGGTTAGTTAAATCTGGTCTATGGTTCGCTATTATAGCTGTAACGATCCGATCGATCCCCACTGATGGCACTGTAGATTTGGAGGATGCTAGTTAGTAGATTTGTTCTTGATTAGGCGTGACCTTAACTGTTTGTTATGCGTGCATCGGCTAAATAGCCGATCGCCTATGCTTTAACGCCTACAGTGTGTGTCCATGATTCTATTAAGTGTGAACAGATCTATGTACTTTAAAGGTTTGATTTATTGTCTTTATCATGGCTGCATCAATTCGGTCGAACCCCACTGTTAGAGATGGTAGGTTAAGTCTAATGAGTCCATAGGTTTGTCTGTGTGAAATAGTCGATTGTTCACACGCTGTAGTCCCTTTTCACTTGAATCGGCTATTTCAGCCGATTCTGGTGAGCCTTCACGTATAGCCTGTCTTTCGGAAAGCCTATTGAAGTATAGATAGTTTTATGGATTCTTCTGTTTTAGTTTGTTATTATCATCATAGCTGCTATCGATTCGGTCGAACCTCACTATTGATGGTAACAAATTAGATTCAGAGCGTTTGTAGATCCATTGGTATTAGATAGTCGATTTGTTTGCATGCTATATCTTTTCCTGATTAGATTCAATGGCTCAACGATTCATACTAGTAATACCCACCTAGCTGATGATCTCATTTACATCTACGGGCATTGTACTTATCAACATAAAACTAATCGCAATTCATAAGCTTTATTGTCCGCAACAGTCGATTTCTGTGCGTATCGGCTATTTAGTCGATTTTCCCGTCTGGTTGCTCCCGAAGCAGCACACTTGGAACTATCTGGGCAAAGACCGGCATGTTTCACCTTAAATTATTGATAAACTCTCTCCTAGTCAATTGCAGGGTCAAATTGACTGGCACGTCTGAAAGCTCTAGTTTGGTTTTGGTTAATTGATGAAACCCTAAGTGCTAACCTAGTTTATCAAGATGATTATGAGATAGGTAGCACTACTCCAAGTGATGAAGTAATGACGAAGATCATGACAATGGTGATAGCATGGTGATGATCAAATGCTTGAACTTGGAAAAGAAGAAAGAGAAAAATAAAAGGCTCAAGGCAAAGGTATAAAATGTAGGAGCCATTTTGTTTTAGTGATCAAGACACTTAGTGAGTGTGATCACATTTAGGATAGATAGCCGTACTATTAAGAGGAGTGTAACTCGTATCGAAATGCGGTTATCAAAGTGCCACTAGATGCTCTAACTCATTGCATATGCATTTAGGATCTAGTGGAGTGCTAACACCCTTGAAAATATTTGTGAAAATATGCTAACACATGTGCACAAGGTGTTTGCAGGGTTGAGATGGATTCGACACTTTTGGAAAAATGAAATGTCTATTTTCTATTGCGCCGGATGCAAAATTCTTGGTGGTTGGCACATTTGAGCAAGGGTGAAGAAGTTAGAGTTGAAATGGAGTTGGTTGAAATGATGCTGGCGTCGGTCTATTGACCGGACACTGGGTCACTCAGCGACCGGATGCTGAAAGGCTGCGTCCGGTCGAGCTGTCAGACGGCACAGTGGGAAGGGTTGAGCACCGGACGCTGGTTTGCGTCCGGTCAAGGTGGACCGGACGCGTCCGGTCGAAGAAATACGCCTCGGGGAGCTTACTGGAAACGACCGGACGCTGGGGTTTCAGCGTCCGGTCAGTTTTGCCGGAGCGTCCGGTCAGCTTCGTAGCCGTTGAATTCTGACGAACAGCGTTTGAAGCTAGTGACGCGTGGCATCCATCGGGCGACTGGACGCTGAGGGCCAGCGTCCGGTCGGTATGACCGGAGCGTCCGGTCAGAGCGTGTTTTGCCCAGTGAAGGGGTACAACGGCTCTATTTGATGGGGGCTCTATTTATAGCCCCATGGCCGGCTCAAGGGAGCCCTCTTGCACATTTTCATTGACATAGCAACCTTGTGAGCTTAGCCAAAGCCCTCCCACTCATCTCCATCATTGATCCATCATCATTGTGAGATTGGGAGAGAATCCAAGTGCATTGCTTGAGTGATTGCATCTAGTGGCACTTGGTATTCGTGTTGCGCTGCGGATTTCGCTTGTTTCTCTTGGTGGTTGCCACCACCTAGACGGTTGGAGCAGCGGTGAAGGATCGGCACGAGTTGGTGATTGTTCGTGGCCGCCTTCGGTGATTGTGAGGGGAGTTGTACCTTCCCCAGTGGAGTGCCGAAAGGTAACTCTAGTAAATTGCTCGTGTCATTGAGTTACCTCACTTGTGGGTCGGTTCTTGTGGTGTCCTATCGTGTGGACGAGGTTTGTGAAACACCTCTTAGCCGCCGAACCACCAAGTGTTGGTCGACACAATGGGGACTAGCGTGTTGGCAAGCACGTGAACCTCGGGAGAAAAATCGGTTGTCTCTTGTCATTTGCATTCTCCCGGTGATTGGCTATATATTCATCGTGTAATTGGTTCACTCCACGACCCGGCGGTATAATCGTCTCACTTACTCATTTACATTTCCGCAAACTAGATATAGCAAGCTCTTTAGTGTAATTAGAATTGAGAGCTTGCCTTGTGCTTTAAACATATCTAGTGGAGCTCTTTAGTGTAGCTTTTGTGAGAGCTCTTAGTGAGTAGTGGTCAAGTAGATTGTGTGCAAATAGATCATTGCAACTAGAATTGTTGGATAGGTGGCTTGCAACCCTTGTAGAGCTAGAGCAAGTTTGCATTTTGCTATTTGTCTTACTAATCAAATTGCTCTAGTTGATTTATAGTTTTTAAATAGGCTATTCACCCCCCCTCTAGCCATATTATGACCTTTCAACGTCTCAGTAGGAATTCGTAGGATCGGTTACCCCTGCGTTGAAGCTAAGCGGATCTCCAGCTCCATTAAGCAGATCCTTCTGGCTTGCCGTGTGTCGACGCATTTTCATGCCGACACATGTTTTGGCATGCTCGTTGGGACCCCACAATCATCATGGCGGCTCACAATAACAATGACATCCTTATGGTGCCTTATAAAGACCTACCTGATGGAGATAAAGATGTCATCAACAAAGCTATAAAAGAATTTCAGAACAAGTATTTGTTGTCCTACACTAAGACACGTGATAATACAATTGTTTAGAAATATCCACTACCGAGAGTTCTGTTCCATGGGTAGACAGATGCAGATGAAACTGAAGACAGGCATTTCTTCATAGAAGCTGTAAACAAGTCTGTTCATGATGCCATATCGAATCATAATGAAGTTTTCTTGAACACATTCCACAACACCATGAAAGAGGTGTTTCATGGGTTTTTAGTTAATCAGGTTGGGTCGGCTTATTATAACATTCCACATACGTCGACTCAGGGGACTAATCAAGCTGGTACTAGCTATCAAGAAACAGCACCAGCTGGTAATGATGATGTCCAGGTGGTTCAGAGCTCATCTGAGCAAGTTTAAGGTGCTAATACTATTCAGAAACAGTATAATCCTAGATCGTCAGAACAACATGTACAACAACCAACAAGGCAAGTTCAGAATCAAATGGTCAATGTTGGTATATTAGGCCAGATACCATCATCGGCTCAAAAAATAGTGCCATCAGTTCAAAGAATTCATAGAGATATAGATCCTAACATCTACAACCAGAGACTTCAAGCAATAAACCAGCAGAGAACCCAGCAGATAGAGATCCCACAAGGGTATTATTATGGCACCGATTACAACACCCTTCACATGATTCCAAATCTAGGGTATCAAGGTACTCGAAATTTAATCCACAGATGGGTCAGCAATTGCAGAGAGATTCAAATTCAAATGCTGATGAGTTGTCGCTTAGAGTGACCGAGATGATGAAGAATCAGTTCGGTTTAAAGCCAAAAGGGTAGACCTTCTCGTACAAATGTCCATATCCAGAATGATATGATTTGGTCACTCTTCCGGCAAATTATAGGCTCTCGGAGTTTGCTAAGTTCAATGGCCAAGATAGCACAAGCACAATAGAACATGTCAGTCGGTATCTTACATAGTTAGGCGAAGCATCCATTGAAGAGGCCCATCGAGTTTGTTTCTTCTCCTTGTCTCTGTCGAGGCCAGCCTTCACTTGGTTTTCATCACTGCTAGTTAACTCCGTTGCCAATTAGGCTAACCTATAGAAGAAGTCTCATACATATTTTTATACTGGGACTGGAGAAAAGAAGATTACTGATTTGACGACCATAAGGCAGAGAACTAATGAATTGAGCACTGAGTTTCTTGAGAGGTTTCAAGAGACTAGAATTTTGTGCTTCTCATTGAACTTGACCGATGATCAACTTGCTACTTTGGCTATTCAAGGAATGTTGCCAACATGGAGAGAGAAGTTGTTGGGACAAGAATTTGACAACTTGGGTCAGTTGGCTCAACGAGTGGCAGCGCTCAATAGCCAATTCCAGAATATGCGCAGAGACACCCAATTCTAGAAAAGTACCACAATGGCCGAAGCCTATAATCCATATTCAGTCGATAACGACTATGAGGACGACGAAGAAGAAGAGGTTGCTGCGGCCGAATTGAATTGAGGAAAGAAGACAGTAATAGTGCCAAATCCTTAGGGAAGGGAGTCGAAGAGAGCAATGACTTTGACGTCACGAAATAGGACAAGCTCTTCGATTTCTTGCTCGAGAAGGGACAGATCAAGTTGCCCGACAATCATGTTATGTTGCCCCCCGATCAATTGAAGAATAAGAAGTTCTGTAAATTTCACAGTGCCACTTCTCATTCTACTAATGAGTGCAGAGTTTTCTGGCAGCATATATAGAGGGCTATACAACAAGGAAGGCTCAAATTTGATACACCTCGAAAGATAAAAGTTGATGATAATCCTTTCCCTAGAGATCAGAACATGGTTGATGCTAGGTTGCTCTAAGGAAAGACTAAAGTCCTAACATCAACCAGATCAAAAGAAATTGGAACAGTCGATCTTGAGATGCAAATATCGGCTGATGAATATAGAGAAATTAGAACGCGTCGTGACCAACAAAAGAGCCGATATGAGCAAGGAGAAACATCGAAGGATGGAGTGATAAGGCCGCGTATTACATCTCGAATTTTGTTGAACAAACGGCAGCGGCAGAAGGAAAAGGATTATCAGTGTTGGTTAGAAGAGCAAGAAAACCAGCGTCGACAGGAAAAAGAGAGGTATGAAAGAAAGCAAGTTGAATCACATTGGAATTGTTCTTTCTTCAGACATTGCTGGAACGAAGGTTTGAAATTGCCTATCAGAAATAATTGTGCAGAATACATCGAGCAATATTGGGAGTTCAGACAATCTCAAGCCAACCGCTAGTCTATCCATGCTCAAGATGAGTATCATCATAATAACATGGATCGACGCTTAAAAAATAGAAGTGTTTATGATCGGCTAGGAAAGCTAGTGGTCGATCAAAACTGGGCTGATTATGAAGAAGAGAGTAATGAAAAAGAGTATGTTTGGCAGGAAGGCCAATGGTGTCCAGGAGGTCTGACAAGAAGCCAGAAAAGAAGAGTGCAATGGCTAAGGAACAGAGAACTAGAACAAGCTCAAGCATCTGGTAGACCTCAAGTGTGGCGTACTAAGCGAACAGCCAATAGAAGGGAACCATCGGCTAATATTTCTGTTGCCATCTGAATTCAGAGCTCCAGCAGATCAAGAGGTCTATTTAGATTTCAATGAATCAGAGTATGAGGAAATAGTTGCCAAGTTAACAGTTATACAGTAGGCTATATTCGATAAGCCAGTCAAGCATCGGCACTTAAAGGCTTTATATGTAAAAGGTTTTGTTGATGGAAAGCCGATGAACAAGATGTTGGTGGATGGAGGTGCTTCTGTCAATCTTATGCCTTACACCACTTTTCGTAAACTTGGCAAGGGATCAGGAGATTTGATTGAGACCGACATGATGTTTAAGGATTTTGGGGGTAATGCGTCTAAGACCTGGGGGCAATGAACGTCGAACTGACAATCGAAAGTAAGACCCTGCTCACCACATTCTTCTTCATCAATGGAAAAGGTCCATATAGTTTACTCCTTGGTCATGATTGGATTCATGCAAACTGCTGTGTGTCGTCAACCATGCATCAGTGTTTGATTCAATGGCATGGAAATGATGTTGAGCTAGTTCCCGCTGATGAATCTGTGAGTATCGCAACAGCCGATCTAGTATATTGGGAGCTAGAAGACTTCGAATGCTTTTCTGGCAAGTTGTGGGAAAGAGGCTTCATTAAGATCAGTGATGAAAGCCAACAACCGATCTAAGCAATCGGCTCTGAGAGTTTGTTTTGATGGATAATCATGGCTTTGCGTCGGCCAGTGGATTAAGGGAGATAGACATTAGTCCTAGAGATAGGACCAAGTCGATGTATGTGAATGCTAAGTCGAATCCTAAGTACGAGCTAGAGTTGATGGATTTATTAAAGGAAGTTCAAAGATTGTTTTACTTAATGAGATGGTTGGCCTAGGTTAATCAATTACTTAAATTTTGATCTGAAGAGTTCTGATGCAACCTATCAAGAAGCGATTAGTGGAAAATGATTGAAGGAGTATTATCTCAACGTTTAAGATCAACGCTCGACAACTGATAGGTTCAGTCATCAGCTCTAATAGCCGATACCAGAAGGGTATCGCCTCTAGTTAAAAAAATAAACCCGAAGATGTAAAAGCCGATACGATATGTATCGCCTATAGAGCAAAAGTGAAAACAAAGATAATCATGACATATACAAGGACATTGCATTAAGACACAGTCATGGAAGAGCAGAAGATTTTATTCATCAGTTTGCCCTAAATACAAACTAATCGAAGTCCTTGTTCACCACATCCTGAGCGGATGTGATGTCCACAATGGCCTCCGCTGCGACGACAAACTCTTCGATCAAATCCTCATGCTCCTCGGGGCCATCACCCACCGAGAAGCCAGTCTCCATGGTGTGGATTTCATGCCCGGTCTGGACCTACGCCGCGGCCAACACCACCAACGCGCCATGACGGACGCCATGGAGGGCGATCTCCTGAACGCAAGACGAAAAGTCATGGAGGCGAGTGTTGGTAAGGGGGCCCTAAGCATTGATGGCGTCCACGACCGTGTTTGCCACCAGTTGGAGGGACTCCAACTACACCATCAGGGCTGGCGATCACAGAAATAGGAGAGCTATCAATATAAAGACAATGGAAATTAGAATAAGAGCATTCCTGGAATTCATTTTACCCGCCACCATTGCGTTGGACTCGACCAGCCGCGCCCGAGCGGCACTGGCCTCTTCTTCGGCGGCATGAAGGGCGGCTTGAGAAACCCCGAGGCGGATCTCAAGCTGGCCGTTTTCCTGAGTTGCCTCAGAATAACGGTCTTAGGCTGCCCTCCACTCTCGGAGGAAACGCCAGGCGTCGTCGCCGTTGTACGAGTCAGAGGAATCCGACGAGGAGGCCGACATAGAAGATGCAGCATCAGAGGGCTCACCGGCCCTAGGAAGAGGACGAAGACTATCATTCAAAACTAACATATAGACAAGTCAGAATAGTTCATCGTCATGAACAGAAGATGTCAATCTCACCTCATGCATCGAAGGTGCTGGTTCACCGGCATATTCTCCTCTGGAATCTCCTCCGTTGCATGCTTGCCTCGGCTGTCCTCGCTGGCCATTGAATCTACAAGAAGGGAAAAAAGGATGCTACAGAGTTTGCGAGGGCGGAGAAGTGCAAAGGAACAGGAACGGTTGCAAGTGTAGATGTATTCGAGGTCGGAGCCCTCGGCTGGTATTTGAAGCCATAGAGCAAGGAGGTGGACACCTCGGGACGTGCAAAAGGCAACCACAATTAATAGAAGGCAAAGCGCCACCTCACTAATGTTGAAGAGAATACGGCGCTAGGTGACTAAGGACAGAAGATCGAGGGGTTGTCTTAATAAAGGCCGTGTTTTTAGACTTAATCGGATTGAGGTTAGAAGTCTGGAATCAACTATTTTCAAATTGGCTCTTTAGCCGAAAACAAGAAATACAATAAGGCGACAAAAAGTATGGTTATCGTTGATTCTACACAAGATACACGTTGATATACATATCATAAGTCTAGAACATCCTAGATTGCTTTCAATACTTCTAGCCGAGATAGGATCAACTTCTACGATTTGTTGCTGGTCTTCTTCGGCTGATCTAGGAATGTCCTCGAGGCTACTGTGGATGGCACTACCTTCTCTGACTTTGGCCAACAGTTCTTGTTTCTTTTGCTTGATGGCATCAGGTATTTGAGCTAGGTTGGACTTGTGACGATCAATGGCAGCCTTGATGTTCTCCAGCTCCTTCTCAAGTTCTGCACGCTTGATTTCCAATTGAGACAACTATGGGTCAATCCTGAGGGAGGAGTTCTTCAAATCATCAATCAACTGTGTCAGCTCTTTAGCCTCTTGCCTGTTGGAGTTCCTCTTGGCCAATAAAGCTTCATGGTCGGATAAATTCCTCTGAGCCTTTTTCACCTTTAGGACCTGATCTTCAATAATAGATAAAGGTGACAAGACTCTAGAGAGAACTGTGGATGGATTACCCGTAATAGCCAAGAAGACTCTCTGCATTGAATCAGTGTCTTGGACCAAATCGGCTATATTCTTCTCAAACATTGGCAATATTTCCCTTAGCTAATTTATGGTCTCTTCTAACAAAGCTTCATTAGAGGAGGTGGCTGATGAGTTGATTTCATCTTCATCAAGATACTCCTCAAGATTGAAAGAGTAGCTCAGGGCTGGAAGATTGAGTGCCTATGTATAAGAAAATCTTGGTTAGGAGGTTTGAATCAGTTTATAACAAAATGGATGGTGAAGAGGATACGGTACCTTTTTTGTGGTAGCCTCTGTCCCAAGAGGAGGAACAACTGATGATGCACAACTAATATCTAGTTGAATCAGCTCTGAACTTTCAACGTTGGTATCTACAAATATCAGGGAAAATTTTTAGTTCATGATTATTGTGGAAGGATAGAAGGGATATATGATTTTCTTACCATCAGTTGTATGCTGAACTGGGGAATTAGCAGTATGAGTGTCAAACAACGGGATCATTCTCAATGTCAACAGGATCGTTGTCAATAGGTGGACTGCCAAACTTCTGCTCTTGCATGGGTGTTTCCTCAGAGAGTATCTGTCATGATAAATGGTTAGATGAAGGGCGAAAACTGAATAAAATCAAGAAGTTAAAGAAAATGCCTTGGCAGCATCAGGGGGTGAAATGGAATGACTTACATCTTCTGCTGTCTTGGAAGCATCGGTTATTTTTACCGAAATTGACTCCTTTTGAGGATCGGCTGATGAAGGTTCAGTTAGTGCTGAATCAAACGCCTAGGACAACAGTTCCGCACCCAGAGCAGATTGGGACGCAATGTTTGATAACTGTGAAGAAACGGGATTAGAAGTTGAATATCAGTTTTTGAAGAATATGGATTGTTTACCTGAGCAGCTGATGGTCTCGTTCTATAGAGTCTTTTCCCAGTAATGGCTTTCTCGGTTGCCCCTTGGACCGCCTTGCGCTTTGAAGATTGATACGTCACGATCGTGGGGGCAGCATGAGTTTTCATCAATTTCTTCAGTGAAGGTGCGACCGATCCTATTCTTGAAACTAGGGCATGGTGGCTGATAATCTATAGGATGCCCCTTCCTATCCAGGCTTGGAGGATCAAATTCAGTGTCCTGAAAGGGTCGGTTAGAATAGTTGGCAAGAGAATTCATCGAATAATTTTCTTAAAAAGAAATGGCAAGTTACCTCTCTGTCAGAATCAAATTCCCCATCTAGAGCTATACACAAAGGGTGGATCAACCCACAGAAAAGATGGGACTGCCATTCTTGCCACTAGGAGTCAAAGAGAGTGGAAGAGAAGCTGACTCTGATCCAGTCATGCAAGCAAAGGGAAGGAAGATCTGATCCCAATTGAAAGACTCTTGAGGCTTCCATCACCTCACTGATACCTTCTCTTGGTTTCAATGTGTTTTTGAAGAACAATTGAGGGGGGGGTTGACCAAGACCAAACTGATGGGCTACGAAGGACGGATTGTAAAACTCATAAATTGGAAGGTTGCTAGAAGGAAGGAACCTGTAGCCATCTCACAACGGCCATGACAAAATTCAACTGGAAGAATGCAAGGTTTGATAAAGGAATTAAAGATTGCAGCTATCATTTTGTCTGAGCAGCCTGATTCAAATCAAAATTTAAATGGGAGGACAAGCTCATTGTTCTTGTCCTCATCATAGGGTAGCCAAGTCAAGATATCTGCATCAAATCCTCTATAAAACTTTTTGAAGAGATGGCCAACATTGACATCAATTGTTATGGCCGATGTAGCCTCGCCATAGCTCATGCACTGATAGACTCTTCCTTCTTCGCTTCTATATTCCTCATCAAAGTTGGAGGAAGGAAAACTCAGGTTTCTAAGATTAGGTCTTATAATCTGTGCATATACAGGTTCAGTCATAGCTGTATCAACCACCAAGGGCCACTAATAGCATGCACTAGTTCATTCTTCAGCAACTGGACAGTCACCTGGTGCATCAGATGATAAGCAGCTCCTAACAAATACCTTCCAAGAGGAATATCCTTGCCCACTGCCAGATGCTCTGCTATGAGTTTGTGATTGTGAGTCAGACCGCAAGATGACCCACAGAAGATGAATCTCTCTAGCCACATGTTCAGAAAAGCCACATATTCTTTTTTGCTGACAACTAATCCATCTCTAATATGGTTCAGAATGTAGCTTGCCCATCCGGTGAAGTCTGATATATTGGCCAATTTTTTGAAACTAGCACTTAAATAATCATAAGGCTGCTGTCGGATACCAGAAAATGGGGTACCCCAAGCAAAGATCGAAAAACTGCTTAGACCCTAAAAACAGAACCAACGGAATAAACAAACGAGGTCTCGGCCGAAATCTCCGATTCGCCCGAGACCCCGTCGCCGAGCCCTAGTAGAAGCAAACGATTCTCCGACTCGCCCGAGACCGCCTCGCCGAGACCCCCTCGTCGAGGCCCGTTCGTCGAGCCCCCCTCACCTGGGGCCTCGAAAGAAGTGCCGATTCTCCGATTTGTGCAGGCCGGCTTGGGACCAGCCCCATGACCACCTCTTCGACCAAATTGCTCTGACCGAACGTCGCATCCAAGCACCCAGCCACTCCGACAGACACATGATGGCACAAGATCTGGTAAGTGACCGACTACACGCCATCGCGTCAACCTCCCCGCCATCTGCGGCGGCGGACAGCAGCGGGGTTACCACCACCGTCTTGCCCTAACTCCTGCACCAAAGACATCGCAATGTGGGGAGTCAGAACGGGTTCCTGTAGCCTCGGAATCAGCGGACCAACCGCTCCGTCTCGCCCGAGCCCCATCGACGGGGCCTCGGATTCACTGATTTTTCTCCGCCTCGCCCGTCCGCCTCGCCCGAGACCCCCCGGTAGGGCCTCAGACGAATTGGCCGCGCTCCACCTCGCCCGAGGCCGGGCACGTCCCGCAACCTCGTCGCCTCCGCCTCAAAGGTCTCTCTGGCGGTATCGTCATCCGATTAATCGCGCCACCGCACCCGCCACGTAAGCCACGATCGGCGATTGCTGCAGCATCGCAACAGAGCGACGGGACAACGGTCGAGATCACCTTTTTACCATCCCTCACGACAACACAGTACCGTATCCTATAGGCGCACATCTCGCCTTTATTCCGCTTGATGGCGCCGAGACCCGCATCTCGCACTGGTCACTTCTCGTGCCCTCGGCACGGCGGCGGCCTCTCGGCACGGCCAGAGCCTCGGCACGACCGGCTATGATGGCCACCGAGCTTCAAATCCACCAAGCCAACAAATGTGCAAGCATGTTACTTGCGAAGGAGACCATACCGATTAGACATCTACGGAACTCCCACGACAACGCCATGCTGCTCCGAGAGTAAATCGTCGTCGAATAGTCCGCTCCACGTGTAGCTCTCTTATGTACTCTGGTTTCCTCCCTGCGGCTATAAAAAGGCGGCCAGACCATTTCTAGGGACGGTGGATAGAGTCACGAATACTCGCACGAACAACACGCCTCATTCTGTAATTCATATCACCTCCCCTCACAGAGACCTGGGACGAACTCCCTCTCTCGCCTAGCTCTTAACCCCCTACCACGAGCACCCCGGTGCAAGGAATACAAGAACATCTTCTCAGACTGGACGTAGGGCATCCATTGCCCGAACCAGTATAAACCTTGTGTCTCTTTGCATCACCATCCGGAATTGGGAGCACGCAGCACAAATTCACTAGTCGGTTAAGGACCCCTGGTTCCAAAACACCGACAGTTGGCGCGCCAGGTAGGGGCCTCTGTGTGTCAGCTTAGTCATCCCACCAGTTTCCGAATGGCAGATCCCGTGCGATCGTTGCGTCTTGGGACGATCGTCTAGTTCGGGAGCCTAGAATTCATGTCTCTAGGGCACGAGTACGACATGGTACTCCTCTCACCCAGAGCGCCATCAACCAACGACGACGTCACGCACCGGTAGCTCACGCGCGGACGGCGCCCGGGCCGCCGCTCCCATCAAGCTCGCCAAGCGCCGCGCGGGTGAGTCCACCCTAACACCGCGCAAGTACAGAACGCTGATTTATGCTCCACCGGAATCCCATACCCCGCTGCTGGCACGGAGTCCCTGCACGGGGACCTGTCCGCCTTAAGCCTCGACAGGGGAAAAGGGCCGGTGGCGCACAGCGACGCCCCATCATCAAGCTCTGTCCCACCTCCTCCCGAGGAGCTAGCTCTGGCGGAGCCGAGCCTGGCGATGGCGCCATCCCCGTACCCTTTTGGGTTGACCAATGTCACCGCCTCCTACGCCACCGCCCTCATCTCCATTCATCAACGTCATGCCCATAACCCCATAGTCACAACTCCAATCCACCCCCACTCTGACTCCTCGGAGGAGGACGAGGCATGGGTTGGAGCAGACTTCTCCGAGCATCACGACCTTGAGGCGATGCGCCGCTTCATGATCGCGAGCGACTACTGCTTCGGCTCCTCCGATTCTGACGACGAGGACGCTTACGACCCGACTCGTGAGTGTTTCCACATCGGACTCGGAATGCCGAGCACGAGCAACGATGGAGGAAGGGCAACCAACGCCACACCACCACGCACGGGGTCCCCGCCAACAAGCAGCAGTGTCCCCACCCCGACCAACTTCGCGCGATAGACCTAGAGCAGCTCCGTGAGCTTCAAACCAAGGTCGAGCAAGATCGACTCCTCTGTAGCAGCTCCGAGCCACCCTCGAGCAAGAGCGTGAGAAGCGCGATGGCGGAACAGCCCGGTGAGGGCTCGCGATGTCAACCGCCGCGTGTAACAATGATGAGGGGGGAAAACCCCATGTCTTCAATCACGCTAGCGAAATGTCGCTGCTGGCGAGCGTCTTTGGTCCGGCGATGCCCGAGCCCTCTACCACGGAGGGGCGACGGGTCCACGGCGAACTCTGGGGCCTTCTTGAGACTGCCGTGGTGCAGCAGGCCGAAAGCTCCGCGTCTTGACGACATGGGGACGCCTCGAAACAGCCCTCGGTGCACGACCGCCTCAGGGCCCCCTCGGTGCACGACCGCCTCGACGACCAATGCGAGGCGCAAAACGGCCACCACGTGGGCAGTAGACGACGGCGCCACGACCATGATGGGGTCGCCCGGGGCTACCAATTGCACTGAGGTGGTCGCTATGATAGTGGGGAGGACCGCAGTCCTTCTCCCGGCCACCCTGCCCTAGAGTTTTCAGTAAGGCCATCCGCAGCGCCCGCTTCCCGGCCCGTTTCATCAGCCAGCGAATCTCTCAAAGTATAGCGGCGAGACCAACCCCGAGCTATGGTTGGCCGACTACCGTCTGGCTTGTCAGCTAGGCGGTGCGGACGATGACCTGCTCATCATCCAACCTCCCCTATTTCTGTCTCGACTCAACACATGAGCCCTGCTCGAGCACCTTCCCCTATGCAAATCCACGATAGGGTGACTTGGTAAAGGTCTTCGTCGAGAATTTCTAGGGCACCTCACACCGCCCGGAACTCCCTGGGACCTCAAGAGTTGCCGCCGGGGTTTGAGACGAGTCTCCGAGACTTCATTCGATGTTTCTCCAAGCAATGCACCGAGTTGCCCAGCGTCGGCGACTTAGAAATCGTCCAGGCATTCCTCTCCGGCACCACCTATCGAGACCTGGTCCGAGAATTAGGCCGGAGCGTACTGACCATGGCGTCCACACTCCTCGACATCGCCACCAGCTTCGCCTCTAGCGAAGAGGCCATCGGGGCCATCTTCCCCAACAACGACTCCAAGGGGAAGAGGCGGGATGAGACCCCCGGGGCCTCGACGTCTCACCCCCCCTAGAAAAAGAAGAAGGGATGCCAGGGGAAACAGGAGGTTCTCGAGGCCGGGCTCGTCGCGGCCACGGACCGCAAGAATCCCCGAGGCCCAGGGCTCTTCGACAACATGCTTAAAAGACCCTGCCCATACCATCAGGGCCCGGTAAAGCACACCCTCGAGGAGTGCACCATGCTCTGGTGATACTACGCCAAGCTCGGGCACCCCAACGACGATGCCAAGAAGAGGGGCTAGGACGACGGAGACAACGACAAGGACGACGGGTTCCCCGAGGTACACAATTTCTTCATTATCTTCGGTGGGCCCTCGATGTGCCTCACGGCACGACAGCGAAAAAGGGAACACCGAGAGGTCTTCTCGGTTAAGGTGGCCACTCCCCGGTACCTCGACTGGTCTCAGGAGGTGATCACCTTCGATCGGGATGACCACCCCGATCATGTCCCAAACCCCGGCCAGTACCCGCTCATCGTTGACCCGATCATCGGGAACACCCGACTCACCAAGGTGTTGATGGACGGAGGCAGTGGCCTCAACATCCTGTACGCCAACATGCTGGGGCTCCTAGGGCTCGACCGGTCACAACTCCGAGGCGACATCGCGCCCTTCCACGGCATCATGCCAGGGATGCGCGCGCGACCCCTCGGGCGCATAGACTTACCCGTCTGCTTCGGCACCCCCTCCAACTACCGCAAGGAGACCCTCACCTTTGAGGTGGTGGGGTTCAAGGGGACTTATCACGCCATCCTAGGACGGCCGTGCTACGCCAAGTTCATGGCGGTCCCGAACTACACCTACCTCAAGCTCAAGATGCCGGGCCCTAACGGTGTCATCACTATTTACTCCGCGTACGAGCATGCATACGACTGCGACGTCGAGTGCATCGAGTACGCCGAGGCTATAGTGGAGTCCGATTGAGCGTCGTCGCCAACCTCGACCAGCTCGGCGGAGCCACGATTCGAGCGTCGTCGTCGGCTCGTTTGAGCCCACGCCGTCAAGCTCATCCCGGTCGACCCCACTTGCTCAAACGACTTTGTCTGAGGGTCGGCGTGACCCTCGGCGACAAATAGGGGGCCGTGCTCGTCGACTTTCTTCGCGCGAAACGCCGACATATTCACGCGTGGAGTCCCTCGGACATGCCGGGCATACCGAGGAAGGTCACCGAAACACGCCCTTGACATCCAGGCCGGCTCTAGACCAGTGAAGCAACGCCTACGCCGATTCGACGAGGAGAAGCGTAGGGCCATCGGCGTGGAGGTGAGAAGCTTTTGGCGGCGGATTCGTCAAGGAAGTGTCCCATCCGGAGTGGTTAGCTAATCTGTATTAGTTAAGAAGAAAAATGGAAAATGGAGAATGTGTGTGACTACACCGTGCTGAACAAGGCATGCCCAAAAGTCCCGCTTCCATTACCTCGAATTGATCAAATCGTTGACTCCAAGCGGGATGCGAGACCATGTCCTTCCTTGATGCATATTCCGGCTACCATCAAATCAAAATGAAGGAGTCCGACCAGCTCGCAACTTCTTTCATCACCCCATTTGGCTGTCTTGCTATACGACTATGCCGTTTGGCCTCGAAACGAGGGGCCACGTGCAATGTGTCTGACCAGTCTTTGGCAAGCACATCGAAGCGAACCATCGAGGCCTACATGGACGACGTCGTTGTCAAATCAAGCAGCCAATGACCTCGTCAATGACACAGGTAGCCTTCAAATGCCTCGGGGAGAAGGGCGTCAAGCTCAACCCCAAAAGTGTGTCTTGGGGTCCCCGAGGCATGCTCCTAGGATTCATAGTCTCGAGAAAGGCGCATCGAGGCCAACCCAGAGAAGGTCTCTGCGTGACCAATATGGGGCCCATCCGAGACCTCAAGGGAGTCTGTAGGTAATGGGATGCCTAGCAGCCACGAGCCGCTTCATCTCGTGCCTCGGCGAAAAAAGGCTTACCTCATGCCTCTCTTGAGAAAATCGAGCGCTTTTCCTAGACCCCCAAGGCCAAGGAAGCACTCACCAAACTCAAAGCGCCGCTCTCAAACCCCCTGCTCGGTACCACCAATCGAAGATGAGGACCTCTTGCTCTCACGTCGCCATAGCGACCCAAGTGGTCAGCGCGGCCGTAGTGGTCGAGAGGCGGAAAGAGGGCATGCTCTACCGATCCAACGACTGTCTACTTCATCAGTGAGGTGCTTTCCGATACCAAGACGCGCTACCCCCACGTCCAAAAACTAATCTACGCCATAATCTTGGCTCGACGCAAGCTGCGTCACTACTTCGAGTCCCACCCAAAGGACTGTGGTGTCATCTTTCCCCTTAGGAGAGATAATCCATAACCGGGAGGCCTCGGGAAGGATTTCCAAATGGGCCGTGGAACTCATGGGGGAAGCCCTGTCTTTTGTACCCCGAAAAGCCATTAAGTCTCAGGTCTTGGCCGATTTTGTGGCATAATGGACCGATACCCAACTACCACCTATTCATGTCCAGGCAGAGTACTGGACCATGTACTTCGATGGGTCTCTGATGAAGACCGGGGTAGGCATGGGTCTGCTCTTCGTCTCACCCCTCGGAGTCCATATGCGCTACGTAATCCGACTCTACTTCGCTGCCTCCAACAATGTGGCCGAATACGAGGCCCTCGTCAACGGCCTGCAGATCGCCATTGAACTTGGGGTACGGCATCTCGACGTTCGAGGCGATTCACAGCTTGTCATCAACCAAGTGATGAAAGAATCAAACTGCCACGACCTCAAGATGGAGGCGTACTGCACGATGGTACGCCACCTAGAGGACGAGTTCGATGGCCTCGAACTCAATCACATCGCACGAAAGTTCAACGAGGCCGCGGATGAACTGGCAAAGATGGCATCGGCACGAACCCCGGTCCCCCTGAACGTCTTCGCCAGAGACCTCCACAAGCCATCCGTCGACTATGACTCGGCGATGGTAGAGGGCCCATCGACCGAGCCCACCACAGGGCCCGAGGCCCCCTTTGCCACCGAGACCCCGCCGCCCGAGCTTGAGGCCATGGCAACTGACATAGAGCCTCCCGAGGCTGACCGAGGAACAGACTGGCGAGTCCCTTTTCTTGATCGCCTCGTGTAAGGAGAGCTTCCCGCGAACAGGACCGAGGCCCGACGGCTTGCACGATGAGCCAAAACTTACGTCCTCTACAACGGCGAGTTGTATAGGCGTAGCCCATCTGGTATTCTCCAATGGTGCATCACCACCGAGGCTGGCCAATCACTACTCTGGGACTTGCATGCGGGAGTCTGCGGGCACCACGCAGCGCCTCGGGCGCTAGTGGGAAACGCCTTCCGCCAAGGTTTCTACTGGCCAACAGCGATGGTTGATGCCACGGGGCTAGTATGCTCCTGCGAAGGATGCCAGTACTACGCTCGACAGACGCACCTCCTGGCCCAAGCCCTCCAAACCATCCCTATCACATGGCCATTCACCGTGTGGGGGCTGGACATGGTTGGGCCTCTGCAGAAGGCACCCGAGGGCTATACCCATCTGCTCGTAGCCATCGACAAATTCTCCAAATGGATCGAGGCTCGTCCAATCACCCAAATCAAATCCAAGCAAGCAGTGCTATTCTTTACGGATATCATCCACAGGTTCAGAATCCCAAATACCATCATCACCGACAACGGGACGCAATTCACCGGCCACAAGTTCCTGACGTTCTGCGACGACCACCACATCCGTGTGGTCTGGTCGGCCGTAGGACACCCTAGGACAAACGGCCAAGTAGAACGTGCCAACGGCATGATCCTACAAGGCCTCAAGCCAAGAATCTACAACCGGTTGAAAAAGTTTGGCAAGAAATGGCTTGCCGAACTCCCCTCGGTCATTTGGAGCCTGAGGAATACACCGAGCCGAGCCACGGGATTCACACCATTCTTCTTGGTCTATGGGGCCGAGGCCATCCTCCCCACCGACTTGGAGTACGGCTCCCCGAGACTACAGGCCTACAACGAGCAAAGCAACCGCACTGCCCCGCGAGGACGCCCTCGACCAACTTGAGGAAGCCCGAGACGTTGCCTGCGCTACACTCGGCCAAATACCAGCCAAGCCCTCGACACTACCAAGCTGGCACATTCGAGCCGAGACCTGAAGGTGGGCGACACAGTGTCTTGAGGTGAGCAGAGCAAGATGAGGGCCACCACAAGTCGACCCCGCCATGGGAAGGGCCGTTACATCGCGCCAAATCAAGCCCGGAACCTACAAGTCTGGCCCAACGAGAAGGGCGAAATCTTCACCAATGCTTGGAACATAGAACAGCTACGTCGTTTCTACCCTTAAGTTTCCAAACGTTGTTTACATTGTTTCTCATAATACAATAAAGAAGCGTTCTTTAGTTGTTACAATCTTTCGAGGACCCCCTTAATAGGCAACTCGATTGTATGGAACCTAAGGACCAAAAGTTTGTCTCAAAGGCAAAAGACCGGCTGAGCCGTGAGAATGGCCTACGCCTCTGGGCTACGGTAGCTCCCTCGCCACCTTTTCGCCCAAGAGACAGCTTAGGCTCCGAGGAAGTTCTTTGCAAAGAGCTTGTCTATCGATAGGGGCTCGACGTCACAATAACGCTACAAGAGAGACTCGGCTCTACCTCTGCAGAGCCGAGCCTCCCTCGGGGGCTAAAAAGGGGGGAATCCCCTAAGTCCCGGACACCGTTTCTTAACCGTCTTTCGAAAATTTCTACGCCAAACTCTCTCGCGCTTCGGCAGGACCGTCGCAAGAAACCTAAGGACCAAAAGCGTGTCCTGAGGCCAAAGGGCCGGTCGAGCCATGAGAACAGCCTACGCCCCCAGGCTACAGCAACTCCCCCGCCACCTTTCGCCAAGGGATGGCTTAGGCTCCGAGGAAGTTATTTGCGGGTATCCAAGAATGAGACAGGGGCCATAGGCTCGGAAATGGAATAATAAAGCGGTTAAAAAACACACATACGCAAGTACTTTGAAAGGCCTCGACGGCCACAAAACGTCACGATGTGACAATTAAACCAATCCATTTACATGGCCCCTGTTGGCCCAGGTCAAAGCTCAGGGATCGGCGGCTGGCACGGGAGGGACCACCTCTTCTTCAAACAGGCTGGCCAGCGCTGTGCCAGGCGCCTCCATCAGCTTCACGACCTCTGCGTCGGCCTCCTCGTCATCTTCTGGCAAGATGTAGCCGTTGCTGACAGCCTCGAGGTTGACGGCGTAGTGCAAGGAGACGACGGCTAGGGTGTGCTTGACACCCGTGTGCAACGCCCCCCGGAGCCTCTCGTGGACGCAGCCGCTCAACGCAATCAGGCGGCTCCCAAGGGAGCTGGCTGATTAGACCCCCTCGACATCCAGAGCCTCGCAGGCGGTACGGGCGGCGCTGCGCAGAGCCTCATGCTCCTGGACCTCAATGTCCAGCGCCGCTTGCACTGCGACGGAGGCCTCAGACGCCTGGGAGGCCTCTTTCTCTAGACCTACACCACGACAAAGAGTCAGGGGTCGAACGCAAACCAGAGCAAACGGAACAAGGAGCGCGGTTCAGCGGAACTTACCCTCAGCTTTGTTCTTCCAGGCTAAAGCCTCGACTCGAGAGGCCCCGGCCTCCTTGGTAGCCTCTGCATAAGCGACTTTTGTCAGCTGATGTTCACTCTGCTCTGTGCCCGGCTGCCCGACGGTGGCCTCGGTAGAGGCCGTTGCTTCTTGGGCCCAGGACTTGAGGGAATCCCGCTCCTCCTCCAGCTCCTTGATCTTCGCCACCAAAGGGGCAGACTGCTCCTTAGCCATGGCCACCTTGGCCTTCAGGTCAACATAGCGAAGGCGGAGGTCCTCCACTTCAGCACTCCGCACCGACAAGAGCTCCTGGGCATCGGCAAGCAGGCCCTTTTGCCACTGGAGCTACTCCCAGACGCCCCTCTCCCTTCGTAGGAACAACGATTTCCCAAGGGACCGGGTCTCCAGCTCCTGAATAGGCAAAGACGTACGTCCAACACCGCAAGGGAGCCTCGGAGAAAAAACAACGCGACACGAGAAAGGGAAATGCGTACCTGGGTAACACCGGGTAGGTCCCTTTGCATAACAGACATCGCTGTCTGCATCGACTGCACCGCCAGTTCACGGTATTGCTCGAGGGTGTCCCAGTGCCCCCCTCGGCGACGTCCTCAAGGGCAAACACAGGCTCCCCCTCAGGGTCGGCCCGGTTTCCCCATACAACACGCGGGCTGTCCCACCCGTGGGGCTCGGGTCGAACCCGGACAAGCACCGAACTCCCCTCGGCAGGAGTTGGGACCGGCCGCTCCGCGGTGCTGGCCGCCTCGGCGTTCACCGCCTCCTTCCCCCGGGAAGAATCCTCAGACAAGATCATCTGAACCAGGGGTGGTGCCGAAGCCTGCCCCGCCTCTGTCCCGACCGCCTCGGCCTCAATGGAATCGGGGGCTCTGGCCTCTGCCATCTCTACCTCGGTGGCCCCGGCATCCACCGCCCTAGCCTCAGAAGCCTTGGGGGCTCTGGCCTCACCCCCGATGGCCTCAGCAGTGGTGGATGCCTCGGCCTCATTCGCCCCAAGACCCACGACCTCGCGGGGCGTGGACTCGTCCTCCCCCGCTCATTCCGTGGCCACCTCGGCGCCCTTTCCTTCAGCAGCCGGCTCCTCCGGGCCGACCCCGCCCGACGCCGCGCCATGCTGCACGGCAGCCAGCGCCTCCGTCGCCCGATGAGCGGTGGAGCTAGTGCTCACCTTGAGCGCCTTATGGGGCGCCAAGGCAGGTTCCTCCACCCGACGCTTCTGGCTGGAAACGAAGACGCTCCTAAAAGTCAGCGTACGACCAGGGGGCAAGCAGGAAATACTACAAACTCTGCCAAAAAATACACTTACCGCGAACGAGGACACAACCGCTTCTGGATAGCGTCCCTCCTCTACAACGGCGGTGGTGGCGGCGGTGGCACGGCTTCTGTATCCGCCGGTACCGGCTGGTCTCCGCCGGACCCCGGCACCCCCTCGACCGTCCGCGGAGACAGTTGAGCCACCCCCGGTGTCGCTTGCTCCACCTCCTCCGCCGATCCCACCGGGTTGACAGCACGCATCTCGGGCGTGTCGCCCTCGACAACAAGACGGACGTCTACCAGAGACACCCCGGGCACCACCTCCCCAACGTCAAGGAGGTGGTCCAGGGTACCCTTCCCTTCCTCGACCTTGCCATCGTCGCCCGAGGAATCCGACACCGATAATGAGGGAGATGACTCCAACGGGAGACCGTCGAGCCTCTGTTGCCGGCGGCGTGCGTCCAGCTTTTCGCGCTCAAGGGTCCTCTTCGTGCGCCTTGCCACCTTGGCGTCTTTCTTCTTCTTCTTCTGCTCCTTGGTGTACGCCCTATTCGCGGCTCGCCACTGGGCGTCCTCAGGAACGGGCGGTGGGGAGCTTCGCACGTCCCTTATCCCCTGCAGAAACGATGAAATAAGGCAACGGGCGAAAAAAGCAACGAGCAAGAAGGCCACGAAGGCCTTGGCAACACCCAACTTACCAGGGAAATGTACCCCCGCGACGGGCGCATCGGGAACGGCATCAAGCCGTCAATCTTAGGGGATCTCCTCGTCAGTAAGGGCGAAGGCGGACATCTTGATGCCTTCGATCGGATCACTCGGGGTCATCTCGAACAGGCGCCGCCGCCGAGCCATCAGCGGCAACACCCTACGGCGGTGAAAAGCCGCCACGACCACGGCCGCCGTAAGGCCGCGATGACACAGCTTCCCTAGGGCCCTCAGGAGCGGTTCTAGCCTGGGCTGATCGAGCTTGATGACGCCGTACCCCCACTTCTCCGGCTGACTCTCCACAACCCGCCCGGTATAAGGGGGAAGCCCGCCGTCGCCATTATGGAGGTAGAACCAGCTGTCATACCAACGACGGTTGGATGATGCCAGCTGGGCTAGGATGTAGAGGTGCTGCCGGTCTTGGCGCACTGGGGTGCAACCACCGCCCTCAACGCCTTCCGAGCCCCTTCGCTCTCACCGACTTGGTGGTAAAACCACCACAAACAAATGGAGCCACATCTCCCGTGGGGAGCGATCCCAGGTGTGACAAATTGTCGATGGAGTTGGGGCTGAAGTTGTGGAGCTCCACGCCATAGTAGTGGGAGCGCTTGCATGAATCGTCCGCCGCAAGCGCGAGGCCTCGCTCGTGGAAGACGATGAAGCTCACCACGTAGCCATCACGTGGCCTCGGTTCCGACTCATTCCCCGGAGCAACCCACTCTGGCTCGTCAGGATCGGTGATCGGGTGGAGGAGACCGGCGTCCACCAGCGACTGCAGCTTCTCCACGGTGACGTCAGACCGCTCCTAGGGATCCACCGGGAGGATGATAGGACCGCCAGCCATTGCGCGGTGGAGGACGCTGCTACGGCGGTAAATCTCTCTCTCTCTCTTTCAATCGATCTCTCTCGCCCTTCTTCTCCCGGCGCTTTATGCTCTCAGCAACGGCTTGGAGGCGGCGAAAGCAAATGCAGGCAAGGTAAGGAGGGGGGGGGCGAGGCTCTTTACGTATTTGTACAGGAGTAAGACGAAACCGCGGGCGCGACAAAATCGGGAAGTTTCCCTCGATCCCGGCGCATATAATCTAGATCCGATCTCTCCGCCCATGCGCCACCTTCTCCACATTTAATCGCGCAGAGACGGTTATGTCCCATCCATCGACACCACGTCAGCGCAAAGAACGGCAGCTCTCGAAAAGACCACCTCAAAAGACGCTACCGGCCGTTGTCACCGATGGAAGGAAATACCCCACCGATTCCTTCGAGCTAAGGAACCGGGCACCGAGCAGCTATGGTCCAAAGGTTCAAGGTCGGGCCATTTATGGTCTCGGCAATTTGCCTCGGGGCGACAAAGTCGGGGACAACTATGGGTGAGCCCATACATGGCGAGGCCCGAACAAGCGATTGCTTGGGATGCCCTAAGTCGTGTCCGAGACCAGCAGGAGTTCTCTAAAGGGATCCCACCGTGAGGTCACACCGAGCCCCTAGGGCCAATCGAACGCCCACACACCCGCTAGAAAGCCTTCGTACTTTTTGGAGCACGTCTCGACCACTAGCCGACCCCTATCGAATGGGGCACGGGCCTCCACTCGGACTTACCCGATAAAAGCTCACCGGAACGCGTCACGCTCGCGCCCCACCGAGGGTAGCTGGCATGTTCCACCCTCCTTCCGAGCGAAAAGGAAGCGCGAGGGTCATACAAAAAGCTAGGGGAACTCCTGATCGCCCTCTCGCTCCGCGTGGAGGCTCGGGGGCTCTTCCTGCAACCTTGCCGAGACCCAGCGGCCTAGGCTCGCACGCGAAGGGCTCGGCAAACAACCCCTCCTTCCAAGCGAAAAGGATGCGCGAGGGTCGTACAAAAAGCCAGGGGAACTCCTGATCACCCTCTCGCTTCGTCACGGAAGGCTCGGGGCTCTTCCTACAACCTTGCCGAGACCAGTGGCCTAGGCTCGCACGCCAAGAGCTCAACAAACAACCCCTCCTTCCGAGCGAAAAAGGATGCGCGAGGGTCGTATAAAAAGCCGGGGAACTCCCCGATCGCCTCTCTCGCTATGTCTGCGGAGGCTCGGGGCTCTTCCCCGCAACCTTGCCGAGACCCAGTGGCCTAGGCTCGCACGCCAAGGGCTCGGCAAACAACCCCTCCTTCCGAGCGAAAAGGATGCGCGAGGTCATACAAAAAAGCCGGGAACTCCCCGATCGCCCTCTCACAACGTGCGGAGGCTCGGGGGCTCTTCCTGCAACCTTGCCGAGACCCAGCGGCCTAGGCTCGCACGCGAAGGGCTTGGCAAACAACCCCTCCTTCCGAGCAAAAAGGATGCGCGAGGGTCGTACAAAAAGCCAAGGGAACTCCTGATCGCCCTCTAGCTACGTGTGGAGGCTCGGGGGCTCTTCCTGCATCCTTACACCCCGAGGGTCGGAAAAACGCAACAAAAAGGGCACCTAGCCCATTACGGTCCAGGGGTACGAAGGCTGGGCCATCCAGGGCCTCGACAGCCGCCCCAGGACGACATAGTTAGGGACAACTATGGGCGAGCCCATACATGGCCGAGGCCCAGGCAAGCGATTTCTTGGGATGCCCTAAGTCGTGTCCGAGACCAGCGGGAGTTCTCTAAAGGGGATCCCACCGTAGGGAGGCACCGAGCCCCTAGGGCCAATCGAACGGCCTTGGCACCCGCTAGAGAAGCCTTCTGGTACTTTTTTGGAGCACATCTCTGGACCACTAGCCGACCCCTATCGAATGAGGCACGGGCCTCCACTCGGACTTACCCGATAAAAGCTCACCGGAAACGTCACCGCTCATGCCCACCGAGGGTAGCCTGGCATGTTCCACCCCTCCTTCTGAGCGAAAAGGAAGCGCGAGGGTCGTACAAAAAGCCAGGGGAACTCCTGATCGCCCTCTCGCTCCAGCTGGAGGCTCGGGGCTCTTCCCAGCAACCTTGCCGAGACCCAGCGGCCTAGGCTCGCACGTGAAGGGCTCGACAAACAACCCCTCCTTCTGAGCGAAAAGGATGCGTGAGGGTCGTACAAAAAGCCAGGGGAACTCCTGATCGCCCTCTCGCTATGTGCGGAGGCTCAGGGGCTCTTCCTGCAACCTTGCCGAGACCCAGCGGCCTAGGCTCGCACGCGAAGGGCTCTCGCAAACAACCCTCCTTCCGAGTGAAAAGGATGCGCGAGGGTCATACAAAAAGCCGGGAACTCCTGATCGCCCTCTCGCTACGTCTGCGGAGACTCGGGGCTCTTCTGCAACCTTGCCGAGACCTAGCGGCCTAGGCTCGCACACGAAGGGCTCGGCAAACAACCCCTCCTTCCGAGCGAAAAGGATGCGCGAGGGTCGTACCAAAAGCTAGGGGAACTCCTGATCGCCCTCTCGCTACGTGCGGGATCGCACGCGAGGGCTCGGCAGCTCGGGGCTCCTCCGCACCCCCAAACGAAAAACAAGCGACCCGGCTCGCTCTCATGGGTCTAGCAAATGCGATAGAGCGCCTCACTCAATGAAGAAAAAAAGCCCCTAAAGGAGTAAGCTCACTCCTCTAGGGCCTCGGGGAGCTACACGGCCAGAGCCACACACACCACCGGAATCGCAAGTATAAAACAAACCCGACAAGAGCCACTTTGAGAAACAAAAGTCTCGACAAAACCTCGGGAGAGTATCCCACACTCCCTTGGAGGCTTGGGGCTACTTGTCGGATACCATAAAATGGGGTACCCCAAGCAAAGATCGAAAACTGCTTGACCCTAAAAAAAAAGTAAACCAACGGAATAAACAAAGCGAGGTCTCGGCCGAAATCTCCGATTCGCCGAGACCCGTCAGCAGAAGCAAGCGATTCTCCGACTACTTGAGACCGCCTCGCCGAGACCCCTCGTCGAGGCCCGTTCATCGAGCCCCCTCGCCGGGGCCTCGGAAGAAGTGTCGATTCTCCAATTCGCGCGAGGCTGGCTCGACCAGCCCATGACCGCCTCTTCGACCAACTGCTCGACCGAACGTCGCATCCAAGCGCCCAACCACTCCGGCAGACGCTTGCGATGGGCACAATCTGGTGGTGACCAACTACACGCCAATCGTGTCAACCTCCTGCCATCTACGACGGCAGCACACGAGGGTTTACCGACCACTATCTTTAACTAACTCCTGCACCAAAGACATCGCATAGCGTGGGGGAGTCGAACAGTTCCTCAGTAGCCTTAGAATCGCCGGATCGACCGCTCCATCTCCTGAGCCCCTCAACGGGGCCTCGGATTCACCGATCTTTCTCCGCCTCGCCCGTCCGCCTCGCCGAGAGACCCCGGTGGGGCCTCGGACGAATTGGCGCGCTTCCGCCTCGCCCGAGGCCGGGCTCGTCCCATAACCTCGTCGCCTCCGCCTCAAAGGTCTCTCTGGCAGTCGTCGATCCGATTAATCGCGCCACCGCACCCCCGCTACATAAGCCACGATCGGCGGTCTTGGCCGCAACAGAGCGACAGGACAACGGTCGATCACCTTTTTACCATCCCTCGACAACATAGGTATCAGATCCTATAGGCGCCGTCTCGCGCACTATTCTCGCTTTGATGGCCGCCGAGACCCGCATCCGCACTGGTCACTTCTCGTGCCTCGACACACGGCATAGGCACAACAGGCCTCGGCACGACCGGCTATGATAGCCGCCGAGCTTCTGCAATCCACCAAGCCAACAAATGCGCATCATGTTACTTGCAGTGGAGACCATACCGATTAGACATCTACGGGAACTCCCACGACAACGCCATGCTGCTCCAGGAGTAAATACGTCATCGAATAGTCCGCTCCACGTGTAGCTCTCTTATGTACTCCTGGTTTCCTCCCTGTGGCTATAAAAGGAGGCGGCCAGGACCGTTTCTAGGGACGCGGATAGAGTCACGAATACTCGCACGAACAACACACCTCATTCTGTAATTCATATCACCTCCCCTCATAGAGACCTAGGACAAACTCCCTCTCTCGCCAAGCTTGTAACCCCCTACTACGAGCACCCCGGTGCAAGGAATACAAGAACATCTTCTCAGACTTGACGTAGGACATCCATTGCCCGAACCAGTATAAACCTTGTGTCTCTTTGCATCACCATCCGGAATTGGGAGCACGCAGCACAAATTCACTAGTCGGTTAAGGACCCCTGATTCCGAAACACCGATAGCTGCATTGGTCCAGTTATTCTAAGGCCGGTCAACATGTAAACATCGGCCAGAGTGATGGTCATTGGACCGTGACAAAAAATAAAAACGTTCAGGGTATTGGACCAAAAGTAAGATGCAGAAATCAGGAGTGAATCATTCCTCTCCATTCCAGACAACAAGAGTGTCAAACATTGATTCAAGTCATAAACCTCTCAATCTCTAGCCTTTTTCTTGGATACCCTACGAAACCAGTCTCTCCATCCCTTAGGCATTTTTGGTCAGTTTCTGAAGGGAGTTTTGGTGCTCTAGGAGGACGAATCCACAACAGATTGTTTAAAGGGGATTTGGTTGGTTTCTTGATGGATAAAATCAGATGGATCAGGGTCACCCGTGGGCCCAAGAAAATAAACATTGGGAGCAACAACTGATGGAATCAAGATTTCATTCCTCATTTCCTAGAAATCGGATGAAATAAATTTGAGAAGAAAGAAAATATAGGGTAGCGACCAGTACTTGGAAGATGGAGACTCAAAAGCATACCTCAGGGACATGGTCGCTGGTCACCATTATAGCCGAAATGGATTTGAATCTAAGGAAGATTGCTCGAATGAAAGCTTGATGGGGCAAGAGATTTGCTAGGGTTGATGCTTTGACGATGGCGGCGTCGGCTGCTAAGATTTACTCGAGAAAGAAGGGGAAAGTAAATAGGCCTAGTGAGTTGAAAAGATACTATTGGGATATTATATAAGACTCGGACCGGGAAGACAGGAGTCGCGCGTATATCTCGGAACAAAATGGTTGCGACATGGTAAACAGATAAATAGGAATTTTGAAATAAAATCATTTTATCCCAAAATTGGGGGACATGTGTTTACACCAAAATTTGGGAAGAGGAACACGGGGACTCGAAGCTTCCAAAATTGCATCGATCAATGAATCGATTGCATAAGGATCGATATCAGCTGATTCAGATGCGACACTAGAATCAGCTCTCTTTGAATGACGTCAGCAGATAACGATAATGAGCTACAGTTGGCGTCGGGAAATACATATCGGACTCTACAAAAGGGGAAAGATTAGGGTCCAAGTTATCTTAAGTTAGAAATGTTTTCTTTTATACCAAAGATTGTAATGAGTCGTACTTGAGTAGGATTCATGTTTAGGCTCCGGATATAAATATTGGACCCTGGCCATTGTAAAAGAGGATCCAATCAATCAAATACAATTTATCTTTTTTTTTGCTCCGGCCAACCCTTAGGAGTAGGAGTAGAGTAGATCTCGGCGAGTTCTTCAGCAAGCAGGGCTGCATCGGTCCGACCGACCTCCGGTTTGTCTGTAAGTATCATCATGGTTTATACTTTGGTTTGTACGGCTGCATCGATCCGGTCGACCTCCACTGCTCGAACTAAATTAAGGTGAAGTTATCGGCTCTATCTAAGGGTGACGTTCTTCGGGTAGATTCATTAAGTTATTGATCTTGATGTTTTCATTGTCATTAGTTTGCAGTAATATCAATCCGCTCGGTAAAGATCGAGTTAGATCGGCCTTATATCCTTTCAGTCCGTTGTTCGTTTTATTACAATACGATGTTTCTTACTCTAAGCGACGGGTTACGTTTCATCGGCTATTCTACTTCGATCTTGATCGTGTATAGTACGCGGTTAAGGCTTGTATCATCTTGAAGAGGTTTGCTGGTTAGTTAAATCTGGTCTATAGTTTACTATTATGGCTGTAACGATCCGGTCGATCCCCACTGATGGCACTGTAGATTTGGAGGATGCTAGTTAGTAGATTTGTTCTCGATTAGGCGTGACCTTAACTATATGTTATGCCTGCATCGGCTAAATAGCCGATCGCCTATGCTTTAACGCCTACAGTGTATGTCCATAATTCTGTTAAGCACTTAAGCGTGAATAGATCTATGTACTTTAAAGGTTTGATTTGTTGTCTTTATCACGGCTGCATCGATCCGGTCGAACCCCATTGTTAAAGATGGTAGGTTAAGTCTAATGAGTCCATACGTTTGTTCGTGTGAAATAGTCGATTGTTCACATGATGTAGTCTCTTTTCACCTGAATCGGCTATTTCAGTTGATTCATTTGAGCCTTCACGTATAGCCTGTCTTTCGAAAAGCCTGTCGAAGTATAGATGGTTTTACAGATTCTTCAGTTTTAGTTTGTTATTATCATCATAGTTGCCATCGATTCGATCGAACCTCACTATTGATGGCAACAGATTAGATTCAGAGCGTTTGTAGATCCATTGATATTAGACAGTCGATTTGTTTGCATGCTATATCTTTTCCTGATTAGATTCATCAGCTCAATGATTCATACTGGCAATATCCACCTAGCTGATGATCTCATTTACGTCTATGGGCATTGTACTTATCAACATAAAACTAATCACGATTCATAAGATTTACTATCCGTAACAGCCGATTTCTGTGCGTATCGGCTATTTAGTCGATTTTCCCGTCTGGCTGCTCCCAAAGCGGCACACTTGGAACTGTCTGGGCAAAGACCGGCATGTTCCACCTTAAATTACTGATAAACTTTCTTTCCTTGTCAATTGCAAGGTCAAATTGACTGGCATGTCTCGGGAGGAATTCATAGGATCGGTTACCCCTATGTTGAAGCCAAGCGGATCTCTAGCTCCATCAAGCAGATCCTTCCGGCTTGCCGTGTGTCGACGCATTTTTGTGCCGACAGCTACCAACTCTGCTCCTGATCAAACTAAGCCTAAGAAGAAGGTGTTCCAACAGAAACAGGTTCAGCAGAAGCCAAAGGAATCAGTGTGGCGCACTATGAATAAGTATGCCTATCAACCAAAGACTTATGCACATCGACAAAGCTTGACTTCTTGTTTTGTTTTGAGGAACAATAGCAGTGGAAAAGTGGTTACCAAATATGTTGGAAAGAAAGCCAACACATATAGGAATACTTCTATTTGGGTTCCTAAATTTCTTGTGACTAACATGCAAGGCCCCAAGTCAAATTGGGGACCTAAATCAAGCAACTAAATCTATTTTGTAGGCATACTCCTCCAGTGGATCAAGTTGGGTGCTTGATAGTGGATATACAAATCATATGACTGAAGAAAGGAGTATGTTCTCATCATATTCCCAGATGACGCACTCAAATGAAAATATTGTCTTTGGAGACAATTCAAAGGGGGATGTGATTGGTCTTGGTAAAGTTGCTATAACCCTTGAGCATGCAATTACAAATGAATTACATGTTGATTCGTTGAATTACAATTTGTTGTTCTTTTCTCAATTGTGTGAGATGGGCTACAATTATCTCTTTTCGGATAAGGGTATGGAAGTCTTTAGAAGGGAGGATTTCTCTATTGTCTTTACAGGTCAATTAAAAAACAAGCTTTACTTAGTTAATTTCAACAAAAGTAAAGCTAAGCTTGAGACTTGTTTAGTGGCAAAATCTAGCATGGGTTGGCTTTGGCATCGTCGACTAGCCCATGTTGGGATGAGGAACTTGGCCAAACTTCTAAAAGATGAACACATCTTTGGGCTAACAAATATTCACTTTGAGAAAGATAGGATATGTAGCGCTTGTCAAGCTAGAAAGCAAGTTGGCATGCCTCACACACCAAAGAGCATCATGACCACGATGCAACCATTGGAGCTCATACACATGGATGTCTTTGGACCGGTCGCCTACCTAAGTATCGGGGGTAACAAATATGATCTTGTTATTGTTGATGATTATTCATGTTTTACTTGGGTATTTTTCTTGTTTGATAAGTGTCAAGTTAGAGACAAAGTAAAGACTTTTGTTAGAAGAGCTCAAAAGGAGTTTGGTCTCCCCATCAAGAAAATGAGAAGCGACAATGGGGCTGAATTCAAGAACACCTAAGTTGAGGAGTTTCTTGATGAAGAGGGCATCAAGCATGAGTTTTCAACTCCATACACCCCTCAACAAAATGGTGTAGTAGAGAGAAAGAATCGTACACTAATTGATATGGCAAGGACAATGCTAGATGAGTACAAGACGCCAGACCTCTTTTGGTGTGAAGCCGTTAACACCGCTTGCCATGCCATCAACCGCCTCTACCTACACAAGAAGCTGAAGAAAACTTCATATGAGCTTCTAACCAATAACAAACCAAAGGTGTCATACTTTAGAGTGTTTGGGTGCAAGTGTTTCATACTTAATAAGAAACCCAAAACCTCTAAGTTTGTACCTAAAGTTGATGAAGGTCTTCTTGGTTATGGATCAAATGAGCATGCCTATCGTGTTTTCAACAAAACCTCCGGGAGAGTTGAAATAGCAGTAGACGTAATATTTGATGAATCTAATGGCTCTCAAATAGAGCAAGTTGATTCAAGTGTTGTAGGAAAGGAGGATCCACCCTGTGAAGCAATCAAGCAATTAGCTATTGGTGATATTAGACCATAAGAAGATGAAGTCTCTGAAGTGGTGGTTCCTCAAGCTGCTGATGAACAAAGTTCCACTGACGTATCAAATGCTGAGGGGGAGCTGACCCCTGCAGCAAATCAGCAGAGCGGTAGTGCCGCACATAAGAGCGATAGTGCCACACCCCCTCTAACAGCAGCAGCATGTCCAACTCTGATTCAAGGACAGATCCTACAACCTATATTCAAGCAAGAAGATAATGAAGATCCAGAAGATGGACAAGAGGTCATTGATTATCCAAGGCTAAGGCAAACAATACAACGGGATCATCCCGTTGACAACATCCTTGGGAGTCTTCGAAAGGGGGTAACAACTCGTTCACATTTAGCAAACTTTTGCCAATATTACTCATTTGTTTCCTCTTTGGAACCTCTTAAGGTTGAGCAAGCACTTGGAGACCCGGATTGGGTGATGGCCATGCAAGAAGAGCTCAATAACTTCGAAAGAAACCAAGTGTGGACCTTGGTGGAGAGGCCCAACACCAATATTATTGGCACCAAGTGGGTCTTCCGCAATAACCAAGATGAGAATGGCGTGACGACAATAAATAAGGCAAGATTGGTTGCTCAAGGTTTCACTCAAATAGAGGGCTTGGACTTTGAGGAAACATATGCACCGGTGGCAAGACTTGAAGCAATCCGAATGCTTCTAGCCTATGCCGCTCATCACAGTTTCAAGCTATATCAAATGGATATGAAGAGTGCATTCCTCAATGGCCCCATTCCAGAACTTGTCTATGTTGAGCAACCACCGGGTTTTGAAGATCTTAAGTTCCCCAACCACGTCTACAAACTCCAAAAGGCGCTCTATGGGCTTAAGCAAGCACCAAGAGCATGGTATGAATGCCTTAAGAAATTCTTGCTTAAACAAGGCTTTGAAATAGACAAAGCCGACCCTACCCTTCACTCATAAAGTTGGGAAAGATATATTTGTGTGCCAAATATATGTCGATGACATAATATTTGGTAGTACTAATCATTCTTTTTGTGAGGAATTTAGTAGAATCATGACCCCAAGAGATTTGAGATGTCCATGATGGGTGAAATGAAGTTCTTCCTTGGATTTCAAATCAAGCAAGTGAAGGATGGAACTTTCATTAGCCAAACGATGTACACCCATGATACACTCAAGAAGTTTGACATGGTGAATGCCAAGCCTATCAAAACTCCCATGCCAACCAATGGACATCTTAATCTCAGCATTGAAGGGAAAGCCATGGATACCAAGGTATATCATTCCATGATCAGCTCTCTACTTTATTTGTGCTCATCTAGGCCTGATATTATGCTTAGTGTGTGCATGTGTATAAGATTTCAAGCTAACCCTAAAGAGTGTCACTTAGTGGCCGTTAAGAGAATCTTGAAATATCCTAAGGGCTTGTGGTATTCTAAGGGCTCTAAGTTTGATCTACTTGGGTATTTGGATTCCGATTACGCTGGTTGCAAAGTAGATCGAAAAAGCACTTTAGGGACATGTCAATTCCTTAGACGATCCCTAGTGTCTTAGAGTTCTAAAAAGTAAAATTGTGTAGCCCTTTCCACTGCCGAGGCCGAGTATGTTGCAGCCAGTGCATGTTGTGCTCAACTACTTTGGATGAGGCAGACCCTTCAAGATTTCAGATGTCATTTTGCCAAAATCCCATTATTATGTGACAATGAGAGTGCCATTAAGCTTGCAAATAATCCCGTATGTCACTCTAGAACCAAGCACATAGACATCCATCATCATTTCTTGAGAGATCATGAAACCAAAGGAGATATCGAAATTCGCCATGTGAGCACCGAAAAGCAACTAGCCGATATCTTCACAAAGCCCCTCGACGAGTCAAGGTTTTGTGCTTTACGTAGTGAGCTAAATATACTTAATTCTCATAACGTGGTTTGAATTTTAGCATGCCTCTGTTTGATAAACTAGTATCTAGGCAAAAGAGTTAAAAATTTTCATATTGTGCATGAAAATGATTTATAAAAGATAACTTATGTATCATGATCATGGTCTGTACTGATTATTTGTTTCTGGTCATGGTATATAGGTGACATGTGTCCATATCTAATATAAAGAGAGTCATATAGATTATAGCTAACTCCCACTGTTCTGGGGAGTGCGGCAGTGCCGCATTTTAAATCTCAATTGAGATTCAGCCCAAACGGTTTTACTGTAGGGCTCATTTATTCTTCCTCTTATCCTTAGGACCACAGTAACTTCCTTGCCTCTCTCTCTTTCCCTCGACGCCGATGCCCGCGCCTCTCTCTCCTCTCGCGCCCACGCCATCACCGTCACTTGGCCGAGCGTTGCTAATCTCTGGCAGTGCTGCGGTAGCTGCCAGCTCTCCCTCAACGACGCTGATGGCTGCTACTGCCCCTGGCCCGAACAGTTTCTTCCCTCTCCACTCCTATCCTCGGTTGAGAAGATGGAGCACGAGATAATGACCGAAGGGGGAAAAGGAAGATGAATGAGCAAAGAGACAAGGATCCACCTTGCCATGGACGAGGGAGGTCAATAGCAACTGGCAGTAGTGCAGCTCTAAGGGGACTTGGTGACAAGGGGATGCGTGAGCAATACATTGAAGATGAGGAGGCTGGAGATGATATGTTGTACCACTGATGCCATTCTCAACACCCCACAGCATCTTTATGAGTTTGATGGCAGATACATAAGAGATTTTGAGGGAGAGATCATCATGAGACCTCCAGATGACTCCCGCCAGCATGTAGTTGTCAACTATTCTAAGAGTTGGAAGCTGATGGAAGAGGCAAGGGAGATCAATCCCTATGCAGTGCGCAAAGATTTGGGCATTGATTATAGATTCTGAAATGAGTTTCATTCCAACATGTATGCCACTACCATTCTTGCATCTAAGAAAACCAAGATCATCAAGATACAGCATATTAATTGGGATGAGATGCAGGAGAAGGAGAAGCCTGAGTTTGACAAGGTGATCAAAATTTGTGACAGGTTCTAGCTTTCAGACATCATGGGTTTCCAGTATAACTGGAATGAGGAAGTCCTTGAAAAGTTTCATGCCACATACTTCTATGACCAGACCTCTGATGAGATTCACTGGATGGCTAATGGTCGGCACTACCGAGTCGACTTTATCACTTTCAGCTGGATTCTTGGCTTTGAGGAGGAGCACAGAGGTTACACTTACATTCATGATGAGCCTCGAGCTGAGATCCGTGACATCAGCTACATGTGGAGAGATAGAAGGATTGCAGATGGTAAGAGGAATAGTCTACATAGCTTCTATTACATCCTCAACAACCTCATCAAGAACACCATCAACCCAAAGGATGGAGCAGCCTCAGATATTAATGGCTATGTGAGAAATGTGTTGGCTAGATTCGCTCTAGGTGGGGACAGGTTCAATGTCCCTAGATTCATGTGGACTGAATTGAGATTTGTCGTGGAGGATGGGAGGAGGGGTCTACCCTATGCCCCCTACCTCATGCTCATGATTGAGAGGGTTACTGGATTTTATTTTTCGAAGGATGGGATACACACCATCCACAAAATTGAGAAGACTCAGCCTGCTACAGCTACTCAGGGAGCGGGGAGCTCTCATGCTCATGTAGATATTCCTGAATCTCCCTGCTCTAGGTCTCGTAGTGGAGGCAAGATGATGAAGTTTGACAAGTGGTTGAAGAAAATATTTGGAAAGTGCACCTATGCAGCTGACAGAGCGTATGAGACATAGCTTGAGCAACGTCAGCAGCAAAGACAATACCTTCCACCACTTCCTCCTATTCCACATCCTCCATAGTATGACCTTCCGAGTCTCTTCGACACAGATTTAGATGAGGAGGAGGAGCAGCAGGGAGGAGCAGCAGATTGGGATGAGACCCTAGAGGGTTACCATCAGAGATAGGAGCCGAGGCGTTCCATTCGTTCCACTTGCTACAACGCCACCACTCACCGTCAGGGCCGTGCACGTATTGACTCCGATGACGATGATTGTGATGGTGGTGCCGGGACTGCTGCGGGAGGTGATGATATTGATTGGACTAACATCCAAGGAGATGACGAGTAGGTGTTGATCTTTCTTCTTTTCCTCTCTTTTTGGTGTTTTATGCCAAAGGGGGAGAAAATTAGGGTCAACAACTTTTCGCAATAGCTGCGCTTCATGCCCTATTCGATAAGTGTTAGTCTTCACTAGGTGTAAAGTTTGAGAGTTGCTCAAAACTTTAAATTGTGAAATAATGCTACTATTTGACTCTTTGTTTATCGGATATGGACATGTATCGTTGTGTGGATTAGAAGTCATCTTATTGTGCTAGGTTGCATATCCTTTTGTCTGAGCTAGCTGTGTGGTGCTTGACTCTGTCTTGCTCGTATAGTCAGGTGTGGCTCTGCCACACAGCAGCAAGCACATGTGTGCATAAACTATCATTTGCATCACGTTTTACATACCTAACACAGTATGCAGCACCCCACATGAGCTTGGATGTAGGGGGAGCCCCGTCACTTTCACTAAAATATGAATCTTGGCTTGTTATGCCAATTTGAGAATTCAATTCTCTATTCACATATTTAGGGGGAGACTCTACACCCATGGCTCGAAAAGTCTCAGTATTTATTTCATATCTTTTGTAAGCTCTAATTGGGTTGTTATCAATCACCAAAAAGGGGGAGATTGAAAGTGCAATCAAGCCTTAATTGTGGGTTTTGATGATAATGACCTCGCAATTAGAGAACTAATGAGATTTATCGAGATGACAAGCAGGGAATTTATATTCAAGGATGCTACACAAAATGGAGGAGCCCCCAACTACAAATATAGATGGCTTCAAACTCAAAGGAGGTTTAAATTCTTTTATATATTGAATTTGAGTATAGGAAAAGCCGTACTATAAAGGGGGCACAATGCTTAAGCTAATATGTGCTACCATGTGTTCAAACAACCACATGCATCCTCAGATTCATAGCCAAGACAATCTACACTTCACTATTATCCTTACTGTCTTGCGGGGTGCGAGCTCCGACTCGCCCGACCTCTTGGGTGCGGGCTTCGGTTCGCCCGACCCTTTGGTCACGGGCTCCGTCTCGCCTGACCCCAAGATCGCGGGCTACGTCTCGCCCGACCCTTTGGTCACGGGCTCTGTCTCGCCCGACCTCAAGGTCGCGGGCTCCGTCTTGCCCGACCCTTTGGTCGTGGGTTTCGGCTCGCCCGACCCCAAGGTCACAGGCTCCGGCTCGCCCGACCCTTTGGTCGTGGGCTCCGTCTTGCCCGACCCTTTGGTCACAGGCTCCGGCTCGCCCGATCCTTTGGTGGCGGCCTCGTCTCGCCTGACCTCAAGGCCGCGGACCTCGTCTCGCCCGACCTCTTGGGTGCAATATCCGTTGGGGACTTGGGGTATATATACCTTTTCTTTTTCTTCCCAATGCTATCTGCGATTTAAGTGACCGTTGGGGCCTAGGGGTATATATACCTTTCTCTTTCTTTTCCAATGGCAACGAACCAATCTGCTCCCTTCTTCCTCACTTCAGCACACTCAAAACAGAGGGGGAGCTCTCTCTCTCTCACTCCATTGTTGACCTCAAGCCCCAAGCAAATCCATTGATTTCCCCATCAATCCTTGAGGGATAAGGGTCCAAAACTTGATAAGAGAGCATCTCCATTGATTCCAAACTCTAAAGAGCACTTGGTTCACGTTTTGGTCGGCGGTTGTATTTGTTACTCTTAGAGCTTGACTCGTAGCTGGCTAGAGCGTCGCTCGGTGAGTTTACCAACTTGTGTGGTAGCCTCGGGAGGTTTGTAACCATCTCTTGTAGCAAGTAAAATCACCCCTCGTCTTAAGAGTTCACTCTCTTGACTTGAGAACGAGGTAGGGTTGCAAATCCCTAAGCCTTAGTGGTATACCTCAACAACGTGGACTTAGACAAGCCTTAGTGGCGAGCTGAACCACGGGATAAATCCTTGTGTCATCCTGTGCTTGTGTTGCTACACTTGTGTTCTTGTTGTTGTTGAGGTGATTTCTAGGATTGAGACCGATCTACTTGTGTGTGGTGTTCTCACCACTTTCAGCTATCGATCTGTGGTCTACCACCCTGCAGGAAGCTAAGAAATTTACCCGATCTAAATTTCGTTAGGTAGATTTTGAACTGTGAACTAATCTCTCCTGCAGGTGCGGCAGTGCCGAGCTCATAGAGCGGCAGTGCCCCTGGTGAATTTGACTTCAGTTTGAGTTAAATTGTTACAGGCCTATTCACCCCCCTCTAGGCGTACCAGAGATCATACAGTAGCAGGCGTGCATGCTCACCGCGTTGGTCGTCCCTTTCATTTGTAATCACCTTAGGTCTTGTTTGGATGCATGTGTATCCACCTCAATCCTAGTTAAATTACACTCCAACACATGTGAATTGAGAGGGATACATGCACGTCCAAACAATGCCTTATTTGATTCATGCTCTTTGGCCTCAGGCTTCTTGTATTTTAAACTCGTTTCCCTTAATGAAAATGCGTTTCCGAGAAAAAAATCATACACTGTGTTAAAACTGTAATATGATTTCCCTTCTCTATAAACTTATCAAATAATCGGTGCGTTAATGACACAAACGTGCTCATTCCTTATTATGGGTAGAATTACATGCTCACACACCTAGGTTGTTGAAGTACGCATTGGCCTGGTCATCTTCAGAATTGCTTTTACCTCTTTTACTAAAATCTTTAAAGCTTCATTCGATTAGGTTTTCCTCAGGCAAATGCATACAAACATCACCAAATGCCTCTTCGGTGCCATTCCAATTCTTATAAGATAATCTACGAACCACACGTTGTTCCATTCCGTGGCGTGAAGTTCCCCAGCCTATATGAAGCGGAGCATTCCTATGCCGTTTGTGAGTCTGTAATAAAGTGGAGCCGTGGAGGACACCCTTGGTGGCGTTTCGTTCTCCACCTGTATCTCTGTGAAGTATGGTTGTCCTTGTCCAGTGCTGTTCGTGAATAAACTGAGAACGCCTTTGGAGAAAGACTCCCTTTGTTAGTGTAGATAGATAAAGCTTTCTTTTTTGTGTGTCATAAAATTGTCTAGTATAATTTGGCTCGCGACACTTTGGGAATTATAGCGGCGAATCTTAACTCTGCCCCAAAATTTTAGGCCCAACGATGCACACCGACTAGGGGGCCTAGGGACTGACCCAAATCTTTTCGGTTTGTACAGAATCCAAATGGACAAGGCGCTGGCCAGGACACAGCGCGCGGCTCCGTTTCCCGCGGCCTGGCGACCGACCCCACGGGCCGCGGCCGACACGAGCAGCTCCCGTGCGTGGCACGCCGGGTCGCCGGCACCACAGCTGGCAGCAGATTCTGTTACTACTCTTGCAGTCTTGCTAGCCAACTTGCTCACCGTCTCGCTATCGCGGTGGAGCCATGGGCAGACCGGACCAGACACGCGAGGCGGGATCTCTCTCGTCGCCTGAATGATGTTTAAATATTCTTTTTTTAATAATTAATTGCAAATCTACTATTTAGATTATAAGAATTGTGAATATAGTGTCCTTGGCTTTTAACTAACCGATAGGGACCTATCGGCACCCGGTTAGCCGATAGGGACCTATCGGCCTTCGGATAGCCAAGAGGCCCTAGAACATCCATCTAATCCCTCGCGCTCTCTCTCTTGCTCGCTCTTTCTCTCTCGCTCCGCACCGGCGTGTCGTCGGCCGACGCTTCTCCTCCGGCGCACGGGTGGCTTTGGCTCGCCGCCGGCCGCCGGCCCCTGGAGTTCTCAGGTACTTTTTTTTTCTTTTTTTAGTTAGTTTAGTTTATTAGTTTAGTTAGGTTTTGGTAGTTTAGTTTTTTAGTTTAGTTAGATTTTGTTAGTTTAGTTTATTAGCTAGATTTAGTTTTAGGGTTTGGTTAACTTTTTGGATTAGTTATTAGTTTTTTCTGTTTAGAGTTAGTTAGTTTAGTTAATAATTTTTCTTCTAGGGTAGGGTTAGTTATTAGGTTTTTTTAGTTTTAGGGTTAGTATTAGATTAGTTATTAGTTTTGGTTTAGTTGTAGATTAGGGTTAGTTTTAGGGTATAAATTTTAAGGGTACCTCAATTAACTTACACGATATTTTGCACGATGCGAACAGGAATGTCGATCGATTTAGACCCTTTCAGAATTTACTATAGCAACGGTGAAATCATATACGGGGACAGTGGGGTAGAGCTTATCGAGTTCCAGTTGTTTGACATAGAACTGAATTCGCCACTAGATTATAGCCGAAAACAAGTTTTAGCCTGGCTACACGAGCACTTAGGTGTTCTGCCCACCCAGCATCATTTCAGGATTAGTATGTTGGTGCCTAAAAAGCGGGAGAATGGATAGAGGTGGGAGCTGTACGAGGCCAGTAACACGAAGAAGTGGCATTTTCTTGTCTTGCAAGCACGTTGTCGTATCCTTACTTTGCAAATGAAGCATAACAATACATGAGACAATACATGCCTTGCTTGCAGACAGATATCTGCAGTGACGTGGGCAACGAGCTTCTTTCGTATGCCCAGCGGTTCGAGCACAACCCCCAACGGTTGGTAGGCTGGACTTGGTTGCCGCCCTTGTACGACTAGGGCAACGTTGCTTGGCGGGAGTACGCCGAGCATTATGCCGACACACCACCAACGTAGTTGTTCACGCCCACCAGGGTGTGCCTCCACCTCCACCACCACCTCCCGTCAACGGATCGGGGGGACGTTCTCGTCCATCCCAGCACGAGCCGCAACAGAGGGTTCAAGTCCTAGGTAATTCAACGATTACCTTCCTTATTTCTCATGTACTATGTACGTAACATGCTCTATCTAACCTAGATTTTTTTATAGGTACACGTGCTTCTTGCAGTGACTACACGGAGGATACTAGCAGCTTTGGGACCTTTCACACAGACGACACTCCACCTTGGTTTCCCGATGAGGTAGGGCCCTCCCAGCTTTCTAGTGTACCTCTACCGACTCAGGGTACTGAGCATATGGAGTCGACCCCACCTACACGACAGCGACGCCCTCCAGACCAGTGGACTTACCCTACGGCCTAGGTGTGTCACCGAGGTGCGCAGGCACCTAAGCATGGTCGCCGTGTAGGTTAAGCGTGTAGGACTATATGGTTGTATGCTAACATGGATGTATGCATGCGAACTAATGTACTCTTGGATTTGTGATGCGAACTAATGAAAAAGGATATTGTTTAGCCTTTGCATTGAGTATTCTAGCCGAAGATGGTTGTGCTCGTTAAAAAGTATCACATCGGGGGATGGTTGTGTCTAGAAAAGAAGAAATACAGCATGAAATAGAGTTGTCGGTCGCGTGGGGCCCGACAATGGTATCGGCACCTATCGGCCTTCCACGGTCCGACTGGACCTGTCGGCCCTCCAGATGCCGATAGGCTATTTTGGCTGGTGTCGACTGTGTGCGCCACATAGACCTATCGGCTAGTGAGAAGCCAACAGGCTGCTACTCCTCCGTCCCAGAAAGAGTGACGTTCTAGGAACGGACACAAAAACCAATGAGCCAGGCAAATGACTACAAAACCCCTACAAGGAGGGGTCCGGATTTCACCCTGGCCGGATCCACTCGATCCAGCGAACTCCTGCCACAGAGGGGTCGGGACGGGCGTGACTCCAGCGGAGCCTAGCCGGATCCATAGAATCTAGCTCCAGCGGAGGGGTCTCGAGACAGGCGTGGCTCCGGCGGAGGGGTTGGGACGGGCGCGGCTTCGGCGGAGGGGTCTAGACGGGCGTGGCTCCGACGGAGAAGACAGGTGCGGTGGGGAGGAGCTCTGCCTGGTATCGGCCTGGTGCGCCTCGGTGCCGATCGCTCGATCCACCTCTGCTTCGGGGTTGGTCAGATCCGGATGGGCGAGTGGGCCGCGGAGGCGTCATCGCGGTCGCGTCCTAGAGGCGCTGTCGCGGCCGCGGCTCTGTTGGTTGACTCCACGCCCTCTCTGTCCCGGACTCTTCTCCGGCAGCGCGAGGGAAGGGGAAGCCACAGGCGGGGTGGGAGGAGCAAAGGAGGGAGGGGCCGGATCTCTGCGCGGCGTGGACGCGGCGACGCCGATGGAGGAAAACAGGAGAGCGGGCATAGGAGAAAAGGAGGACAGTCTACGGAGTAGAAGAGGAGGAGGTCGCCGGTGAAGAGAGAGGAAGATGAGAGGGCGGTGGAGTGGATGGCGGGGATGACGAGGGAGCGACGAGGCGAGTGGATAGCCAGGGTAGGGGAGAAAGGAATCTTATGTGGGACCCATGCCTAAAACGACTTCTTTTCTGGGACTGGCTTCAAAGGTTAGGACGTCATTTTTTCTGGGACAGAGAAAGTATATGTCAAATTTTAGTATAACAGCTTCTAGATTTGAATTAATCATTAAAAAATATTATTTAAAAAAAATCAATGATTGTATCGGCCGACGTCGACGACAACCACCAACACCGATGACTACCAGGACGTCGTAGCCCTCAGCGTACACTGTCCACAAATTGTATAACGTTACTTACTGTATGGACAGACATGTGTTCTGTTTTTCTAGGCTCTCATAGCTCACCATGTACGCACCGTTCAAATTTCCACGGGAGGCGTGACAAAGTAGCGCAGTTCAAAGATTCTGATAAGGCCCCGTTTAGATGCGAAATTTTTTGGCTTTTGGCTACTGTAACACTTTCGTTTGTATTTGGCAAAAAATGTCCAATTATGGACTATTTAGGCTTAAAAGATTCGTCTCACCAATTACGGGCAAACTGTGCAATTAGTTATTCTTTTTATCTACATTTAATGCTCCATACATGTGCCGTAAGATTTGATGTGACGGAGAATCTTGAAAAATTTTGGATTTTGGGTGGGATCTAAAGAGGGCCTAAATCTACGTGGCATTTGCAGCTCTGCACCGCACCAATGCCGGCGGAAGAAGATCACTGATCGTAGCATTGGAATGGAGGAAGTATGGAACGTTCCTATCAGGCCCCACGGCAGAAGGCTGGACTGGACAGAACGCCTGCGCTTCGCCCACGTCGCGAGTCGTGACGAAGGCCAGGGCCCAGGCAGCCGCTGCCCAGCGACGGCGACCCGTTGCCGCGACCCTGATCTTGTGGCGATGAGGCAGGACAGAGAGAGGGCAGACCACGACACCAATCGTTGGAGCGGAACGTGCATTCAGTAACATAAAAAACAATCGTCGCAAAAGAATTTGGAACTTTCTTGTAGTATGTATACGTTCACTGCATACTGTTTTGACCTCGGAAACGCCAAGGAACGATCACCTGACGAATGATTCTGGCTGAATCAGGGATACACAGAGAAACGGCAGACGGCTGCTTCCATTTGACGTCATCCCGTAGGCAAGCACGGCTGCTGGCTGCATTCAACAACTTCCTGCGGTGTGCAAGTGCAATGCATCGCCAAGTAAGGACTGAACAAAGTCAGGCTTTGTAATCTAACGTAACGTGCCGGAGCAATCATACGACTACGACACCGTCGATACGGATCCGCCCTAGCATTTTTTTAAGGGCCCGTTTGTCAGGGCTTTTTCACCAGTTTTAGGAGTCGTTTGGAGCCGTTTTTTAGTCAAACGGGGTAAAGTGAAATAACTTTATTGGTGAAGCCCTTAAAAACATGCTCTCACAATAATTTGAGGTGGGATGGAGCCAAAAAAAAGTGGCTTCTCCCGACTCCTCATCCAGGCCCCTAAAAACATTCTCTCACAGGGAAACCATTTTGTCAAACGGTTTACCAAAACCGCTTCAGCTCCACTGATAGAACTGTTCGTGGAGCTAAAGCAAAAAAAAAATAAATTCACTGGTGAAGTGAAACCCTGTCAAACGGGGCCTTACATATATTTTCCAGCTTCAGCACACGTGAATCATTACGCAACACAGTTCGCATGGCCTGCCTGACACGTGCACAGATACTATCATCGGAAGACGGAAGTTCGGAACGGCTCGAACAGGATTACGCGACACACGCCTGCCACGACAGGAAACATAACGTCCTGGGATACTTCAAGACGGCAAGACCAATTCAACCCGTAACGAACTGTTACGTGTCCCCACACCGGTTGGAGAGCCGGAGAAAGGGCTCGCGTCGAGACCGGGGAGCAGTTCGGAGGTCAGTTAGTTCGGCTCGGTTGAGTCGGAGCCTTAACTAAACCAAACAACGCCCTCTCGCCGGTTGCTCAATCGCCCGGACACGCGGCGCCGGTCGCCCGTCGCTGTCCCGGGCTGGCCCTTGCGAGTTGTGAAAATATCACGTGCCGCACGTCGTGCGTGTAGATATCGGCAGGCAGGTGCGTGGAAAAGTCCAGGGAATGTCGACATGGCAGCGCGCGCACGGTGCACCAACCGTGGCCACCTCTTCGGCTTGTCTAGGGCTGGGCATGCGAGCATTGCTGAGGCGTGAGGCCAGCGCACACGGCGGCGTCGCCGGCAGGAGTCTTATCCGGTTTCAAGGTGGGCCCTTGCTGATCTGGACGCCAAATCGGCGCCACACTGTTTAATCATTGCTTGGTGGAAGCGTAGAGCCAGATGAAAGTGCAGATCTTGTATTAACTACTGCACCATGCCCCCATCTAAACATTATCTGACGTGGCGTGTCGTGGCATCGTCTTGGACCTTTTCTTGCTTGACTCAAACCATTATTTGTTTGGTAGAAAAAAAGAGACTGTTTTCTACCCTTTGGCCTAGATTATAGAATCCATCCACATCCAAACAAGAGCTTCTAGTATATACACATCCCGTAAATAAAATGGCCACAAGAACTCACACCAATACTTTCGTTTTCTTAATTGCCTTCTGTTCCCGCGCCTATAAAAAGCAACCAAACTTTTTGGACACCTCATTTCAACAACAAAAACCAAGCAAACCGGTGACGGCTGCAGAGCACCGGCACGGTTTTGTTACCGCGATTTTCCTGGGCCATGGATCCACGGCGCGGCTACTGGGAGAGCTCCTCGGAGGACGTCACGAGGGCGCTGCTGCCGACGCACGATGAGGACAGGCTGACGACGACGGGGGAGCTCTCCTGCAGGTCAGGGCTCCGGACGCTGCTCGCCAGCAAGTACCTGGCGGTGGCGTCGGGGCCCGCTGCGTGCGCGCTGATCTGCGCGCTGGTGGACCTCGGCGGGCACCCCGCGGCGCGCAACATGCTCGGCGTGCTGGCCTGGGTGTTCCTCTGGTGGATCACGGACGCCGTGCCGCTCGCCGTCGCGTCCATGGCGCCGCTGTTCCTCTTCCCGGCGTTCGGCATCTCCTCCTCCGACGCCGTCGCCAAGGCCTACATGGACGACATCATCTCCCTCGTCCTCGGAAGCTTCATCCTTGCGCTCGCCATCGAGCACTACAGCATCCACCGCCGCCTTGCCCTCAACGTACGTGCGCTGTGCGCGCGCTCGCGCCTTTTGCCGATCAAATCGACGACCAAAGTTCTGGGTCCGTGTATATGCATCCATCCGAACAAACAAAAAGGCTAACATTGTTGCGCTGTTGCTCGTTCCGATTCCGACGCGCAGATCACGGCGCTGTTCTGCGGGGACCCGGTGAAGCCGCACCTGCTGCTGCTGGGCATCTGCGGCACGACCGCGTTCATCAGCATGTGGATCCACAACACGCCGTGCACCGTCATGATGATGCCGGTGGCGACGGGGATCCTGCAGCGGCTGCCGCGCGACGAGCTGGAGGGCGGCTCGGATGCCCGCGTGGTCCAGCGGTTCTCCAAGGCGGTGGTGCTCGGCGTCGTGTACGCGTCCGCGATCGGCGGGATGGCCACGCTGACGGGCACCGGCGTGAACATCATCCTGGTGGGGATGTGGTCGACCTACTTCCCTGAGCAGGACCCCATCACCTTCAGCAGCTGGATGTGCTTCGGGCTCCCGATGGCGCTCATCCTGTTCGTGGCGCTCTGGGCCACGCTCTGGCTCATGTACTGCTCCAAGAACACCGGGAGGGCGCTCTCCGCTTACCTCGACAGGAGCCACCTCAGAAGGGATCTCAGCTTGCTTGGTAGGTTCTTCTGACTTCTGCCCTGCTCTGCTTGACTCACAAGAGCAATGGCTGCCATGTTCGCTAACGGTCCGATCAACGTCCAATGCGCAGCATTCCTGACAGTATTAGTCAGGTTCCTTCTGAAGGATGGAATATTCTGAAAGTAGCCACGATTTCCTATTGATTGCTTATTTTCTTTGACGGTCACTCAAGCATTAAAATAGAGCTGATCATTGCCTCCAGTTTTCTGATGGGTCTCCATCTTGATTTATGACAGGTCCAATGGCATTTGCAGAGAAGATGGTTTTGGCCGTCTTTGGGGTAACTTCCTGTGCCAGTTTAGATTTTAGGGTTATTATTGTATCTGAATCTTGGGACCATGCCTTTGGTTTGGGTAACAAATCTCAAAGGATTCAGTGGCTAATTCGTGCAGGGTCTGATTGTGCTATGGATGACAAGGAGTCTGACAGACGACATCCCTGGGTGGGCAGTCCTCTTCGATGGCAAAGTTGGGGATGGAACGGTCACTGTGAGTAGCCCAAAGAATCCACAACTTTCGACTAGTTATTTCAGAGTCGTTTTGCTACCTGAGCTCATCGGGCACAAACTGAACTAATGCATGTGTGTAGATCATGATGGCGACACTACTGTTCATCATCCCAAGCGGCAAGAACGACGGCGAGAAGCTCATGGACTGGGGCAAGTGCCGGAAGCTGCAGTGGAACATCATCCTGCTCCTCGGCGCGGGCTTCGCCATCGCCGACGGGTTCAAGGCGAGCGGCCTGACCGACATCCTCTCCGAGGGGCTGGGCTTCCTGCGCGGCGCGCCGGTGCTCGCGATCGCGCCCGTGGCCTGCGTCTTCAGCGGCCTTATCACGGAGTTCACCTCCGACGACGCCACCGCCACGCTGGTGCTGCCGCTGCTCGCCGAGCTGGGCAAGTCCATCGGCGTGCACCCGCTGCTGCTCATGGTCCCCGGCGCCGTCGGCGCGCAGCTGTCGTACCTGCTGCCCACGGGGTCCCCCGGGAACGTCGTCGGGTTCAGCACGGGCTACATCACCATCAGGGACATGGTGGTCACCGGAATGCCGCTGAAAATCGTCGGCGTCGCAGCTCTGACGATCCTGCTCCCAACATTGGGTAATGGATTGAACTCTTGCGTTATATACTCCGTACATTGCTTGCAGGTTTCAGATGGTATAACAGAAAATGAAAACTCATTCCTTGTCTTTGTTGGTGTGATGCAGGTTCTCTGGTTTTTGGCATGGCATAGAAGTTTTAGGAACTTGCACACAGGATACAATCTAGAGTCTAGTAGTAGTACTAGTATGTTCAAGCTGTACAGATGCGTTGTCCCATGAAGGATACGGGGTCATATTTGTTCAGCTATGAGTCTGGATAGATATTTTTAGTAAAGGTTCTATATATGCATTATACAGAACCTTTACTAGTATCCTCTTGTAATTTCAATTCGTTGCAATTTTTCTGAACCTTTGTCTCTGAAGATTGTTTTTTGTTTTCTGAACCACCTGAAGGATTGGTCTCTGATGATTGCGCTCTGTCAATCAAAAGAAGTTAAAAAGATGGGTATCGAATTGCAAGTTGATCCAAACGTGCCTTTTCAATTGGAACCTTTCCGTGTGAGCCTATCATCAATGCCAGAAATGGCATGAAGCTTATCATGTTTGGTTTGGCAGTGAGCATCGTCAAACTAATCTTATCCGCTCCGCTTGTCAAAACATGTTTGTCAAAACATGGCGTGAACCGTGAATACATAGCTGACTGAGGTTTTAGAGAGTACTCGTTCATTTTGTTGAATGCCGGCCCATTCCATTTCAGCGTGGCGTGAATAAAAAAAAAAAAAAACATTTTTTTTTACGAATTACATTTGTTCCTTTGGTTGGCCGCGGTCTACGCTCCTGCCTGGCTCGATCTCTCCTGCGAGGCTGCGACCGCGATGAGGAGCCGTCGACCCGTAGGGAAAAAAATTCTCTGCGCTAGTGCCGCAGTGCGACTCGCGTACAGCACCGTCTATTCGTCGTACACGTGGCCGTACACCGCCCATATAGCGTCCCCTGCGACCTGTGTTGGGCCGAGAAGATCGAGATTGGCACCTGCGACATGTGTTGGGCCGCGATTTGGAACCAGCGACCTGGATTGGAAAGTGGAACACGTGGCAGGAATCTGGGCGGTGTCGCACTTGGCGCGACGTGCGGCACCGCCGCAGAGAATTTTTAGTATCGAACGGTACGCAGCAGCTCGATGGAGAGTGAAGGTGTACGTGGTGGCCTGTGGTTACACCAGTTGCCAGAGCGCCATGCCGATCGATCGACGCTTCTGTCTCGTGCCATTCGCTCGCACACAACAATCTCCGGGCCGCCGATCGCGCGAACGGAGTTATTACGCTGGTGGGACCGTGGGGTGCTTTCCGTTCCGATTCATCCCTGCACGGCTGCACCTGCACAGAACCGACGGTGGAAGCACGCAGCCTCAGTGCGTTGGCGCACACGGTCGAGATGTTCCCGGCGGCGACTCAGAGCATGCATGCATGATTGATGCATGGTGGCGTCCGTCGTCGGCAGCCCTGATGGTCTAGATCGGCTCCTGTGCGTGCGTGGTTTAATCGGTACGTAGTCGATCAGGTCAGGTCAACCGCACCTGATACATGAAACCGACCTGACGATCGAACTCAACTGAAAATGAAACCACGCGAACGAGAGTACTACCAGAAGACCGGGATATATTTTTTTTTCCCTAACATGCTAGCTTCTATAGTCGCATGGGACGCTGGAAAAATTAATGTCTGGAGCTGACGGTTTCCTTACCCAGCTAGACCCGGCGCAGTTTGCCGCCGCGAACTGTTTTCGTCCTTTTGTCTGCCGATTACACTTTGCTCGTAATTGTCATTGATTCATTTCATTGAGTCTCGTGTGGGGCCGGGAGTGGCGGGCGCGCGTTGCCTTGCGTGCATATGCATGCATGCGGGGCGATAGGAGTAGAGAGCTCCCGGTACGCCGTACGCGCAGCGCGACCTCGCGTCCGGCGGCGTACTCACTTGGTCGTTCGAGGCTCTAGTTCTAGCTCGCATCGATGCATGGCGCATGCTGCATCACGTCTGCATCTACTCCAGTACTCGCCGTGTGTCGACGAAAATACAAGGGGAGGGTCGGAGGGACGACGACGAACGGATCGGACATGCATTGATGATGCCTGCCTGACGACGGTGGGTTGGATCAGGATACCATGAGTTGGTTGTCGTAGCAAAAATACAACATGCATGCTTGCCATGCTGCCGCGGATGGGATGCCGTCGTCATGGGCTCGGAACAGCCTTATTTCGGATACAAATGCAGGAGTACACAGGTGATGACACCAAGAACCTGATCACAGAAAGCCACACTACAGCGCTGGTGCTTGCCGCCCCTGTGCGGCTGTGCTCCTGTTGGCATGCATAGTTCTTTGGCCGTTTGACGTGTCATCACCTTCTTCCGATCGAGCAAGGAAAGGGGACGCGCCAGAGCAGTCTGCACGGAGTATCTATATATCTGCAGTGTACTACTACTGTCGTCTTCATGAATCATGACCACGCACTCTCACTCATCCCAAACTCGTGGTGGTAGCGAATCCAAACACTCCTGCAAATAGAATGTTTGTGGAAGAAGGGTGTCTGATGAGCACGACTATGATGGGGCGTGGCTCTAGTATATCTTTTGCGCGTCTTGGAAATCTACGGCGCATGTGAGTCCAGCACGGTTTCATACGCGTCCATCTCTTCTTTGCTACACCACACCTACTACAAGTCTACAACGTGTACCTAGCCAATGCAAGTAGCCATTCATATGATTAATTAGGCGAAGACTACTTATTATGAGTACATGCTAGCTGATGCTCCTTAGCTGAAAACTAAACCTTGCTCCTTCTGAAGCAACGTCTAATTTCGAGATGCACAGACGTCGTCCTTCTTTCTAGAAATGACTCTATCAAGAACCGTCTCTAAAAATAGTTTTGAGACGGCCGCGTCTAGAAATCGGCGATTTGTAGAGACGGTTGGTGTTTCTAGCGTTTATAGCCGCCCCTAAAATACCCTCTATTTTGGTGGTAGTTGAAAACACTAGCCATCTCTAGAAATCGGTTTCTAGAGGGTGTTGGCAATGTACTCATTTCTAAAAGTAGATGTAACATAGAAAATTCATAACTTTTTCAAATGAAATCGGATAAGACAAACTTTGTATAAAGGTTGTAAGGGTTGAAGAGATCTATAACTCCGTAGTTAATGACATTTTCGTTTGAGATGGTTCTTTTAGTGTTTCACAATTACGTTTTAGATTTTCAGATTTTCAAATACTTTTTTCATAAATTTTGAAACAACCTCGGATGAACATACGCCCAATAACAAAGCTATATATATGTGTACTCGAGGGTATAAAATTTTACAGTTCTATCAAAATATTAATTACAAGATTCGTAAAAGTGAATATAAAAAGGAAAACACCATACATTTAGGAAAGGAGGTGTCGGTGCAGAAAGTGACCAATACGTAAATATTTATAGTTTTGCCGTACGTTGTGATCGGAGGTGGCCTAGCACTCAATGACACAGGGTTTATACTGGTTCAGAAAACGTGCCCTACGTCCAGTTCGAGTCGGTCGGTGACTTTATTCCTGAGCCTAGGTGCTCGAAGTTTGCAGTGGGGTTACAAACAAGAAGGAGAAAGATGGGGGTACAAGTGGTCCGGTCGGACTCTGGTCAGAGGGACCGAGAGCGACGGGAGCTCCGCTATGTGCTAAGTGTTCGAGCGTATGCTCGTGGTTTGAACCTGGTGGTTCTGTTGTTGTGTACTAGTGAACTTGATCGATCTGAATCAATTTATCTGTTGGAAGAGAGCACATCCCCTTTTATAGATGAAGGGGTTGGCCTTACATGTGAGAGGGAGGGAGTACGTTCGCTGCTAAGTCTTGCTTCCCACGCTGACGATACAAGATGATGGTAGGCGCCTACAACACTGTTGAATGTCAGATGCACGTGGGAGGTTGCGTCGTCTTCTTTAGGTATGGCAGATGTCGGTACCTGCCATACTGTTGATGCCAGAGGCATGTGAGGGGTTTTACCGTGTTTGCCTACTACGGTAAATGCCGGCGCCCACAACACTATAGGGGATAATGTCGGCGCCTACAACACTGCTTGGGCTCTGTCATGCCAGGGAGGTTGCAGGGTACTGTCCTGCAGGTGTATAGGGTACGGTCCTTGGTATTATGGTTGACTTGGGTGCCCTGTCTTACCTTCTCCACTTGTTTCCTGGTCCCTACCGAGAGGGCGTCTTCGGTCTGTTGGTCCCAGTCGGCTCTAATTGTGTCACCGGAGCAGAGTTGTAAGCAGGGGTTCGGCGTATCTGGTCGGAGAAGTGGTTCGAGTCGGAAGTGGTGTTGGGCCAGGCCTTTCGGTCGGAGAGGCCGTCCGGAGGCGGGCTAGAGACCGAAGTGAGCGCTCCGGTCGGAGAGGCGGGCCGAAGTCGGAAGCGGGCGTCGTTCCTTCTCGGCCAGACCTTCCGGTCAGAGATTTGGACCGCCCTTCTGGCCTATTGTTTAGGTACTTGGGCCGGCCCAAGAGCTATGCGTTGCTCGCAGCGTTTGTCTGCTGGGCCGAGCCTTTGCTGGGAAGCCGGTCCATGAGGGACCCCGGGTTTATGAACCTGACAAGAGGGTTGAGCGAGGCCAAAGAATGCCGAGTTCGAATCCCATGTGCACATTTCGTTCACCTTTCAAAGGGTGTTACCTATCTCGTCCAGAACCGGAATCCTACGGATTCAAAAAAACTTTTCTACTTTTTTATGGTTGACTTTTATTCTGAAATTTTATTTTTATAGACGCACCATGTCTTTTTTATCGTACATAGAAGTTGATTTCACTAGTAGAGAAACGACCTTTGATCCAGCTCAAAATTTGGCTTTAGTCCTAGTATTTTTTGCGCCCAGGACTAGAGAGACCTTTAGTTCCGGTTTGTAGCTCCAACCGGGACTAAAGGTCCCTGCCCAGCGGCTACTGCGGCAGACTTTTGCTGTAGGGGACCTTTAGTCCCGGTTGGAGCTACCAACCGGGACTAAAGGTTAACTTTTACTCCCGGTTGGTCCCTCCAACCGGGAGTAAAAGTCTACTCCCGGCTGGAGGCTCCGTCCGGGACTAGAAAAGGACCTTTAGTCCCGGTTTCTATCTCCAACCAGGACTAAAGGTCCCCTCCTATATAGCCCTTGTTCCTCCCCGAGCCCGAGCCACTTCGAGCTCAGTGTTCTTGCTTCATCGCCGGCCTCTCTTCTTCCTCATCACCGGTGTATCACAAGATTTCTTACATTCCTCCATCGATTCTTCGGTTCTAAAGGTTACCAACTTTATACTCTCATGTTTCATCAGTAGCTTATTTCATTTTGTGGACTAGATATATGTGGTTTTTTTATGGTAGATTATTTTTTATTTGTAAGCCATTTAAGCTCAAAATCACTTTAAAGTTTGTGTATTTGGACGAAGGAAGGTTAAAGTAGTTATTCAAAACTAGTATTGAGTTTTCATTTCTAGCATGCATAGCACACTTCATGGTTTAGAGATATAGAGAATTTTAGAGTTTTTTTAATTTTATTTGTTTATAAAATGAGAAATTTATATTATATTAAAATGAGTATAGAGAATACATGGCAACTGCTTCCGAGCCCTCGGCCTCTCATCGGGTTCCAAAGTGACTGAGGCCGGACCTTCCTCTCATTACATGCGGCAAGTGTGAGGAGAAGATTGTGATGGAGTACCGGGTGAGGAAGGAGTGTCCCAACAAGGGCCGTATCTTCTACAAGTGTCCGGATCGCAATGTGAGTTATTTTGTCGCATTTGATGATTATGGTTAATTTATATTTATTTTCATGATGATTGTGATTAAAGTTCTAATTTTTTGTTTTAATTTCAGTGGGATGGCACTGGATGTTCAGGCTGGTACTGGGAGGAAAAGTATGTTGAACACGTGCAAAACTCTCTTGCACAGGCGGCTACGGCGGCTGATGAGGCAGTGATCCTGCGGAAAAAGCCCATAGATGTTGAACAAACACATAATCTATCTGTTTTAGTTGGGATTGGTCGCGAAATCCTTATGCTGCTGAAGTGCATTTTAGCTTTAGTTTTTTTAGTGGTAGTTGAGATTGTCTACATTGTAGCGAGACTTTCATAAATTAATACCTTGTGTGGTGGCATGCATGTCGTATAATTAACTAATTATGTTCTAGGTTTTAATATGGTATGTATGTCATGTAATGCAGATGAGTCGGCATTGGATGTACAATGCTGATCGCCGCTCCCAAGAGTTCATTAAGGGCGTGCATTCTTTCTTATGTGTGGCTGAGGCAAACAAACACGATGGTTTCATGTGCTGCCCATGTGCCATATGTAAGAATTTGAAGGAATATGCTAGCTCAAGGAGTCTTCATTCACATTTGTTGAAGTCGGGTTTCATGCCAAACTATATTTGTTGGATGAAGCATGGAGAAACCGGGGTTGTAATGGAAGAAGGTGAAGAAGAACAATGGAACGATGATGACATTATTGCTGAATATGGTGCCTTCAATGATACTGCAATGGGGGAAGCTAAAGAAGAGGTAGTGGCGGAAGATGAGCCTGCTAATGATGTTGGTCAGGCCATTCGTGACGCACAAAGAGAATGCCAAAGTGAAAAGGAGAAGATCAAGTTCGAGCGCATGCTAGAGGATCACAAAAAATTGCTATACCCAACTTGTGATGCGGGACAGAAAAAGTTGGGTACTACACTAGAATTGCTGCAATGGAAGGCAAAGAATGGTGTATCTGACAAGAGATTTGGGGAGTTGCTAAAAATCTAAAAGAAGATGCTTCCGAAGGATAACAAATTGCCCGTCACTACGTATGAAGCAAAATAGGTAGTATGCCCTTTGGGATTAGAAATCCAGAAGATACATGCATGTCCTAATGACTGCATCCTCTACCGTGGCGAGGAGTACGAGAAGTTAGATGCATGCTCGGTATGTCATGCATCGCGGTATAAGATCAGGCGAGATGACCTTGGTGATGTTGAGGGCGAACGTCCCACGAAGAAAATCCCTGCCAAGATTATGTGGTATGCTCCTATAATACCACGCTTGAAACGTTTGTTCAGAAACAAAGACCATGCAAAGTTATTGAGATGGCACAAAGAAAACCGTAAGGTAGATAATATGTTGAGACACCCTACTGATGGGTCCAAGTGGAGAGCAATCGATAGAGAATTCCCGAAGTTTGAAAATGACGCAAGAAACTTAAGGTTTGCTTTAAGTACGGATGGTATGAATCCTTTCGGGGAGCATAGCAGTAGTCATAGCACTTAGCCTGTTACTCTATGTATCTACAACCTACCTCCCTGGTTATGCATGAAGCGTAAGTTTATTATGATGCCAGTGCTTATCCAAGGCCCAAGGCAACCTTGCAACGACATCGATGTGTACCTGAGGCCACTAGTTGAAGAACTTCTACTTTTGTGGAACAGACTAGGTGTACGTGTGTGGGATGAGCACAAACAGGAGTACTTTGACCTGTGAGCATTGTTGTTCATAACAATCAATGATTGGTCTGCTCTAAGTAATCTTTCAGGACAATCAAACAAGGGATATAATGCATGCACGCACTGTTTCGATGACATTAAAGGTATATTCTTGAAAAAATGTTGAAATGTCATGTACCTTGGCCATCGTCGATTTCTTCCTACGAATCACCCCCTAAGAAAGAAAGACAAGCATTTTAAAGGTAAGGCAGACCACCAGACCAAGCCGGGCAACCAAACTGGTGAGGATGTACTCAATATGGTCAAGGTTGTGAAAGTAGTATTTAGAAAGGCACATGGCAGCGAACCTATTTCGAACGACGCCGATGGTCACGCACCCATGTGGAAGAAGAAGTCCATATTTTGGGAGCTACCCTATTGGCAAGTCCTAGAGGTCCGTAGCGCAATCGACATGATGCACATGACGAAGAATTTTTATGTGAACCTGCTAAGCTTCATGGGTGTGTATGGGAAGCCTAAGGACACACTTGAAGCACGACATGATCTGCGATGTTTGAAAGAACGAGACAACCTACATCTAGAGAAGACAGATGATGGACGCCATTACTTAAGTCCTGCCAGCTACACTCTTAGCAAAGAAGAGAAGGAAAGCATGTTTGAATGCCTAGCAAGCATCAAGGTACCATCTGGATTCTCCTCGAATATAAAGGGTATAATAAATATGCCAGAGAAAAAATTCCTAAACTTAAAGTCCCATGACTGCCACGTTCTCATGACGCAATTGCTTCCAGTTGCATCAAGAGGAATTCTACCTCCAAATGTACGTCTAGCCACCGTGAAGCTATGTGCATTCCTCAATGCAATTTCTCAGAAGGCAATCGATCCAATGGATCTAGCTAAACTACAGAATGATGTGGTTCAATGTCTTGTCAGCTTTGAGTTGGTATTCCCTCCTTCCTTCTTTAATATCATGACACACCTCCTAGTTCACCTGATCAAGGAGATTAGCATTCTCGATCCTGTGTTCCTGCACAACATGTTCCCCTTTGAGAGGTTCATGGGAGTCTTAAAGAAATATGTTCACAACCATGCTCGGCCAGAAGGAAGCATTGCCAAGGGCTATGGAACAGAGGAGGTCATTGAGTTTTGTGTTGACTTTATTCCCGACCTTGACCCGATTGGTGTTCCTGAATCACGACACGAGGGGAGACTAAGTGGAAAGGGGACACTAGGGAAGAAAACATATATTGGTACACAGGACAATTATTTTAATAAAGCACACTATACAGTTCTGCAAAACTCCTCCTTGGTGGATCCATATATCGAGACACATAAAGAGTTGCTCCGATCTGAGTTTCCAGGGAAGTATGAAGCTTGGATTACGCGTCAGCACATGGAAACTTTCAGCGACTGGTTGCAAAAAGAATGTCAGGGTGATGAGAGTATTGATGAGCAACTGTATTTGTTGGCTAGGCAGCCATCGTGGCATATCCTCACATACAAAGGGTACGAGATAAATGGGAATACATTTTACACAGTAGCCCAAGATAAAAGGAGCACCAACCAAAACAGTGGTGTCCGCATAGATGCCACCGACCCTAATGGAAATAAGCAAACATATTATGGCAACATAGAGGAGATATGGGAACTAAACAATGCACCTACTTTTAAGGTACCTTTGTTCAAGTGCCAATGGGTAAAGGCGACTGGAGGCGGGGTAGCAGTCGACAACCAGTATGGAATGACAACCGTGGACCTCAACAATATTGGGTACAAAGACGAACCCTTCGTCCTTGCCAAGGATGTGAATCAGGTGTTCTATGTCAAGGACATGTCTACAAAACCGAAGAGAGGGAAAAATAACAACGACCCAATCAATGAGCCAAAGCGCCACATAATTCTTTCAGGTAAAAAGAAACATCGTCGGAATTGAAGACAAGTTAGACATATCAGAAGATTATGTAAAAGATGACCGAATTCCACCCTTCATAGTGAACAAAGACCCAAACATCCAGCTAAATGATGAGGACACTCCATGGTTACGGCACGATCATAACCAAGGGATATACGTTAAGAAGAAGTTCACTACTGTGCCCGCTTGATATATATAGTGATGTTTAATAGTGTATATTAGATGTATTATGTAATAATTATGAATTTAGAGATGTTTATTAGGTGTTTCCTTTTTTTTCTATGTTCAGATTAAATTTGTGTTTGATGGTGGGATTTCCATGTCGCACAAAGCAAAAAAGCAAAAGCAATGCATCTGATGTGAAAAAAATTAGTGAAAATTTGTTTTAGTCCCGGCTTGATATGGTGATGTATTAGACCTATTATGTAATAATTGTGACTCCATATTTTTTTTCTATGTTTTCATATTTTCTATGGTTTAAATGAATTTTCAACGTCAATAAGATGTGAAAACTAGTTTCCTGTCGAAAATCAATAGTTTTAATGATTTTAATTAAGTAGTACATTTTTGCATGGTGAAAATTATGATTATTATTTACACTATGTTAAATATTTATACGGTAAAACAAAAGAGTTTAGGTTACAGATTTTTCGTATGTACAATAATGTAAAACCAAGTCCAGGAATTCTTTTTGTAATGTTTTTGCTAATATTTTATTTACTAGGCAATTAACAACTCTATGCATATTTATATAAAAGAAATATATAAAAAAGGAAAAAACTTCCAGAAACCTGCGGGAAGCCAAACTATAGCCCACCTTTACTCCTGGGCTGATCAACCACCCGGGACTAAAGATGGGCTCTATTTTCGCGGCTCGCCAAAATTCCCTTTTAGTCCCAGTTCGTGGATGCACCCGGGACTAAAGGTCAGACTATTAGTCCTGGTTCTAACCATCACCCGAAACTAAAGGACCTTTAGTCCTGGGTTGTGGCTTCACCTAACCATCACCTAGAACTAAAGGACCTTTAGTCCCGGTCTGTGGCTTCACCCGGGACTAAAGGTCCCCCTATATAGCGCGTCATCTCTTTCCCCCGCCATCATCTCTTGTTCTTCGCCGAGACCCACCGCGCCGCCACTGCTCCTCATCGCCTCCAGCACCACCTCCACACATGCGCACCTCTCTCGCCGTCTCCGTCGGTGGCCCGGCTCACGCCTCTCCCGTCCGAGCGCGACGCGTAGATCCAAATCCGCCACTGTCGTCCTCGCCCTCACCCAGATCTGATCTAGAACCGCCTCCGTCGTAGTCGTCGTCCACGCGCCTACCTCCGGCACTGCCTCATCACGCATGCACGGTTAGTTTGACCCAGAATCCCTAGTATACCTCCGGCACTGCCTCGTCACACGCCGAGGTGCTTAATTTGTCTGGTTACTTGTGGGTATTTGGACTAGTTCTAGGGGGCCAAATTCATCCGATTACATGCATGTCTATCTTCTCCAGTTGCTTGCGCTTGTCATCGTTTTCTTCAATTTTCTTCAGCTTGTATATCGGGTCACTTAGAGATGGAAACAGATCCTTCTTTTTCTCTGTAGAAGCAGGGCATTGATATTTGACAAAAATTAAAAGTGTAGGGCATAAAAGTTTTAGAAGTACAGGCCTCATATTTCTAGAGTTTTAAGGCCTTACTACTATACAGACAATGATGCTGTGAGTAGGTCTTTAAGTAGTTAAATTAGAAGTTACCATCCTTGTTTTGAAGGAGTTTTCATTCCACTGCTCTTTATTTTCCTTGTTAAACTCACCATCTAGGACAACAATCTTAACTTGAATGGAGGATAAGGGTCCATTTGTTATGACCCTATTTACTTAGTTTGACCCAGAATCCCTAGTATATGTCTGTGAAACTGCTTTCACTGCTGGCGTCGCTTCTTTGGCATTCCATTGCCGCCTTTGGCAAAATGTGAATTTGACGCCATTGTGTTTGCTGAGCTTGATCCAAATTACAGTTTGTCAAAATCTCATGGTGTGCCGCTGCAGTCTGATTATTACTGTTTTTTAGTAAAGTCTAAGTCTCTAACATGTTTTTTGGCTGCAGGAGCTAGACCTCGCGTTTGACACCTTGGATGTGAGACACCGCTGCCACCATATATAATCCGTTTATGATGGATTAATTGCTCCAACGTTTTGTAATCAGATGGATGCGTGTGCCGAGCCCTCGTGCCGACAATCTTATAATGCGATTTTGCGCTGAGCCATCGAGCTCAGTGGAGCACGGGCGCGGCCCGGTGTCTTGTCGTTTCCTCCTTTTTGCGGGGTAGCTTATGACGACTAGTTAGAAAATTATAGAAAATCCGTACTAGTTGAACTTGCGGACCGTGTTCATCTCGGCTAGCATGTTCTCTGCCGAGCGGTAACGGACGTCAAGGAGAAACTTTGATTCTACGAGGGAGAGCGGCAACGATCGTGGAAGACCGTGTTCCCTTCCTCGTAGAATCGGAGCTCTTCCGTGGCCAAGTACGGTGCTGTTCGGTGGAGAAATGCTCGTCGAGATGATCACATAAGCAAGGTCAACTAGTACGGATAGTTATTTATTCACACGTCCCGATATCGTCGTAGTAGTCTATCAATCACCGTACCCAAACGTAGTATATATATAAATATAAACGATAAATGATTATTATGTGTGTACACTCCCATTCTTCTGTTAACCTGCGGAAATATCATGTGAATTACTTACCTGCCGTAGTAAAAGACGAGAACACAATGACCATGGCCACGGCCATGAAAAATGCCAACGACACAACACTAGCAACCTTCTCGGCAAGCACCATTGTGTTGTTGGGGATGAATAACTATATGGAGAGAAGCACTTGTTCCTCTCTGTCTAGATGGGTTCTTGTTCATTCATTGCTCTCCTCTTCCCCGCTGGGTTATATATACCTAGAGTGCTGTTATTACATTTGTTGCATCAATATCTTACTTTTACCAAAGTCTCCTTTGGCGAACTTTCCGGAAACCGTAGAGTAATCAATAGTCTACTAGAGTTACATATTTATGCCACCACGATGTACATTTACAACAGGTTTCCTTGTCCAGTCTAAACTGCAGAGTAGTGTTAAACGCTTTGGAAACCTTTAAACTTTGTCAGATAAGATTTCCCCTTCAAACAAGCTAGGCACTTAAATAAGGCTTATGCTATATTCTATCACTAGTACAGATATAGAAATGATTTTTACAAATGTTACTATCCTTGTGGTGGCACGTCTTGCAGGAGTTTATTTTATAGATATAGTTTTTATTTTTTATAGATATATCTGGTGGTGTAAAAGCTAGATGGCTGCCCCGAGAGACAACATGGATGAAGAAATGATGAATATTATCAACACCGGCACTCAATTTGCCGATGGTGACCAGCAGGATGTAGATGACGGGAGTCAATACCTGGCTCTTGATGATAACCAAGAAAATATTGTGCAAGAAAATACTGGTGAGGTATATATATATTTTGAATATTATATATATATATTTGAATATCTATCATCTATTATATGTACACATGATATTGATTTATTCTTTTCTATACGTAGCCCTCTGGATCGACGACCACAACGGCGAAAAGCAAAAAAATTCGAGGCCCAAAAAAGTCATTGGAGGGGCGCTACATAATATCGGAATTCAATATCGAGACAGGCGAACCACTTGGTCCACATGCAAAGAAATTCGTGCAACACTGTGGGTGCCTTGTAAGGGACAGACTTCCGATCAGTGCCCGTGAATGGAAGCAAAAGATCAACGAGCCTCATGTTAGTTTTGTCTCTGATCTTGATAAAAATTTAATTTGGGATGATATCCTTCAACATTTCACATTGCAAGCGGATGATTATGATGCTATCAACGATGATGAATTAAAGGAACTAGTTCGAAAGTGGGCTATGAAGAAGATGGCCACACAATTTTAGACTTGGAAGAAATCCCTATACACGAAATACGTCAAGAAGAACCTAACGCCCAATTTCAATACTAGTGGCCCGCTCGCAAAGTTGAGGCCCTACTGGAATGATTTTGTACAGTACAAGACATCGGAAGAGGGTGAGGAACGGGTGAGAAGGAACCAAGACAATGCTCGACAGAAGGTATACCACCATGCATGGGATCAGGTGGCTACGCGACTGCCATTCCCAAGTGGGAAAAAATGGAAGTGGACATTCTTGCCAAGGGTATCACACCAGAATCACTCAATTGGCCCAAACGCGCGAAGAATTGGTTTTTCGCTCATGGGGGAAGACTGGACCTAGAGACCGGGAAGATGGTTCATGGCTAAAAACTCGAAAGAGCAACACAAAGATTTTCTTATGCTCTAAAAGCTAAAACTATTGGTGCGTTCAGGCCCAATAGAGAAAAGGATGAACGGACGTATGCCCTCGGGACCGCTGAACACAGTGGCCGAACGAGAGGTTTAGAACGGAACATTTCTTGGGAGCTTGGTTTTCCTGATGATAGAGATACCTACAGAAGTCGGCAGAGAAGGAAGGATGAGGATGCAGCGTGGATCAGCAGGTTGGAGGAATTGGTTCGTGAGTCACGGGAGGCATTGCTTCAAGCACAGGAGCACGAAAAAGACATGCAAGCTATAATGCAGGACGAAATTATAAAGAAAGTGCAAATAGCAATGAGTGCCCAAAGGCAGGCATCAGATCCAGAAATCAACATTAATATTAGCCCCCCTGATCAGTTGAAAAGCAGTTGCGCTTCCACGGAGTTGCCAAATCAAGATGACGCAATGCTACGTTTCCCCGTGGATGACATCACTACACCGTTTACATCATGTGAGCTACATATTCTAAAAGAGAATGCCACAATCATGGTGGCTCTCGATGTTTTTTCTCTTCCAGATCCTACCAAGACACCAAGAATCCATGGGGCAATAATACCACCTGGATATGTTAGCGTCTCAGTGGATATTGTTAACAAAGGTTTTAGTGATCTGCCTCTTGACATTCTAGGAGGTGATGGGGAGAAGACTCTAGGAGAAGCAGAGAAGACATTCATACTATGGCGCAAGCACTACATTATTATTCCCGGGGTCTCTAGTCCACCGCCGCTTCCTCAACTGCCAGACAATAGGTGCGGACAAAAGTGAACGAAACAATTTTTTCACAAATTTTCTATTGACATGCATGATTAATAATAACAATTTCTTATACCTAATTATTCTTTTTTGTAATCACACAGCAGGGCCTCCGCCAACCTAAATCCAATTATTCAATCTACAAATCATCATAGTGCTCCGAGCAATGATTATGCAACGCCGCCACCGTCGCCACCTCCAAGGAGGTCTCCAACGCCTCCAAGGAGGTCTCCACCGCCGCCGCCTCCTAGGAGGTCTGCAACGCCTCCAAGGAGGTCTTCAATGGCTGCCCCGCCTCCCTTGATGATTAAGAAGCAACCAGCTCCTAAGAGGTCCGCCCACAAACGTAGCCGTTGGCCCACCAGCCGGCAAAGAAGAAAGCCTCCTCTAATCCAGCTATTCCCCAAAATCTGTCTTACGAGAAAAGTGAAAAGGAATTAAAGGATGCAGTACAAAAAGATGTGAAAAGTTTCTTCGAAAAAGTAAGAAAGCAACGAGAAGCGAAGGAGAACCCGGAGAAACCATACTTCTACCTAGCTCCAGATCTTCTAAGAAAGAAGGTGGACCAGAAAAAGCGGGAATCTCAAAAGACCCGGCCAAAATCGGACTACGACCGCTCTCTCACCAAGTTATTTGAGGCGGCGCAGAAAAAAGACTAGAGCAAGGAAAGGTGTTGTACAACTCGGACAACAATCGCAACAATCAGTCCCCCCTCTTGTCATTCGTAATGAATATGGTTCAAACTTAGACTTATCGGATGTTGATTTTGAGGAACTGGTTTAGTTTTATGAGGATACTGGTTTAGACCTTGCCCAAGTGCTCGCTGAAGGACCGTCTGCTCCGAAAGTGGATCCTTGGAAGAAATTTGAACATGGAAAGAGTCTATACAATCCTGAGGCCTTAGGTGAACTGGGTACGTAAATGTACCTGCTAAACAAGTGGTACTTGGCGGCATGTAAACGGGGAGAGAACTTTGTTTCTGTCAGAATTAGAAACCAACATTACTTCCGTGACGATGACGTTATATATGTCGAGTTTGGAGAATTACACCAACTATGCCACTTGGACTCTCTCGACAAAAGTCTCATTAGCTGCTATTGTCTGTAAGTGTGATTATTTTTTACTATTAAAGTGTATATATATAAAGCTACATGTATATATATAAATTATATATCCTCGCACTATATTTTTATATATGCAGATATGAGATGACAGAACTCAGAAAGAGACAGGATAATGATGTTGGTTTCGGTGATCCAAATGTCGTATTCAAACACCCTGATCCCCCGCCTGGATGGAAAGCTGAACTCGAGAAAAATCTCATGAGGTTCTTAGTGAACCAACAAAACAAGGACATACTATTCCCCTACAACTTCAAGTGAGTGTTAAATAATTAATGTCGATTATATGGATATTTGTTCAATTATTTGCTTACTAGCTAAGCTATCTCCCATATATACATATGTTGACTCTAGTTAATGTCGATCATATTTGTGTATAAAAACACATGCAATAATCACTGGATATTGATGGTCATCGATATGGCCAATAGTCGGTTGAGCATCTTAAACTCGTTAAGAAAAGAGCAAACAGAGTACCAAGACATGATAGATATTATCCAAGGGTAATTTGGTCTCTCTAGCAACTATATATACCCCGATCTCTTAACTACAACAATTATTAAAGGCCAAATTAATTTTTTATTTTATTGGGCGCAGTATTTGAAAAAGTTTCATTGAGAAATACCACATGAAACATTGCAAAGCGCCACTGGATGTAATCGCACACAAAGTAAGTACTAGCTACATTTATATATATATATATTCAATTAACACCATGCATGCTTTCAATTCACTGGATCTTTTTTCTCGTAAAAGTGGGTTCTGAGGCAAGAACAAGGAGAACAACTACTGCGGATACTATGTTTGCGAGTTCATCATGGCGTACTCAAAAAGAACTCCTGAAGAGAACCTCAAAGTACGTTATATAAATATATTCATATATTTATAATTTCTTTTATTGCTCATATATATAAGTAATCACATGACCAACACACACATATATATATATTAATACTTTTCCTTTAACTTTTATTGAAGACTCTATGGTTGAAGGAAAAAGTCATACGACATGATCAACTAAAAGCAATTCAAGAGACCATAGCAGGATTTCTTAATGACCAGGTCCTCAACCCCGCCGGCGAGTTCTACAATGACATCAACGAAACATGGAAGCCAAACCAGATGGAGTGAATTTGTTATCTCAAGGATATGATAGAATATACAATGCAAGCTTTATTTGTAATATATATATATATATATATATATATACATATTATATGTATATAAAATAGCGTACAATATATGTATATGCATTTAATATATATGTTAGTTTCATACTTTATTTTGTACAAAATGTTCGAACATTATAAACGTGTAGAATACGTATATTATTAGCAGCGTAGAATGCGTATTCGAAAACCTATTCGAAAACCAAAACGAATCATCAATTGAAAATAGAAACAAAAAAAGAAAACATTTAGTCCCGGTTGGTAATACCAACCGGGACTAAAGGGCCCCCTACGTGACCAGGCCGGGAGGCCTCTTTAGTCTCGGTTGGTCTTACCAACCGCCTTTAGTCCTGGGCGAGAAACCGGGACTAAAGGAGAGACTCTTTAGTCCCGATTCGTGCTCCCGATTGGAAAACCGGGACTGAAGGGGTTTCCCAATCGGGAGTAAAGCCCGTTTCTGTACTAGTGTTTGGAGACAATTGAGTAGAGGCAGGTTTTATATCCTGAGTTCCTGACCGTAACTGAAAATACTCTACACCTATGTGGTAGTGATATGGTCCTTGTAATAATTTTATGTGTTGACGAATTATTAGCACCGTTTTAATCGCCTGGTGTTTGCTCTTTTAGGCTCGTTCGGTTATCATAGATCTGCTCCATGGAATAATTTTAGCTAGATTGCTTCTCTAATTTGTATAAGCTTTCTTCATCTGGAACAATTTCTGGGGAAATCCAAGTGTGCTCCGTATGTACCCGTATCAAATCGGAGAAAGGGCATATCCTACCCACTTGAAATTAAAGTACTAACTCGATCAAACGCAGCACGGCTGCAAATTGATTCGATTCACATGAGCAACCGATTTGTACTGTACTGTCTCGCTGGCCCGCCTGGGAGGAAACGTGGCTGGATTGCGACTCGAGAGAAGGTCGGGACGGGAGGTGGATGGGATGGGACCGATCGAGCGTGGACGGAGGGACAGCGCCACTTTTCCATGTGTCCGCAATTAAATTGCATCCAGTCTGCCCGCCCCTCCCGCCCCGGGCTCTCCCCGGCCCCTCGTCCTATTCCTAGCGTGCGAGTGCGACTGCGAACCGAGGCGGGCCGGCGGCCAACCACATCACTGTTGTACGCATCAGACCACCACGCCTTGTTCTCTGGTCACTATTTCGCATTCAATGCCCGGAGTTATAGCTTATACCTTGAACCCACTCTGTCTGCCTCGGATCCTCTACCCCCAGCTGCATCCAATCCATGCGTATACACATTCCCATCCCATCCATCCCGATGCAAGGAAGAAACCCTAGCACTACAAAAGCTACCGTATGTGCGTATTCCATTCCATGCATGGTTGCGACCCGACATTAAAAACAAGGAAGAAATCACGCCCCCGGCCCAATTACCCTTTAAATCCCCACCGGCTAAGCACGGTGATCGGGCCACCAACAACTTGCTTTAATTAATTGAAACCGCGGACGACTGGATGCATGCCGCCCCGCCTAGCTAGTACACGCAATGTCGTAGCATGTGGAGTACCTTCCTGCATCCCTACCTTCAACGATCAAAAACTATACAGTTCCGTTACCCAGGGGCGGATCTAAAGGGGGCTGTCGGGGCTACAACTCCTAGTGAGCCTGATTTCTTCGTTAGATCATGATTATTTAGCCTCAAATCATCATTAATCTCTAGTCATAACCCTAAATCTTCATTATTTAGCCCTCTTTGTTCCCATCCTGCATCCGCCATTGCCGTTACCGGCTATACTCCATATGTGTGTGGTGCCAGCATATGAAAAGGGACTGCTACTATAGGATGACCTAGCTAATTACAAGATGTTTTTGGCTTTTCTGGTCCATATATACTTGCTGTTTTGCGTGTGATAATTTCTAATAAAGAATTGAATGCGTAGGAACTCGCTTTACTTGGCTTCCCATATTGTGCTACGGAAAATTTAGCTAGTAGTGTGATGTAGTATTTGAGCAATGCCATTAATCAGTCTCGGGATATTTTGAGTCTAAGAAGCAGGCAAATAAAACTCTCTCAGTGCCAGCCATGAAAAATACACACAAGTAAGGTCGACTGCATCGGCGGCTCGGCGCCAAGTAAATTCAGCAACACGACGACTCAATTAGTGCCAGCGCTACCCAGCAGCCATGCGGTGACCAGGGTCTGCATAGTGAACCGTATCTATGCACTTTGAATAATGCACTATGTCGACTAGTACCAATAGTGTCATCAGCGTCTTCGGCGCTGGTCCCGTCTCTAGATATATCTCTGATCTTACTGGATTCATTATATTTAGTAGGTTTACAATGATCATGCATTACGGTGCTCATCATGTTTATTGCGACAAATAGACCGTGCAATCACATATATGATATCATTTTTTTTTCTATTTCTCTAAACTAAATCATGCCTAATATGATATCTAACGTGACATCCATACGGTTTGCAAGCTGGCTAAAAAATATATTGAAATATAGTATTTCAATTAGATAACTAGAGCAGCCTAGAAGAAACTAGATGGCCTATATGAATCTACATGATTGAAGTGCTCATATTGATGGTTAGACGAAGTACTTAATTGAAACAGTACGCTAGCTGCTGCTTCCTTACAAGCACAGCTAAGGTGTAAACGTGTACTACTGTTGGAGTACCTCTAAATCTCTGAATGTTCAACACTTCATTTCCTAGCCAGTAAGCAGCAGCAGCATGCATGAATAACTACAGCCTACTGCTTAAATATTCAGAAGCATAATTAAGGCACTTCTAATTGGGAGTCATGATTGTAGAACTGTTTAAAGAACAAAACTGTACTACTACGTGCAGATCAAATGGTGGATTATTTAATCCAAGATTCCCCGGGCTTAATCTCCATCAATATACAGGAATTGCAAGGACCATCTAAATAAATCAGAACAATGTGGCTTGCAGCTGGTAAAAGTCGCCTCTATAGGTAATACTGTGCGCGCTTTGAATGCTGGGTTTGAATTAATACACAATTATTGGGCCCATCGCTCTCTCAAGTAGTATCAAGTTGCTCCTTTTTTTTTGCTCTACTAGGAAAATGTAGGGCATGCAATATTTTAGGATGAAAAAAGAAGAGTGACAAACATATACAGTATACACTCGGGTGGTACCCTCGCGGCCTGGGTTCCATCCCCCACGGGGCGAATTACAGCGCGGAGGAAAAAAAACCACCTCGTCTGCCCCGTGTTATTCAAAGCATGGGTTTATGGCACCGGCCCACTCACAGGGTAACGGCCCCTTGTGTGCGGGCGGGGTATGAGGTTCGGGGGTTTTCTCGGACTAGGAAGGAGTCCTCTATCTTAATGCGAATGCTATCCCCGTAGTCCAAGTTTTTTATACAGTATACACCGCCTCCGGTCACAAATACTCATAAGTGATGTACTTTTGAACATAAACATGCTCTCCAAAACACTGATTTTGACTAGTATCTTTAGTTAAAACCTACTTATAAAAGCATAAGAAAGCGTACCTTTTTTTAACCAAACTATATTAGGAGCTCTTTTATAATGGTTGGACAAGTAACGTACATTGCTATTTTCATTTACCAGCCACTTAATTAAAGAAGATATATTTATGAAATTTAATTCATTCTTGAGGATATATTAGTTATTTGTGATGCCCACACTATCCGCCTCTCTATTCTTTTTAGAGACAGCTCAATCAAAAAATCTCCCTTGAGGCCTAGCCAAAAGTTTTTTGTAGTAGTCTGTTTTACTAAATACATCAATTTTAAGGCTCCAACCGTAATCTCATGGAAAGACCAAAGTTTTGGCTTCCACCTTAAATCGTTGAGTGGAGCTGCACATGTTGCGGGACTTTAGAGCACTTTGCCACCACTAATGAGAGTCCGATCTTAGGCTCTTTTTACGCTTAGAATAACGGATTTTAGAAGGCACTATCCAAATATTAACCAAGCGGTCGCAAAATCCAACCGCCTCGGAAAATGCCCTGACGATTAATTATTTGGTGTCATAATTAACGACTATAGTGACCACTACACTCCTACATTCCACACCAATAAGAGGTCCGCCTCCATGCACCAAGCATCTTGGCACAACAACTGTCTATATAAGATGAGAAAGTTAGAAACCCTAACTCAGACCTAATGGCTTTTTTGTTTTTTATTTTTAAAGTCTTTACAACCGCTAATAGAAGTGATTCTGGACCTTAAACCCGAGACTAAATTAAGATTAAGTATCCTCCCTAATTGGACCAAACTAGTGATCCTGTTTCTTAAGCCCTAAGATCTGATAGCCTACTAACATTCCACACCAGCGCATGCACCAAGCAGGCACACATGTCTTCGCTACAAAGACCTAATGGGTCTTCCGCTAACCGAAGGTCCGCGCCCCCTGCAGTAACCCGAGACTAAATTACGATTAAGTATTCTTCCATGCTCATACGAGTTAGAACAACTCACATGCAGCGATGATACAAAGTCCAATTCCAAGATGTATTAAGTCCGGTGCAACACAAAAGCACGTTTGCTAGTCAATGTCTTCTCTACACCTCAAAAGCTCCTAAGGGAATCGTCCACCGGCAGAGCGACTCCATGATCCTGTCCTGATATCGGATTGCTCCTGTAAAATCGTTCCTACCTTGCATGCCCACATGCACAATAATACTAATACTATACGGTCTCCAAATCAACCACGCAGCACGTCTCCTATTTTGCATGTCGCTTGCCACTGGGCCTATGCGCCGGGGCAAGAATAACGGTGAACAGTTGGGATTTTCCTGGCAAGGGACACTGCCTAAAGGAAGTAGAAAAGTATGTGCAGACCGAGAGAAAGAAAATGAGTGGAGCCTATTAGAAAATACGGACCAAGGAAAACGGTGGAGCCTATTAGAAAATAAAGACACATGAGCCTTAAATAAATTACATATGTGCTATAGCTAAATCGTTCCCATGAAACTCATTGTTCCGTCGTTCCGTGTTTATATTAAGTCCAAGATTATATTGTAAAATTATCACAAGATTGCTAATTTTTTTTATAACAATACAATGTTTGTACTTATATTATAGCAATAAATTTTTTCTGTTGTAACGCACGGGCATGAATGAACTCCTAAAAAAATTTCTGGAGGAATCGTCCACCAGGCGGCAGAACAAAATATTAAAATATCCGGTAAAAAGGGGACTCTGGACAATATCTCCGGTAAAAAAAAAAAACTGCTTCCGATTCCGCTAATTCCAGGCGCAAGAAGAAGCAGGCCGATGGGCCTTCTCAGGCTGAGGCCGTGTCCAGTAAGGACACGAATCTTAGCATAACAGAGATAAATTAGGAGTTTGTTTGAGTATTAGTGTCCGCATAGGATTCTGTATTTGGCTTATATATATATAGGTCTTATATATGCTGGATCAATTAACAAGTGGATTATCAATCCCAGTTCCCTTACCTCCTCTACCCACACCTGCCTCACCGGTGCGTCTCCGCCACGGCGTCGAAGCGCTTCTAATATAAAATAGAGGCATCTCTGTAAATCTTTTGTTTTAGCGGTTGTTATCGGTGATGGAAGCCTGCGGAGCGCGAGTGCTCTGCATCAGCTGTCAGATAATAGACATTTTTATGGTCAATTTAATCTAGAAATAAAATATCAGTAGGCTTGTGACGATATATATGTATATGTGTATATCATTAACAAATGCTACATCATGCAAGTATGACATACCGATCGATACAGTAAGTACGCAAAGTACGGTAATAAGAGAGTTAAGAGTGTACCCAGCGGTGGGTCCTATGTCGAGGGCATCGGAGGCTCCATTCGCACCAGAAATAGTGCGTTGCTCGAAGTCGTGGACCAGAGTCGATGTAGAAAGGTGTTCGCAGTGCAATCCCATGAACAGTCACTAGGAAGAAGCCACCTCGTTGTTTCGCGTGCGATCACCAAAAGAAGACATCTGCTACGTGGACGAGCAGTCGCGGAATCGCACCCTAAAAATCTAATCGCCGCACACCCCGTATAAGGTTCGCAGGCGAACAAGGGTTCCGGGGCACCTGCTCTCCCGTTGCTCCATGCGCGCAGAGGTACGGGACGGGGAAAACCAAAGGGCGGCTGAGATGTGGTCTCTCGGAAGCGAAAAGGAAGATTGGACTGACGAAGGACTTCTACTTTTATGCCTGCGGCGGAGAGGGAGAAAGCCACCGAGGAACTCAGGAGACAGAGACACGAAGAGACGGTAACTGGCGCAATCAACTCGCCTCCGTTATAAAAGAGAGAAACTCCTATAATTATATGAATTAAGTGGCAAAATCTAGCCACGCCCGCCTGTCCGCTCGCTCGCCACCTGCCTGCCACGTCCACGTCCACGGCCTGGCACACGGCCCGGCCCGGCCGACGGCGGCGGCGCGTGCGCTCGCGTGTGACACTCCTGTGTCTTTTTCTCAGCTTCTCAATTAAGATGGATAATTTCCAACCAAATAAGCTGAGTCAGCGTTCAGTCAAAATTTTGTACGGTATTAAACCATACAACGCTTAATGTTACGGACCATAAAGTTTTATTTGATTTATTAAATATTATATGGGTCAAGCCCATAATATATCCAATAATCCCCACCAAACTCTAGGGTCTGTAACAAAGTAATCTCAGAAACATATTTCTTTTATATAGCAGTGTTTCGATGGAGACTGTTAAGTTGAATATCCATCTATAGCAATAGTTTCACTCAGTCACAACTGAACAATGGACTAAGCATTGAATTGACAATTTGTGTGAGGTGAATATCACTAAAGTCCTTAACTGATACTAGGTTGCAAAAAGCATCCCCTCTATTTAAAGCATATAAGTCATACTCCAGTGTCTTTCATAAGTATTTAGAGATCACCCAAATCTCATAGACTGTGACCAGCAGTCTAACTCAAATAGGTGTGTTCCTCAAAAGATATTCTGTAGGACAACATCTTTACTTTAGCAAGCCACTTGAAACACATTAAGGTAAAATCAACCTGCCTTACAGAAAGAAAAGATATGCATCAGAAATGAGTCTTACTAAAGATCTTTCCTCATAATTTACTACTAGCTTGTTTCACCATCCTACTTCACGGGATCTTTGATCACATAGAACATGTTACCACTATCGTAAATTTCATGTGGATCTCAAACACATCTCTCTTGATGCACTTTCTATCACATTACGTGACAGACCCTTAGTGAATTGATCTGCCATATTGTTAGACGTGTGAATATAGTACAACGCTATTACTCTGAAGTTTCTCAATTTTTTGACACATTTTAGTCGTCTCTTAACATACCTTGTGGACTTCATGTTATCTTTAGAACTGTTAACCTTCGTAATCACAGTCTGATTATCGTAGTTCATAGAAATAGCCGGTATATGTTTTTCAACAACCGGTAAATCCATAAGGAGATCACGAAGCCACTCGGCGTCAGAGCCAGCGGTGTCTAATGCTGTGAGTTCTGCTTCCATTATAGACTTCGTTAAGATAGTCTACTTGCAAGACTTCTAGGAAATAGCACAACCTCTAAGTGAAAACACATATCCACTTGTGGCATAAAGCTCATCAGCATCAGAGATCCAGTTGGCATCACAATAGCCTTCCAACATCTTCGGGTGTCCGGTATAACGAATACCATAGCTCATAGTGCCTTTTAGATAGCGCATCACTCTCTCAATAACACGCCAATGATCATCTCCCGGGTTTGACACAAACCGACTCAGCTTACACACAACAAATGAGATGGTAGGCCTTGTTGCACTAAAAAGATACATGAGCGAACCAATGATCTGGGAATATCTCAATTGATCCCTTGCTATTCTCCGATTTTTTCTCAATAGCACACTAGGGTCATATGGTGTAGGAGCAGGTTCATAGTCACTAAACCCAAAGTGACTTAGCACATTTTCCACATAGTGGGATTGTAACAGAGTTACCCCACCATCACCTTCTCTCAGAAGCTTGATATTAAGAATAACATCAGCCTCTCCTAAATCTTTCATTTCAAAATTATTAGATAAAAATTCATTCACTTCCTCAATTACTTTGAGGCTGGATCCAAAGATCAGTATGTCATCAACATATAAGCACAAAATAACTCCTTCACCTCCACCATACCGATAGTACACACATTTATCAGCTTCATTCACAACAAAGCCAGCAGATGTTAGAGTTCTGTCGAACTTCTCATGCCACTACTTAGGAGCTTGTTTTAGGCCATATAATGACTTTAATAATTTACACACCTTGCCTTCTTGATCATTTGCTATAAACCCATCCGGCTGATTCATATAGATCTCCTCCTCTAACTCTTTGTTTAGGAAAGCTGTCTTAACGTCCATTTGATGAACGATAAGACCATCAGAGGCTGTCAGGGAAAGCAAAACTTGAATTGTAGTCAATCGGACAACCGGTGAATAAGTATCAAAGAAATCCTTACCTTCATTTTGAGTATAACCCTTGGCCATAAGTCTTGTCTTGTACCTCTCGATAGTACCATTAGGCCTAAGCTTTTTCTTGAACACCCATTTGCACCCTATAGGCTTGCACCCATAAGGATGATCAACTATTTCCCAAGTTCCATTTGACATAATAGAATCTATCTCACTCCGTACTACTTCCTTCTATAAGCTCTGTCTCTTATTTTTTCTAGTGACTATGGTGTCATCCTTCTCAGGATTTTGCATATATGATTCCTCAATTTGTTCTATCGGAGTAAAATTTTCATGCTCATGGAAAATTACAAATTCATGATCAGTCATGCTAGGTGCATTTTTCATAGGAAATTCATTCTCAAAAAATATAGCGTCTCTAGATTCCATGATTGTATCAACAGCCATTTTAGGAACACTAGAATTTATAATTAAAAATCTATAACCCACGCTGTGAATAGTATAACCAAGAAAAACACAATCAACAGTCTTTGGTCAAGCTTTCGCTTTTTTGTTTATTGGCACATTCATCTTTGCCAAACAACCCCAAGTTCGCAGATAAGAGAGATTTAATCTCTTCTTCTTCCATTCCTCGAATGGTGTAATTTTTTTGTTCTTTGTGGACACCCTATTCAGGACATGACACGCTGTCAATATAGCCTCACCCCATCATTCCTTAGATAGTCCTGTAATCTCTAACATGGCATTAACCAAATCAGTTAGAGTGTGGTTTTTCTCTCTGCAATCTTGGATTGTGGTGAGTATGGTGACGTCCTCTCATGAATAATTTCATGCACCGCGCAAAACTCAGAAAATTCATTTGAGAAATATTCTCCCCCACGATCGGACCGTAAACGTTTGATTTTCTTCTCAAGTCAATTTTCTACCTCAGCTTTATAGACTTTAAAATAATGCAACGCTTCATCTTTAGTTTTCAATAAATACATGTAGCAAAGTCTAGTACAATCATCTATAAATGTCATGAAGTATCGTTTACCGCCTTTAGTCAATTCGCCGTTCATTTCGTATAAATCAGAATGAACGGGTTCTAATTGGTCCAAGTTCCTCACCTCAGCAGCCTTGTGAGGCTTGCGCGGTTGCTTCGATTGCACACACACCTGGCACTTAGAATCTTTGACTAAGTTAAATTTCGGGATTAAATTCAGATTTGCAAGCCGCGTGAGACAGCCAAAATTAATGTGACAAAGTCGTGAATGCCATATATTCGACTCATCCGAAACATTAATATTGTTCACTACTTTATTACACACATCATCAAGCAAAGATAAGCGGAACAAGCCTCCGCAATCATAACCTTTTCCAATAAATATTTCATGTCTCGACACAACACACTTATTGGACTCAAGTACAATTTTAAAGCCATCGCGACACATTTGAGAACCGCTAACAAGATTCTTCTTGATGGAGGGGACATGCTGCACGTTCTTTAATAGTACCATCTTTCCCGAAGTAAACTTCAGAACGACCGTACCAACACCAAGAACACGCGCATGCGAACCATTTTCCATCAGGAAGGCTCCAGTCCCGCCGGCTTAATAGGAAGTAAACAAAGAAACATCAGCACACACATGAATATTAGCACCGCTATCTATCCACCACTCGGGTGAAAGACAAATTGAAAGAACAAAAGATAAAGAATTACCATACCCAGATGTTCCTCCTCCAGTCTCGCTAATCACCACGTTTGCTGATTTCTTTTCTTCCTTATATTTGCGGTCTAGGCACGCACTTGCCCAATGCTCATCACTCCCACAAATAAAGCAACATCTACCTTTCTTGTTGTTTTTCTTCTTAAACTGAGCAGTTTGCTTAGGCTTTGTATTGTTATTCGTTTGCATGTTCTTCTTCTTTTTATTATGTGATGCAAATGAGTTTTTCTTCTGCACCGTATTGGCAGCGGAAGACTCAACTCCTTTTCCACGATTGTCTTTTGCTCTCGCCCTCTCCTCAACATCAAGAGATCTAATAAGCTCAGCCACGCTAAACTCTTATCTCTTGTGTTTTAGAGAAGTAGCAAAATCCCTTCAAGAAGGTGGCAGCTTAGCGATTATACCGCCAACCACAAACTTGTTGGGCAACAAACATGAAAAATATTCTAGTTCCTTTGCTAGCGCCTGTATCTCATGAGCCTGTTCCACTACAGAACGGTTTTCAACCATTTTGTAGTCATACAGCTGCTCCATAAGGTACAACTCACTACCAGCATCAGAAACTTCAAACTTTGCCTTAAGAGCATCCCATAATTCTTTGACTGATGTGCAAGATATGTAGTTTTTCTTATACGTACTATGAAGTGCACTAATCATGGCGCCTCGAAACAGGTTATCGGCAGCCAAGAACTTTTGCTCCTCCTCAGGAGTAAATTGTTTAGGCTTCCCCTGTGCGGCGTGATAGCAGCTCATAGTAGTCAACCACAACACCATCTTGGCACGCCATATCATGAAATTCTTGCCATAAAAAATATTCGGCTTCAAAGCAGCAACAAAACCACTGACAGAAAATTGCCTAATATTAGGTTTTTGGATTGTTAGATAATTAGGCATTTTCATGGTCAATTTAATCCAGAAATAAAACATCAGCAGGTTTGTGACGACATATATGTGTATGTGTATATCACTAACAAACGCTACAGTATGTAAGTATGACATACCGATCGATACAGTAAGTACGTAAAGTACGGTAATCAGAGAGTTAAGAGTGTACCCAGCGGAGGGTCCCATGCCAAGGGCATTGGAGGCTCCATTCGCACCAGACATACTGCGTTGCTCGAAGTCGTGGACCACAGTCGATGCAGGAAGGTGTTCGCAGTGCAGTCCCACGAATGGTCACCAGGAAGAAGACACCTTGTTGTTCTGCGAGCGATCACCAGAAAGAAGACGTCTACTACGTGGACGAGCAGTCGCGGAATCACTCTCCAAAAACCTAATCGCCGCACACCCCGTGCAAGGTTCGCAGGCAGACGAGGGTTCCGGAAGCACCTGCTCTCTCGTTGCTCCGTGCGCGCAGAGGTACGGGACGGGAAAAACCAAAAGGCGGCTGAGATGTGGTCTCTCGGAAGCGAAAAGAGAGATTAGACTGACGGATGACTTCTACTTTTATGCCTGCGGCGGGGAGGGAGAAAGCTAGCCGAGGAACTCAGGAGACGGTAACTGGCGCAATCAACTCGCCTCCACCATAAAAGAGAGAAACTCCCGTAATTATGTGGATTAAGTGGCAAAACCTGGCCACGCCCGTCCGCTCGCTCGCCGCCTGCTTGCCTGCCACAGCCCGGCCCGGCCGGCGGCGGCGGCGGCGCGCTCGTGTGGCACTACTATGTCCTTTTATCAGCTTCTCAATTAAGATGGATAATTTCCAACCAAATAATCTAAGTCAACATTTAGTCAAAATCTCGTACGGTATTAAACCATACACCGGTTAATGTACGGACCATAGAGTTTTATTTAATTTATTAAATATTATATGGGTCAAACCCATAATATATCCAACATCAGCATCACCGCCGAGATGAAGGAGATGGCTGAGGCACTGCAAGGACTATTTAACTACTGATGCTTGCCGTGATCAAATCTATCGCCATAGACATGAACAAAAATACATGGGCATTTATCTGGACGTATTAATTTACAACAACTACGAGAAATATCGGCATGCGCATGGCAAATATCCGGAGGTGGTGCCTATTATACTCCAAGCTATCACGGATTACGAAACCTTAGAAGTTCTTACACACAAAGCTAACACGCATCACGAATCTCTGCAAACATTTTGTAAAAAAAACAAACAAATAAAAACTAGCGCTACAGGGATTCGATATGCCCAGCAAGGTCCAATCATCATTAGCGCTGGCTATAGTACAAGCTGTTGGCCACAGATACACATGTGTGAATTGCAAGCTTCTCTTGGCTCCTAGCTTATCTGCAATATTTTCATCCGTATTGGCCATTGGATGGAGCGCTTTAGGTGTCGGTGTCCTGATTACAACACGGCAAATAGCATCGTCGGCTCGTCTCCATTAATCCGTGACTGGTAGAGACCCTGACCTGTGAGAAAACGAGATCGCAAAGTAGCACAACTTCCTGATGTGTATGGATCGACTGTGCAGATACCTGCCTGTCGCTCATATATTGCAGATAATATTAGGACTACAGTGACCACTACACCAACATTCTGCACCAAAAAGAGAGACAGAAACCAGCTTCTTCACGAAATATTAGGACTTACATGAGTATCCGTGTACCGCATATTGTACCTGGACACAGAGACGAATTTTCATCTCAAATAGGTACTCAATTAATTTTCCTTAAAACTTGCGTGTTTCTTAGAGTACTATATTGCCTATATCTCACATAATACGGCCATTCAATCACCCTTGTTCAGCAAGTTTGCACGCTAGGAAATTCCTGGGTAATGATGTCCCAAAAGGCTGCATTTAAGTGAAACAAAGGTTATGAAAAGGATCCAATGCAAGAACAAAAAAAAAAGTTGTAATAGAATAAAATAAAATAAACAATGACAATTCCCGCCAATAATCTTTAATAGAGGGGAAATAAGTTAATAACTAGTTTTGGCTCTATGGATATATATGAACTTTTGGATGAATATCTTTCTTTTTTTTTGCGAAGGGAAGTGGGGAATTATATTTAAACTCAACACAGTACATCAGCAAATTACATATGAAAAAATCTAAAATAAATAATACATAATAGTATATCTAGATTCTCCCATCATCTTCTTCCCTAGTGCCTGTTATGCAGCCGATGCTCTAGATGAACACAACCTTATTGAACACCGAAGCCAGAGTGCAGTTCTTATGCCGGATCCAACGATCGATCCTGAAACAGGCATGCCGCAAGATCTAACGTTCCGAAACTAGTCCAAAACATATCTGCATTGATGAAAGAATATCGGCAGTTGCATCATTGAATACAAAATAGGATGCAAATTCATTACCTCCAATCCTTGACTTTCTATCCACGACCATCGACGACAAGATTGATGACCCGGAGTATCTGTCCTCGTTGGGAGTGCCTAGGAGCACACCTCCCCTTGCAGATAATGGCCACAAATTGGCTGGCTGCCGATGAAATCGATGCCTGCAACGGCGATCGTCATGGCAATCACCGAAGTCATCGCAAGTAACAAGACCCCCGACCAAAAATCGTCTGATTTCACCATAAATTTATTTAAGCTAAACCCTAAACAAACTGATATAAAAACAATGGAAAAGAGATATGAGTCCTCTCTCCTTCCTATCCCCAGAGACGCACTGGAGAGTATGAAGGGGAGGGGCCCTAGGCGGTGGAGGCACGGCGACGGCGAGGACTAGGAGAAAGGGCGGTGGCGTTTTCCTTGGGCCCTAGCTAGTACTAGCTTTTACATCCACTGCACGCTGCTGCTTTCTGGATGAATATCTTGGTTACAGATCACCAATTTGGAGTCTCTTTCTGTTAAAGAAGAAATTTGATGTTTCTTAAGTCTAGACTCTAGATGTTCAATATATGTTGTCTGATGTATGGCAGCTTCGACACTTAAGTGTGTACTCCAAATCACAAATAAGGTGGCCCTATTTCAGATATGAAGTCAGCCAAACCAAATATTGATTACAATATAATACTTTTTGCCATGTTATATATACTCCGAAACAAAAACTAGTGGTTATTATTGAAATGTTTCTGAAACCGTCTTGATGTGCAAAACAACGTCGCTTACTGTGATTGTATAAGGAGCCTGCATCGGTTTTTGGAAAACATGAATAATCGTAGGACAATTCTCTTCGAAGGAATTTAACGACGAGCATCGAAATTCCTGTAGGAGCCTGGGAGAAGAAGTCCTGCAGTAAAGGCAGCTTCTGTAATTGAAAAGGAATTTTGACCTTTTCTTAGTTGTCTACTAGACCAGAAACAGCCCAGCAACATTCTTCACAGGCACAAATGCACAATGAATGAATTGTATATATGCTGCACGTAGATAGCGCCATCAAAATAGCAGACGGCTTTCCTCTCAAAGAAACACAAGAACACAGTCGCACCATCCTCACAGCTCCTCTTCCAACCCAACAAAGCAGCCAAGCAGCAGGCACTAGACATGCTGGACGGAAGCGCCACTGTGAATACTCCAAACGTGCCCGCACCGCACCCACCCCTATAATAACCCGGTCGCCAACGCCAACCACCTCGCCGCACACAACACCACACAACACAAGCTTTAAGCGTGTCTACCACTGTGTAGCCGGAGCTAGTTGTAGTTGTAACCCGGCCAGGAGCTAGATAACAGTGCACCAAAGCCACGCCGCAAGGTACTCCTAGCTAGCTAGCTAGCTACTACCACCTCCGATCCGGTGACCGGTGCTGCTGCCATGGAGAATGCCTACACGAGCTTCATCAACAGCCATCCCCAGCACCACCGCTACTACTACCACCCCGCAGCGCCACCGGCGCCAGTGCCGGCCGCCGCCTACCCCTCCCTGCCTTTCTTCGCTGCGCATCATCTGCAGCCATCTGCTCCGACGGCGCCCGCCCCGCCCTCGCCCCCGCTCCGGGAAGCCCTGCCGCTGCTCTCTCTGGCCCCCGCCCCGCGCGGTATCGGTATCACGCGACAGGAGGAGCAACGCCGCCGGGCACCGGCGTTAGATTCTGAAGAGGACAGGGACGAGGGAGAGGAGGAGGGCCCCACCACGAGCAGCAACCACGGCCACCAGCAGCGCCTGGGACAGGGAGGGTTCTTCGCCGACCTGAACGCCAAGGCCGCGGGTGACCCGATGGACGTGGAGGAGGCTGCCGACGGCGCCAGCCCAGGCTCCGCGGCGGGCGACGTGACTGTGGCGCTGCGCATCGGCCTGCCGCTGCCGCCGGCACCTACTAGCACCGGCGCGGCCGACCTGGTCTCGAACCTCTCCGCCGGCGCCCGCAGGCAGCAGCAGCACAACCACGACGGCGGCGAGGAGGAGGATGACAGCAGGGAGAACGGTGGCGGCGAGGAGGAGGAAGAAGAGGAGGAGACTACCGCGGTGGCGGCGCCGCTAGGGTTCCCGTCCACACCGATCGGGCGGCTCAACAAGGGGCAGTACTGGATCCCGACGCCGTCGCAGATCCTCATCGGCCCCACGCAGTTCTCCTGCCCCGTCTGCTTCAAGACCTTCAACCGATACAACAACATGCAGGTGAGCTGATCGATCCAGTCACATCTATTAATTATTTCATTTCACTGTCGTTCTTCTTCTTGCCGCTTGCACCATGCATGCATTTCTCCTCAATTTTTTCAATTGAAATAATTGAACTAACAAATCGAAGTGGTTTTGTCAAAAGGCTGGCAATTACGATTCCCAAACTGAAATTTCTCTTGAACCATTAAACTCGTTCCGTTGTTGATCAGTAACCTAGCTGTGTTTGATTGTCTTCTTTATTTACTCGGAGACTTTTATTTTCTTGTCTGTTGATGAGGACGAACGAAATAATTTTGGGGTTGCTAGTTTCTTCTTGGGCAACCCACAAGGGAACGTCGTAGATGTCGATCCCCTAGCTCCCTCCCAATAATTGGAACTAGTTACCTAACATTGAATGATGTGGCAGTAGCTAGCTAGGTTAAATAAAGTTTCTACAGTCGCCAAGCTTGGCCTGTTGTATGCGAAATGTAACGAACACGAACGGACGACGAACCCACACAGACAGCTTGTTGCTGTAAATAGCCACGGTTCTTTTGTCGGGACAGAGCGGAACAATCTGTGTCATCTGCTGTTATGTTCTAACTGTCGATTCCCTTTAACGTATGCTATTGAATATATAAGGCTATAGATTCACTCTACCAATGAAACTCTGAAACTATTGCAGTTAATGCAAACATATGTTTTCCAAGTAGATATTTACGATCTGATCTCGGAATTATGTGATAGTCGTAGGTAGTACATATCAAATCTCAAGTGATATATGATGAAAAAAATACATGTTATCCATGTAGATCCGTGCTCATGTAACAATGATCTGATCTTTGTTGCAATTGTACGATACTAGACATAGACACAGTAGTCGTAGGTAACTAACATACCAAAATTTATACGTGTAGAACCTCCAAAGGCGTGGCTACGCAAATCTCCTCTCTTTCTTTATTTGTTTTTGTTGATTTATTAAGTAGCATAGATGATGCACATTAGGGTGTTTTGGTCACGGTTTGGAGAAATGTACACAATTCTGAAGCAGAAAACAGTTCTTCTCCAATGGTCATTGTCCTTTGGGTAGCTAGCTGTGCTCATGTGAAAGAGCCGGGGGTAATAATCAGGTAGTAGCTCGCCAGATAGATTACATACACGTGCTCCTGTCTGTTCTGGCCGGCCGGGCGCCCCCTGACCGGCTATTAAGCTCAGAAAGAAGGCCAGCAGGCCGGTCGCATGCAGTTGCCGCCTTTTCGGGTGATTGAACAAGACCAGTCATGGCCAGGCCAGGAGAAGCCATGCATATATGCATGCCACTTTTGAGCTTTTCCGGGAGGCCTTCGCTTTTATCCGGGAGTTCGTCTTTGCTTTGGGAATGCATGCATGCAGGGAGATGGAGGCCGCGCGCAGCAGCCAGCAGACCAGTGGCGCTGCGTGGAGATCCATGAGAAGATCTGTCTCTCTCCATCGTCTTGCATATCTCTCTCTGCAGTCTCTGGGTCTAATTTCATTTGGGCATGGCATGGCATGGATGTAGCTTGGTCATCAGATTCAGATGCATGGTGTGCTGCCTGCCTCTCAGGCCATGGAAAGAGATCGATGAGCATGCATATTGCATATGCATGAATGCAGCTTGCATTGGTCATCAGGCAGTGCGTGCGTGTCTGGTCGATCTGTGGAAATCCATCGCTGCGGCAGCCTGAGCCTCTCTGCTTGTAAGCCATGGACGATACTTTCTTTTGTCTACACAGCCACTACGCCACACCACTGGCCTGATGATCGATTGATCTCCCAGAAGGCCAGAACATTACCACTCATCTAGTATATCTTTGATCATGTCCATGTGAACATGCTCCTATGAACTATGCTCCCGTTCAACTGAATATGGTCCTCTGGCTGTAGCTATATTATCTCTAATTGACCATTGACTTGGGATTATCGCCTATTTTTTTTCTGACATTTAGATTGACATTTATTATAACATCAAATAAGAAGCGAAACTAGGGCCACGTTTAGTTATCCCAAATTTCAGATTTTGGCACTATGCAAAAAGAACAGGACGAGAATAGATGAATAGAATGAATATGGTCCTCTGGCTGTAGCTATATTAGAGAGTGTTTGAATCTAGTGACTAAAATTTATATTCGGAGGTGCGGCACGCCTCCGAGAATATTGTGCAGTGTTGTTGAGGCTTAGCTGTCCTGCCACGCTCACTGGATACTAATAAAAAATAAATTACATACAAACACATGAGCGATGGTCTATACAGTAGTACGTACTCTATTGCAAGCTAGAATTTTTTCAAAAGCTTGCATGCTGCGAATGCATAATCTGCTCTCATTATTAGCGGTGAAAGTAAAAAAAGTCAGGCATAGTAGGAGAACACTGTTTACGCAATTGTCAAATCATGAGCACATAAATGCATAGTAGGTGTTAAAAACGATTTGTTTCACTGCTAAAGCTCTAATATGAATCTAAAACTATGTAATTAGTTTCAAACTAATTAATCTTTATATTTCAATCTTTAATGAATCTAATACTACTTATTTGATGTATTATAAAACATTTTATTTTAGGAATAAACAACATATGTTACTAAAAATTTTTTCGAAGAGGGACAACCAAACTTCACCTTATCTCTGATTGACCATTGACTTGGGAATCGCTGGCTGTTGTGCCTCCTTCACGCCTCCCGAGAACTGCAAGAGTTGTGCAGTGTTGTTGCTGTAGCTTAGCTATGCCGTCCTGCCACGCTCACTGTGCACGGACGCAATCGCGCACGTACACGGCACAATTGTACAAACACACACACACGCACTCTCTCTCTCTCTCTCCTCCCTCCGAAAGAAACAACACAAACACATGAGCGGTGGTCTATACAGTAGTACGTACTCTATTTTGCAAGCTAGTCTCTGGAAGCTAGCTAGACGTACAGCCCTCGCTTTCAAAAGCTTGCATGCTGCGACTGCATGCGAGGCCTCTGCTCTCATGCGGCCTCTGATCCGGTTTCACCACACACTGACATGGTGGTGCGAAAGTAAAAAAAGAAGTCTGTGGCATAGTAGGAGAACACTGTTTACGGGAGCCAATCTTCTCTGATCATAAGCAACAAATGTCAAAGAGATGAGCATGCATATGCATAATGCATACTAGTAGGTGTATATGCCTCTCGAAATATACAACGCCTTCAAACCTTATGGCAAAGTATTGTTACTGCTACCACTGGTAGCTCTATATATGAATCTAGTACCCCAACCTAAGGCATATAATTCTAGTTTATCTTCAGTCAAACTATCTAAAGTTCAACTAAGTTTATAAAAAAGAGTATCGATCTTTAATGAATCTAATACTACTTATTTGATATTATAAAAACTGATATTTATTTTATGAATAAATTTGGTTAAGCTCAATACGGTTTGATATGTTACTAGGCTAAAATTGTACCCTTTTCGAGAAAGTGATAGATCTATGAACTGAACTCAAATGTAGTAGTAGTAGTAAGTAACAGTAGTAATAATTAATGTTACCTTCTTATGCATGCATGAATGCATGATCACATGAACACTGCCCTACCTGATATTAATGCATGAATGCTTTAGTCCTGTTCACCAGGCTGGGCTTGCTTAAAGGATTTATTACGAATATATCCCAAACTGATCCTAAAAGGTTTTCTTCCCCGTAACTTTTAAGCAGATCAGTTTTGTATTTAAATTTTCTTATTATTTAATAATACTAAAATTTTTTTTAGAAAAAGTAATAAACAGCACACAAAAAAATGTGACCCTAAACTATTATTGTGTTTTTATTATAAATGTTGAACATAATGCAACTAATACTCACCGTTAATGCCAAATGTAGACACTTAATCATTGTATAATTAATCGGTGAGTTCGAAAGTTAAAGGCTTATTGCAGCATATGATCATGTACGCTATGAAGCATGTACGCTAAGCCCCAGTAGCTATAGGCTATAGCTAGCAAGTATACTCATGTACGGACATTAGGATACTGCACATTGTACGTGTATTCATGCGCGCTGTTTCTTTGTGCTTTTGATCGTACGTACTAGTACGTGTATATATATGTCTGTACGCCCGTTGTATTGCGTGGGTGATTGATTGAGGCCTTGTCTAGTTTTACTCCTAAAGTTTAGTCCTTATTTTATCGGATGTTTGACACATGTCATTTGAAACCCTGATAAAAATTATATTAAATATGGACCGTAAAAATTCAAAGTATAGTTAACTAAAAAAAGGGTAATTAAATAAATATTTGGGTGCTTTCAGAAAGTTTATTCAGATAGTGTGTGTAATGCGGTTTGGACCTTAGCTATGAGGTCGCAAATACCGGCTTTTTTTTGTTTAACGTGACTATATTATTTTATCATAATTTGACAATGTGGTGCTCAAGCCGAGAGTAAAGATTTATTCTAATTGATAGATTGATTTTAGTTCCGCTAATAATTGCCAGATAACCAGACTAAGTCCTGATGACTTCGTAATTTATTTTTTGATTACAACCAGGACTTCGAACACTTCTATAAAAATACCGATAAAGATAAAAATAGACGTGAGATGCGATGTTTTCTAGTAGTGTGGATTGATTAGGCATCTAAACTTTAGTCTCTGAATTAAAAAAAAAAGGCCTGAACTGGATGGATATGGGATGCAGATGCACATGTGGGGTCACGGGTCCCAGTACCGCAAGGGCCCGGAGTCGCTGCGGGGCATCCAGCCGACGGCCATGCTGCGGCTGCCGTGCTACTGCTGCTCGCCGGGGTGCCGCAACAACATCGACCACCAGCGCGCCAAGCCGCTCAAGGACTTCCGCACGCTGCAGACGCACTACAAGCGCAAGCACGGGCTCAAGCCCTTCCTGTGCCGCCGCTGCGGCAAGGCCTTCGCCGTCAAGGGCGACTGGCGCACGCACGAGAAGAACTGCGGCAGGCTCTGGTACTGCCTCTGCGGCTCCGAGTTCAAGCACAAGCGCTCGCTCAAGGACCACGCCCGCGCCTTCGGCCATGGCCACGGCTTCGTCGGCGGCGCCGGCGCTGCTGGCTCCGTGTGTGGCGGGGCACTCGACGACGACGATGACGGCGCGGTGTCCGACGTCGACCACGACGGGGCCACGGCGGCCAGGTCGATGTGACCGATCCATGCAGGCATCTACAATGGATCGATCGAGCTCTCTACTACTAGCCGGCCGGCCGGCAGGTCGATCTTATATACATACTACAAAGACCGTATATGATCGATAGGCCGGCCGACCGCTGCAAGTGCAAAAGAAAATCTGTTGTACTATATAGTAAAGAGATTATCGAGCTCTTCTTTCATTTCGCAGCTGCTGCAGCGCTGCTGTTATGTTCTCTTTATCTGCTCCGTCCTAGCTTAAGTACTGCACACGGCTCTTCTCTGGCACGAGGAATCAATCACGGGCATGAATGTGTCAACAGCTAGCTTGTGAATACGTGATCGATCGATGCACTGTTCAGAAACTTGAGTCATCGATTCACGGCTAGAGGGTACCACTTGATCCTGTCGTCTTGCGTGCGTATTTCATTCAGTACAAGAGGTGCATATTGTTGTGTAAGATCTTGAAATGTAAACGAGCAAAGACAACTAATATGCACTAATTGTTGTATTGTCCAAACACAACCTCTCTGGCAAAGAACGTGTGGTGACCAACGATGCTTTAAGAAATGTTTGGAAAAGCAATGTTAACATATACACTATGTTTAAATACATAGAGACTTCGTCAATCTCGAGATTTGTTGCTCCAACTTAGTTCTTCGAAGGTGCTCATAGGAGTAGAGTGTGCATACGTGCGTGCGTTCATAATAAGGGTGAATGTACGCTCGTGTATATGATTATCTACATCTGTGCACAGGGTCTCGCAAAGAAAACATAGTAAAAGCAATATTTAGAAAAAAAACAAAATGTCTTACAATTTGAAATGAAGGAAGTATAATCAAGTAGAGGTATACCTTAGTCTACTCGATCTATATGTGTGATGATTCACCAACGATGCCTTGAGAAATCAAGTTGAGGTAAATGCCCTATTTTATGTGTAATGAATGATTGATACATGTCTTGAGGTATTTAGATCTTCCGATGGTGCATAGCATGTTGCATGTGTGCAATATTATGCTTTGGCTAACTAGAAGGTGTGGAGGAAATATGCCTCTTTGTCTAACCAGAAGGTAACGTTGTTTTTGCTCATAAGGATATATGCCCCCATGTACATGCACCATTAATTTGAATGCACATGGGGATGGTGTGCATAAGGAGAGACCTGCTGCACACATGTCCCCATGTGCAATCAATAGTGATTCACTTGAGGGCATGTGCCCTTATGGGGCAAAGTTTCTGCATTTGTGGTTAACGAAAGGTTGAAGGTCAAGCAAGGTTCGCACACAAGCTAATGAGGTTGCTATGAAGAACAAGAGTGCATTGGCATGCTCCTTAAAGGCATATTCCTATACCATATATCCTCTGCAATAATGGGCTCAGTAGGCAAGGCCCTCTTGGACCCTGCCTCTTCATCCTTGTCACCAATCTCCTTACCACATGGTGATGGGTGCAAATGCTAACAAGCTCCTAATCCCCCCCTCATTGATGACATGTCATGGCCTATCATATAGTACATCAAATATGATATGCACATCATATAGTGGGTCGAGGCACCCTGGGCCCGCCGCCTCAAGATCATCCTCACCACCTTCATCGCGCCAATCGGACTCATTATCAACTTCTAGAAGAGTAATGTCATCCCATCAACATCAAGCCAGACGCTAGAGCATCGCTTGTGGCCATCCTAGAATGTAAGTTGGCTTGCGTCTAACAAACCTGCCTCATCCTCCCTCTGTTTGACTCCCAAGCTTCTTGTGCATGTCTTGGATGAAATCGTCAATCCTAATCGAGCATTACATCCTATTGACGGTAGTTAACAACCATTATAAATCATCAATATAACATGTATAAGGGCATAAATATAATCATCAATGAAGGTTTAGGGATTTAAACTAACAAATTCCATGAGTTTTGGTAAATCTATATTTTCTACAAGGTTTATCCAGAAAACTGTCAAGGTGGACCTACATGTCATATTTAATTACGCTTATCCATAGCGAAACGGACACCAGAAGACTCGGGAGACTCCACACCAAAGCGGAGGGCGAGATGCCACCAGGTGGGGCTGGCCGGCCCTACCTATAAGCCGCTCAACCCCTGGGGCCCACTTGTCAGCTCCTCGTTGTTATGTCGGTTCTCCACCACCTCCTAGGTTGCATCTACTACGTCCTTTAAGTTAGTTTGATCCAAGGGTCACGTTGGATGCTCCAGCCTATATATATCAGCCCCTACCCCCCTGAGAAGGCATAAGTCATTTGAGAAGACAGAAACCCTAATCATCCTCAGAGCTCCACCATATTCTAGGGCATAGCTAGTTAGGCTTAGGTCTAAAGCGAGGCAAGCAGGCTTCGCTTGGATTCCCGATCTTGTCAAGAGCGTGGTTTGGTATAATCTTTGTACCCCTCTCTCTTTTGTATCTCAATTACTTTTATATGCTAGTTACAATTGTTATGACAATATTAGTATTCATCTTATTCATGTTCTTTGTTATAATGTTCATGGTCTACTTTGATTATATGCTTAGTATAGTTAGATTATTATTATGTTTATGCATAAGTTCATATAGCGCTCACTCTAAGGATCCATGGGTGGGTGGTCAATATTGTGTAAGTGTGGTGCTTATACGTTGTTTACCTACGGATACATCCTATATTCTGGGTCATGTGGTAGATCGTGGATGTGACACTTCCATTGAGTCCTTTGTAGTCCACTCTCCGAATATAGGCGCACGTAGGGTTCGGTTATGAAGGAAGAGCAAGCTATGTTCTTAATCTTCCTTAGTAATATCCCTTATGTGTAGATATGACGATGATCTTAGCAATGGTTATTAGGTATAATTGCACTAATCAATGTATGCTTTGACTTGTAATTAAGAATGACTTAGAAATTATTCCTCTAATATTCTACCTGACCATGCTAATACCATAGAAATGAGTACTCTGAGTGATTTATCATTATTATTGATCAATACTTATCATATATATATATATATATATTATCATATGACTTACCCTTGTTATTGAAAGGTCCTTGTGTAGTTTTGGTAATTGAGTGACAACCTAGGTGGACTAATTATGTTTATGTGAGATACACAGGTGATTAGTCCATAGGTATATATGTGTGAGCAACATATGCCATGAAGTTGAAAATGGCGCGGAGATGTTGCAAAGCTCACACATGTGATGATGAAGGAGCTTATTGCACATGAGACAAGACATTGAGTCATGTCATCAAGGTGGAGAAGATTAAGACATGACTTAGCTTGATGGACTGGTTGCAATCGTGAAGGGTAAGTCAGAGGCTTTGGAGCGATGGACCACGTGGCGGTGAAGCTTGAGCAAGACTTGGCGCCGATGGACGAAAGCAACGGTGAAAAGCAAGTGAAATCAAGATCGATGAACCAATATGATCACGTGATAATATGAAGTGGATCATATCATTGTTGATCGTGTTGGTGCATGTGTTGCATCGACATTGGAGGAGATGGAATGGAATGCGCAAGGCAAAGGTATAACCTAGGGCAAACTTGTTTGCATATCGGTCATCTAGTGCCACTCGAGTGATCTAACTTTGCATCGTCACTAGGATCGAGTGGCGTGGCAAGTTGAGTGGCTAATCCTTTTGAAAATGTTTGTGAAAAGCTAACACACATACACATGGTGATGTACACTTAGTGGTGTTGGCACATTTACAAAGGAGAAGAAGTTGGAGTTGATGTGGATCAACTCGGTAAAGAAAAAGGGTTCAAAACTTCACCGATGGAGTGTTCGTCCGTAGAGTGCGGATAGTCCGACGGTGCCACCGGCGCCTATATGTAAAAGATAGGGTTTCACAGAGTGCACCGGACGCTGGTCACATAGTGACAATGACCGGTCGATTAATGGCGCAGTGACGTTGGGGTCTCCGTCCGGACCGGTGGGTGCGTCTGGTCCCGCTGATGTGGCAACGCAGAGAAGAGGAGAAGCACCGGACGCTGATGTTACGTCCGATCGTGACCGACCGGAACATGTCCGATCGCAGTTGAGTGTCTCTGGAACCTTACTGGAAGTGACCGAACGCTGGGGTCCTGCGTCCGGTCGCGAGTGGAACCTTACTAGAAGTGCCCGGATGCTAGGGTCCTGCATCCGGTCATACACTGTGCTGTGTTCGGTCGCAACTTAACCATTGAGATCGGGTGCTCAATATTTGAAGCCAGGGATGACGTGGCAGCCATCCATTGATCGAACGCTAGCAGGGTGCGTTCGGTCAATCTGGCTAGAGCGTCCGATCACCCCGAGCTGTTCCCAGTGAAGGGGTACAACGGCTCTATTTTCATGGGGACTATAAATAGAAGGGGTCTTGGCCTTGGGCTGTTTTGCTGAGCACACTAGAGCCTTGGTGGCTTATGTGGTAGTGCTTGGGAGCCATCTAACTCACTATAGCTTGATAGTGTTCATCCAATTGAATGAGTGAGCGATTCTAGTGCGATTGCATCGTGAGGTTGCATCGAGTGGCACTAGGTGGTCGTCCTATAAGAAGGTGGTGCTTGTTACTCTTGGAGGTTGTCACCTCCTAGATGGCTTGGTGGTGGCCTCCGTCGAAGCACGCAAAAAACTTGTGCGGTGCTCCGAAGAAGAGCTTTGTGAGGGGCATTGTGCTCACCCCGCGGGAGCCACGAAGAGCAACTTTAGTTGAGCGTGTCATTGAGCTACCCTCACTTTCGGGGTAGGTTCTTGCGGTGCCCGACGTGCGGGCTTGGCGGGTGATGCCAATTAGCCACCGAACTACCAAGTGAGCGGTCGATACAACGGGGATGTAGCGTGTTGGCAAGCACGTGAACCTCGAGAGAAAATCACCGTGTCAATATTGTTCTTCCTGTTGGTTTGCAATCCCCTCACACAAGCTTGTAATTATTTTCATATACATTGTGCTTGTGTAGTTGCTCTTATAATTAGTTAGCTTGTGTAGCTCACTAGTTATCTTCTTGCTTGTGTAGCATAGAAGTAGCTCCCTTATGTGGCTAATTTGGTTTGTGTAACCTTGTTAGTCACATTGCTTAGTTTATATAGCTAAGTATTTACGCTCTCTAATTTGGCATTGGTTGCCTTATTATTGAGCATTGCTAGTGAGCTTAGTTGGCTTTGTGCTTTTGCTTACTAGCATGTGTAGGAGATCTCTTGTTGCTTGAAATACTATTGGCATAGGTTTGTGTGACCTTGCTCATAGAATTGGATAGGTGAGCTCTAGCTAGCCCGACACCTTTGTTGCCTAACTAGTATCTTTATAAGGTGCTTGTGAACTTTGATTGAGGGGTGTAGTCTTGGCTAGACTAAATTGTTTTAATTCTGCATTTATCTCGGTTAACCGACGCAATTAAATTTAGAAATGACTATTCACCCCTCTCTAGTCGCCATCTCGACCTTACAGTTATGAGTAGAATATTAGTTATGGTTTACTTCTCCTTTAATAGTATAAGTTATCAATACATGTCCATGATGGACCTTCTCCGTGGTAAAAATATAAATAACGATACCTGAAATACTCTCGAATAAAATGCTATAATGGTATATTATCTGTGCGCTTGCATATTTCTTTTATATAATTATATATATTCATATCTATTCTTCCTAGTCACATAATTAATAAAGAACTGCTTAGTATTATTCTAGTAGTAATGCTATATAGTACCAACAAGTATCTCTAATATCATCACTAGGGATGACAACCTAGTAAAATTAGGAGATATATGTTTATAATAGGTGGGTATTTAAAAAAGTGACATGTTAATAAATACCAAGAAGCATTTCTGGCGTTGTTGCTAGGGGTGGCCAGCTCGTCCCATCGAATATGATGATGTCTACAAAACCCATCTACGTCATGGTTGTGTTCCAGCTTCCCAAGTTCACGGTGTGGTTAACGGACTAGATGCGTCAGGGTGTGTGCTTTGAAAAGGTGTCTCCCATTTAGCGATGAAGCATATGGAAATGGGCAAGAACATCCCTCTCTCGTTTTTGTTTCTATATTTTTTGGCAGAAAATAGGATATGTTTAGAAAAAAGTCAGGATCAGGAAATGGGGTTGATACATACCAAAAAGGCAAATAGTAACAAAGAGCCAAAAATTAAGATAGGATCACATGATATAATATTCTCAAGTAAGCATGTATGAAGTCACACAACAATATACATGTATGAAGTGATAGGTCTAACACTCACTCGCATGACAATGTGTGTTAACATGTAATTGGTGCTTAGTAGGTGTATTAATGTAGCAAGTTGGTCTTCAAGATGAAGGCATTCTACACCCTCATGGCTACCGGCTCTGGCATGCCCTTTTCTGAGATCAACTGGTACAACCATGCCCTAGTCAAGGTTCGCGTCTTCTTCTAGGCCCTACGAGGGAACAACAGGATGTGAGAATTCCTTCACCATCATGTCACTCTTGGCACAACGACGTGCCCCTTCTATCATGCAGTTGAGAGCATCGAGCGCCTCTTCTTCACTAGCCTCCGAATTGCGGCGTTCTATTGCAAAGTTTGCCTTGATAAAGCGACATTGGACCTTCACACCCTTAGCTCTCATCTAGTCCTTCCCTCCAGCTGCCTGCAACACACCAACATCCTCCTCGTCATATCCTTCGGGACATCTAGAAGTGCCACAACCAAATCTTGACCAGACCTTCACTACTGGAAACAGTGGCTTTGCCATGTGCCACAAGCACTAGGCAAAGCCCAAAAAACACTCGACAAAGGATTTGCCAAGTGTAACACTCGGGAAACAGCACACGGTATCTATAGTGCCGGCAAACGTCGCTTTGCCAAGTGTTTTTCTATCGGGCACTAGGCAAATACTTTGCCGAGAGCTGAAACCGACACTCGGCGAAAAAAACTAACGTGACAGCGTGGAGACGGTCACGCCGCGTTTGTCGAGTGTCCTAGACCTAACACTCGGCAAACCTGCCTCCTTTGCCGAGTGTCAACTCCGGGACACTCAGCAAAACTGGCTGGTTTGCCGAGTGTCAAATACCGGGCACTCGGCGAACCTGCCTTCTTTGCCGAGTGTCAAATGCCGAACACTCGGCAAAGACTGGCCCAAAACGTACAAATGTTGGCTTCTTTGCCAAGTGTCACAGCGCAGACACTCGACAAAGAAGCCATTTTAGTCCTAGAATGCACATATTTTTACCACGTGTCCGCTTTGTCTAGTGCATTTTTCATGGCACTCGACAAATAGCCCTTTTGAAAGGTCCTTGTTGGTTTTGGTAATTGAGTGACAACCTAGGGCAAGTCAAAGGCTTTGGAGTGATGGACCGCGTGGCGGTGAAGCTTGAGCAAGACTTGGCGCCGATGGACGATAGCAACGGTGAAGAGCAAGTAGAGTCAAGATCGATGAACCAATATGATCATGTGATGATATGAAGTGGATCATATCATTGTTGATCGTGTTGGTGCATGTGTTGCATCGACATTGAAGGAGATGGAATGGAATGCGCAAGGCAAAGGTATTACCTAGGGTATTTCATTTCACCGGTCATAGGTGTGTAGAGAAGTTTATGACTGGGTTTAGGATAGATGGCCGTACTATCAAGAGGGGCAAACTTGTTTGCATATCGGTCATCTAGTGCCACTCGAGTGATCTAACTTTGCATTGTCGCTAGGATCGAGTGGCGTGGCAAGTTGAGTGGCTAACATCCTTTGGGAAATGATTGTGAAAATGCTAACACACATACACATGGTGGTATACACTTGGTGGTGTTGGCACATTTACAAAGGAGGTGGTGTTTGTAGGGGTGAGATGGGTTTGGATTCGGCGGGATTCGGCGCTTTTGGGAAAATAGAATGCCTATTTTTCTATTGCGCCGGATGCAAGTTCTTGTGGTTAGCACATTGGAGCAAGGGTGATGAAGTTAGAAGTGAAAACAAGTTAGTCGCGAAGATCTTTGGCGTCGGTCAACCCGGACGGACTGAATCTGAATGCACCGGACGCCGGGCGAGTGCATCCGATCAGTGACGTCACGATGATGCTAGAGTGTGACGCCGACGACCGGCCGCGTCCGATCAAATGTGACCGGACGCGTCCGGTCGAGGTCGGTACTATTTGCTCTGAAACGACCGGACGCCGGGGTTCAGCGTCCGGTCGGTTAAAGCTGCTGCGTCCGGTCAAGTCAAGTGACCGTTGGAACCGGACGCATGGGCGTCTGCGGGCGACCGGACGCCGAGGTCCGGCGTCCGGTCAACACGACCGGAGCGTCCGGTCGGCCCGACCGCTGCCCAGCTGAAGGGGTAACGGCTAGTTTAGCCCTTTGGGGCTATAAATAGAAGTGGCCCTCGGCCATGGCTGGTGCTGAGCACCTCAAGGGACTTAGTGTCCATGCTTGTGAGTGCTTGGGAGCCCTCCATCACACATATACTTGATAGTGATCATTCGATTGTGTGAGTGAGCGATTCTAGTGCGATTGCATCGTGAGGTTGCATCGAGTGGCACTAGGTGGTCGTGTTGCAAGCTGGTGGTGCTTGTTACTCTTAGAGGTTGCCACCTCCTAGACGGCTTGGTGGTCTCCGTCGAAGCCCGCAAGAAGCTTGTGCGGTGCTCCGGAGAAGTGCTTGTGAGGGGTACTTGTGCTCGCCCCGTGGGAGTCGCGAAGAGCAACTTTAGTAAAGCGTGTCATTGAGCTACCCTCACTCAAGGGGTAGATTCTTGCGGTGCCCGACGTGCGGGCTTAGCGGGTGATGCTAATTAGCCGCCGAACCACCAAGTGAGCGGTCGACACAATGGGGACTAGCGTGTTGGCAAACACGTGAACCTCGGGAGAAAAATCATCGTGTCAACCTTGTTCTTCCCGTTGGTTTGCATCCCCATTACACAAGCTTGCAATTACTTATATATATATCTTAAGCTTGTGTAGTTGCTCTTGTAATTAGTTAGCTTGTGTAGCTCACTAATTACCTTCTTGCTTGTGTAGCATAGAAGTAGCTCCCTTGCGTGGCTAATTTGGTTTTAGTAACCTTGTTAGTCACATTGCTTAGTTTGTGTAGCTAAGTATTTGCGCTCTCTAATTAGGCGTTGGTTGCCTTGTTATTGAGCATTGCTAGTGAGCTTAGTTAGCTTTGTGCTTTTGCTTACTAGCATGTGTAGGAGCTCCCTTGTTACTTAAAGTACTAGTGGCATAGATTTGTGTGACCTTGCTCCTAGAATTGTTTAGGAGAGCTCTAGGTAGCCCGGTACCTTAGTTGCTTTATTAGTATCTTTATAAGGTGCTAGTGAACATATATAGAGGGGTGTAGTCTTGGCTAGACCGATTGTTTTAATTCCGCATTTATATCGGTTAGCTGACGCGATTAATTTTAGAAAAGACTATTCACCCCCTCTCTAATCTGCCATCTCGACCTTACACCTTTTACCGAGTGTAACACTCGGCGAAGCTGCCATATATAATCAGTTTATTTGGTTCGGTCATAGCCATGTAGCACATTCAAATAAACATCACATCCATTATAGATAGTTCACAATAGGTATCACAGACAGTTCATATAGATATATCAACAACACATAAATGCAAATAAACTTTAGAATCACTAGTAGGTTCATTCACAACCATAAATAGTCACAAGTAGTCACAGGTAATCCACAAATACAAATGCAGATAAAATCACAAGTAGTCACGTAGGCCACGGGTTCCACTACGACCACGCTAGGTCATGAGGCTCATTCGATGCTGCCAATTGATTCTGCACAAAGAAGAAGAGATTGCATGTGTGAGACAAGATTGAACAACACGTATGGTCACTCTGCTACCTAACTAGTATAACCCTTGCAACTATCAGCAATATCTTCTCAGTTGCATTGTGCTCTAGTATGATTGCTTAAGTACTTGTTGGTAACATATATATAGCATTAGTCACTAAGTTTCTAGTGTCTGGGCATGTTTGTAAGATTGATTCTGCATAAACTAGAAACGGTGATTATAAGGTTGTAAAGTGACTCACAGTGCCTAAAATAGTATTTTGAGCAGGTTGAAGAGGAGGGACTGGCATCGGTGGAGGAGGTTGACCAATTACAACATAAACACCCCTCATATATTCAAACATCTATAGCCGCTCTACCTCCATCCTATGTTGCTCTGCCTCCGCCCTCTGCCGCTCTGCCTCTATCTTCACCTCTAGCTCCTCCCGGCGCCTCATTTCTTGTTCCAGCTGAGCCTACAATTTTTTATCATAATGTTACAATGCAATGCAAAAGTATGTAAAAATCAATGAACGATGAATAAAACAGAAATAACCTAGCGTGCGTTCATCTGGAACCGTGTAGAGTCCGGCCATGGGCGTATCACCGGGCAGGAACTCATGCTCCGTGCTCAAATCTGGAGAGAGTGGGAGTACTGGTCGTGTCGACTGTGCCATCGCCAATCCAAAACCCGCCATGCTTCTTGCCTCCTTCCACCCTCATGACCACTTCTCCATCAAGGTCATGGGCGCTCGGATCATACTCTAGGCCATGGACCGCCCTTGCCATCGATGTGTATCCATCGAGGCGGCTGTGGATGGACTTGTTGCTGTACGCTGAGGGCGGGTCCTCTGGGTTGTAGGCGACGTCGTCCGTCGCCTTGCCCTTGTGGGCCAAAGCATATGCCATAAACTAGGAGCAAGGCTCGCCACCATGTGCCGCCGACTGCAAAAAAAAGCAATATGATTAGAAATTATACAGAATTGAGCGTTAGAATAAAGAAATGAATTCGCGTACCCATCTAGCCGTGTATTCTGAGAGGTTGAGGTTGCCTTGATGGTGTGGTGCACCCAGCATCAGCAAACGCCGCTCCTGACAAGTGTTGTGATTCTCCTCCCATGTGGGGTCGCACCACCTATCCACCATCTGGGCCCAGCACTGTAGATCGTTGGCGCACCACCACGGAGGCACCTACGACATCAAGTATATGACATATAAGAAGATGAAATTAAGCGTAATTAATCTCAGAAAAAATAAGTATTAATGTTCTATATTTACCTTCAGGTATTGTTCCGGGGTTAGCCTCATGGTTCTTGCCGCACTTTTAGGGAGCCTCACTCTAAGAATTTCCACGTTGTATTGGATCACGGCCTGGATGCGTGCCTCATAGTGCATGTCCTTGATGAGTTTCTTGGCGGCAGCGGGCACGGCGTAGGGGCCGATGGCCGTGGGGCAGGGCGTCGGGGGGAGGACACACGGGGCGGCGAGGGTGGTTGTGCACGGGGCGGCTCGCCTGCTCCTGCTCGGCTTGGGCGATTGGATGAGCGTGAGAAGGCGCGCGCACACACGACGCCACGAAATGGGCAAAGGCGTGGCCGAAAGGGCTCGATGTAACCACTAGCGCGCGCTAGCGCCAGAAGCCGGCATTTGGCGCGAAAGCACGGGGCGACAATTTGGCCAGGCGTGGAGCCGGGGCCAGCGATTGGCTGCGTGTATGTGCGGGTGTACGTGTGTGTGTGTGACTGTGTGCGTGTGTGTGCGGCCGGGGCTATGTATGATGGAGGTTTGTCAAGTGCCCGCGATCTAGCACTCGGCAAAGCCAAGGTTTGCCGAGTGCTAGATCGCGGGCACCCGGTAAACCCATTTTGTTTTGTTTTTCATTTTCAAACCATAAACTACTGCGCGTGTGTGGTGCCCGTGAAGCGGTTTGCCGAGTGTTCAAGGTCTGACACTCGGCAAACGCCTGTTTTGGCGAGTGTCAGATCATAAGCACTCGACAAACATTTTTTTTTCATTTTCCTCATTTTCCATAACGTGTTTTCCTCAATTTGTTCTAATATACTTTGAAAATACCTTCTCAAATTCACTGAATAATATATATTTGATTTTTCTAGGAATATTATTTGATTATTTCATGCAGTTATAGCTCAAAATCAATCTATATCAATTAAAATATTATAATTGCACTTAATAAATTAAAATTATCAAACAGATCCAAAAAATTACCAAAATTTCACATGAAACAATCTTTGTTCTCTATTGGCTATAAAAAAAGTTTTGAAGTCAAACCCCAATTCGACCATCACTTTGACTCCAAATCTTACCGAATCCTTCTCAACGCTACGATTCTTCTTCTGAGATACTTTGATTTGTAAACATCGTACATGATAGATTGTGCAAAACCTTCTCATTTTTTTACCACGGCCTCCATGTATGATATTATGAGATCTTGACAAATCTCATGATTTTAAGACTTCGTTTGCTTTTTTTAGAATTTAAAAATCATTCAGTAACACGTTCGTGGTCGTGTTTCCTGAACAAGAGGTTCGAAATTTCTTTTCATTTCCTGGGTATGGCCTCACACCAGACTCAATAACATGAATATCATTTTCTACTCATTTTATTCTAATATTTGAATCACTTACAGTTCAAATTTGACTTATACCAAAAAATTCCTTGAAATTCAATAAATTAATTAAATATAGCAAACAGATTCAGAAATATAACAAATCTTAACATGGAGTACCACATGTTGTATGTGGAGAGTAGAAAGGTTAGAAGAGAAAAAACTTATTATTTCATGCAGTTATAACTCAAATTCAATCTATATCAATTAAAATCCTATAATTGCACTTAATAAATTAAAATTATGAAACGGATCCAAAAAATTACCAAAAATTCACACAAAACAATCTTTGTTCTCTATTGCCTATACAAAAAAATTTGAAGTCAAACCCGTATTCGACCGTCATTTTGACTCCAAATCCTACCGAATCTTTCTCAACGCTACGATTCTTCTTCTGAGATACTTCGGTTTGTAAACATCGTAAATGATAGATTTTCGAAAACTTCTTAATTTTTACCACGGCCTCCACGTATCATATCATGAGATCTTGACAAATCTCATGATTTTCAGACTTCATTTGCTTTTTTTAGAATTTAAAAACTATTCGACAACACGTTCGTGGTTGTGTTTCCTGAACAGGAGGTTCGAAATTTCATTTCATTTCCCAGGTAAGGCCTCACACCAAATTCAATAACATGAATATCATTTGTGTACTCATTTTAATCTATTTTTTGAATTACTTGCAGTTCAAATTTGACTTATACCAAAAAATTCCTTGAAATTCAATAAATTAATTAAATATAGCAAATAGATCTAGAAATATACCAAATCTTAACATGGAGTACCACATGTTGTATGTGGAGAGTAGAAAAAGTTTCAAGGTCAGAAGAGAAAAAAACTTTTTATTTCATGCAATTATAGCTCAAATTCAATCTATATCAATTAAAATTCTATAATTGCACTTAATAAATTAAAATTATCAAACGGATCAAAAAATTTACCAAAAATTCACATGAAACAATCTTTGTTCTCTATTGCCTATACAAAAAAGTTTTGAAGTCAAACCCCAATTCGACCGTCACTTTGACTCTAAATCCTTCCGAATCCTTCTCAACGCTACGATTCTTCTTCTGAGATACTTCGGTTTATAAACATCGTACGTGACAGATTGTGCGAAACCTTCTCATTTTTTTACCACAACCTCCACGTATGATATCATGAGATCTTGACAAATATAATGATTTTTAGACTTCGTTTGCTTTTTTTAGAATTGAAAATCCATTCGGCCATACGTTCGTGGTTGTGTTTCCTGAACAAAATCTTCAAAATTTCTTTTCATTTCTCGGGTAAGGCCTCACACCAGACTCAATAACATGAATATCATTTTTCAACTCATTTTATTCTATTATTTGAATCACTTGCAGTTCCAATTTGACTTATACCAAAAAAATTCTTGAAATTCAATAAATTAATTAAATATAGCAAACAGATCCAAAAATATACCAAATCTTAGAATGGAGTACCACATGTTGTATGTGGAGAGTAGAAAAAGTTTCAAGGTCAGAAGAGAAAAAAAACTTATTTATTTGCCGAGTGTAAAAAAAACACTCAGCAAAATTATTTCTTTGCGTAGTGCTAAAGGAAAACACTCGGCAAACTTACTTCTTCGCCGAGTGCCACTAACGGATACTCGACAAACTCCTAACGGCAGGCACACTAACTGACGGATGTCCACATGGTGGTTTTTTGCCGAGTGTCTCTGTTTTACCGAGTGTTTTTTTCTAGTTTGCCGAGTGGTCTTTTTTCAGCACTCGGCAAAGAGTTTGATATGCCGAGTGCTATTATTTTGCCGAGTGTGGTTTATGCAGCACTCGACAAACAACTTTTTTACCGAGTGCCCGATGCAATGCACTCGACAAATATTTTGGCACTCGGCAAATCACCTGTTTCCGGTAGTGTTTGCCCCCCTTGGTGGTTGTTGCCCTTAAGCATGTTGGGCGCCTATCGTGCCCCGAGGTGTGTCGATCCCTCACCTCTCTTGTCACGTGGTGTTCGAACTATGTTGATGTAATGTAGGTTTTCTTATCCCCTAAACCCCTCTCCACTATCCTCGGCGTGTTGTGCTTGTATCACTCATGTATCAGCTCAGGTGGCATTTTTATAATATCACTGCCTAGCGATTACTTCTCCTTGGAAGACAGTAGAGGAATTTTTGAGCCATGCAAATGGATAAATTCACTATGCATGAACATGGCACTCTGCCCTGCATATAGATCGGGTTATATCTGACATGACAATTTGCATTGATATATGGCTCAAAATAGCTCACTATTATGTATCAGGTCGTGTGACCGTTCTGTCGAGTTTGGAGACGCCGGATCAGAAATCAGATGGATCGACGGAGGACCCTTCTGACTTCTTTTCATGAGATCGAGCAGGAGACGGATCGACGGAGGATCAACTTTTTGGCTCACCTGAGAGGCTCGCGGAATGGCCGACAAAAATATGTGTAGGCAGTCCTGATGGATGGAACGTAAGATTCGGATGCGCGCGCACAGACCATACCATGTGATGTTATGTTGGTGTCAAATGATGAGCTTTCGTCGCGTCTCCTGAGCCGAAAGGGAAAGCTGCACTGCACTGGAGGGAATCAAACGGGGGCCCCCGACCTCTGATCGTGCCGGCGCAAGAGCCATGGGACACTGCAGTTGTTGCAGGGCTGTGCTGTTTTCCCCCGAGGACGACGAGGACGCGTATGCGTGTGTTGCCGTTGTTGCCGGCGACTGGGCGTTGGGCGCACGCGCGTGTTGGTGTTGCGTGCACTCTAGGAGCCGTGCATCCGCGAATTGATCGAGACGAAGCGAGTTCGGGGGTGTTAAACTTTAAACTTTAGTCGTTTGGATATTTGACGTATACATGAAGTATTAAATATAGACTAATTACGAAACTAATTGTATAGTTTATGACTAATTTACGAGACGAATCTTTTAAGCCTAATTAGTTCATGATTTGACAATACTGTGCTACAGTAAAAATGTTAATGACAGATTAATTAGGTTTAATAAATTCGTGGATAACCGACGGATTCTTTAATTTATTTTTTTTATTAAGCATCCGAATACCTACTGTGACAACACTGAACACGGCCCCCGGGGTTGCATTGACGCGGGGGCGTGCAAAGCAAGGGGAGGACGGAGGGAAGCAGCGTGCCGGAGACTGCACTCTTTCTTTAGCAGCCTTCCATCTTTTCAGTTTGTCAGATATAGCACTTCTGGCATTATAGCACCTGAGAGAAACGCTAGTAGACTGTGTTTAGTTCATGAAATTAAAATATTTGGATATCATATCAGATATTTCGAAGATGTCGGAAAGAGTTTTTAGATACTAATAAAAAAACTAATTACATAGTGCGTCTAGAAACTGCGAGACGAATTTATTAAGCCTAATTAATCTATCATTAGAGCATGCTAGTACTGTAGCACTTATAGCTAATCATGGACTAATTAGTCTTAAAACATTCGTCTCGCGATTTTCAACCAAACTGTGCAATTAGTTTTTTTTTATCTATATTTAATACTTTATACATATGTCGTAAAATTCAATGTGATAGTTTAGAGTGAAAATTTTTGGAACAAACCAGACCTTACCTGAATGCAAGTTTGCTTTGCCATGTAACGTCTTGTCACTCGCTGCCCTGCCAACTTCAGCCTTTGTCGTGAAAAGTTTGATACGCTGGTGCGCCAAAGTACATTCGAACTGCAGGTGAGTGCATCTCCTTTTTTTTTCCCTCAGCAACACAGTGCATTTCGATAAAAAAAAAGTAAAATACTCCCTACAGTACATAAAAAATAGTAAAACTCACGTTTCAACCCTGTCAATCAATCCCAACTTTAATCATTCATATTAATAATACTACTATTATTATTTTATTAATCATGGAATATATTTTCACACTAAACCTATTTGTAGAATGTTGATATAGTTGCTATAAACCTAATAAAAATATTGATATTCATTGACTCCTCAAAAACGATATTAATATTCTTTTTTCACAAAATGAGTAAGAATTTTGGATCCAGTCAACTAATAGTTAATTGTTAGATATGGAAAGCCAGCTATGCTATTGTAAAGCCTTGTGTGGATTCTCCTACTACTACGTAGCTGCATTTAGTTAGGCAAAGCTAGCTAATGGACTAACAGCATTGTAAATTTTTACTTGAGCTATTAGCTAATTGTTTGGGTACACTATAGTTAATTTGAGCCACTAACTATTGGCTACCTAGATCCAAATACCTTCTAAGTACTGCCTTCGTTTTAAATATTTCATATTGTTTGAGATATGCAACCACAGATTTGTTTTGAAGTTATGAGTTTTATTGTGTTAAATTTCTTGAGGGGCTATACAATTCTTGTGAAAACATACTACTTTGTAATATCTTTTGAGTTAAATGCATGAGCAGTTCCGAATTTGTCAAGGGGTGACACTTTGGCTAGTCTCAGTGGTGGTTTCAAAAGAGTTTCATTCTCATTTAAAACCATGACACATCAACAGATTTGCTTAGTTGGCATGGTATTTATAGGAAAGAGAGAAATAGTTCATAAGATGAAACCCACCATCACAATGAAACCTCCATCGAGACCGATTTGTTTTATTCTCATGCACTCTCAATGATCTTTGTGCGAGATAAGTGAAGAATTGTTTGCGACTGCAAGGCTATATCATTACTACACAAAATATTTTGCAAGGCGTTTTGAAATTGGCCTCAGAGGCCGGCAGGATTTTAAACCGCCTCGGTTAATGCTTGGGATTAATCGAGGCGGTCATAGTCAACCGCCTCGCAAAATCAATTTACCGAGGCGGTTAAAAACCTAAAATCTATTAACCGAGGCGGGCATTAAAAGAGGCCCGCCTGAGAAAATCAGGCCATTTCGGAGGCGGGCATCTTAAATGGCTCGCCTCGAAAAAAAGCCGAGGCCCAAATAGGCCCAGTGAGGCCCGATAGCATCTTCAACTATAAAATGTAAACTTTAGGGTTTCCTGGCCCTCTCTCACTCTCTCTGTCTCACCGCCTCCCTCTCCCTTCGACTCAACACCGAGCGCGACTCCCTCTCCCTCCGACTCAGACACCGAGCTGCGTCTCCCTCTCCCTCCGATTCGACACCGAGCGCCCCCTTCCCATCTCGCCGCCCTCTCCCCTTCCCCTCTCGGCGGCACCCCCTCCCCATCTCGCCGCCCCTCCCCTCCCCTCCTCCCTCTGGCGCGAACCCGAGGTGGGGATCTGGTGGAGGCGGCGGCCCTCCTCCCTCCGGATCCAAGGCGGGAGATCCGGTGGCTCGTTGCAGCGGTGGCCAGCGGCCCTACTCCGTCAAGATTCGGTGGCGGCATGCCTTCTTTCCCGGAGCAACGGCGGCGGTAGATCCGGCGAGCCCGAGGCGAAGATGCAGCGAATCCGGTGGCGGCGCTCCTCCCCTCCTCTCCCGGCAGCGGCGTAGTGGCTAGGGGCCGTAGCCGCGCCCTTGTTCCAGATCCGGCGGCGCTCCTCCCCTCCCCACCCTTCAGCTCGTAGATCCAGCAGTACGGGCAACCGGTTCTCGGCGGCGTGTAGCCCGATCCGGCGGCGTGTGGCCGGATCCCGAGCGGGCGGAGGCCGGATCAGGCGATGGGCGGGCGTATCCCGGCGGCCCGACGAGGATGCGTCACCGACGAGCGGCGGTGGCGGCGGCGCTGGATGGGCTCGGTGGGCCCATGAATTGGATCGCCGGGCTTGTCCATGGATTTTTTTTTTTTTTTTTCTTTTTTATTTGATTAACCAAGGCGGGCAACCAACTGCCTCGGAAAATACTTCATTTACCGTGACCTTTGAACCGAGGCGGTTGTGATGCTCACCTCGGTTAATCACTTTTGTCCTGCCTCGGCAAAGTTTCCTGTAGTAGTGTATATTTCATATGTCACATTTAATTGTAGCACCATATAATAATTAGTAAGTGATATGACTAGCCTATGGAAATGTGTATTGAGGTGGACTATTTCATTCACTTGTAAAAGTTGATGTAGCATTTTTGGTAATCGTGTATTGAAGCTCTGCATCGAGATTTGTCTTAGGTCCTGAAAACATATTTCTGGGTGCCTAAATTTGTTAAATGGTGCATACATGACATCGTGTGGTGGTCCGACTTAAGAACTTTAGGGACACAAGAATGTGTTTTCAAAGGTTGTAAACTTAATTGATATACTTTGACAAATTCAGAGACTGCTCATGCATTTAACTCATAATTTTATTGCCCAAGGCAGTGACTAGAGTAAACCAAGAAAGTTAAGTTCCAAGGAAGGTTAAGAACCATTTAATTGTGAATTGAGCAGAGCTCAACTCGTTAGCTTCATTGTAGTGAAATTTGTTGACCTAGGTATGTGCTCACATTTTTCTAATTTTATTTTAGAATTTAACGGTGTTATACTTTTAGGGATACACAGTGTATCCGTGACCAGGGACATGGATATCAACCCGTCTTATCTTAATTCTGGCTAGGCGAGAATACTCAGATGATACCAAGCAACAATTAAACTATTTTTTGGCTCCGGTTTTTTGGAGCATGTTTGGCCCCGTTGCAAAAATGCCAAATCGCCGGCAGTCAACGTCTGGTAGTACCACATTCAGCTTCACATTTTTGGCCTTGTTGGGCTCTCATTCAGGCTTTGTTTTTGACCCAATCGAGGCTATCAGGCCCGGAAGCCCAGATGATGTTTTCCATATCATCGAGATGCCGCGGCCGCTCCATTCCGTCTGTGTCACACATCCCCCACGCAATGGCGTCCTCTCCTCTCGCACCCACCCGGGCATACTCGCCCCTAGTGTCCAAGCTGCCGCGTCCCTCGCCCCCATCCCCGTGTAGCTCTCCTCGTCGCAGTGCACGGTGGCCGCGCTCGGCGAGAGCCAGAGCGACTCCGGGCAGCAGCTCGACCGCGGCGGCGACGGAGGAGCAGAAGGAGCGGAAGAGGTGCCTCAGATGCGGCGAAGTTTACCGAGACGGGGAGAACCACCCGACCGCCTGCGCCTTCCATGGCCACATCACAGGTGGAGTATTATCCTCTCATCCGCTGTGCTCCAGCCTACGGTGGGCTGCATACAAAATATCTTCTCCTCGTAGGTATTTATTTGGGCTTTATACTTAATCTTAGGAAAAAGTCTACGTTACTTCTCTAATTTTCGTGAAAGTCTGTTTTTTCTCTCTGAACTCCAAAATTAAGCAAAACACCTCCATCAACTTTTAAAATCGTTCATCTTACCTCTCTGTCCCTGTTATAAGCGGTTTTAAAAACGGTTTTGTCTTTTTCTTTTTTATTTATTTCGCCTGAATCTTTAAAAAATTATAGTAAATCATAGAAAAATCATAAAATAGAAAATCCAATTTTGTTGGACTTCATATGAGTAGATCTACACAGTAAATATATAATATGGTATGCTTTAGTATAAAGTTTTTGTTGTGGCTTTAGATCGATGTTTTTCTGTAATTAATTGGAATAATTCATAACTGCAGTTTCTATAGTGCAATTGTGATGAAATTTTTATGGCAGACTAATTATTGTATGATTGAACTATAGTAAAAGTTTCATACTCATTGGATCATGTATAGCTTAGTTATAGATTTATTTATATTTAACAAGAATAAACCTAAATAAAATATATAACTAAGTTATACATGATCCATTGAGTATGAAATTTTTACTACAATTTAAGCATACAATAATTAGCACACCATAAAAATTTTATCATAATTGGACCATAGAAACTGCAGCTATGAATTATTCCATTTAATTACAGAAAGCATAGATCTAAAGCTACAATAAAAACTTTGTACTAAAGCATACCATATTATATGTTCATTGTATAGATTTACTCATGTAGAGTCCAACAAAATTGGACTTTCTATTTTATGATTTTTTATGATTTATTATGATTTTCAAAGATTTAGTCAAAATAAATAAAAATAAAAAGACAAAACCGCCTTCGAAACCGGTTATAACTAGGCCCGGGAGGTAAGATAATCAGTTTTAAAAGTTGAGAGGTGTTTTGCCTGGTTTTGGAGTTCAGGAAGAAAAAACGAACTTTCATGAAAATTGAGAGAGGTAATGCAGACTTTTTTCTTAATCTTATATAGACCCACATGTCGACCCATGACTAATGTAGATGCAGGCCCATACAAGCCCATATATGCCACCCAATGTTGAGGCCCGTTATCTGAGCTCGTGTGTAAATCTTGCCGTGTGCGTCGCAGGCGAGAAGGGGTTGTTCTCTATGTCGCCGCCGCACCAGGGCATCGACGGCGAGTGGAGCGACAAGAGCGGGATCATCGTGTACCGCTGGAACGACGAGGGGAGCCGGCCCAACACCGGCCGCGCAAACTGGAAGAAGCGCTGGAGCTGCTGCCAGGAGCGCGAGGAGGACGCGCCGCCGTGCCAGCGCGGGTGGCACGTCTCCTACGACGACGGCTATACCCTCTTCTAGGTCTGTACCCGTGGGGAGCACCATATTGCTCTGGCAGCTGTGCCAATAAAATCTTGTAGCAATAAGATGACAAACTTCTTTGATGTCTATTATTACTTGGACTAGTACAAAAGACAAGCATCTTATGCCAAGACAAGCATCTAGTCGAACTGATGATGTTGGTTGCCTTGAGTCCTCGACGCCGAGCTGCGATTTCTGCTTTGCTCGCCATGACCGAATGAAAGCATGTCCAAGGCCCAAGGCCCAAGGCCCAGGCTCGACAGCAAAACACGGTTGAAAAAAATATAATAATAACGAGCTTGGCGAGTGAGGTTTAATTCCCCGCGCCACGCGAATATTCCTCTCCTCTTCTCCGCCTCTCGACAGTCGACACCCCACGCTGGCGCTACGTGGCTCCAAGGTCCTGGCTTCCATCCCGCTCCACCGCTCTCGCTGGCTGACCGAGAACCGCGCGTCCCCCCCCTCCTACCTCGCCGCACGCTACCATGGTGGTCTCCTACACGCAGGAGCACGTGTACCGCCACCCCTGGCACCGGGTCACCGCCGCGGCGTGGCGCAAGTTCACGGACCCGGCGGCGCGCGCAGCCTCCGGGGCGCTCTCCCACATCCTCGACGTCCACACACTGTCCCGCGACGTCGACGCGCGGTCGGGCCGGCTCTGCGCCATGCGTGCCATCGCGGGCCGGACGCCGCCGCTCCCGTTCCTGCTCCGCGGCGTAGCGGGAGGAGCGGGCGGCGACGTGGTGGTGCTCTGCGTCGAGCGCACAGACGTGGACGCGCCCGCGCGCGACATGCGGGTGGCCTCCCGCAACGCCACCCTCCGGGGGCTCGTGGACGTGCAGGAGCGGTGCAGCTACGAGCCCCACCCGGCGCGGCCCGACGAGTGGACGCTGTTCCGCCAGGAGACCACCATCCGGTGCGCGCCTCTGGCGGCTGTGGCGGCCAAGGTGGCTGAGCTCGTGGAGCGGCGCTGCGCGGAGAGGTTCACGCAGAACGCGGACAGAGGGAAGGAGGTCGTGGAGAGGATCTGCGAGGACCTTGCAGCGGAGCAGGACTCGCTCACCCACTGAGGTACAAGCGGAACGGTGACCAAGCGTGGTGTTTTTGCCAATGCTGATGCTTGACAGTGCTTTGCTGTGTGCAGACTGCAGAGGCTTTGGTGATGTGTGAATAAAAAGTGAAATTTTCCCCTGTTTAAACCTATGGCTCGTGTCGTACTGCCGTGTAGTATGTGGATAGTGCAAGCACATGTGGCAAGGTGCCCTTCTGAATGTTTCTAGCACGAGATTTTGTGCAAAGTTATGAAGTAAAAAAGCAAAATTCTGAATCGAAAGCTGATTTTTTGGACCAGAAAAAAGGAATGTATCTACGTGTTGCCGCATGCCCTGCGCTGGACAGTCAAAGCAGAAAGGCTGAAAATGAAGTACTGAACTTTAGGTGTCGATCCATTGCACAATTCGCATGACTCAGATGAAATTGAAGACTAAACGAAAAAAAAGGAAACAGCGTCAAAACCGGAAGGGGTCCCCTTTGAAATGCAGTAGTAATTTATAGAAATCACAAAGGCTTCGTGGTAATCAGTTTAATTTCATAGGAAAAATACAATTTAGAGAATTTTCGTACATACCAAAGGGGCCGAAAAATCTGAACGGATGCCCTGACCTGAAGCCATTTCTTGTGTCAGCGTCTCTCAGCCTGACCACTGCATCCTACACTTTGTTATCTAAAAACGGCATGTACACATCGAGCATCCTGTGCGCCAGAAAGCAGCAGTAGCTGTCGCCGTGAGGGGGTTCAGTTCGTGATTCCAGGTATCCAGAATAGATATCTACTATCCTGTGTGGCAAAACCATCTTCCTCATCTGCTGGTGTCTTGCACAACTTGGCGACGTGTCACATAGTGCTACCAATCCAGATAATATCTCGCCGGATATGGCCTTCGTTCTCATCCTCGCTGTCAGATCACGGAAGCTGCACTGCTCGATCTCCCACCCTTTCGAGCGACGGACCGGCACCGGCGCGCGCGCATGCGTTCTCTGGTGCGCTCCGCAGCTGGCCCCTGCAGCGCAGGCCGGCCGACGGATCCGAATCCGATGTCGGCAGCGCGCGCCCGCTGTTCACCGTGCGATCGTGATCATGAAAGCGCATTTGCCCCCTCGGTGGTTTTTTTTTTTATGATATTTAAATTAGTGACTAATGAGATCTTAATAAGATATATTGCAGCTTTAGTCCCTTGAAAGTTTCAAAAAATTGATTTTAGATGAAATGGTCAATTCTTCGAGTGAAAAAACGGACGAACCTAAAGTGCTCTTCAAAACATTTTTATTCTGTTTTAGGTTTAGGTATGCCATACTCTAAAGAGGGATATGAGTTTAGATGGTCTTATGAAGATAGAGTGCTCAAGCATAAAAATAAAATATAAAAAGAGACACAAAATCACTCCACAAATACTTGAACATAGTTTATGGACTTTTGGTAACCGGTAGTCCCGGCGTGAGCCAGGAGCAATGTTTTCAGGTCGTCCGATTAATCGCGATGTCGGTCCCTGGTGTTCGATTAGGTGGACCGACTCGATTAGCTCGACCAGAAAACTGGTTGGTCCGATTAGTTGACGACTAATCGCGATTAGTCGTCCGACTAGAACAGGGACGACCAATTTGGTTACTCTGTTTTTGGGCCTGTTTAAGTGGGCGGATATGTGGGACTATTGAATGTCAATATTTTTGACTTTGCGTTGAACACTTTAGCTTATCTGTACTGAACTAATTTGGTTATGTAATATGATGGCTATGTGGCTACTATGGTCTACTAAATGTTAGTTATTTTGCTACTGCAATAGTGCTGCTGTTCAGGTGCGTCAAGATCAAGACTAATGCAGTCTTGATGCTTGCTTTATTATGTATACTATATAGTATATATATAGGTATATGTCCTGATATACATGAACAACTAGATGGACGACCAGGGTCGACTAATCGGCCTGGTCGATGACTAATCGTGATTAGTCTCCTGGTCGGTCCCATGGCGACCAGATTCGACCAGACGACCTGAAAATATTGGCCAGGAGTTCCGGCAGTCGGAAGTCCTGACATTCGGTGCCGGAAGTCCTGGCGATTGCTGACTTAGCCGCCAGCCCGCCTGCACACCATCGTTCGTCGAAAGTCCAGACGGGAATCGGGAGTTCCGAGTGCCAGAAGTCCCGGCTCCCGCCGGAAGTCCCGATGCCCTGGGACTTAGCCCTTTGGCTCGGCTGTGCGTCGGGAGTCCCGACTGCCGGAAGTTCCCGCATTCCGTCGGGAGTTTCGGCTCTGGCCGTGTTGACCATGTTTGACTGTGCCTTGAACAGTGTTTTGTAGAAGGGCCAGAAGTTCTGACGATCTGTGTCAAAACTTCCGACGCAGATCTGAACGGTTGGATTCTACTATGAGTATAAATAGCTCTCTCCTCACTTCTAACCATGGATGACTCACTCATTGCTCACCAACCTTCATCCAAAACAGCTTACAAGCATTCAAGGCTCCCCTCTCCTCTCCCCTTTGCTCCAATCTTTGATTCTCGTAGGGTTTTGAGTGAAACGAGAGTGAATTGAGTGAGAGAATCACTTTGGCAAGCTTGAGCACTTGGCTTCTTCATCAAACCGGTTGGATTTGCGTCTATTACTCTTGGGTTCTTGGAACCCTAGTCGGCTAGGCGTCGCCCAAGAGCTTCCATCTCGTGGAAGAGCCTTGGGAAGTTTATATTACCCTAGATTTGTTAGTGGAAAGCTCAAGTAACCTTTGTGGTTGCTTTAAAAGAGGCAAGAAGGTGGAAGAGACTTCGACCTTTGTGGTCACCTCAACAACAAGGACGTAGGAGCTCCTTTGTGGGGTTGTCGAACCTCAGGATACATTCTTGTGTCCCACGTGTTTGTTGTTGTTGTGGTTTGTGCTACCATATTTGTTCTTATTGGTTTATCTTCCTCCCTAACTCTCCTCTTAGGGTTTGGGCTCGATCTACGAAGTGGTGACCTTCCGGCGTCAAATAAGCAACCCCAACACTTCACCTTACCACTAGAGAGTGGGGTTGTAAGATATCTTTCACTCAAAGTTCATTTTAGCACTTGTACTGCAATTCTCGTAGGTGTCGGAACTCCCGGTTGTTGGCGTCGGAACTTTCGGGTGCCGAAAGTTTCGGCCCAAACTGTCGGGACTTCCGACTGTCACTGATATTTAACTTTGAGATTACGCAGAAATTTTTAGATATGCCTATTCATCCCCCTCTAGGCATTGTTTAGATCCTTTCAATTAGTATCAAAACGAGGTTTTCTTTTAGCGCTTCACCACGTGAGAAGAAACAATATCGGAGTTCGACAAGATGCAAGCCGATGCCACAGAGATGGCCAAAAAGATAGCTGAAGAGTTGATGGCTGCTCAAGTCAAGTTCTTCCAAGATGAAATAAAAAAGATGCAAGATAAGATGAGCAAGATGAAGGAAGAATTGAGCAAGAAGGTTGATGATGCAATAAGTGGTAAGAATGATGCAACAAGTGGCAAGAATGAAGCAAACAAAGATGCCGCTAGTGATATTGGAGCCGGTGAGCATACTCGTGGAAAGGGAATATATTCAAATATGAACTTCGACCATGGACAACTTATCAAAGGTTCACCTCTACATACTCCTTTCGTCAATATTAACAAGCCACCTCACTTTGATGGAATGAGATACACCAATTGGTCCTACAAAATAAAGATGCATCTTATTGCCGCAAGACTTTGGAAAGTTGTGGATGTTGATGTCATGATTCCTACCGATGAAGATAGAGAGATAACTCTGGAAGAAGTGCACAATCTCCATCAAAATGTACAAGCCGTAGCATTGCTTGTGTCAAGCCTAAGTCCGGATGAGATTTAAAGGTAAATGGAATGGAAAGTGCAAAGCAAATTTGGGATACTTTGAAAGTGTCATTTGAAGGAGATAAGAGTGTGAGAAAAGGCAACATTGAGTTACTTCATGGTAAATTGAAAAGATTTGTGTTCTTGCAAAATAAAACAACCCAATCCATGTTTGATAGGCTTATGGCATTGGTCAACCACATAAGAGCTCTTGGAAGCACCGAATGAGATGATAACAAGGTTGCTAGAAAGATGTTGAGAACCTATAGAGCCAAGAACAATATGTTAGCGTCCGTGATCATGGAAAGGCCCGGTTATGATGAGATGACACCCCAAGAAGTTCTTTCAAAACTCAAGATCATGAGTGTCTAGATGAAGATGCAATCAATGCTCACAATCAAAATCCTAATACAATGGGATACAACAAGAGTGCAGCCCTAAAGGCAACTCAAGCTCATGAAGGCAGATCTTCTAGTCAAGAGAAGAAGAAAATGAAGTATGATTCCTCAAGTGAAGAAGAAGAGTCCGATGAAGAAGTTGCACTCATCATTAGAAACTTTAGAAAGTTCATAAAGAAGAAGAGCAACCGGAAGACTTACGATGATGGGAAGAGAAGGAACAAGAAGAGGTTTTGCTATGGTTGTGGTCAAACCAGTCACTTCATAGCCGATTGTCCTAATGAGAAGAAGCACAAGTACAATAAGGATGAAGACAAGAAGAACAAAGGCAAGATGAGAGGTGAAGCTCATCTTGGTGAAGAGTAGGAGTCAAATGATAGTGACTCAAGTGTTGATGAGAAGAAAAAGAAGGGATCCGCAAACATCGCCATCCACCACTCTTCGTCACCAAACATGATCTTCTCCGACTCGACTTCACCACCAAAACTCTTTCCCAACTTATCTTCATCACCAAGGCTCTTCTCCAACCTCATCGACAACGACTACCATGCTCCAACTTGCCTTATGGCTAAGGGGGAGAAGGTACATGTCTCATCCGATCCCTATAGTGATGAGTATGATAGTTGTGATGAGAACATAGAAGAACTTGAAGCAACCATGATAAAGAAATTTGGTAAAAATCTAATAAAGAAATTAGAGAAGAGGGATAGATGCTTGGAGATGCAAGGAGACATAATCACTTAATAGAGAGACAAGAACCTCGCACTTGAAGCATCTATCGCCGAGGAAAAGATGAAGGTTGAAAAGTTAACTGTTGACTTGTCTTTAGCCAATGACTCAATTAGAAAATTGACTAAGGAACATTCCTCGGTTAATGATCTAGTGGCTAGCCTCAAGAGTGAGAAGAGTATAGCTCAAGAAAGCCTCACAAGCTTAGAAGAAAAATATCGAAATCTTGAGCTAAACTATAGTACTCTTTGGGCTAGCACTTTAACTTCTCCTAAGACAACGAAGACTCTAATGTCTCCACTAGTAATGGTTGTAAAAGATGCTATAAAGTTGATGTAAATGCATATGCAACTAACCTTGTTGAGCTAGAGAAGAAAGACAAAGAGATTCATAGGTTGAAGATGATCTTGAAGAATTGGTGCAAGTGTCAAGAGCAATCCAACAAGACTATATACAAGTCATCAAGGCACCCATCAATCAAGGAAGGCATTGGCTATAATAGGAATGATAGAAAGGCCAATAGAAGGAACATGATCAATGGTGTGCCTTGTGTGAAGTTTAACAAAGACGTTGCTCTTGATGAGCTTATATGCAAGGCCAACAACAATGTCTATATTCCCAAGATCCAACCTACAAGTAACAAGACAATCAAGATGAAGCAATCCGAGACCCCTAAGCCATAAACACCACTTCCACGGTGCTATGCTAGTGACTATATGTGTTGTTGGGGGCAAGGATGGTAAGATTGTAGTCAAGTATGTTGGTGCCCAAAAGAGGAAGGAGATTATGAGGAGTGTTTGGGAGCCCAAGTTTTATGTGACTAACCCCCTAGGATCCAAATCTGTTTGGGTACCTAAAACAAAAGCTTGATTTGTTTTTGTAGGAATATTCCTCCGGTAGAACAAATTGGGTGGTGAATAGTGGTTACACCAATCATATGACCGGAGAGAAAGACATATTCACATCATTCCAACCTAGTCATGACCAAAGTGGAAACATTGTGTTTGGTGACAATAGAAAAGGAGTTCTCAGTTTGGGTAAAATTGTTATCTCAAATGATAATTCCATTTCCAATGTTTTACTTGTGAATTCGTTGAGATACAATTTATTGTCCGTTTCACAACATTGTGAGATGGGCTACAATTGTCTCTTTACAGATAAGGGTGTGGAAGTCTATAGAAGGAAGGATTCCTCTATTGCATTTATGGGTCATTTAAAAGGGAAACTCTATCTAGTTAATTTCACATTAAATAGAGTAAATCACGAGACTTGTTTAATGGCAAAATCTATCATGGGTTGGTTATGACATCGCTGACTTACCCATGTTGGAATGAGGAACTTGGTCAAACTTCAAAAAGGCGAATACATCATTGGACTAACAAATGTTTCTTTTGAGAAAGATAGGATTTGTAGCGCATGCCAAGCGGAAAAGCAAGTTGGAGCTAAACATCCCGTCAAGAATGTTGTGACAACCGAAAGAACATTGGAATTGCTTCACATGGATATATTTGGATCCGTCGCTTATATAAGCCTTGGTGGTAACAAATATGGTTTCGTAATTATTGATAATTATTCTCGTTTCACTTGGGTATTCTTTTTACGTGACAAGAGTGAAGTACACAGCATCTTCAAGAAGTTTGCAAAAAGAGCCCAAAATGAGTTTGATGTCAAGATCAAGAGAGTTAGAAGTGACAATGGGATGGAGTTCAAGAACACCAACATTGAAGAGTTCCTTGATGAAGAAGGAATCAAGCATGAGTTTTTTGTTTCATACACTCCACAACAAAATGGTGTTGTGGAGAGGAAGAACCGAACGCTCATTGAAGCCGCAAGAGCAATGTTGGATGAATACAAGACTCCAACCAAGTATTGGGTGGAAGCGGTTAGCATGGCATGCCAAGCTATCAACCGCTTATATCTTCACAAGAAAAGAGACAAGACCGCCTACGAACTTCTAACCAGTAAAAAACCTAAGGTGCACTACTTTAGAGTTTTTGGATCCAAGTGTTTCATACTTAACAAAAAATCCAAAAGCTCAAAGTTTGCACCAAAGATTGATGAAGGTTTCATGCTTGGTTATGGTACTAATGAACATGGATATCGTGTTTTAAATAAAACCACCGGTTTGATTGAAATCGCGGTAGACATGACTTTTGATGAAACCGACGGCTCTCAAAAGAAGCAAGTCAATGTTGAGATTGTAGGTAATGAAGAAGCTCCACATAAAGCCATCAAGAAGCTTGCAATTGGTGAAGTAAAGCCCATCGAAGATGAAGATGATGACAATATTGTGCATGTTGATCTTGATCCAATCACTCATCATGTTTCATCCAATGAACATGGTGAAGCTTCCGCAACAAGAAATGATTAAGATGGAAGATCAAATGAAACACAAGTTCATTCTCATGAAGATGGTGTCAACAATAAGCAGGCTCAACCTCAACTCAATAATGAAGAAAGAAGTGAAGACAACGCCCCACAAGCTCATGGTTGTGATCCTCCAATCGATCATGACCATGATGATGAAGATGATGGCCCCATCCAAAGATCAACTCAAGTGCCACATCCTAGAGTGTATTAATCCATTCAATGGGATCATCCTGTTGATAACATATTGGGGAGTATCCGATGAGGGGTAACGACACGTTCTTGTTTAGCAAGTTTTTGTGAACATTACTCGTTTGCTTCTCCTTTGGAACCTCGTAGGGTGGAAGAGACACTTGATGATCCGGATTGGAGGATAGCTATGCAAGAGGAGTTGAACAACTTCACTCAGAATGAAGTCTGGTCCTTAGTCGAAAGGCCCAAGCAAAATATGATTAAAACCAAGTGAGTCTTCCGCAACAAGCAAGATGAGCATGGCGTGGTGACAAGAAACAAGGCAGGGTTAGTGGCTCAAGGATTCACTCAAATTGAAGGCTTGGATTTTGAAGAGACCTATGCACCAGCGGCTAGGCTAGAATCAATTCGTATTCTACTTGCCTACGCCGCTCATCATGATTTCAAGCTATATCAAATGGACATAAAGAGTGCATTTCTCAATGGTTCCCTATCCGAGTTGGTGTATGTAGAGCAACCACCGGGCTTTGAAGACCCCAAGTATCCCAACCACGTCTACAAACTCGACAAGGCGCTCTATGGGCTCAAACAAGCCCTTAGAGCTTGGTATGATTGCTTGAAGGATTTCCTACTCAAACAAGGGTTTGAGATAGGAAAGGTAGATGCTACTTTATTTACTCACAAAGTCAATAATGATATCTTTATTTGCCAAATATATATCGTTGACATAATATTTGGTAGTACTAATGTGGCTTTTTGTGAGAAATTAAGTAGGATTATGATAAATAGGTTCGAGATGTCCATGATGGGAGAGTTAAAATTCTTTCTTGGATTTCAAATCAAGCAACTCAAGGATGGCACGTTCATAAGTCAAACCAAGTACACCAACGACATGTTGAAGAAGTTTGACATGCACAAAGCCAAGCCCATCTAGACACCTATGCCAACCAATGGGCATCTTGACCTTGATCAAGAAGCAAAGGACATCGATCAAAAGGTATATCGCTCCATGATTAGATCCCTCCTTTACCTTTGTGCATCTAGGCCCGATATTATGCTTAGTGTGTGCATGTGTGCAAGATTTCAAGCTATTCTGAAAGAATGTAATTTGATGGCCGTTAAGAGAATTTTTTGATATTTAGTGCACACTCCTAATCTTGGCTTGTGGTATCCTAAAGGTTCCACTTTCGAGTTACTTGGCTTTTCCGATTCAGATTATGCCGGTTGTAAAGAGAACCATCGGGACTTGTCAATTTATTGGTAGGTCTTTGGTGTCTTGGAGCTCTAAGAAGCAAAACTATGTTGCTTTGTCTACCGCCGAAGCCGAGTATGTGGCGATCGGTGTATGTTGTGCCCAACTACTTTGGATGAAGCAAACTCTCAAAGACTTTGGTTGTGAGCTAACCAAGATTCTCCTTTTGTTTGACAACGAGAGTGGCATTAAGTTGACAAACAATCCTATTAACCACTCTTGAACAAAGCACATAGACATCCGGCATTACTTTTTGAGAGACTACGAAGCTAAAGGAGATATCGCAATTCATCAAGTGAGCACCAAAAAGCAACTAGCCGATATCTTCACAAAGCCCCTAGATGAGTCAAGATTTTGTGCTGTAAGGATTGCACTAAATATCATTGATTCTCGTAATATGGCTTGATGTCTTGCACATGCTTTGTTTGAACTAGATAGGAGATAAGAATTGTGAAAATATTGTTTGAACATGCTTTGTGGGGTTGCCGAACCTCGGGATAAATTCTTGTATCCCGTGTGCTTGTTGTTGTTGTTGTGATTTGTGCTATTATATTTGTTCTTGTTGGTTTGTCTTCCTCCCCAACTCTCCTCTTAGGGTTTGAACTCGATCTACGAAGTGGTGACCTTCCGACGTCAAATAAGCAACCCCAACACTTCACCTTATCACTAGAGAGTGGGGTTGTAAGATATCTCACTCAAAGTTCATTTTAGCACTTGTAGTGCAATTCTCGTAGGTGTCGGAACTTCTGGCTATTTACGTCAGAAATTCCGGGTGCCGAAAGTTCCGGCCCAAACTGTTAGGACTTCCGACTGTCACTGACATTTGACTTTGAGATTACATAGAAATTTTTAGATACGCCTATTTACCCCCCTCTAGGCATTGTTTAGATCCTTTCAGATCATGACCAGCCATCTATTAACAACACACTCGGATAGATGGGAATTTAGGGTAGAGAGCAGAGCAAAGGGGCAGGAACAGAGGAGTTCTTCATTAGAGTTTAGGAGTTCATGGTTCAAATGATCGATGCCGATTATAGAGCAGGCACTGCCCTTTTACCATTCGCAGACGGGGAGACAAGAGTCCCAGTGAGTCACGCCATCTCCACATAATGGACCCAAGTTGGGCCGGTAGTCTTCGGGTTGGGCTTCCTTGTACGATGAGGCCTTGGCTCTTTAGGCCCATCAGCGTTGGGTCCATCCTTGGTCTTCTCTTCTGGTTCCCGGTCGTTACCATCGATAACATCCCCCGCTCCTTGAAGACCTGGTTGTAGAGGTATGATGTCTTCCCAGGTGGCTAGAGAATCTGGCATATTGGACCATCAGATCAAGCCCTACAGATTAGTAGTAGCTCCACAAGGCACAGAATGATGCTGAAGAATAGCAACATGAATGCTCCACTGAACAGTAGTATCATCAGGTGACAAGGAGTGATTGACTGATGCTTACCAACTGCTTTCTTCAACTGAGAGACGTGGAAAACTAGATGCACCGATGAAGAAGCAGGTAGAGCTAGATGATAAGCAATAGAACTGACTTTGGCGAGTACCTAGTAGGGTTCGAAGAACTTGAAAGCCAATTTATGACTTGCGCGAGCGGCGATAGATGATTGAACATACGGCTAGAATTTCAGATAGACCTAGTCCCCCACTACGAACTAACATTCAGAGCGATGCAGATTAGCAGACTTCACCGTGCGGGTTTTGGCGCGAAGCAAATGCTAATGGATGAGATCAGTCATCAATTGATGTTCTTCTAGCTAGGACTGAAGATCTTGATGGCCCGTTGCATCAGCAGCTGTGATCCCAAAGTGAGCTGGAAGATATCCATACAGAGCTTCATAAGGAGAGCGACCAAGAGCAGAGTGAAAGCTGCAGTTGTACCAATATTCAGCTAAGTGAAGCCAAGAGCTCCATTTGGATGGGTAGGCATGGACATAGCAGCACAAGAAAGGTCTCCAAACATTGATTCACACGCTCAGTTTGGCCGTCCAACTGAGGGTGATATGCCGTACTCATGCGCAGCTCCACTTGGGATAGTCTAAACAACTCTGACCATAACTTGCATGTGAAAACACGGTCCCAGTCGCCACAATAGCTGAGGGTAAGCCATGAAGACGGTAAATGTTTTGCATGAAGGCTGTTGCTACTGTGGCTGTTGTAAAGGGATGACGAAGGCCCATGAAGTGTGCATACTTTGTGAAGGTGTCAACAATGACCTAGATGGCATTGAAGCATCCTGACAAGGGAAGGCCTTCCACGAAGTCCTGCTAATCACCTTCCAGGCATGGTCCGGCACTTCTTACGGTTGGAGCAACCCAAGAAGTCTAGAGCGGTCAGGTTTGGCCTATTGGCATACTCGACAAGTAGCCACAAACTCCCAAACAACGGCATGCATACCTCACCAGGCAAAGACTTGTTTGGCGCGGCATAAGGTAACTGGTATCCCGGAGTGGCCATGGACAGGGCTACTATGAACAGTGGCCAGCAGTTGCTGATGAAGAACCGGTATGTTGCCCACCCAGAGACGCCCCACCAGGCAAAGAGTTGTTTGGCGCGGCATAAGGTAGCTGGTATCCCAGAGTGGCCATGGACAGGGCTGCTATGAACAGTGGCCGACAGTTGTTGATGAAGAACCGGTGTGTTGCCCACCCAGAGACGCCCCTTGAAGCGCAATAGCCCGTCACGCAGACTGAAATGAGGTACAGCCGCCGGATCAACTGCTAGCTTGGTGATCATGTCTTGTGCTACTAGATCCTCTAGATACAAATCTGCAACCGCCTGAGTCCACGTAGGCGTGGCTACTGATAGTGCCACACACTTGGCATTGGGTTCTAGAAAACGAGACAATGCATCCACCACTATGTTCTCAGGGCCTTACGATAGTGAATTGTGTATTGCAAGCCAAGGAGTTTGGTGAAAACTTTTTGCTACCACGGGGTGTGGAGATGCTGCTCTGTCAGTTGAACTAAGCTTCGTTGATCAGTGACAACGTGAAGTTCGGCTAGCTAGAGATAACTGCGCCAATGATCCACCACCATGATAATGGCCATATACTCTTTTTCATAGGCCGAGAGTCCTTGAGATCGTGGTCCCAACGCCTTGCTAAGAAAAGTCAGGGGATGGCCGGCTTCTATGACACTGGCATCGATTTCTATGACAAATGGCTGATTAAAATTGGGTAAGGCCAATACAGGAGTGGAAGTGAGTGTGGCCTTGAGAGCATCAAAAGAAGCTTGATGGTCCTGAGTCCAAATGAACATGGTGCCCTTCCTCAGGAGATCAGTAAGTGGTTTGCAGAGAATATCGAAATGTCACACAAACCGGCGGTAGTATCCAGCCAGGCCCAAAAAACTGCGCAACTCTTTGACTGAGCTTGGCATGGGCCATTGAAGTACAGCAAACACTTTATCAGGATCCGTCGCGACACCCGCTTCAGAAATGATATGACCGAGATAGTGTAATTGCCGCTGCCCAAACACACTTGGATCGCTTGACCAGCCAATGATCTCTCTATAGTAGATGAAAGACCACTCTAAGGTGCTCCAAGTGTTCCTCATATGTTCTGCTATAGATTAGAATATCATCAAAGAATACAAAAGCACAACGGCGCAATAATGGTGCTAGAGTTGTGTTCATCGCCTTCAGAAATGTACCGGGTGTCCCGGACAGACCAAAAGCCATCACACGAAATTCAAAATGTCCAGTGTGTGTCTGAAAAGCTATCTTCGGTTCTTCACCTAGCTTCAACAGTATCTGATGGTAGCCTGCAGTCAGATCAAGACTGGAAAACCAGCTTGCACCTGAGAGTTCATCCAATAGCTCTTCAATAATAGGAAGAGGGTACTTGGATTTGATAGTGATGGCGTTTAAATGGCAAAAATCCACACAAAATCTTTCTTTTTGACCAGCAAGACAGGCGAAGAGAATGGACTGTCACTTGGTTGTATTACCCCTGAATCTAACATGGTCTAAACTTGCCGCTCAATTTCATCTTTAATGGCAGGGGGATAGCGGTATGGCCGAATGCAGACCGGCGAAGCCCTCGACACCAGAGGGATAGTATGATCACACTCGCGTTGAGGTGGCAGTTGGGTGGGTGCTTGAAAGATAGACTGAAATTCCTGTAGCAGATCAGACAATGCTGGAGGTAGTTCAACAGAAGTATCAGCTTCACAGGCTTGAACAACAGTCAACTGCACCATAGAACCGGCTGGTAGAGCAGCCCCAGTGCCGAGCAACACTGTCACCATGTTGGCATAAGGGCCCATTTTTCTTGCCAGTGAATCTTCATTAGGCTATGAAGCTCGAGCCAGTCCATCCCCAAAATCATATCAAATGTTGTAAGAGGAAACACTTTCAAAGAGGTGTTGAACTATAAGCCCTGAATAGACCATATAGCATCAGGTAAATAAGAGTCACACTGCACAGTAGCACCATCAGCTACCTTCACCCACATAGGAGTACCACCACTCTGAATTCTAGCAAGAGAAGCTGCTAATGATGAGCTGACAAAAGAATGTGAACTGCTCGAATCAAGAAGAATGACCACCGAATGACCCTGCAGCTCACCCTGAAACTAAATGGTACGAGGAGTCTAGATACCATGGACTGCATCAACAGAGATAGAAACATAGCATTGAGCTTCAGGAATACCACCATCAGATGCTTTAGAGTACACAGAGTCATCAACTTAGCATAACTCCCATGTTTCCTGCAACACATGCAGAGCAATCTGCTTCGCGCAACGATGGTCACGAGACCACTTCTCACCGCAGCGATAGCAGAGGCCACGGGCTCGCCTATAGTTACACAGAGTGGTGAGCTTGTCTTCCACTCCATGCAGCCTACGATCTTCAGGAGGCGGCGCTCCCGCGGGCTGAGCTAGCTTGTCGGGCCGAGGTGGTAGCGGCAGTGGCAATGGCCCACGGGGAACGTGCTTGGCGCCGACATACGGATCCGGCTTCCGAGGCTCCTGGCGCTTACTCGAGTCGGTCATCTCCTCCTGTAACAGGGTGAGAGAGCAAGCAGTATTGAGTGTTGTTGGACGATGCATATGCACAGCTTGACGGATATCATCGCACAGCCCATCAACGAACCGCATTGCAAAGTACACTGGATCGGTATGGCGACCATATGCGATGAGATGCTCGACCAAACGTGAAAACTTATCCATGTACTCAGACACCCAGTCATGCGAATGCTGAAGAACTAGCGAATGAGTAACTCATGGTGGTCCTTGCCAAAACGATCAAGCACCATGTGGCACAACGTTGACCAGGACGCAGTGCGAACACTATCCTCAACCGATTGCAACCAAAGCTCAGTGGCATCCGACATCTGACTGCCCGAGACACGAACCCACATATACTTCTCGACTGAATACATCTCAAAATGATCCTGACAGCGAGACAACCAAAGTTTGGGATTTGCACTCGTGAATTTGGGAAAATCCATCTTTGGCAGCCTACCTAGAGGATTGTGGTGATGTTTCCTATCCCAGTTGTGATGATTTGGTTGGTTGCTACTTTCCCACGAAACTCAAACGGACGAGGATTGGGTTGTGTGTTCCCCGCCCCACGCAACTCAAACATGCGGTGATTGGTAGTATTTTGAGGCTGTGGAAGTGCTTCCTTTTCCCGCACTGTGCTCCAACGGAGGGCGATTGAGGTTGAACAGAGATGGATGCGAAGCAGGACGAGGTAGAGGTTGGGCGGAAGTGGAAGTTTGCGTACCCTTGACCGGGGGTGGGGTTTGAATCCCGGACTCCCGGTGATGCAGTTTGACGCGGTGCCCATTAGGGCCGACAACTGGGTTACCGGTAGGTGAGGATGCTGCGGCCACCCCAGCACGGTTGAAGACGCTCACCGATGTGGCAGGGTCGCCATCGAGCACCACTCGATGGAAGGTCTTGTGCATCGCCCCCATCTCCATGCAGATGTTGTCGATGCGCGGCTTCTAGTCGTCGAACACCTTGTCGGCATGCTCCATGTCGTCGAACCGGACGGCTAGCTTCTGCTCCACCACCGTGATGCGGTCCGATAGCGAGATCTATAGACCGTTGACGTCGCCGCGGACGCCCTTGATCTGGTCGTTGATGTCGTTGCGGAGGGACTTCAATTCATCGAGGACGAGCTTGAAATTTGGTTCCACGGCGCCCAGTTCTCGGCGGAAACGGGTGAAATGATCGTGGTGGATGGAATGGGGTTCCAGATTGGTGTGGTGGGAAATTCTTCTACCGAGCAAATCAACCTCGGATCGGACCTATGAGACCTCATGAACTTCAACCGAAGCTGGAGACAAAGATCGATCTGCCGACGGGGATTACGATTTCAGATCGAGGTAGAAGAATTCGAGGAAAGAAGGCCAAGGATCGGGGGTCTCTGATACCAATTTGTTAACAACACTCTCGGATAGATGGGAATTTAGGGTAGAGAGCACAACAAAGGGGCAGGAACGAATGAGTACTTCATTAGAGTTCAGGAGTTCATGGTTCAAATGATCGATGCCGATTACAGAGCAGGCACTGCCCTTTTACCGTTCGCAGACGGGGAGACGAGAGTCCCAATGAGTCACGCCATCTCCACGTAATGGACCTAAGCTGGGCCGGTAGTCTTCGGGTTGGGCTTCCTTGTACGACGAGGCCTTGGCTCTTCAGGCCCATCAGCGCCGGGTCCATCCTTGGTCGTCTCTTCTGCTTCCCGGTCGTTACCATCGGTAACACCGTCCTCCAATCTTCGTGTGGCTATAGTGGGGGTGCCTCGCGCCCGCGTGCTCCAATTACAGCCACGCTTCCCTCGCGTAATAATCGGGGCACCGTGTGTTCACTTCACAAGCTAATTAAGGCATGGTTGGCGAGTTGCCAGTTTCGGGTGCCGCTGCAGCGACGCCAGCTAGCTGGGAAAACAAGCTGCTTATCCCGATGAAGGGATCGCGTACGTCCCCGGTTGGGGCGGTTGGCCACCTTGTTAGCGTCGATATGATGGAGAAGGTAACCCGCCTTGTTCGCGCTGGCTGATGGAATTTTCCGGTCGAGCGAATTGGTAACAGACGCGGCTGCTAGGTGTCCGTCGTGGCCTCATGCACGGCAGCCAAAAGAAAATGACGCGGGGCCGGCGCACGGCTACGAGTTCCCCATGTCGACATGCAAATCTGGCCAGAGAAGACGTCGCTCACTCGATTTAGTATTCTCCCTCTCGTCTTTCAGCAATTCAGCTCCTTGGTGCTAGCATCAGTCTGTCAGAGGGGTGGTATGTAGACGGTTGACATGGACAGGCGAGGGAGAGACGGAAAAAAAAGGAATGGCCATGCTAATCCAGACAGCTCAGCGTCCGAAAGCGACGCCATTCGCGGCGAGCTCGGCTTTAGTTTTACTGATTGACCGACGGGGAGTCGGGGAGAATCAAGCTGAGCGTTCGTGCGGTAGACGGGAGACGGCGACGACGGTTTCCAAGTTCCAAGCCCCTGCGGCCGTCCATCGTACGCCAATCCCGGCTGGCTGTAGTCGGCGGTGCTTGCGCGCGCGCCGACGGTTGGTTTTGGGCGGTTTCGCTTCGTTTCCTGCTAGATCGTATCCCTTGGCTGCGCGTCGGCGTCGGCGTCGGCCTCGGTCAGCCCGGGCGGCTGGCTACCTGCCCCGGTCCCAATCCAAACCCAACCCACCCCACCCCGCCCGACGGAACAACCAGCACACGACCCGTCCGTGCGACCGCGTCGTCCTAGATAGAAATCCTAGCGCACTAAAACGGGACCATCCTACCCCTCGGCATCCAGCCGTGCGCCGGCTCTCTGGATCCAGCCTTTACCGCTCCAGACGCACCCAGCCCGTGGCCCGCAGCGCGCCATGTTGTTCACGTTCCTTCGCCGTTCCCGCCAGGGAGCGCGCCCAGCGGCCGAGGTCGCGACAGGTGGCCCAGCCGAAACCGGGAGGCAGGCACGCGAGGCCGGGGCAGCGTCGTCAATATGACGACGCGACAACGAGGCCGAGGCCGGAAATAACACGCGGGGCGGGCGGGTCGCTGTCGCTGTTGCCTTTGCCGCTGCGCTTGCGCGTCCGCGGAAGGGGACGCGTCCCCGTCTTCCCACTTCCCCCGATAAAAACCCGGGCGCCTCTCGCGTCCATTCCTCGCTCGCTCCCCTCCCCTCGGATCACAGGCTCACGGCCGGCCTCCCAATTCGCAAGCTCCCCCTCCTCCTCCGTCTCTCTCTCCCTGCCTCTCCCACCCTCCGAAAAGCAAGCTCCGGCCGGGCCGCCCGCCCCACCGCCCGCCCGCGTACACACACACACAGACACAGGCACGGTTGTTCGGGTTCCTTTTGCCAGGTGCACGACGAGCATGGCGCAGCGCGACAAGAAGGAGGAGCCCACGGAGCTCCGGGCGCCGGAGATCACGCTGTGCGCCAACAACTGCGGCTTCCCGGGGAACCCGGCCACGCAGAACCTGTGCCAGAGCTGCTTCTCGGCGGCCACGGCGTCGAGGTCGTCGTCGTCGTCGCCGCCGCCGCCGCCCCCTACCTCCTCTTCCTCAGCTTCAGCGCCGGCGGCCGCGGTGTCGCAGCCGAGGCCGGCGCTCGTAGACGCAGCAGCGGTGGAGCTGCAGGCCTCTCCGGCTGCTGCAGCCGTGGGCCAGTCTATGGAGGTCGTCGCCGCCGCTCCGGCCGCAGCGAGGACGTCGGTGAACCGGTGCTCCAGCTGCCGGAAGCGGGTGGGGCTGACGGGGTTCCGGTGCCGGTGCGGCGAGCTGTTCTGCGGCGCGCACCGGTACTCAGACCGGCACGGCTGCAGCTTCGACTACAAGGGCGCCGGCAGGGACGCCATCGCCCGGGAGAACCCGGTGGTGCGCGCGGCCAAGATCGTTAGGTTCTGATCGACGACGGCGGCGGAGGCAGTAATTGCAAGAAGATTCAAAGGGCGGGCGGAAGGGGAAAGCCGGAAAGGCATGCAGATGAAAGAAAGAAAGGTCTTCGGTGTTATTATGCTGTTCTTGAACGTGTTTGATTTTAATCTCCTTTTTTTTATATAATTTTCCTACGGGAATGGGAGGAAAAGAGGTGGACGAAGAATAGTGTAATAATGGTGGTGGTGGTGCTGTGGCGGTGGTTAAGGGCCCAAAACGATGAACAAATGGGTTGGGCTGGGTGTATGTATCTGTCACACGCAACTTTGTGCAAAAACTATTACTATACTACTAGTAGTACATTTCTCGTCTCTCCGATTTTCGTACAGAAAACACCAGCACAAGCGATGATTGCTCAATCATTCATCAGGCTCGTAATCATCTCTGCCGATCCCGTATTTCCTCCGCCTTGACTTTTTCAGACCGAGCATGAGAATTGAGAAGCAATCAACTCCTCTTTCCGCAGAAGAATTATGCCCCCGTGTGGCCCACCTGCTCCATAATGGAACCGCATTATCGCGCCGCGGTCGGCACATAGTCATCTCCCGGGGCGGCTGGGCTGGGTCCCGTGCCCGTGCCCGTGCCCGTCGCCGTGTCACGCGTCGTCCCCCCCGGGTCGCTGTCGCGGACGCCACATGGACCGGCCGCAGTGGAGACGCATGCCACCCGCCGTCCTCCTCTCCTCCCCGCTCGAGGCGCGCCATTGGCCGGCCGGCCAACCGCTCGTCTTTCTCGGCGCAGTTGCCATCGCAATCGCAGCCCTGACGGGCGCCGGCTGCTGGCCGCTGACTTGTTCACCCCTGCTGATCCGTGATCGCCCGTCGTTAATTAATTATTATCACGTTGATAGATTATTGCTGATGGTTGGCGAGTTGTGCTGTTCCTCGTCGATGCGTCGAGACTCGAGAGGCTTGCTAATTCGGCTGCTCGATGCGCTGCACGGCAGCGGTCAGCGCAGCGCATTCATTCAACTGGTAGCTTGTTGCTTCTTGTTTTCGCTAGGTGCTGCAGTTTTTTATTCAACAGGCGCGTGGCAGCAGCGACTAACAACTGTTTTACAGTCCGTACAGACTGTAAACTTTTACCTGAGTTGTTTTATTTTTTAGAGTTCACCTGAGTTGTTTTATCTATGTGTAAAATTGTTGGCCAGTATTTTGGTGCAATGTTTTCGAGGGTTCACACTGATAGGCCGGGTGCATCATAATAATCGCCAATTTTTCAGGTACCGCCAAGATGATGGATCATTCTACTTCCGGGTTTGACGTGGAAGCGCCTCCATATGGTGAAGTGTCCACCTTTCCAAAGCAGAGCCGAGCACGGATGAACAGGTCGTAGTATCTTTGGATTTATTAAAAAAAGGAAACACGCAGTCCTTTTCTAGAAGTTTCGAACTGGAGCTTCAGGAGGCACCAGCTACGGGCCACGGCGAAGTCAAAGTTCGCAAGGCTGAGCCCAGAAACTTTGTCGGGCCTGAGCGAAGCAGTTTTAGCCCACGTCTGTCTCGAGTCGGGAGGAGGCCGGAGCCCATGTCTCCAAGAGGCTCACCTGAATTTTTAGCCCACTCCTCTCGGCGGGCGCCGGGAGCAGAGTTCCTTTTGCGATACCTTGTGGCCTTGTGGGCTATCGCCTATGGGTCACGCCAGAGAGCGCCTACCTACGGACCCGGGTGGCGTGGAGTCCAGCGCCGACCAGCCAAATTATTTTTCCTATCGCGCACGAGCTCGCATGCTTCCGGCCCAGCTAGCGTTTCCTGCCCGGCCCATCTCACGTTCCCACCCGCGGGCTTCAGGCCTAGCTCGGGCGACCTGGCCCGTTGCCCTTCGAATCCATCCAGATGACAGAAGCAAGTAAATGCATGTAAAGGAGAAATAAAAAGCAAAAATAGTCCATGGCAAGATTCAAACTCAAGACCTGTTGACTCAAAGATGTCACTCCCCTCCACTATACCATATAAATGTTTGTTATACTTGTAAAATAGTTTTATAATTAAATAAACATACCATATAAAGTCTAATAAAAAGGTATTCAACTAGAATATATCACACAGGTATAATAATAATAATTGTAAAATACATCGTTATGAAAAAATAAAGAATACTTAAATAGAACAAAATAAATATGGAAAGAAGAAAACTAAACTTTAATAATTAGTAGGTTCCATGTACTATATGAACAATGCAAAAACATCGTGGAACATTCCATAGATACTACACGAACAAGCAAAAATATACCACAGAACATTTTATGTGTATTATTAGAACAATTGAAAATAAAATCATGGAACATACTATATATACTACTTGAACAACATATATTACACCATGGGACATCTCACAAACACACTATGCATAGAAATAAAAAAAATGAAGTATAACTATGAATACAAGAAAGAGTGATATACAAGTAAAATAAAAAAAAACTATTTAATTAAAGTAAAATAATGAAGAAGAAAAATAAAAATCTAAAGAAAAAAATAAAAATAACATCACATGATACTATTGATATAAACTAATATGTACTGTAGAACATCCCATTTGTATTATCTAAACATGCCAGAATGGATATATTGTAGAACATCACATGTGTATTATGTGAACATCACAAAATACATCATAGAACACCATATGTATACTATGTGAACATCACACATATACTATGCGAACACCACATATATCTCATGAAACATAGAAAAATTTAAAATAAAAATAAAAATAAATATAGCATAGAACATCACATGTATACTACTAAACAACACAAATACATCACAGAACATCACATTTATACTATGCGGACATTACAAAATATAGCATAGAACGCTATATGTATACTCATTGAACATCACATATATTGTTAAATGTAAAAATCTAAAAAGTAAAAAATAAAATTAGTAAAGTAATTAATTAGAGTCAAATAACAAAGAACAAAACACACAAATAAAACATGAATAACAAATGCTAAATATATAGAAAAAAATAAATGAATACCTTTAATAAGAAAATAAAAAGGAAAATTGATGAAATCACATATATACTATGCAAGCATGATAGGTATACCATCTAACATATGAAATAAAAAACTTGAAAATAAAAAAGTTAAGATATGAAAATGATTAAAATAATAAACTATAGTAAAATGCAAATAGAAAATGAAAAAAATCTACATAAAGCAAAATTTAAAACTTGCAAATAAAAAGTAATTAGAGTAAAAAATGAATAAAATTAATTATTAAAATATAAAGAAAATGATAAGAAGAATAAAAGACCACATAAAAGGAAAAGGAAAAGAAAAGAAAAAGAAAAAGAAAAAGAAAAAGAAAAGGGTTGAATGAAAGGAAAAAGAAAGACAAAAAGCATAAAACAAATAAATCAAATTTAGAAAAAAAATAAAGATTAGAAAAATAAAGAAATAAATATAAGAATAAAAACCTATAGAAAAAAGAAACATAATAATACGAAAGCAAAAAAGAGAGAGAAACATGTACGTACCAGAAATGCGTCCACGGAACCACGCGAGCGATCCGCGCGGAATGCGTCGCTGGCGCAAAACCTAGGTGGACTGTGGGCCGCGCTTGCACACATGGGCCGAAATCTCGATTGCGGGTAGGAAAGGGACTCCACTGCCTCCGTCGTTTGCGATCCGTGGCACCCGTCTCAACGCACCCACCATGGACATCCTCCGCCTGCCTTTAGCCACGAGCGAGCGCGAGATCCCTGCGACGGACCTCCTCCCATGCGCTGCAAGAGGGGAGCGAAGGAGTGTGCATCCCAAGGGAAGAGTGCGGCCGACATCTCTGTCTTCCCCGTAGCCGGCAACCGATCTCGGCGGCGACGTGCACTCCTCCCTGCTCCTTCCCCCGGCGGTTCGGATGGCCGGTGCAGCCACGCCGCGCTCGAGTTCGCCCGCCGCGGTGAGTCTCCCGTGGAGAGCTCTGCTTCATCTCCGAAGAGGTCGGACGCTCTGCTCCCTTTGCTTCCCTTTTCTTTTCCTCATTTCTTTGAGTCTAGGATTTTTTAGTTCTCCGGAGTGACATGTGGCGCGGCGTGCCTGGCCAGCCTTAACAACACGCACCTTAACAAGACGCACACCATCACCTGGGAGGAGTTCAAGAAGAAGCAGGAGGTATGCCCGCACTTTATTTGCAGTAAAAGATACTCATGTTTACAACTTGCTTTCGTTCTTGCACTCCAATATTCAGTGTATCAACATGCTCCTGTAGCACTGACTACTGAGTCACTTGTCTTGTGTTCGTGATACTAACTTGCTCATTGAAAGTCATGATCAAATTTTCTCATGTCAGTTTATGTTCTGATAATATTTTTTTGGTAGATATAATCTCAAATCATGAATTCTGAACTTTTGGATGAATATCTCGAATGCACAGAGATGCTTTATCTATAATATCTCGAATGCACATATGCTTTATCTATAATGTGCTTATAAGAACGAGCAAGTTCCTTGCAAAACCGAATAAATTAGACTGAAAATCTAAGCAAAAACTGAATGCACAAAACCAATCCTTCGAGCTCCACCCAAATGGTATTGAGGGTTAAAAGTTTGATTGTATGGAAGAACTGACTGAAGGCGGGGATGCATGGCTTTCGGTGGACAGGAGCCGGAGGCGTGCGGCTGTGGCTCTGGGGTGTGGCAACGGTGGTGCGGGAAGCGGGAGCGCAAGGCGGCGACGGTGAGGGCAGTGTTGCACGGCAGAAGAGCAGCGACGACGAGGGCAGTGCTACACGGCAGAAGAGCAGCGACGGCAAGGGGAATGCCTCAATGCATGGTAAGTATTTTGAGGCCTCAGATGTTCATATATTTTTTCTTTTTTTGCAATTTGCAAATGTTTGTATACATAGCTTGGATCTATCAGATTTGATAGTGTACAAAACGAGATCGTAGGTTCACTTCAAAGAATTCTTGATAGTTTGTTTGTGCTTTCTTTGCTATTTCAATCTAAAGATCAGGCTTGGTTTATTTTCTTACCATGTGGGTTCCTTTTTATATCAGGATCAGTTTGGGCCTTACTTGGGAGATGCTGAATGTCACTGGTACCTCTCAAAGGTATGGTTTCTCAACCGGAAATACTTGTATATTTAATGTGTTGTTTTAAGGCATATAAATTTTTTTACAGATGCTTTATCTATAATATCTCGAATGCACAGATGCTTTATCTATAATGTGCTTATAAGAATGAACAAGTTCCTTGCAAAACTGAATAAATTAGACTGGAAATCTAAGCAAAAACTGAATGCACAGATACCAATCCTTCGAGCTCCACCCAAATGGTATTGAGGGTTAAAAGTTTGATTGTATGGAAGAACTGACTGAAGGCGGGGATGTGTGGCTTCTGGTGGACAGGAGCTGGAGGCATGCGACTGCGGCTCTAGAGTGTGGCAACGGTGGTGCAGGAAGCGGGAGCGCAAGGTGGCGACGGCGAGGGCAGTGCTGCATGGCAGAAGAGCAGCGACGGCGAGGGGAATGCCTCAATGCATGGTAAGTATTTTGAGGCCTCAGATGTTCATATATTTTTTCTTTTTTTTGCAATTTGCAAATGTTTGTGTACATAGCTTGCATCTATCAGATTTGATGGTGTACAAAGCGAGATCGTAGGTTCACTTCAGAGAATTCTTGGTAGTTTGCTTGTGCTTGCTTTGTTATTTCAATCTAAAGATTAGGCTTGGTTTATTTTCTTACATAGTCTAATAATAAAGAGGTAAAATTTTAGTTTAATTTTTTGGTCCGTCTATTTTTTTTGGGTCCATCTCTCTTTAACTACTAGATAATATATAACACGTGCTCATACAAAGTTAGAATAGCTCTTGTTTAGCATGATATAGAGTCCGATTCTAAAACGTATTGAGTTGTGTATTTTACCTAGACTCATAAGTCATGCTCATATGTTGATGCACACGGACACAATTCACAGTCTCGCTAAGGAAAGAGAGCCAAGCAACGAATCCCTGGCATAAATACAACTCGAATATGTGTTTTATTAAACAAAAAAGGATATTTCAATTTCTAACTCCCTGTCATGAATACAAATCGGATAAGTGCTCTACTGAACAAAGGATATTTAAAATTTTAACTCCCTGGAATAAATTAAATACAACTCGAATACGTGTTCTACTAAACAAATTTAAATATTAAAAAATTTAAAGAACACGATTATACTAGGAAAGGTGTCATAATAGGATAATAATTCGTTTGCGAATACTCGACACGGATAAGTTCGTCTTATATTTACTTCTTAATATAGCTACGTGCCCAAACTACATGTCTTTTTGTTTAATGGCGGCCTTTGGCCGCTGCTGTAAGGAGGCGTGCGGAACCGGGGTTCGGGCCCCGGCCCGCTGGCTCCCACTAGAGCATCTCAACCACTGCGCCCCTTGCCAGCTTGCCGGTGCACCTTGGCTGGCGTATTGTAACAGAACCGACCAATTATACGAAATTAAGTAAGAAAATCATCCGCCAGAGCAGACGATTTAGCAAACTTAAGCCCGTATAATCCGGTAGTCCGTGAAATCACGAAGGATTTCAAACCAACTTTCATTCCAGGCAAGATCGTAATAAGTTTAGCGGTCACCGTCACATATTACATAAAAGTTCGCAATCTCAGATACATCAGAGTTTCAACATAGTTATTATAAAACAAGTTCGAATAAAAGTAGCGGAAGTCATTTGTTCAAACCACACACACTCACGTGGAGTTCAAATATAGTGCCAGCGAATGATCATCTCCATACAAAAGCATCAGACGAGACATAAGGAATGACCATGCCCATGGTCCTAAGCATCACCCATCGCAAGAGTTGATACAGTAGCCGTAATACATCTGCCCATCTGCAACAAGTGGGAATAAAACCCTAAGTACGAGAAGGTACTCAGCTAGACTTACCCGACATAACCGAAAATAAGTGACACCAAGGATTATGAAGGGCTTTATAGTAGGGTAGCTGACTCATTTGCAAAAAGAAGCATTTTTAGCATTTCAAAAATCTTTCTAAAAACATTATTGGCAAGTTAATTATTATTAACCTGTCTACTAGATTTGTACGTACACTAGAGTAAACATGTGATTAACCAGATAATGATAACCAATGATCATTAAACAACTTTCATACTGTCATATTCATTATAACTGTCCAAGTGTTCCATAACATTTACTACGATGAAGTCACTCAAGTCAAGTGCTCACTATCCAGGAGCGATGGCGATTCGAATCGATTCCTAACCAGCTGGTGATTTATTCCTTACACAAACCTCACTCACCCGCTAAAGTGAGATATTGATCACCGAGTCAACTTTCCAGGTATCTCGAGTTTGCCAGGAACCACATGTACCCGGGGGCCGACCGACTGCACTTTGGTCTTATCATCTCGCCCCCGTGTCCTACCACACCTGCTCCGGCACAGTGCGCTGCGGGCAATCTACTCGGCTTGAAAAATCTCCCAGCTTCACGGTCGGAAGGTACTTTATCCGGCCAGCTAAATGTAATGCATGCGTTCAACATGAGTCGAGGCCCAACAACGATCGGTCCTTAATCGACACAGACGGAAACACTACAGTCCAAAACTCTGCAAGTCTCCGTCCGGTCTCAACTTCATTTAACACTTAGTTATACCATGACTTCATAGTCATGCAAGCAGATCCAGGTAACCCCTATAGCTCGCAGGTGACAGGGAATCACCCGACTTCTACCGGTCTAAGCCAGCTAAGCATTGACTCGACTGCGGATACCCGGGTAACAAGGATATAGTATAACAAAGGTAGACAAGGTATAATGCAGCAACGGTTGCAAACAACTCCTGAACGTAATGCATCAATTAAAGTAAAGCATTTAATTAAATTATTGCAAACCGGAAGAAAAATGCTCCGGGGCTTGCCTCTCTCGAAGGAGCTCGGACGGTGATCGGGGCACTCTGGAAGTTCCTCAACGTCCTCCTCGTCGGCTTCTGGCACTTCCTACGGCTGCACCTCGAACTGCTCCTTGGGCTCCTCGGGTATGACGACTGGGTTCTCGGTTTGCGATCCTGTATGATGCAATATGCGTAAGTGCTTATGCAATCGTTGCATCGGATGAAATGAATACAATGAATATGTTTGAATGCAAGGTAGTCAACATCATCCAAGAAAATATACTACAAGCACATGTCATCTACAACATTCTCTTCTACTACTAATATGTTAAGTCAACACATCTTATTAAATGCTTCAAAGATACACCAAAGCAAACATTATTAACTAACTTGCATTTAAGAGGATTATTTTATTTCATTTTAAACTAGGGCTACAACAGCAACCTATATTTTTGGTGCTTATAAAAATCTAAGAAAATTACAGTAGCATAGTACTACTCTAAGTAGACTACCATAAAATTTTCGTGGCACTTGGATAAGTAAAATAGTCTACACAAAAATGACAAGGCATAAGTGCTTAAAAAGGCATAAATAGGAAACCTTAGTTAAAAGTGTCAAGCAACAGATTTCTCATTTTCCTAGTATCACTCGATCATAAGAATATCACTCAACAAATTTTACCTTTACTGGATCTATAGAAAAATTATGAAAATTCACACAAGTATTAATCAATGATAAAAGGAAAATCTATAACTCAAAAACCACACATGCACTAGCTCTGAAATTTTAACCAGAGCTTCTACTAAGCAAGACTAGCATACCCACAAAATTTCATAATTTTTGGACCACAGAAACTTAAGATAAAATTTCAACAAGTTTGCATGCATCTAAAAACATTTCAAAGTCCTATTTAATTCATCCAAAATTTCTAAAACCTGTGCTCATCTAATATTTTTATTAAATACTAGACATTACCAGGAACTCAACAAAATTGGAACCATAACATTTGGATCTACCAAACTTGATTTACATATTTTTGAATCGTGCACACAAATCATGAAAAAAAACAAAATAAACAAAACAAAAAGGAAAACCTAATCACTCTTCGGGCCACCCGATCGGATTAGGCGGCCCACGATCAGCGCGCCAAGACACAGCCCCGTAATCGGCGCAGCCGACTCCGGTTCCCTCACAAAGAATGGCGGTCGACAAAGGGGCCCGCACGTCGGCAAAAAGCGAGCACGGCGACGAATGGCGCGAAACGACGCCATCTCGTCGGCGGCGATTTCTCCGGTGGAACCGAGGCGATGGCGTGCCCACCTCGGCCTCCCGCATCCATAACACTCCTAAAACTAGACTCTAGTGGACTCCGGGGCGTCGGCCGCCATGGCCTGGCGGCTCGGCCGTGGCGCCTGGCGGTGCTCGGCGAGCCCCGGCGGTTGGTAGCCATACAAAGCGCCGCGAAAGCTTTGGTGAACAAGACAGACCTTCCTATGCTACGGCTAACGGCTACGGTGAAGCGGTCAGGCGGGACCGCGTGAGATCACCGGCGGCGACCATGGCGGCCATGCCGCGGTGGTGCATGGTTCGGCAATGCCGCTCACCTACAGCTTGGCTGGCTCCGTGAGGGCGCTGACGAGGTCCGTGAGGCGATGGCGGCGCTACGGTTTGGATGGTGGTGGCTGTGGCGCCGCGGCGAGCTCGAGCGAGCTCGGCAGAGCTGATGGCGTCGGCGGTGCGCTGTGGCTATGAATGGGGAAGGCAACGGAGGGTGAATGAGGGCAGAGCGCGCGTGCGGAGGGCAGCAGGGCGCGCTCCTCTTCAAGCCAGCCAGCGCGCTGTGTGGTTAGGGCGAGCCGAGCACGTGGCGGACACGCGGCGGCCGCCATCTGACCCTGGTCGGCCATGAACGGTCTGAATGCATAACACTGTAGCGCGATTCAGAGAACAAGGAACTGACTGACAGCGCCAAATGGTGATGCTCTATCTCCTAATCCGTTGATCGTTAGCGAAAGAAATCAAAACAAAAGTTGTACACCTACATGCCAGCTACAAAACCCCTTTAGAGATCAATGTCTAATTCGCAAAGGACAGAGAGTAAAATCATGCCAAAGTCGTGCTCAAGAAATTGAAAAATGGAATTTATACTTAGAAAATTTCTAAGTGTTGAACCCGACCCAATTTCTGACTTGTGGGACCATTTAGAGCATGTTGTGCACATTTTCATGACTTGGTCACAAAATAACTTTTGTTCCTTATATAATTTGCTACAAATTTGTTTTAGGTTGCTCAGACATGCAAACATTCTAAGTGATACTTTTTGAACAGTCAAACCAAAGAGTCCTAGGGTCAAAACAAGTCAACCCATGACTTGGAAACTTAATTAGACAAAATGATCAACATGAACATTGTTTCTAATGACTTTCTAAGCATAGCTAGGATGTTTAACAATATATTTAGCCATACCCCACATTGGTCATACAATAATCAAGCACTGAATGTACTGAAACGATGAAAAACAATTGAAATGATACTTTTGTTTCATAGTCATGTTTCACCTGTTTCGGGATCTTGTTGCATTACAATAACTAGCTAGGTTCCACTAAAGTGAGTTGCACATGTTGCACTTGGGTGTTGCACACTCTTTAATTCACAAAAACAACACTCATGAAATATACAGTACGTTGCAATGTTTCGATAACATGTTTCATGTGATATATGCTCATGAATGGATGAATGATGCTCACGTTCATGACATGCAAGTGCAATTAGGCAAGACTAACACCAGGGTTGTTACAGCCCTCCCCCCTTATAAAAATCTCATCCCGAGATTTGGGTTACGAACCATTTGTTATAAAAGTCTTCATAAGCTTTTTGTAGATACTCTCCCGTTTCCCAAGTTGCATCTCCCTCATCATGATGATCCCACTGTATCTTGTATGTTTTCACCACACTATTCCGAGTAGCACGTTCCTTAGTGTCTAACACCCGGACTGGTTGTTCACGATACACCAAATCTGATTTGAGTTGGATACCTCGAGGTTCTATTCTTTCCTCCGGAACACGCAAACATTTCTTGAGATGTGATACTTGGAAAACTGGGAAAATGGTACTCATTGTCTCAGGTAACTCTAACTTGTAGGCTACCGGACCTCTTTGTTCTAGGATCTTGTATGGTCCTACGAATCTCGCGGCAAGCTTTCTTCGAACTCCGAACCTTTTCTTCTTCATTGGCGTGACTTTCAGATAAACATAGTCACCAACTTCAATCATAAGGGGTCTCCTCCTTCTGTCTGCATAGCTTTTCTGACGTGATTGGGCCGCTTTCATATTCTGCTGAATAATCTGAACTCTCTTCTCGGCTTCTTCTACAAAGTCAATGCCATAATACCTTGTCTCCAGGCTCGACCCAATTCAATGGTGTTCTACATTTTCTGCCATATAAAGCTTCGAATGGGGCCATCTTGATGCTTTCTTGATAACTATTATTATAAGAAAACTCAGCTAATGGTAACCATAACTCCCATGATCCCTTAGAAGACAATACACAGGCTCTTAACATATCCTCCAAAACAGCATTCACTCGTTCCGTCTGACCATCTGTCTGAGGATGATAAGCGGTACTGCGAATCAAACTAGTTCCTAAGCCTTTGTGTAAATGTTCCCAAAAGTGAGCCGTGAACTATGAGCCTCTATCAGATACTATGGTCTTCGATATACCATGTAACCTCACAATTTCTACGATATACTTCTCGGCATATTGAGGTGGTCGATAAGTTGTCTTGACAGGTAGAAAATGAGCGGTCTTAGTAAGACGGTCCACAATTACCCAAATCGAATCATGTCCTTTTTGAGTAGTGGGCAAACCCGTGATAAAATCTATACTTATATCGTCCCACTTCCAACTAGGGACGGACAAGGGTTGCAACATACCGGCAGGTTTCATGTGGATGGCTTTCACTCGACAACATGTGTCACATCTGACAACATATGCTGTAATTTCTTTCTTCATTTTGGTCCACCAATAACAAGATCTTAGTTCTTGATACATCTTACTACTTCCGGGATGGATAGATAGCTTAGAAAGGTGAGCTTCATCCATGAGTTTATTCCTAAGCTCTCGATCCTTAGGAACCACAAGACGGTCGTCAAACCACAGACGCCCTGTTCATCCACTTTAAAGTGTTGAGACGACTTTTCTTTTATTTTCTCTTTGATGTGGAATATTCCCTTGTCGGTTTTCTGGCCTTCTATTATCTTACTCTCCAAAGAGCAACTAATCTGAATACTATGTAACACAACATGATGCATCAGATCGAACCCATCTTCAAGTAATGGCTGCACACTCAAGTAATGTGACTTTCTGCTCAAAGCATCTGCCACTACATTAGCTTTTCCAGGATGATATTGCACATTCAAGTTGTAATCCTTGATCAATTCCAACCATCTGCGCTGTCTCATGTTTAGCTCTGGTTGGGTAAAGATGTACTTAAGACTCTTGTGATCTATGAAAATGTTGCACACATTACCAAGTAGGTAATGTCTCCAAATTTTTAGGGCGTGCACAACTGCAGCAAGTTCAAGATCATGTGTTGGATAGTTGACCTCGTGCTTTCTCAATTGACGTGATGCATAAGCAATGACTCTCCTTTCTTGCATAAGAACACAGCCCAATCTAGTCTTCGATGCGTCGCAAAACACATCAAATGGTTTCTCGATATCTGGTTGTGCTAGAACAGGAGCAGTGGTCAACAGTTTCCGCAAAGTGTGGAAAGCTGCTTCACACTCCTCTGTCCACACAAACTTGTGATCCTTCTATAGGAGACTCGTCATCGGTTTGGCAATCTTCGAGAAATCTGGTATAAAGCGACGGTAATAACCGGCTAGTCCTAAGAAACTCCTAATCTCAGGAACGGTGGTCGGTGCTTTCCAATTCATAACTTCTTGCACCTTACTTGGATCGACTGAAACTCCATTCTCTGACAGAATGTGACCAAGGAAAGGAACTTCCTTCAACTAGAATTCGCATTTGCTAAACTTAGCATACAGTTGATGATCCCTAAGTCTGGTCAAGACAGTTCTCAGATGCTCTTCATGATCTTTCTCGTTCTCAGAGTACACTAGAATGTCATCGATGAACACTACCACAAACTTATCCAATTCTAGCATGAAAACTGTATTCATCAAAAACATAAAGTATGCAGGAGCATTTGTCAAGCCAAAGGACATGACAAGATACTCATACAACCCGTATCTGGTGGAAAATGCAGTTTTCGGTATATCCTGTGGCCTAATCTTGATCTGATGATAACCGGATCTCAAATCTATTTTTGAGAACACTTTGGCCTTGGATAATTGGTCAAACAGAACATCAATATGAGGCAAGGGATACTTATTCTTTATGGTTACAGCGTTGAGTGGCCTGTAATCTACGCACATTCTCAATGTGCCCTCTTTCTTCTTCTTCACAAACAAGGCGGGACATCCCCATTCAGACTTGCTTGGCCGTATAAACCCCTTTTTTGATAAATCTTCTAACTGCTTCTTCAGCTCAGCTAGTTCATCTGGAGGCATCCGATATGGTCTCCTTGAAATCGAAGCTATTCCGAGGACTAACTCAATTCCAAACTCAATCTCCCTATCCGGCGGAAGACCAGGTAGCTCATCCGGGAATACATCTAGAAATTCACACACTACCGGAATCTGATGAATAGGAATGACTGCCGTAGCACATGTAACACTTATAAGGTCTGTTCTCCGAGGCAATGGTACTTGGAAAGTACCCTCACCCACGGGATCCTTAAGGGTAAGTACTCGACTTCCAGTATCTATGACTGCTCCCCAATCCTTCATCCAATTCATCCCTATAATGACATCCAAAACTAGTCTAGGCATAACTATCAAGTTCACTCGGAACTTCCTGCTATCTAATTTAAGGGTTGCCCCTCGAACCATCCGGTTAGTCAAAACATCAGCCCCTGCTAAACTTATACGGTACCCATAACCCAATTCTATGCATAGTTGTCCATGTTTCTGTGCAAATGCTTGACTCATAAAAGAATGTGATGATCCAGAATCAAATAGAACAACTGCAGGGTTTTCGTTGATAGGAAACTTACCAGCAGTGACGGGCTCTCCCTCAGGAATTTCATCCATAGTCATAGTATGCACCCTAGCATTATAAGTCTGCTGCTTCTTCTTGGGCGGGTACGGACAAAACCTCGAAAATGGCTGGGTTGATCATAGTTATAGCAGGGTCCCCTCAACGTCTCCTAAGAGATCCCACAGCCTCCTTGAACCCGCTTTGTACTACGCTTACTGGTGCTTTGTTGGAATGTACTGCCATCTTGTAAGGCTTCTAGGGTCCACGGAAATTCTGACTTCTTTGCTGAGGTGGCCGGAACCTAGCGCCAGGTGCCGATGGGCGATATGGAGGACGACCTCCCATAGGTGCTCTAGCTTGCGACGGACCACCTTCAAGGGCTCTCTTAATGTGTCTTGGGCTGCGGTCTTTGGCGTTGTTATTCTTCTCCTGCTTGAGCATACCATCAACGATGAAGTCATTGAATCAAGCGCGGTTGTTGGTACCAACATGCTTCATCATTTTTGGATTGAGTCCCTCTTGAAATCGGCTATTCTTTTAGCATCTCTGTGTCAACCATGTCGGGAGCATAGCGACACAAGTTGTTGAAGGCATATAGATTGAAAGCATCTAGGCCCCTAAGTGGATTTCGGTGATTAATGTCAATACAAGATTACTATGACTAACGTGTGTTTTGCAGAGGCAATTAAGTTAGGTCATGGTAATGGAGATCGATTGGGCAATTGAGGTTGTCATGCCCCTACGATGGAAATCGTTTGGTTTTCAAAGGATGGACGACAAGGTTAAGGATAACTAGTTCTAAGTGTCAATTGAAGTTGGAGAGACACTTAGAGTAGTTTAGGACTTTGTTTTTCCTTTGGCCGTATTACTGATGAAGGGGGGGTATGAACGGGTAGCTTGACCTAGTTGAGTCTAGTGAGTTAGGTGTGGTGCACACTTGTTAAAACTAGCTCTTGGTAGCCCCTATGAATGCCTAAGATCCTTTGGAGCTAACTTCATTCACATATGATCGAGAGTTGGAAGTGAATGGAGGGTCAAATACTGACCGGACACTGGCTCTCGATCAAGCACTGGGGCCAGCAGCAGGTCCAGTCGATTCATTTGACCGAGGAGAACAAGTCTGGAGGACCGGACTGGGGAGAGTCGTGTGACCGGACGAAGGCTGAAGGCCAGCGTCCGGTCGACTCAATAAGAGTCCGACTTGAGAAAGTGTGACCGGACGCGTCCGGTCGGTGGTACCGGACCACAGTATCCAGCGTCCGGCCGATTACAATAAAGATCCAAGATCGACCGGACGCGTCCGTCGGTCTTACCGGACCTGTCCAGTCGTCGGGTCATCACTTGAAACTGTTGCAGCGGGTTGAACTGGCCGGGCGCGTCCGGTCAAGATGATCAAGCGTCCGGTCACCCCGTAGAAGCTCATAACGGTTCGATTTTCAGTCAGCTTATAAATAGAAGCTCCACTGTGTGTGGAGTTACTTTTGCTCATTCCAACAGGTTGAGAAACACGTTTGTGAGTGCCAAGAAGAGCAAGGTCCTAGTGAGGTGTTTGTGATTTGAGAATCCAAGAGTAAAACCTCATTAGTGAATCAAGAGTAGACAAGTGTGCATCCATCTTCTCATTAGGCTTCATGGTGGTCAAGTGAGAGTTCGTGCTTGTTACTCTTGGTGATCGCCATCACCTAGACGGCTTGGTGGTGATTGGGAGCTTGGTGATCACCCGGCGGAGCTTGTGAGTGACCCAACTCAAGTTGTGAGCGGTTTTGGGTGATTCAGCCATGATGGAGTGTCAAGAATCAACCCAGAGAGAGCACTTTATCCTTGCGCGGATCAAGGGGAGCTACACCCTTGCTTGTGTGCTCCAACGAGGACTAGTGGGGAGTGGCGACTCTCCGATACCTCGGCAAAACATCGCCGCGTTCCTTTCTCTCTCTATTTACTTTGAGCACTTACTTTGAGTATTTACTTTGAGCAATTCAATACTTGTTTCACATCCATAGAATTGCTTGCTAGAGTAAGTTTGGAACATAGGTTGTGAGGTTGTTGTGCATTAGTTTGACATAAACACTTTTCTAGGCACAAGGGGTTAATTGGGCTATCCGTAGGATTTGATTATTGCAAGAAAATTTAGAATTAGCCCAATTCACCCCCCCCTCTTGGGCATCTTGATCCTTTCAATTGGTATCAGAGCCTCGTGCTCATGTTTTTAAGCCTAACCGCTTAGAGCAAGATGTCTCACGGGGATGGACCTCCTCCTATCTTCGAGGGGGATGATTTTCCATATTGGAAAATTCGCATGGAGGCTTACCTAGAAGCTCTAGATGTTGGAATTCTTAGAGCCGCCTCTCAAGGGTTCCCAACACCTAAGAATGCCGCACAACTCCAAGGCAATGAAGTAAACTATGAAAAATGGAATGCAAAGGCTCGCAACACCATCTTTAGAGGCCTTTGCAAAGATGTGTTCAATCGTGTAAGGAACCACAAAGACGCCCATGCTCTATGGTCGGACGTTTGTGCGCTCCATGAGGGAACCAAGAGTGAGCGTGAGGAACGCTATCATCTTGTGATTAAAAAGCTAAATTCTTTTGAGATGCTTCCCAAAGAAAGTGCTAATGAAATGTATTCTCGTTTAAATGTTCTTGTAGAGGAAGTCAATGGGCTTGGACTTACTCAAATGTCACCATCCGATGTTGTGAGAAAGATCTTGAGTGTCCTCCCCATTGACAAATATGGGCACATTGTGACCGTGCTACATCAAGGTGATCTTTCCGCACTTCATCGGCGACACAAATCTTGGGAAAGATCAATGCTCATGAGATGTACATGCATATCACGCCACAAAATGGGTCAACCTCTACAAAGAAGAAAGAGAAGGACTTAGCATTCAAAGCTAGCCAAGATAAGGGCAAGGCAAGACTTGAGTATGAGAGCTCAAGTGATGAAGATGATGAAGAAAGTCTTGCTCTCATGGTGAAAAAGACCGCCAAGATGCTAAAGAAGCTAAACAAGAGTGGCATCAAGTTTGACGGCAAGAAGAAGAAGTTCTTCACTAGCTCAAGAAGAAAGCCAATCTCCGAGATGGATTGCTACAATTGTGGCGAACTTGGCCACCTAGCTCATCAATGCACAAAGCCCAAGAAAGACAAGTTCAAGAACAAGGGCAAGAAAGATGATTCAAGTGATGAAGATGAAAAGAAAAAGAACAAGCCATACAAGAAGAGAGATGGCAAAAAGAGAGACTTCTACAAGAAGAAGAAGAGTGGCAAGGCCTATATTGTCGATGATTGGCTCACGGACATTGATTCATCAAGTGGTTCATCCGATGATGAGAGTGACAATGAGAAGGTGGCCGCCATTGCTATTGATCTTGCATCCTCACCGCCACCATCGCCATTATCCTCTACACACCTATGCCTTATGGCCAAGGGTGAACGCAAGGTAACTAAGAGTGATGATAGTAGTGATGATGAGCAAGCTAGTGATGATGATAGTGATAGCGATGATGATTCACCCACATATGATGATCTTGTCAAAATATTAAGAAAATACACTAAGATCATTAGAAAGAGTAGAGCTACTAATGAAAAACTTGATGCTAAAAATGATTCACTCTTAGCTAAGTGTGATACATTAGAAAAGGCTAATGATGAGCTCAAAGAAACAAATGATTCTATATCATCCAAACTTAAGGAGCTCAAATCTTCTAAGAAAGAGCTTAAAGATAAACATGATAAACTTGAGTTGGTGCACAATGAGCTTGTCATTAGTCACAACAAGCTAAAAGATGAATATACAACTCTAAAGATCAATTATGATACCCTTGTTATTGCACAAGAATTCTTACTAAATGAGCCACATGTTGCTACTAACCATGTTGTTAAGATTGATATAGCTACCTCATGTGATGATTTAATTGATGAGAGCATTGAGCATGGATCTAGTAGCAAAGGCAAGCAAGTGGTTGAGTGCAATGACTATGATGAGTATGTCAAGCTCAAGAGTGACAATGAGAAGATCATGAAAGATCTTGAAGAGATGAAAAGTCACAACACCATTGTGATAGAAACTCTTGATCATGACGAAGATTTGATCCTTGAGAATGAGAAGCTAAAAAGAGAAAATAAGAAACTCAAGGAAGAGAAGAACAATGATATTCTCAAGGAAGAGAACAAGAAGCTCAAAATGGAGAAAGAGCATCTCAAGGTGGGATTGAGCAAGTTTGCTAGAGGCAAGCATCTCCAAAGTGAGCTACTCATGAATACCGTCATGAAGATGGATAGAAGTGGCATTGGATATATGGCAAGTGTAGAGAAGAAGAAGGCTCAAGCTCAACACCAACAATCAAAGCCAAAGAGATGTTTTGAATGTGGACAAGAAGGCCACTTTGCTCATGAGTGTCAAACTCCACCACCACAACCCTTGCCCAAGCATGCTAGACCCTTTGCTTTCAATGCTCACTACATGCTTAGAAAAGATTCTAGTGGAAAGATGAAAGTCATGTTCTTAGGACCCCCCAACAAGAGTAGGCCTAAGAAGATTTGGGTGGCTAAGTCACTTGTTGAGAAGGTGAAGGGCCCTCAACAAGCTTGGATCCCTAAAGCTTGAATCTCTTGTGTGTAGGTGAACTACAAGACCGGTGGAAGTCATTGGGTTATTGATAGTGGTTGTACTCAACATATGACCGGTGATCCTCGTATGTTCACCTCACTAGATGAAGAGGTAGATGGACAAGAGAAAATAACATTTGGAGATAATTCAAAGGGCAAGGTTAAAGGATTGGGCAAAGTGGCAATATCAAATGATCATTCCATCTCCAATGTGCTCTATGTTGCCTCATTGAGTTTCAACTTACTATCCGTTGGGCAATTGTGTGATCTTGGCTTCCAATGCTTATTCACCGAGAAGGAAGTTGTTGTATCCAAAGTAGATGACAAACAAGTGATATTCAATGGATTTAGATACAACAATTTATATCTAGTTGACTTCACCTCCGAAGATGCAAACTTGAAGACTTGCCTATTCACCAAAACAACACTTGGGTGGCTATGGCATAGAAGACTTGCTCATGTTGGGATGAGCTCACTCAAGAAGCTTATGAAGAATGATTTGGTGAGAGGGTTGAAGGATGTGAAGTTTGAGAAGGACAAGCTTTGTAGTGCATGTCAAGCCGGCAAGCAAGTTGCAAACACTCATCCAACCAAAGCTTTCATGTCAACCACAAGAGTGCTAGAACTCCTACACATGGATTTATTTGGACCAACAACATACAAGAGTTTGGGAGGAAATCTCTATTGTCTTGTGATTGTGGATGACTACTCAAGGTATACATGCGTGTTCTTCCTTCATGACAAATCCGAAGTTGCATCTTGTTTCAAGAAGTTTGCCAAGAGAGCTCAAAATGAATTTGTAGTGAAGCTCAAGAAGATAAGAAATGACAATGGCAAAGAATTTGACAACACAAACATAGAAGCTTATTGTGATGAAGTTGGAATCAAACATGAAGTCTCCGCAACCTATACTCCTCAACAAAATGGTGTAGTTGAGAGAAAGAACCGGACTTTGATCACTCTTGCAAGGACAATGCTAGATGAGTACAACACCCCCGAAGCTTTATGGGCGGAAGCAATCAACACCGCATGTTATGCATCTAACCGCCTATTTCTTCAAAAGTTCCTTGTCAAGACACCGTATGAGTTGCTCAATGGGAAGAAGCCGGACGTCTCCTTCTTTAGGGTGTTTGGTTGCAAGTGCTACATCTACAAGAAGCGGCAACACCTAGGGAAGTTTCAAAGACGTTGTGATATAGGTTTTCTTGTTGTTTACTCATTGAAGTCCAAAGCATATAGAGTATTTAATCATGCCACCGGCTTGGTTGAAGAAACATATGATGTGGAATTTGATGAATCTAACGGCTCCCAAGGAGCACATGAGAATCTTGATGATGTAGGTGATGAACCATTGAGGGAGGCTGTGAAGAACATTCCGGTGGGAGACATCAAGCCAAAAGATGATGAAGATGATGTACAAGTCATTAACCAACCTTCTTCATCAAATGTACCACAAGATGGCGAAAAAGATGGGAGAGTAGAAAATGAAGATACTCATATCTCTCATGAGCAAATGGTGGTACAAGCACAAGATGTTGATGCTCCACAACCTCCTCCTCAAGTGGTCAATAGAAGAAACACACCTCTCCTACAAGATCATCCACAAGATCTCATCATAGGGAGTCCATCAAAGGGTGTAATGACTCGATCTAAAAAACTTACTTCATTTATTGCTCATCACTCTTTTGTCTCTTGCTATGAGCCTACCAAGGTAGAAGAAGCTCTTAAAGATCCGGATTGGATCAATGCCATGCATGAAGAGTTGAACAACTTCACTCGCAATGAAGTTTGGAATCTTGAAGAGCGACCAAAAGGTGCAAGAGTCATTGGAACGAAGTGGGTGTTCCGCAACAAGCAAGATGATCAAGGTGTTGTTGTGAGGAACAAGGCAAGACTAGTTGCAAAGGGGTTCTCTCAAGTTGAAGGTTTGGATTTTGGAGAGGCCTTTGCACCGGTTGCAAGATTAGAAGCCATCCGTATCCTTCTTGCATATGCATCACATCATGAAATGAAACTATATCAAATGGATGTGAAAAGTGCTTTTTTAAATGGCTTTATAAATGAACTAGTCTATGTTGATCAACCTCCCGGGTTTGAAGACCCCAGATATCCTAATCATGTTTATAGGTTGTCCAAGGCACTATATGGGCTTAAGCAAGCCCCAAGAGCTTGGTATGAGCGCCTTCGGGACTTCCTCATTGAGAAGGGCTTCACCATTGGGAAGGTCGACACCACACTATTCACCAAGAAGCTAGATGGGCATATCTTCATTTGTCAAGTATATGTTGATGATATCATCTTTGGATCATCAAATGAAGACTCATGCAAAGAATTTGGTGAATTGATGTCGAAGGAGTTCGAGATGTCAATGATTGGTGAGCTTACATTCTTTCTTGGTTTTCAAGTCAAGCAAATGAAAGAAGGCATCTTCATCTCTCAAGAGAAATACATAAAAGATCTTCTCAAGAGATTCAAGATGGATGAATGTAAGCCAATCAAGACACCAATGCCTACAAATGGACATCTCGACCTAGATGAGGGAGGTAACCCGGTTGATCAAATTCTCTACCGTTCTATGATTGGTAGCTTGTTATATTTAACCGCATCTAGGCCCGACATCATGTTTAGTGTGTGTGTGTGCTAGATTTCAAGCTAGTCCTAAGGAAACACATTTAATTACCGTAAAAAGAATCCTTAAGTATCTTAAGCACTCACCAAGCATTGGTCTTTGGTATCCCAAAGGAGCTTTATTTGAATTAATTGGCTATTCCGATTCGGATTACGCCAGATGCAAAGTTGATAGAAAAAGCACATCCGGAGGGTGCCATTTGCTTGGTAGATCACTTGTGTCTTGGTCCTTCAAGAAATAAAATAGTGTGGCTTTGTCCACCGCCAAAGCGGAATACATTGCCGCGGGTGCCTGTTGCGCACAAATATTATACATGAAACAAACTTTGCTAGACTATGGAGTAGTTCTAGAGAAAGTACCTCTTTTGTGCGACAATGAAAGTGCGGTAAAACTTGCAAATAATCCGGTTCAACACTCTCGCACCAAGCATATAGATATTCGCCATCACTTTCTAAGAGATCATGTGGCTAAAAATGATATATCACTAGAAGGTGTAAGATCCGAAGATCAATTAGCGGATATCTTCACAAAACCGCTAGATGAGGCTACATTTTGTAGATTGCGGAATGAGCTAAATGTACTTGATTTTAGTAACTTCACTAAAAATTGAGCTTGTGTTGTCCCTTGCATTCATTGTAATATACAACATGTTTAATTTGTGGCAATGCACATAGGGCTTGTCTAACAAGGTTAAGATAACCGCCGAAAAGCGTGTGAAGAAGCTTAACCTTGGATCAAACTTGACAAGCAACTAGATTTACTTACAAGTATTGCATATGCATGAATGTTGTTTTGTCGTTTTGTTCCATTTGCCCTCTTGTTGCCTATTTTCTTAAAAAGAATTATAGCCTAAGGCAAAATATTTTGAAAAATATGAGGGTTTGAGAGAGGTCACTCACATCAGTCCTAATTAGTGTTTATTTGGATCTTTTTCAAGTTGGGACTTGATTGGGAACAGGCAGCGCGAAGGAAGGTTGGAGGTTTGCTGGAAAAGGTGCATCGGACGCAGCACCGGACGCTGCTGTCCAGCGTCCGGTCAGTTCACAGGAGGTGAACTGCTGCCGAAGGAGTGACCAGACGCTGCGTCTGTGCGTCCGGTCAGGAAGGATTCTGCGTCCGGTCGATCGAAGTGTGCACAAGTTGTCTGACCGGACCCTGCCTACGTCCGGTCATGGACCACCGGACGCGTCCCGTCCCAATTCCAGAGGATTTGGACCTCTCTCGAATCGACGGACGCTGGGTGGTAGCGTCCGGTCGCTACCACCGAAAGCGTCCGGTCGATGGATCTCGCGCGTCTTCGTGACTCTTTTTGTTTTTCTTTTCACGCTGCTTTGGGGGATTTTTAACCGCAGCTGCACTTCGCTCGTCCTCACTTGTTTCGCGCCTAGCCCGAGCCGCCACCTCCACTGCTCGCCGCCGCCATCTTGCCGCCAAGCAACCAAGCGCGCCCGCGTGCTCCCCCTCGCCAAGCCGCCCCATCGCACTGAGCCTACCCAAGGCTCCCACGCCAAAGACGTTTACACCTCCTTGCCTTGCCGGCCGCCTCCCTCCTTAGCAGCCGCCACCAGAGCTTCGCCAGTCATGCGCATGGTGACTCCCAGCGCCATCGTGCCTCCGGTCTTCCAGGGGTCATCAAGTATCATCGTGCCTAGTCCTACCTCCTACATCGTTGGTAAGACCAAATTTTTCAATATCTCGATCTCACAGACCTAGATCAAGTTGCGCTCATTGATTCCCCATTGCATTCAGTTGTTTGACCTAACCCTAGCCGGCTCCGAGTTCCCCAGCGACAACTTATCTTTTCTCGTCATCGATCGTCGTAGAAAGCCATTCGATTCAATTTCGTGATCTACATTGCTTTCTCTATTAGGGTTTCGCATCTATTAGCAATATGGTATTTATTTGTATATCCATCTACTCTATCGTGCAAAATGAGTCGGTTCCGTTGTGGTTCTTGTGGCGATTGGCAATCATCTCGAGCCAAGCTCATGAGTAAGGATCGAGGCCAAGCCTCGAGAGGTTCAGCTTTGTCTGCTGATCCTCATCGCTGCTGGTTCACCATCTTGTCGATTCAGATGGCTCGCACCAAGAATGTTGGTGGTGGCCTGTGATGATGATAGGAGGCCCCACCTCGCCAAATGTACCCGGATCAAGGGCAAGTCAACCAAGCAGTGACATCCAAGAAGCGGAAGTACCCGACGCAGAGACAGCCGAGAGCAAGAATATTGTAGAGAGCCGCAGAGCGTGCCAAGAGAGGAGGTGCCCAAGAACGGAGTTGTCATTGCAGATCAGCCAGGGCCACTCAAAGATTCAGAGCTGCGCTTGAGGAGGTTGAGCGTCGCCACGGTAGTCCACTGGGGACTGCCACGCTTGCAGGATGACGGGTTGCCATTGAGGAGGGTCCACAAGACAAGCAGAAGAGCCTGACAAATGAGCCTCCTCAGCAGACCTAGGAGGCCGAGGAGACAGAGCCGCACCCCTTCTTCGCTGGGCCTGACGGACCTGTACCAGCCTCACCGAGGTCAGCCGACACAATGGGAGGGGATCACGTCCTCCACCTAGACCATAGGGTCCACCTCTAGTGGTTCACCTCGACTTGAGGGCCGCTCATGTCGGCAGTGTGTTCAAGAATTGCGTTTTGTTGAGTTTGAGGTTTGGTTTCCCCAGGAGGGATGAGAGAGCAAATGAGGGTTTCTACACGCCCACCGCAGGAGGATTTCTACAATGCTTATCTCAATAGTGGGCAAAGTGTTCAGATCTCGTAGAGTTTGTCGATAGAGTTTATTGTGGCAAAGCAATGAGAGAGCATTCGCCATACTTGTCATATTTGCCAGGATCGATGATTTGATTTGATTGACGGACGGGATATATGTACCATCTTGGGTTCGTCAGTTCTATGCTTCACTCTTCATCGATCCACATCACAGTTTATTCACTTTGCTTTCAGAGGCAAAGACTACAGAGTGACGAGTGATGTGGTCGAGAGATACTGAGGCTGCTGTGAGCAGCTGTCAAGATACATGAGGTCTGTTATGGATGTGAGGGAGCCTCCCAAAGCGTCCTCACGGAGGTTTGGTGCCTCCTACAGATTTAGTGTGACATTGCTTCAAGGAGCCTTTTGGAGAGGGGTCGAGGAGGAACCCCAGTGACTTGACTCCCACGGCGAGAGTGCTAGAAGTTATTATCAGGAGGACACTGCTTCCCAGGTTGGGATATAGAGAGGGCCCGACTCGCTTATAGCTCTGGCTTCTTAATGCCCTGATGCAAAGAGACAGAGATTTGATATCCTGGGACCTCCTTCTTTCGTAGATGGAGGACACTATAGCCGAGGGATTCAAGGGTCGCAGGCAGCTTCCTTATGCGCACTGGATCTTGTTTCTTATCCATAGAGTAGTGCGTGATAAGCCCCCTGGTATGATGGATGAGTATATAGGTGCCACCATAGAGTTCCCAGCTTACAACCTATCATAGAGGATCAGACACACCACTCCTCAGGCACCCAGATAGCCTAGCCGTCGTCCCGATGTGCTAGAGTCCGCAGCTCAACAAGATGAGATCATCGAGGGATTGCAAACCAATCGAGGAGGAGGAGCTAGAGGCACAGCAGGAGGTGAGCGAGCAAGGATATGCCTCTGACGATTTACTACCAAATTTTATACCTCGATGCCTCCACGCAGAACACGATGGCGCAGAGGCCGGTAGTTCCATTCTGCTCCACTGCTCCGCAGTGCACTCCCCGCCTCATTGCTATTCTTGAGCGGATGCAAAGAGATCGACACGACAGCACAGAGAGACAAACTGCCAACTTCAAGACAGATTTCAGTGCTCGTCAGATTTAGTTCCAGGTGGCAAGAGCAGCGGCTTTCAAAGACCAAAGAAGCTACTTATGCAAAGAAGCTCATGGGATTCATGCAAAGATGTAGTAACAATGGGGTTCTTCTATCGCCACGACCTCCTACCACTTCGACGACTCTAGCAAAGACAGCCCAAAGGCTCTAGAGTCGTGGACAGCCTCCACTCGGTTTGCTTCACCGCCTATACAGTGTCCCAAAGGTTAGCCTCACCCATGGTAGCCTCGCAGATTCACTCCACTTCAGATGAGCTTCACTCCAGAGCGCCTTCCTCGCTATTCGTGCTCGACACGCCGGTCTCAGAGTCTTGGAGCATCTTTCAATGAGTTGACTGGCATGCCTACTCCGCCTCATATGCATTCTCGCCGGTCCATCTACAGATGAGACAGTCCCACAGGATTCACTCTGAGCTCCCTCGTCTGTCAGCCTCGTCGAGATCCTCACGACGAGACACTAGCAGCTTCACAGCAAAGACTAGCTCCAGCTCGCACCCGCACCGCTTGTGACACTTCCCCGCCATAGAGGGTCGGTCGACCAGAGCTCGTGGTCGATGATGATGGTGCCCGTTCCAGCTGCCCTCGTTCTTGGCAAATACCACTGCTCTGTCATGCTGCCCTCGCCGTCCAATTCCCTAGGTTTTGGTGTTTGACGCCAAAGGGGAGAGGGTGTTCGAGTATGTAGTCTCAGGGGGAGCTACATTTAGGGGGAGCTAGTTATCTAGTATTAGCCTATTATATACATTTGGAGTTCTATTTGTGTGATACACTATTACTTGTGCATTCGTGTGTTTACTTTCATGCATACTATTATATATATGTGATAGTGCTATCTACGTGCTTGTGATATTTGACATGTGTGATTTCTACTTTGCATTATCTATATGTCATATCACTTGTGTTATGCTTATTTGCTTTTGCTTCCGCGTTTATACTTCGAAGCAAATGAGCTTTGTTACTTGTACTCATGCTTAATTCATATCCTTTGAGTACATTGTGTTGGCTTGGGTCATATAAGCTTGCCTAACTCTTTTGTTCTTAACGACAAAAGCTTATATGAACCAAGCCCTTCAAAACCTTTACTCTTTAACATACTTCGAGGTGGTATTGTCATCAATCACCAAAAAGGGGAGATTGAAAGCATCTAGGCCCCTAAGTGGATTTCGGTGATTAATGTCAATACAAGATTACTATGACTAACGTGTGTTTTGCGTGAGGCAATTAAGTTAGGTCATGGTAATGGAGATCGATTGGGCAATTGAGGTTGTCATGCCCCTACGATGGAAATCGTTTCGGTTTTCAAAGGATGGATGACAAGGTTAAGGATAACTAGTTCTAAGTGTCAATTGAAGTTGGAGAGACACTTAGAGTAGTTTAGGACTTTGTTTTTCCTTTGGCCGTACTATGAAGGGGGGTATGAACGGGTAGCTTGACCTAGTTGAGTCTAGTGAGTTAGGTGTGGTGCACACTTGTTAAAACTAGCTCTTGGTAGCCCCTATGAATGCCTAAGATCCTTTGGAGCTAACTTCATTCACATATGATCGAGAGTTGGAAGTGAATGGAGGGTAAAATACTGACCGGACGCTGGCTCCGATGCGACCGGACGCTGGCCGCAGGGTCTGGTCAGTTCATTTGACTGAGGAGAACAAGTCTGGAGTGACCGGACGCTGGGAGGTCGTGTGACCGGACGCTGAAGGCCAGCGTCCGGTCGACTCCAGTAAGAGTCCAGACTTGAGAAGTGTGGACCGGACGCGTCCGTCGGTTAAGGTGACCGGACCACGAGTATCCAGCGTCCGGTTGATTCAATAAGCATCCAAGATCGACCGGACGCGTCCGGTCGGTCTTAACCGGACCTGCCGGCCGTCCGGGCCATCACTTGAAAATCTGCTATGCTGGTTGAACTGACCGAAGCGTCCGGTCAAGATATGATCGAGCGTCCGGTCACCCCTGTGAGAAGCTCATAACGGTTCGATTTTCAGTCGCCTTATAAATAGAAGCTCCACTGTGTGTGGAGTTACTTTTGCTCATTCCAACAAATTTGAGAAACACGCTTGTGAGTGCCAAGAAGAGCAAGGTCCTAGTGAGGTGTTTGTGATTTGAGAATCCAAGAGTGAAACCTCATTAGTGAATCAAGAGTAGACAAGTGTGCATCCATCTTCTCATTAGGCTTCATGTGGTCAAGTGAGAGTTCGTGGCTTGTTACTCTTGGTGATCGCCATCACCTAGACGGCTTGGTGGTGATTGGGAGCTTGGTGATCACCCTGGCGAGCTTGTGAGTGACCCAACTCAAGTTGTGAGCGGTTTTGGGTGATTCGCCACGATGGAGTGTCAAGAATCAACCAGAGAGCACTTTATCCTTGCGCTGGATCAAGGGGAGCTACACCCTTGCGCTGGTGCTCCAACAAGGACTAGTGGGGAGTGGCGACTCTCCGATACCTCGGCAAAACATCGCTGCGTTCCTTTCTCTCTCTATTTACTTTGAGCACTTACTTTGAGTATTTACTTTGAGCAATTCAATACTTGTTTCACATCCATAGAATTGCTTGCTAGAGTAAGTTTGGAACATAGGTTGTGAGGTTGTTGTGCATTAGTTTGACATAAACACTTTTCTAGGCACAAGGGGTTAATTGGGCTATCCGTAGGATTTGATTATTGCAAGAAAATTTAGAATTAGCCCAATTCACCCCCCCTCTTGGGCATCTTGATCCTTTCACAGATATTGCGTCACGGTCTTGGTGCCCTGATTCAACGCCAGAAACTCTCCCAACTTCATCTCGGTCAGCCCGGGTGGAATATAGACTCCCGAAGGCCTCGGCAAACTCTCTCAAGAAATATGGGCATTTGGAGGGAAGGTGGTGCGATGGTGCTTCCACCACATTCCCATGGTCCTTGCAATTGAAGTGCAAAGATACTCCGCTTTCAACACCTCACCATCCTCAACACACGGAATTTATCTTCCATCGTGTTGATCCATTCCTCAAATCGAGTGGCTCTGTTGCTTCCTTGAATACTCGGGCGGTCCGGTGTCCATGAAATCTTTGAAGCTGCTATATTGGTTCACTCCCATGCCACCACCTTGATTGTTACCACGTTGAACGTTGTTGGTGATGGTGCGCAAAATCCTCCATGTTCTTCTCTCTGGATTGTTCCGCGTATACCGACTCCTCCGAGCAAACCGTCTGAGGAACATCTCGGGGTAAACGGGGAGGAGGTGGCAAATGCGGTTCATGGGGAGGTTCATTGTTGTTGCCATGGTTTCCACCACCACCACCGGTCCCCGCACCGCTAGCACCGGTCTCAAATGCCCTCATCGTGGTTTTGGCGAGTGTTTGTCATCCGCATATTTCAAAGAACAAGTAATGATTGAGTGAAGTCGTAATAATTGTGAGTGAAGGAAAAATTATGCCATACTGAATTTACCGGAGAGAATAAATTCATACAATAAAACAGAGGCACAACAATCGCATCCCAATTAAAACAACAAAGACTTAATCAAATTACTTCAACGGCAAACATCGCGTCCATACAATCCAATTGCCAAAGATACATACATCGGACTTTTATGCGTTCAGATATCGCATTCTAAATCAAATTCCAACCATATGCCAAGTCTCATACGCTCAAGCAACATACAATAGGTTACATGCCAACAAAAGAAAGGTCATCGTGGACAGACCTAGATACTAGCGCAAGGCAACTAGCCTACTCCTCGGGGCCATCGTCGGGATCGAAGACGCCACCATCGCCCCTGTGAAAAACTACAGCTCGTCCCGGTTGTCGTCGTCGATATCCATGCCAACAAGCGTCTGGTGGAGCATATGGGCCAACCCCATTGTAGAGCGCGTGAAACTCCTCGTGCAGGTTGCCGTTGTATTCCTCTAGCTCATCAACCCTCTGTCGCAGAAGGTTTCTTGCGTTCTAGGCTTCATTCCTTTCCCGAACCCACTGTCCTATCATGCGGTCTGCATTGTTGTTGGGTTGAGTCAACGTATGCACTCGCTGCATAGCTCTATCACCTCTCTCAACCGCCGATCTCGTTGAAGTTCATATCACCCAACCGCTCCTGCAAGCTAGCTAGCTATAGCACGTGCTCGCCTCTTCTTCTTCGCTTTCTCCCTTGAGCTTATCCTCACCACGCAAGCCGGTCAAAGTCCAAGAGGGTACTCTCGAGACCCTCATACGCCTCGATGGCGGCGAACATAGCACTCATTGCCTGGTTGTCGCTAGCCTGTCCTTCAGCTAGACCTCTGACCAGGGCACTTCCCTAAGGCTGAACCCAAATGGCATCACGAGGATCATCCCTAGGAAAAGTGCCGACTAGAGCTGCGCAAGCTCACCGGGAAATCTGCTCATAATGTCCCCGATGACACGGAAGGCTGCTCCCTCTCTGCACCCTCACCGAGTCACGACCTCAAACTCAAATGCCAACCATCCCAATCTGGAGCATCACCGAGAGCGAACTGTGATCTCCACCACTACTGAGTCCATCCTCCGCTAATCGGCTCTCATTCCAAGAGTACACCGGCTCTTGACCTCTGGGTACCCCACATCATGGAGCACTCTCCAAAGCAAGGTCGGCATGCCAAACTCGCTCAAGAAGGTGTCCGTGGTGTGGTGCTCCCTCAGGGCCAACGGACGTCGAGGTGCTCTTCCTCCGTGGACTTACTGGCGGTCTACTTCGTATGGGCCATCTCAGAGCAAAAAGTTCTTTTATTACCTCGGGAAACATATTTTAGGTGATACAACTTTTATCAAAATGAGATAATCAATTTATAAGGGAGGAATGCATGACATGAATGAAATGCACAAGTAACATGATGTATGTATATGCGTCAGACGCTCTCACAAACTTAGGAATAAATAATTTCTAACAACGAATTCGGTGGCATACAAACGATCTCTCAAATACGTAGCTAATACGTTCTACACGATAGCATTGTTATGTACCGCAGAAGATTCATTTTAGCCCAATTCCCAATGAATGCATAAAAGCAAGAAAGTTTTATCTACACTCCTACACGAATCCCGGATCGTGTACAACGGTAGTAACTACCAACCATCGTCCTATTGACGGCATCGCCCTCCACAGACGGAAAGACCCATACATGAGATACCTTTGTAAAACATGCGTAGAACATGTAATTACTCCAACATCATATAAGCATTCACCATAGATCGGCGGTGTATCCGATCATGCTCTCACAACTCACACTTACCGAGGCGTAGAGGCAATTGATCCATACATTACCACTCAAACAAGTGGCACTCATACAATAGCACGCCGATGAGCTATATTTAAAGAGAAATATGATGCAAGAACCCCAAGTCAAGATTTAATTAAGCCACCTAGAGTCCTTAACTGGGCATAAAGGATATGATCACTGGCACACTTATATTTTAAAAATCACATTTTCCAAATGCCTTTTTGTTTTAAATACACTTGTGAACAGTAACACGCTAAACCATGCTCTGATGCCAGCTGTAACAGAACCAACCAATTATACGAAATTAAGTAAGAAAATCATCCGCCAGAGGAGACGATTTAGCAAACTTAAGCCCGTATAACCCGGTAGTCCGTGAAATCACGAAGGATTTCAAACCAACTTTCATTCCAGCCAAGATCGTAATAAGTTTAGCGGTCACCGTCACATATTACATAAAAGTTCGCAATCTCAGATACATCAGAGTTTCAACATAGTTATTACAAAACAAGTTCGAATAAAAGTAGCGGAAGTCATTTGTTCAAACCACACACACTCACGCGGAGTTCAAATATAGTGCCAGCGAATGATCATCTCCATACAAAAGCATCAGACGAGACATAAGGAATGACCATGCCCATGGTCCTAAGCATCACCCATCGCAGGATACAGGCAGTTGATACAGTAGCCGTAATACATCTACCCATATGCAACAAGTGGGAATAAAACCCTGAGTACGAGAAGGTACTCAGCTAGACTTACCCGACAAAACCGAAAATAAGTGACACCAAGGATTATGAAGGGCTTTATAGTAGGGTAGCTGACTCATTTGCAAAAAGAAGTATTTTTAGCATTTCAAGAATCTTTCTAAAAACATTATTGGCAAGTTAATTATTATTAACCTGTCAACTAGATTTGTACGTACACTAGAGTAAACATGTGATTAAGCAGATAATGATAACCAATGATCATTAAACAACTTTCATACTGTCATATTCATTATAACTGTCCAAGTGTTCCATAACATTTATTACGATGAAGTCACTCAAGTCAAGTGCTCACTATCCAGGAGCGATGGCGATTCGAATCGATTCCTAACCAGCTGGTGATTTATTCCTTACACAAACCTCACTCACCCGCTAAAGTGAGATATTGATCACCGAGTCAACTTTCCAGGTATCTCGAGTTTGCCAGAAACCACATGTACCCGGGGGCCGACCGACTGCACTTTGGTCTTATCATCTCGCCCCCGTGTCCTACCACACCTGCTCTGGCACAGTGCGCTGCGGGCAATCTACTCGGCCCGAAAAATCTCCCAGCTTCACGGTCGGAAGGTACTTTATCTGGCTAGCTAAATGTAAGGCATGCGTTCAACATGACTCGAGGCCCAACAACGGTCGGTCCTTAATCGACACAGACGGAAACACTACAGTCCAAAACTCTACAAGTCTCCGTCCGGTCTCAACTTCATTTAACACTTAGTTATACCATGACTTCATAGTCATCCAAGCAGATCCAGGTAACCCCTATAGCTCGCAGGTGACAGGGAATCACCCGACTTCTACCGGTCTAAGCCAGCTAAGCATTGACTCAACTGCGGATACCCGGGTAACAAGGATATAGTATAACAAAGGTAGACAAGGTATAATGCAGCAACGGTTGCAAACAACTCCTGAACGTAATGCATCAATTAAAGTAAAGCATTTAATTAAATTATTGCAAACCGGGAGAAAAATGCTCCGGGGCTTGCCTCTCTCGAAGGAGCTCGGACGGTGATCGGGGCACTCTGGAAGTTCCTCAACGTCCTCCTCGTCGGCTTCTGGCACTTCCTACGGTTGCACCTCGAACTGCTCCTCGGGCTCCTCGGGTATGACGACTGGGTTCTCGGTTTGCGATCCTGTATGATGCAATGTGCGTAAGTGCTTATGCAATCGTTGCATCGGATGAGATGAATACAATGAATATGTTTGAATGCAAGGTAGTCAACATCATCCAAGAAAATATACTACAAGCACATGTCATCTACAGCATTCTCTTCTATTACTAATATGTTAAGTCAACACATCTTATTAAATGCTTCAAAGATACACCAAAGCGAACATTATTAACTAACTTGCATTTAAGAGGATTATTTTATTTCATTTTAAACTAGGGCTACAACAGCAACCTATATTTTTGATGCTTATAAAAATCTAAGAAAATTACAGTAGCATAGTACTACTCTAAGTAGACTACCATAAAATTTTCATGGCACTTGGATAAGTAAAATAGTCTACACAAAAATGACAAGGCATAAGTGCTTAAAAAGGCATAAATAGGAAACCTTAGTTAAAAGTGTCAAGCAACAGATTTCTCATTTTTCCTAGTATCACTCGATCATAAGAATAGCACTCAACAAATTTTACCTTTACTGGATCTATAGAAAAATTATGAAAATTCACACAAGTATTAATCAATGATAAAAGGAAAATCTATAACTCAAAAACCACACGTGCACTAGTTCTGAAATTTTAACCAGAGCTTCTACTAAGCAAGACTAGCATACCCACAAAAATTCATAATTTTTGGACCACAGAAACTTAAGATAAAATTTCAACAAGTTTGCATGCATCTAAAAACACATTTCAAAGTCCTATTTAATTCATCCAAAATTTCTAAAACCTGTGCTCATCTAATATTTTTATTAAATACTAGACATTACCAGGAACTCAACAAAATTGGAACCATAACATTTGGATCTACCAAACTTGATTTACATATTTTTGAATCGTGCACACAAATCTATGAAAAACAAAATAAACAAAACAAAAAGGAAAACCTAATCAGCTACTGGGCCAGCCCGATCGGATTAGGCGGCCCACGACTGCGCGCGCACACAGCCCAGAACGGCGCAGCCCAGCTCCGGTTCCCTCGCAGCAGCGGCGGCTGACAAAAGGGGCCCGCGCGTCAGCGACCAAAAAGTAGAGCACGGCGACGAATGGCGTGGAAACGACGCCATCTCGTCGGCGGCGATTTCTCCGGTGGAACCGAGGGCGACGGCGTGCCCACCTCGGCCTCCCGCATCCATAGCACTCCTAAAACTAGACTCTAGTGGACTCCAGGGACGTCGGCCATGGCCCACGGCGGCTCGGCCGTGGCGCACGGCGGTGCTCCGGCGAGCCCCGGCGGTTGGTGGCCATACAAGGCGCGCGAAAGCTTTCGGTGAACAAGACGGACCTTCCTATGCTACGACTAACGGCTACGGTGAAGCGGTCAGGCGGGACCGCGTGAGATCACCGGCGGCGACCATGGCAGCCATGCCGCGGTGGTGCATGGTTCGGCAATGCCGCTCACCTACAGCTTGGCTGGCTCCGTGAGGGCGCTGACGAGGTCCGTGAGGCGATGGCGGTGCTACGGTTTGGATGGTGGTGGCTGTGGTGCCGCGGCGAGCTCGAGCGAGCTCGGCGGAGCTGATGGCGTCGGCGGTGCGCTGCGGCTGTGAATGGGGAAGACAACGGAGGGTGAATGAGGGCAGAGCGTGTGCGGAGGGCAGCAGGGCGCGCTCCTCTTCAAGCCAGCCAGCGCGCTGCGTGGTCAGGGCGAGCCAAGCGCGTGGCGGACACACGGCGACCGCCATCTGACCCTGGTTGGCCATGAACGGTCTGAATCCATAACACTGTAGCGCGATTCAGAGAACAAGGAACTAACTGACAGCGCCAAATGGTGATGCTCTATCTCCTAATCCGTTGATCGTTAGCGAAAGAAATCAAAACAAAAGTTGTACACCTACATGCTAGCTACAAAACTCCTTTAGAGATCAATGTCTAATTCGCAAAGGACAGAGAGTAAAATCATGCCAAAGTCGTGCTCAAGAAACTGAAAAATGGAATTTATACTTAGAAAATTTCTTAGTGTTGAACCCGACCAAATTTCTGACTTGTAGGACCATTTAGAGCATGTTGTGCACATTTTCATGACTTGGTCACAAAATAACTTTTGTTCCTTATATAATTTGCTACAACTTTGTTTTAGGTTGCTCAGACATGCAAACATTCTAAGTGGTACTTTTTGAACAGTCAAACCAAAGAGTCCTAGGGTCAAAACAAGTCAACCCATGACTTGGAAACTTAATTAGACAAAATGATCAACATGAACATTGTTCCTAATGACTTTCTAAGCATAGCTAGGATGTTTAACAATATATTTAGCCATACCCCACATTGGTCATACAATAATCAAGCACTAAATATACTGAAACGATGAAAAACAATTGAAATGATACTTTTGTTTCATAGTCATGTTTCACCTGTTTCGAGATCTTGTTGCATTACAATAACTAGCTAGGTTCCACTAAAGTGAGTTGCACATGTTGCACTTGGGTGTTGCACACTCTTTAATTCACAAAAACAACACTCATGAAATATAGAGTACGTTGCAATGTTTCGATAACATGTTTCATGTGATATATGCTCATGAATGGATGAATGATGCTCACGTTCATGACATGCAAGTGCAATTAGGCAAGACTAACACCAGGGGTGTTACACGTATCATGTACGCTGTGGGCAGTGGCGGATCCAGAAACGGGCTCCGCCTCGGACTAACTAATATAAGACTTAAAATTTTACCCCGTCCAAGTGTTCAACTAGTAGACTCAAACAATATGTAGAACATTGAAGGTAGAAAAGTACCAAATTACGAGTCTTCTATGACAAAAAAGAACCATACATGTCTTCATGAATTAACACCACTTCCACTTGTACCGACATCCTCAATTCTACATAAAAAATTTCAACATCTCAGCTATTTATAAAGCAAGATAACATTATGTATTGAAATAGACTAATACAAGTAAACAACACGCACCTTGAGCCCTCGTTTGGCAAATTCATCTTACGGTTTCAACAGTACTCTTTGACGCATCTTTTTTGGCATAGTATTTCTCCGTTATAAGGTATGAAATGTTGCAATTGAAAAGTAAGACTCAAATATTCAATGACAGTTCTGCTCAATGAAATAAAATATTCATGACTTTGCAATGTAAAAGGTAGCAATCATGGAGCAATTTTAAAAAAAAAAAGAAACTAAAGAGTAGAAATCAACCTATTTCATATTTTCATGGATCCAGCAGCCAGCAGCCAGCAGGCAGCAGCCAGCAGCCAGCAGGGGCCACAGGGCCAGGCCGCCAGGAGGCCGGCCGGCAGGCTGGCTCAGCACTCAGCAGCAGTCCTGGCCAGCAGGGGTCAGGGGGCCAGCCGGCCGGCGGGGGCGGAGCCGCGGCGGGGGTGACTGGGTGAGGCCGTGAGGGGCGACGGGCGGCCGGTCAGGTGCGGCGCGGGCGCTGGTGTCCTTGCCGCCAGCAGGAGGCGGACATGGGAGGGGGGAGGCGCGGCGCGCGGCCAGCGGAGGTGCAGCCGGGAGCCGGGACGCGGACGAAGGTCGCGCTAGCGCCGTCGGCCGTCGCGGGGAGTAGTCCTGGAGGCTGGCGTGTTGGCAGTGCGGAAACGGGAGGGGAGGCCGAGGCTCCGAGGCTGGAGGCTGCCCTAGTGCCCTGCCAGGCGAGGCCGCGAGCCCACGAGTGCCCTGCCAGTGCTAGTCGAGGCTGCGAGACGGGAGCCGCTGCTGTGACGCCCTGCTGGCCTTTCTCCTCCTCGCCACCTCGGGGTGGGCTAATGGGCTGAAAGGCCTTTTTATGCTGTTTTTATAAAGCAATTCCCCACTGCTCATGGGCCTCGCCCCGGGCTGTAGCCCGGGCAGCCCGGGGCCCAAATCCGCCAATGGCTGTGGGCGTGCTTGCGCCTGTGCTGCTCGCCATGCTAGAGTCGCCACGGTGGCTCGTGATGCGCGAGTGCGCCATGCCGATGCGCGCGCGGTGCTCGTGCACACCTCGGAGACCCCGATCTGAGGCTGACCTGCGCCTCGAGGAGATCAGGCCATCAAGGAGCCACAGAGTGATAGTGACGGAGCCAACGTGCGAGCGTGCGCTGGGTCATCCTCATCTGCATGGTCGGCGTGCACTTCTTCCAGCAAGCATCCGGCATCGACGCTATCGTGCTATACAGCCCGCTCGTGTTCCGCAAGGCCGGCATGTCATCCAACAAGGCCGTCCTCGGCGCCACCGTCGGCGTCGGCGTCGGCGTCATCAAGATGGGCTTCGTCCTGGTGGCCACCCTCTCTTCTCAGACCGCCTCAGCCGGCGGCCGCTCCTCCACGCTAGCACGGCCGGCGTGGCTGCGTCCATGGTTTCGCTGGACGTGACGCTCTGTGTTGGCGTGGCGTCAGCCGCGAGCATGGCGGCCAGCGTCTTGTCGGCTCTGGCCTTCATGGCAGCGCTCTCCATCGGGTTTGGGCCTCTGGCGGGCACGTACAGCGCCAAGATCATGCCGCTGCGCCTGCACGCGCAGGGCGCTGGCCTAGGCATGGCGGTGCACCAGCTGACGTGCGCGTTGGTGAGCATGATGTTCATCTCGCTCGCCGACGCGATCACCATGCCTGGATGCTTCTTTCTGTACGCCGGCGTGGGAGCGGGTGAGTGCGCGTTTGTGTACGTGCATAAATTAAATTATAGCTTTTAAATTTTATAGAAAGGATAAAACACAAATATACATGTAACAAAGTTATCATTTTCTACGAACGTTTGTTTGCTCCCGTCATATTTTGCTAGTTTATAGGATAAAAACATAAATAACAAGAACTGTAACATACTAACATATATATATATAGAAATAGATAAATCTAGTCTAGTACCATCTAATCTAATCTAATTTAAAAATAAGAGACGCTTTCGGTCCAACAACTGTTGGTACGCACGCCTCCGTCAAAAAATTCCGAGTGCAGCCACGAAACCGCTGGTCTTCCTCTGTTTCCGAGTCTAATACGTGTACACGTACGTGATGACCGATGACGTGTCCTTTTAGATTTAGTTGCCGGATCAAAGACCGACGGTTGCTATACTAAGCAGAGCCCAATCTGTTATTATATATATAATCCTAAAGTATTTATATTATACCCCGTTTAGATCTAGATACGTAACAAAATAGATGTATAAAAAAAGTTAAAGTAACTTATAATTTAAAACGCAGAGAGTATATTAACTCCCTTGGTGCGCGCGCCTGCTCGGCCTCTGCACTCTGTACGTGTACGCGCCTGGCTCGACACGTACGCCCGCTCCGCTTTGCCTCCGTGTACGTGCAGGCCACGGCTTCTGGACTTCTCGTTTCTGCGCTAGACAATGCCGCTTCGTACTCAGCGCTACGCGCGTATTTGCAGCCCTCCCCTGCTCCGCCTCTGCACTCTGTACGTGTATGCGCCTGGCTCGATCTGGACACGTACGCGCGCTCCGCTTCTCGCCTCCGTGTACGTGCAGGTCACGGCCTCTAGCCTTCTTGTTTCAACGCTAGACTATGCCGCTTCGTACTCAGCGCTACGCTCGTATCCGCAGCCCTCCCTTGCATGGCTCCATGCCAACTACGGCAAGCAAAAAACGGAGGGAGTAGTGTTCCTGCATGCAGCAACTCCATTATATATACTCCCTCCATTTTCTAAAATAAGTGTCGCTACATACATGTTAAATTTTTCTCTAAATAAGTTTACTATGAAAATAGATTTAACAATCTAACAATGATACTAATTATTTATTATATTTTTATATATATATTTGGTCAAAGTTAAAAGTTTTGTTTGACTCCTTGGAAAACGAGAACGACACTTATTTAGTGACGGAGTGACTATCTGTTATTATGCCAAATCTACTCAGTACCATCTCGATCCCTGCTCATGTGTCCACGTACGATATAAATCATCCTCCACTAAAAGCTCACGCATACGCTTCCTATCCGGTTTCAATACAAAGATGATCTTGGTGGCCATATCATCTATAAAGCCATTCAGTGTGTACACATTGCTATTGTCAAACCACATGTCATGTTCTGGAGCCTCTAGGCCAAACACTCCACAGTCATTAACCAAAGTGTATTTATCAACGCTAATATGGATTCTAAAAGCATTGCCAGGCTCAATCCTGACAATAACATACAAATAAAATAAATCAGGAGTTAGGATAGAACCAACTCCGCAGTCTACATCACATACATGACAATAACAAAGAAACATACCGCGGAGGGGGGCACGGAGACAACACCATGGTGTCTAATGGTTTGCTCTACATCCGAATCCTACATCAACACACGCAAATCAGGAACCCTACCCAAGTATTACATGGCATTGACGAAACCCTAGCATCAGGAATCGCATCCCATCCACAGATGCAGCGCGTAGGGAGAAGAAGGGAGTAGATCTAACCTTGCAGGCAGTCGTGTCGTCCTGCGACTTGCCGCCGCTGTCTCCAAGCACCGACTAGCCACGACGTACTCCACCAACCCGCCTCGAGCTCCCGCCCACGGGGAATGAAAGGGGAGGGAGGGGAAAACCTAGCGAGTGGACTGAGTAGACGGGGGAGACGACGCGTGTTAAGCGAAAGACGACGGGCAGAATGGTCTTTTGGCGTAGGTCTTCGCGCGTCAACGGCCCGTTACCATGCTGGCTGGCTGATCTAGCTTGCCACGTCAGGAAAAATAGTAAAATATTAGACGAGTTATTACTATTTTCTAGAATATTTTTATAGTTGGCAACACGGAGAGGCAGCACCGTAAGCAAATAATTAGAAATCTCGGTCCTCCGGGCGCTTCCCCCTCGCTCCCCGCATCCTCTCCCGCCCCTCGCAATCAGCGCTCCACAAAAGGGAAGCCCGTCTCCATCTTCGAGCGCCGCCGTCGCCCTCAAGCCTCAATCGTACGCTGCCATCTCTGATGTACGTAGCCACATTGTCACCCCCACCCCCACTCCATCTCTGATCCACGCCAGTGCCCAGGAGTCAACGTGCTCAGCAGCTCAGGGACCTTAGGGTTCACGAGGACAACCTTCTCTCGTCTCTGTGCTCCAGGGTAAGCTCTTGAGGAGCGGCGGCGGCAGATCAACCTTCTCTCGTCTCTGTGCTCTAGGGCAACTCAGGTCGGTGCGTGGTCTAGTACCTTCCTCATGCCGACGGCCGCCCCCCGATCTCGTGCCGCCTACAGCGCCAGCCAAGCGGGAGGCAGACGTGCCTCTGCCCGCGGCTGGCGTTAGGTCGAGGCAGCGCGCAAGGTGCCGCTTGCCACGCAGATGGACACGGCGCTGGCGCAGGTTTGGGCGTCCAGCGCCGATGCTATGCCGTACGCCGACTTCCTGCAGCTTTGCTGTGACGCCGCCAGGCTAGACGCGAACCCCTTCGTCGTGCAACTGAGCCGAACGCAGGACGCTCCATCACATGCGCGCTCGACGAGTCCGGATCCGTCACCTTGCGTAAGACCTTCCTCATGCCCGATATGGTACGATTGTCACCCCCATGTTCTTATCTACCATTTGGCCCCGCGGATGCAGAGTTAGTGGTTGGATGCAGCAAACACACGCTCATTGAAATCACTCCACGTCCTGCTGACAGCTTTCGATGTTTCAGCTAGGTAAGCAGAAGTCACATTAAGCTACTTAGAGTAGTTGGTTAGCATGAGTGATTCAGAAACTGTTTTTGTTCTCTATGTTTTTTACATTCCACTTAAATATTAATTGTTGTAGTCTCCTCAATTACAAATGGCTACTTATTTCATGAAAAGAAAGTAAGTTAATTCTTTTACATATATTATTGTTATGCTTTATTCATGAATCATGTTTCACTGTTTGATTAGTTCTTCAATTAAATCGAACACCTCAGTTCCGACAATGGAGTGGGAGGTGCAAGGGTTGTCCTCCTTTGCCGGAGAAATCGAACAATTCAAAATCACACTGTTAGTACCCATTGATTTCATTGCCTGGTTATTTGATTAATTTATTTTTTACTAACATTCTCCTTTTAACTTGTAATCTGAACTTCATGGTTTTGCAGGATTGAGATGCTACTGAATTCGGACCATGTTCGAAAGTGCCAAAATTGATGGAAAGTCTAATCAAGCATCACTTTATTTTCTAGTGACTTTGCACTAGGCCAGAGGATGCTGATGAATGAACTACATCTCATGAAAGAAATTTCAATTTCATTTTTTTGAACAGAGATAGCATGATGTGCCTTCCTCTGAGGGCCCCTCGGCCATGTAGATGATCTTCAGCATCCAAGAGGAGGAGCTCTGGATTGATAGCTGGTTGGATGGCATGCGCCTTTAGCTGAGCCCCGTGTGCCTCCATCTCTGTGCTCCTAGTCCCATCACCGATCTAGTATATTGTTTTCTAATGCTTCATATCAGTATATTATTGTTTTTAATGCTTTAACTTTAGATGATTCATATCAGTATACTGTTGTTATAGTTTTGGGCATAGAAGTTTGGGTCGTATTTTCTCCACTATATTCTGTAACTCACAAAGCTTTAAGTAAAACTATCATTTACTTATATGACAATATGAGCCTATATTGTAGTACTATGAACAACCTTTTAAGAATGATCTTTATCACTGTTGGTGCATATTTTGCTTATTCCATATTATTTTTTATGGCACCTATTCCATAGTATACACATCTCCTGTGATCAGATCATTAGCAGATCCTTGATTTCACATTCTTCAATAACTGTTGTAGCCAGAGGATTGGGATGATGAGGAGGATGGTGAATGGACAGCCCCAACCATTCCTAACCCAGAGTACAAAGGACCATGGAAGCAAAAGGTATGAACATGACTAAGTGGCTAAATTATGCTAGACAAGCTGCAGTGACATGAGCTGATCATTGTGTTGTTTGGAAAATCAATAACCCTGACTACAAGGGCAAGTGGAAGGCCCCTTTGATCGATTGACAACCCAGGTAAATTTACTTTCAATTTTGAGAAGAGGCAATTTCACCTGAGGCTATCCCTACTGTCCATTTCAACTTTTATGCTTATTTTAAAAGATCATATGCATTTGTTTATTGATGTGTGCAGAATTCAAGGACGATCCTTACATCTACGCTTTTGACAGTTTGAAGCACATTGGCATTGAGCTATGGCAGGTTATTGATTTACTCCAAGAACATAATGAATTTCTTAGTTATGTTGTTTGATGCCTCACTAATTTTCATTCTCTATCAGGAACTTTGTTCGACAACATTCTGATAACCGACGACCCTCTCATCCAACATAAAATCAAATCTACTCAGTTCAGTATTAACCTGCAATGTGGCTGTGAGCACACCTAAGGGTGGCAACGACCAGTGAGGGGTGCATGAAAAGTCCTTGTTTGATTTTGGTAATTGAGTGACAACCTTAGGTGGACTAATATGTGTTTGAATGAGATACACACGTGATTAGTCCACCGGTACATGTATGTGAGCAATACATGCCATGGAGGTGAAATGGCTTGGATTTGTTGCAAGGCTCACACATGTGATGAAGGAGCTCATTGCATATGAGACATGACATTGAGTCATGTGACTAAGGTGGAGAAGATCAAGACAAGACTTGGCTTGATGGATTGGTTGCAAGCGTGAAGGGTAAGTTGGAGGCTTTGAAGCGATGGACCGCGTGGGGGTGAAACTTGAGCAAAACTTGGCACCGATGGACGAAGGCAACGGTGAAGAGCAAGTGAAGTCAAGATCGATGAACCAATATGGTCACATGATGATATGAAGTGGATCATATCATTTGTGATTGGTTGGTGCATGTGTTGCATCAACATTGGAGGATATGGAATATAATGCGCAAGGCAAAGGCATATTTCTAGGGCATTTCATTTCACCAGTCATAGGTGTGTAGAGAAGTTTATGACCGGGTTTAGGATAGATGGCCGCACTATCAAGAGGTGCAAATTTGTTTGCATATCGATCATCTAGTGCCACTTGAACGATCTAACTTTGCATACGTGTTAGGATCGAGTGGCGTGGTGAAAGAAGTGACTAATCCTTTGAAAAATGTTTGTGAAAAGCTAACACACGTACATAAGATGGTGTATCACTTTGAGTGTTAGCATATTTGCAAAGGTGTTGGCAAAGGTGGAGAAAGGAGGCAAAACTGGGCTCGGGGTGCTGCCTTGGGGGCACCGCCACCCCCTGTCTAGTGGCACTGCCACCCCCTATCCGGTGCCCACCTAACCTCGGCCAAGAACAACAGAGAAGAGGGTGGCATTGCCATGTCTGGTATTCACAGCCATGACAGTGGTGGTGCACTGCCACTCCTGGGGTGGATCCACCGCCGTGGGCACCGCCCCATTTTTCCAGAGGCTAGTGAAGTCGTCTGGTCACCGCCATAGGGAGGGCGGTGTACTGCCGCTTTTTCTAGAGAGGAGGGAAACCGAGGGGTTGGCCTGGGTGGTCACCACCACCCCTAGGGCGGTGCCACCGCCACCCCTATCTAGTGACCAATGGCTTGGAATTCGACCGTTGGGAGGGGCACCGCCGTGTCCGATGCCAGGCACCGCCATGTCCGGTGCCCTCGCAGAAAAGGGTATCTTTGGAGCAACGTCTCTATTTGCTTGGGGGCTATAAAACCAAGCACTAGCCGACCTTGGGCTAGTTGCTGAACACCCTTAAGCCTTGGTGGCTTGTGTAGGTGTGCTTGGGAGCCCTCTAACTCACATATGCTTGATAGTGATCATCCGATTGAGTGTGAGTGTGATTCTAGTGCGATTGCTTCATGAGGTTACATCTAGTGGCACTAGGTGATCGAGTTGCAAGCCAGTGGTGCTTGTTACTCTTGGAGGTTGCCATCTCCTAGACAGCTTGGTGGTGGTTTCCATCAAAGCACGCAAAGATGATTGTGCGGTGCTCTGGAGAAGTGATTGTGAGGGGGATTGTGCTCACCCCGCGGGAGGTACGAAGAGCAACTCTAGTAGAGCGAGATGCGAAGGGCGACAAGTGGTCTGGCTGGGTCAAGTGCTAGAGCTTGTGCTAAACACTCCATGTGGGAGAGTGTGACTTGTAGGTCACCACCAGCAAGAGGACCGGTGGCAACCTTAGAGTTTGTTTCAATGGGGACTAGCGTGTTGGCAAGCACGTGAACATCGGGATAAAATCCCCGTGTCATCCTTGTCTTTTTGTTGGTTTGCAATTCCCTTACACAAGCTTGTAATTACTTTCATATTTATTGTGCTTGTGTAGTTGCTCTTGTAATTAGTTAGCTTGTGTAGCTTGCTAGTTACTTTCTTGCTTGTGTTGCATAGAAGTAGCTCCCTTGCATGACTAATTCGGTTTGAGTGACCTTGTTAGTCACATTGCTTAGTTTGTGTAGCTAAGTAATTTGTGCTCTATAATTTGGCTTGTGTAGCCTTGTTATTGAGCATTGCTAGTGAGCTTAGGTGGCTTTATACTTTTGCTTACTAGCATGTGTAGGAGCTCCTTGGTTGCTTGAGTACTAGCGACATATGTTTGTGTGACCTTGCTCCTAGAATTAGTTAGGTGAGCTTAGTTAGCCAATTAGCCTAATTAGGATCTTTATAAGGTGCTTGTGAACTTAGATAGAGGGGTGTAGTTTTGGCTAGACCATTAGTTTTAATTCCGCATTTATCTTGGTTAGCCAACTCATTTAATTTTAGAAAGGACTATTCACCTCCTCTAGTCCGCCATCTCGACCCTACAAGTGGTATCGGAGCTAGGTCTCTCATTTGTGTTCTTCACTAACCCGAGAGGATAGCAACTTATGGGCTAGATGTTAATTGTCCACACACTTTTGATGGCACACACTTTACACAATGGAAAAATTGGATGATATGCAATTTTAAGTTTATTTTCTCTCAAATATGATGGATGGTAGATGTAGGCTTTTCTCATGTGTTGGATGAAGAGAATCTAACTCAAGCACAAGATAAATACCTAGATCTCGACACCCAAGCTATTGATATCATGTATAGATCTTTGGATGATAGCATATTCAGAGAGATCATTGACATGAATGCCGCCCATGAGATTTGGAGTTATCTCAATGAGAAATATGAGACGGTCTCCGATGATGAGGATGAGCCTAAGGAGGAGGCGCTATGAGTGTATTGAGCATGACCACGATTTGGTGATTGTGGATGATTACTCCACCTCATTGTCAAGTGATGATGATGATGACTCTACCACAAGATCACTTGACAAGATTGATGGTGATGATGATGGATCATGCTCGGGCTATGAGAGTGATGTTTCTTCAAGCTCTCCAACTACATCACATTGCTTCATGTCACAAGGTGACACTAAGGTATCTAATGCAAATGCGATTGATCTTGATTCATATGAGGAGCTTCTACATAGATATGGTTACATGATCAAAGCTTTAGAAAAAAGAGATGGCTAAAACCAAGAAATTGAAAAATAAAAACTCTTTTCTAAAGAACACAAGTGGACAACAAAAGCATCTACTTTATGTTACTACTTGTTCACATGAGGAGCTAAAATTGGCTCATGAGGAACTTAGTGTTACTCATGATAACTTGGTATAAGACCATGCTTTTTTCACTAATAAGCTTTCCAATGAAAAAATTAAAACTAGTGAGAGCTCATCACATGGGTCAATTGATCAATCACATAATGTTGCTAACCCTTATGATGTAGGCAAGAAGCATGTATCCACCTTTTATGATGATTTATTAGCTATGCCATATTCTTCACATATAGATGTTTATCTACTTCTTTGTCTTGTGAGACTAACATTTTGAGGAGAACATTGAGCTCAAAAGTGAAGTGAAAAATTTGAGCAACAAGTTAGAGAGATGCTACAACTCTCAAGTCACTTTTAAGCATATGATAAACAATCAAAGAAGATATGGTGATAAGTGTGGCGTTGGCTTCAACAAGAGCATGATGAAGGGGAGAGAAAAAGAGAAAGAAAGATGAAGAAGCAAGAAAAAGAGAAGCTATCTCATTTCATGTGCTTTAAATGCCATGAAGTGGGACATCTTGCAAATGGTTGCCCCAATGAAGAAAAGCTCAAGTTGAAAGAAGAAGAAGAGAGGCTAAGTCATGTCAAATACTTCAAGTGCCGCACATGGGGTCATCTCACCTCTATGTGCCCAACCAAGCAATTGGTGAAGCAACAAGTGAAGCCTCAACCAAAGCCACAAGTTGAGCAAGAAGAGAAGCTCCAAGCTCAAATCAAGATCAACCATGAAGATAGTGGTGATTTGATGATGAAGAAGAAGAAAATAAGAAGGGGTGGAAAAGCAAGAGAAAGAGCAATGCGTTCAAGGATGAATCAAGACGCAAAGAAAGTGAGCAAGAACAAAAAAGAGAAGATGAAGGAAATTGCTCACATCAAGTGCCATAGTTGTGATGAATTGGGCCACCTAGCTTCGGGTTGTCCAAACAAGCTTGAGAAGAAGGCTCAAGCAAACAAGAAGAAGCAAGGCAATGAGAAGCACCATATGAGCAAGGAAGAGAAGGCTTAATTAAAGAGAAAGTGCTACTCATGCCGGGAAAGGGGACACATGGCTAATTCATGTCCCCTAGGTAATACTGCTAAGCCCATTTCAATCAATGATGATTCTTTGCTTAGGAAGGATGGTAATGGTACCTCTATGATTGCTATTGCAAAACATCCCGCTATCCATACTAAGGCTATGCCTAAGTATGTTGCTCCTAACTTGAGAGGACCCAAACTAGTTTGGGTACCATCAAAAGGCGGATGAATGTGTGTAGGTACCATAGGCATTGGAGGCTTGATTCAATAGAATTCTTATTGTTCATCATATGTTGAGTCAGGTATTGAACCCATGCTAATTCATATCCCAATGCCAAGTCAAATGTGAGTGAAGTCAAATGTGCTATCACATACAAGTGCTATATATCAAGTTGTGGGTGACTTATTGGCTATAATTGGTGGCTTGCAAATAATTGAGTGAAAGCTTGCTATTGAATGATCATGAGCTAACCAAGTTATATCTCTAGTTGATCTCATTTATTTGGGTGCATATGAGTTGATTGAATTGGATATATATGCATTTATTGCTTGCTATGAGATGTTTGAATGGATTAATTGATTAGTAATCAAATTTGGATTGATTTGAGTTAGATAAGTTCATGAGATAACTTTTAGTAAGTGGATTGAATGGATATATGTCTTGTGAAAGTATTTAAATAAGTTAGTTTCAAGTTTGATTCACATTTGATGAAGTATAGCTCAAGTGATTGAAATCTGTCCTAAATTGAAAAACTGAGCTAGCTGAGATCAAGTCTAAGTTTGAGTGATGAAATCTTTTTGGATTGGCTTGAAATTTGGTATGCATGCTCTAGACTTAATTTATTAAGTGCTGTATGAATTTCATGAGAATTGGATAAGAGAGGCTTTGGTTTTGGAGTGAATCTTGTCAGCTATAATGCAGCAGTTTTCAGCATATAGCAGTGGTGGAAGAATTGAAATATGGTAGCAATATAGAAGTCAAATGAATCCCAAATTTTTACATATGCTAGATGACTTAGTGAATCACATCTCCACCAAATTTCGTGGTATTTGGATCTGTACATCGGGAGTTATTGAAGGGTACAGAATCTGCCAGAAAAGTGACAATTATTGAATTGATTAAGAGTCACTTTGATTGAAAGGTCCTCAAGTTAGAAACATGTTTATAAGTAATTGAGGAACCTAAGTTTTGTTTTAGGATGATCTATAAGAATGACAAGTGATGAGTACAAAGCCATTTGATTGTGGAGTATATTTGGCACACATTTGGCACTCAAATTAGAGATCAAGATCAAACTCAAGATAAAGATGAGGTTTAAGTTCTAGTGATAATTGAAGATCATTTGGTAGAAAGAAAAGGACTTAAACAAGTAGAAAGAAAAGGACTTAAAGAAGGATTCATGGTTACTCATCAAATTAAGTCTATCACTTGAATCAATCAATCAAGTCATTTCAAGTGAGTGTCAAGAATAGTTCTTTTGAGAGAGATCGCTTCTCCCTATGTGTAGGGGCTTGCCGCCTTTTGTAGGTAAACCAAGGTGGTACTTGGAAGGCTAACATGGAAGTGGTGATCTAAAGGACATTTGAGATGCTTAGTTGAAGCAATCAATATGATTGATCTAGAGAGCAAGCAACACCCAAAGGAAAGCTAGTCATGGTAATTCAAGTGGTATTCCAATTAGTGCTCTCAAGAAAGCATTGATCAAAAGAAGCAAGCCAACCACAACAAGATAGTGTTCTTGATCATAAGTGGTTCTCAATTCATATGGGTGAAGAATGGATTTCAAATATTGATATTGGTCTTCACCAAGCTTATAATTGGACTTCACATTGGAGAAATAAATTAGAATCTATGTGACTATCATCTACTCCAACATAGCAAAGGTATCATTGTGATGTGCATGATCATTTTCATCCCTAACTAGTATGTGGTTAGTGCATATAGTACATGTGTCGGTGTTTTGTACAAGCACCGGCAAGTAAATTTATAGTAATGCACGTTAGGCTCGGATGGTGCGCTAAAGGACACAAGATTTATACTGGTTTGGGCTGAATATCCCTACATCTAGTTTGTTGCTGCTCGTGTTATTAGCATCGTGAATGGTTCGTAGTAGGGGATACAAACGATCGAGAGAGGGACAGGTCCCAAGTCTCTGATGGAAGGGTCGAAAGGAAGCTGAGAGCTTGGTAGTAGCTTGACTATGTGTCTGTGTTGCGTTGTTTTTGGTCCGTCCCTCTAATGGGGAGCCCTGCCCTCCCTTTTATAGACCAAGGGGGGAGCAGGGATTACAGATGGGAGAAAGAGGAAAACACCAAGGGTATAGAAGGTCCTTCAAAGGATTCGGGTCCTCCTTTTTCCCAGCGCCTGCCCTGTATAACATGGCAGACAGTGTCAGAAGTGTTGTGCTCGCTCATCGTCGTAGGCCATACCTTGGCCTCTTGTAGCAAGTGGGTGCGTCCCATCCCGCCCCTACGGGCGGCGTGTCGGACAGGGTTGCTGAACCCTGACCCCGTAGGGAGCGGATGTCGCGGTGATTGCTTGTTCTGCCATTGTAGAGGACAGGAGTCTCTCCTTGGAGCGTATTGGTTGTCGTATGTCCATGTCGGGTTCTTTGCCTGGTGGGTTGAAGGCGGCGCCTACAACACTGTAGGGCAAAGAGTACGCGCCTACAACACTATTCAGGCTCTGTTACACCTAGAAGGGTCTAAGAACCTGTCCTGTCATGTCCTGATGGTACTTTCCTGCAGGGGCACAGGACATGGTCTTTTGGTGCCATGGTTGACCCGGACGTCTTATCTTACCCTGTGCCTATCATCATGAGGGAGCAGGGTGTGGTTTGTCAGGCGAAGCGGAGCCAATCCTTGGACATCGGGCGGGATGAGGTCCATCAGGCGAGACGGAACCTAGCCTTTGGGGGTCGAACAAGACGGAGCCTAGCCCTCGGGGGTCGGGTGAAGTGGAGTCTAGCCCTCAGCCCTTGGGGGAGGCGGAGCCATCCCCCAGCCGTCGGGGGAGGCGGAGCCAGCCGATGGGCCTCGGGCGAGGCGGAGTCTAGTCCTCGGGGGTCGGGTGAGGCAGAGTCTAGCCCTAGGGGGTCGGGCAAGGTGGAGTCTAGCCCTCAGCCCTCGGGCGAGGCGGAGCCGGCCGACGGGAGGCGAGCTGGCCAAGGGCCTTGGGCGAGTCGGAGTCAGCCTCGGCCCTCGAGGCGGAGCTGCCCCCCCCACCCGTCGGGAAGGCGGAGCCGGCCGACGGGCCTCTGGCTAATGGGCATCGGGTGAGGCGGAACCAAAACTCCCATCGTTCGGGCAAGAAGCGCAGCGGTGCTCTTGTCCGTTCGGGAGTTTTTAACGTTCGATAGTTATTTAGTTCCATCTCCTTGGGTACCCCGGTATTAGGTTCCCGACAGTAGCCCCCAAGCCCCCGGGTGGTTTGGGCAGAATCGCCCGGGGGGGTGTTTCGATTTCGTCGGAGTTAGTTCACCAGAGGGTGCGTGTGAGTGCATCCGATGGGTGTAGCCCCCGAGCCTCCAGGTGATTCGGATATAACTGCCTGGGGGGTTGTATCGGACCCTTCGCGGGTAAGGCTAAAGGACTTGGTTTTTTCATCAACTGGATATTTTTTCGAGGGGGTCGTGGTATCCCGTTCGCGGGATCTCAATCAGGGCTGACCTAACTGGGGCTTAACCATGGATCGAGACCCCTAGTAATGCTTGTGCCATTGATTTTGGATCGTTCGTGGACCCACCCTCAGCTGGGCTGGCCGCCGAAGTCTTCTAGGCCCTAGGTGGGCCAAATAGAAAAAATCTTTGTGACCTGCCTTCCCCAGGTGGGAAGAGAGTTCGGATTCGCCTGGGGAAGGCGAACCGTCCACCGTGATTTTTGATGGGAAAGGATAGGGACTGTGGGCGCATGTCCAGCGACATGATGTGGCGGTGCGCGTGGTAGGCCCGGAGATCGAGGCGGACGGTTGCCCTTCTCACGCCCGTCGCCCCTATAAAACCATGGGGTTTGCCCCCAAGGTTCCATATTTTGCCCCCTTGCCTTTGCGTCTGAGACATCCGCCGCCAATCGCCCCAGCCTCCTGCACTCGCACCGCCACCGTCGACCGGCTTGCGTCCATGTTGCAGCCGCCGTCAAGCTTGCGCCTACCCTATAGCCGCCATCGAGCTTGCGCCCACCTTCTCCCCAATCACTTTAATGGAGTTGTGGGGCAGATCTAGCATCACCTCTCGGCGTTTGGAGGGCCTCGTCCACCGTGGCCTTCTTCGTCCATTGTCCACCGTCCAGGAGTGGCTGATACCTGGTGACGAGGGTGAGCCGGCGCCGCCCGAAGGGTATATCATATCTTTCACCATCTTTCATGAGCGGGGATTTGTAGTACCCGCGCATAGATTCCTTCGGGGGCTGCTGGATTACTATGAGGTGGAGCTGCAGCATCTTACTCCCAACGGGGTTCAACATATGGCGGCGTTTGTTGCCCTATGTGAGGGCTTCCTGGGGATCGATCCCCATTTTGATTTGTGGTGGTATTTCTTTACCGTCAGTTTGTCAAAGAGGAAGATTGGGGGGAAGGATGTGAGCGTGCTGATGGGATGCGCTAGTGTTCATCTGCGCCATACCCGGTCGAGGGGTTACCTGTTCATGCGTCTGGCGATGTCTAACAAGGGATGGCACTTGCAGTGGTTTTATGTCAGGGACTATGTGAGTGCCACCCTACCGAGGTACACCGGGTGCCTTATCGAAGAGGCTCCGGGGTCGTGGGCCTAGGGCGTCCAGTCCAAAGACAAGAAGCACCTTTCCGACCTTCTTTTCGCCCTCCAAGCTCTGAAGGAACGGGGCATAAAGGGGACGGGAATTATCGGTGCCTATCATGCGAGGAGGGTGGCACCGCTGATGATGCACATGCTTCCCCTGCACCGGATGATGCTCAAGATATCGTTCGAGGGGACGGTGCTTGTTGACAAGGCGCTTCCCTTCTCGGAAGTGGCACAACGCATAAAGGAGGCGATGGAGCCGACGAAGGATTCCAAAGGCGGCATCCTCGACATTGTGTATCCGGTGCCCGGACATCCCCCAATGTGGCCGAACCTGGGTTCTTTGAATTCGTAAGCCTTCTTCTTCCGTGCTCTTTCTTTTTCCTGAATCTTCATCTTTTTTTATACTTGCTTTTGCGATGTTGGGACTAGCCGGGGGGGCTAGTCTTCAAAGACAGTCCGGTTCCGTCGCCAAAGGACAAGGCCGTGGTGGCGGCGAATCGCCTCGCGGCTAAGCGGGACAAGAAGGCAAGGGAGCCGATGAAGAAGGAGAGACGACTGAAGCAGGAAGCACAGGATCAGGGAGAGGACGTGAGCAGTGATGATGACGACGATGACGATGATGATGACGACGAGGTAGTCGTCGACGTGGATTGGGGCATCCTGGAGGATGAGGACACGCTAACAAGTGCCCGCCCGTCCGTGCAGGGACCCTTCGTGTTCCACACGGAGGGAAGTGAGTCGGTGAGATCGGTGGAGGCCGAAGAGTCCGCCGCTTCGCACGGCGTGCCGGCCGAGGATCGGTGGATGGGGGAAAGTGGGTCTGCCGCCACCAACCCCGAGGTGATGGTCGAGAGGGGCGGTGCTGGTGCCGCGCCCCATGAGATGATGGAGGGGAGCGACTCTGGTGCCGTGCCCCACAAGGTGATGGAGATGAGCCCCCGTGCCTCGGAGCAGGGGGTAGGCTCGAAACGGTCCCGCCCAGACGAGTCGGGGCAGGGATCTGGGGATCCGTCCCCAAAACACTTCCGCCGGCCGAGGGCATCAACGTAAGCTGCTGATTCCCCTGTTTTCATCCTTTTTCCATTTCTATTTTGACCTAATGGCTATTACCTTTATGTAGGTTCTTGCGGACGGGTCACCCCCTGGGGCTGGCACCCAAAAAGAGCCTCGCCATTCAGGCAGGACGGATGGCGCTGCCTGGCGTCGCCCCTATTTTGGGCAGGAGCGGTGCCGATGTTGAGGCTACGTTGGCCGATCTGACGGCGCCTGTGGTGGCGCCCGCGCCCTCGGTGGTTGCCAAGCAGAACCAGGCTCAGCCGGACGCCACCATGGTGATGCTTGAAGCGGCCCAGGTGGAGGAGGGTCCGGTTGGAGGGTCCTCGAGCATGGCGGTGGTGCCACATAGGGTCAGGAGGGATCCACCCCTGGCCCCTTTGTCGGGAGGAAGCCGTTCCCCCATGCGGGGGGAGCCGCCACTCTAATGGATGGCCGCCCAGGATCCGACGTCGGCTCTTTTCTTGCTCGATGATCATGCCGAGAGCATGGAGCGGGAGGGTCTTGATGTCGGGATTTCGACCATGCTGGATGCCCTGGAGCAGGCCAGAGGATTCCTACATGAAATCGTTGTTCCTACTGCCTAGGTACTCGCTTGGTTTTCTTCTTTCTTCGCATGTTTTTGTGTTTTCGTATTTCTGATACCAGTCTTCTTCCTCTTCAGACTCTTGTTGCTCGTAGCCAGAATAAATCCCGATTCCTCCGCGAGCAGAAGGTGGAGTGGGATCACCTTTCTGAGGAGGCCCGGCTGCGAGCAGATATGGCCGCACAGCTTGCTGCCGCCTAGGAATGGGAGGCCCAGGCATGTGAGGACGTGGAGGAGGCCCATGGGATGTTTGAGGATTTGTCGGCGAGGTCAAAGCTGGATGAGGAGGAGATCGCCAGGCTCCGAAAGGAGCGAGACAAGCTGCTGCAGAGGAATGCCGCGGCTAATGAGAAGGTCAGCGAGGTCCTGAAGGAGCTAGAGATGGAGCGGGACCTCAGACGGAAGGCCGAGAGTAGGACCATGGCCCTTTAGCAGAGGGTGGACAAGGACGTCGAGGTGGTCCATTCCCTCCGGGTGGATCTCGGTGACGCGGTGAGCCAAAGGTTGAGCACCGAAAATGTCTCTGTCAAGCTGGAAAAGGAGCTTGGCCATGTACGAAGGACCCTTCAGACTGAGAGCGATGAGCACGATCGTCTACAAGCTATGGTCGGGGTGGTCCTTGATGCCCTGAAGGTGGTGGAGCCGGTGGAGACCAGCCCGCTTGTGGCTCGTGCCGCAGGTATCACGGCTCGGGTGGGCCAGCTTGAGGAGAGTGCTTTTCACGCTGGGATCACCCAGGCCTTCACCATCGCCCATGCTCATTACGAGAAGGAGATCAACCTGAAGGTGATGAGCGAAGGTTTCCCGCCTACCTATGAGGATGATGAGCTGGAGGCGATTGAGAAGGTGGTGGCTCCCCTTGCGAAAAACCTGGCGGATAATCTGAAAGAAATGGTTCTCCCTTCACGGGAGTAGTTAGTCGAATAATTTTGAGGACAACTTATATGTAATATGTGAACAAGTGTCGGTACTTTTCGTGTCTGGACGCAGTTTCGTGATTTTGCTTAGTAATTTCATTTTGTTTGATTTTTTGTGATCTTACCAATCTGATCCCCTGAATCTTGCCGTTGGTCTTGATGCAAGGAGATTGTTTCGAAAAAAGGAAGGGAGGTAGCCGTACCTTAACCAGCCCCCGAGTAAGGTCCGACCCTTTGCATTTGCTGGGGTCAGGTGTTACTGGAGACCAGAATGTTTGGATGGAATCCCATTCCGTGGTTTTTGTGACAGGGTCGGCGAAGTCCTTGGATGTCATTGCAATATTCCCCGCCCTATCTTCCAATAGAATTCCCCAAATGGGGACTCTATGGGCTTGGCAAGGTAGGGCCTTCGAACCTGTGTCCCTGTATTGAGCGGCTCGAGCCCCCGGGCCTTGTCAGGGTCTGATAGGGGTCGACCGTAATTTGCGTGTTACCCCGTCCTCGATTTTTGCAATCAGAGGGGCTGAGTAAATGATACTTGCCTCGATGGCTCGAGTATCGCGCTCAATGAGCTCGCTAATGGGTACGTTCGTGTGGAATCTGGGTCCATCATTTGCTGATGGGGTCGGAAGAGCCCTCTGGTGGCACTCCACAACTTCTTAACCCGCCTCCCAGCAGATGCCCGAGCCGTTCGATAGGCTCAGGCGGCCCGATGGCCTCTCCTCGATGGAGATTCTGTGGGTTTGGCTCGGGGTTAGAATCAAATGAGAAAAGGTTGAGATGTCCCTGTTCATTTCTGAGCGGGGTCGGGCAAGGCCGCTGGGGCTCGTTTCAGTTATTTCTCCCTAGCTCTGTTCGGTACGAGGTGGCCTTGAGCCCTTCGCGGGCCAGCCTTCAAACCTTGGCCTGCTATCACCTATATCGAATGAGGTGACGGCCATTTCGTGACGCGACACGAAGCGTTGGGGTGCAATGTTTTGCATACGTAATGTTTGAATGCATAATTTAATCGAAATAAAGGCGGGGTCGGTAACGTTACCTTGGTAGCATGAGTGGCGGAAAAGGTCCTACCAAATGGGTTCAGGCCCTGATGTTTGTGATGAGGTTTGGAGTAACCTGCATAAGAATCGCTATTCTTTGTTTTTTCATATCTTGGTGGCGGTTCGAGCCGTCGGATCGACTTGGGCCACCTGACAGCTTCTCCTTTGTGGGAGATTCTATAGGTGGGCCCCTCCGAACCCTTCTTGAGAAGGCAGATGTCGAAGCCGGAGACGCGGGGGGCATTGACTATGATTTTTCTGGTGAACAGAAAACACCGTAGCTATCGAGGCGTAGGGTCTGCTAGTTCGTCTAGTTTTATTCAAAGTTTTATGCCTGTATTTCGCGCCCCTGGTTTCAAGCGTATGGAGGGGTCGGGTGAGGAGGATGTCTAGACTAGTAGACATCCTCGGCAGCCCCTGAGTGACGTTCGTGTCCCTGCCGTTTGACGGGGTTGGAAGCTCGGTAATGAATTTTAACGCGTAAAGTAAGAAGTCAGGGATGCTTATCTTTCTTTGGACATTCATTCGTCGTTTGCTCCCCTTCATAGAGGTCCTATCATCGGATTGTTCCGTGGTCCTGCATGGGGAGGCGAAGGGTCGTCTGCCCATGTGGGCGCCTTAATTGTCGCGTTCGGAGCGGGTCAGTGGCGGGCCATACCCAGGCAGTATCCGTTTGATCGGGGGACACCTCGTCGACCGGGGCGCGTCCCGTCAGCTCCGGCGCGTCCCCTCAGGGGTCTATCAGCATTGATTTTGCATTTAAGTAGGAGAAGGGAGAGAGTTTTTTGTTCCAACCTTTCACCTTTCCTTAGCTGCAGCTCCTCCTCTTTAAATAGGGAGGGGGAGGGAAGTTCTCACCCCATCTCTTATTCTGCCTCTGAGCCCGCTATCTCTCCTTCTTCCTTTCCGCCGGATACGTCCATGCGTTGTGGCGGTTCCTGAGTGAGGAAGGGTAATGCCAGAGAGAGAGAAACTCACTGATCCGCTCGTGAATCTAGAGTGTGATGTTGAGCTGGAGGTCATCCGATGTAGATGAGGTGGCGCGGGCCGTCTTTGCCGGGAAGAGCTCACTGCCGCCGAAAGAGGAGGAGTACTGGAGGGTGCCGGACATCGTCAGCCTTGCCATCGTTCGTTGCAGCCTCCCCATGGCGGGAGGCGCCTCCCATTCAGGCGCCGTTGTTGGGGTTGCGGTTGTTGATGATGGCGTAGTCCTCGGATGCCCCGGTGGAGGGGCACCACAGTTGCCGGCATGGAGCTTGATGTTGCAGGTGACGGTGCCTTCGAGGGCCCCATGAAGCGGCGGGACGTCGCCGATGGAGAGCGTGCGGCGGGCCGCGATGAGATTTAACCGGCCCGTGCACATGCCTCAGGCGTTCTTGATGGAGAGCGTGGCGCGGCGGCCGCAGTAGACGAACTAGCCCGTGCACATGCCCCGGGTGTTGCTGATGGAGAGCGTGGCGGCAGCCGTAGTAGTACTTGTAGTAAAGCTAGGCAGAGACTGTAATTGACTAATTTTGTGGGGAAGCCCCTGAGTAAACAGTCCTCTGAATTTATAAGTATGTTAGTCCTTTTTGTGATGAAATCACTTTGTAAGTGGTGAATTTGTGCAAAAGATAAAAAAATTTCATCTTTTGTTACGGCAGATGGCCCTTTAGCTTCCTCTTTTTGTAAAAAAGGTTTTTGTGCCCTCCGACCCTTCCCATGGTTTAAGCCGTAAGAAACTAGGAGTGCGGGTGAAATAATTCTGATCGCGCTGGTGAGCAAAGAGGTTGCAGCCGCTGGGGCATGGGTCTCCCGCAGTCCTACCAGTTATAGTCAGAATTTATTCCCGAAATCTTAGTCCTTATGACTTTTTTACGAGAAGAACGGAAAACTTAGAGAACGTTTGTAAATATAACACAGGAAGTTTTTGCAAGCGTACTACTTGTATTACTTATGTCAGCCCCCGAGTGAGGTCTGACCCCTCGTGCTTTGCAGGGGTCGGAAGTCACTAAGGATCAAGGTTTTGTAATGACAAAAACTGATAACGAAGAGTATACGCTTATTTAAGGGTAAAAACGACGTAGCTGCTCAATGTTCCAGGCATTGTTGAAGACCTCGCCGTTGATGGTTTTCAACCTGTAGGCGCCCGGGCGAAGTACTTCTACGACGACGTAGGGCCCCTCCTGTATGCGGTGAGAGTTTGTGGTGGTCCTTGTTGCTCGCACACAAGGCGGAGGATGAGGTCCCCGACGTTGAAGGATCGACCCCATGCCCATCGGGGTTGTGGTACCATCGCAATGCCTCGCCGGGTACTTAGTCGAACGGAGGAGGGCGATGTCGTCGGGCTTCATCTAGCTGGTCCATGGCGCCTTGGTGGGATGCCTCGCCCCCTGCTCGTCAGTATGCTCGATTCTTGGTGCTCCATAGTCAAGGTCCATTGGGAGAACGGCCTCGGAACCATAGACCATGAAGAAGGGTGTGTAGCCAAAGGGCTCGGCTAGGGTTGTCCTCGGCTCCGTGAGTACGACCGGAAGCTCAGTGAGCTAGCGCGCGCTGAATTTGTTCAACCGGTTGAAAATTCTCGGCTTAAGCCCTTGCAGGAGCATGCCGTTTGCGCGCTCGACCTGCCCATTTGTCCGGGGGTGTGCGACGGCCGCCCAATCGATCCGGATGTGTTGTTCATCGTAGAATCGAATGAATTTCCTGCTGGTGAACTGCGTGCCGTTGTCTGTGATGATGGGGTTCGGTACTCCAAAGCGATGGATGATGTCGAGGAAGAATAGCACAGCTTGCTCGGATTTGATCGTGGATATTGGTCGAGCTTCAATCCATTTTGTAAACTTGTCTATGGTGACAAGCAGGTGGGTGAAGCCCCCAGGCGCCTTTTTGAGTGGCCCAACCAGGTCGAGCCCCCAGACCACGAAGGGCCACATGATGGGGATCATCTGGAGTGCCTGGGCCGGGAGGTGAGTTTGCCGAGCGTAGTACTGACACCCTTCACAGGTGCGTATAATTTGCTCGGCATCGGCTACTGCGGTGGGCTAGTAGAAGCCTTGTCGGAATGCATTCCCATCCAAGGTTCTTGGTGCGGCATGATGACCGCAGATTCCACCATGGATGTCGCCCAGTAGGAGTTTTCCCTATTCGCCAGGGATACAGAGTTGCAGAATCCCGATGTGACTCCGTTTGTAGAGTTCGCCTTCTACAAGAATGAAGGACTTGGCGCGTCGTGCGAGCCGTCGGGCTTCCGTTTTGTCTTCTAGTAGTATGTCGTGGAGGAGGTAGTCGAGGTAAAGCGTTCTCCAGTCGTCGGGAGGGTCGAACTGTGCCGCTGGGTCCTCTTCAAGCGCCATGACCTCGGGGTCGGGCGGAGCAGTTGGCGGATCGGCCCCTAGGGTCGGACTAGATGGGCCATCGCCGGCTTGTTTTGACCCCATGTAGCGTACCGAGGGTTTGCATTGATCGCTGGCAAAGACGCCTGCCGGGACTGGCTCTCGGCCGGATGCTGCTTTCGCTAGCATGTTGGTTGCTTCATTGAGGCACCTTGGGATGTGATTGAGCTCAAGGTCATCGAATTTGTCCTCCAGCCATCGGACTTCTTGGCAGTATGCCTCCATCTTGGTGTCATGGCAACTTGACTCCTTCATGACCTGGTTGACAACCAGCTAGGAGTCGCCTCTGACGTTGAGACATTGGATGCCCAGCTCGATAGCGATTCATAGGCCATTGATGAGCGCTTCGTACTCTGCGATATTGTTTGATGAGGGGAAATGGAGCCGAACCATGTACCTCATGCGGACCCCGAGGGGAGATACGAAGACTAGTCCCATGCCGGCGCCCTTCTTCATCAGCGATCCGTCGAAATACATCATCCAGTACTCTTGATTGGTGATTGTTGGTGGCATCTAGACCTCGGTCCACTCTGCGATGAAGTCAGCCAGCACCTAGGATTTGATCACTATTCAGGGGGCATAAGTAATGCCTTGATCCATTAGCTTGAGCGCCCACTTTGCGGTTCTTCTTGTAGCATCCTGGCTATGGACAATCTCGCCGAGGGGGAAAGACGTCACGACTGTCACAGGGTGTGACTCGAAGTAATGGCGTAGCTTTCTCTTGGTGACGAGGACGGCGTAGAGGAGTTTCTAGATTTGAGGGTAATGGGTTTTGGAGTTGGATAGCACCTCACTGATGAAGTACATAGGCCGCTATACCCTAAAGGCGTGCCCCTCTTCCTCTCGCTCTACTACTAAGGTGGAGCTGACCACTTGCGTGGTGGCCGATATATACAGCAGGAGGGATTCTCCGTTGCTCGGAGGGACTAGGACCGGCGGTTTAGTTAGGAAATTTTTAACCATGTCAAACGCCTCCTGAGCCTCGGCTGTCCACTCAAAGTGGTCGGATTTCTTAAGGAGTCGATAAAGGGGAAGTCCTCGTTCGCCGAGGCACGAAATGAATTGGCTAAGGGCAAGGGCATCCAATGATTCGCTGAACCCCCTTTATGTTTTGGATTGGGCCCATTTTTGTGATGGTTGAGATTTTCTCTAGGTTGGCTTCGATGCCATGTTCGGAGACAATGAAGCTGAGCAGCATGCCCCTCGGGACCCCGAAAATGCACTTTTTGGGATTGAGTTTGATGCCGTTTGCCCGGAGTTTCGTAAAGGTTTGCTCAAGGTCGGCGACAACGTGTTCGGCCCGCTTGGATTTAACTACGATGTCATCGACGTAGGCCTCAACGGTCCGCCCAATGAGGTCCCCGAAGCAGTTGAGCATACAACACTGGTAAGTTGCCCCAGCGTTCTTCAGACCGAATGACATTGAAACGTAGCAGAATGATCCAAAGGGGGTGATAAAAGACGTCGCGAGCTGGTCGGACTCTTTCATCGCGATCCGGTGGTAGCCGGGGTATGCGTCAAGGAAGCAGAGGGTTTCGCACCCTGAGGTGGAATCAACTATTTGGTCAATGAGTGGTAAAGGAAATGGGTCCTTTGGGCATGCCTTGTTGAGGCCCGTGTAGTCGATACACATCCTCCATTTCCCGTTCTTCTTTCGTACAAGAATAGGATTTGCTAGCCACTCTGGGTGGGATACTTCCCTGATGAACCCAGCGGCCAACAATTTTGCTATCTCTTCGCCGATGGCCCTGCGTTTTTCTTCATCGAAGCGGCGCAGGTGCTGTTGTACTGGCTTGGAGTCTGAGTGGATTTTTAAAGCATGCTCGGCGACCTCCCTCGGGATGCCTGGAATATTCGAGGGTTTCCACGCAAAGATGTCTTTGTTATCGCGGAGGAAGTCGACGAGCGCGCTTTCCTATTCGGAAGAGAGCGAAGTACCAATACATACCCTCTTAGCCTCGGAGCTGCCGGGGTCCACGTGGACCTCCTTGGAGCCCTCTGCTGGTTTGAACGACCCGGTTGTTGTTTTGGCGTCGGGCGTTTTTTCGGCAACCTTCTCCTTGAGGGTGGCGAGTTCTTTGGTGGCGACGACTGCAGAGGTGTGATCGCAGCATTCAACTTCGCACTCGTAAGTGCGCTGGAAGAAGGTGTCGATGGTGATGACCCCGTGAGGGCCCGGCATCTTCAGCTTAAGGTATGTATAGTTGGGGATGGCCATGAACTTTGCGTAACACGGTCGTCCCAGGATGGCGTGAAAAGTCGGAGGGAACCCTACTATGTCGAAGGTGAGGGTCTCAGTCCTGTAATTGGACCGATCCCCAAAAGTGATAGGCGGATCGATCTGCCCCAGTGGCATGGCCTGCCTACCAGGTACGACGCCATGGAAAGGTGCTCGGATGGGACAAAGGTTCGTTCGATCGACGCCCATCTCGTCGAGCGTTTTGGCGTACATGATGTTGAGGCCGCTGCCTCCGTCCATCAGTACCTTTGTGAGACATTTTGGACTGACGATCGGGTCGACGACAAGCGGGTACCTTCCTAGGTGTGGGACGGCGCCTTGGTGGTTGGCTCGGTCGAAGGTTATGGCGGATTCTGACCATCAAAGGAAGGTAGGCGTGGCCGATTCAGCCGTATAGACCTCGCGGCGTGTGACCTTTTGGCGGCGTTTGGAGTCGTAGGCCACTAATCCTCCGAAGATCATGAGGGCACCGTTTGGAGTCGGGAAGGTGTCGTCCTTCTCCTCGATGTTGTCTGTCCTGGGGGCAGGTTCCTTCCCCTGCTCTCCTTTGTTGAGGCCCCCGGTCAAGTATTTTCACATGAGGCCACATTCCTTGTATAGATGTTTGGCCGGGAAAGCGTGGTTTGGGCATGGCCCCTCGAGCATTTTTTCAAAGTGGTTTGAGTGCCTTCCATGGGCTTTCGTCCACCTTTACGGTTGGCGGCGGCCACGAGTGAGTTGTCGCGCCATTGCTTCTTGTTCTTTCTCTTGGCGGGACGGTCGGAGGTGCCTTCGTCGGTGGCCTCATCCCACCTTGCCTTGCCATCGGTGTGGTCAAAGACGGCTCCGACCGCCTCCTCTCCTGAGGCGTGGCTGGTGGTGATGTCCTGGAGTTCCTTGGTGGTCCGCGGGCCCCTGTGTCCCAGCTTGTGGACGAGGGATTCGCAGGTTGTCCCGAATTGGAAGGCTCCTATCACGTCAGCGTCGGCGATGTTAGGGATCTCGTTGGACTGCTGGGAGAAGCGTTGAATGTACCCACGGAGGGTTTCATCGGCCTTCTAGCGGCAGTTCTTGAGGTCCCATGGGTTTCCAAGGCATTTATACGTGCCCTGGAAGTTACCCACAAAGATCTCCATGAGATCCGCCCAACTCTGAATGGCGTTGGACGGTAGGTGCTCCAACCACGCTTGTGCCGAATCGGCCAAGAATAGCGGGAGATTGCGAATAATGAAATTGTCATCACTCGCACCACCGGCTTGGCAGGCAAGCCGATAGTCTTCGAGCCAAAGCCCGGGGTTCGATTCTCCAGAATATTTTAGGATATTGGTGGGCGATCGGTACCTCGGGGGGAACGCAGCGTTGAGGATGTGTCGGCCGAAGGCCCGAGGGCCTAGTAGGCTGGGACTCGGGCTCCGGTCCTCACCGCTGTCGTAGCGTCCGCTGCATCGTGGATGATAGCCACAACGGGCTTCTTCTCTTTCATCACCGTGAGTGCGCTTGCGGGCGTCGATGGTGCTGCGCATGTCACGGCTGTGGCCGAGACGTTGATGTATCGGGATAGCGGAGCGCTGCCTATTGCCTGGCGGCGTATGGTGATCGGACGCGTCCTTGGCGGGACGTACCAAGGGCGTGCGCTGGCTGGTGTCGGGTTCACGTCGTCGAGACAACGAGCTTTCCGCCTGCTGCGCCGCCGCACGCTCGAGCAATGTGCGAATTTCTCGACGGGCGCGGCGATCCTCGGACGTCACGGCCTCCGGAAGGCCGTGCAGCAAGGCTGTTGCTGCGGCGATGTTCTGGCTTGCTCGAGCGAAGTTAGGGAGAGTCCCATCATCGGTGAGGATCCTCCGATGGACATCACGGGACGAGGTGCGTGCGTGCCCACTGTCTCCGCGACGCTTGATCTCCTCCTCGATGTTTCGGTATTCCCGGACGAGCTGTTGCCCGGCGTCATCGATCTCCAGTTTTCGTGCTTTTAGCTGCTCCATCCTTACGTGAGATGGGGCCACCGTCTCCGCCTTGATCCTGGCGTCGGGGTTGGCTATTGGGGTTGTTTCTTCTCCGGAGATGCTTTGGACGTGTCCCTCGAGGGTTTGCGCCATGAAGCATTCCCGGGAAGGGTGACGACTCCTCTTGCTGGAGTCAGAGCTGGAGGATGACTCTGGTTCCTCCGCGAGGAGCCCGTAGTGTCTCTGGGTCGTGTTGGACTACCCCCATGAACTCACTGTCCGTAGGTGGCTGAACCATGCATAGTGACAGAAGGTGGCCGGCGGTCACCGCGGCATTGTGGAGACCGAATGGAAGCGCTGTCGGGGCGCTTCATACGGGGCCTTCCGGAAATAGGGTGATGCTACGCGGGGGCTCCCTAGATAACTGGGGTCCAAGGGAGTCGCCCCGCGGGCCCTCAATCCTCAGATGGCTGAGGTTGATGGAAGGGAGAGGCTGTGCGGCCGTGTGGGTCAGCACCAGTTCTCCTCCTAGTGTGACGATGAAATCTAGGTTGCCGAAACGCACATGTGCGCCCGGGGCCCAGCTGATTGCGTGGGTGGCCATCCGAGACCTAGTTTGGAATGTGCAAGCCCCCTACCTGGCGTGCCAACTGTTGGTGTTTCGTACAAGCACCGGCAAGTAAATTTATAGTAATGCACGTTAGGCTCGGATGGTGCGCTAAAGGACACAAGATTTATACTAGTTCGGGCTGAATATCCCTACATCCAGTTTGTTGCTGCTCATGTTATTAGCACCATGAATGGTTCATAGTAGGGGATACAAACGATCGAGAGAGGGATAGGTCCCAAGTCTCTGATGGAAGGCTCGAAAGGAAGCCGAGAGCTTGGTAGTAGCTTGACTATGTGTCTGTGTTGCGTTGTTTTCGGTCCATCCCTCTAATGGGGAGCCCTGCCCTCTCTTTTATAGACCAAGGGGGAGCAGGGATTACAGATGGGAGAAAGAGGAAAACACCAAGGGTATAGAAGGTCCTTCGAAGGATTCGGGTCCTCCTTTTTCCCAGCGCCTGCCCTGTATAACATGGCAGATAGTGTCAGAAGTGTTGTGCTCGCTCATCGTCGTAGGCCATGCCCTGGCCTCTTGTAGCAAGTGGGTGCGTCCCATCATGCCCCTACGGGTGGCGTGTCGGACAGGGTTGCTGAACCCTGACCCCGTAGGGAGCGGATATCGCGGTGACTGCTTGTTCTGCCATTGTAGAGGACGGGAGTCTCTCCTTGGAGCGTAGTGGTTGTCGTATGTCCATGTCGGGTTCTTCGCCTGGTGGGTTGAAGGCGGCGCCTACAACACTGTAGGGCGAAGAGTACATGCCTACAACACTATTCAGACTCTGTTATGCCTGGAAGGGTCTAAGCACCCGTCCTGTCATGTCCTGATGGTACTTTGCTGTAGGGGCGCAGGACATGGTCTTTTGGTGCCATGGTTGACCCGAACGTCTTATCTTACCTTGTGCCTATCATCATGAGGGAGCGGGGTGCGGTTTGTCAGGCGAGGCGGAGCCAATCCTTGGACATTGCGCGAGGTCCATCTGAGAGATGGAACCTAGCCTTTGGGGGGCGGAGCGAGCCCTAGCCCCTCGGGGCTCGGGCGTGAGTCTAGCCTCAGCCCTCGGGCGGGCGAGCGAGGTCGGGGAGTCGGAGCCCCCGGGCCTCGGGGAGGCGAGTCTAGCCCTCGGGGTCAGCCTCAGCCCTCGGGGTCGGGCAGGCGGAGCCGTCCCCCAGCCGTCGGGGGAGGCGAAGCCGGTCGATAGGCCTTGGGAGAGGCAGAGTCTAGCCCTCAGCCCTCGGGTGAGGTGGAGCCATCCCCCAGCCATCGGGGAAGGCGGAGCCGGCCAACGGGCCTCTGGCTGATGGGCATCGGGTGAGGCGGAACCAAAACTCCCGTTGTTCGGGCAAGAAGTGCAATGGTGCTCTTGTCCGTTCGGGAGTTTTTAATGTTCGATGGTTATTTAGTTTCATCTCCTTGGGTACCCCGGTATTAGGTTCCCGACAACATGCTTTATAGGATCATGCATCACAAATGAAAATTTTAAGATTCATAGACTACCACTATTGCTTGAATGATTAAACGATCTAGTGGTAGTATGTGAGTTTGTTCATGAGCTAGTAAACCAAGTACTTGATTTAATTTGGATTGCTAACAAGTGACAAGTACAACATTGGCAAGATAACCCTTGCAAGAGGTGTGAATAAGCTTATCATTGGTTCAAACCGGACTTGAAAACTTAGACAAATCAATTTAGTTCAAGTCAAGAATAGAATCTCATGATAGTGACAAGAGTGCATGAACAAGACAACAATGCAAATGGATATATAGTTTGTATGTTTCAAGTGGTATCTAGACTCAAACATTTTTTCAAGAAGAATTCACAAGTGGTGTCTAGATAAACTTACAAGTGATATCCTACAAGTGGTACTCATAAAGATAGAAAATGTTCAAGAAAGGGTTTTTATTAACAAAACCAACAAGTGGTTCCATGCTAGAAAATTCTTTCACGTGGTATCACATTTCTACACATGGTATCAATCATACAAGACGATGGTTCCACAAGTTTTAAGAGATCATCAAGTGAAGCAAGTTCTCTCATCTACAAGAGCTCAAGTTTATCAAGTGGATGACCCATGCTATGACATAGGGGGAAGTGCCCCACCGATTGGTATCAAGGTCAAAGATCCTACATGAGGTATCTCAAGGGCTGCAAGTGGTGTAATTCCAACACATTTGTTGGTGTCCATAAAAATGCAAGATTCAAGTGTCAACCATCTCTCCCTAGAGCAACCCTTTGTATCAAGAGATGCACACCTTTTATGGAAATTGATGACAAAGGGGGAGAGATTAGTACAAAGATATTGAGGGAAGTTGGATTTGGACATGGACATGGACAAAGAGGGAGCAAGATTGAAGCATGCATGGACATGGACAAAGAGGGAGCAGGATTGAAGCATGCAAGGGGATCAAAATTCTTGGACAAAAAGAAGCACACAAGTCAGGGGAGCAAGCTCATGAACTTTGATTGATTGCATATTGATATGTGCATATTCATGTACTTGCTTGCATTGCATAAGTTTTTAAATTTGATATGCATGTTTGTGTGTTATGCTAGATATAGAACTTGAATGATGATATGATAACTAGCATGCATATGATGGTAGCTAGACTTGTGTTTTTCAAGCAAAAACTAGAACCTTGCTTATAATGTTGATCTCACGGGGTTTTTCTAGTATGGTCTAGCTACTCATGGTGCTAAGGATGGTGTTAAAATGTGCACTCCGATTGGTATCACGCATCAAAGGTTAATTCTTTACACCTTAGCATCATTGGTAGTGATTACTCTCCCACAATTCCAATCTATGCATATGTGCGAGCTTCAAACCAAACACTATAGCACATATGTAGGGGGAGCTAATGCTACTAATTTGGGTTTATCGTACTTGTCCAAAATCATTTACACATGGTAAAATTGCTTGGGCAAGCAACTCAAATCCATTTGTGCTTAATTTCCATGTCTTTGTAGAGTTGTCATCAATTACCAAAAAGAGAGAGGTTGAAAGGTCCTTGCTTGGTTTTGGTAATTGAGTGACAACCTTAGGTGGACTAATATGTGTTTGAATGAGATACACAGGTGTTTAGTAAACCGGTACATGTATGTGAGCAATACATGCCATGGAGGTGAAATGGCTTGGATTTGTTGCAAGGCTCACACATGTGATGAAGGTGCTCATTGCATATGAGACATGACACTGAGTCGTGTGACTAAGGTGGAGAAGATTAAGACAAGACTTGGCTTGATGGACCGGTTGCAAGCGTGTGAAGGGCAAGTTGGAGGCTTTGGAGCGATGGACCGCATGGCGGTGAAGTTTGAGCATGACTTGGTGCTGATGGACGAAGGCAACGGTGAAGAGCAAGTGAAGTCAAGATCGATGAACCAATATGGTCACATGATGATATGAAGTGGATTATGTCATTTGTAAATGGTTGGTGCATGTGTTGCATCAATATTGGAGGAGATGGAATGGAATGCGCAAGACAAAGGTATATTTGTAGGGTATTTCATTTCACCGGTCATAGGTGTGTAGAGAAGTTTATGATCGGGTTTAGGATAGATGGCCATACTATCAAGAGGGACAAACTTGTTTGCATATCGATCTAGTGCCACCTAAGTGATCTAACTTTGTGTACGTGTTAGGATCGAGTGGTGTGGTGAAAGAAGTGGCTAATCCTTTGGGAAATGTTTGTGAAAAGCTAACACATGTACACAAGGTTGTGTATCACTTGGAGTGTTAGCACATTTGAAAAGAGGTGTTGGCAAAGGTGAAGAAAGGAGGTGAAACCAGACTCAGGGTGCTGCCCTGGGGGCACCGCCACCCCATATCTGATGGCACCACCACCCCTACGGCGGTGCCCACCTGGCCTTAGCCGAGAACAACAGAGAAGGGGGTGGCACCATGATGCCCTGTGTTCACCACCGTGATAGTGGCGGTGCACCGTGACTCCTAGGGCAGTGCCCATAGTGGCACCGCCCCATTTTTCCAGAGGCTGGTAAAGTCGGCTGGTCACCGCCATAGGGAGGGCGGTGCACTGCCGCTTTTTCCAAAGAGGAGGGAAACCGAGCATTTGGCCTGGGTGGTCACCACCACCCCTAGGGTAGTGCCACCATCACCCCTGTCCAGTGACCAACGGCTAGGAATTCGACCGTTGGGAGGGGCACCTCCATGTTCGGTGCCAGGCACCGCCGTGTCCGGTGCCCTCGTAGAAAAGGGTATCTTTGGAGCAACGACTCTATTTTCTAGGGGGCTATAAAACCAAGCACTAGCCGACCTTGGGCTGGTTGCTGAGCACCCTTAAGCCTTGGTGACTTGTGTAGGTGTGCTTAGGAGCCCTCTAACTCACATATGCTTGATAGTGATCATTCGATTGAGTGTGAGTGCGATTCTAGTTCGATTGCTTCGTGAGATTGCATCGAGTGGCACTAGGTAATCGAGTTGCAAGCCAATGGTGCTTGTTACTCTTGAAGGTTGCCACCTCCTAGATGGCTTGGTGGTGGTTTTCATCGAAGCATGCAAAGAAGATTATGCGGTGCTCCAGAGAAGTGATTGTGAGGGGGATTGTGCTCACCCCATGGGAGGTATGAAGAGCAAGTCTAGTAGAGCGAGATGCGAAGGGCGACAAGTGGTCTAGCCGCGTCAAGTGCTAGAGCTTGTGGTAAACACTCCACGTGGGAGAGTGTGACTTGCGGGTCACCACTAGCAAGAGGACCGGCGGCAACCTTGGAGCTTGTCTCAACGGAGACTAGCATGTTGGTAAGCATGTGAACCTCGGGATAAAATCACCGTGTCATCCTTGTCTTCCCGTTGGTTTGCAATTCCCTTACACAAGCTTATAATTACTTTCACATTCATTTTGCTTGTGTAGTTGCTCATGTAATTAGTTAGCTTGTATAGCTTGCTAGCTAATTTCTTGCTTGTGTAGCATAGAAGTAGCTCTCTTGCATGACTAATTCGGTTTGAGTGACCTTGTTAGTCACATTGCTTAGTTTGTGTAGCTAAGTAATTTGCACTCTATAATTTGGCTTGTGTAGCCTTGTTATTGAACATTGCTAGTGAGCTTAGGTGGCTTTGTGCTTTTGCTTACTAGCATGTGTAGGAGCTCCCCGGTTGCTTGAGTACTAACGGCATAGGTTTATGTGACCTTGCTCCTAGAATTGGTTAGGTGAGCTCTAGTTAGCCTGACACTTTTGTTGTCTAATTAGGATCTTTATAAGGTGCTTGTGAACTTAGATAGAGTGGTGTGGTCTTGGCTAAACCGTTAGTTTTAATTCTACATTTATCTCTATTAGCCGACACGTTTAATTTTAGAAAGGACTATTCATCCCCCTCTGGTCCGCCATCTTGACCCTACAGTGCAGCACAACATGTGTTGATTTTTGCTCCTTGCTGATGGTACAATGGGTCATGCCCATCATGTTTCATAGGGATGGTTCTTGTGATAGTTATACAAGTTCTTTTATGATAAGTTTTTACTAATTATTTTGCTATGTTACTATAGGGATAATAATTTGGTCATCATATGGAAGTTTGACCAGCTTTAAAATTAGCTGACAAAAGTTGTATTTTTGTTTTCACTGAGGTTGCATATATTAATCCTGGATAATTAGATTCTTATAATAAGTATATATTTGCTTGAGCTGTTGAGGAAGAATCAGAAACCTTTGCTTGAGTTGTCGATTCAATAGTTTGCCTATCTCCTTTTGTAGCAAGTGAAAAGGACTCTCCTTTGGTTAAAGTTGGAGTCAGTTTGTTGACACTACATAATATTTTTGTGTTTTACCGTCTGTTCCTGATCCCAAATAGGTACATACATACTGTATTTTTGGTTTCAGGCACCGTGGTCCAATAGAGTGTTCAAACTCAGATTAGGCAACACCAAGTTGGGTATGTGATGTCAATTTTTAATTCTGCCAGGGTATTGCTATGGCAGAACTTCCTAAATTATAGGGCCCACATGCACCTGTCAATGTCCAACGACCTTAGACATCTATGCATACGTTCCCAGTAACTTAAGAAGACTGTCGGGTGTCCTCAGGGAACCCCGAATCATCCATGATTTCCGAGCAAGATCACATTACAGAGTCATTACAGTATTACAACAGTTTATTCAAATAGATACACCAGAGTAAAAACAATGGAAGTCTTACAATAACATAGTTTACAAACCGTTTGTTTCAAACCATACAACTAAGTTCAATTAATATTACAAAACGTAGTAGTGGAGTGGCATTATATTATACTACAGAACACACAATTAAGCTGCTCTGCCCAAGGGCCACATATTTACTTATCGTCATCGCACTGAACAACAGTCATGCAGCACGATCCAAAATAGATCTGCTCATGAGCCTCACCTGCAACAAGGGTCAACGAACCCTGAGTACAAAAGTACTCAACAAGACTTAACCGAAATAAGAAATTAAAAGAACGTAGGAATGCAGACCCATGGGATTCAAGGTATGGCTTTAGCAATACTCAAGGTTCTTTTGCGTAAAAGCATTTAAAAAAATTCTTTAAATCAATGTTTAACACTTCATAAAGATCATATACAAAGTTGACACGATTCGCATTGAGATCATGAAACCTCATAACCAAGACCTTCATAGACCATCCTCAAGTTCCAGTTATTAATTATTACGATGATGAACAGTGAGTTGAGTCTCCATAACCGAGGAGCAATGACGATTCGAACCGATTATAACCCAGCTGGGAATTCCAGACCACATGACATATGCAGGTCCCCGACCTACATATACCAACCTACCCTCAGGTCCTCTAAAACAAGAACGGGTCCATGCCACCCGAGAATACAGTACTCCACCAATCCAGCCCATTGCCACGTGGGTACATGCTATTCCCGCCATCTCTCCACTCCCAGTGCGCGAGTAGCCATTCTCGTAATAGAATAGCCAAGTTAAGGCTTACCAGAGTATGTGGTTAGTACTACAAAGTCTCACTTCATGCAATTCAACAACAGACGGACCTTAATCGACACAGGCGGAAAGAACCTGCTCACAAGACCTCCATGTCTTGCGGCTCCCATACACCGAGTCCGCTCGGTCTAGATTTATTACTCCACATTCCCATATCACATGATAACATAAGTAACCACAGTTCCACTTAAAACTTGCAGATGACAGGTAATCACCCGACTTTCATCGTTCTAAGCATAGCTAAGCAAAACTAGGCATATACAAATTTAAATTGGTAATATGGTAAATATGGAACAACAAGGTTGGTAATGCACCAATTAGGTTTCCACTTAACTCCTAATCACTTAATGCAGTAAAAAGAAGCAAAAGCGAAATCAATTTGTAAAATACAAGGTAGGGTTTTATGCATCCGGGGCTTGCCTTCGTTGACGGAAAAGTCCGGGTCCGGAGTCGTTCCACCGATATCAACACCAACCTCCACAGACGGATCAACCTCCTCAACCACTTGATTAACTACCACAGTTCACCTTCGTTCACTACACGTAGTAACAATGCCATGTTTAACATGATGCGGAATACGAAACATGATGCTCGATGATGGATGCAAAATTAACAACTTGAATACAACTTTCCTTCGCGGTACAGTTACAAGTTAAACTAACTAAACCATTTTCACAACACTCACATCCATTGCCAAGGATCATCACCAACTAATGACCCAAAGACATCACTCAATCAAAAACTCAAACAAAACCTAAATCACTAAATGTTACTATTTGCTTTTATGAATTAATTAATTAATTAAGAATTATGAAATAAATCAACTTGTTCCAATTGAGCTCAATTTTTTTTGTAAATGCTCATCACATGAAAACTAAGTGACAAAACAATTTTCATAATTTTTGGATACATAAATAAGTCTAGAAAAATCCTGAAAACTCATTTATTAATTAATTGAGCAATTTTTATCACATTCAAAAATTACTGAAAATCAACATTTCATATTTTTCCTAAATAATACACATCACAGAGAAGTGACACAAAAATTTTCAGAATTTTTGGAGCTCTAAATAAATCTACTAAAAAATAACAAAAATAGACACTATTCATTTAAATCTGAAAAACAGAAAAATCATTTTGAACGCTGAGTCACTGACACCATGACCCCACCTGTCATCATCAACCTCCGACGTTGACCACGGCAGCGAAGGCTCTGACCGGCGATTCCTCGCCGATGGTGAGGTCACCGGCGACAGACAAAGCTGTAATACGTTCACGACAACAGGCCGCATCTATTGGTGGCAAAATCAAGACCCAACATCGACTGGACCAAGCACAACGCCGGTCATGGCGGACGTGAATGCACGGCGGCGCTACGCCGGCAACATCAGGTCGGTAGCAGTTAAACAAAAGGTCTAGGAAGCATCAGTAGCTTACCCCGAACAGGTTGGAGTCAATTACCGAGCCTAAGGAGCAACAACAAGGTGGTTCGACGATCAGCGCGAGCACGGCGGAGCAAAACGTCGTCGGCGATGGTGTACCGGCGACTGCAGTGGTCCAAATGAGCAACCAACTATGGATTAAGCACCACAGCATCAAGACAAAATGGAATCAACCAAAACCAAGTACGGAGATGCACCATGGAGCTCTGGCCGCGGCGAATCATGCTCGGCGGAGGTGTTGCCGGCCGCGAGGAAGAAGACGATGTAACTCGAGTTCCCGGCTAAGACAAGCCGAATTGGTGGGTCGGCTGGACGGGCAAGGAGTAAGCGAAGCTGGAACTAGCTTATCAGCGACGGTGGAGCACAACAATGACGGCGTGGGCTCGCCGAAGATGAGCAAGGCGTCGGGAAAAACAGAGCAAAGAGAAAGGACAAAGACGACGACGGCTCAGGCTATAAAAGGGGGCCAAGAAGCTCGAGGAAGCTGCGCTGTGGCCTTCACCGTGCTAGCACGACGCCAAAATAGCCACGACCGCTCCTGGAACGCCGAAGAAGGAAACATCGGCAATGTAGCTTCGGCGGTGGACACTGTTCACAAAAATTACAGAAATGCCATTCGCCAAAATTCCCAAATTATCATAACAACTCAAAAATCTCCAAAAACAAAAGTTGTTCAAAATTTAAAGTTCTACAACTTTGCTTTTATAACCAACCCCTAATTCGGTCTACATTTTGAAATGAACTTTTGAATTCAAAAAGGGGACATTTAAGGAATTTTGCCTTTTCAATTAACTTCAAATTTTACTAAACAACTTGAAAAACTTCAAAAACAAACTTTGTATATCTTGACAAGATCTACACTTTTGCTTTAAGGCTCAACCCCAAAATGTGCTTCGATTTTGAAATAGGTTTTCAGGGTAGGATTTAATTATTGAAAATCAGGGTTTTCGAAATTTCAAATCAAAACAAAGATTTCGAACTTGATTCAAACAATACCAAGCAATACTTATAACATAAAGATAAACATGTTTTAGTGAATGCATATCAAAGTTTGCAATATGACCAATGCCTTGCAATGCATATGATGATATGTCCGGTTTTTAATATTTAAACACCCGGGGTGTTACAATTGCACTGTCTACTTTATTCATCATTTAATTTCTAGAACCAAATAGCAACTGATGTTGTATTCTCTTGGGTCAACTCAAGTCCTCCTATGCTTATGTTAGATAGATGGTAGGTAAATTCTCAGGTTATTATATTTCTTTAAGCCTATGTTGGTCTTCACAAAGATTTGTTACTTGACTTTTCAAACGCTGCTGGGAAGAAGAAACTATTCACCTCTTCCTAAAGTGTGTTATGGCTAAACAGATGGGTGCACTGTCTAAAAGATCATGCACTGAGAGGTCCTAATATAGCTAGAGGGGGTGAATAGCCTATTTAAAACTCTATAAAGCACTAGAGCAATTGATTAGTACAACAAACGGCGTAATGCAATTTTGCTCTAGCTCTACAAGGGTTGCAAGCCACCTATTCCAACAATTCTAGTTGCTATGATCGCTAGGGACACACAAGAGCTAAGTCACTACTCACTAAGATAGTGTGCTCTCAAAGACTAACTAAAGAGCCACACTAACCAAACTATAAGCTCTCAAAGACTAACTATACTAAAGAGCTTGGCAACTAGTTTGCAAGAAATATAAGGGAGTGAGTAGGGTGATTATATCGCTGTGTCGAGGAATGAACCAATCACAATATGAAGTCAATCCAATTATCAGGATAATTCTAATCACACAAGGGACACAAGATTTTTCTCCTAAGGTTCATATGCTTGCCGGCACGCTAGTCCCCGTTGTGTTGACCAACACTTGGTGGTTCGGCGGCTAATAGATGTCACACACCTAGCCAACAAATGGCTCCACAAGAACCTACCCACAAGTGAGGTAGCTCAATGACATGATGTAGGGTTGAGATGGCGGACTAGAGGGGGTGAATAGTCCTTTCTAAAAATAAACGCACCGGCTAACCGAAACAAATGCGAATTAAAACTAACAGTCTAGCCAAGACTACACCCCTCTATCTAAGTTCACAAGCACCTTATAAAAATCCTAATTAGGCAACAAATGTGCCGGGCTAGCTAGAGCTCACCTAATCAATTCTTGTAGCAAGGTCACACAAACCTATGCAACTAGTAGTCAAGCAACCGGGGGAGCTCCTACACAATCTAGTAAGCAAAAGCACAAAGCCACCTAAGCTCACTAGCAATGCTTAATAACAAGGCTACACAAGCTAAATTAGAGAGCGCAAATTACTTAGCTACACAAACTAAGCAATGTGACCAACAAGGTTACTCAAACAAAATTAGCCATGCAAGGGAGCTACTACTATGCTACATAAGCAAGAAGGTAACTAGCAAGCTACACAAGCTAACTAATTATAAGAGAAACTACACAAGCAGAATGTATATGAAGGTAAATACAAGCTTGTGTAAAGGGGATGGAAACCAATAGGAAGACAAGGATGACACGATTATTTTTATCCCGAGGTTCACGTGCTTGCCAACATGCTAGTCCTCGTTGTGTCGACCATTCACTTGGTGGTTCAGCGGCTAATTACCACCACACCAAGCCCACACGTTGGGTGCCGCAAGAACCCCATGGACCAAGTAAGGGTAGCTCAATGACATGCTCAACTAGAGTTGCTCTTCATGGCTTTCACGGGGTGAGCACAATACCCCTCACAATCCCTTCTCCGGAGCACCACACAATCTTCCTTGCATGCTTCGACAGAGACCACCACCAAGCCATCTAGGAGGTGGCAACCTCCAAGAGTAACAAGTGCCACCGGCTTGCAACTCGAATACCTAGTGTCACTCGATGCAATCTCATAATGCAACTCACTAAAATCAATCACTCGTAATGGATTCATACTTCTCTCAAGCACAAGTGAGTTAGAGGCTTCTCAAACCAAGCACACACAGGGGCAACACATCCCCAAGGTGCTCAACCTCAGCCAAGCTCGAGCTCCACCTCTATTTATAGCCCCCAAGCCAAATAGAGCCATTGGAGCAAAGTTGTTGGTTTCTGCGAGGGCACCGAACACGGTGGTGCTTGGCACCGGACACGGCGGTGCCTACCCAACAATCAAATTCCAACGGCTATTTCAACTAGTCGTTGGTCACCAGACAGGGTGGCGGTGGCACTGCCGTAAGGGTGGTGGTGACCACCAGGCCAGCCCTGTGAAGACACCAGTCTTGGGTAAAAAGGGGCAGTGCGCCACCCTAGGCAAGGCGGTGCCCAGGCGGTGACCCCTCAGCAACCCCTCCTCTCTGCTAAAAAGTGGCAGTGCCACAACGGTGCACCAAACACCCCATGGTGGTGCCACCACCCTACCCATGGCGGTGCACACCAGACATGTCGATGCCCTAGTTCTTCTATGCGCTCTCGGCTGAGGTCAGGTGGGCACCACCCTAGGGGTGGTGGTGCCACCAGACACAGCGGCGGTGCAAACCCAACAACACTGCTCTCAGCCTCGACCAGCTGATCACTGCCACTAGGGTGGCGATGCACTGGACAAGGCATGGCGGTGCCCCTAGGGCAGCACTTTGAGCCTGGTTTTGCCTCCTTTCTTCACCTTTTGACTTCTCCTTTGCAAATGTGCTAACACCACCAATGTTCACCATCTTGTGCATGTGTGTTAGCTTTTCACAGACATTTTCCAAAGGAGTTGTAACTCAAATCACCACGCCACTCGATCCTAGCAACAATACAAAGTTAGATCACTCGAGTGACACTAGATGACCGATATGCAAACAAGTTTGCCCCTCTTGATAGTATGGCCATCTATCCTAAACCCAGTCATAAACTTCTCTACACACCTATGATCGGTGAAATGAAAAGCCCTATAGGTTATACCTTTGCCTTGCGTATTCGATTCCATCTCCTCCAATGTTGATGCAACACATGCACCAACCAATCACAAATGATATGATCCACTTCATATCATCATGTGACCTTGTTGGTTCATCGATCTTGACCTTACTTGCTCTTCACCATTGCTTTGGTCCATCGGCGCCAATTCATCACTCAACTTGCCCTTCACACTTGCAACCAGGTCCATCGAGCCAAGTCTTGTCTTGATCTTCTCCATCTTAATCACATGACTCAATGTCATGTCTCATATGCAATGGGCACCTTCATCACATGTGTGAGCCTTTGCAACTTCTCCGAGCCATTTTCACCTCCATGACATATGTTGCTAACACACATGTACCTATGGACTAATTACATGTGTATCTCACATTAAACACAATTAGTCCACCTAGGTTGTCACTCAATTACCACAACCAAACAAGGACCTTTCAATCTCCCCCTTTTTGGTAATTGATGACAACTCTACAAAGATATGGAAAATAAGCACTTTTGGATTCATGTTGCTTGCCCAAGCAATTTTACCATGTGTAAATGATTTTGGACAAGTACCACAAACCCGCATTGATAGTTTTAGCTCCCCTACATATGTGCTATAGTGTTTGGTTCTAAGTTTGCACATATGCATGGATATGAAATGTGAGAGAGTAATTACTACCAAATGATGCTAAGGTGTAAAGAATAAACCTTTGAAGCGTGATACCAATCGGAGTTGCACTTCTAACACCATCCTTAGCACCATGAGTAGCTACACAACAAAAATACTAGAAACCCAGTGAGATCAACATTATAAGCAAGGTTCTAGTATCACGTGTGGAAATACAAGTCTAGCTACCATCCTATGCATGCTAGTTTTTATTTCATCATTCAAGTTCTACAACTAGCATACACCACATGAGCATGCATATCGAATTTATGCAATGCAAGCAAGCACATGGCTATGCACATCTCAAATGCAAACAATCAAGTTCATGAGCTTGCTCCCCTTACTTGTGTGCTTCTCTTGTTCAAGAATTTTGATCCTTCTCCATTCTTCAATGTTGCTCCCTCTTTGTCCATGTCCATGTCCAACTTCTACTTCTTCCTCATGTCTTTGATATCTTTGTCCACTTCTCCACCAAGGCTTTCATATCTTTGTACAATCTCTCCCTTTTTGTCATAAATTTCCATAAAAGGTGTGCTTCTCATTGATGCAAAGGCTTGCATTGAGGTAGATAGTTGAGGCTTGAATTTTGCAATTTTTGATGGACACTTTCAAATATTGGAATGACACCACTTGTATAGTTCTTGAGATACCACATATAGGATCTTTGACCTTGATACCTGCTGGTATTTATTAACTTGTCACTTGTTTAGTAGTCACCTAATATATGTCTACATCTCTTAACATTACTTTACTAGGTTGTCATCCCTAGTGATGATGTCAGAGATGCTTGTTGGTACTACCTAGTATTACTACTAGAGTAGTTCTTTATTAATTTATGTGACTAGGAAGAATATATAGATATATAAATGAAAGGAATCTACAAGCGCACAGATAATATACCATTGTAGCACTTCACCCGAGAGTATTCTAGGTATCGTTATTTATATTTTTACCATAGGGAAGGTCTAGCATGGACATGTATTGATAACTTATACTATTGATGGAGATGTAAGCCATAACCAATGTTCTACTCATAACAGATATATGATAAGTATTGATTAATAATAATGATAAATCACTCAGAGTACTCCTTTCTATAGCATTAGCATGGTCAGGTAGAATATTAGGGGAATAATTCCTAAGTCATTCTTAATTACAAGTCAAAGCATACATTGATTAGTTCAATTATACTTAGTAGTCATGGTTAAGATCAACTTCATATCTACACATAAGGATATTACTAAGGAAGATTAATGTGGCAGAATCGCCCGAATAACACACCTTTGGAGGCGCTCGTCTTCCACCAGACACTAAGCACCCCGAAAACAAGCTACATCGGACGGATTCCGTTGAGCACACCCCAAGGGAGAACTCGAATAATCCACGTTTTTCCTCTAGGATCCAATAATGAGAACGAGTTTACAATACTTAGTCTATTTCATACAACAAGAGTTCTTAGAAATACACTATTACAATATCAAGTTAAGAGTGCAGAATTTAAACAGCAGAATTACAATAAACATCTAATGGTAGAATATAAGGATCCGTCTGTGCCCACCAGAAGAATCCTCCACACAACAGCCATTCCTCAAGCTGCACCTGCAATATGGCTAAATAAACCCTGAGTACACAATGTACTCGCAAGACTTACTCGACTAGTGGGAATAATTTCCTGACCCCAAAGGATATGATAAGCTCTATGGTTTGCTGGGTTTCCTTTTTGCAAAAGCATTACTAGTAGTGAATCCTTATGTATGTATTTTATTACCATTCATGATTAGTTCATTAGCTAACCATTCTATGTAAGCACCTGTTCTACTTTCAAGCAAGAGTTGAGAAAATAGATCCATGTCATCATCTATCATCTTCCAGTTCTTATTATGGTGCTAGATCATAGACAAGTCGTACCGGATTACCTAGCGATTCGTGAATCAATGTGCCCAGCTAGGTACCTCGAAACAGACGCCCCGCTTATACCCATGGCACAAACAGGACCAACCCATCACTCTCCTGTCAAGGGGTCTAGGTCCCCGTCCAAACTTGGACTCCAAGCCCCCACAACTGAGTCCCAAACTTAGTGTGGTGCTTAGACCTCCACCATCCCTGCCTCCAATTAGTCGGTCCGGAAAGAGCTGGAACCCATGATAAGAGAGCAATGAGCCTTCCCTGCTCTCATAAACAAGTATGTGCTCAGGATAATAAGTCTGTGACCTGACTAGAATCCAATGCAACGACCGGTCCTTAACCGACACGGACAGGGAAAATAGTGTAAACAAGCTATGCCCCGTTGGCCGCGGGACACAACCTCTTACACCCACCAATACCCGTACCATATCCCTGTCCGGTCTCCATTTCTTTTCACCATTTTATCATGAGAGTGATAATAATAATAACCTATTGTGAGTAATGGTAGGTTACTCATGCTACCAAAAAACCTAAGCATAGCAGCTACTCGACCTAAGCTAGTAGGACTCATAGGTAGGTATATCTATGCATGTAGTTTTGATATAATTCCTGTAACATAAATGCACATTATATATATATTTCAAGTGATTATTCAAAATAAGGGTTATGCACCGAGGCTTGCCTTCGGCAGGCGCGGTGTTAGCTCAGTCAGTCCGTGGTGGCTTCGGGACCCCCTCCTGCATGAGGACCTCCTCCTCGTACTCTTCAATCACCTCTACATACTTCTGCTCGCCCTCGATCACGAACTCCACCATCTCGTTCTCTACATGCATGCAATGATGATGCAAAACTCAATATTAAGGCAACAACAGTTCTTAAAGTAAGAATACATCTACTAAGCCACTAAACTAGCTCTAATAACTAAGATACTGAGCTAATCATCATTCCCATCAAACCAGTAGGGTTTCCCCTACAAGTGCTACTTAGCAACTAAAATATATTCTTACTCTTATTAATGATTTCCTATATAGTACCACAAGGATTACTTAGCTACCATATTTCTCAACATATTCTAGGGCCACCAAAATTACAGTGAGTTCATAATAATATAATGAACCTACTATAAAAAAATTATGGTCAAAGCTTTCCTAAATGAATTAATGAACCTAACATTCTCATAGATAAATGTAAATTAACTACACCAACAGATAGATCATATTTTTATGAACCTAACAATTTTTTTTTCACTATTTTTGGATAGCTACAGAATTTACTATAATTTACCAAAGATCAGCTCAAAACTAAATTAGAAAACATTTGCTAATTTGCTGTTAAAAAAAGGAAAACCAATTGTCGCGCGGCCCACATGCGCGCAGCGCGCTGCACGCGTGGCTCATAGATGCGGCCCACGTGGGGCACGGCCCACGTGCACAAACGGCCCGCGATGGGGGAGCCCCCGCGCGTGGCCCATCTTGCAAAAATGCCCTCACGTTCTCCGATAATACTACTAACACTATGTGCGTTATTTCAACAGACTACGATTTTGCAATAAAACCCTCGCAAACTCTCTCCTTTATAATGTATGGTCGTCGGCCACCCGCGCGCGCGTCGGGGCGGTGGCGATGGCATTAGACAGCCACGTCGGCCTACTAGGACCCATGCTAGCCCCACTAACGAGACGACCCCCATCTACAACCCTAGCGCCTACACCAGCCTAGGTTATAGGAGCGACAAAGCTCGCTGGAGTGGTGACCACGTCGTGTGGCCATGCACGACAGTGGCGCGACCATGCCGGCCACCCTAAGCCACTATGGGGTGAACTAGCTAGCGCTATAACATCACTATCTTACCCTAGTTGCGGTTGCGGGGATGGTTAGGTCGGACGTGGCCCTAGCGGTGCTGACCACGTGTGGCCGAGCGATGCGGTGGTGCCCTGAGCGTGGCACCTCCATGTCAGCACGTCACCGGTAGTGCCTCCAGTGAACCTAGCGCGAGCATGGAAATAAGGGGGTCAAGGAAGGTTGGAAGGAGCAACTAATTGAATCTCTACCGAAGGATACCGGTTTACCCCCAGCGAACTCAGGCGTGGCGGCGGAGACGACCGGTGGTGAGTAAAACACCAAATTAGAGGTCGGTAGTGCTCGGCTAAGGCTCGATAAGGGTGACATAGCTAGATAGCTTTATGGAGTCGCTATAGGTGCTATGAATCAGACCTTAGTAAACCAAGGCGCGCGAATTGCGAAGCCGTGCGCGTGAGGGGACATCGGCCCACCGTCCCTAACAGTAGTAATGGCGTGCGAGGGGGTGGGAGGAAGGATGGCTAGTTGTGTCGTGTAGCCATTCAATAGAGAGACAGGGTGAGATGGTGGACGACTACACATGTGGGCAGAGCAAGGCGGTAGTGGCAGCGGCACGGTGCTGAGAGGCTCTGTGTAGCCTCAGCGGGACACGATTGAAGGCGGAGAAGGTGCATGTGGGGGGGTCGCGACCCTATGCGTGCAATACTAAGGCGGCCAGCGATGCAGTGCGGTGATGTGACGATAGCGGCAGCGGCGCCCGTGGCTCGCGGAGCAGTGCAACACAGCATAGCGAACGCGGGCGCCCCAGTGTCACCGGTAGCGGCGCCAGCGGCAGCGTGCAGCGCACGATGGGACTACGGCGGCAGCAGCATGATAGTGAGGTGGGGCAGCTATGCGCCAGGGCTATCAGCCACTGTGGCCTACGCGGTGACTGCGCCTATGCGAGGAAACCGACCAAGGACGTGCCATGCATGCTTTTTAAAGCATCCAAATCAACTAATCGGTTGGCCAAACACCCAAACCATCTTCACCATACATTAGAGGGTACATAAGGCTACTAAAACAATCCGTAACACTACCCTACTTCTTAACCAGATTGCCATACAAAAATTACCAAACATCGCAAGGTCTAGCTCACCAAAAGTTCATGAAATCTTCTAAATGTTGAATGACTTTCTATTTCTAGTTGCATTTCCAAACCCTTAGAAATATAAGCTAGCAACATTATTTATCAACACCAAGTATTTCCTTGTCATCTACAAAGTTTGTACTTTCAACTTTATTTAAGTGTTGCATATATGTTCTATATTATTTTTGTTCGATAAAAATTGGTTTTAAACCCTTAGTGATATAACATAACTATCAAATCTACTTTTGTTTCCCATTTCTATCGATCGTTTTGAGTTATGGGAATTGATCTACACTCTTTATTACATGCATTAACAGATAAACATGATGCTCATGACATGTTTTAATAAATGATTTATAGTGTAACACCGAGGGTGTTACAAATCTACCCCCCTTAAACAAAATCTCACCCCGAGATTTCATGTGCCTAGTGTGGGAAAAGAGGTAAGAAATAAATTCTAATTTAAACAATTACCTCGGTGAACTAGAAAGAAGGTGGGGATAATGCTTCAAAATATAGCTTTCTTGCTCCCACGTTGCTTCATCCTTTGAGTGATTTTGCCACTGAACTTTGTAAAACTTCACCACACTATTTCTAGTCACTCTTTCTTTTTCGTCCAAGATCTTGATAGGATGCTCAATATAAGACAAGTCGGGCTGGAGGGGAAGTCCTTGCACTTCCACCGCTTCATCGGGGACTCACAAACATTTCTTTAACTCGGAAACATGGAAGACACTATGTACTACTAACAAAATATCCATAAGCTGGATACGGTAGGCAGCAGAACCACACCGGGCCAAAATCTTGTAAGGTCCAACATAGCGAGGGGCTAGCTTCCCATGGACACCAAATCAATGTACACCTCTCATGGGAGATACCTTGATATACACATGATCACCAACTTCAAATTGCAAGGACCTTCTTCGCTTGTCCGCATAAGTTTTCTGATGACTTTGAGCTGCCTTCAAATGGCTCTGAATAATATTGACTTTCTCTCAAGCTTCTTTGATAAAATAAGGCCCAAAATATCCCCGATCACCCACCTCAACCGAGTTAAGAGGTGTTCTACATTTCTTGCCAAACAGGGCCTCAAAAGGTGCCATACGATTGCTTTCTTGATAACTATTGTTATAAGAAAACTTAGCTAGAGTCAAGCATTCGTTCGACTTTTTAGGAAAAGAAATGGCATAAGCTCTCAACATATCCTCAAGTACCTGATTTACCCTTTCCGTCTAACCATTAGTTTAGGGATGATAAGCTGAACTTCTGAGGAGACTAGTACCAAGACATTCCTGGAGTTTCTCCCAAAAGTGAGAGATAAAGACTGACCCTCTATCAGAGACAATGGTAAGAGGAACTCCATGCAGGATCACAATTTGATCAAAATACAACTTGGCATACTTCTTGTCTGAATATCTAGTATCTACTCGGGAGAAAATGAGCGGACTTAGTAAGACGATCCACAATGACCCAAATAGAGTCATACCCCTTTGCCGTGCGGGGCAAACCCACAACAAAGTCCATGGAAATATCCTTCCATTTCCAAACAGGGATAGGCAAGGGCTGCAAAAATCCTGGTGTACGCATATGATCTGCCTTAAGCCTTCCACAAGTGTCGCACTCCGCGATGTACTTGGTGATATCCTTCTTCATATTTGACCACCAATACAAGTGGCGCAAATCATGGTACATTTTGTTACTTCCTAGATGGATGGATAACTTAGAATTATGAGATTCATCCAAAATTTTTCTTCTAAGCTCCTCTCTTGATGGAACAACCAATCTATTCTTGAACCTCACTACACCATGATCATCAACACTGAAATGAGGACCACACCCTTCGACAATTAACTTCTTGATATGTGGGATTTCCGAAACATCTTGCCTTTGCTCTATAATAATTTGCTCAAGTAAATCCGAGACTAGAGCAATATGGGCTAGCACCTTAGCATGGTTGAGAGACAAGGGTGCTTCTTCAACTTGATACGACTTTCGGCTCAAAGCATCAACTACCACATTAGCTTTTCCAGGATGATAATGAACTACTAAATCGTAATCCTTGATTAGCTCCAACCATCTCCTTTGCCTCATATTTAACTCGGACTGAGTGAAAATATACTTGAGGCTTTTGTGATCTATAAAAATATGAACCTTGTTTCCCAACAAATAATGCCTCCAAATTTTTAGAGCATGCACCACAACAGCTAGCTCTAAATCATGGGTGGGATAATTCACCTCGTGCTTTTTCAGCTGGCGTGAAGCATAAGCTATCACATGTCCATCCTGCATAAGCACACATCCCAACGCTATCTTCGAGGTGTCACAATATACATCAAAAGGTCTATCAATATTCAGTTGTGCAAGAATAGGAGCAGAGGTAAGAAATTTCTTCAGGGCTTGGAATGCTTCCTCGCACGCTGAACTCCATACAAACTTGACGTCTTTCTAGAGTAACTTAGTCATTGGTTGGGCTATTTTGGAGAAGTCAGGAATGAAACACCGATAATAACCAGCAAGACCAAGGAACTAACGAATCTGGTGCACTGACTTGGGAGATTTCCAATTTAACACATCCTGCACCTTGCTTGGGTCTACAGAAATACCTTCAGATGTCAGAAGATGTCCCAAAAACTATACTCGATCCAACCAAAACTCACATTTGCTTAATTTGGCATACAACCTGTGTTCCCTTAATTGAGTCAATACTATTTGAAGATGTTGTGCATGCTCTATTTTGTTCTTGGAGTATATCAAAATATCATCAATGAACACCACTACAAACTTATCTAACTCTAGCATAAAGACTGAATTCATGAGATACATGAAGAATGCAGGAGCATTGGTGAGACCAAAAGACATGACTAGGTATTCATACAGCCCATACCTAGTAGAGAAGGTTGTCTTTGGTATATCTTGTGGCCGGATCTTAATTTGATGATACCCAGAACGAAGATCAATCTTTGAAAACACTTTAGCACCAGCCAACTGACCGAATAAAGTATCAATACGAGGTAAAGGATACTTGTTCTTAATGGTTACCACATTGAGAGGGCAGTAATCCACACACATCCACAGAGTACCGTCCTTTTTCTTCACAAAAATAGCTGGACATCCTCATGGTGAAGAACTAGGATGGATAAATACCTTCTCCAATAATTCCTCTAACTGCTTTTTCATTTCGACTAGTTCTTTAGGAGCCATGCGGTAGGGACACTGGGAAATAGGAATAGTGCTGGGTTCTAACTCAATGGAAAACTCCACATCTCTATCTGGTGGCAACCCAGGTAGATCTTTAGGAAAGACATCCGAGAACTCATAGACCACAGGAATAGAGGCAAGATCAGGAGAAGCTTCAACATGAGCAGCAACTACTAAGGCTGGATCTGAGGGCATAAGAAGAGACATCCTATCCTTGGAAGATGGAAGCCGTAACTCAACAACTCTCTGCTTAAGATCCAAGACTACCCCATATGCTCGCAACTAGTTCATGCCTAGAATTGCATCTATGCCTTGCCCGGGTAGCACCATGAACTAGAGGCGGTAAGTGTGAGTGGATAGCACTAATCCAACTATGTCCGTCTGAGTATTAACGCACAACTACACACCCGAAGTACTGATTCCATCGGCAATAGGTATAGCCATAAGAGATATATTGTGCCTCTGTGCAAACCCCATGCTCATGAATGAATATGATGCACTAGAATCAAATAACACATATGTTGGGTGGGAATCAATGGTAAACATACCAGCCATCACCGGTTCATTCTACAAGATTTCCTCAGCCTCAGTGAAGTTGACTTGACTAGAGTGACTTATGGGCACCTTCTTGATGATCGTCCGCTTGATTAGACGGGAGTTAGCTGAGGGCTGAGCAGACTATGCAGGTTGGTTTTGTGGACACTCTCGAGCATAGTGGCCTTCCTTGCCACATTTGAAACAAGCACCAGGCTTGTTCCCCTACCCCTGACAGGGTGGAACCTATTGTCCCTGGGGCTGCTGTTGCACCTGCAGGGTAGGTGCACGGTATGGAGCGGGAGGTGCCTGGTAGTTCTGCTGAGGCTGGCGGAACGACTGCCCACCCAAAGACTGATGGGGCACCCGCCTGACAACCTGCACCTTCTGAGCCTAGGGGTGACTGGAAGACCTAGTAATCACTCGCTTATGCTTCCACTTAGCCTAAGAGTCACGCTGAAGTCGCTCCATGGCAATAGCAGCATTCATCATAGCACCAAAAGTCTGGTAGTTCCCTGTGTATAGCTCCTTTTGTAGACTGCAAGAGAGGCCATGATAGAAATAGTCCCTCTTCTTCTCATCAGTATCGACGTTGGTCCTAGCATACTATGACAGATGGTTGAACTTGTTCACATAATCCATCACAGACATGCTCCCTTGCTTCAGGTCCAGGAACTCCATCAATTTCCTATTCAGAACACCAGCAGGAATGTAGTACTCTCTGAAAGCAGCGGTAAACTCCTGCCAAGTCACACGGTGATCCACCGACTACATGGCATTGAATGTGTCCCACCATGCACTGGCAGAACCCAATAGCTACTATGCTGCAAAGCGCACCTTCTGCTCCTCATCTATAGTGAGTTGCAAAAACTTCTGCTCCAGAATACGAAGCCAATGCTCCGCATCTAGAGGCTCAGCAGTCGGCGTGAACATGGGTGGGTGCGTCTTCAGGAAATCCTAGTAAGAACAGGGCCCTTTAGGACCGTAGGCACCACCCCGTTCCCGCCATTGCCTCCGTGGCCCCCACGGGCGAAGCCACCAATGGCCTAGGCAAGCATCTCCAAGGCACGAACTGACTCGCATCGAGCAGCTAGTATCTCCGCCATCATCTCCTCATGGGTCATTGGAGGTGGCGGTGGCGGAGGAGGAGGAGCCAAAAGTGGGGCCTCATGGATCTCCCCATTGGTGTTGCCAATGCTCTCACCACAACCGTTATCACCCAGGTCTACCCCAGCGCTGGTAATCTTGCAACCAGACCTCAGGTTCATCTGTAAACAGATATGAACCAACCATTAGGGACAACCCTCCAGATTAGGAACAAGAGATTAGATAAATGATAAGACTTTTATTAAAGCATTCTTTTAGGTTATCCTATCAATTCACTAATCGAAATTATATGTGTGGGGGGAGTTTAGTTTAACCAAGATTCTCCTTTCATGATGCATGCATCGGCCTACCCGTTCACTCAGGCTAGAATATAGCGGCATTTGCAAAAAAAATTCGGCACATCGCACACTCACTTTCCACTTGCTAAATGATTCTTACACAGCATAAGTTAGTGTACCTACAGAAACTTGATTAGATAAAACTAGTGCCACTATCCTAGATAGACCATATTGCTAGGGCTTATATTTATTGACATAATTTTATCGCATCCTACTTTTCGCAAAAATTTTGTTGGTCAAATTTTAGGTTTTGAAAAGAGTTATGAAACTCATAACTCATTATTGTCTTTGATACCATCTATGGCAGAATCGCCTGAAATAACACACCTTTGGAGGCGCTCGTCTTCCACCAAACACTAAGCACCCCAAAAACAAGCTACATCGGATGGATTCCGTCGAGCACACCCCAAGGGAGAACTCAAATAATCCACGTTTTCCCTCTAGGATCCAATAATGAGAACGAGTTTACAATACTTAGTCTATTTCATACAACAAGAGTTCTTAAAAAATACTATTACAGTACCAAGTTCAGAGTGTAGAATTTAAACAGCGGAATTGCAATAAACATCTAACGGTAGAATACAAGGATCCATCTGTGCCCACCAGAAGAATCCTCCACACAACAACCATTCCTCAAGCTGCACCTGTAACAAGGGTAAATTGTCGCACCTAGTTTTCCAAGGAAGACCAAGCGCTAACTATATGTGTGCCCAGGATGTCCACACGACACATATAGCGACAAATATGGATATTATCAAAGACAATGCTTTATGATATATTGAACATAGTTACAATAAGATTTACAACTATTACAGAAGCATAGCAGAAACTATTCTTAATCTTCTCTTTGGGACTCCATACTCCATAGGGACGGTTGACTGGGGGAAACACTCGACTGGTACTCATGGACTCCACAAGAAACTCTTCACTTGATCCACCATCTGGTACCCATTCGAGATTTTTGTTGATTGTAAAGCAAGTATGAGCGCACCATACTCAACAAGTATACCATGAGGGGATGCAAGGCTCAAAAGGCTAGACACGGCTGAACTACGGTAAGCACTTTTAGTTGGTCATATTTTATTTGTTAAACCTGTGTCGCTAGGTTATGCTTATGCTCCCAAGGTGGATGTATATTTAACATCAAGGTTGATCATATCCCAAACCATCCATTGAACCATCTATCTCAAAAAGGATCTAGGCCGCTCATGTCCATGAGCATGGCTGATATATCGGTTTTATACTCTGTAGAGTTTATACACTTTCACCACAAGCCGTGATTGCCCTTTTCCCGAGGTGATCAGCCTCTTGACTCACTTCCAAGATAAGTCGGTAGGGATCACTATGAAGCTTTTCACTAGTCGTTCTAATAAGTAGCAGTCGCTACGGTTTCAGCCGTTTAGCCATATGCAGCCCTCCTCCAGGAGTGGCACTCATGGTCATGGCATAGTACACACCCTAGCAGGAAAAGAAACATACCAACTAGTGCCCCCCTCTTGCCCTTTTGGTAGGCTGCTGATGAACTAGAATAGATCAAAATACTTGGCTAAGATCAGAGCCATGTAGTTCTCATGGCTGTACGGTAAGTCCTGGTTTGCCGCTTTAAGATTTAGTCCTTACGGAGGGCAGACTAGAGCACCCAAAAAGGCCCAATGCTCTAGCCTCCTTCTGTCCATATTGCTAAAAAGCATCACTTTAACATTGATTCCATAATCCATTAGTCAAGATTAACATTATATAGTTTGATGATTGCAGACTAAGCAACTACCCATATGCATAAACCCAAAGGTAATCAAGGAATACAAAGGTACAATAGTTCTAGGTAAAGTCCTTAAGGGTTCATCAAATTAGACACATCCACATGAAATGTGAATATAAGGTTATTAGGTAACAAGGGTACTCATGTTACACTTGCCTTAATTTGCTTTTCGTCCAAAGCAATACGCTCAAAAGCCTTTAGTATTCAACTTCCAATCTTCAGCTTCCAATTTTCAACTTCTAGTCTTCAGAAAACAGCTTCTTAATCACCGCGTAAACCTCACCGATTGACTGAACCATATATCACCACACAAACATCTATACATGGCATACAAACAAGAATATATGAGAACAGTACACCAACCAATAAAATATGCAAAATGGCGTATCGCTATGAACACACAACCGCAAAAGACATGTTATATGCGATTCAACGAAAAAGCGACCATCGAAGGATTTTCAGTGCAACGGAAAATAAAACCTATTCATTTAACTTATTTTAATTGTAGAAAGACATGTAAATATTTTCATTAATCGACTTGATTCATTGCTTAAGAAAGAGCGTAGTATAAAACCTATATTGACTTTATATTCCGAAAACGATGCAAGTGATAATATTAATACAATTAACTTTTTAACTGCCCAAACACATTTGAGTTACATGAGAACCACTAATGCCACTGCGTAGAACACGCCGAAACAAAAGTAATGCGACAAGAACGGCTCGATATATAAAAAAACTAATTTGCTTTTAATACGAAAAACGGTGTGAGCAATAATATTAATCCAATATATATTTGTGTTGAAAACTATAAACACGGGACATGGTATATAACATCATCATCGCCTAGCATACAACGTTACAAAGCGAGTGTAGATCGGAAACATAATTAAAAACTAGATTGATTTTAATTAAAAAGACTATTAAATAAATGTTAATCAAATTAATATTTAATTATGAAAGCGTAATAAGGTAACATGGAACACATCGTCATGAACACGTATCACCCATTGCGATGAAACTCGCGCAATTGAATCGAAATCAAAAACCTAAATCGACTTTAATTAAACAATGATTAATTAATTATAAACACAATTAATATTTTAATAAAATAAATTCATAAACATGTGACATATAAACTAATAACTCTACTACGTAGATCTCGGCGACATGAATCAAACGCAACTAGAACGAACTGAAACGGAGCTAAAACGATTAAATGGCGAGGATTAAAAAAAGCAGTGGCAATCTTGTAATTACCACCATCTTCTACCTTGGGTCGTCATCTCCATCAGAATGTGGCCATGGAGATGGACGGCTGCTGCTCATCACTGCGCTGGCGGAGAGGGGGCTCAGCATCGTCCTGCTGGCTAGCCGGCGGCGCAGCAGCGGCGCTAGGGCCCACGGTGGCGGCGCATCAAGCCATGCCCTCGGAGGTGCCGGCGGCACCCACCTATGCAACACGCATGGCTGCAGGTGCAGCCCGAGCGACGCAGGGGCACAAGGTAGAAGTCCTCAGTCCAAGCAGCGGCGGTGTGGGTGAGGGCAGGGGCGGCGGCGCCAGGCCCTAGGCGAGGAGGGCCGTGGCCATGGCCGGAGATGGCCTAAAACAGAGAAAGCCATGGTGAAGTTCGTCGGAAAAAAAGAGAAGGGATGGGGAAACAATGAAATGGGCATGGATTCGTGCAACCGAGTTTACCATGGCATAGAGAACAAAAAGATCTACCGCTTGGTGGTGGTGGTTGATGCCGAAACGCGACGGTTTTGCCAGAAAAGCTCGCTGAAAGTTCGTCGGAAACCTAGTTTTTTGAACTTCCACGTCCGATCTACGGGCCTTCGAGTGGCGGCTTGAAAAGACGGTCGTACTTCTGGAACCAGCGCATTGGGACGAACACTGGCATATATATAGGTCTAGGGTTGGGAGATTTTGGAAATTCGAGATATTTTAGGAAGCATTGATTTTCGGAATTAAAATAATTCCAAAAAATCTAGAATTACTATTTAGGCTCCGAAAATATCTCTGAGCTCTGAAAAATTCTATAAAATTTCTAGGGATAGATGGAAGGATAAGAAACACAACCAAAGTGGTTTTAGCTCCTAGAAAAGACTTTTGGCTTGATCGAGGAAAAAGACAAAGCTTTAAGAATTAGGAATTTAATCCCGAAAAAGGTCAGAAAGATTCCCGGAAGGAGAGGCATCGTTCTAATGCGTCTTAAAACCTTTTCCAAGCTTTTGGATTTTGAAAACAAAGCATCTTATCTAACTTTTGTTTTTGCAAGTTTTCAAATTCTTTTTAAACCACTACTTGAAAAATAATATTTTGATGATTGAGATTTGAATTTATTTTCTAAACCACTCATCACAAAAGTACCAATGCAACGACATGTATGTGCAAATATGTTGCTACCCTTATGTTGGATTTTAATTTAAAGAAAATTTTCTTTTACCTATGTTTTTATGAGCACAAAACAATTTATAGAAATTATTTTACTCTTTTTAGAAAGTAGTTAATTTTAGGATGTTACATAAATAAACCCTGAGTACACAATGTACTCGCAAGACTTATCCAACTAGTGGGAATAATTTCCCGACTCCAAAGGATATGATAAGCTTTATGGTTTGCTGGGTTTTATTTTTGCAAAAGCATTACTAGTAGTGAATCCTTATATATGTATTTTATTAGCATTCATGATTAGTTCATTAGCTAACCATTCTATGTAAGCACCTGTTCTACTTTCAAGCAAGAGTTGAGTAAATAGATCCATGTCATCATCTTTCATCTTCTAGTTCTTACTATGGTGCTAGATCATAGATAAGTCGTACCGGATTACCTGGCAATTCGTGAATCAATGTGCCCAGCTGGGTACCCCGAAACAGACGCCCCGCTTATACCCAAGGCACAAACAGGACCAACCCATCACTCTCCTGTCAAGGGGTCCAAGTCCCCGTCCAAACTTGGACTCCAAGCCCCCACACCTGAGTCCTGAACTCAGTGTGGTGCTTAGATCTCCACCATCCCCGCCTCCAATTAGTCAGTCCGGAAAGAGCTGGAACCCACGATAAGAGAGCAACAAGCCTTCCCTGCTCTCATAAACAAGTATGTGCTCAGTACAATAAGTCTGTGACCTCACTAGAATCCAATGCAACGACCGGTCCTTAACTAACACGGACAGGGAAAATAGTGTAAACAAGCTATGCCCCATTGACTGCGGGACACAACCTCTTACACCCACCAATACCCGTACCATATCCCAGCCCGGTCTCCATTTCTTTTCACCATTTTATCATGAGAGTGATAATAATAATAACCTATTGTGAGTAACGGCAGGTTACTCATGCTACCAAAAAATCTAAGCATAGCAGCTACTCGACCTAAGCTAGTAGGACTCATAGGTAGGTATATCTATGCGTGTAGTTTTGATATAATTCCTGTAACATAAATGCACATCATATATATATTTTCAGTGATTATTCAAAATAAGGGTTATGCATCGAGGCTTGCCTTCGGTAGGCGCGGTGTCAGCTCAGTCAGTCCGTGGTGGCTCAGGGACCTCCTCCCACGAGGACCTCCTCCTCGTATTCTTCAATCACCTCTTCATACTTCTGCTCGCCCTCGGTCACGAACTCCACCAACTCGTTCTCTATGTGCATGCAATAATGATGCAACACTCAATATTAAGGCAACAACAGTTCTTAAAGTAAGAATACATCTACTAAGCCACTAAACTAGCTCTAATAACTAAGATACTGAGCTAATCATCATTCCCATCAAACCAGTAGGGTTTCCCCTACAAGTGCTACTTAGCAACTAAAATGTATTTTTACTCTTATTAATGATTTCCTATATAGTACCACAAGGATTACTTAGCTACCATATTTCTCAACATATTCTAGGGCCACCAAAATTATAGTGAGTTCATAATAATACAATGAACCTACTGTAAAAAATTTATGGTCAAAGCTATTACCAATTTACCACAAAAATTCCTACAAATATTAATCTAAATAATGCTAAGCTTTCCTAAATGAATTAATGAACCTAACATTCTCATAGATAAATGTAAATTAACTACACCAACAGATAGATCATATTTTTATTAACCTAACAAATTTTGTTTCACTATTTTTGGACACCTACAGAATTTACTATAATTTTCCAAAGATCAGCTCAAAACTAAATCAGAAAAACATTTGCTAATTTTTGCACGTGCGGCTCACAGGCGCGGCCCACGTGGGGTGTGGCCCACGAGCACAAATAGCCCGCGATGGGGGAGCCCACGTGCGCACCGACCATCTTGCAAAAATGCTCTCATGTTCTCCGATAATACTAGTAACACTATGTGCGCTATTTCAACATACTATGACTTTGCAATAAAACCCTCGCAAACTCCCTCTACAATAGCATGGTCCTCGGCCACCCGCGCGCGGGCCGGCACGGTGGCAATGGCATTGGACGGCCACGCCGGCCAGCTGGGACCCGCGCTGGTGTAAGGTCAAGATGGCGGACTAGAGGGGGGTGAATAGTTGTTTCTAAAAATTAATCGCATCGGCTAACCGAAACATGTGCGGAATTAAAACAATCGGTCTAGCCAAGACTACACCCCTCTATCTATGTTCTCTAGCACCTTACAAAGATCCTAATTAAGTAACTAAGGTGCCGGGCTTGCTAGAGCTCACCTAATCAATTCTAGAAGCAAGGTCACACAAACCTATGCCACTAGTATTTTAAGCAACGGGGAGCTCCTACACATGCTAGTAAGCAAAAGCACAAAGCCAACTAAGCTCACTAGCAATGCTCAATAACAAGGCAACCAATGCCAAATTAGAGTGCACAAATACTTAGGTACACAAACTAAGCAATGTAACTACCAAGGTTACACAAACCAAATTAGCCACGCAAGGGAGCTACTTCTATGCTACACAAGCAAGAAGGTAACTAAAGAGTCACACTAACCAAACTAACGAGCTCTCACGACTAGCTACACTAAAGAGCTTGACAACTAGTTTGCGGTAATGTAAATAGAGAGAGTAAGATGGTTATACCGCCGAGTCGAGGAATGAACTAATCAATCACAAGAATCAATATCAATGAAGACCAATCACCTCGGAATCAAATGATGACACAATAATTTTTTACCAAGGTTCACTTATTCGCCGACAAGCTAGTCCTCGTTGTGGTGATTCACTCACTTAGAGGTTCACGCGCTAATTGGCATCACATGCCAAACCCTCAATAGGGTGTCGCACAACCAACACAAGATAAGGATCACACAAGCCATGAGTAATTCACTAGAGTACTATTTGGCTCTCCGCCGGGGAAAGGTCAAGAACCCCTCACAATCACCACGATTGGAGCCGGAGACAATCACCAACCTCCGCTCGATGATCCTTGCTGCTCCAAGCCATCTAGGTGGCGTCAACCACTAAGAGTAACAAGCGATTCCCGCAGTGAAACACGAACACCAAGTGCCTCTAGATGCAAACACTCAAGCAATGCACTTGGATTCACTGCCAATCTCACAAAGATGATGAATCTATGATAGAGATGAGTGGGAGGGCTTTGGCTAGGCTCACAAGGTTGCTATGTCAATGCAAATGGCCAAGAGAGTGAGCTTGAGCCGGCCAAATAGTATTTATAGACACCCCAAACAATAGAGCCGTTGGCTCAATTATTGGGCTGATTGCACATCGACCGAACGCGCAGGTCATGTTGCACCGGACGCACCAGTCGTGTATACCGGACGTGTCCGGTTGCTGCCGGACCACCACGTGTCCAATTCAAACTAAAATAGCCGTTGCTGCCTCACATTCACCTACGACCGGACGCACTATTAGAAATGACCGGACGCTGAGCCACAGCGTCCGGTCAAGTCTAGTAAGCTCCTAGGGCCAACTAGACGCGTCCGATCACTCTAGACCAGACGCAGGAGATGCAGCGTCCGATCGAGTCTAGAGAACTCCCAGAGCCGCTCTGGGTCGACCGGACGTGTCCGATCACTCTGGACCGGACGCTCCTAGCGTTCGATCAACTGTTACACTAAACATCAACTTCGCTGATTCACACCAGACGCGTGTGGTGTGGCGACCGGATGCGTCCGGTCATCATTGCAATTTAGTACCAAGCCACATACCATACGCGTCCGGTCACCATGCCGGACACGTTTGGTCACTCTATGACCAGCGCGACTAACTCCTTTTCAACTCTATCTTCTTCACCCTTGCTCAAATGTGCCAACCACCAAGTGTATCACCTTGTGCACATGTGTTAGCATATTTTCACAAACATTTTCAAGGGTGTTAGCACTCCACTAGATCCTAAATGCAAATGCAATGAGTTAGAGCATCTAGTGGCACTTTGATAACCGCATTTCAATACGAGTTTCACCCCTCTTAATAGTACGGCTATCGAACTTAAATGTGATCACACTCACTAAGTGTCTTGATCACGGAAATGAAAAGGCTCCTACCACTTATACCTTTACCTTGAGCCTTTTGTTTTTCTTCATCCTTTTCCAAGTCCAAGCACTTGGTCATCACCATGGCAACACCATCATCATGTCATGATCTTCATTTGCTTCACCACTTGGAGTAGTGCTACCAATCTCATAATCACTTTGCTAAACTAGGTTAGCACTTAGGGTTTCATCAATTAACCAAAACCGAACTAGAGCTTTCAATCTCCTCCTTTTTGGTAATTGATGATAACCCTTTCACAAAGATATGAAGTGAAATTCAATTGAATCCATGTTGCTTGCCCAAGCATATTTACCATGTGTAAAAGGATATGGACAAGTTTCATGAGCCCCGTATGGTAGCAATTGCTCCCCCTACATATATTCTAAGAGTTTGCATTATAGCTTGCACATATGCTTAGACAGGAAATGTAGGAGACAATGTCTACCAAATGATGCTAAGGTATAAAAGATGGACCTTTGAAGCGTGATACCAATCGGAGTGCACCAATATACCATCCTTAGCACCATTAGTAACTATACATACACAAAAACTAGAATACCCCATGAGATCAACATTAGAAGTAAGGGTCTAGTTTTCATAATGTGAGCATAAGTCTAGCTACTTAAACCTATGCATGCTAGTTTTTTCATTTCATCATCCAAACCTACAACTAGCATACATCACACAAGCATGGATATTGAAATTTAAAACTTATGCCATGCAAGCAAACATATGAAATGCACATTTAAATGCACCATGCAAGTTTATGAGCTTGCTCCCCCTACTTGTGTGCTCAAAATTTTAATTGACCCCTTCCTTTGTCATATCTCTCCCCATGTCAAATTCTCCCCCATTGTTGTCTTTTCACTATCTTTGTACACTATTTCTCCCCCTATCACTTATATCTTTGTTTTTCTCCCCCTTTGTCATCAATTTCCATAAAAGGTGTCCTTCTCATTGATGTTGAGAGCACATTAATTTAGTGTAGTGACATAGCCATTGTGTAGTTAGAAACTATAGAAACTAGAATTGTGGTAGGTGGCTTGCATTTTTAGTAGGCTAGCGCTGTGGCAGAATCGCTCGAAATAATGTGCTTACAGAGGCGCTTGTCTTCCACTAGACACTAGGCATCCCGAGAGCGAGCTACATCGGTGGATTCCGTCAAGCACACCCCCAAGGGAGAGCCGAATAATCCACAATTTCCCCCAAGGATCCAATAATGAGAACGAGTTACAATACCTAGTCCATTTCATACATCTAGAATTCTTAAATATATATTATTACAGTACCAAATTCAGAGTGTAGAAATTTAATAGCGGAATGAAAAGAAACATCTATCGACAATACACAAGGATCTGTCTGTGCCCACCAGAAGAATCCTTCACACAACGGCTACTCCTCAAGCAGTACCTGCAATAGGGGTAAATAAACCCTGAGTACACAATGTACTCTCTAGACTTATCCGACTAGTGGGAATAATTTCCCAACTCCAAGGAATATGGTAAGCTTTATGGTTTGCTGGGTTTCCTTTTTGCAAAAAACAATACTAATAGTGCATCCTTATGTATGTTTATTTTTAGCAGTCATGATTATTACTTTATCTAGCCATTCTATGCAAGCACATGTTCTACTTTCAAGCAGGAGTTGAGCAACAGTTCCATTTCACCACCTTTCATCTTTTAGTTCTTACTACGATGCTAGAGTGTAGACAAGTCGTACCAACACGGTGGTGATTCATGAATCAATGAGTCTAGCTGGGTACCCCGAAACACATGCCCCGCTTGTACCCCAGGCACAAGTAGGACCAACCCACCACTCTCCTATCAAGGGGTCTAGGTACCTGTCCAAACTTGGACTCCAAGCCCCCGCTCCTGAGTCCCAGACTCAGTGTGGTGCTTAGACCTCCACCATCCCCGCCTCCAATCAGTCGGTTCGGAAAGAGCCAAAACCCACAACAAGAGAGCAACAAGTCTTCCTTGCGCCCATACCCAAGTATGTACTCAGGATAATAAGTCTATGACTTGCCTAGAGTCCATTGCAACGGCCGGTCCTTAACTGACATAAATAGGGAAAAAGTGTAACCAAGCTATGCCCTATTGGCCACTGGACACAACCTCTTACACCCACCAATACCCAAACCATATCCCTGCCCGGTCTCCATTTTCGTTTCCACCATTTTATCATGAGTGATCATAATAATCACCTATTGTGAGTAACGGCAGGTTACTCATGCTACCGATATCCTAAGCATAGCAGCTACTCGACCTATACTAGTAGGACTCATAGGTAAGTATTTTTATGCATGTAGTTTCCATAAAATGCCTGTAACGTAAATGCACATTATATATATATATATATTCAATGATCATTCAAAAATATGGGTTATGCACCGGGGCATGCCTTGGGTAGGCGGGGTGTCAATAAAGTCAGCAACTGATGGCTCCGAGGCTCCCTCCTATACGAGAATCTCCTCCTCGTATTCCTCGATGATCTCCTCATACTCCTATTCACCTATAGGCACGACCTCTACAAACTCGTTATCTACATGCATGAAATGATGATGCAACACTTAGCAATACGGCAATAGCAACTCTAAAAATAAAATACAGCTAGCACGCTAGTAAGCTAGCTCTACCAACTAAGATGCTAAGTTACCTATGATTACCACTATGAAACATTTCATGTATTAACTTAGCAACTAAAGACATTCTTACTCTCAATATCGATTTACCATATATATGCTAAAATAAGGAGTATTAGCTACCCTATTTATCAACCTATTCTAAGGTTACAAAATTACAGTGAGCACATAATAATACAATGAACCTACTATAAAAATTTCATGGCTAAATATATTACCAATTTGCCACAAAAATTCCTACAAATATTAAGCTAAATAATGCTAAGCTTTCCTAAATGAATTACTGGGTCCATCATTATCACAGAGATATGTAAACCAATTACACCAACAGATAGATCACATTTTTGTGAACCTAACAAATTTTGTTTCACTATTTTTGGACACCTACAAAATTTACTATAATTTTACAAAGATTAGTTCAAAACTAAATTGAATAAACATTTACTAATTCACTGGAAAAGGAAAACTGAATTCAACCCGCGGCCCACTAACACGCTGTGCGGCCCATGCCCGCGCAGCGCGCGCGCACACGCGTCATCCCACCGGCGTGGCCCACGCAGGCGTGGCCCAACCGAGCGACAGCGGCCCGCGACAGAAAGGCCCGCGCGCCTCGGCTATCTTGCGAAAACGTCCTTGACCTACCGGCGAATCACCTTGAGACCCACGACACTATTCCTCTAGTTAGCTATTTTATAGATAAACCCTCGAGACAAACTGTCTTTACCACGGCCACGTTCTCGGGCACCCACGCGAGCACCGGTACGGCGTCGCTGGCACAAGGCGGTCACGCCGGCCAACCTAGCCCCTCCCCACCCCCGATAGCGAGCCGATGCTCACCTTGATGTGAACACGAGGCGACGGGCGGTGAAGCGGTGAATAGTGACATGGTCCCAAGCTCCCTCCACTGTAGTGGGCCTCCTACAGCGGCCACGTGCGCTCGCGCACAATGGAGAAGCATGGCCACAGACAGCAATGGCGCGGCGCCGTGTACCGGACATGATGGCTTGAGCAAAATGGGCCGGAGGGCACTAGCGGTGAAAATGGGATGTGCACGGGATGAAGGGGCATAGGGCGAACACACAGTGCCATGGAATTGAATGGAGGTGGACGGTGCGAGGTGAATTGGATGGGTGCTGCTGTTCGGTCTTAAGATGGCCGACGGTGGGGAATCTCCAAATTGAAGCTTGGCATGGTGTGACTACGGCAGTGGGCGAGCTTGATAGCAGCGCATGCCGTGGTAGTGGGGAGGAGCAGCCGCACGCCCGGGCAGCCGGCCACCGTGGCCAGCCAGGCACGGCCAAACACGCGTGTGTGTGGCCGGTGCGCCGACGACGGCATAGGAGAAGTGGTGACCGCGTCCACATGATGAAACCGGCCAGGAACGTCATGCGCGCGATTTTTTAAGCGTTCGAAAAACCCCAAAACGTTGATCTAATCGCCAAACCACCTATGCAATTGCTAAGAGGGCATATTAGGCTAGCAAAACTAGCCATGAAACCACACCACTAACTAATCCAATTCTCCTACAAAAATTGCCAAACTTGGCCTTGTCAAACCGCTTTTTAGACTTACGAAATCGGCTAAGTCTCGATTGGATTCGCGTCAAATTCGATTTCCAAGTTATTCGGTATACTAGCTAGTAAATTCCCTTCGCTTCCTCAAGTCTTTCATCATCACCTACCCGGTTTGTACTTCTAACCTTACTAAAATTCCGTATATGCGTTCTATAGCATTTTCGCTTAATAAAAATGATTTAGAACCCTAAATAATATAACTTGACTATGAAATGTAACTTTCGTTTCGCGTTTCCGACGATCGTTTTGAGTTACAGAAAGTGATTTACACACTACTTTGAATACACTATCATATCAACATGATGCCCATGCAGTGTTTTAGCAAAAGATTTATAGTGTAACACCGAGGGTGTTACAAATCTACCCCCCTAAAACAAAATCTCGTCCCGAGATTTCGTGTGTCTAGTGTAGGAAAAGAGATAAGAATTACATTTCAATGTAGACAACTATCTCGATGAACCAGAAAGAAGATGGGGGTAATGTTCTAGGATGTAATTTTCTTGCTCCCACATTGCTTCACCTTCTGAGAGATTTTGCCACTGAACCTTATAGAACTTCCCCACATTGTTCCTTGTCACTATTTCTTTTTCGTCCAAAATCTTGGCAGGGTGCTCAATATAAGTCAAGTCAGGCTGGAGGGGAAGCCCTTCAATTTCCATAGCTTCATCAGGTACTCACAAACACTTCTTCAACTAAGATACGTGGAACACATCATGTACCGCCGATAAAATATCTGAAAGTTGGAGACGATAAGCAACTGGGCTACACTGCTTCAAAATCTTGTAAGGACCCATGTATCGAGGGGCTAGCTTGCCCTAAACACCAAACTGATGCACCCCTCTCATAGGAGACACCTTTAGGTACACATAATCCCCAACTGCAAATTGCAAAGGCCTTCTTTGCTTGTTTGCATAAGCTTTCTATCGGCTCTGAGCTGCCTTCAAATGACTCTGAATAATACTGACTTGCTCTCGAGCTTCTTTGATGAAGTCAGGCCCAAAGTATCCACGGTCTCCCACTTCAACCTAGTTGAGTGGTGTCCTATATTCTTCCCATATAGAGCTTCAAAGGGTGCCATACGAATGCTTTCTTGGTAGCTATTATTGTAAGAAAACTCAGCTAATTTCAAGCATTCATCCCACTTCTTAGGAAAAGAAATGGCACAATCTCTCAACATATCTTCAAGTACCTGGTTTACCCTTTCTGTTTGGCCGTTAGTCTGTGAATGATAGGCTAAACTGCAGAGGAGACTAGTACCAAGACACTCCTGGAGTTGCTCCTAGAAGCAAGAGATAAAAACTGACCCTCTATCAGAGATAATAGTAAGGGGGACTCCATGTACAGTCATAATCCGGTCTAAATACAGCTCGGCAAACCTTCCAACAGAATACCTGGAATCCACTGGGAGAAAATGAGCTGACTTGGTAAGGCAATCCACAATGACCCAAATAGAGTTATAGCCCTTGGATGTGTAGGGTAAACCCACAATAAAATCCATGGAAATATCTTCCCATTTCCACACAGGAATGGGCAAGGGCTGCAAATATCCTGGGGTATGCATGTGGTCGGCCTTAACTCTCCCACAAGTGTCGCACTCCGTGACGTACTTGGTGATGTCTTGCTTCATGTTCGACCACCAATACAAGAGGCTCAAATCATGGTACATCTTGTTGCTGCCAGGATGGATAGACAACTTGGAATAGTGAGCTTCATTCAAAATCTTCCTTCTAATCTTCTCATTTGATGGAACCACCAATATGTTCTTGTACCTTACTACCCCTTGCTCATCAATACTAAACTAAGGACCACGCCCTTCGGCAATTAGTTTCTTGATGTGAGGAATTTCTAAAGTATCTTGCCTTTGCTCCATAATAATCTGCTCAAGCAAATCTGAGCCTAAGGCAATGTGAGCTAACACCTCAGCATGGTTGAGAGACAGAGGTGTCTCTTCAACCTGATATGACTTCTGACTCAGAGCATCAGCTACCACACTGGCCTTTCCTAGGTGGTAATGTGCCTCCAAGTTATAATCCTTGATCAATTCCAACCATCTCCTTTGCCTCATATTTAACTCAGACTGAGTAAAAATGTATTTGAGGCTCTTATGATCTATAAAAATGTGTACATTGTTTCCCAATAGATAATGCCTCCAAATTTTTAGAGCGTGCACCACAGCAGCTAGCTCTAAATCAAGGGTGAGATAATTCACCTCATGCTTTTTCAGCTGACGTGAAGCATAAGCTATCACACGCCCATCCTGCATAAGCACACATCCTAACCCCGTCTTTGAGGCATCACAATATACATCAAAAGGCCTATCAATATCTGGTTGAGCCAAGACAGGAGCAGTGGTAAGAAAGTTCTTCAAAGCTTGGAAGGCTTCTTCACATGTCGGACTCCAAACAAACTTGGCTTCTTTTTGGAGCAGCTTTGTCATCGGCTGAGCTATCTTGGAGAAGTCTGGAATGAAACACCAATAATATCCAGCTAGACCAAGGAACTGATGAATCTAGTGCACTAACTTAGGAGACTTCAAATTTAGCACATCTTGCACTTTGCTTGGATCTACAGAGATGCCATCAGGGGTCAGAACATGCCCCCAAAACTGCACTCGATCTAGCCAAAACTCACACTTGCTAAGTTTGGCATATAGCTTGTGTTCCCTCAATAGAGTCAGTACTATCCGAAGGTGTTGGGCATGCTCTTCCTTGTTCTTGGAATATATCAAGATATCATCAATGAATACCACCACAAATTTGTCCAACTCTGGCATAAAGACTGAGTTCATAAGATACATGAAGAATGCAGGAGCGTTGGTGAGACCAAAAGACATGACTCGGTATTCATACAGCCCATACCTAGTAGAAAAAGTTGTCTTTGGTATATCTTATGGTCTTTGATGATAGCCGGAACGGAGATCAATCTTAGAGAACACCTTGGCACCAGCTAGTTGATCGAACAAAGTATCAATATGAGGTAAAGGATACTTGTTCTTAATGGTTACCACATTGAGAGGGCGGTAATACATACACATCCGAAGAGTGCCATCCTTCTTCTTCACAAAAATGGTTGGACCACCCCATGATGAAGAGCTAGGACAGATGAATCCCTTTTCCAACAACTCTTCTAACTGTTTCTTCATTTTAGCCAATTCCTTCGGGGCCATACGGTACGGGCATCGAGAGATAGGAGCAGTGCCAGGCTCTAACTCAATGGAGAACTCCATATCTCTATCTAGTGGCAACCTAGGTAGATCTTTAGGAAAGACATCTGGGAACTCACAGATCATAGGAATAGAGACAAGATCAGGAGAGGCTTCAGCATGAGTAGCAACAGGTAAGACTAGATCTAAGGGCATAAGAAGGGACATCCTATCCTTAGAAGAAGGAAGTCGTAACTCAATAACTCTCTGCTTTAGATCCAAGACTACCCCATATACACGCAACCAGTTCATTCCTAGAATTTCATCAATGCCTTGCCCAGGCAGCACCATGAACTAGAGATGGTAAGTATGAGTGGCTAACACTAAGCCCATGGTGTCCGTTTGAGTATTAACGCACAACTACGCACCTGGAGTGTTGATTCTATAGGCAAAAGGTATAGCCATAAGAGGTATATTGTGCCGGTGTGCAAACCCTATGCTCATGAATGAATGTGATGCACCAGAATCAAACAACACATAAGCTGGATGGGAATCAATGGTGAACATACCAACCATCACCGGTTCATTTTATAATATTTCCTCAGCCTCTGTGAAATTAACCTATCCAGATCGGCTCACTGGCACTTTCTTCTTTATAACTGTCTGCTTGATCAGGCGGGAGTTAGCTGAGGGCTGAGCTGATTGTGCAGGCTGATTTTGCGGACACTCTCGGGCATAGTGGCCTTCCTTGCCACACTTGAAACAAGCACTAGGCTTGTTCCCTTGTCCTAGACGAGGTGGGACCTACTGTCCCTAGGGCTGCTGATGTTGCACCTACTGAGTAGGTGCACGATACTGAGTGGAAGGTACCTGAAAGGTCTGCTGAGGCTGTTGAAACGAATGCCCACCTGAAGACTGATAGAGCACTCGCCTGACAACCTGTACCTTCTGCGACTAGGGTGACTAGAAGACCCAGTAGCCACCTGCTTGCGCTTCTATTCTGCTTGAGAGTCACGCTGCAATCCCTACATGGCAATAGCAGCGTTCATCATCGCCCCAAAGGTCTGATAGTTTCATGTATATAACTCCTTCTGCAAGATGCAAGAGAGGCTGCGATAAAAACAGTCTCTCTTCTTTTCATCTGTATCTACATGAGTCCTAGCATACTATGACAAGTGGTTGAACTTGTTGATATAGTCCATCATGGACATGCTTCCTTGCCTCATGTCCAGAAATTATGTCAACTTCCTATTTAGAACACAAGCAGGAATATAATATTCTCTAAATGTCGCAGTGAACTCCTGCTAGGTCACCCAATGATCCACTGGCTGCTTGGCATTAAATGTGTCCCACCATGCAGTAACAAATCCCAATAGCTGTTGCGCCGCAAAGCGCACTTTCTGCTCATTAGTTACTGTGAGCAGCAAAAACTTTTGCTCCAGAATGCGAAGCCAATGCTCCGCATCTAAAGGCTTAGCCGTGGGCGTGAACGTGGGTGGGTGCGTCTTTAAGAAATCCTGATAAGAGCAGGGTCCCGAGGACCACGGGCACCACCCTTGTTCCCACCATTTCCCCTGTGGCCTCCATGGGCAAAGCCACCGATAGCCTAGCCTGTGCCAATAGCTCCATGGCACGGGTTGACTCCCGGTGAGCAGCCAACGTCTCCGCCATCATCTCCGCATGAGTCATTGGAGGTGGTGGTGGTGGAGGAGGAGGAGCCAGAAGTGGGGCCTCATGGCTCTCCCCGTTGCCATTCCCATTACCTCGGCCACTTTCACCTTGGCCTTCTCCAAGACCATGGCCCGCTCTGGCACTGGTGCTCCCGCGACCGGACCTCAAGTTCATCTAAAACAGATAGGAACCACCCATTTAGGACAACCCTCTAGATTAGGAATAAGAGATTAGAGAAATGATAGGATATTTATTAAAGCATTCTTTTAGTTCATCCTATCAATTTACTAATCTAATTATACGTGTAGGGGAGTTTAGTTTAAACAAGATTCTCTTATCATGACGTATGCATCGGCCTATACGTTCACTCAAGCCAGAATATAGTGGCGTTTGCAAAATTTCGGCACATCGCATACTCACTTTGCGCTTTGCTAACGATTCTTACGCAACGTAAGTTAGTGTACCTGTAGAAAACTAATTAGATAAAACCAGTGCTGCTATCCTAGATAGACCATATTGCTAGGGCTTATACTTATTTAGATAATTTTATCGCATCCTACTTTTTGCAAAACTTTTGTTGGTCAAATTTTAGGTTTTGGAAAAGAGTGATGAAACTCATAAACTCATTATTGGCTCTGGTACCAACTGTGGCAGAACTACACGAAATAACGCGCTTACGGAGGCGCTTGTCTTCCACTAGACACTAAGCACCCCGAGAGCGAGCTACATCGGGCGGATTCCATCGAGCACACCCCCAAGGGAGAGCCCGAATAATCCACATTTTTCCCCAAGGATCCAATAATGAGAATGAGTTACAATACTTAGTCCATTTCATACATCTAGAATTCTTAAATATATATTATTACCGTACCAAATTCAGAGTATGGAAATTTAACAGCGGAATGAAAAGGAACATCTATCGACAATACACAAGGATTTGTCTATGCCCACCAGAAGAATCCTTCACACAACGGCTACTCCTCGAGCAGTACCTACAACAGGGGTAAATAAACCCTGAGTACACAATGAACTCGCAAGACTTATCCGACTAGTGGGAATAATTTCCCGACTCCAAGGAATATGATAAGCTTTATGGTTTGCTGGGTTTCCTTTTTGCAAAAAAGCAATACTAATAGTGCATCCTTATGTATGTTTATTTTTCACAGTCATGATTATTACTTTATCTAGCCATTCTATGTAAGCACCTGTTCTACTTTCAAGCAGGTGTTGAGCAACAGTTCCATTTCACCACCTTTCATCTTTCAGTTCTTACTACGATGCTAGAGTGTAGACAAGTTGTACCGACATGGTAGTGATTCACGAATCAATGAGCCTAGCTGGGTACCCCAAAACACATGCCCCACTTGTACCCTAGACACAAGTAGGACCAACCCATAACTCTCCTATCAAGGGGTCCAGGTCCCCGTCCAAACTTGGACTCCAAGCCCCCACTCCTGAGTCCCGGACTCAGTGTGGTGCTTAGACCTCCACCATTCCCACCTCCAATCAGTCGGTCTGGAAAGAGCCAGAACCCACCATAAGAGAGAAACAAGTCTTTCCTGCGCCCATACCCAAGTATGTCCTCAGGATAATAAGTCTTAGACTTGCCTAGAGTCCATTGTAATGGCTGGTCCTTAACCGACACAGACAGGGAAAAAGTGTAACCAAGCTATGCTCTGTTGGCCACAGGACACAACCTCTTACACCCACCAATACCCAAACCATATCCCTGCTCGGTCTCCGTTTTCATTTCCACCATTTTACCATGAGTGATCATAATAATCACCTATTGTGAGTAACGGCAGGTAACTCATGCTACCGATATCCTAAGCATAGCAGCTACTCGACCTATACTAGTAGGACTCGTAGGTAAGTATTTTAATGCATGTAGTTTCCATAAAATTCCTATACCGTAAATGCACATTATATATATATATTTAATGATCATTCAAAAATAGGGGTTATGCACCGGGGATTGCCTTAGGCAGGTGCGGTGTCAACAAAGTCAGCAACTGATGGCTCAGGGGCTCCCTCATGTACGAGAATCTCCTCCTCGTATTCCTCGATGATCTCCTCATACTTCTATTCACCCGCAGGCACGAACTCTACCAACTCGTTATCTACATGCATGAAGTGATGATGCAACACTTAGCAATACGACAATAGCAACTCTAAAAATAAAATACAGCTAGCACGCTACTAAGCTAGCTCTACCGACTAAGATGCTAAGTTACCTATGATTACCACTATGAAACATTTCATGTATTAACTTAGCAACTAAAGACATTCTTAGTCTCAATATCGATTTACCATATATATGCTAAAATAAGGAGTATTAGCTACCCTATTTATCAACATATTCTAAGGTTACAAAATTACAGTGAGCACATAATAATACAATGAACCTACTGTAAAAATTTCATGGCTAAATATATTACTAATTTGCCACAAAAATTCCTACAAATATTAAGCTAAATAATGCTACGCTTTCCTAAATGAATTATTGGGTCCATCATTATCACAGAGATTTGTAAACCAATTACACCAACAGATAGATCATATTTTTGTGAACCTAACAAATTTTGTTTCACTATTTTTGGACACCTACATAATTTACAATAATTTTACAAAGATTAGTTCAAACCTAAATTGAATAAACATTTACTAATTCACTGGAAAAGGAAAACTAAATTCAACCCGCGGCCCACTAACACGCTGTGCGGCCCATGCCCGCGCAGCGCGCGCGCACACGCGTCCCACCGGCATGGCCCACGCGGGCGTGGCCCAATGGAGCGACAGCGGCCCACGATAGAAAGGCCCGCATGCCTCGGCTATCTTGCGAAAATGTCCTTGACCTACCGGCGAATCACCCTGAGACCCACGATACTATTCCTCTAGTCATCTATTTTATAGATAAACCCTCGGGACAAACTGTCTTTACCACGGCCACATTCTCGGGCACCCACGCAAGCACCGGCGTGGCGTCGCTGGCACAAGGCGGTCACGCCGGCCAACCTAGCCCCTCCCCGCCCCCGATAGTGAGCTGATGCTCACCTTGATGCGAACACGAGGCGACGGGCGGTGAAGCGGTGAATATAGACATGGTCCCAAGCTGCCTCCACGGCAGCGGGCCTGCTGCAGTGGTGACGGCCACGTTCCCATGAGCTCAAGCACAACCGAGAAGAAAAGACTAGAGGATGGGCATCAGCAACTCACCCAGAACCTACCAGACATGATGGCTTGACCAGAAATGGGCTGAGTGAGTACGGCCACGCAAACACACAGTGAGTAAGACCGGAAATGACGGTGAAAATGGGGTGCGCATGGGATGGAGGGGCACGGGGCAAAGACACAGTGCCATAGAATTGAATTGAGGTGGACGGTGCGAGGCGAATTGGACAGGCGCTGTCGTTCGGTCTTAAGATGGCCGACGGCGGGGAATCTCGAAATTGAAGCTCGACACGCTATGACTGCGACAGTGGGCATGCTTGGCGCGTAGCTGGGTTCCCACTTGCGCTTCTGGCGTGTGCAATTGCTCTGATTAGACCGACGCTGTGAGCTGGCTCAGGCATGGCTCAGCGACGTCGGCGCGACGCCATTAAAGGCTGAGGTGACCAAGGGAGCACAGAGTGGCGCACGCCACTCAAAAGAAATGGACAAAGGCACACAGGGAAGGTTACACGTGCACGTATGAATCGGCACGGCTCATGGGGCTACAACGCCTTAATTGACAAGCCGATGGCCACACGGCCATGTGCTGGTGCAGCAAGCGCGCGTAGCAACGGCAGTGGCGACATGACGCGAGCAGCGTGGGCTCACACGGTGTGGCGACGTGCACGTGCTGGCAAGGATGACTATGGCCCTATGATGCCATGCACCTGAGCGGACGACGACGGCGTCCAGCGGAGCAGAGCCAACAATGGAGCGACGTGGGCGGCCAAAGAGCTCCAGCAGCGACGTTGACAGCAGCGCATGCCGTGGCAGTGGGGAGGAGCAGCCGCACGCCCGAGCAGCCAGCCACCATGGCCAGCCGGGCGTGGCCAAACACGCGTGTGCGTGGCCGGTGCGCCGACAATGGCACAGGGGCAGTGGTGACCGCGTCCACGTGATGAAACCAGCCAGGAACGTCATGCGCATGATTTTTAAAGCGTTCGAAAAACCCCAAAACGTTGATCTAATCGCCAAACCACCTATGCAATTGCTAAGAGGGCATATTAGGCTAGCAAAACCAGCCATGAAACCACACCACTAACTAATCCAATTCTCCTACAAAAATTGCCAAACATGGCCTTGTCAAACCGCTTTTCAGACTTACGAAATCGGCTATGTCTCGATCGGATTCACGTCAAATTCGATTTCCTTGCTATTCGGTATACTAGCTAGTAAATTCCCCTCGCTTCCTCAAGTATTTCATCGTTACCTACCCGGTTTGTACTTCTAACCTTACTAAAATTCCGTATATGCGTTCTATAGTATTTTCGCTTAATAAAAATTGATTTAGAACCCTAAATAATATAACTCGACTATGAAATGTAACTTTCGTTACCCTAAATAATATAACTCGACTATGAAATGTAACTTTCGTTTCGCATTTCCGACGATCGTTTTGAGTTACAGAAATTGATTTACACACTACTTTGCATACACTATCATATCAACATGATGTCCATGCAGTGTTTTAGCAAAAGATTTATAGTGTCACACCAAGGGTGTTACAAGCACAACACTTGCTTCACCTCATAATTGTCTAACCGGTGTGTTAAGTGTTGTGGTAGAAATTTTTAATAGGCAATTCATCCCCCCCTCTAGCCATTAAGACCTTTCAAGTGGTATCAGAGCCGGAGACAATCACCAACCTCCGCTCAACGATGCTTGCTGCTCTAAGTTGTCTAGGTGGCAGCAACCACCAAGAGTAACAAGCGAATCCCGCAGCAAAACACGAACACCAAGTGCCTCTGGATGCAAACACTCAAGCAATGCACTTGGATTCACTCCCAATCTCACAAAGATGATGAATTTATGATGGAGATGAGTGGGAGGGCTTTGGCTAAGCTCACAAGGTTGCTATGTCAATGCAAATGGCTTCCCCTTTTTGGTAATTGATGACAACCCTTTCACAAAGATATGAATTGAAATTCAATTGAATCCATGTTGCTTGCCCAAGCATATTAACCATATGTAAAAGGATATGAACAAGTTTCATGAACCCCATATGGTAGCAATTGCTCCCCCTACATATGTGCTAAGAGTTTGGATTGTAGCTTGCACATATGCTTAGATAGGAAATATAGGAGACAATATCTACCAAATGATGCTAAGGTATAAAAGATGGACCTTTGAAGCGTGATACCAATCGGAGTGCACCAATATACCATCCTTAGCACCATTAGTAACTAGACATACATAAAAACTAGAATACCCCATGAGATCAACATTAGAAGTAAGGGTCTTGTTTTCATAATGTGAGCATAAGTCTAGTTACTTAAACCTATGCATGCTAGTTTTTTCATTTCATCATCCAAACCTACAACTAGCATACATCACACAAGCATGGATATTGAAATTTAAAACTTATGCCATGCAAGCAAACACATGAAATGCACATTTAAATGCACCATGCAAGTTTATGAGATTGCTCCCCCTACTTGTGTGCTCAAAATTTTAATTGATCCCCTTCCTTTGTCATATCTCTCCCTATGTCAAATTCTCCCCCTTTGTTGTCTTTTCACTATCTTTGTACACTATTTCTCCCCCTATCACTTATATCTTTGTTTTTCTCCTCCTTTGTCATCAATTTCCATAAAAGGTGTGCTTCTCATTGATGTTGAGAGCACATTAATTTAGTGTAGTGACATAGCCATTGTGTGGTTAGAAACTATAGAAACTAGAATTGTGGTAGGTGGCTTGCATTTTTAGTAGGCTAGCGCAACACTTGATTCGCCTTATAATTATCTAACCGGTTTGTTAAGTGTTGTTGTAGAAATTTTTAATAGGCTATTCACCCCCCTCTAGCCATTAGGACCTTTCAAGTGGTATCAGAGCCGGAGGAAATCACCAACCTCCGCTCGATGATGCTCGCTACTTCAAGCCATCTAGATGGCAGCAACCACCAAGAGTAACAAGCGAATCCCGCAGCGAAACACAAACACCAAGTGCATCTAGATGCAAACACTCAAGCAATGCACTTGGATTCACTCCCAGTCTCACAAAGATGATGAATCTATGATGGAGATGAGTGGGAGGGCTTTGGCTAAGCTCACAAGGTTGCTATGTCAATGCAAATGGCCAAGAGAGTGGCTTGAGCTGGCCAAACCGTATTTATAGACACCCCAAACAATAGAGCCGTTGGCTCAATTATTGGGCTGACTGCGCATCGGCCAGACACGCAGGTCGTGTTGCACCGGATGCACCGATCGTGTATACCGGACGCATCCGGTCACTGCCTGACCGCCATGTGTCCAATTCAAACTAAAATAGTCGTTCCTGCCTCACATTCACCAGTGACCGAACGCATTGTTAGAAATGACCGGACGCTGAGCCGTAGCGTCCAATCGAGTCCAGTAAGCTCCCAGGGCTGACCGGACATGTCCAGTCACTCTAGACCGAATGCAGGAGACATAGTGTCCGATCGAGTCCAAAGAGCTCCCAGAGCCGCTCTGGGCTGACCGGACACGTCCGGTCGCTCCAGACCGGACGCTCCCAGCATCCGATCAACTGTTACATTGAACATTGACTTCGCTGATTCACACCGGACGCGTCCAGTGTGGCGACCGGACACGTCCGGTCGTCATTGCAATTCAGTATCGAGCCACATACCAGACGCTTCCGATCGCCATACCGGACACGTCCGGTCACTCTGTGACCAGCGCGACTAACTCCTTTTCAACTCTATCTTCTTCACCCTTGCTCAAATGTGCCAACCACCAAGTGTATCACCTTTTGCACATGTGTTAGCATATTTTCACAAACATTTTCAAGGGTGTTAGCACTCCACTAGATTTCAATACGAGTTTCACCCCTCTTAACAGTATGGCTATTGAACCTAAGTGTGATCACACTCGCTAAGTGTCTTGATCACAGAAACAAAAAGGCTCCTACCACTTATACCTTTGCCTTGAGCTTTTTGTTTTTCTTCATCCTTTTCCAAGTCCAAGTACTTGATCATCACCATGGAAACACCATCATCATGTGATGATCTTCATTTGCTTCACCACTTGGAGTAGTGTTACCTATCTCATAATCACTTTGATAAACTAGGTTAGCACTTAGGGTTTCATTAATTAACCAAAACCAAACTAGAGCTTTTAGCTGGCCCCACTAATGGGTCGACCCCCGTCTACAACCCTAGCGCCTACACTAGCCTAGGTTATAGGAGCGGCAGAGCTCGTGGGAGTGGTGACCATGGCGCACGGCCATGCGCGACACTGACACGACCATGTCGGCCACCCTAAGCCACCGCAGGGGTGAACTAGCTAGTGCTATAGCATCACTATCTTACCCTGGTTGCAGTTATAGGGATGGTTAGGTCAGAGGTGGCTCGAGCGGTGCTGACCGTGTGCGACCGAGTGATGCGGCGGCACCCTGAGCGTGGCACCTCCACGACAGACATCACCGGTAGTGCCTTTGGTGAACCTGGCGTGAGCATGGAAACGAGGGGGTCAAGGAAGGCTTGAAGGAGCAACTAATTGAATATCTACCCCCAGTGAAGTTAGGCACAGCGGCAGAGATGACCGGTGGTGACTAAAACACCAAATTGGCGGTCGGTAGTGCTCGGCTGAGGCTCGGTAAGGGTGACACAGCTAGATAGCTTTATGGAGTCGCTATAGGTGCTATGAATCGGACCTTAGTAAACCGAAGCGCGCAAATTGCAAAGCCGTGCACGTGAGGGGATGTCGGCCTGCCGTCCCTGACAGTAGTAATGGCGTGCGAGGGGGGGTGGGAGGAAGGTTGGCTAGTTGCGTTGTGTAGCCATTCAATACAGTGAGACAGGGTGAGATGGTGGACAGCTACACGTGCGAGCAGAGCAAGGCAGCAGTGGCAGCAGCATGGTGCAGAGAGGCGTTGTGCCTCCTCGGTGGGACATGACTGAAGGTAGAGCAGGTGCACGTGGGGGCTCACGACCCTGTGCATGCAGTACCAAAGCGGCCAGCGACACAGCGCGGTGATGTGACGACAGCAGCAGTGGCGCCCATGGCTCGCGGAGCAGTGTAGCGTAGCAGAGCGAACGCGGGCGGCCCCAGTGGCACCGACAGCGGTGCTAGTGGCAGCGCGCAGCGCGCGACGGGACTACGATGGCAGTAGCACGACAGTGAGGTGGGACAGCTGCGCGCCAAGGCTGTCGGCCACAGCGGCTAGCTGAGCGTAGCTAGGCGCGCATGCGTGGCCGACGCGCTGACGTCAGCTCAGGGGCGCGGTGACCGTGCCTAGGTGAGGAAACCGACCAAGAACGTGCCATGCACGCTTTTTAAAGCATCCAAATCAACTAATCGGTCGGCCAAACACCCAAACCATCTTCACCATACATTAGAGGGTACATAAGGCTACTAAAACAATCCGTAACACTACCCTACTTCTTAACCAGATTGCCGTACAAAAATTATCAAACATCGCAAGGTCTAGCTCACCAAAAGTTCATGAAATTTTCTAAATGTTGAATGACTTTCTATTTCTAGTTGCATTTCCAAACCCTTAGAAATATAAGCTAGCAACATTATTTATCAACACCAAGTATTTCCTTGTCATCTACAAAGTTTGTACTTTCAACTTTATTTAAGTGTTGCATATATGTTCTATATTATTTTTGTTCTATAAAAATTGGTTTTAAACCCTAAGTGATATAACATAACTATCAAATCAACTTTCGTTCCCATTTCTGCCGATCGTTTTGAGTTACGGGAATTGATCTACACTCTTTATTACATGCATTAACACATAAACATGATGCTCATGACATGTTAGTAAACGATTTACAGGTGTTACAATTAAGAACAGAGCTTGTCTTCCTTCGTAACTAGATCCTACTTGTCCTATATTCGTGGAGTGGACTACAAAGGACTCAATGGGAGTGTCACATCCACGATCTACCACATGACCCATAATTTAGGGTGTATCCATAGGTAAACAACGTATAAGCACCATGCTTATACAATATCGACCACTCACCCCATGTACACCAGCGCGAGCGCTATATGAACCTATGCATGAATATGTTGATAATCCAACTATACTAAGCATATAATTAAAGTAGACAATCAACATGATAATTAGGAATATAAACGATATGAATGATATTGTCATAACAATTGTAGCAAACATATAAAAGTAATGAGAGATACAAAAGAGAGAGGGGTACAAAGATTATACTAAACCACGCTCTTGACACGATTACGAATCCAAGCGAAGACTGCTTGTCTCCCTCTAGACCTAGCCTAACTAGCTATGCCCTAGAATATGGTGGAGCTCTTAGGATGATTAGGGTTTTTGTCTTCTCAAATAACTTCAATGCCTGAGGAAGGGGGTAGGGGCTGGTATATATAGGCCAAAGCATCAATCCTAAGCCCTCGGATCAAACCGACTTGAATAAACAGTGTAAATGCAATCTAGGAGGCGATGGAGAACCGACATAGCAACGGGGGGCTGACAGGTGGGCTCCAGGGGCCAGCCGGCGTCTCACCGTTCGCTTCGGTGTGGAGTCCTCTTGAGTCTTCTAGAACCTTCGGGGGTTGTTTTCGCTGTGGATAAGCACGATTAAATATGACATCTTGGTCCACCTTGATGATTTTCTAGATAAATCCTGCAGAAAATATAGATTCACCAAAACTCATGGAATTTGTTAGTTTAAACCCCTAGACCTTCATTGGTGATTATATTTATGCCCTTACACATGTTATATTGATGGTTTATAATGGTTGTTAACTACCATCAACAATACCAATTGGTGGGGCACCTTCCCCTATGTCATAGCATGGGTCATTCACTTGATAATCTTGAGCTCTTGGAGATAAGGAATGCATTCTTTACTTGATGATCACTTAAAGTTGAGGATCACTTGTGGAACCACCATCTTGTATAGTTAATACCATATGTAGAGATGTGGTACCACTTGAAAGAATTTGCTACCTTGGAACCACTTGTTGGATTTGTCAATTTTGACCATTTCTTGAATATTTGCTATCTTCATGAGTACCACTTGTAGGATATCTCTTGTATGTTGATCTAGACACCACTTGTAAATACCGCTTGATATATCAATTGAGTCTAGATACCACTTGAAACAACCAAACTAGATATCCATTTGCATTATTGTCTTGTGCTTGTACTCTTATTACTATCATGAGCTTCTAATGTTGACTTGAACTAAATTGATTTGCCTAAGCTTCCAAGTATGGTTTGAACTCTCTAAGCTTCTTCACACTAATTTGGAGGTTATCTTATCGAGATTGTACTTGTCACTTGTTGACAATTCAAATTAAATCAAGTACTTGGGTTCACTAGCTCATGAACAAACTCATACACTACCACTAGATTCAACTAATCGTTCAAGCAATAGCGGTAGGCTATGAATTAAAAAAAACATTTATTATGCATGATCCTTATAAGCATGTACTATATGCACTAACCGCATACTAGTAAGGGATAAAAATGATCATGCACATTACAATGATACCTTTGCTATCTTTGAGTAAAGGATAGTCATTTGATTCCAATTATGCTCCGCAATAGCAATGTGAAGTCACATTTATAGCTTGGCGAAGATCAATCATCAATGATGAAATCCACTCTTCACCCATATAAAATGAGAACCACTTATGATCAAGTGCACTAACTCTTGTTGTGGTTGGCTTGCTTTCTCTTTTGATCAATGCTTGCATGAGAGCACTAAATATGAAAAACCACTTGAAATTCCATGACTAGCTCGCTTTTTGGGTGTTGCTTGCTTTCTTGATCAACCCTTTTGATTGCTTCAACTAAGCATCTCAAATGTTTCTCGGATCACCACTTCTATATTAGCCTTCCAAGTACCACACTTGGTTTACCTACACATAGGTGGCAAGCCCCTACACTAGGGAGAAGTGATCTCTCTCCAAAGAATCATCCTTGATACTCACTTGAAATGACTTGATTGATTGATCCAAGTGATGGAACTAACTTGATAAGTAACCTTGAATCCTTTAAGTTCTTTTCATTCTACTTGTTTAAGTCCTTTTCTTCTACCAAATGATTTCCAATTGTCACTAGAACTTAAATTTCATCTTCATCTTGAGTTTGATCTTGTCTTCTAATTTGAGTATCAAATATGTGCCGAAAACACTCCACAATCAAATGGCCTTATACTCTTTGCTTGTCATGCTTTTAGATCAATCCAAAACTAAACTTAGGTTCCTCAACCACTTAGAAACATGTTTCCAACTTGAGGACCTTTCAATCAAAGTGACCCTAAATCAATACAATATTTGTTACTTTCTAGCAGATTATGTACTCTTCAATGATAAATCCATAACTCCCAATATACAGATCCAATTACTACCAAATTTGATGGAGATGTGACTCACTAAGTAATCTAGCAGCTGTAAAAATTTGAGCTTAATTTGACTTCATATGAACTGCCAGCAATCAAATCTTCCACCACTGCTCCATACTAAAAACTGCTGCACTATAGCTGATAAGATCCACTCAAAACCGAAGCATCTCTTATCCAATTCTCATAAAATTTTTGCAGAATCTAATGCCATAAGTCTAAAGAATCCATACCAAATTTCAAGCCAATCCAAATAAATTTGGTTACTCAAACATGGCTAAGATCACAACTCACTCAAATTTTGCAATATAGGACAGATTTCTTTACATGAGCTATTTTTCAACAAATGTGAACCAAATTTGAAACTAACTTGTTTAAATACTTTCACAAGATATAGATCCATTCAATTCACTTACTAAGAGTCATCTTATGAACTTATCCAATCACAAATCAATCCAAATTTGATTATTAATCAATTAATCCATTCAATCATCTCATAGCAAGCAATATATGCATATATTCCAATTCAACCAACTCATATGCATCCAAATGAAATGGTCCACAAGAGATATACCTTGGTTAACTCATGATCATCCATAGCAAGCTTCAACTCTCATATTTGCAAGCCACCAAATATATCCAATAAATCACCCACAACTAAATATGATACTTGTATGTTGTAGCACATTTGGACTTCACTAACTTGTCATGGCATTGGGATAATGATCATCACTTTGCACTACTTGGCTCAACTATATGGTCAACAAGATGAATATCAATTGAACTAAGTTTCCAATGTCGATGGTACCTACAATTAATCATCCATTTTTTGATGCTACCCAAACAAGTTTAGGTCCTCTCAAGTTAGGAGCAACATACTTAGGCATAGACTTAGTATAAATAGCGGGATGTTTTGCAATTGCAACCAATGAGGTACCATTGCCATCCTTCCTAAGCATAATATTTTCATCAATTGAAATAGGCTTAGGAGTGTTACCTAGGGGACATGAATTTGCCATGTGCCCCCTTTCCCGGCATGAGTAGCAAACTCTCTTTGATTGAACCTTTTCTTCCTTGCTCATGTGTTGCTTCTCATTGCCTTGCCTCTCATGAGTTGCATGAGACTTCTTCCCAAGCTTGGTAGGACACCTCGAGGTAAAGTGTCCCATATCTTTACACTTGAAGCACTTGATGTGAGCATACCCCTTCTTCTCTTCTTGACTCTTGCTCATCATCTTGGCATCTTGTATAAGGATTGGATGCCTTGCATTTGCTCTTCCACCTCTTCTTGTCTTCTTCTTCTTCATCATCTCCAAATCATCACCTTCATGGTTGATCTTGTCTTGCTCTTGGGGCTTCTCTTCTTGCTCAACTTGTGGCTTTGGTTGAGGCTTCACTTGTTGATTCACCACTTGCTTGGTTGGGCACATAGAGGTGAGATGACCCCATGTGCGGCACTTGAAGCACTTGACATACTTGAGCCTCTCTTCTTCTTTCTTCAACTTGAGCTTCTCAAGGTTGGGGCAACCCTTCTCAAGATGTCCCATTTCATGTCATTTGCAGCACAAGGAATGAGAGAGCTTCTTTTGTAGTAACTTCTTCATCCTTCTTTCTCTTTTTCTCTCCCCCTTGGTCATGCTCTTGTTGAAGCCAAGTCCACTCTTGTCACCGAAATTTCTTTGAGTATTCAACATGTGCTCAAAGGTGATTTTGGAGTTGTAGCACCTTTCTAACTTGTTGCTCAATTTCTTCACTTCTCTTTTGAGCTCATTGTTCTCCTTCAAAATGTTAGTCTCACAAGACATAGAAGTAGAACAAGCGTCTATATGTGAAGAACATGGCACATCTAATAAATCATCACAAGAGGTGGATACATGCTTCTTCCCTACATCACAGGAGTTAGTCACATGTTGCAATTGATCACTTGACTCATGTGATGAGCTCTCATTTTTTAAGTTTCTTTGAAAATGCTTTAATAAGAGAAGCATGTTGTTCTAATAATTCTTCATGAGACACAAGTAGCTTCTCATGAGTCAATTTTAGCTCAACATGTGAATATTTAAGAACATCAAGTAAGTGCTTATGATCTTCACATGAATTCTTTAGAAATGAATTTTTTTTCCAATTTCAATGTTTTAGCTTTCTCATTTTCTAAAGATATGGTCATGCTAGCAAGTCTACTAACAAGCTCATCATATGAATCAACATGATCAACCACATTAGCATTAGATACCTTGGTGTCACCTTGTGACATGAAGCAATGTGGTGTAGTGGATGGACTTGTAGTAGCATCACAATCATGGCTCGAGCATGAACCATCATCACCAAGTGTGCTTGAGGTAGAATCATCATTTGCATCACTTGGGGCATCATCATTAACCTTGTCAAGTGAACTTGTAGTAGATCGATCATCATCATCACTTGACCATGAGATGGAGCAATCTTCCACAATCACCGAATTGTGGTCATGCTCAACACACTCATGCATGCTTTCCTTTGGATCATCCTCCTTCTTGAATTTTCCATCATCCCAAGTGGAGGAGTCACTGTAGAAAGCTTGGAGTGCCATCCACATATCATGAGCACTCTCCAAATCCCACACACGTCTAAAAATATCATCTTGTAGAGCACACCTTAGATAATAAAGAGCACGTGTATCAAGTTGTAAGTAATCCTCTTGTGCTTGGGTTAGGTTGTCCTTATCCAAAGCATCATGAGAAAAAACTACAATGATGATCCACCATGCCTTGGGACCCAAATCACGGAAATGATCAAGCATATGATGTTTCTACCGTGCATAGTGTGTGCCATAAAAAAGTGTGTGTCACACTCAACATCTAGCCCAAAGTTTGCCATCCTCTTGGGTCAGTGAAGACCATAAATGAGAGACCTAGGTCTGATACCACATGTAGGGTTGAGACGGCGGACTAAAGGGGGTGAATAGTTCATTCTAAAAATAAACGCACCGGCTAACCGAAACAAATGCAGAATTAAAACTAATGGTCAAGCCAAGACTACACCCATCTATCTAAGTTCACAAGCACCTTATAAAGATCCTAATTAGGCAAAAAGGTGCCGGGCTAGCTAGAGCTCACCTAATCAATTCTAGTAGCAAGGTCACACAAACCTATGTAACTAGTACTCAAGCAACCGGGGGAGCTCCTACACAATCTAGTAAGCAAAAGCACAAATCCACCTAAGATCACTAGCAATGCTCAATAACAAGGCTACATAAGCCAAATTAGAGGGAGCAAATTACTTAGCTACACAAACCAAGCAATGTGACTAACAAGGTTACTCAAACAAATTAGCCATGCAAGGGAGCTACTACTATGCTACACAAGCAAGAAGGTAACTAGCAAGCTACACAAGCTAACTAATTACAAGAGCAACTTCACAAGCACAATGTATATGAAGGTAAATACAAGCTTGTCTAAAGGGGATTCAAACCAATGGGAAGACAAGGATGACATGATGATTTTTATCATGAGGTTCACGTGCTTACCAACACGCTAATCCCCGTTGTGTCGATCGTTCACTTGGTGGTTCGGTGGCTAATTGGCACCACACCATTCCCACATGTTGGGCACTGTAAGAACCCCATGGAGCAAGTGAGGGTAGCTCAATGACACGCTCAACTAGAGTTGCTCTTCGCGGCTCCCGCGGGGTGAGCACAATACCCCTCACAATCCCTTCTCTGGAGCACCGCACGATCTTCCTTGCATGCTTCGACGGAGACCACCACCAAACCGTCTAGGAGGTGGCAACCTCCAAGAGTAACAAGCACCACTGGCTTGCAACTCAAACACCTAGTGCCACTTGATGTAATCTCACAATGCAACACACTAGAATCACTCACTCGCAATGGATTCACACTTCTCGTAAGCACAAGTGAGTTAGAGGCTTCTCAAACTAATTACACACAAGGTCAACACATCCCCAAGGTGCTCAACCTTAGCCAAGCCAAATCTCCACCTCTATTTATAGCCAACAAGCCAAATAGAGCCGTTTGAGCAAGGTTCCTGGTTTCTACGAGGGTACCGAACACAGCGGTGCCTAGCACCGAACACGGCGGTGCCTGCCCAACGGTCAAATTCCAACGGCTATTTCAACTAGTCGTTGGTCACTGGATAGGGTGGCGATGGCTAACTGAAACAAATGCAGAATTAAATCACGCTGGCTAGAGGAGGGGTGAATAGTCCTTTCTAAATTTAATCGCGCTGGCTAACCGAAACAAATGCGGAATTTAAATAATTGGTCTAGCCAAGACTACACCCCTCTATCGAAGTTCACAAGCACCTTATAAAAATCCCAATTAGGCAACAAAGGTGTCGGGTTAGCTAGAGCTCACCTATCCAATTCTAGGAGCAAGGTCATACAAACCTATGCCACTAGTATTTTGCACACCGGGGAGCTCCTACACAATTCTAGTAAGCAAAAGCATAAAGCTCCTAAGCTCACTAGCAATGCTCAATAACAAGGCAACCAATGCCAAATTAGAGAGCGCAAATACTTAGCTACACAAACTAAGCAATGTGACTAACAAGGTTACACAAACCAAATTAGCCACACAAGGGAACTACTTCTATGCTACACAAGCAAGAAGGTAACTAGTGAGCTACACAAGCTAACTAATTACAAGAGCAACTACACAAGCACAATGTATATGAAGGTAATTACAAGCTTCTGTAAGGGGATTGCAAACCAACGGAAAGAACAAAGTTGACACAGTGATTTTTCTCCCGAGGTTCACGTGCTTGCCAACACGCTAGTCCCCGTTGAGACAAGCTCCAATGTTGCCGCCGGTCCTCTTGCTAGTGGTGACCCACAAGTCACACTCTCCCACGTGGAGTGCTTACCACAAGCTCTAGCACTTGACCTAGCCGAACCACTTGTTGCCCTTCGCATCTAGCTTTACTAGAGTTGCTCTTCATGGCTCCCGCGGGGCGAGCACAATGCCCCTCACAAAGCTCTTCTCTGGAGCACCACACAAGCTTCTTGCGGGCTTCGACGGAGACCACCACCAAACTGTCTAGGAGGTGGCTACCTCCAAGAGTAACAAGCACCACTGGCTTGCAAGATGACCACCTAGTGCCACTTGATGCAACCTCACGATGCAATCGCACTAGAATCGCTCACTAACTCGATTGGATGAACACTATCAAGCTCAAGTGAGTTTGAGGACTCCCAAGCACTCTCAAGCATGGACACAATGTCCCCCAAGGTGCTCAGCCACTGCCATGCCCGAGACCCCCTCTATTTATAGCCCCATGGGCTAAAATAGCTGTTACCCCTTCACTAGGCAAAACTCGGGACGACCGGACGCACCGGTCAGATCGACTGGACGCACCCTGCCAGTGTCCGATCACGCTACACCATCCATGTGTCGCTCTACGTTCAACACCCGATCTCAACGGTAACTTCGTGCACCAATGGTCAAGTGATGACTCGATGCAGCACAGTGAGGATGATCGGACGCTGCTACGCCTGAGTCCGGTCATTTCTAGAGAGCTCCCCGAGCCTCTGTTTTGCGATCGAACACATTCGCTGCTGCACGACCAGACGTAGACCAGCCAGAGTCTGGTCATTTCCAGAGAGCTCCCCGAGCCTCTATTTTGTGATTAGACCCATCCGCTCCTGCACGATCGGCCAGAGCACCTGAGTCCGGTCATTCTCTGACTGCCACGTGTCACTGCTATTCCTCACGCCACCACATCAGTGTACGTTAGCATTGATCGGACACAGGCCCTGAGCGTCCGGTCACTCTTAGTGCCAGCGTTCGGTCACAAGATTGAGACCGCACGCTCACTACTGCCATTGACCGGACGTGCCGGTCCTGCCGAGGCCAGCATCCGGTCACTCACAGTGACCCCTTTTCGCCTCTATTTCATCGCCGAGTTGATCCACATCAACTCCGACTTCATCTCCTTTATAAATGTGCCAACACCACCAAGTGTACACCACTATGTGTATGTGTGTTAGCATTTTCACAATCATTTTCCAAAGGATTAGCCACTCAACTTGCCACGCCACTCGATCCTAGCGACGATGCAAAGTTAGATCACTCGAGTGGCACTAGATGACCGATATGCAAACAAGTTTGCCCCTCTTGATAGTACGGCCATCTATCCTAAACCCGATCATCAACTTCTCTACACACCTATGACCGGTGAAATGAAATGCCCTAGGTTATACCTTTGCCTTGCGCATTCCATTCCATCTCCTCCAATGTCGATGCAACACATGCACCAACACGATCAACAATGATATGATCCACTTCATATCATCACATGATCATATTGGTTCATCGATCTTGACTTCACTTACTTTTCACCGTTGCCTTCGTCCATTGGCGCCAAATCTTGCTCAAGCTTCACCGCCACACGGTCCATCGCTCCAAAGCCTCTGACTTGCCCTTCACTTTTGCCACCGGTCCATCAAGCCAAGTCATGTCTGGATCTTCTTCACCTTAATCACAAGACTCAATGTCATGTCTCATGTGCAATGAGCTCCTTCATCATCACATGTGTGAGCTTTGCAACATCTCTAAGCCATTTCCACCTTCATGGCATATGTTGCTCACACACATGTACCTATGGACTAATCACCTGTGTATCTCACATAAACACAATTAGTCCACCTAGGTTATCACTCAATTACTAAAACCAAACAAGGACCTTTCAACTGGACAAGGCATGGTGGTGCCCCCAGGGCAGCACTTAAGCCCAGTTTCACCTCTTTTCTTCACCTTTTGACTTCTCCTTTGCAAATGTGCCAACATCACTAAGTGTTCACCATCTTGTGCATGTGTTAGCTTTTCACAAACATTTTCTAAAGGATTAGTCATTCAAATCACCATGCCACTCGATCCTAGCAACGATACAAAGTTAGATCACTTGAGTGGCACTAGATGATTGATATTCAAACAAGTTTGCCCCTCTTGATTGTACGGCTATCTATCCTAATCCCGATCATAAACTTCTCTACACACCTATGACCGGTGAAATGAAATGTCCTATAGGTTATACCTTTGCCTTACGCATTCCATTCCATCTCCTGTAATGTTGATGCAACACATGCACCAACCAATCACAAATGATATGATCCACTTCATATCATTATATGACTTTGTTGGTTCATCGACCTTGACCTCACTTGCTCTTCACCGTTGCTTCGGTCCATCGGCGCCAAGTCATCATTCAACTTGCCATTCACACTTGCAACCAGTCCATCGAGCCAAGTCTTGTCTTGATCTTCTCCACCTTGATCACATGACTCAATATCATGTCTCGTATGCAATGGCCACCTTCATCACAAGTGTGAGCCTTTGCAACTTCTTCGAGCCATTTTCACCTCCATGACATATGTTGCCCACACACGTGTACCTGTGGACTAATTAACTGTGTATCTCACATTAAACACAATTAGTCCACCTAGGTTGTCACTCAATTACTAAAACCAAACAAGGACATTTCACATGAGCAATCCAATAGAGTACCTTTTGGCTCTTCGTTGGGAGAAGGTCAAGAACCCGCACAAGCAACCGATCGAGGCCGGAGACAATCACCAACTTCACTCAACGATCCTCCAATCACCGGGCTATCTAGGTGTCAGCAAACACCAAGAGTAACAAGCTCACGACCAGCCCAAATCACCCAACTGGTGCCACAAGATGATGCAACTCAATACAATGCACTAGAGGCTCACCAATCTCACTCAAATGATGAAATTAAGTGTGCAAGTGAGTGGATTGTGTTTGCTCAGCTCCCAAAGGGTATGCACAAGTGTATGAAGTGCCAAGAGAGTGGCCAAGGCCGGCCACACCCTCTATTTATAGCCACACAAGCAAATAGAGCCGTTATATCCCTTGGAGCTATTTCTACGAGGTCAACGGATAGGGCGGTGCCTGGCACCGGATAGGGCGGTGACCTCCCCAATGGTCGATAACCAATTACTAGAAACTAGCTGTTAGGGCACCGAACAGGTTGGCAGTGGCACCACCATAGGGGTGGCGGTGACTCCTCTAGCTGAGTCCCGAAGTCGACACTCTCTGGAAAAATAGGGCGGTGAACCACCACACCCATGGCGGTGACTAGGGCATTGCGCCCCTTCATTGTGCCCATCTCTAGAAAAATGGGGCGGTGCACCGCCATCACCATGGCGGTGACCGTGGTGGTGACTGCCCCGGTTACCCCTGCTCCCTACCGAAAAGTGGCGGTGGCACTAGACGCCCTACGGCGATGCACCGCCATGCCAGTGGCGGTGAACACCGGTTGGGGCGGTGCCCTAGCCCAAACTGCCTTTCTTGGCCATGGTCAGGTGGGCACCATCATAGGGGTGGCGATGCACCGGACAGGGGGTGGCGGTGCCACCCAGGTACCTCCACTTGCTCTCCAAGTTGTAAACTTTTTCACGATTCGATCCACGGCAACTCGAGCTACTCTTCACAAGCGATGCTAACTCTCAAAGTGTTTTCTCAAAATATGTTAGAGCCAAGTTATCATTTCTCAAAAACATTTTCAATAAATATTTTTTTGCTTGCTCTTCGATGTGCACTAGGCCTAAATGCAATGTATGAAGTCTAACACCTAGTGGCACTAGATGACCGAATTGTTTAGTTGAGATCCCCTCTTAACAGTATGGTCATCTATCCTAAATGTGATCACACTCTCTATAGTGTCTTTATCATCGAAAATGAAACCCCTATTTATACATTTGCCTTGATCTCCATAGGGTTTTGTTTTTCTCTTTCTTCTTTTCCAAGTTGAGCACTAGATCATCATCACATGTGGCCATCTCATCATTTTATGTGATCATCACCATCACTTGAGTGCCACCATGCTCCTCACTTGGATTGTACCAACCTTGCTCATATCACAACTCATGACAAAGGTTAGTACATAGTTTTTATCAATTATCCAAAACCAAACTAGGGCTTTCAATCTCCCCCTTTTTAGTAATTGATGACAACCTTTTCACAAAGATATTCAATGAAATTTTCTTAGATTTATGTTGCTTGCCCAAGCATTTTACCATGTGTAAAGGATATGGACAAGTTTCACAAACTCGAATTGGTAGTATTAGCTCCCCCTACATATGTGCTAAGAGTTTGGATTTGAAAGCTTGCACATATGCATAGAATAGGAAGTGTGGGAGAGTAATAGCTACCAAATGATGCTAAGGTGTAAAGAATGCTAATCGTGAGATCAACATTTTAAGCAAGGCTCTAATACCACTTGAAAAGTGAGCAAGGCACATCTAACTATCATCCTATGCATGCTAGTTTTGTATTTCATCAATCAATCCTACAACTAGCATACACCACACAAGCATGGATAAGGAATTTAAAGACTCGTGCTATGCAAGCAAACATATGTAATGCACATTCAAATGCATCAAACAAGTTTATGAGCTTGCTCTCCCTACTTGTGTGCTTCAAATTTTAATTGATCCTCTTACAATATCATTTCATTTGTTTACTCCTCCTATCTTACTATCTTTGTGAATTACTTCTCTCCCTTTGGCATCAAATACCACAAAATGTGAGCTCAAATTTTTTATAGGTTGGGGTGAAACCATGTAAAGTGAGGATTATTTTCTCATATTTGGTTCAATCTATATCACTTGCAAAAGATATTTAACTCAATTTGATCCAAGGGCAAGGTTCTTCACACCTCATTTCAAGGGTTATCTTGACCATGTTGAGTTAAATATTTATAGCTCATTTTCTAGATTAAACACTAGGTTCACAAGCCCACAAACATGTCATATGCTACCACTAGATCATTTCAATCATAGAAGCAATAGTGGTACCATACAAGCATCAAACCCATTTCATTTTCATGAATGAGCCTAAGATATGTGAGGAATGACTAGATGCACTAAACAAGTCCTTAGCAATATATGAATGATATGTCAATCAATTTTACCTTGCTTTGCTCAAAGGAGAGACATGTCATATAATGGGGGTGTATCAACATATATTTGAGAAGTCAAGTATGTTCAATTCATTCCTTAGCTCGTAAAACCTCTTCTCATCAAGTGCCTTGGTGAAAATATCGGCAAGTTGATCATCGGTGCCCACACTCTCAATGCAAATGTCCTCTTTTTGTTGGTGATCTCTAATAAAATGATGGCGAACATCTATGTACTTTGTTCTTGAATGTTGAACCGGGTTGTTGGTGAGCTTCACAATACTCTCATTGTCACGTAGCAATAGCACTTTTTTAAATTTGATTCCAAAGTCACTCAAAGTAGCATTCATCCAAAGTAATTGAGCACAACAACTACCTGCCGAAATATATTCCACTTTGGCGGTTGAAAGTGCTACACTATTTTATTTCTTTGATGACCAAGACACAAGTGATCTTTCCAATAATTGACATGTGCTATCACACCCCAAAATTTTCGATTTTGGGTTGTGCATGGAAAACACTAAATAAAATAAATGATTTCAATATTTGTATAAAATATTTCAAGATTAATTAAGTTTCTGCTAATTTAAATATAGAAAATTATGGTTTCAAACTTTTTATATTAATTTGACAGGCTTTTCATGATGTGATGTCAGCTTGTTGTGTGACTTTGTGTGCATTCTGCGTGTAAAACTTTGAAAACGCATTTAGTAAGTCATGTATCTTTCTCCGGCTTGTTTACTGCCTTGTACTATTATCAAAATCTTTGCTTTCTCGATCTTAAACTTTTCATCTAGAGCTTCCCAAAATTCTTCTCTTCTGCTCCAAATCACTCCTTTGCACTCACCATCCATCAACTTATCGCTACACACTTCCCGGGAAATTTTCAGCTTTTTCTGTAACTTTTTTCCGCTTTTCTAGGAGCATAATCTAATTCTTGATGCTCTAAAATATCTTCTCGTGAGCTCCAAATACTTTATTTGGGTTCCTAATGCTCCAAAATGTCTCTAAAATTTTCTCCAAATTTTCGAAGCTTTCGGAGTATTTTTCACGGCTTAAATAGTAATTATGTACTTTTCTAGAATTACTTTATTCACGAAATTTATTAATTTCGTAAATAATAAAATATCTATTTTTTCCACCAAAGCCCGTGTGAAATAATAATCCTAATAAATCATAAATGCCCATGCATTTATTTACTAATAGGCTTTAATGATTAATTAAGCCCATTAGTGGAAGTGGAAGGTGCAACATTAATTAGTACCATATTGTCAGTTGATGTAGATGTACAGAGTTCTACTTTCTATAAATATGTAACAACCTCTTGACCAAAGCACACTAGAACTATCGTGAGGAAAACTCTAGTTTAGAAATCCCTAATGCAGTAAATTAGATTTTTTCCTCCTTTTTCCTGCATCTCGCCAGCACTACCACTGTCACTTTCGTTGCTGGGCGTCCATCTATCACTGGAGGTGAGAATATTATCACGTTCCCTATTCTTCCGGTGTTCTGTTTTGAAACTCATCTATACGCCTCTCGTGCCCTGTAGCACCATCACTTTGCTTGCTTCTTCTGTGTTCGTTCCATGTCTTTGGGTGCGCAGTCCAACTCCCTATTGTCGTGCAGTTGTGACTTGATCGCCACCATTCTTCCAGGTTGCCTACAGACGCACTGCTGCCGAGCTCCCATGGCTAAGTCTGCCGGGGTACATCCACCGTCCCGATCGGAGGAAGCCAGAATTAGCGCCACGAGTTTCATCTTGCCTCGGCTCGATCGAGTGTCTGTACCAAGCAAGCTGTTCATCGATCCATACCCTGCTGCTCAACACGTTGCTTCGCAAGCACACCTGCATGCTCGCCATGGATGCCTGAAATTCCACTACGGTACGTGCACCAACAGCACATCTATCCTTCACGTTTTGCCTATAATCCATTCTATCTACCGTATGGTTTTTTTTTAATCAGCTACAGCTTTAAAACTCGGTAGTTTCACTATCCTAGCTCTGATTTAGTCTGTTTCGGTGGCGTTAGTTTTGGTCGGTGTAATTTAAATGTTAGAAGCGACCATGCTAAATATTTCTTAATCTTATAATCTAAAATATTGTTGCCGTTGATGTTTATGTGCAACTAGTTTTCTAATTTAAAAGCCATATAGGTATACACTTGGGTGTTTTATAAACAAATATTAATCTGATTAATTGCTAACAAAAATATATTTCTAAATTATAAATTGCTTAGTTCAAACATGTTTCATATACAAAATCTGAATTAGATGCTCTCACATGATTATTTCTTTTGCCAAGATAAAGCTTAATAACTTGCTTAATAAATTAGGTGATAACATTTATAAAATAAAATATGATTAACTTCAACTCGGTTTTCAAGTTTAAATATATTTGTTTAATCTAAATTAATGCTACTCACATAGTTTTTCTTAATTAACATAAATCAAGCTTGTAGTTGTTTCTTTTACAGTATAAATCTTTTGGTAGTCGTTTCTTTTGCACCGTAGCTTCGATCTCGATGTTTCTTGTGATCTCATAACTGTAGCATCTTGCTCTCTTTTAGTACGATGTTTTCTCTTATGTGGTGTGTTGTTCTTAGTCTGCCTTGTTTGCTTGTATGTTTGCTCGAGTTGCTTGGTGTTTGCTACGAGTAGAAAGAGGACCGTATGTGAGCGTTGGAGACCAGAAGCTGAAGAAGTTTAAAGATTGTCTAAGCAAGTTGCTTTAGGTGAAAAGCAATTGTAAGGCAAGTATAATACGAGGTTCCTTGTTACCTAATAACATTATAATCATCTTTTCATGTGCATGTGTCTAATATGATGAAACATTTAGGACCTTACCTAGTATATTTTTGTTACCTTGTTCCTTGTTACCTACTGGGTTCATGCATATGGTAGTTCTGCTAGTTGCTCTACTTAATGATGAAAGCTCCTTAATATTGACTAATGGCAGATGCAATGATGTTTAAAATATTTTTTTAGCAACATGGAATCCCTAAGGACTTATCTGTAAGTGATCATCCGGGACTTACAGTACAACCATGAGAGCTATGGCTTCGGCTTTGGCTTTAGCTAAGTAAACTGAGTTTTTCTAGCTCGTTGGTGGTTACCGAAAGGCGCATTAGAATAGGCCTAGGTTGCAAAATGGCTTCTTGTCTGTATAGCCTGCGTGGAATGTGCCAATCTGTTAGAGGGGCTCCATTCGTCTAACTGCTGAAACCTAGCGGCTACTAGCTTGTTAGAGGGACTTTTGAAAGGTTTCATAGTGAACCCTGCCGACCTTCCTTGGTAGTGGGTCAAGAGGCTGATCACCTCGGGTGAAAGGGTAAATCATGGCTCATGGGTAAAGATGTACAACCTCTGCAGAGTGTAAAACTATTATAACAGTCGTGCTCACGGTCACGAGCGGCTTGGAAAAGTAACGGAATAATTGGTTCTTATTGTTATTCTATGATGTTGATGCTCATGTTTATTCATTATTGTACTATTGCCATTACTTATGATTATATGGGAATTGGAGCTTAAGCATAATTTAGCAACACAGGTTCTAATGATAAAACTTGATCTATTAAAATTGCTTATCATAGTTCAGCCGTGTCAAACCTTTTGAGCCTACATCCCCTCATATTATGCTTATTAAGCAGTGGTTTGCTTACGCTTGTTTTACTTTTCAATTACTTTGGAAAAATCCTGGATGGGTACCAGATGTGGAGCTAGTGAGTTTTCTGAGAAGTGCTAGGTGTATGTACCCCCAGTCAACCATCTATGTGGTGTTTGGAGGCTCACTTGAAGATTAGAATTCATGATTCCACTACTTTGATGCATACTTTGTCTCTATGTAAGTGTTAATGTAATATTGTTACTCATTATGTAATAAACACTATGTTTGATACTTTGTAATTTGTCGTCATATGTGTGTGATTGATTCCTAGGCACACATCTAGTTTTGTTCTTTAAAACCAAGTGTGACATGTGCCCGATGTGCTCTTTCTCTCAATTTTGCATCCCACATAATCGGAGTCTGAATATCCAATCAACTCAAATCTTACTCTTTTGGCATACCACAATCCAACATTTTACGTATGCTTTAAGTACCTCAATATTTTCTTGGTTGCCTTTAAATGACTCTCTCTAGGTTAGACTTGATATCTAAAACACATGCATACACTAAACATCACATCCGGCCTTGATGCGGTCTCATAGAGTAGGCTTCTAATAATAGACTGATACATCTTTTGATCCACCATGTTGCCACTAGCATCACTATCCAAGTTTCCATTTGTCCCTATTGGTGTACTAATAGCTTTAGCATCATCCATTCCAAACTTCTTGGGCATGTCCTTGATGTACTTGCTATTGGTATGTCTTAACGCATACAGAAATAATCCGCAAGCACACGGAATTACCATTGTATCACTTTACCCGGAAGTATTCAGGGTATCGTATTTTTCATAGGAAACGGAGGTACTCTTCTAGCTAGTTTGTCCAAGGACAACACAAGAGTAGAATTAGCAGAGGTTGAAATGGATCCCTATGGTTTTATGGTCTAAGGATAGATAAACATGACTCCTACTTGCTCACTTCGGGCGCCGGCTTACACCTGGTCTGCCAAGCAATACCGGTCTTCGCTCTATGTTGAACCCGGACGTGGGGAGTATGAGAGATGGACAGGGCCATCACCACCTGCCACCTACCCCTCAACCGTGAGGAACGAAGCAAACAAAGATAGCTTCTAGCCTAGACACCACGTTTATGCTATCAACTATTACTCTAGCGTGCATGCAAGGGTTATCCGTCTCTATCAGGGCCCTTCTACTAGAGCATCCACCACGGGGATGGACGATGAACCCGCAAACAAGTAAGAGTATAGCTCAACTAGTCAAAGACTTTATACCAAAGAAATCACAAATACTCATTTAGCGGAAAACCCGTTGAGGCACAAGTATCCGTTGAGGTACAAGGCGGGGAGACACCGACAAGCCCGGCTCTTCCCGGAACTCTCCCTCGCATCTCTCCCTTGTAACTCTAGCTAGCTACTAGGGCCTAAGCCCTTTGAAGTGTTGCTCTAACTCAAGTGAGGAGTGCTTTTCTTCCTTGTTGTGGTGTCTAGAATGAGGAGGGGGAGGCCTCCCTTTAAAGGTGGAGTAAGGCGGTGTGTGAGTCTATATTTAGTGTGAAGCCTAGTCTCCACTGCCTCTGCATGGCGCCATGTGGCCGCCATTCGAAGGAGCACCAGAGAGGCGCTAGGGAGGGGGCAGGCGACGCCAGGGGTCGATCGACCACTGACTAGGCCCTCTCACCATTGTCATAGCATGGTGGGCCTCTAGAGGTGTATAGGCCATGCCCGTGAAGTTTTATGTCAATTGGAGATCATTTGATTTGGGTCTAGGCTCTCTTTCTCTACATGGCTGGGCCCTAATTTGGCTTGGTAGTTGTAACATCCTAATGGGCAAAGTGGGCCCAATCCAATCCAGTTGTGGGGTGGTGGTACTGTAGCATAATGGGACAGATACAGTAGCATCCGAACTTCGGGGGTACTGTAGACCGAGCACTGTTCACCTCAAAATGGACCGTCCCAATTCGGGGGTACTGTTCACGGGGTACTGTAGCTCCACGAAAAACACTGCACAACCAGGTTTAGTACCATATTGGAAACTCTGAGATCGCCGGATCGACTTAAATACCAGGGCCAGGGACGTGTAGTAACCTTCGGTTAACCATTTTGAACGAAGCGAGGACGAAAGTTCAAGCGGGTTGCTACGCGGGTGGGACCACTCCTAGGAAGAGTGGGTCGGGGCCATGTATGTCGGGACTGGACGTTACATTTGGTATCAGAGCCGACTCTCGAGGTTTCATGGGCACGTGGGGACAACTACGCGGGCATGTTGTGTGTGTGTGCGTGGGCCCGTTGTGGACACGGCATGGCATACACATGCGCCGGCACGGGGCCACACAAATGTGTTGAAGAGAGGCGGATCCTGGATTAAGTGTCCCGAAAGGGTAAGCTGGTCTAGCATTCGATGGGGCCCTTAGGGGGGATGATTGTAACATCCTAATGGGCAAAGTGGGCCCAATCCAATCCAGTTGTGGGCCGGTGGTACTATAGCAGAACGGGCCGGCTAATGTAGCATCCGAACTTGAAGTCTGAGACCGAGTAATCGTTCACCCCAAAAATGGGACGCCAAAAATTGGGTTAGTTCCACGGGGTACTGTAGCACCACGAAAAACTCTAACGAGTACCATCGGAAACTCTGAGATCGCCGGATCGACTTAAATACCAGGGCCAGGGACGCGTAGTAACCTTCGATTAACCGTTTTGAACGAAGCGAGGACGAAAGTTCAAGCGGGTTGCTACGCGGGTCGGACCACTCCTAGGAAGAGTGGGCCGGGGCCATGTATGTCGGGACTGGACGTTACAGTAGTGGGCCTTCTCCTTCTGGGCTCTTTTTGCTTTGCACAGTACCGTGTCATACTTTGTTTCTTTGTGCATTTTGAATGTATTTTCTATGGATTCCATGAATGCCCTCCTACAAATGGTCAAACACCAAAACTTGTGGAGATTGTTAGTTCTAAAACCCTATGTCTAAGCTTGGTGTTTGTTTTAGCAATTGTTATATGATAGTTGGTAGTTAGAAATGTGAGTTAAGCACCACCAACAAACTCTCCCACACTTACCCCTTTGCTTGTCCTCGAGCAAAGCTTAGAGATAAAAGTAATCATGAAAACATTCTAAGATATATGGCTTACACAAGAGTTATCCCAACACATTCCTTACATAAGTGGGATATGTGGCATTAGCTAACATGTTTCCTTGGGTTGTTAAAATGTGGAACAGTTCTTCAAACAAAGTTACCTTCCTAATTTCTCATCTTAGTAACTTGGAGTTTTGAAAGTTTCTCTTAAGAAAAGCATAGTTCACTTTATACTCCTCAAGTGGCACTCTCAAATCACTCAATGTGTATAGATCCTTACCAAGACATAGCAATGTTTTGCCTTTTTTTGTTTTCTCCTACTTCTAAAAAGGTTTATGTGGAGCTTTAGGTAGGGATAAACAATACAACATACTTGTATTGCATATGTTGTAAAGTCATATCAAGGATCCATGGAGAGAAATGCTATATTATTAGATCAAGATGTGCATATGTGTGGAAAAAGGTAAATTAATACTATACTCCTTTTGTAGATATGATCTCTCTCTATAACTTATTATTTTGAAACATGGCTATCTTTATCTTTTTTAATAAATGAGCCTTCATGTGCTCATCATTTTTTTCTTTTTGTACTTGGACCTTCATGTGTCCATTTTTTATAAACTTTTTGTATAGCTTATGTATCTTCTTTTAGACCACATATTTAGAGAGAGATCGCTATCTTTTTAGAATATAGAGTATTTGCCTAACAAATATTTTTTGTCTACTTCCAGTGGTGTAGGAGCAGGGTTCTTGGTGGATGAAAGCATGTTTTTGCGTACTCTCAGTGTAGGAGCAGCATGTACATGTGGGTGTATGTGACCTTGATCTTAGAAGCATGATAAATCTCTCAATAGGGGTCAACAAGACTTGACCAAACTCAACACAATAACAAGCAGCTTATGTGGAAGGCTTCAAACTTTTCAAGATGTCAAATTTGGCTTTGGTAGGAATTGCTCATCAATTGAGGAGTATGTGATACTATAGTTTTATATTTTTATCAAAACAAATTCTCCAAGTCAACATGATTATCCTATTAGAATGTTTTCCCACAAGCATAAGTGTATGTATATGGAAGAAACTTTATGCAAGCTTCTATCTTAAAGATGTTATGAACATGTCACTTTTTAAAATTGTAAATGAAGTGTGGTACATAGGGGCATTGTTCATCAGGAGGAGGTAGTAGGGATAAATTGAGTTTAATTTTAGTGATCAAAATTTATGTTTGTTCAAACTCAAAGTTGGAGGGAGTTGAGGGTTGTGTTGCACAAACCATCTTTGAAGATGAAGGAGTTAAGGGGGATCAGAGATAGTTTGACTAAACCAAAGGTCCAACCAATCCTCTCTGGAGCCATATGTTCCGTTCTTCTACGTGATGGATCATTTGGGTTTGTGCAGTAGTTGGTGGAAGATCTCGAATGTGTGCGTGTCGTGCTTGAGGGATCTCCCCCACACTTATTTTGTGTACCTATTTTATTTGACAAAAAGAAACAACGGTGGAAACAAACAAGGGCTCTCTCAGTTTGAACATCGAGGAGCATAAATCATTTTATTATTATTATTGTTTATTAATTATTGTATATATTTTTTTAAGTGTTCACCTAACTTATTATTATTATTATTATTATTATTATTATTATTAGTTTTAACTCAAGCAAGGCTAAACTAAGGATTGCAATGTAAGAATTAGCCTTGATTCATCTCCACACTAGATTACTTCTATTGTTTATAAAAGTAATACTCTAAGTTTATTAACCGAAATTTAACACCATGTCAAGTTTTGATTAAAGAAGGCTATTTTAACCTAAGCACCATGCTTAATTTAAAAAGCCTATGGGTGTATTGATCAAATACATCCAAACCAGAGTATATGACATAAACAACAGAAAGCATGATTTTTCATCATCAAGATATATCCAATGGAGACAAGCATGAGTTAAACAAGTTGGTGAACATTTAGTTTGTTTTTCTATCATTATTCTCTTTTTTATAGCAAGATAGAGCTAACATCGTCATCATCATTTTTATGCATGGAACTTTTGGGATTCTCGCCATCCTCCCCCACACTTGGACTTTTGTGTAAAAGTCAAGTGTGTAATGTCGAGGTCTCCTTTTTGAGTGTGTTTCATCATCAAAGATCATCAAGGTATGTAGTCGATGCAGCTCTCATGTTTTTAGGCATCATATGACCCCTGTTCTTCTTGATCTTAACCTGAAAGGGTTAATACACAAGAATACCCGAAGGTGCATACTAAATTGACAACATCTTCTTGTTTTTTATCAATAAGAAAGTTGTTTTTTATAATAATCCCTCTTCTCTTTTTTTTATGATAATCTAGGGTATCTCCCGGCAGTGCTTTGTTTATGGTCATAAGCTTGACCTTGGGAACTTCATCTTGCAGCTCTCATTGGTGGTGTAGTTCCCAACTTCACCACAAAGTATTGAGCATTTTCGTTCAAGCTACAAGGTTAGTGCCACGATGCAACTACGGGATTTGCAATATCTATGATAAACAAAGGCATCAACAACCATCCTCTTAAAAAGTTTGAAGACAAGAATCAAGAGGTGGTTGTGATCCTCATGGAAGCATGTGGCACTAATCAAAATGTCCATGGCATAGAAATTTTTGCTCTCAAGAAATATATCGTTAAGGATCAACGTTGAATCTCGACCACCAATGAGAACAACATTTTGATGGCCAGAGAGACATGGTTTGTGTTCGAGCGAGGGTGATGGTGAAACGAACGGGGTTACAAACTTCACCTCCTCGAACGGGTCATGGTTGGGGTAATGCTTTGCCATTGGAATTTTTGAGTGGGTGGCGAAAGCAGTTTTCCCAAACTTCTCATCAAGGCTCCCATGGGAAGGTTTTTCTTTAAAAAGTTTGTCTAAAGGGTAGCCTATGAGAAGATCAAACTCAAGGATGGAAAAGATGTGGAAAATCTAGATGAACCTCGGTTTCGTCAATTTCAATTGGTACGTCCCTGACAATCCCACTACACTCAAAGATGAGTCCTAAGGGACTTTTGAAAAGTTTGTTGGTCAAGATTAGCGGCATGTTGCCCAAAAGATTTTTCGCTAGAAATTCTAACATGATGCTAGTCCCGACTGCGGGGTTGTGTAGGGCTTCTATGTTTGTTCCCCTTAATGAACAAGGCATGGTCGTGGAAGGTGAAAGAATATGAATTGCTTCGGAAGAACGTTTTACTTCCAACAACCATTCCTTTGATGGCTCTATTTTAGGGGAAACTTCCTTAGAAGGACGTGTAAGTTTTTCGTGCCCAAAATATTTTGAGGTATTGCCGAAATCCCCGAATTCAATAGGGAACTCCAAAGGATAAATCACTATTTCCTTTGGTGTTCGTGGTTCGGGTAAGGGCTCATTAGTCGAATCTAGGGACGGTACGGGTCTAGATTCGACTTATGAGGCCACCTCAATGCTTGACATGACTTTTGCCTAGAGGATTCTATTTCTCATGACGGGGGAACTATAACTTTCAAGGAAGTTTTCAAGGAACTTCACTTATTCCGTCATGGGTTTATGTGTAAACCGGCCTCCGGTAGTCGTGTCTAGGCATGGGTCAGCATGCATGTCGATACCTAAACAAAAGAGTCACAACAATATGCTATCAGGTAAAGACAAGTCTGGGCCAGCATGTATTAATGCTAAAAATCTAGCCTAGGCTGCACTTATAGACACCTCATACTGCTCAAAGTCAAGGATCGCCTTTGGTAGAGAGTCAATACGGGACATAGGGAAGAATGCAAGGTAAAAACTTGTCCTTAAGTTCATCCCATTCCCCATTTGTACTTTCAACGGCGTGTGTGTACCATTGCTTTGCCTTCCCTGAAAGAGAGAAGGAAAACAATTTCCACCTTAGTGTTTCCTGTGTCATGCCTGAGATGCTTAGGCACGAACACATTTCCTCGAACTCTAGCAGGTGATTGCAAGGGTTTTCATTTTCAAGCCTAGAGAAGGGTTGTGCCCGAACCATGGCTATCAAGCCAGGATAGAGTTCACAGCCAGATGAAATCTTTCGTTTAGAAGGTCACTTAGGGAACTTGCCCTTTGAAACAGAAAGGGTTGGATTTGGTGTAGGCTTCATGGTAAAAGTATTTTTTGTGTTTTTTATACAAAAAGAAAAGATATAGACACGAGGATGAACTAGGTTCGAAGAAAATACGTCAACCGTTCCCTGGCAATGGTGCTAGAAATGCTTGTTGGTATTTCTTAACGCATATAGAAATAATCCGCAAGCGCACAAAATTACCGTTGTAGCACTTTATTCGGAAGTATTCAGGGTATCGTATTTTTTACAGGGAATGGAGGTACTCTTCTAGCTAGTTTGTCCAAGGACAACACAAGGGTAGAATTAGTAGATGTTGTAATGGATTCCTATGGTTTTACGGTCTAAGGATAGATAAACACGACTCCTACTTGCTCACTTCGGGCACCAGCTTACACCTAGTCTGCCAAGCGATACCAACCTTCACTCTATGTCGAACCCGGACATGGGAGAGTATAAGAGATGGACAGGCCTATCACCACCTACCGCCTACCCATCAACCATGGTGAACGAAGCAAACAAAGATAGCTTCTAGCCTAGACACCACGTCTATGCTATCAACTATTACTCTAGCATGCATGCAAGGGTTATCCATCTCTATTAGGGCCCTTCTACTAGAGCATCCACCACGGGGACGGACGATGAACCCACAAACAAGTAAGAGTATAGCTTCACTAGTCAAAGACTTTATACCAAAGGAATCATGAATACTCACTTAGCGAGAAAACCCATTGAGGCACAAGTATCTGTTGAGGTACAAGACGGGGAGATACCGACAAGCCTGGCTCTTCACATAACTCTCCCTCACATCTCTCCCTTGTAACTCTAGCTAGATACTAGGGCCTAAGCCCTTTGAAGTGTTGCTCTAACTCAAGTGAGGAGTGCTCTTCTTCCTTGTTGTGGTGTCTAGAATGAGGAGGGGGAGGCCTCCCTTTATAGGTGTAGTAAGGCGATGTGTGAGTCTATATTTAGTGTGAAGCCTGGTCTCCACCGCCACTGCATGGTGCCATGTGACCACCATTCGAAGGAGCACCAGAGAGGTGCCAAGGAGGGGGCGGGCGACCCTAGGGGTCGGTTGATCCCTAACCAGGCCCTCTCTCCATCATCATCGCATGGTGGGCCTCTAGAGGTGTATAGGCCTTGCCCGTGAAGTTTTACGCCAATTGGAGATCATTTGATTTGGGTTTGGGCTCTCTTTCTCCACATGGCTGGGCCCTGATTTGGCTTGGTAGTGGGCCTTCTCCTTTTGGGCCCTTTTTGCTTTACACAATACCGTGTCATACTTTTTTTCTTTGCGCACTTTGAATGTATTTATCGGATACCGCAACGAAGGGGTACCCTAAGCAAGAAACCAAAAATATTGCTTAAAGACCTTGCAAAAATCAAAGCCAAAAGACTACCACAAGGTCTCAGCAGATTTCTCTGATTCACCCGAGGCCTTGCGCCGAAGCCTCATGTGAAAGGCCAAAAGCTCCCCGCCCCGCCGAGGCCCTCTCGCCGAGGCCCTCTCGCCGAGACCCTCTTGCCGAGGCCCCGCCTCGAAAGGCCTCGGATGGGATGCCAATTCTCCGATTTGCTCGAGGCTGGGCTCGGCAAACAACCTCGTTACCTCCGTCCCGACCGAACTCCTCTAACAAAACATCACGTCCGGGTTAATGCGCCCGACTAACTCCCGCAAACGTCAGCTGCACGCGGGTACAGTACGGGCAGAGCGACCGACGGGACGGAGGAGACCGGGTGCAGCAGGGGTTACCTGCCACTATACTCATCATTGTGCTCCTTACTGACACCCGTACTGCCTTGTGCTACCTAACCCCTACGCCAAGGACAAAGCGGCATGGAAGGTCAAGTCCAGGTCCCTATAGTCTCAGCAACAACAGGAGAGCCCAGCTGCTCGTTCTCCGCCTCGTCCGAGACCCCCCGGCAGGGCCTCGGACGTATTGTTCTTTCTCCGCCTCGGCCGAGGCCGGGCTCGTCCCACATCCTCGTCGCCTCCGCCTCAACCATCCCCCCGGCAGGCTGTCCCATCCATTTAATGCGCCTGAATGCACCCGCTACGTCAGCCACGACCGATAGGGTACAGCAACAGGAGCGATGGGACAACGGTCAAATCTCCTTTTTTACCATGCCCTGCACTTTTCCACCGAAACCAGGTCACTATAGCCTCGGAATCAGTGCATAGGCCCAACTGCTCCCGCCAGGGCCTCGACAAATCAGGCCTCACACGCGGTCAGCTACAAACACCGCCAGGGCCTCGGCAAATCAGGCCTCGGCGCGATCAGCTACAAACACCCACCAGGGCCTCGGCAAATCAGGCCTCGGCATGGTCAGCTACAAACACCCGCCAGGGCCTCGACAAATCAGGCCTCGGCGTGGTCAGCTATAAACACCCGCCAGGGCCTCGGCAAATCAGGCCTCAGCGGTCAGCTACAAACACCCGCTAGAGCCTCGGCAAATCAGGCCTCGGCGCGGTCAGCTACAACTCGCCCGGTCTCGACACCCCACCAGGCCAAGAGTCCACCAAAGCATGACATGTCTCTAGCCATGGAAGTCATACTGACTAGATGTCGACAAGGACTCCCATGACCTCAACCACTTCAAACCTAACTAGCATGGCGCGCTAGACAAGTACAGATCTCCATTCCCAACGCCATGTTGCTACAAGACTAAACTGCAGTAGGCTCCACATGTAGCTCACTCATGTACTCCTGGCTCCTTCCTTGCGATTATAAAAGGAAGCGGCCAGGGATAGCTCAGAAAGGGGATACGATAGAACCGCGCTCCCATACTCGCCCTAGACACATCCCATAACACCCATGCTCCCGGGCTGCTTGAGAGCAGCATCTCAAGCACCTCGCACCGTCCCACGCCGAGACCTAGGGACTAGCTCCCTCTCTCACCCAGCTTGTAACCCCCTACTACAAGCACTTTGGTGCAAGGAATACTAGACCGATCTCTCAGACTGGACGTAGGGCACCAATTGCCTGAACCAGTATAAACCTTGTGTCTCTTTGCATCACCATCCGAGATTAGGGGCACGTAGTTCACTTTTACTAGTTGGTTGAGGACCCCCCCGGTCCGAAACACCGACAGTTGGCGCGCCAGGTAGGGGCCTCTACGTGTTATCGTGATCGTCCCAACAAGTTTCGGATGGCTGACCCCATACGCCCACTACGTCTTAGCACGGTGGTCTGGTTTGGGAGCCTAGAATTCATGTCTCTAGGATGTGAGTATGATATGGCACTCCTCACACCTAGAGCCCCACCGGCCGGCGACGGCGTCACGCATTGGCAGCCCGGGCGCAGGCGGCGCCCAGGACCACCGCTCTCGTCACGCTCGCTAGGCACGACGTGAGCGGGACTACTCCGACGCCACGCGAGCTCAGAGCTACACGCCGTGCTCCACCGACATCCCATGCCCGGCTGTTGGTACAGAATCCCTGGCTGAGGACCCGTCTAGCCTAAGCCTGGGCAGGGGAAAGACGCCGGTAGCACGCAGCGACATCCCGTCGTCAAGCTTGGCCCCGCCACATCCTGAGGAATCAACTCAGGCGGAGCGGAGCCCAGCGGTGGCACCATCCCCGTACCCCTTCGGACTAAAAAACATCGCCGCTGCCTACGCTTTCGCTTATGCCTCCGCGCACGTGGAACCCTCGGAACACCACCAACGATTTGCCCTCAACTTCTCCACCACAATCTCGACTCACACCCACATTGACTCCTCGGAGGAGGACGAGGCATGGGCCGGAGCGGACTTCTTCGGGCTTCGTGACCCCGAGGCTATGCGTCGCTTCATGGCCGCAAGCGACTACTGCTTCGGCTACTCCGACTCCGATGACGAAAGCACTTATGATCCCACTCGAGAGTTTTTCCACGTCGGGCTCGAATGCCAGGGGCAAGTAATGAGGGTGAGAGGGCAGGCAATCGGTCCCCGCCCCGCCAAGGGGCGGGCGACGCCACACCCCCGCTCATCGAGCTCTGGGCGGCGCAGAACGTGAACGTCGCCCCCGAGGATCTCCAACGCCTAGACCTAGAGCAGCTCCATGAGCTCCAAGCAAAAGTCAACCAAGATCGACTCCTACTGCAGTAGCTCTGAGACACTCTCGACCAGGAGCAGCAAGGTCGCGGTGATGGCGGTGGGGCCCGGCAGAGGGCCCACGACGTGCACCGCCGCATCAACAACGACGAAGCAAGTGAGCAACCCCCAATCTTCAATCGCGCTAGTCAGGACGTCGCGGCGGTGGCGATGCTAGTCCAAGCGATGCCCGAGCCCTCTACCACGGAGGGGTGACGGGTCCACGGCGCGCTCCGAGACCTTCTCGAAACCACCGCAGTACAGTAGGCCGAAAGCTCCACATCTCGGCGATGTGAGAACACCTCGAAGTGGCCTTTAGTGCACAATCGCCTCAAGGCCCCCTCAGTCCACGACCGCCTTAGCGACCAACGCGAGGCACAAGAGGACCACGATGTGGTCAGCAGGCGACGACGCCATGACAACAATGGGCTCACCCGAGGCTACCAGCCACACCAAGGTGGCCGCTACGACAGCGGGGAGGACCGCAGTCCTTCTCCTAGGCCGCCTGGCCCTAGAGTCTTCAGCAAGGCCATCCGCAGCGCTCCATTCCCTACCCGGTTCCGGCAACCGGCCAATCTTGTGAAATACAATGGTGAGACCAACCCCGAGCTGTGGCTGGCCGATTACCGCTTGGCTTGTCAGCTAGGTGGCGCAAACGATGACCTACTCATCATCCGTAACCTCCCCTTGTTCCTGTCAGACTCGGCGCGAGCCTGGCTCGAACACCTCCCTCCCTCACAGATTCACAACTAGCGTGACTTGGTCAAGGTCTTCGTCGAGAATTTCTAGGGCACGTACGTGCGCCCCGGAAACTCCTAGGGCCCACAAGAGTTGTCGCCAGAAGCCGGACGAGTCTCTCCGAGACTTCATCCGGTGCTTTTCCAAGCAGCGCACCGAGTTGCCCAGCGATCGGTGACTCGGAAGTTGTCTAGGCTTTTCTCTCTGGCACCTCCTGCCGAGACCTGGTCCGAGAGCTAGGCCAGAACATACCAACCTCGGCGGCCGCGCTCCTCGACATCGCCACCAACTTCGCCTCGGGCGAAGAAGCTGTCGGGGCCATCTTCCCCGACAGCAAAGCAAAGGGAAGTGGAGGGACGAGGCCTCTGGGGCCTCGGCCTCCCGTTTTTCCAACAAAAAGAAAAAAGGGCGCCAGGAGAAGCAAGAGGCCCTCGAGGCTGATTTCGTCGCAGCCGCGGATCGCAGGAATCCCCGAGGCCCCGCCAGAGGCCCCGGACTATTCGACGATATGCTCAAGAAGCCGTGCCCTTACCACCAAGGCTCGGTGAAGCACACCCTCAAAGAATGCACCATGCTCCGACACTACTACACCAAGCTCGGACTTCCCGACGATGATGCCAGAAACAAGGGTGCCAGCGATAGAGACAACGACAAGGACGATTGGTTCCCTGAGGTGCACAACGCTTTCATGATCTTCGGCGGGCCTTCAGCGTGCCTCACAGCGCATCAACGAAAGAGGGAACGCTGGGAGGTCTTCTCAGTTGAGATAGCTACTCCCCAGTACCTTAACTGGTCTCGGGAGGGGATCACCTTCAATCGGGAAGACCACCCCGACTATGTCCCAAACCCCGGGCAATACCCGCTCGTCGTCGACCCGATTATCGGTAACACCCGGCTCACCAAAGTGCTGATGGACAGAGGTAGCGGCCTCAACATCCTCTATGCCAACACCATGGAGCTCCAAGAGCTCGACCAGTCGATGCTCTGAGGGGGTGCCACACCCTTCCACGACATCATGCCAGGGAAGCGCGCGACCCCTCGGACGCATTGATTTGCCGGTCTGCTTCGGCACACCCTCCAACTACCGCAAGGAGATCCTCACCTTCGAAGTGGTTGGATTCAAGGGAACCTACCACGCCATTCTAGGGCGCCTGTGCTACGCCAAGTTCATGGCGGTCCCAAACTACACCTACCTCAAGCTCAAAATGCCGGGCCCCAACGGCGTCATCACCGTCAAGTCCACATACGAGCATGCATACAACTGCGACGTCGAATGCATCGAATACGTAGAGGCTATCGTGGAGGCCGAGGCACTCATCATCAACCTCGACCAACTCGGTAGCAAAGTACCCAACTCCAAGCGCCGTGCCGGGACTTTCGAGCCCGCAGAGATTGCCAAGCTCGTCCCGGTTGACCCCAACTGCTCCAATGGCCGAATGTTGAGGGTCAGCGCCACCCTCGATAGCAAATAGGAAGCCATGCTCATCGACTTCCTCTGCGCGAATGTCGATATGTTCGCATGGAGCCCCTCGGACATGCCGGGCATACCGAGGGAGGTCGCCGAGCACGCCTTGGATGTCTGGACCGGCTCTGGACCAGTGAAGCAGCGCCTGCGCCGATTCGACTAGGAGAAGCGCAGGGCCATCGGCGAGGAGGTGCAGAAGCTCTTGGTGGCCGGATTCATCAAGGAAGTATTCCATCCAGAGTGGCTAGCCAATCCTATATTAGTTAGGAAGAAAATTGGAAAATGGAGGATGTCTGTAGACTACACCGGTTTAAATAAAGCATGTCCAAAGGATCCATTCCCATTGCCTCGGATCGATCAAATCGTTGACTCCACTGCAGGATGTGAGACCTTATCCTTCCTTGATGCGTATTCTGGTTACCATCAAATCAAGATGAAAGAGTCCGACCAGCTCACGACTTCTTTCATCACCCATTCGGCATGTACTGCTATAGAACTATGTCATTTGGTCTCAGAAACGCAGGGGCCACGTACCAACGGTGCATGACCCAAGTCTTCGGTAAGCACATCGGGCAAACTGTCGAGGCCTACATGGACGACATCATAGTCAAGTCCAGAAAGGCCAGTAACCTCATCGATGACCTGGAGATCACCTTCAAATGCCTCAGGGAGAAGGGCATCAAGCTTAACCCTAAGAAGTGTGTCTTTGGGGTCCCCCGAGGCATGCTCTTGGGATTCATAGTCTCAAAATGCGGCATCGAGGCCAACCCAGAGAAGATCACGGTCGTGACCAACATGGGGCCGATCTGGGTCCTCAACGGAGTACAGAGAGTTACGGTATGTCTTGCGGCCCTGAACGCTTCATCTCGCGCCTTGGCGAAAAAGGCTTACCTCTGTACCGTCTCTTGAGAAAATCCAAACGCTTTTCCTGGACCCCCGAGGCCGAGGAGGCCCTCACCAAGCTCAAGGCATTACTCACAAAACCCCCCGTCCTGGTACCACCAACCGAGGGCGAGGACCTCTTACTCTACATCGCCGCAACGACCCAGGTGGTCAGCGCGGCAGTAGTAGTCGAGAGGCAAGAAGAGGGGCATGCTCTCTCTGTCCAACGACCCGTTTACTTCATTAGCGAAGTACTCTCCGAAACTAAGACACGCTACCCCCATATCCAAAAGCTGGTCTACGCCATAGTCTTGGCTCGGCGCAAGCTATGTCACTACTTCGAATCCCACCCGGTGACCGTGGTGTCCTCCTTCCCTCTGGGGAGATAATCTAGAACCGGGAAGCCTCGGGTAGAATAGCCAAGTGGGCTGTCGAACTCATGGGGGAGGCCCTGTCTTTTGTGACTCGGAAAGCAATTAAATCCTAGGTCTTAGTCAATTTTGTGGCTGAGTGGACCGACACCCAGCTGCCACCTACCCAAATCCAATCAGAATGCTGGACCATGTACTTTGACGGGTCTCTGATGAAGGCCGGGGCAGGCGTGGGTCTGCTTTTCATCTCCCCCCTCGAAGTGCATGTGCGTTACATAATTTGGCTCCACTTCGCCGCATCCAACAACACAGCCGAGTATGAAGCTCTCGTCAATGGCTTGCAGATCGCCATCAAACTTGGAGTGCGGCGTCTCGATGTATGGGGCGATTCACAGCTCGTCATCGACCAGGTCATGAAGGACTCAAATTGTCACGGCCCCAAAATGGAGGCGTACTGCAAACTGGTACGTCCCTTGAAGATAAATTTGACGGTCTCAAACTCAACCACATTGCGCAGAAGTTCAATGAGGCCGCGGATGAACTGGCAAAAATGGCATCGGCACGGGCCTCGGTCCCCCCGAACATATTCACCAGAGACCTGCACAAGCCCTCGGTCAACTACGCCTTGGCAACACAAGAAGGCCCACTGGTCGAACCACCCACAGGGCCCAAGGCCCCCTCTGTTGCCGAGACCCCGGCGGCCGAGCCCGAGGCCATGGAAATCAATGCAGAGCCTCCCGAGGCCGACCGAGGGGTAGACTAGTGAGTCCCCCTCCTTGATCGCCTCACTCAAGGGGTGCTTCCTATGGATAGAGCCGAGGCCCAACGGCTGGCGCGACGAGCCAAAACTTACATCGTCGGCAACGGCGAGTTGTACAAACGAAGGCCATCTAGCATCCTCCAACGATGCATCGCCACCAGGGAAGGCCAAGCCCTGCTTTGGGACTTGCATGCAGGAGCCTACGGACACCATGCTGCACCTCAGACGCTCGTCGGAAACACCTTCCGCCAAGGGTTCTACTGGCCAACGGTGGTTGCCGACGCCACCAAGCTGGTACGCTCCTGCGAGGGATGTCAGTACTATGCGCGGCAGACACACCTCCCGGCTCAAGCCCTCCAAACCATCCCCATCACATGGTCGTTCGCCGTGTGGGGACTGGACATGGTTGGGCCTCTGCAGAAAGCCCCCGAGGGCTATACCCACTTGTTGGTAGCTATTGACAAGTTCTCCAAGTGTATCGAGGCTCGACCGATCAGTCAAATCAAATCCGATCAGTCAAACCAAATCCGAGCAAGCAGTGCTGTTCTTCACGGACATTGTCCACAGGTTCGGGGTTCCGAACACCATCATCACTGACAATGGGACATAGTTCACCGGTCGTAAATTCCTGACATTCTGCGACGACCACCACATCTGTGTGGCCTGGTCAGCCGTAGGACACCCAAGGATAAACGGCCAAGTAGAATGTGCCAATGGCATGATTCTTCAGGGCCTCAAGCCAAGGATATACAACCGGTTGAAGAAATTCGGCAAGAAATGGCTGGTCGAACTCCCGTCGGTCATCTGGAGCCTAAGGAATACACCAAGCCAAGCCATGGGGTTCACGCCGTTCTTCCTGGTCTATGGAGCCAAGGCCATCCTCCCCACTGACTTGGAGTATGGCTCCCCAAGGCTACAGGCTTACAACGAGCAAAGCAACCGCACTACCTATGAGGACGCTCTCGACCAACTGGAGGAAGCCCGAGACGTTGTGCTGCTACATTCAGCCAAGTACCAACAAGCCCTATGATGCTATCAAGCTCGGCGCATCCGAAGCTGAGACCTGAAGGTGGGCGACCTGGTGCTGAGACTGAGGCAGAGCAACAATGGCCGCCACAAGCTGACCCCGCCATGGGAAGGACCGTACATCATCGCCCAAGTGCTAAAACCCGGGACCTACAAGCTGGCCAACGAGAAGGGCGAAATCTTCACCAACGCTTGGAACATAGAACAGCTACGTCGTTTCTACCCTTAAACCTCCAAGCATTGTATATATTGTTTCTTGAAATATATTAAAGAAGCGTTCTTTAGTTATTCTAATTTTTCGAGAAAACTCCCCCCTCGACGGGGAACCAATGAAGAAATAACGTTATAAGGGAGACTCGGCTCTGCCTCTACAGAGCCAAGCCCCCCTCGGGGGCTAGAATCGGGGGGAGCCCCCTAAGTCCTAGGCACTATTTTTTTTAATCGTTTTTCGAATAAATTTCCACGCCAAACTCTCTTGCGTACTCTGACAGGCCGTGTGTAAAAATCTAAGGACCGAAAGCGCGTCTCGAGTGCAAGAGGCCGGCCGAGTCGCGAGACTGCTTATGCCTCTGGGCTACGGCAACTCCCTCACCACCTTTCGCTAGAGGGGCAGCTCAGGTTTCAAGGAAATCGTTTGCACAGACCTTGTCTAGAAGCAATGCAGAAGGCAGAGGCTTGGAAAACGATATAAATCAATTAAAAAAGCGTACGCACGAATACTTTAAAAGGCCTCGACGGCCACAAATGTCACGACACGATAATAACTTAGTTTGTTTACATGGCCCCTTTGGCCCAGGTCAAGGCTCAGGATCTCCTACGTCGGCGGCGGGCGCAGGAGGAACCACTTCTTCTTCAAAAAGACTGGCTAGCGCAGCACCAGGGACCTCAGCCGCCTCCATCAGCTTGGTGACCTCCTCATCAGCCTCCTCGTCATCATCAGGCAAGATGTAACCATAACTGACGGCCTCGAGGTTGACGGCGTAGTGCGAAGAGACGATGGCCAGGGCACACTTGACGCCTGTATGCAACGCCGTCCGAAGTCGCTCCCGCATTTGGTCACTCAACGTAGCCAGGTGGCTCCTGAGGGAGCTACCCGACTGAGCCCCCTCAACAGCCAGAGCCACGTAGATGGTACGAGCGGCGGCCTACGGCGCGTCATGCTCCTCGATCTCGGCCTCGAGCGTCGCCTGCACTGCGACAGAGGCCTCTACCACCCGGGAAACCTCCTTCTCCAACCCTACGCCAAAATGAGCAGGATGAGGTTAAGCATGAAAGAGGAATAAGTCGAATAGGGGAAAAGGCCTAAGGGACTTACCCTCGGATTTCTCTTTCCAGTGCTGGACCTCGACCCATGACGCCTCGGTCGCCTTGGAGGCCTCCTTCTCTAGCTCTGTACCACACCAAAGAGTTAGGGGCCGAGTGCAAGAAAAATAAACAAAATAAAGGGGGCAGAACTTACCCTCGAACTTCTCCTTCCAAGCCAAGGCATCGACCCGGGAAGCCTCGGCCGCCTTGAGGGCCTCGTCCAGGGCGCCCTTTGTCTCACCCAACTGCGCAGCAACGGACTTGGCAGAGACCGTCGCCTCTTCAACCCAGGAAAGAAGGGCGTCCTGCTCGCTGGCCACCCGGGTCACCTCCTCCTCCAGCTCCTTGACTCGCGCCTCCAAAGGAGCGACCTACTCCCGAGCCATGGCCGCCTTGACCAAGATATCTCACACAACAAAGGTGGAGGTCCTCCGCCTCCACGCCCGCGCCGGCGACAGAGCTTGTTGGTGTTTATGGCAGGTCCCTCTCTGCTACCCAAGTTGGTCCCAGACGCGTCTCTCTTGATGGAGGAACAACGATTTCCCGAGAGACCGGCCCTCGAGCTCCTGGATAGGTAGAACAGAGGTCATACATTGCAAAAGACTCGAACAAGACGACACCACACAAGAAAAGATGACGCGTGCACAGGCGCGACGCCAGCAGATCATCGTCCCATGACGGATAGTGCTGCTTTTGCGGCGCACCACCACCAACGAAATTGCTCGAAGGAGCTCCAGCGCCCCCCTCGACCACATCCTCGAGGGCGAATAGAGGCTCCCCTCCGGTCATCCCGGCTCAACCACGATATACGCAGGTGATTCCACCATGGGGCTCGGGTCGTACTCCACGCGAGGGCCGAGTTCCCATGCTAGGAGCTAGAATCGGTGCTCTCGGTGCGGTGTTGTCCACCTCGACATCCGCGCATCCTTCCCCGGGAAGTATCGGCAGGAGAGGTCACGGAACCTCCACCTCCCGGCGCTCTCTCTGACGACAAGGCCTTGGGCTGTGGGCGGCACCAAAGGTTGCCCCACCTCCATCTCCGAATCCCGGGCCACCAGTGCCGCCACAGCACACCTCGACCATCTCGGCCTCAGAGTCCTGTGGGCCTCGGCCTTGCTCCCCTGGCCTTGGCGCCTGGGGCGCTTTGGCCCCATCGGACTCATGGGCCTCAAAGCAACACGCCAGATAGGCCCTTCTTCCTCTCTGCGCTCAGTAGCCAGCCTTTTAAGCCTCTTCCTGAATGACCGACCTCTTCAGGTCGGCCCCGGCCGACGCCACATCAGGCTGCACGGTGGTTTGCGCCTCTGCCACCTGGTGAGCAGTGGGACCGGCGCCCACTTTGAGTGCCTTGCGCGGTGCCAAGGCTGGCACCTCCACCTGACGCTTCTGACTAAAGGCAAAACACCCACTTGGTCAGCCGATGACCATGAAGCGAGCAAGAGACAATGCGAACGTCACTAAAAAAACACTCACCTCGAGCGGGGTTGCAGCCGCTTCGGCACCGCGGTTCTCCTCTGCAACGACTGCGGCGGTGGCAGAGGCACGGCCCCGGCATCCCCTAGTGCCGACCGACCCTCGTCGGGCTCCGGTGCCCCCTCGACCCCCTGCAGTGGCAGTTGCGTCGCCCCCACTGCCGCCTGCTCTGTCACTACCGCCAAGCCCGACGGGCAGACAGCACGCTTCCCCAGTGCCCATAGCTCAGGCGTGTCAGCCTCGGACGCGGGGTGAGCGATCGCCGACCCCGGGCCGCTATCTCCTCCCCCTCCTCCTAGGAGCGCCGGGCTGCTCGCCGACAACCCAGGCGCCGTCTCCTTAACGTCAGGGAGATAGCCCAGGGGACCACGCCACCTCTCGCCCTTGTCATCTCCGTCCGAGGCGTCCGTTGATAGCGACGGCGATGGGGACTCCTCCAGCGGGAGGCCATCCTTCCTTTGCTACCGACGATGCTCATCTAGCTTCTTGCGCGCAAGAATCTGCTTCGTGCACTTGGCCGCCTTGGCGTCCTTCCGTTTTTTCTGCGCCTCGGCGTGCGCCCGGTTGATCGCCCGCCGCCTCGCGTCCTCGAGAACGGGCAGCGGAGAGGCTCGCACATCTCTCATCCCCTACAGGAACGGCGAACGCGCATAAGGGAACGAGAAATGATGAGAAACAGAGAGGGCTCGGGGGCTGTAGCGACGCGTGACTTACCAGGGAGAGATACCCCCGCAATGGGCGCATGACAATGTGGGTCAGACCACCGCTCTTCATCTTCCCGTCCACTGTCTTCCTCACCCGACATAGAACCGCCTCCTCGGAGAGGGTGGCGGCAGACATCCGAATGCCCTCGATTGGCTCATCCGGCCTCATATCGAACAGGCACCACTGCCGAGCCATCAGCGGCAGCACCCTCTGGCGGTGGAAGGCCACCACGACCACAGCCACCGTAAGGCAGCGGTTCCATAGCTTCTCCAGCCCGTCCAGGAGCATCTGTAGCTTGGGCTGCTCTTCTCTCGGGACGCCATACCTCCACTTCTCTGGACAGTCCTCCACGATCCGTCCTGTGTAGGGGGGAAGCCCACCGTCATCGTTGCGGAGATAGAACCAGCTAGTGTACCAGCGGTGATTGGATGACGTGAGCTGGGCTGAGATGTACAGGTGCTATCGGTCTTGGCGCACCTGGAGAGTGCAGCCGCCGGCCCTCACCATCTTCCTCATACCCACCATACCCACCGGCTTGGTGGTATGCCCTGCTCTAAAGAGGTGGAGCCACAGCTCCCAATGGGGGGCAATCCCCAGATACCCTCGCAGACGGCGACGAAAATAGCCGCCTGCGCGATGGAGTTGGGGTTGAAATTGTGTAGCTCCACCCCGTAGTAATGCGGGAGCGCCCACATGAATCGGTCCGCCGGCATGCCGAGACCACGCTCGTGGAAAGAGACAAAGCTCATGACGTACCCTTTGCGTGGCCGCGGCTCCCGCTCGCCCAACGGAGCAATCCACTCCGGCCTGTCGGGGTCGGTGATCGGACGAAGAAGGCTGTCATCGACGAGCGACTGCAGCACCTCCATGGACACGTCGGACGGCTCCCAAGGATCCACTGGGAGGATGACAGGAGGACCGCCGGCCATTGTGTGATGGAGAATGGGGGCTACGGCGGTAAGTCTCTCTCGCTTCTCTCTCTCTCTCTCTCTCTCTCTCTCTCCCTCTTCTTCCTTCTTCTCCCCGACGCTCTCTGTTCTCGGCAACGGCTCGAAGGTGGAAAAGGCGAGTACGGGCAAGGTAAGGAGGGGATGGTTGAGACTTGTTTCATATTTATGCAGGGAAAGGACGAAATGGTCAGGCGACAAAATTGGGGAAGTTTCACTCGAGTCCGGGCACAGTAAATCCAGATCCGATTTCACCGCCCACGCGCCCACCTTTTCCTCATTGATCGCATGGGCGGTTATGTCTTGTCCGCTAACACCACGTCGCTTCCAACCGCAGCAACAGAAGGCCCCGAGAGACCGCCTCAAAGGCACGCCTGCCGTTGTCGGTCGATGGGAGGGGAATATTCCCCCAGCCGATTCCTTCCAGACTAAGGAACTGGGCGCCGAGCCCATTACGGTCTAGGGGTTCGAAGGCTGGACCCCAGAGGGTTTCGACAGCCACCCCAGGGCAACAGAGTCAGGGACAACTATGGGCGAGCCCGTACATGGCCAAGGCCTGAGCAAGCGATCGCTCGGGATGTCCTAAGTTGTGTCCGAGACCAACAAGGAGTTCTCCGAATGGGATCCCACCGTAGGGAGGCGCCGAGCCCCCGGGGCTAATCGAACGGCCCTGGGACCCAATAGAGAAGCCCTCTGGTACTTTTGGAGTGCGTCTCCGGACCACTAGCCAACCCCTATCGAATGGGGCACGGGCCTCCACTCGGACTTACCCGATAGCAGCTCACCGGAAGTGTCACCGCTCGCGCCCACCGAGGGTAGCCTGGCATATTCCACCCTTCCTTCCGAGCAAAAAGGATGTGCGAGGGTTGCATAAAAAGCCAGGGGAACTCCTGACCGCCCTCTCACTCCGTGCGGAGGCTTGGGGGCTCTCCCTGCAAACCATGCTGAGACCCAGCGACCTAGGCTCGCACTCGAGGGGGCTCGGCAAACAACCCCCTCCTTTCGAGCGAAAAGGATGCACGAGGGTTGCATAAAAAGCCAGGGGAACTTCTGACCGCCCTCTCGCTCCATGCAGAGGCTAAGGGGCTCTATGTAACACCTCGGGTGTTTAAAATACTAAAACCTGACATGTCATCATATGCATTGCAAAGCATTTGGCATTTGGTGAAAACTTTGAGATGCATACACTAAAACAAGTTTATATTCATGTGGTATGTGTTGAATTGTATTGTTTGACTTAAATTCAAAGTTTGTTTGGATTTTTGAATTTTTCGAGAAAACCCTGTTTTTCAGCATTTAAATCCTACCCTGAAAATCCATTTCAAAATCTAAGCATAATTTGGGGTTGATCCCAAAAGAAAAAGTATAGAGCTTGGCAAGTTATACAAAGTTTGTTTTTGGAGTTTTTCAAGTTGTTTAGAAAAATTTTGAGTAATTCAAAAAGGCGTAATTCGTTAAATTTCCCTATTCAAATTCAAAAGTTCATTTTAAAATCTAGACCGAATTAGGAGATGGTTATAGAAGAAAAGTTGTAGAACTTTTGATTTTGAACAACTTTTGTTTTTGGAGATTTTTGAGTTGTTATGAAAATTTGAGAGTAATTTGTGAATTTTGGCGAATGGCAAACTTGTAATTATCTGTGAATAAAGTGTCCACCGTCGAGACTACACCACGCGACCTTCTTCGGTGTTCCAGCGTCGTGGCCCGTCCTTAGCGTCGCTACCGGCACGGAAAAACGCTCTGTCGTGGCTTCCTTGAGCTTCGAGTCGCGTTATAAGAACCGAGACGCCGCCGTCGCTGTTTTTTTTCCTCCTCCTCTGCTTTTCCGTCGCCACCACCACCGCAGCTCCGTCGAGCTCTCGCCGTCGACTTAGCGCCGTTGCCGTCTCGACAAAGCCTGTCCCAGCTCCGCCTTAACCTTACGCGTCCAACCGACCCACCAATTTAGTTTATCTCCACCGGAAACTCGCTGTCCACGTCTTTCTTCTTCGCGGCCGGTAAGCAACTCCTCCGCCGAAGCGCGATTCGCCGCGCTGTAGCTCCACGGTGCATCTTCGTCCCCGGTTTTGGCTGATTCTGCTTTCGTCTCGATCTCAGTAGTACTTAATCCATAGCTGGTTGCTCATTTTGATCACTGCAGTCACCGGTACACCATCGCCGACGACGCGTTTTACTCCGCCGTGATCACCGTGATCGTTGTCATGCCTCTCCGCTTGCTTCTCCGACCTCGCCCTTGCTTCAACGTGTTTGGGGTGAGCCTCTGGGTGCTTCTGAATCCCTTGTTTGAGCTCTACCGATCGCACCGCCAGCAAGAAGGCCATTGCTGCAGTACCACCGCCGTCCGCCATGGTCGATTACGAGCTAGTATAGGGCCGTGTCGCGGTTTGATAGGGACGTCAATCGATGCGCCTAGACTTGGTGATCATTTTGGTACGTTGGTCGTCGCCGGTGATCTCACCGTCGGCGAGAAATCGCCGGTCAGAGCCGTCACTGCCGTGGTCAACGTCGGAGGTTAGGGATGACAGGTGGGGTCGGGTTGTCAGTGACTCAGCGTTCAAATGGATTTTTCTATTTTCAGATTTGAATGAATAGTGTCTGTTTTGTTATTTTTGTGTAGGTTTATTTAGAGCTCCAAAAATTATGAAAATTTTTGTGTGACTTCTCTATGATGTATAGTATTTAAGAAAAATATAAAATAATGTTTTTCAGTAATTTTTGAATGTGATAAAAATTGCTCAATTTATTAATAAATGGATTTCCATGATTTTTCTAGGCTTATTTATTTATCCAAAAATTATGAAATTTGTTTTACCACTTAGTTATCATGTAATGAACATTTACAAAAATTTTGAGCTCAATTGGAATAAGTTGATTTATTTCATAATTTTGAATTAAATAATTAATTCATAAAAGCAAATAGTAACCTTTAATGATTTAGGTTTTGTTTGAAATTTTGATTGAGTGATGACCTTGGATCATTAGTTGATAATGATCCTTGGCAATTGATTGGGTGTTGCGAAAAAGGTTTGACTAGTTTGACTTGCAAATCTGTATCTGCATGAAGGAAAGTTGTATTCAAATTATTAATTTTGCATCCATCATCGAGCATCATGTTTCGTATTCCACATCATGTTAAACATGGCATTGTTATTACGTGTAGTAAACGAAGGTGAACACGTGGTAGTTAATCAAGTGGTTGAGGGGTTAATCCGTCTGTGAGGTCGGACCGAATACTTGTGAAACGTCATGAGAGCCGGACTTTTCCGTCAACGAAGGCAAGCCCTGATGCATACAACCCTACCTTGTGTTTTTACAAATTAATTTTGCTTTTGCTTTCCGTTACTGCATTAAGTGATTAGGAGTTAAGTAAGAGCCTAATTGGTGCATTACCATCCTTGTTATTCCATATTTACTATATTACCAGTTTTTAAACTCGTATATGCCTAGTTTTGCTTAGCTATGCGTAGAACGATGAAAGTCGGGTGATTACCTGCCACCTGCAAGTTTTAAATGGAACATTGGTTAATTATGTTAGCATGTGATATGGGAATGTGGAGTAATAAATCTAGACCGGACGGACTCGGTGTGTGTGAGCCACAAGACATGGAGGTCTTGTGAGCGGGTTCTTTCCGCCTGTGTTGATTAAGGCACGTCCGTTGTTGAATTGCATGAGGTGAGAATTTGTAGTACTAACCACATACTCCGGTAAGCCTGAACTTGGCGATTCTATTACGAGAATGGCTACTCGCGCACTAGGAGTGGAGAGATGGCGGGAATAGCGTGTACCCACGTGGCTATGGGTGGATTGGTGGAGTACAGTATTCTCGGGTGGCGCGGACCCGTTCTTGTTTCGGAGGATCCGAGGTAGGTTGGTATATGTAGGTCGGGGACCTGCGCATATGTCGTGTGGTCTGGAATTCCCAAATGGGTTTATAATCGGTTCAATCGTCGTTGCTCCTCGGTTATGGAGACTCAACTCACTTTATCATCATCGTAGTATTAATAATGAAACTTGAGAATGGTTGATGAAGGTGTTGGATATGAAGTTTCATGATCTCATTACGGATCGTGTCATCTTTATATATGAGTTTATGAAGTTTAAATTGTTGAAATAAAGAATTTTGTTAAAGAGCTTTTACGCAAAATAACTTTGATTATTGCTAAAACCATACCTTGAATCCCTGAGCCTGCATTCTTGAGTTATCAGTTCTTATTTCGGTTAAGTCTTGTTGAGTACTTTTGTACTCAGGGTTCGTTGACCCTTGTTGCGAGTGTGAGTCTCATGAGCAGATCTGTTGTGGATCGTCTTTGCATGACAGCTTTAATACCTTGTGATGACGATGAGAAGTAATTGTGTGGCCCTTGGGCAGGGCAGCCTCATTGTGTGTTTTGTATTATATTATAATGCCGCTCCACTACTTTGGTTTGTATTAATATCGAAATAGTTGTATGGTTTGAAACAAATGGTTTTTAAACTATGTTATTGTAAGTCTTCCGCTACTTTTACTCTGATGTATCTATTTGAATAAACTATTGTAATATCGCAATGACTACGTAATGTGATCCTGCTTTCGAAATCGTGGATGATTCGGGGTTCCCGAGGACACCCGACAGATCTTCTTAAATTACCGTGAACATATGCATAGATGTCAAAGGTCATTGGACAAAGGACAGTGCATGTGGGCCCTATAATTTAGGAGGTTCTCGCCACACTCTACACCGCAACTTTGCTTAGAGACCCAGTGGCCCGAGTTTCGTACTCGAGGGGCTCGGCAAACACACCCCTCCTTCCGAACGAAAAGGTTGCGTGAGGGTCGTACAAAAAGCCGGGGAACTCCCGATAGCCCTCTTGCTCCGGGCGAGGCTAGGGAGCTCTTCCTGCAGATATCTTTGAGACCTGCGACCCGTGCTCGCACTTTTGAGGGGTCTCGAAGAAACAAACCCTCACGCAGCGGCGGGGCGATAAAAAGCCGAGAGAGCACTGACGGCCCTCTCGCTCGTGCGGCAGGGACAGGGGCTCTTCACCAAGTTTGCCGAGACCTGAGTTCGCACACGAGTGGGCTCGGCAAACAACCCTCCGTCCGAACGAAAAGGATGTGCGAGGGTCAATCAAAAAAGTCGGGGACCCACGACCGCCCTCGCGCTCCGTCTGGAGGCTCGGGGCTCCTCTTGCACCCAAGACAAGGACAAGCGACCCAAGCCCGCACTCAAGACTCGAAAAAATGCGATAAAAGGGCATCGAGCCCGTTACAGTCCAGGGGTTCGAAGGCTGGGCCCCTAAGGGTTTTGACAGCTGCCCTAGGGCAACAGAGTCAGGGACAACTATGGGCGAGCCCGCGCTTGGCCGAGACCCAAGCAGACGACTGCTCGGGACGCTCTAAGTCGTGTTCGAGACCAGCAGGGAGGTCTCCAAACGGGATCCCACCGTAGGGAGGCACCGAGCCACCGGGGCTTAGCGAATGGCCCTGGCACCCACTAGAGAAACCCTCTGGTACTCTTGGAGTGTGTCTCTGGACCGCTAGCCGACCCCTAACGAACGGGGTTTGGGCCTCCACTCGGACTTACCCGATAACAGCTCGCCGGAGGTGTCACTGCTCGTGCCCACCGAGGGTAGCATGACACCCTCCACCCCTCCTTCCGAACAAAACAGATGTGTGAGGGCAATGCAAAAAAGACCCGAACTCGCATTCATAGGCTCGGCTAGCGCAATAAAAATCCATCGCACAACGTAAGAAAAGCCCCTGGAGGAGTCAAATCACTCCTCCCGGGCCTCGAACCACACCACCCCGAAGGCCACAAGCACCCACCGAGGCCTCTCAGTACAAAGCACAATCCCAAACAGAGTCTGTGCAGAGCAAAGTCTCGACAAAAACCTCGGGAGAGTGCCCTCACTCCTCCCGAGGCTCGGGAGCCTCTTGTCGAATACCGCAAGAAGGGGTACCCTAAGCAAGAAACCAAAATATTGCTTAAAACCTTGCAAAAATCAAAGCCGAAAGACTACCGCAAGGTCTCGGTGATTTCTCCATTCGCCCAAGGCCTTGCGCCAAGCCTCATCTGAAGGCCAAAAGCTCCCACAAGGCCGAGGCCCCTCTCGCCGAGACCCTCTTGCCGAGGCCCGCCCGAAAGGCCTCGGACGGGATGCCAATTCTCCGATTCGCTCGAGGTGGGCTCGGCAAACAACCTCGTTACCTCCGTCTCCGATCGAACTCCTCCGACAAAACATCACATCCAGTTAATCGCCCTTCTCCCCTATTAAACGCCACCAGACGCTGGTACAAAGACGGGCAGAGCGACCGATGGGACGGGAGACCGGGCGTAGCAGGGGTTACCTGCCACTGTACTCATCACTGTGCTCCTTACTAACACCCGTGCTGCCTTGTGCTACCTAACCCCTGCGCCAAGGACAAAGCGGCGTGAAAGGTCAAGTCCAGGTCCCTGTAGTCTCAGCAACAGCAGGAGAGCCCAGCTGCTCATTCTCCGCCTTGTCCGAGACCCCCCGGCAGGGCCTCGGACGTATTGTTCTTTCTCCGCCTCGGCCGAGGCCGGGCTCGTCCCGCATCCTCGTCGCCTCCGCCTCAATCATCCCCTCGGCAGTTGTCCCATCCATTTAATGCGCTTTGAATGCACCCGCTACATCAGCCACGACCGGCAGTGGTACAAAGAACGGGCGATGGGACAACGGTCAAATCTCATTTTTTACCATGCCCTGCACTTTTCCACCGAAACCGGGTCACTATAGCCTCAGAATCAGTGCATAGGCCCAACTGCTCCCGCTAGGGCCTCAGGAAATCAGGCCTCGGCGCGGTCAGCTACAAACACCCGCCAGGGTCTCGGCAAATCAGGCCTCAGCGCGGTCAGCTACAAACACCCGCCAGGGCCTCAGCAAATCAGGCCTCGGCGCGGTCAGCTACAAACACCCGCCAGGGCCTCGGCAAATTAGGCCTCGGCGCGGTTAGCTACAACCCGCCAGGTGAAGGGTCGAGATGGCAGACTAGAGGGGGGGTGAATAGTCTTTTCTAAAATTAATCGCGTCGGCTAACCGATATAAATGCAGAATTAAAACAATCGGTCTAGCCAAGACTACACCCCTCTATATATGTTCACTAGCACCTTGCAAAGATACTAATAAAGCAACTAAGGTGCCGGGCTAGCTAGAGCTCTCCTAAACAATTCTAGGAGCAAGGTCACACAAACCTATGCCACTAGTACTTTAAGTAACAAGGGAGCTCCTACACATGCTAGTAAGCAAAAGCACAAAGCTAACTAAGCTCACTAGCAATGCTCAATAACAAGGCAACCAACGCCTAATTAGAGAGCGCAAATACTTAGCTACACAAACTAAGCAATGTGACTAACAAGGTTACTAAAACCAAATTAGCCACGCAAGGAAGCTACTTCTATGCTACACAAGCAAGAAGGTAATTAGCTAGCTACACAAGCTATCTAATTACAAGAGCAACTACACAAGCTTAAGATATATATATAAGTAATTGCAAGCTTGTGTAATGGGGATGCAAACCAACGGGAAGAACAAGGTTGACACGATGATTTTTCTCCCGAGGTTCACGTGTTTGCCAACACGCTAGTCCCTGCTTGTGTCGACCGCTCACTTGGTGGTTCGGCGGCTAATTAGCATCACCCGCTAAGCCCGCACATCGGGCGCCGCAAGAACCTACCCCTTGAGTGAGGTAGCTCAATGACACGCTTTACTAGAGTTGCTCTTCATGCTCCTTGGCGCGAGCACCATGCCCCTCACAAGCACTTCTGCGGAGCGCCGCACAAGCTTCTTGCAGCCTTGACGGAGACCACCACTGCCAAGCCGCCTAGGAGGTGGCAACCTCCAAGAGTAACAAGCACCACCGGCTCGCAACTCGATCACCTAGTGCCACTCGATGCAACCTCACGATGCAATCGCACTAGAATCGCTCACTCACACAATCGGATGATCGCTATCAAGTATGTGTGTGATGGAGGGCTCCCAAGCACTCACAAGCATGGACACTAAGTCCCTTGAGGTGCTCAAGCACCAGCCATGGCCGAGGGCCACTTCTATTTATAGCCCCAAAGGGCTAAACTAGCGTTACCCCTTCATTTGGGCAGCGGTCGGACGACCGGACGCTCCGGTCCGATCGGCCGGACGCTGGACCTCGATGTCCGGTCATGCGATGCACGCCACGTGTCCCCTCCTTCAAACGCTGTTCACTTTGGATCTCAACGGTCATCTGTCGATCGGACGCTCCAGGCAAGAACCGGCCGGACGCGCAGCAAACCCAGCGTCCGGTCGTTTCAATGAGTACCGACCTCGGCCGGACGCGTCCGGTCACACTTGATCGGACGCAGCCAGCGTCCGTCACACTCCGGCTTCTGCGTCAGATGTCGGCTGACCGGACGCACCTGCCCGCGGCGTCCGGCAGCATTGAGATCAGCGTCCGGTCGGTTGGCCGGACGCCAAGATCTTCGCGACTAACTTTCGTTTTCACTTCTAACTTCATCACCCTTGCTCCAATGTGCTAACCACAAGAACTTGCAATCGGCGCAATAGAAAATAGGCATTCTATTTTCCCGAAAGCGCCGAATCACGCCTCTCATAAGCTCGACGGGAGGGAGAGAGGACCCAAACCCATCTCACCCTCGCAAAACACCACCTCCTTTGTAAATGTGCCAACACCACCAAGTGTACACCACCATGTGTATGTGTGTTAGCATTTCACAATCATTTCCCAAAGGATGTTAGCCACTCATCTTGCCACGCCACTCGATCCTAGCGACAATGCAAAGTTAGATCACTCGAGTGGCACTAGATGACCGATATGCAAACAAGTTTGCCCCTCTTGATAAATACGGCCATCTATCCTAAACCCGGTCATAAACTTCTCTACACACCTATGACCGGTGAAATGAAATGCCCTAGGTTATACCTTTGCCTTGCGCATTCCATTCCATCTCCTTCAATGTCGATGCAACACATGCACCAACACGATCAACAATGATATGATCCACTTCATATCATCACATGATCATATTGGTTCATCGATCTTGACTCTACTTGCTCTTCACCGTTGCTATCGTCCATCGGCGCCAAGTCTTGCTCAAGCTTCACCGCCACGCGGTCCATCACTCCAAAGCCTTTGACTTGCCCTTCACGCTTGCAACCGGTCCATCAAGCCAAGTCTTGTCTTGATCTTCTCCACCTTGATCACATGACTCAATGTCATGTCTCATGTTCAATAAGCTCCTTCATCATCACATGTGTGAGCTTTGCAACATCTCCAAGCCATTTTCACCTCCATGGCATATGTTGCTCATACACATGTACCTGTGGACTAATCACCTGTGTATCTCACATAAACACAATTAGTCCACCTAGGTTGTCACTCAATTACCAAAACCAACAAGGACCTTTCACCAGGTCTCGGCACCCCACCAGGCCAAGAGTCCACCAAAGCACGACATGTCTCCAGCCATGGAAGTCATACTGACTAGATGTCGACAAGGACTCCCACGACCTCAACCACTTCAAACCTAACCAGCACGGCGCGCCAGACAAGTACAGATCTCCATTCCCAACGCCATGCTGCTACAAGACTAAACTGCAGTAGGCTCCACGTGTAGCTCACTCATGTACAACTGGCTCCTTCCTTGTGGTTATAAAAGGAAGCGGCTAGGGATAGCTCAGAAAGGGGATACGATAGAACCACGCTCCCATACTCACCCTAGACACATCCCGTAACACCCATGCTCCCGGGCTGCTTGAGAGCAGCGTCTCAAGCACCTCGCACCGTCCCACGCCGAGACCTAGGACTAGCTCCCTCTCTCACCCTAGCTTGTAACCCCCTACTACAAGCACTTCGGTGCAAGGAATACAAGACCGATCTCTCAGACTGGACGTAGGGCACCAATTGCCTGAACCAGTATAAACCTTGTGTCTCTTTGCATCACCATCCGGGATTAGGGGCACGTAGTTCACTTTTACTAGTTGGTTGAGGACCCCCCGGTCCAAAACACCGATAGTATTTTCCATGGATTCCATGAATGCTCTCCTACAAATGGCCAAACACCAAAACTTGTGGAGATTGTTAGTTCTAAAACCCTATGTCTAAGCTTAGTGCTTATTTTAGTAGTTGTTATATGATAGTTGGCGGTTAGAAATGTGAGTTAAGCACCGCCAACACTTGCCTTGACTCACGAATATGCCATTCTTCATTTGCTTGATTTGAAGACTAAGGAAGTAACTAAGCTCTCCAATCATGGACATCTCAAATTCATTTGCCATCATCTTTCCAAAATGCTCAGAAAAGTCTTGATTGGTTTATCCAAAGATAATGTCATCAACATAAATTTACAACACAAATAAGTCCTTGCCAATCTTCTTGGTGAAGAGAATGGTGTCAACCTTGCCAATAATGAATCCCTTATAGAGTAGGAAATCCCTCAATCTCTCATACCATGCTCCTAGTGCTTGCTTCAATCCATACAAAGCCTTTCTCAACTTATAAACATGGTTGGGTTTCTTTCTATCTTCAAAACCGGGAGATTGCTCAACATGCACAAGCTTATTGATGTACGCATTGAGAAATGCACTCTTCACATCCATTTGGTACAACTTGATGTTGTGGGCACAAGCATAGGCTAATAAGATTCTAATTGCTTCCAATCTTGCAACCGAGGCATAAGTTTCTCTAAAGTCAAGACCTTCAACTTGAGTGTATCCTTGAGCCACTAATCTTGCTTTGTTCCTTATAACTATCCCATCTTGATCTTGCTTATTCCTAAAGACCCATTTGGTTTCAATCACATTATGATCCTTAGGCCTCTCAACTAACTCTCATACTTGATTTCTTATGAAGTTGTTTAGCTCTTTATGTATAGCATTCACACAATCAACATCCTTCAAAGCTTCATCTATCTTCTTAGGTTCAATGGATGACACAAATGAGAAATGTTCATAAAATGATGCCAATCATGATCTTGTTTGCACACCTCTTGAAATATCACCAATTATGGAGTCTAATGGATGATCTCTTGCAATATTTGTTGGTTGGAGCACTTGAATTTGATTGCTTGCACTTGATTGATCATTTTGTTAAGATAATGTACTAGGCACTTGTTGTTGATCTTGCTCTTTGTCATCACTTGTACTAGCTTGATTTTGACCATGAGAACCACTAGCCTGTACATTTGAGTTTGAGAGCACTTGATTTTTGTCATCTTCAACATCAATCACCTCTCTAAGTCTTATGTCACCAATGTCCATGGTCTTCATTGCATTGACCAATTGAGTGCCTCTCACACCATCTAGATTCTCATCTTTCTTTTGGGAACCATTGGTTTCATCAAACTCAATATCATGCACCTCCTCAAGAGTACCACTAGCCAAATTCCAAACTCTATAGTGCATTTCTTCAATATATAGCATTTGCAACCAAAAAACCAAAAATATGCAATGTTAGGCTTTCTTCCATTCAAGAGCTCATATGATGTCTTTTCCATCATGGGGTGACAATAGAGATGGTTGCTATAGTAGCAAGCCGTGTTGATTGCTTTGGCCCAAAATGAATGACCCACATTATACTCACTCAACATTGATCTTGCCATGTCAATCAAAGTTCTATTCTTCCTCTCAACTAGGCCATTTGATTGTGGAGTCTACTAGGCCAAGAATTGATGCCTAATTCCAAACTCATCACATAGCTCATCAACTCTAGTATTCTTGAATTCACTTCCATTGTCACTTCTCACTTTCTTGATGGTTGTCTCAAACTCATTGTGTATTCTCTTGATGAATGTCTTGAAGGTTGCAAACACATCACTCTTATCAACAAGGAAGAACACTTAAGTATATCTAGTAAGATCATCCACAATCATAAATACATATTTGTTTCCACCAATGCTAGTGTATGTGGTTAGTCCTAATAAATCCATATGCAACAACTCCAATGCCTTGGATGTGCTCATCATGCTCTTCTTAGGATGTGTGTTACCAACTTGTTTTCTGGCTTGACATGTACTACAAAGCTTATCCTTCTCAAATGTGACATCTTTCAAGCCTCTTACTAAGTCATGCTTAATCAACTTTTTCAATTGTTTTATTCCAACATGACCAAGCCTTCTATGCCATAACCAACCCATGCTAGACTTAGTGAGCAAACATATTGACAATTAAGCTTCTCTAGCATTGAAATCAACTAAGTATAGATTCACATATCTAAATTCTTTAAATATCAAGTTAGAGCCATCTACACTTATGATCTCTACATCATCCACACCAAATATGCACTTGAAACCAAGATCATAAAGTTGTGCTACCCACAATAGGTTGAAGTTCGAACTCTCTACTAGTAGTACATTGGAAATACTCAAATCATTGGATATTACAATCTTACCAAGCCATTTGACCTTGCCTTTTCCATTATCACCAAATATTATACTATCAACCACATTGCTATCATTTGTGTTGATTGAATTGAACATTATTGAATCACCGGTCATGTGTTGTGTACACCTACTATGAAGCACCCAATGCCTTCCTCCAGCTTTCTAATTGACCTACAAAAGAAGATCAATTCTTTTTAGGTACCCAAACTTGCTTGGGTCCTCAAAGGTTAGTCACTAAGCTCTTTGATACCCAAATGGCTTTCTTCTTTGAGCCTATAATTGGTGCACCAATGAACTTAGCCTTCACACCATTGGCACCCTTGGTAAGCAAATAACAAGAATCAAACTTAATTGAGGATACATTAAGCAAATAACAAGAATCAAACTTAATTGAGGATACATTAGTATTCTTGTTCTTGTTTTTGCAATATTGCTCTATATGCCCAACTTCCTTGCATCTATTGCAAAACCGACCATTGTCCTTCACAAAACTAGTCTTGTGAGTGACAAAGGCCACCTTGCCTTTCTTGGGGGTATAGCCTAATCCCTCTTTGTTGAGAGAAAACCTTTGACTATCCAAGCACTTTAGCAAGCAGGCATCTCCACCATAGGCATTGCCTAAGGCACGAGTGAGCTCATTCACCTCCTTCTTGAGGGTCTTATTTTCCACCATTAGTAAGGCATCACAAGTGAAACCATCACTCAAAGGTGAAGTAGAAGTGATAGTGCTACAAGAAGGGTTAGTGGGAGCAACAACAATGGGCTTATAAAAAGATTCATCAAGAATATCATATGTTAGTCCCACATCACATGACACAATCACTTACTCCTTCTTGGCTTTCTCCTTCTTGACTTGCTCAAGGAGATAGGAGTGAGCTTTTTCAAGCTTAGAGTGAGATTTGCCAAGCTCCTCATGGTCTTCCCCTAGACTCTCATGAGAAGCATTGAGCTCATCAAAGAATTGCTCAAGAGATTTGACCTTCTTGCATAATTCTTTGCACCCCTTTCTCTTCATTTCAAAGCAAGTGTGGACTTGCTCCAACATGTCCATGAGCTCCTCCTTGGTGTACTCCTCTTCATCATCATCACTCATATAATCATCACTTTCACAAGTATCATTATCACTCACATCATATTTTACCTTGGTAGGCTTTGCCATGAGGCAAGTTGATGGAGTGTCGAAGATGGATGGCTTGTTGTTGATGGCGATGCTTGCTAGTGCCTTCTTCTTGGATTTCTTGTCATCATCACTAGAGTCACTCTCCTCTGATGATGCATCACTATCCCATGTCACCACATAGCCACCACCCTTCTTTTTTAGAAGGTCATCTTCTTCTCCTTCCTTTCTTTCTTCTCCTTCTTCTCATCCTCATCATTGTCACTATTGTAGGGACAATCTGCTACAACATGATCCTTGTCCTTGTACTTGTAGCATGTTCTCACATAGTCTTTGCTCTTGTTGTTGTCTCTTCTCTTTCTTGCACCATAGCTCTTCTTATTTATGAATCTTCCAAACTTGCGCACAAAGAGAGCCATAGCTTCATCATCAATGTCACTAGCATCTTCATCCTTACTTGATTCTTCTTTCTTGGACTTGCCCTTGTTCTTGGATGATGAGCTAGCCTTGAATGCTATACTCTTCTTCTTCTTGTTGTTGTCTTCATCTTTCTTCTTCTCATCCTTGTCAACCCCTTCCCTTTCCACACGGTATGTCTTTTGTGTCATGACATCACCTAGTACTTGGTTTGAGGTTAATTGCTTCAATTCTCCTCTTATGATGAGCATTCTCAACATCTCAAATCTTTAAGGTAAACACATCAAGAACCGATGAGAGACATCATCATCATTGATCTTCTTACCCAAAGCCTTCAAGTCATTGACAATCACTTACAATCGATGGAACATCTTCGAAATGCTCTCATCATCCTTCATCTTGAAGCTTGTCAACTTGTTCTTGAGAATATATAGCTTGGCACTATTCACCACCGGTGTGCCCTCATAGGTTTCTTCCAATCTCTTCCATACCTCACTATCTCTTTCACAATCCTTGATTTGCTCAAACACCTTAGAATCAATGGCATTGTAGATGGTGTTGAGAGCCATTGTATTGCATTGCTTGTTGGCCTTGTCTTGGTTGGTGAGATTGGTGGGATCAATAATTGCATAATCACTCTCGGTCACATCCCACACTTGATCATTGACTAAACCAAGATACATCTTCATCTTTCTCTTCCAATAATCATAGCATGTCCCATCAAAGAACGGTGGTTTACCCCCCTCCCCCACATGGATGAACACAACTTGAGCCATTTTTTGACACTGAGGTTGTTAACCCTTCAATCAAACAGTGACCACGGCTCTGATGCCACTTGAAAGGTCCTAATATGGCTAGAAGGGGGTGAATAGCCTATTTAAAACTCTACAAAGTACTAGAGCAATTGATTAGTACAACAAACGGCGTAATGTAATTTCGCTCTAGCTCTACAAGGGTTGCAAGCCACCTATTCCAACAATTCTAGTTGCTATGATCGTTAGGGACACACAAGAGCTAAGTCACTACTCACTAAGCTAGTGTGATCTCAAAGACTAACTAACGAGCTACACTAACCAAACTACAAGCTCTCAAAGACTAACTACACTAAAGAGCTTGACAACTAGTTTGTAAGAAATGTAACAGAGTGAGTAGGGTGATTATACTGCCGTGTCGAGGAATAAACCAATCACCATACGAAGTCAATCCAATCACCGGGAGAATTCCAATCATACAAGGGACATAAGATTTTTTCTCGATGTTCACGTGCTTGCCGGCACGCTAGTCCCCGTTGTGTCGACCAACACTTGGTGGTTCGACGGCTAATAGGTATCACACACCTAGACAACAAATGGCGCCGCAAGAACCTACCCATAAATGAGGTAGCTCAATGACACGAGCAATCCAATAGAGTACCTTTTGGCTCTTCACCGGGAGAAGGTCAAGAACCTGCACAAGCAACCGATCGAGGCCAGAGACAATCACCAACTCCACTCAATGATCCTCCAATCATCGGGCCATCTAGGTGTCGGCAAACACCAAGAGTAACAAGGTCATAACCAGCCCAAACCACCCAACTAGTGCCACAAGATGATGCAACTCAATGCAATGCACTAGAGGCTCACCAATCTCACTCAAATGATGAAATCAAGTGTGCAAGTGAGTAGATTGTGTTTGCTCAGCTCCCAAAGGGTGTGCACAAGTGTATGAAGTGCCAAGAGAGTGGCCAAGGCCGGCCACACCCTTGGAGCAAATAGAATCATTATACCCTTTGGAGCTATTTCTGCGAGGTCACCGGATAGGGCGGTGCTGGGCACCGGACAGAGCAATGACCTCCCCAATGGCCAAAAACCAATGGGTAGTTGTTGGGGCACCGGACAAGATGGCGGTGGCACCGCCATAGGGGTGGCGGCGACCACCCCAGCCGAGTCCCGAAGTCGACACCCTCTGGAAAAATAGGGTGGTGCACCACCGCACCAATGGCGGTGACCAGGGTAATGCCCCCCTTCGCTTGCGCCCATCTCTAGAAAAATGGGGCGGTGCACCGCCGTCACCATGGCGGTAACCGTCCCAATTACCCCTAGTCTCTGCCGAAAAGCGATGGTGGCACCGGACACCCTACGGCAGTGCACCGCCATGACAGTGGCGGTGAACACCAGTAGGGGCGGTGCCCCAGCCCAAATTGCCCTTCTCGGCCATAGTCAGGTGGGCACCATCACAGGGGTGGCGGTGCACCGGACAGGGGGTGGTGGTGCCACCCAGGCACCTCCACTAGCTCTCCATGTTGCAAACTTTTTTGCGATTTGATCCACGGCAACTCGAGCTACTCTCTGCAAGCGATGCTAACTATCAAAGTGTTTTCTCAAAACATGTTAGAGTCAAGTTAGCATTTCTCAAAATCATTTTCAATAAATATTTATTCGCTTGCTCTTCGATGTGCACTAGGCCTAATATTTTTTCGTATGAAGTTTAACACCTAGTGTCACTAGATAACCGAATTGTCTAGTTGAGATCCCCTCTTAATAGTATGGCCATCTATCCTAAATGAGATCACACTCTCTATAGTGTCTTGATCACCGAAACAAAACCCCTATTTATACCTTTGCCTTGATCTCCATAGGGTTTTGTTTTTCTCTCTTCTTTTCTAAGTTAAGCACTTGATCATCATCACATGTGGCCATATCATCATTTCATGTGATCATCACCATCACTTGAGTGCCACCATACTCCTCACTTGGATTGTACCAACCTTGCTCATATCACAACTCATGACAAAGGTTAGTACATAGGTTTCATCAATTATCTAAAATCAAACTAGGGCTTTCATGCACCAGTTGATTGGCACCTCTGAGGGCGGCTTCTGAATGTTGGGAAGCTTGAAGACCTGCTGAAGACATTTTGCTGCTAAGGCGTGTGCTCTTGCATTGCTTTTTTGGCTACCGATTTCGTGTTGTTGGGTGCAGTAAGAGTGTTGGTTGCCTTGGTGGAAATATGTTGCCAAAGCATGCGATCTCTTCTTGTGTGAATCATAAATACATCTTAGTGATGCTTAATAACTTGACATATAAGCATTTTAGTTATTTGATTTGTCTGGTTATTTGCTTGATGAAACTTTGTTGATGTGAATTCCAATACTGCGTAATTTTTTTGACATTGTCCATTCAATCTTTAGAATCGACATTCAATAGTATTGACAATACAAATCTTGACATTCAATAGTACAATATGTTTAAAGACTTGGAATGCACCAAGGTAAATTAGGGCCCGTGATTTGATTTAAGTATATTATTCCTTATTTACTTCTAGTTTTTGTTTCTTTGGGAGAAATTCAGAGATACTGTCACTCCTCCAAGAAAATAACATTGTGATCCAGTACTTAATTCAAAGATACTATCACTGCTTCGTGAAGAAAACATTGCAGATGACATAAATGGATAACTAACTTAGAGTCATCATCGCTTACAATAATGATACCTATGATTTAACTATTTCTATATATTGCTGATGGTGAATCTTGCCAGAGACACTCAAGTGGATACTATATTTAGTATATGTCTGCGTGGAATAGACCTAAAGCAACACATATTTATACGGTGAGTATAACATACCATTTTGTGAGAGATTTTTTAAGACTCGCAGTATTACCTATGTGACAGACACTAATATTTACATATATACTCGAACCTGTGTACAAGATGGTATGGAGAAGCGGCAAAACTTATTTATGGATTTATTGGCGCATAAAAGAAATTGATATCGAAGATTTCTTCCTGCCGATATAAAACATTATGAGCCTGCGATGTCGCGCTCTTCGTGACTGTTAATTTCACGAACTTTGCTTTTTGAATTAAATGTTATTTTAACGTTGGTATTTAATTTCACAGTATCGTTATCTTATCGTGCGATCCGTGTATTTTTAGTACAAAAGTTTAGCTATCCCGTAGCAACGCACCGGCATAAACCTACTGAAATAAAAAAACTTAAAAACATAAAACATGAAAATGATTAAATAAAAATTAGAGTTAAATGAAAATATAAAATTAAAAATAAAGTGAAAAAACTACATAAACAAAGAAGAAAGTAAATAGTAGAAAAGAAAAAACAAAAACAATGAAAACAAAAATGAAATAAATAAAATAAATTAATTAGATTAAAATAAAAGAAATAAAAAACTATAAAAAGATAAAGAAAACAAAAATAATAATAAAGGACCACGTAGCAGAAAAAAAAGAATTAAGAAATAAACGAGTAAAAAAAAGAAAATGTATCCTACCGGGCTGCTACGTGACCGTTGTCTAGCCACCGATGCTCCGAACTTAACTGGACTGTGCTTTTTAACTGGGCCGCACTTGTTCGTGCTCTCTCCCATCCCTGGTCAGCGCAGTGTTTGGGTCCGACTGGTCAGACCCGAAGAATCCCGATCACCTGCACACAACGGTTCGAGCTGCACCTAGCTTCTTCATCAGCCTGTCAGACATCTAGGAGGCTGTCCGTCTCAAAAACAATTACGGAGCAGCAGTGGTTTGTACCCGGCCTATTTCTACCCATTCTTCCGCTCCCGGCTTCGGCCCCTCCCCTACGGCGCACACAACGGTCTGAACCGCATCTGGCGTCTTTACCAGCCTGTTAGCCATCTAGGAGGCCACCCGCCCCAAGAAAATTCCGGTTGCAGCAGTGATTTTCTATTTTTCACACAATAAAATTACTGCGCCTATTTTGCCCATCCTTCTGCTCCTGGCTCCGGCCCCTCCCTCCTATGGCCGCAGACAACGGTCCGAAACGCATCTGACGTCCTGTTAGCCATCTAGGAGGTCGCCCGTCCCACAAAAAATCTGATTTTCAATTTTTCATACAATAATGTTACAACAGGCTTATTTCTGCCCATGGGCGGAGCCAGCTATTTGGCTAGTTTTGGCGGCCGCCATAGCTAAAATATATAGAAAATACTAAATATATGTAGTGTATATATATTAATATACATGCATGACATACGTCAAAAATACATGCTGACCTGTTGTATCTTACGGCTGGGCTGGTGGGCTTCATGGTGATGGGAAAACCCAAAAAGAAGCTAATCTCTCTCAAAAAAAAAAGCTATAAATACGTGAAGTCGGCGTGGTGGCTGGCTGACAATGGCGGTGTGCCTGCGACTCCCGCCGCTATGTGCAACAATGGCATCGAAGATTGCTAAAAAAAAGGCATCGAAGAAGACTAATTACGTAATGAAAAGTTTTTTTTTAATTTAGAATTCTAACTAGTTTATTTTTTCAAAATTAATTAATTTACCTAGGGCTGTATATTGATACGCATCATGCACTTGTGTAGGTTCAATAATCAGTATCAATACTTCAATAGTTCAATTATTAATTGATTATTTGCCTTTTGCTGACCCTTTTATACACATTTGAAGAGCATTTTTGTCAAAACAACCCAGATCCGTCTGTGATATATATATATTTACGTAACATTTTACACTATACAAGTTTGATCTTTGTAACCTTACCACACCTGAAAATTATTCCTGTATTCGTCGATGTTTCTGCCTATCCTTCCGCTCCTGGCTCCGGCCCCTCCCCTTATGGCCACACACAACGGCGAGACCCCATATGACGTCTTCACCAACCTGTTAGCCATCTAGGAGGCCATCCGCCCCACGAAGATTCCAGTCGTAGTAGTGATTTTCTATTTTTCACACAATAAGGTTACTACACGGCCTATTTCTACCCATCCCTCGCTCCTGGCTCCGGCCCCTCCCCCTATGGCTGCACACAACGGCCTGAACCGCATCTGACGTCTTCACTAGCCTGTTAGCCATCTAGGTGGCTGCCCACCCACAAAAATTTACGGCGTCTTGGGCATATTGCATTCGATATATGTCAATAAACAACCAATTGTATTTCATATATTCCAACAATTGCAGCACAAATACAAAATCAAAGCATTATTAATTATCATAATCCTTTAAAATAGCATGTACAATCATGTAAAAGTGACTCACTAATAATAGAAAGAACAATTTCATTGGAATCCCCAAACTAAAAAAGGCAAAATATATCTACACTACTAAAAGACAATTGCAAGCTGGTTCATTGGCCAAAAAATACTAAGAAAAAACATCAAAATATCCTAGGTTTCACATAAGAACAAAACTAACAAAAATTTCCATCCCCGCCACCATGCCCATCACCGCCTTGTTGTGGCCTGTGCTCCATGGTTCGTATGCAATGTTTACGCAACCAATATGTCTAGTGGCTAATACACAATTCTTTGAGCACCTTTTAGCAGCCAAATACCAAATTTCTTTGCTTTTCTACACCCGCTAGACGCATAGATAGGAGCACCACTTCAGCTTCAGCGTTTAGCAGCCAAATACCAAATTTCTTTGCTTTTCTACACCCGCTAGACGCATAGAGCACCACTTCTACTTCAGCGGGCTTAACATGAATGTCTTGTTTTGTGTACTAACCTAATATATATCATTTAGATAATCATATTTGATGTTCTTACATTTAAAAATTGATTGACAAAGTTGTCTAAAGTATATGCTTCGTAACAAAGCATAATATCCTTTTAGTTTGATTCGCGTCTCAATTTTTTCCATGTACACTTCCTTTATTAATGACATAGGTAGCACGCCTTACTGTTTCAGCAGCATAGCTCAATTTGCAAGCATTTTACAGCAACAACTCAAATCTTTTGCACAAAAGGAGCTCAACAGAACCCCTGCATGACATTTGACAAGAGCGTAAAGGTGCAACTTACCTACCACTACATCAAAGCAAACAAAAAAAAACGCTACTTTAACTACAAGACATTCCATCGTCCATCCCTCACTCAGGAATCAGGATTACTTGGTACGTCACCCAAGCCCATAGGCGCTGAAGTGCTTCACCCTGAGCTTCCACTCTCCCTTGGCAACGTCGAAGGACACAAACTCTGCACCCTGCTCCTCCGCCTTCTTCACCAGCATCTCCCTGTACCTCTCCACCCTTGCTCCCTCGTGGTACTGCTCCCCGGTCTTCTTGTTCACGCACTTGATGTTCAGAAGAGTCACCTCTGCAGCTTTGTTCAGCCCCTCACCCACTGGGGGCTTCTTGCTGTCGTCCTTGTACACAATCACCTCCCAGTTGTTGAACTCCACGATTGACTCCAGATCTAGACATCTCACGTCGGTCTCCCCCAAAAACTTGATGCTGCCATAGCCATGTCGCCCCACAACAAAGTCCCTCACCTGACCACAGTAGCCTGCCTGCGCACGTTCTTTGGCCGCAATCTCCTCTATACTAGGCTCTGTGAAGTAATCTGCATGTGGAAGCGTAGGCAATAGCCTCTCGACTGAAGTAACATTCCCATTCTCATGCTGAGCCATGGCCCTGGCCACATGCTGATTGTCATTTTCCACTGCAGGAGGCCTGCTGCTTGGTGACATGGCAGACTTACCACGCTCACTTTCAGTGGAAGCGTCTGCACAATTTAATGAGATCAGTAACTGACATTTGCCATTGCAGGGGAAAATATTTATATGAAAATTCCATTACATTAATGAAAAGATTTACCTTCATATTTGTTCAAATCAGTAGCATTCTTCGAAGTCAATTGCCGGTCAGTTTCTCTCTGCAAAGGCCACTGCTCAATTGGACGAATTACCAGATTCCTTGTGTTCTCTCTAGGGATGAAAAAAGCATCCGCCTTCAGCGTTGCTGGAGATTCTTCATCATCAGCAAAGAATGGAACCTATATTGGAATAAAAAAGGAAACTGAGCAATGTGTTCAATGGTTTCTCAATGGCTTCCAAAAGCTCCATTAACAAATCATAAAATGAAACTTTGAAGTTATTCTATTCTTATAGGTCCAGTCATTCATTACCTTGCCATCAGATATTGGATTATATTTTCTCTGCAGCAGTTTTATCCTTCTCTGTGACAAATGCCTAGGAACCACCATGCACAATGCTCTATTTTGAAGAGGCTTCTCACCAACCTGCAGAACAGTAAGAAGTTGCAATCAAGCACCTCTTCATATGTGGTACCTGGCTACCTGCTTATGCACCTTTAGTACCACACCTTCCTAATTAACAACCACCATCTTGCTACTATCTCTACGTCCACCTACTCTACATAAACAATTGAAAATGCTTAAAACTAACCAGCAAACTTGAAATCCCATATTGAACAGATGGTGAAGATCCACCATTCCCAATAGACATCTGAGGCATTGCTGGAAGCGTCCCAAATGGATTTGAAACAGGAGCAGGCTGCATGACCATACTGGACTGGCTAGGAGTTCTGTGAAAAATGCAACAGGATACACCATGTTAAACTGAATAATGTATTACTTTAGTCAAAAGAAAAAAACGAATCATAAGTGTCGCCAAAACTCATTTGTGAATTGTGGGATAATTATGATCTCTGCCAAAACCATGCTCTTAAACTACAGATATAAAATAACAATCTGGCAGTCTCATGGCATCAAATATAAGCTAGTCTCCATGAACAATCAAGTTTTTTTTCCTTCTTTGCCTACACCATACTCCATATTAGACTGATCGTAATATTGTTTTTCCTTCACCTTGTTATAACTAATCAGTGTTTTAATCCATCAAAAAGAAATTACTAAATAGAAAAGAATAATCATGCACATTTGAGAAATAGCAGATCATACGGCTGTCCAATCAAGGCCTGATTCGTAGTGTTGGAAAAACCAGGGAATCCACCTGTAGAAGCTGCTGTATCCATGCAGGCAGGCATTTGAACATAAGTTAAGCCCCAAATTAGTCTTTGAAGATAAATTATTAAAAAAAAGAGAAATGTGTAAATATAAAATACTGACCTGGTTGAATCGGAGGAGGTTGGATGGAGAACATGTTTGAAGTTTGAGCAGCAGCAGATGGCTGAAATGTTGGCTAAATCATTAGAAGCAAAATAAATTAAGTACTAATAAATAAGAAATGATAACGAGAATCTAGTAATCATGGTTATTAAGGCGGTAAGGCAGGGCGTGGCGAGCCACCCTTTTGAGTCGCCCAGGTGACACCTAGGTGAGGCAAGGCGACGCCATATGAATATGAAAAACTTCAGAGCTGTAGTATGGAGAAGGTAGGAAAAGGGAATTAAAAAAGAAAAGAAGGGGAACAACTAAGAAAGTCCAGCCCAAGAGACCACCAAACAGCCCATGCAACCTTCCCTAAGCATGACCTAGAGCTGCCACTCCCCCTCCTGAGACCCCTTCCATCAGGCGGCGAATCTATCTCTCCCTCCCACCGCCTCCCATTCACATCTGTTGCTGCCTCCGTGGCACCTCTCCTCCAGTCCTCCCCGCCTCTTCCCCCCTTCCCTTCTCCAATGCTGGTGCCGCCCCCTTCCAGATCCCTCTCCACTCTATGCAGATCGAGAGCTGCTGACCTGCTGCTGCCCCTCTCACATCCCTGATGCTGCAGTTGGCCGGTGAGGAAAGCTGACATGGCCACGTGAGCCGATGGGGATGGGGAGAAGATAGGAGCTTGGCCTTCCCTGAATCATGCTGGTCAGCTGGTCATCCTCTAGTTCTTCCTCTTTCTTCTCCCTCCCATCCTCTCTTGTTTTGCTGGATTTTGGTCGTGGAACGCCCAGGAATTTTTAGCGCCTGGATGCCTAGGCGGCGCCTTAAAAACCATGCTAGTAATAAAATATGAGGACAAAATGACAAAGGATACTTACTGTTGAAAAAAGTGAAGGCCCGCTGCTTCCAAACAGACTGCCAGGATTAGTTGAACCGAATAGGTTCCCAGAGGAGAAAGCTGGTGTATTTGATATCGGTTGAGCAAATACAACAACAACAACAACAACAAAGCCGGTGCCAAATGGACTTGGATTATTCATCATTGATGTGCCAAATAACGATGATGTACCAGAAGCAGGATTTGTATTTACAAATACTGATGGCGAAGTACTTGCTGGAAATGTAGAAACACCTGTTTGCCCAAACATTGTGGTACTAGTGGATGATGTGAATGGGCTCGAACTTGCAACTGATGCATTGCTAAATGAGGTGAATGGTGAAGAAATAGTTGGAGCAGGCTTAGGAACAAATGGATTGATTGTTGAAAATGAGTTTGTGGCAGGCAGGTTAAATGGATTGCTTGTCGGAGCAAAAGCATTCTGTTGTGATGATGGAAAGCTAGGTGCCCCTGCTGGAGTTCCAGAAGGGTTTGGTCCACCTGCAAGTACAAGTATTAAGAGTGTTGCATTTGTTTCACAAAAACAACAACAACAACAACAACAACAAAGCCTTTAAGTCCCAAACAAGTTGGGGTAGGCTAGAGTTGAAACCCAGCAGAAGCAATCAAGGTTCAGGCACATGAATAGTTGTTTTTCAAGCACTCCTATCTAAGGCTAAGTCTTTGGGTATATTCCATCCTTTCAAGTCTCCTTTTATTGCCTCTACCCAAGTCAACTTCGGTCTTCCTCTGCCTCTCTTCACGTTACTATCCTAGCTTAGGATTCCACTACACACCGGTGCCTCTGGAGGTCTCCGTTGGACATGTCCAAACCATCTCAACCGATGTTGGACAAGCTTTTCTTCAATTGGTACTACCCCTAATCTACCACGTATATCATCGTTCCGAACTCGATCCCTTCTTGTATGACCGCAAATCCAACGCAACATACGCATTTCCGTGACACTTATCTGTTGAACATATCGTCTTTTCGTAGGCCAACATTCTGCACCATACAACATAACAGGTCTAATCGTCGTCCTATAAAACTTGCCTTTTAGCTTCTATGGTACCCTTTTGTCACATAGGACACCAGATGTTTGTTGCCACTTCATCCACCCTGCTTTGATTCTATGGCTAACATCTTCATCAATATCCCCGTCTCTCTGTAGCATTGATCCTAAATATCGAAAGGTATCCTTCCTAGGCACTACTTGCCCTTCCAAACTAACATCTCCCTCCTCCCGAGTAGTAGTGCCGAAGTCGCATCTCATATACTCAGTTTTAGTTCTACTGAGTCTAAAACCTTTGGATTCCAAAGTCTCCAACCATAACTTTAGTTTCTGATTCACTCTTGTCCGGCTTTCATCAACTAGCACTACATCGTCCGCGAAAAGCATACACCAAGGGATGTCCCCTTGTATGTCCCTTGTGACCTCATCCATCACTAAGGCAAACAGATAAGGGCTCAAAGCTGACCCTTGATGTAGTCCTATCCTAATCAGGAAGTCATCCATGTCTCCATCACTTGTTCGAACACTAATCACAACATTGTTGTACATGTCCTTAATGAACCCGACGTACTTCGTTGGGACTTTATGTTTGTCCAAAGCCCGCCACAGAACATTCCTTGGTATTTTATCATAAGCCTTCTCTAAGTCAATAAAAACCATGTATATGTCCTTTTTTTTCTCCCCATACCTCTCCATAACTTGTCTTATTAAGAAAATGGCTTCCATGGTTGACCTTCCGGGCATAAAACCAAATTGGTTCATAGAGACCCGCGTTATTGCTCTCAAGCGATGCTCGATAACTCTCTCCCATAGCTTCATAGTATGGCTCGTCAACTTAATTCCCCGATAATTAGTACAACTTTGAATATCCCCTTTATTCTTGTAGATCGGTACCAATATACTTCTCCTCCACTCGTCAGGCATCTTGTTTGATCGAAAAATATGGTTGAACAGCTTGGTTAGCCATACTATAGCTATGTCCCCGAGGCATCTCCACACCTCGATTGGGATACCATCCGATCCCATCGCCTTACCTCCTTTTATCATTTTCAACGCCTCTCTGACCTCAGATTCTTGAATTCTCCGCACAAAGCGCCTATTGGTGTCATCAAAAGAGTTATCCAACTGAAAGATTGTGTCCGTATTCTCACCATTGAACAATTTGTCAAAATTCTTTTGCCATCGATGTCGGATCTCATCCTCCTTCACCAAGAGATGCTCTCTTTCATCCTTAATGCACTTAACTTGGTTGAAGTCCCTTGTCTTTCTCTCACGAACCCTAGTCATCCTATAAATGTCCTTCTCTCCTTCCTTTGTACTCAAATGTTGGTAAGGATCCTCGTACGCTCTACCCTTTGTCACACTTACAGCTCGCTTTGCAGTCTTCTTTGCCACCTTGTACTTCTCTATGTTGTCCACAATCCTGTCATGGTACAAGCGTCTATAGCATTCTTTTTTCTCCTGACTTCCTCGTTCCACCACCAAGTATCTTTAGACTCGCCTCCACTTCCTTTGGTTACTCCACACACCTCTGAGGCCACCTTCCTAATGTTGGTTGCCATCTTCTCCCACATGTTGTTTATGTCCTCTTCTTTCTTCCAAGAGCCCTCTTTGATAACCATTTCCCTGAATACCTCTGACGTCTCCCCTTTCAGTTTCCACCACTTTGTTCTTTCAATCTTAGCTTGTTTATCCCTACAGTGCCTTTTGAAAAAAGAAAGTCCATATCAAAAGCTTATGTTGAGAAACAACACACTCCCCTGGTATCACCTTGCAACCCAAGCATGCTCGTTTGTCCTTTCTTCTTGCGAGGACAAAGTCAATCACAGCTAGAGTGTTATCTCACTCTCAAGGTCAATAGATGAGATTCTCTCTTTCTAAAGAAAGTGTTGGCTATCATCGGTCAAAGCTACCGCAAAGTCCGTAACTTCCTCCCCCTCCCGATTCCTACTACCATACCCAAAACCTCCATGAATCGCCTCGAAACACCTTTTCGTAGTACCTACATGCCCATTAAGATCTCCTCCTATAAAAAGCTTCTCACTACTAGGTACAGCTCTAATCAGGCCATCTAAGTCTTCCCAAAACTGTCTCTTAGCACTCTCGTCGAGGCCTACTTGGGGGGCATACACACTAATTACGTTCAAGATCATATCACCAACGACAAGCTTGACTAAGATAATCCTATCTCCTTGCCTTCTCACTCCCACCACACCATTCTTGAGGCTCTTATCAATCAAAACTCCTACTCCATTTCTATTCGCGACTGCCCTGTGTACCAAAGCTTGAAACATGTATTATCCACTCCTTCGCCTTCTGACCCTTCCATTTAGTCTCTTGAACGCATAATATATTTACACGCCTACTAGTCGCGGTATCAACTAATTCTCTTAACTTACCTGTAAGCGACCCTACATTCCAACTGCCTAAACGGATCCTAGTTGGTTCGACTAGTTTCCTTACCCTTCGCACCCGTCGACTCAGGTGTGAAGAAAAAATACAATTTGCATGGACCAAAGAAATCCAGCAATAAATAATAAACAATTAATAAAGGGAATAGCAGCATGTTTTCTTTGTCAATTCTATTCAGATTTCAAGGTGTATCATAAGCCAGGGTATAACATAATAGTCACTCCAGCTCATGCAAAAACAAGCATGACAAAAGAATACACGGAAGTAAAGTATGGTTTAGAGGGGGTTTGCAAATCAAACAAAATCATTGATCCCCAAACAAACAATTTTCCTCACCTTTGTCTCCATGCTGATAGTCTTCCCACCTCAATTCTTCATGACTCTTGTCTTTGTATTTGTATTCAGGCATCACTGATATGGAATCAAGTTTTGCAGCAGGCTGAGTACCACTAGTAGCACTGTCAACATCTGGTGTTTGAGCATAAGGTTTTATTCTGGTTCCTCCAGCTTGATCACGCTGATAGTCTTCCCACCTCAATTCGTCATGACTCTTGTCTTTGTATTCAGGCATCGCTGATATGGAATCAAGTTTTGCAGCAGGCTGAGTACCACTAGTAGCACTGTCAACATCTGGTGTTTGAGCATAAGGTTTTATTCTGGTTCCTCCAGCTTGATTAGCAAATTGTGGTTGCCCAAAAGCTGGCACTGCTGTCTGTGAGCCTGAAACTCAAAGGGAACAAACAATTGGTCAAACAGGTATAAGATGACCTGGACAGTGTAAAAACAGTTAAAAAGAAAGATTTGCAATAAAATAGGTCTACTGGAGTAATAAGAAAGAACAAAAGAATCAATAACTATCAACTGCTACATCATATATACTCAGACTGTTATTCAGTGACCATTACATCATAACTAGCTCAAATAATGTGAATATCCAATGGGAAAACCTACCAAATGCAGGAGCTGCTGCACCAAAAGGTGACGGAGTTGCTCCAAAGGGAGTGCTACCAGAGGAAAGTGTTGTTTGTCCAAAAGATGGTGAAGAGCCAAAACTGAAGGCGCTAGCTGATGTGCCAAATGAAGGTGTGCTTGAAGATCCAAAACCTGGAGTAGTACTACTCACACCAAATGTTGTGGTCCCTGAAGTTCCAAAACCAGTAGCAGATGTACCAAAGGCTGTAGAACCAAACGCTGGGGTGCTAGAAGCACCGAATAAAGATGTTGATGTTGAACCAAATGCTGGGGTAATCGTGGCACTGAAGGCCGGTGTAGTTGTGGTGCCAAAGGCTGGTGTAGTTGTACCAAATGCCAGCGTAGTTGATGCACCAAAAGTGCTGATGCCAAATGTTGGTTGTGTTTGCTGGAACATGCTACCAAAAGGACTTGACTGGCTAGGAGATGATCCAAACCCCCCAAAACTTGGCTTATGTCCAAACAAAGAACCTACAGCATGTGACATCACATATAGTACATAAGATCTTGTTAGACCAACATAGTGACAAATGAACTGGCATAATTTCACATGAGTAGCTATTTTTAGAACAAAGAAAAATGCAAAAATAAATAAAACTTGTAAGATATGGGTGAAACTGAAAAGAACAATTACGCATAAAACTGGCATCATTAATTAGACAATCTAGAAAGTGGCTTTGTCTGACAATCTAGTATGATCAGCATGGAAAACCAGCAAGAGAGGAAAGCAATATATAATGCATAGTACATACCAGAGGATGTGGCACCAAAGGCAGGAGTGGGGGTTGCACCGAAGGCTGGCGTAGAGCTCCCGAACGGAGAGGAGGATGGAGTGCCAAATGTGGGAGTGGATTGCTGCTGGCCAAAGGCACCAGTGGATGTTGTGCCAAATGCGGGAGTGGATTGCTGCTGGCCAAAGGCACCAGTAGAAGTAGTTGCAAAGAGCGAGCTTCCAGTGTGTGCCCCAAAAGTTGTGATCGGGCTGCCAAACGGTTTTGGGGCAAAGGGATTGTTGGCAGCAGTGGAAGACTGGCCGAATCCCTGCGGAGTTCCAAATGAGGTCTGGCCAAATGGGCTGGTGGACGACTGCCCGAATGCTGCAATGAAGATACACGAGAGGTGAGAAGATAATCAACACTGCAAAAAAGAAAAAAAGAAAAAAAAAGTATACTCTCTATGGAGACATGTAAGGGCTTGCAGCAAGGGAAACTTGAACTGTACAATCGTAATCAGGTATTGCATTGTACCAGCTAGCATATATTATACAAATATAAATGAAAACGATGAGCACCGAAGCATTCTTCTGCTTTATTTGCAAGTAGATAAAAGAGTTTGGTTAGGTGTTCCATGGATCCTTGAAGTTGAGACTGCAAGTATTGACGAAACCCTAGTGTGGAGGCATATGGACAATCCATCGAAATATATGAAATCGAATAATCAATCGAACGGGAAGGAAGCGCAACAGTAGCAATACATACATACATACATACGAGAACGGAATCGAGGATTTAAAAGCAAGGTCATGGAATCCAATGTGATGGAATCGACGAGAATAGGAGGGGATTAGGGGATCAGCGCTTACGGTTGGTGGAGCCGAACATGGCTGCCGATGCTTATTGTCTTCTAGCGTGAAGGTAGTGCCGACGCGACTCGATCACCGGCGGCGGCGAGGTGTGGTCTGGTTCTGGGTCTGCCACTCTCGCCCCCCTCTCTCTCTCTCTCTCTCTCGGCGAGGGGAAGGGAAGGGAAGGGGATGGGCATCTACCTGGCGATACGATTCTGTCTCCACACGAAACAGTAGCTTACATCCAACGCTCTTCCACGCGGCGTATCAGGTAAGCACGGGACAGCTAGCGTGGATTCCACGCGGGCGGGGCGGTGGCGCGGGGCAGGCGGCAGGTGGAAATCTTCCGGTCCGACTTCGGAGCAGTGCGTCCACCCGTGCTTTTAGGCTGTCTCCAGGGGCGGATCTGCCAGGGGCTACCGCGACTCAAGCCCCCTCTGCTCTGGCCGCGCCATTGGAGCCTCCCTTAGCCCTCTCCCATCAATTTTTCAGCCATTATTAACAGAGAAGAAAGCGCTGGAGTACTTCCGACGGAGGTTGAAGATGAGTTTCGAGTTGAGCTGTGTTTCTGGGCCAGTATATGTGTTTCAGCGGCCCATAGCAGAGTGTAGAGAAGCTAGTTTCCAGTCCATTGGAAAATAGCTCTCTTTGTCCCGGTCCCCCCTAAATATATTTTCTAGATCCGCCACTTGCTGTCTCATGAAACAAATTTAAATCTAAAATGGATCTCCAACATAATGTTTATAGCTTCCAACAGACTACCTATATAAAAGACTTATTTTAGATGTCAGGAGAGCATAACTCAAATCTAAGTATTCTCTCTCATGTAAACTCATTTGTAGAAAGATTCTTTTTTTAGTCTTATTATTAAAGAAAACCAAAAATAAATATTGAACATTTACTGTAGTGTTATCAAAGAACAAATAAGTCTGGTAATTTGGATCACAGTCATTACAGACAGTATTACATGTGCCAATTAACTCAACCTGAAGCCCAACTGATCAGGCACGGCATCGTTTCCCTTGCATGAAAATAATCAACGGTTGAGATCCAAATACCAGGTGTTATAAAAAATTTGAGGCCTTTTTTTCTTATTTAAGTGGGAAAAAAACTAAACATCGCTAATTTCTTCCAAAATTGAAAGATAGAATATAAATTCTCAGATTCGAAAGAAAAAAAGAGAAAGTGCATGGCTCAGGTGGGGAAAAAGAAAGTATGCAGAAGATAGAGAAGAAGCTTACGCATGATCTATGGAGAGGGATGGAGAGAGGCTGAGTTAGCTCTGCCCAGATCCGAGCAGCTGACGATCACCCCCGACCCCGAGCAGCCACCACGCTAGATCTGCATCCTGGGTCGCGCTGTGGGTTGCTGCCCTCTTCTTCCACAGCGGAGCAGAGCAGGGCGGGACTGGGCGGCGGGCGGCGGCGACGCAGCACGAGAAAGGATTGGAGCGGAGGGGTCGGACTTGCAGCGAGGCGGACTTGCAGCGAGGCTTGGGCTCAGTGGCGAGGCGATGGATGGACGGGCGAACAGATGCGGGAGCACGCTGAGTCGTTTCCTTTCGCGCCATGAAAGTTTCCATTAGGTCTGAGCTCTTGTTTTCTTTCGTGTGAAACTGAATCGTATCCAATCTTATGGAATATTTCCTGTGAACCAAAGGCAGCCGTAGGAAAAATTCTAAAGGAATCCAAATCCTACAGAATTCCTATGCTAATGCTACGATCCAAAGGAGCCCAAAAAATTATTTACTCCCACCGGTTTTCTAAGGGATATCATTTTAGACAGCAACACAGTCTAAAAAACAATTTTAACCGTTATTTTTTTGTTATAAAATATTATAAAATATAGTCCATATATATTTTTTATGAAACTACATTTCAAGATTAATCTACGTACATTACTTTTATATTTTCAAACTTAACTAAAAAAATATTTATGATCAAAGTTTAAAATATTTGAGTTAAAACAACCTTGAAACGACATCTTTAAACTGGAGGGAGTACATCTCACGATGACTTCGTATCTATACTATTAGATTTGGGGGTCGGGTTGACCTTTCTTTTGTCCGTAACTTCTTTTTTCTTTTCTTTTATTTTTACTCATTTTTTTATTTTAATTTGATTTTACTTTCCTATTTACGCCATTTTCATTTTCATTTTTTCTTTTCTTTTTCTTTTTCTTTTTTCTCGTTTCTATTTTTACCCTTTTCTTTTTTTTGTTTTCTTTCTCTTTTCTTAATATTTTCTTCTCTTTTTATTTCATTCCCTTTTCTATTTAAATTGTTTTCTACTCTCATTTTTTATTTTACTTTTTCTTATCCTTTTCCATTTTCCTTTTTCTTAGTATTGTGCTTCCTCTTTATTTCATTTTTCTTTTCTATTTAAGTCATTGTTTAACTTTCATTTTTTCCTTTATTTTTTTCTAATTTTGCCTTTCTACTTATTGTTGTCTTAGTCTCTTCATTATTTCCTGAAGTTTTATTTAAGTTGTTGTTCTTATCCTTTTCATTTTTCATTTTTTTATTTTCTGTGTTAAATTTTATTCTTCTTTCCTTTTTATCTTTTTATCTTAATTTTTATTTATTTATTTATTATAAATAATTATTTTACATATGATTCTCCTAGAGTATACATGTAATGTTTAATGATATATTTTTTAATATTGTCATAGTATAAGTGATTATTTGAGAATATTCATATAGCACTTATGAGATGTTCTATGATATATTTCTAGATTGTACAATTGTAATGTTCTTTTCATTTTCCACTATTATATTTTTTCATTGTTTTTGTCAATTAGTATAAATGTCATGTCCTACTATTATGTTTAAGTATTCATGTAGTACTGGTGACATGTTCTATGTATATTTTAGGTTCTTCTAGTAGTATCCATGTGATATTTTATGTGTTTTTATTACGTTCTTTATATATATATATATATATGTTCCACGTTATATATTTTTTCCTTCCATTTATTTAGATTTAATTATTATTTTCTTTTCATTTCATTCTTTCTTTCGTAATTTCATTTTATTTCCACTGGTGTATAGTTTTTTCCTTTTTTTCTTTTTTCTTTTTCCTATTATGCATCTTTTAGTCTTTTATTTCCTAGATTTCCATAAGATACATCTTATGATGTTCAGCATAGTATACATGTTACGTTCTACGATGTGTCTTTGGATGTTCACATATTATAAATAAGATGTTCTATGATTATTTTTGAGTATTCACAATGGTGCTTGCGAGATGTCACTTGTCAAATGTTCTATGATATATTTTAGGTTGTTCATTAAGTAATATCCATGTGATATTCTTTTTTTATTTTCCTCTGTTACATGTTTTTCTTTTTATTATTTCTGGTTCCCCATATGTCTTGTTGTGATGTTCTCGTAGTATATATGTGATATTCTATGATGTATTTTGTGATGTTCGTGCAGTATGGATGGGATGTTCTACGATGATCTTTGAGTATGGTATTAACATAGTACTCGTGCGATGTTATATGGTAAATTTTAGGTTATTTTAGTAGTATCCATGGGATATTCTATGTATTTTTATTATGTTCTTTCCTATGCATCATTCCATATTATATTTCATTTTCTCTTCCACTCATCTGCATTTGATTATTATTTTCTTTTTTTCGTTTTTGTCATACATGCCATTTTTTAACTTTGCTTTCTCATTCTTCCTTGTTTATTTTTCCTATTACATTTTTTTCATATTTCATGGAATTCCCTGTGGTATATTTTTAGTTTAGAATATTATTTTTGTTCGCTTTTAGAAACTTAATATTATTCTTGTGACATGGAAGGTTTTTCTTAGATTTAAATGATTCGGTAGAATTAATAAAATAATACTTTATATCTAACACAAACGTCCATGTGTTGTAGTGGTAGGAGGATTACATTCTTAGAACCCCTGAATTCACACTATTTTTTGCTTGCTCATTCTATTTTCTTTCTCTCAAGAAAAAGGAGGCCCGTACAGGTAGCGCAACAACAGGCGGCATGAGGGCGTACGGGAAGCAGAGTAGCGGGCGGGACCATGCGCGGAGTGGAAGGCCCAATAATAATAAAACTGAAATCGGCCCGATTGCCAGAACCACGCGCAGGACCAAAGTATTTTTTTTTTCCTGGTTGCTGGACGGCTGCGCGGTCGGACCTTAGTCGCCCCTGGCGGCAGGCCAGGCCACGCTGTGGGCCTTCCTTTTCTTGGGCAGGACGAACGCGGTGGCACCGTGGCCCAACTAACCGGATTCCACAGAGGCCACTGTTCCACAAAAACGTAGGCGTGGACCTCCATGGGCTGTGTGTGGCCCGACGGGCTGGTAGCCGACACGAGGAATAGTAGCACATCAGTGTCAAAAGGAACAGTCATGGTTGGTATCTTGGTGATGTTAATGAGTTTGCGGCATTCTGAAGCCTGAATAGCATCGGCTTTGACTGCTTTTCGAGCTGCTTTAGCAAACAGCAAGTCAGCAACCCTACTGGCCTACATGACATGACTTCTCCTGGCTACTCTTTATGACTGCACCTCAAGAAGATTGATCAGTACTGTATGTAACTAACAAAAAGAGGAGACTGAGATAATCCAATTCGGTCGCCCGTAACCGCTCCTGCATGCGGTGCCAAAAAGGTCAAAGGAGCTAGCTAGATACTTCTGGTCACTGATTATATATGTCTCCTAATCATTTAATCAATCATCGGCTTATGCTCATGATTCTGATTAGGCCAAGAGAAGACAAGGGCACACACTGAAGTGCCCCCAGAGCCTTCTTGTCACGTACGTACCCTGTACCCACTAGCGAACAGGCGGCCTGTGGACTGTGGCTGTCCCCGTTTTGCACGGCCAGGAACTACTTAGCAGTTACTAAAACCATGCTCAAATTAAAAGGGCGCTAGCTCCTCCGCTCACGCTCTAGAAGGCCGGCAGTTGTAGCGCAATGGCCGACCAGGGCGGCAATAGAAAAAGGACGACGAGTCCCTCTTCGATTCCTCCTCCACCGGCAGCCCCTTTTGCCGTTTGCACACTGGTGGTGGTGGGCTAGCATTGTTGGCAACTCGCTATCCGGCTTTACGGCCTCAGTGTAATCTTCCACTTGCCATTTATTAATGACCAGTGCTAGCTATTGCCACTCGTACTCAACATGCCGGGGATCCTGTTCGTGTAGTCCTCAAGCTGCAGCTGCGTGACACGCACAAACACACCACGCTTAACCAAATCATTCGACGATCGACGACACCCTGTTTGTTCGCGCAATAATTGTTTCAGCAACGGAACAAACAAGGGTTCGGCTCATCATCATCAGGGGGATAATAACGGCGACCACCTAACGAGGTCTTAGCCTTGACCACACCGGACGGGACCTGATCCTAATAAACGTGCTAATGGCTATCAGGACATATATGGCCACCCTCTTAACCAAGCACATGTGCTCACTCCATCGATTCAATTTGAGCGTGGATGTATATACCAAGTGTTGCAGCACACGAGTAGCAAGACTTTCTAGACACCTGTGTATGAAAGAAGACTACTGCAAATCCTAATCCACTTCAAACTCCATTATTACTAGAGACATGCACGGATGAAGTCATGAAGAAGTTTAAAAACCCCAAATGATTCTGTCATCATAATAGTGCCGCTGTCATGCCTTAATAGAATACCCTAATAGCGACGAAGCCTGGTTGTAGGTTGAAATGTCAGGATGCAGCTAGACAACTTAGTGCAGTTTCTTGGTTCCTAATGAACAATAATACGTTTATCTGAAGGGTACCCAGTGCCCTTAAATTCAGGCTGGGCGGGCTCCACGACCATTATAAGTCTGCACACAAAAGACAGAAACGGGATAATATTATTCTCTCCATCAAACTGTTAGAGTAGCATTCGGTGCTTGTTTAGTTCCAAAAACTTTTCCTCAAAAGTGTTACAGTAACCATCACATCGAATCTTACGATACGTGCATAGAACATTAAATGTAGACGAAAAAAACTAATTGCACAGTTTGGTTAGAAATTACGAGACGAACGTTTTAAACCAAATTAGTCCATGATTGAACACTAATTGCTAAATAAAAACGAAAGTGCTACAGTAGCCAAATTATCAAAATTCGTGAACTAAACACGCACTCATTAGAAACCAAACGTCCCCTCAGAAGAGAACAAAAGTAGTCGAGTAGATGGCACTTATATTAACTTCAAGCTAACTCTATGTTAGTTTTTTTTTTTAAAGATAAAGTACATATTTCGTAGTGGCTAGGAATTGCCCTGTAATACTCTGGATTTCAGGACATGTTTGGATGTGTCCTAGTCATGATGAGTGGACTGTAGATAGGCCATTCTTCATGCTGAAGTTTTTTCCTGAATAATTAAGAGGGGTAGCTTGCTTGTTTATCACATGATAGATTCGCAGCTTAATACATGTATGTCAGTATGTACACTGTTGCTTGTCGTCTAGTGGACTGTGGTGGACCGTGGACATAGGGCGTGTTTGGACGCTGTCCTCGTCTAGGCTTGCCTGCCAGGCAAGCGATCGCAGCCCCAGGAGATCAAAATCCAATGCCTGGGGACGCTGTCTGGCGTCAAAGCTACTTGGGACACAGCATCCAAACACGCCCATAGTATAAGCAGGCACTCAGCATGGCAGCTAAAATTAGTTAGGTCTTGATTAAATTCAGGGTGTCAAGTTTTGGGTGTCACATCGGATGTCACATGTAGTGTCATATGGGATGTTTGGATACTAATAAAAAAATAAATTACAGAATCCGTTATTAGCACATGTGTTACTGTAGCATCACATTGTCAAATCATGGACTAATTAGGCTTAAAAGATTCATCTCATAAATTAGTCGTAAAGTGTGCAATTAGTAATTTTTAGTCTATATTTAATACTCCATATATGTGTCCAAACATTCAATGTGATAGAAAATAAACTTTAAGGGAGGAACTAAACAAAACCTTACTCATTAGTCACAACAGAGACCTGAATCATTTATCTAGGACCCACCAATCTGCAAGCTGGAGTGTTGTATTCGCAACTTTCTCTCACACACACACTCACACACCATGAGAGAAGCAGCGAGTTTAATTGGGCTTTTCCACATATTTGAATGAAGCAGATTAAAGGGAAGACTGCCTGGTACTGATAGATACATAGGATAAAAAAACTGTAGATCTAGCGGGTGTAAACGTGCATTTGGGATAAAATCACCTAGAACAAGTACCGGAGAAGAGAGGGAGAGAAGAGATGGGAAAAAGGACATGTTACCATCCATCCGTAGGCTTGGTAGAGGAGGAGGCCATGGAGTCGGTGGCGAGGTCGACGCCGGGTGAGTGGCTCCGATGAAGGTGCTGAGGTGCTCCTCCCGGCGACGTAGATCCAGTGGCGGCGATGAAGGCGGTATGGACTTCCCGTCGCTTACAGCACTCCCCTCTTGATCGGACTAGGGTTAGACTCAGTGAGGAATTAGCGGCAACAGTGAACCTCATGTCTTGTGCCCCGGCCCCCATCTTCCTTTTTATAGCGCTGCGCGACGGAGGCCCATTAGCCAGAAGAACGGCTGGGCGCCCTCGATCAGGGCGCGGATCAAGAGCTCAATTGGCCGTTGGGCCAACTGGTAGAGATCAATCTAACATTCTCCCACTTGATCTCACCTTATGACTTAAACTTAACTTACTTTATCTTTTTTTCCATTCCATCACAGATCAGTGCATAGAGTGTGCCTCATCGTCATGGTCAGTTGCCATTAGATTAAACAGCTACAATGTACCTCTCTGTTTTGAAACACATTCTCAACTAGGCCCTTAGTATCTAGAAATCATAGGCTTTCCCGTAAACCCATGTCGACTGTGTGTTCTCTGAACGCACTAGGTGGTTAGCCTTTGGTAAGCGGATCCGTAAGTACTTGCTTGGTACTTATATGCTCAATGCTTTTAGAATGATTCTAGATTTTCTCCTTTACAACATATAATTTAATGTCAATGTGTTTGGCAGCACACTTGACCTATTGTCTTAGGAGTTAACTACTTTAAATGGTTATTGTTGTTAACTACTATTATTAAATCAGAGTACATATTCCCTTAACCACTTTTGCCTGTTCCTGAGGCATCATGACAAGCTATACTATGGTATGCATCATTGAAGACACCACAACTATTTCATTGGAGCTTTTCCACAATAATACTCTAACTGCGAGTGTTAGCAACTACTGTGAATTTCACTACACATCTCACCAAAACTTAACATTTGTACCCACAACTATTTAAGAGTACTTGTTCTTTTTTACTCAGCATGAGGCCTATGATACTTTGCAAAAATTGCAAGACATTCTTAACTCCATTCCAGTGATCTATATCTGGACTGGACTTCTACCAAAATATCACAGATACGTAAGCTACGTCAGGGTAAGTTCTTACTTGTACATTCATTAAGCTTCCAACAGCTGAAGCATATGGAACCATGTTCATTTGATCGATCTCATATCGGTTCCTGGAACACTGAAAGTTCCCAAATCTATTACCCTCCTTAACTATAGGAGCAGGCGTAGGTTTACTCGTATGCATACTTTATTTCTTTAGAATATTTTCTAAGTATGCCTTTGTGATAGTCCTAATACCCCTTTTCATCTATCTCGGTGAATTTCAATTCCTAGAACCAATGAGGCTTCACCAAGATCATTCACATTGAAACTTGAGGACAAAGACTTTGTCTCCTCCTATGACAGATTAACATTACTACTAGTGAGTAGGATGTCATCTATACATAGGATGTGGAAAAAGAATTTTTCATTCTTGAACTTCGCATAAACGCTATTGTCCTTCTCATTTTCTTTAAACCAAAACTTTCTTATCGTTTCATCAACTTCAAATACTATTATCTAGAGACTTGTTTTAACCCATAAATGGATTTCTATAGGTGGCATCCCATGTGTTCCTTTTCTTTCACGACAAAACCTTTGGGTTGTGCCATGTAAATGTTTTCATACAAATCCTCGTTGAGGAATATTGTCTTTACATCCATCTGATGTAACTCTAAATCGTAATGTGCTAATAACACCATTATGATTCTAAAAGAATCCTTGCATGAGAGTGGAGAGAAAACTCTCATCGTAATCTATTCATTCTCTTTGCGTAAAGCCTTTTGCTACAAGTCATGCTTTATATCTTTCCGCATTCCCTTTGGAGTCATATTGTCCTGTAGACCCTTTCATAGCCTACTGTTTTTGTTCCATTTAGGAATTTCTTCTAAGTCCCAAACATCATTGGTATTCATCGAATTCATTTTAACTTCCATAGCTTCTTGCCATTCAAACGAGTAAACGCTTCTCATGGCTTCTTCAAATGAGGTGGGATCACCCTCCATTTGAATTTCTTCACTAATATAGACTTCATAGTCATCAGAAAACTAGTTTACTAATTCTTTGAGAACTTCTGAGGCCTCAGCGACTGGCACTTTCATGTGGGGCTATTGTTGCTCTTCATTGCCAAGAGGCAATTGATTCTACAGGCTCCTATATTACAAGATCCTTGTTTACATTATTAAAGTCATAGGTCTCTACATACCGTGCTCCCTAGATAGTCCCATCTTTTATAAAGATAGTGTATCTTCCAATTTTTTATTTGGGTTCAATCTATTAAAACCTTATAGGACACTTTAAGCACCGCTTTAATATCTTTGATAGTGACTACGCTATCTTCCTCTCAGAACTTTAAAAATCCAGGAATTTAGCTATTTCTCTACTTAGGGGTATCATTGTTATGATCGACGGTCACATTCATCAAAATCTTTATCTCACTCAGTTTCTTACAAAATCTGTATCTCACCCTTAATGAAGAGTGCACATTCATCAATATCTTTATCTCACTCTTAATGAAGAGTAGTTTCTTAATTGATCTTAATTCTTACTCTTAATTCATCTCATAATTCTCTCCCTCGAAATATGGAATGAACTATATTGCTATAATTTCGAGAACTATTCAGAAAATTGTGAATGAGGAGACACTTATGACTTACTTCATTCATATAATTATGTCATGCAAATAAAGTTATTTCTTGATCCGTATAGGAGTACACTTTCCTCATTCCACTTCAAGAACTCAACGAGGTCTTTTATTAACTGTACTTTTGCAAGTCATGCTTGCATCTTTTTCTTGTCCTTTGATTAGTATTGACCATGACGGTGCATTTCTATTGTGCCATGGTCAATACTAGGGTAGCATAAGAGCTACCCAAACTTCTCTCGCTATGCGGGATACAAAAATATATGAGTCATCAGAAAACTTCTCCCGTCATACAGGATTGACTAGCATAGGTACTATGCCAAACTTCTCCCCATGCGGGATAAATCTATATACAAATTATCGTAACAAAAATTTAATCATGATGACTAAAACATTCACTTATACCATCTTTTTCAATTAAATCTTTCCGTTAGTTCTAATTTAATTAGAAAATTAGTAAACTAACAAACAACTATCATGAACTGGCTTGACTCAAGCCTTTTCATTCATATACCCCAGCATTGCAGCCCGTTGGCATGCAGCCGAGTGATCTCGTCGGTTAAAAAATAAAACTTACAAGATGCTTCTGCATCAATTCTACGTCACCGTGGGGCAGAAAATAGAATTAATGCATAAAACTGATAAATTAACTTGAAAGACATATAACTACTTTTCAAAATTAAATTCTCTCATTGGTTCGAATTTAATTGGAAGATAATCAACATCATTGCAGCGAAACACGATAATAAAATATATTCTATTAGTTTAGGAGCATTTCTTGGTCTTTATCTACTCTCTGAAAAAATGACTATGTTGGTGTAAAATTTATCAGAGATTTAAACTTCAACCTTAAATACATTATAATATTGTTATCATCAATATTGGTCAGAAAATAACAATACCATAATTTAATATAAACAAATCGGACTACTCCTCTAATTTAAATTTTTTTTGTTGGTTACAATTTAATTAGAGGATAAACATAATCATAATTTACTAAAAGTAACTACTCTTCAAATTAAATTTTTTCGTTGGTTCGAATTTAATTAGAAGATAATCAGCATTAAACTTTACAGCGGAAACATGAAAAAATTCTTTATCTACTTTTCAGAAGCATTTTACTGTACTCAACTACTCTATGAAAAAATTATCCCGTTGGTTTAAATTTTGAGAGAGATTTAAACTAGACAAAAAATCATCAAAATTTGCTTCTAAACATAAATAAACATAAGTGTGCTACTATTCTGTGGCCCTCAGCGAAGTTGGCCCATCGGCCCATCTGCCAGCGCGCCCGCACACGTGGCCCAACTCGCTCAGCTCGCCCGCGCGCCCGTGCTTTACCACGGCCTAGCAGCAGAGAACGGCCCACGGCGGCCGCTCGTGCCGCGCTCCCCCCACGCCCAAGCCACAACCTAGGCCTGGGCTGGGAATTCACTTCCCCGCCTGGGTTTCTTTTGGTCCAAGCACGCACAACCGTCCGTAGCGATCCGACGGTCGTCCGTCGTTCTCATGAGATTAAAATCGACCGCCGCGGCGGGGCGCCTGAAACCCTAGCTCATTCGCGTTCTTCACTTTCTCTCTCTACGCCGTAGTGCTCAGCGCAGCAGCTCTGGTAGCCACCCGTAGTGTAGCCGGAGAAGAGAGAGCAGCGGAGCGGCGCCGCCGTCGGTCCCCTCACCGGCGCGCGCGCTCACCCTTGGCTGAGTGCGCCATCGTCGAGCGGTCTTGGCGACGGTGCCCTAGACTCCCACACGCACTGCGGTGGGGTTCGTCCTAAAACCCTAGTGCGCCGCCGCCGCAGGTCCCCTCACTGGAGCGCGCTCTCTCCAGTGGGTCAGCGCGCCGTCGTCGAGCGGTCCTATGATGGTGTCCTCGGCCAGGGCTCGTGCGCACGGCGACGAGCGCGGCCCAACATCACCCCGCGTGCCAGCGAGGCGGCGGCGGGTGGATCTTCTCGCACGCGGCGGTGGCGAGAAACTGGGTAGGTTCTCCCATTCTCCGTCCATCCATCTAGGGTTAGGGTTAGGGTTTTGTGTTGAGTTAGGGTTTTGATCCAATTGACAAATTGAGTCCCCTCCTTCTACTTTCTTGTTTTGATCTACCCCAGGAGCTAGATCCACGTCTAGTTAGGCTCTGATACCATTGATAGATACATAGGGTCAAAAAACTATAGATCTAGCGGGTGTAAACGTGCATTTGGGATAAAATGACCTAGAACAAGTACTAGAGAAGAGAGGGATAGAAAAGATGGAAAAAAGGACATGTTACCGTCCATCCGTAGGCTTGGTAGAGGAGGAGGCCATGGGGTCGGTGGCAAGGTCGACGCCGGGGTGAGTGGCTCCGATGAAGGTGCTGAGGTGCTCGTCCCGGCGACGTAGATCCAGTGGCAGCAGTGAAGGCGGTGTGGACTTCCTGTCACTTACAGCACTCCCCTCTTGATCGAACTAGGGTTAGACTCGATGGGGAACTGGCGGCAGCAGTGAATCTCATGCCTTGTGCTCGGCCCCCATCTTCCTCTTTATAGCGTTGCGCGATGGGGGCCCATCTGCCAAGAGAACGGCTAGGCGCCCCCAATCAGGGCACGGATCAAGGGCCCAATTGGCTGTTGGGACAACTGGTGAAGATCAATCTAACAGGTACTACTATAGATCCTACCAGCACTACCGGTTAAATAACCAGCCAATGCTGCCGGATAATAGAACCGACAGTAAAATTAGGCAGTAATAGCCTTTTGCTATGACTACTGAATCAGCAACCGGCAAAACTACGCGCTACTACTTTATGTTAATGCAGCAAGGTTCCTCCAACTGGCAGCTCTGGTCTATATTTGGTTGTTGCGAGTAGCGAACTTTGCAACCACGCGCACTCAAGTGATAGAGAAGGCAACATGCACCAAAAAAAACTTGCTAATTAAATCACACAAGAGAGAGGCCAGAGGCAGAGCAATATAATAAAAAGACCATCAACACTGTAATTAGGTGGCACCTAAGCACGCATTGTGTCAACTTCACCTCTGATTCTACCCACATGCGTGGCTCTCACCCTTAGTGCATGATCAAGTCTCGTCTTTTTTTTAAAAAAAAGCATACATATTCAGACAAAGCAAACCAAACCACACGAGTAAGTCGACGAGTTTTCTTTATCGACCAATAAAAATATAAAATGCTTTGTGTAAGGAAAATGGACCCTAGGCCCATTTACTTTAGATTTTGGTGTTTGATGACCAACACAAGCAAATTGGACTAATAAATTTGCAAGTGATTATTTTGTAGTTCAATAGGGTGCAAGACATGACTTGGACGAAGGCGACATTGTGATCCCACTATCAACACCATAAGCAAGACCCTAGAAGCACAAGAGAAGACCCAAGATATCAAGCAAGGTCCAAGCACGAAGATAGGAACCAAGCCAGACACAAGATCGCGAAGAAACGAGCTCACAGAGGTGACCGGACGCAACCCTTATAGGGACCGGACGCGTCCGATCAGTTGCTCGGCAACAGAAGGCGTCAGCAGTAGCGACCGAACGCTAAGGACTGAAAGTGACTAGATGCACCGATGGCACTGTTCATCATTCCGGCAACACACTCAGCATTGACCGGACGCTGGCGGCTAATCGACCGAACGCAGGAACTACAACGTCTGATCGAGTACAAAGAGGTTCTAGAGCGGCAAAATTGCGACCGGACGTGTCCGATGGCATGTGATCGGACGCCATCAGCGTCCGATCAGTTGATCGTGCGCTCTAACGGTCAGGATGACTGGACATATCCGGTCAAGACGAAAACAGCGTCCGGTCAGTAGCAGAAAAATGGGATTTCATCCCTAATGGCTACTTTCTCATTGGGCTTATAAATAAACCCCTAATAGGCCATTTGAGAAGAGTGGAGCTGAGAAAACATACCAAGGGTGTTGATACACCATTTTAGTGATCTCCACTTGCATAGTGCTTAGTGATTCATTAGGTGATTATCATAGGTGCTTTGCGAAGTGCTTAGATTGATTAGACCACCGCTTATGCGCTTGCTCTAGGTTTAGGCCTAGTGTTTAGTGAGGTTTGCATACCTCTTACCACTCGGTGCTTACGCGCACCATTGTTGTACATCAGAGGGGCTTGTTGTCTTACAAGATCATCCCAATTGCGTTTGTGGTGTGGCCGCCACCGTGTACCGGAGGTAACAAGGCTTACGGCGTTTCGACCGAAAGCTTGATAGTGAAGACGGTGGGAAGCGGTCCGGGAGAGGCTTGCCGGAAGGCACACTGGAGACCCACTTGTGCGTGGAGAAGGCCCGGGGCTATCCATGGAGTTACCCGACCAGGAGCTTGGCCCTTGCGAGGGATTCCTTGTGAGGGGCTCCAACGAGGACTAGGGGAAAACTTGTGCGCTTCTTGATACCTTAGTAAAAATACCAGAGTCGTCAACGGGAGTTTGCATATCTCTATCTTACTCTTTAGCTTCCACATTTACATTGTTTGCATAACTCCTTTTGCGGTAGAGATAGCAACACACCAGTAAAACCGTAGTTACACATTTAGATAGTTTATCTTTTGCATAGGTTTTGCTAAGAATAGAAAAAGAGGCCATTGTTTAGAGATAAAATTTTAAGTTGCCTAATTCACCCCCCCCCCTCTTAGGCGTCACAGTCCCCTACAAGTGGTATCAGAGCCAGTTGGCTCAATTTAGACCATTGACTTCATCGCCGTTGAGCCAACGCTATTTAGAGTGGTTGGGATGGATACCTCTAGGCCTTCGCACTTTGATGGCACTAACTTTCCTTACTACAAAGCTAGAATGGCTTGTCATCTTGAGGCGGTAGACTTGGGTGTTTAGAGAGTCACTTATGATGGGATGAACTCATTAAGAATCCTGATAAACTCACAAAGAGTGAAGAAAAAGAAATTCATTTCAATGCTAGGGCTAAAAATTGCTTGTTTGAATTATTTAGGATGGATGTGTGTTAACCAAGTGTTCACTTTAAATACGGCACATGAAATTTGGTTAAAACTTCAAGAGCTCCATGATGGCACAGCTAATGTCTGTGAGTAAAAACATTGTCTAGCTAAACAAAATTATGATTCCTTTGAAATAAATGATGGTGAGCTTGTTCATGATATGTATTCTTGTTTGAATATAATTATCAATGAGCTTCATTCAATAGGATTAATAAAGCTAAATGATACGAATATCATGAGGAAGATCATCTCCGTGCTACCACAAAAGAAATATGTAAGCATCACCAACCTTCACAACATGGAGGACTTGAGCACCATGACCCTAGCCATAGTCATTGGCAAGATAGTGGCATTTGAAATGTCACGCAAGATGGGTCAAGAAGAAGCCTCTTCATCAAGCAAAGGCAAAGCTCTCACATGTAGTGAGAAAAAGAATATGAAGGGCAAGCAAGTTGAGACAAGCTAAAGTTCAAGGTCCTCAAGTGAAGATGAAGAAGAAGAAGAGGATGATGATGATGATGATGATTCAAGTGATGATGATCAATCTTCCTCCTCCACCTTTGACCTTGATAAAGAATTTATCAAACTTATCAACAAGGTGGAGAAGATGATCTAAAGGCTCAATGTCAGAGGTGTGTCCATCTAAATTCAAGATATCATCTTCACCAATTAAAGAAATGAGCAAAGAAAAAAAAAGGATGTTATGGATGCGGTGAGTTGGGGCACTTTGTGAAAGTTTGTCCAAACAATCCCACCCCCAAGACAAAGAAGGTGTGCAAGGACAAAGCTCTCACATCAATAAGGTCATGGGATGATTCTTCAAGTGAAGAAGAAGACCATCACAAGAGGCTAGGGCACAAGCACTCATCATCAAGCACCTCACGTGTGTGCCTTATGGCAAAAGGTAACAAAAAGTCTATCCCTAGTGATAGTGACAATGATAATGATGATGAGCTACCTTCTTATGATGAAATTATGCAAGAAAATCTTAACTTTGCTAAAGTTTGCACTAGTCAACAAAAAGCAGCTTGAAAAAGTAAAAGAAAAACTAGATAGCTCACAACAAGCTTATGCTACTTTGCTTGAATAATATGAAACTTTTGCCAATCTTAATATGGAGCTATCTACTAAAATTGAACGACTTGAGGCTACTGCAACAATAAATGGATGCACAATCAATGATGAGCAACTTATAAAGGAAAATAAAAAATTAAAAGAAAAGTTAGCTAGCTCACAAGATGCTTATAAAAGTTTGCTTGCTAAAATAGAAATCATGTGCAAACATTGTGATGGGCTATCTAATAAAGTTGCTAATCTTAAAGCCGTCGGTACAACACCCACCAAGACACCTAAAAAGAAAAGCTCTATCTTTGACATGCCTAAAAGGGATGCCTCTACTTCTTACAATGATTTATGTTTAGACTCACTCTTGTGCAACCAAGTTTATGTTGAGAAAGTTGTTGTAGATACATGCACACAAGAGGTTGCAATAGAGATTGAGCAACTCAAGCAAGAAGTGGCTCGCCTCACCAAGGACTTGACTCGAGTGAAAGGCAAGACAAAGCAAGCCAACTTCATCAAGATAACACCATCAAGGGAGTGAAGAAGCTTGATAAAGGACAAACCATGGTTTACTACGTATGCCACAAGGAAGGACACAAGTCCTATGAGTGCAAGGTGAAGAATGGGGGAGGAGCAAAGGAGAAAGAGAAAAAGCAAACAAGCAAGCTCTCTAAAACCCACACCAACAAGGTAGACAAGAAGGCCTCCACATCTTATCTCTTGAAGAAGAAGAAAAATGACAAGGTGGTGGCCATCAGGGTGAACAAGCAAGTCAACAATGGGGTCAAACGCTTTTGGGTGCCAAAGAAAATCATTTCAAAAATGAAGAGCACTAAGAAAGTTTGATCCCGAAAGAGAAGTGAGAAGTCCAATGGACTTTGGGGAATTTGGAGACTTGGCAAAGTATGGGTGCATTTTATGGGGTGCATCATTATGGACAAAGTCATTGCAAAGTGGGTTAGTGAATACTATGTACCCAAGTTCCCCTTCCCATGTTAGGTAAGTAGATGTAATTTCTTTCAATTGGTAGTTCTTACAATTAGTATCAAGATTCAAATTCTTGTAATTAGCATCTAGTTCCTTTTTATGTCTAGGTTTGTATTTGCATGCTTATATCTTTTGCTATGCATACACTAGGTATATCTTATGGTAGGCTTGCTCGGTTTAATTCTTAACTCTTGGAGCAAACCTATATGGTTTAAATTATTTAGGAGCATGGCACATAGCTTGTTTTATAATTGTTCATCTAATATGTGCCAAAGTCCAAATTGTAGATAATTTCTCCCGAATATCACCTTCAAAAATGATTCTCACATTCATGTGATCTCATCTTTCAAGTGGTATGGCTGATTCTAAAATCAATGTGCATGTCTCATACAAGTATTCTATACTTTTGTGCACAAATTTAGGTGGAGGCTACTCTACAAGTTGGATGCCTTGAGACTAACACCTTTTTAAGCTTATCATGTGTGTAGTAGTCTCATTGCAAGGAAAATGGGTTCCCCGGAGTTAAGCATCATACTTCAAATATCCACCACCTATTGCAAGTGGTATAAATCAAATTGTTTTCCACATGTGGTATTTCTAAACCAATATCATCATGTTAATTTTATTTTGATATCTATATGCCTTCTCCATGCATTATATAGATTAAACTCTCTTGTGCATTAATTTGCCAATTATGCATAAACTACATTCTCCATCATATGTATGCATATATTTAGGGGGAGCTTAGTCTATGTAATGTGAGAGTCAAAATTGGTGACCTATTCCACTCTACATACAAAGGATCACCAAGTTTGGCCCTTTCTTGTGCTACTAATGTCTTCCTTTTTGGTGTTTGATTTCAAAGGGTGAGAATTTGTAGGACCAAAAGCAAGCCCGATCATAATAATTTACAAGTGTTAAATGGTCCAAGAGAGGGAGGATAGTGGATTATGGATTAGTCTATGTAATGGGGAGAATTTGTAGAACCAAAAAGCAAGGCTTAAATCCATAAGGCCACATGGAGACATTTGCAAGGGCAAGATAAGTTTTCAAAGATGTTTACATGTGGTACCTTTTAGCTTTACATTTAGTATCTTCAATTGGTATCTTTTAGCATCATATAACATTGCCCTTTGCATTACATCCTCGCAAGTAAATAGTTTTTAAAATCCAAAATTTTGATTATCTGCTTGTTTTGGTCGTGTTGTCATCAATCACCAAAAATGGGGAGATTGTAAGGAAAATGGACCCTAGGCCCATTTACTTTGGATTTTGGTATTTGATGACCAACACAACCAAATTGGACTAATAAATTTGCAAGTGATTGTTTTGTAGTTCAATAGGGTGCAAGACGTGACTTGGACGAAGGCGATATTGTGATCCCACGATCAACACCATAAGCAAGACCCTAGAAGCACAAGAGAAGAACCAAGATATCAAGCAAAGTCTAAGCATGAAGATAGGTCGCGAAGAAACGAGCTCATAGAGATGACCGGACGTAGTGACCAAACGCAACCCTTATAGGGACCGGACGAGTCTGATCAGTTGCTCGTCAATAGAAGGCATCAGCAGTAGCGACTGGACGCTAAGGACTAAAAGTGACCGGATGCACCGATGGCACTGTTCATCATCCTGGCAACACACTCAGTATAGACCGAACACTGGCGGCTAATCGACCGGACGCAGAGCGGTGAAATTACAACCGGACACGTTCGGTGTTATGTGACCAGACGCCATCAGCGTCCGATCAGTTGATCGCGTGCTCTAACGGTCAGGACGGCTAGACATGTCTGGTTAGGACAAAAACAATGTCCGGTCAGTAGTAGAAAAGCAAGATTTCATCCACAACGGCTACTTTCTCAGTGGGGCTTATAAATAGACCCCCCAACCAGCCATTTGAGAAGAGTGGAGCTGAGGAAATATACCAAGGGTGTTGATACACCATTTTAGTGATCTCCACTTACATATTGCTTAGTGATTCATTAGGTGATTAGCGTAGGTGCTTTGCGAAGTGCTTAGGTTGATTAGACCACCGCTTATGCGCTTGCTCTAGGTTTAGGCCTAGTGTTTTGTGAGGTTTACATACCTCTTACCACTCGGTGCTTGCGCGCACCATTGTTGTACATCAGAGGGGCTTATAGTCTTGCGAGATCACACCAACTGTGTTTGTGGTGTGGCCGCCACCGTGTATCGGAGGGAACAAGGCCCACGGTGTTTTAGCCGGAAGCTTGATAGTGAAGACAATGGGAAGCGATCTGGGAGAGGCTTGCGGGAAGGCACACCGGAGACCCACTTGCGCGTGGGGAAGGTCCGAAGCTATCCATAGAGTTACCCGACCGGGAGCTTAGACCTTGCGAGGGATTCCTTGCGAGGGGCTCCAATGAGGACTAGAGGGAAGCTTGCGTGCTTCTCGATACCTCGGTAAAAATACCAGAGTCGTCGACGAGAGTTTGCATATCTCTACATTACTCTTTAGCTTCCGTATTTACATTGTTTGCATAACTCCTTTTACGGTAGAGATAGCAACACACTAGCAAAACCGTACCTGTACATTTAGATAGTTTACCTTTTGCATAGGTTTTGCTAATAATAGAAAAATAGGCCATAATTTAGAGTTAGAATTTTAAGTTGCCTAATTCACCCCCTCTTAGGCGTCACGGTCCCCTATACTATGCTACCAACAATCCTCACCCACACCATGTGTCTTTTGTCATGCCATACTGGGATAGACTTTGATGGTGGAGCCGCCGTCGCAAACTTGCAACATGGTGCAATGCCTCGTAAATCTTGACATGCATGGAAAAGATTTTGTGCGTTCTCAATGAATTAAATGAACCAGTTCCCAAGCCAGGTTATATAGCGTGTTTGGTTTGAAGAATGACTCCATCCTAGATGAGGGGGTGTAAGTGAAAATGACTTCATTCCTCATATCAGTACTATTTATTAGTTTGTGAGAAATGAGGTTGAAAGGATCAAGATGCCCAAGAGGGGGTGAATTGGGCTAATTCTAAATTTCTTTCCAATAATTAAATCATATGGTTAGCCCAATTAAGCCCTTGTGCCTAGAAAGTGTTTCTAATTGTTCTACCGCACAAAAGACTTGCAACCTATGTTCCAATCCTACTCTAACATGGCAATTCTAAGAATGTAAATGACAAGAAATGAATTGCTCAAAGTAAATGCTCAAAGTAAAGAGAGTAGGAGGAACGCGGCGATGTTTTGCCGAGGTATCGAAGAGTCGCCACTCCCCACTAGTCCTCGTTGGAGCACCTGCGCAAGGGTGTAGCTCCCCCTTGATCCATGCAAGGATCAAGTGCTCTCTACAGGTTGATTCTTCAACACTCCATCGCGGTGAATCACCCACAACCGCTCACAACTTGAGTTGAGTCATCCACAAGCTCTCCAGATGATCACCAAGCTCCTAATCACCACCAAGCTGTCTAGATGATGGCGATCACCAAGAGTAACAAGCACGAACTCTCACTTGACCACGACAAGCCTAATGAGAAGGGTGGATGCACACTTTGCTATTATTGATCTCACTAATGAGGGCTCTCTTTGGGATTCTCAAATCTCAATCACCTCACTAGGACCTTGCTCTTCTTGGCACTCTCAAACGTGTTTCTCAACTGTTGGAATAAGAAAAAGTACCCCCACACACGAGTGGAGGTTCTATTTATAACACCGGCTGAAAAACGAACCGTTATGTGCCTCTACGGGGTGACCGGACGCTCCGATTAGTTCTCTCCAAACTCTAGTGTTTAAAGTGTGACCGAATGCTGGCCAGTGTCCGGTCAGCACTGACCGGACATGTCCGGTCATGATTTTCCTCTCTGAAACCTTACTAGAGTCGACCGGACGCTGGCTCTAAGCGTCCGGTCACTTCACCTCTCAGCGTCCGGTCGCGCCAGACGATTTCACCATGGTCAAATGAACTGACCGGACTCTACGCCAGCATCCGGTCACACCGAAGCCAGCGTCCGGTCAGCATTTGACCCTCCATTCACTTCTAACTCTCGATCATATGTGAATGAAGTTTGCTCCATTGGATCTAAGGACTATGTAGGAGCTACCTAGCGCTAATTTTAGCAAGTGTGCACCACACCTAATCCCACTAGACTCACCTAGGTCAAGCTACCCGTCCATACCCCCTTAATAGCACGGCCAAAGGAAAAACAAAGTCCTAACTACTCTAAGTGTCACTCCAACTCCAATCGATACTTAGAACTAATCCATCCTTAATCTTGTCGTCCATCCTTTGAAAACCGAAATGATTTCCATCGTAGGGGCATGACCATCATGATAGCCCAATCGATCTCCATTATCGTGACCTAACTTAATTGCCTCTGCAAAACACACGTTAGTCACAGTAATCACGTATTGTCATTAATCACCAAAACCCAATTATGGGCCTAGATGCTTTTAATCTCCCCCTTTTTGGTGATTGATGACAATACCACCTCGAGTATGTGAAAGAGATAAAGTTTTTAACATGCTTGGTTCATATAAGCTTTTAGCAATTAGAACAAAAGAGTTAGTCAAGCTTATATGACCCAAGCCATCATAATGTACTCCAAAGATATAAAATAAGCATGAGTACAAGTAATAAAGCTCATTTGTATCGGAATAAAATGCGGAAGCAAATCAAATAAGCATAGCACAAGTGATATGACATATAAATAATCCAAAGTAGAGAGCACACATGTCATATATCATGATCACGTAGATATCACTATCACATATATATAGTTCAATACATGAAAGTAAACACACGATGAATGCATAATAGTGTATCACACATAAAAATCCAAATGTAATAGATAAGCTAATATAATAACTAAGCTCCCCCTAGATACGTCGCTCCCCCTAAGACTATCATACTCGAACCCTCTCTCGCTTTGGAGTCAAACACCAAAACTTAAGGGTCGGTCTGCGGGGCTACAGCGGACGAGTCAGGCGCTGAGGTACGAGGAGCGAGCTGGAACCGGGTGCCATCATCATCTGATCTAGAGCTCTGAGCTGTTTGACCCTCTGTAGCTAGAAGCGATGCTGAAGCAGTCTGGGTTGGATCAGGGACTAGAGCTGCTGTAGGCTGTGCTGGTATGACTGTATCAGCCGGCTCTGATGATGCAACTGACGAAGAGAGCGTCTCTGTAGTCCCGGTAACAGGTGCAACTATAGAAGGACCTGGGACATATAGATATGGAGGAGTGGGCTACCCTGTCAACTCACTGAAGGAAGCTCTAAGGCTCCTAGACACTGTAGTCTCTGGCACTAGCAGCGAGGACATCTCAGCTGGTGTGAAGCCCGTCTAAAGAGGTGTGAACTACGGGGCTAGCACAGGTGAAGCAAAATACTGGGACACCTACTCTGTAGGAGAAGCAAACTACGCTGGTGGTTGTCCCTGACTCTGAAGCCTACTAGGCTGTAACGCTGGAGTCATAGAAGTAGTGGCAGTCTGACCAAGCTGGGGCGAAGGCTATGGCGGTGGAGCCCCAATAGCTGTCACAACATGCTGCATAAATCTAAGAAGCTACTGCTGCATGAGGATCTGCTGCTAATGCATGGCCTGCTGCTACTGCTGTAGAGCCTGTGTCTGCTGCTGAATAGCTAGCTGATGTCGCTAGAACTCGTCCTGCCAAGTCTGGAACTGAGCAAATGTAGCAGCTGTCTCCTGAGCCTGGCGTGCCTGGTCCTGCCTCATCCGCTCAAGTATAGCAAGGAGAGCGGGATCTGTCTACGGGGCAGGTGGTGCTGAACTGGAGCTGCCGGCCTCATGGTCATGTCATTGTGGAGGCATCTGAGGAATGGGCTGGTAGTCATCATCAGAACTGTCACTGGGGTCGCTCACGACCATCCTCTCCTGCTGAGCAAGCTGTTCCTCCTCTATAGCTGCATTATCCCTGATAATATCATCCTGCTATGCTGCAGAATCTGGCACATCGAGACGACAGCGCGACAGACTAGGTGCCTGTGGTGTACTATGGCGGATCATTTAAGTCAGGTTATAAGTAGGGGACTCTATAGTAGCACCACTGTACTCAGTTAGCATCTCAGGCGGCCTCACTATAACTGCCCTGTGAATAAGAAATGTGATCCAATGGGCATATGTAACATCCTAATGGGCCAAAGTTGGCCCAATCCAATCCAGTTATGGGCCGATGGTACTGTCATACCCGCGTAGCAACCCGCTTGAACTTTCATCCTCACTTCGTTCAAAACGGTTAACCGAAGGTTACTACGCGTCCCTGGCCCTGGTATTTAAGTTGATCCGGCGAATCCTGAGTTTCCAGTATGGTACTAAACCTGGTTGCATAGTGTTTTCGAGGTGCTACAGTAACCCGTGAACAGTATCTAAATTTGGTCGCCCCATTTTTCAGTTGAACAGTGCTCGTCTACAGTAACCTCGAAATTCGGATGCTGCAATAGCCGCCCCGTTCTGCTACAGTACCGCCGACCCATTAATGGATTGGATTGGCCCATTAGGATGTTACAATCACCCCCTAAGGATTCGACGTGCCAGACTAGCTTACCCTTTCGGGACACTTATTCCAGGATCTGCCTCTCTTCAACACGTTTGTGTGGCCCCGTGCCGGCGCATGTGCATGCCATGTCGTGTCCACGATGGGCCCACGCACATGCACACAACATGCCCGCGCAGTTGTCCCCACGTGCCCGTGAAACCTCGAGAGTCGGCTCTGATACCAAATGTAATGTCCAGTCCCGACATACATGGCCCCGGCCCACTCTTCCTAGGAGTGGTTCGACCCGCGTAGCAACCCGCTTGAACTTTCGTCCTCGCTTCGTTCAAAACGGTTAACCGAAGATTACTATGTGTCCCTGGCCCTGGTATTTAAGTTGATCCAACAAATCCTGAGTTTCTAGTATGGTACTAAACCTAGTTGCACAGTGTTTTTCGCGGTGCTACAGTACCCCATGAATAGTACCCCCAAATTTGGCCATCCCATTTTTCGGGTGAACAGTGCTCGGTCTACAGTACCCCGAAGTTCGGATGCTACAGTGGCCGGTCCATTCTGCTGCAGTGCCGTCGGCCAATGACTGGATTGGATTGGGCCCACTTTGGCCCATTAGGATGTTACAACATAGGGCAACTATCGATGACCTCTAAATCCCTTAGCAATAGTATCCTCCATCTCTGATAGAAGGAGATCCCAAATATCAAATACGGTCTACTGCATCAAGGAGTTAAGAAGCCATAGCTGCAAGCGAGTCAAGCCCTCGTGATACCCCATCCTCGGAATCAGAGTCCTCATAATGGCATCCAGCACTCTGGCTGTAGGAGTGAGATCACTGGGAGTCCTGCTCAACCCCTCATCAAAAGGCTCCTTGAAGTAGTGGCGGACTAGATCTGTAGGAGGTATCATACCGCCATGAGGGCGTCTGGGAGGCGCTGTCTATCCATAGCAAACCTCATGTAGCCTGACGGGCTACTCCTGAAGCCTGAGAATCTCCTGGACCCTAAAGCTCATCAGCCTATAATCTCTGCCTCTGAAAGCAAAGTGAATGAATCTGTGCTGCAGGTCAATACAAAGTGTAGCATAGAACTCCCGGACCTAAGATGGAACATATAATCCGGTCTGTCCAATCAAGTCTGTCATCCCTAGTAGATATGCAAGGTAGGGGTGAATGTGCTCTCTGGCTGCTGCAATAATAGACTCTATGTTGCACACTCGCTGAGATCTGAATACAGCACCACCATTAAGATACACATTGTAGAAATCCTCCTGGAGTGGTGTGTAGAAGCCCTCTGATGCTCTGTCATCCCTCCTCGGTGGGAACCACTGCTCAAAGTCCACAAACCTGAGCTGCTGCACCTGCTTGGCCATGGCGGCCCTCAGATCTAGATGTGTCACTGGAGGTGGACCCTGTGGTCTGGGCAGTGGACGAGAACCCCTCCGCTGTGTATCTGCCCTCGGTGTGACTAGAGCATGGGTAGGACTAGAGCGGCGAAGATGTGGCTGAGGTGCCTACTCTGTCTCCTCGGCCTGCTGTCCCTCCTGAGTCTGCTCTGCTGACGGTGCCTGCTACTGAGACTCCCCCTGAGGCTGACCCTCATCAATGGCAATGCGCCGTCCACCAATCATAAGAGTCCCAGCTGGACCACCATGAAGGCGCTCAACCCGCTCAAGTATAGCCATCACTTCTGGTGAAAGCTGGTCTGCAATGACAACACCACTGCGAGCACCTCCTCTCTCAGCACGCTCTACGGCCTCTGCAACTGAGGCTGCTCTAGCTGTCTCTGCATCTAGGTACTTGCGCTTCTTTGTTGCAATCTTCTTCGTTGCCTTGCCTTTTGGGCTTGTAGGCAAGCGAGGCGGATGCCTCAGATCCTCATCACCTGGACCACCTCCAGCGTTCTTCACACAAGCCATCTGACAAGAACTACTACCTCTAACAAAGATCAACTGCCGCTGACACTTTCGAGGCTTGGCCTCTATCCGTACTCGTGAGCTTGGCCCCGAGTTGACTGACAACTGCCACTGAGACCTCAACAACACCGACTGGCTGCACGATAGAATAGATAGGATATACAAATAATTTTAATTATCCATCTAGAGATACGAAATCCTAAGAAAGCAAGCAATTAGGTATGAAATTGAAACGTGGGCTTGCTACCTGATGAACCGACGAATCGACAAAAAGATAAATGAATCGAGGAACCACCGGATCAGCTAGGGTTGCAATGCAGCAAGGATCGACCACGGAGGATACAATGAGGGCACTGTCACGTGAAGCAATGTGGTAGGGGTGGCATTGGCATGAGCTAGGGCTATGGTGCTCGGTGGCTGGCTCTGCGGCGATGCTGGAACAAGGCACGGTGTCGCGGGGCAAAGCGGCGGCGCGGGAGGCTCTGGTGCAGCGCGGGTGGCGCGAGCGTAGCGGCGTAGGCAGGGCACGACGGCGCGAGGCAGGGGCTAGGGCGTGGTGGAGCTCGACACAGGTGCAGCTGCGGCGACGGTTAGAGCACGACGGCGCGGGCAGGGGCTGCGGTGGCGAATCCAGCGGCTATAGCGCAGGCACAGTGAAGTTGGCATGGGGAGGGATGCGAGTTAGGTCAACGTGCGCGGTTATATGGGGTCCCCTATGGAGTAGAAAAGGAAATGGAGAAAGAAACCGAGTCCCACATGTTTTCTACTGACCGGACGCTCCGGTAGCAGCGACCGAACGCTGCCACCCAGCGTCCGGTCGATTTTAGTAAGGTCTAAAACCCCTGGAATCGTGACCGGACGCGTTCGGTGAACACCGACCGGACGCAGCCAGAGTCCGATCGATCCTGTCGACGTCATCTTCTTTTGACTGAACGTTGGATCACCTTCTGACTGGACCCTAGGAGAACACTGTTTCAGCGTCCGGTCACTCCTTCTCGGTAGCTGTTCACCTCCTGTGAACGGACCAGACGCTGGACTTCAGAGTCCGGTGTAGCGTCCGGTCACTCTTTCTTCAACGAATCTTCAATGTCCTTCGTGCTGCCTGTTCCCAATCAAGTCCCAACTCCAATAAGATCCAAATAAACACCAATTAGGACTAATGTGAGTGACCTCTCTCAAACCCTCATGTTTTTCAAAAATATTTTGCCTTAGGCTATAATTTTTTTAAGAAAATAGGCAATAAAAGGGCAATTTAAGATAAACGACAAAACAACATTCATGCATATGCAATACTTGAATGTAAATCTAGTTGCTTGCCAAGTTTAATCTAAGGTTAAGCTTCTTCACACGCTTTACGATGGTTATCTTAACTATGTTAGACAAGCCCTATATGCATTACCAAGCATTAAACATGTTGTATTTTACAATGCAATGCAAGGGACAACACAAGCTCATCTTTTAGTAAAGTTGCTAAAATCAAGAACATTGAGCTCATTCCGCAATCTATAAAATGTTGCCTCATCTAGCAGTTTAGTGAAGATATCCGCCAATTGATCCTCGGTCCTTACACCTTCTAATGATATATCATTCTTAGCAACAAGATCTCTAAGAAAGTGATGGCGGATATCTATGTGCTTGGTGCGAGAGTGTTGAACCGGATTATTTGTAAGTTTTACCGTACTTTCATTGTCGCACAAAAGGGGTACTTTTTCTAGAACTACACCATAGTCTAGCAAAGTTTGTTTCATATAAAGTATTTGTGCACAACAAGCACCCGCGGCAATGTATTCCGCTTCGGCGGTGGACAAGGCCACACTATTTTGTTTCTTGGAGGACCAAGACACAAGTGATCTACCAAGTAAATGGCACCCTCCGGATGTGCTTTTTCTATCAACTTTGCATCCGGCATAATCCGAATCGAAATAGCCAATTAATTCAAATCTAGCTCCTTTGGGATACCAAAGGCCAATGCTTGGTGTGTGCTTAAGATACCTAAGGATTCTTTTTACGGCAATTAAATGAGTTTCCTTAAGATTAGCTTGAAATCTAGCACACATACACACACTAAACATGATGTGGGGCCTAGATGCAGTTAAATATAACAAGCTACCAATCATAGAGCGGTAGAGAGTTTGATCAATCTTGTTACCTCCCTCATCTAGGTCGAGATGTCCATTTGTTGGCATTGGTGTCTTGATTAGCTTACATTCATCCATCTTGAATCTTTTGAGAAGATCATTTGTATATTTCTCTTGAGAGATAAAACTTCCTTCTCTCATTTGCTTGACTTGAAAATTAAGAAAGAATGTAAGCTCTCCAATCATGGACATCTCAAACTCCTTCGACATCAATTCACCAAATTCTTTACAAGAATCTTCATTTGATGATCCAAAGATGATATCATCAACATACATTTGACAAATGAAGATATGTCCATCAACCTTCTTGGTGAATAGTGTGGTATCGACCTTCCCAATGGTGAAGCCTTTCTTAATGAGGAAGTTCCGAAGGCGCTCATACCAAGCTCTTGGGGCTTGCTTAAGCCCATATAATGCCTTGGACAACCTATAAACATGATTAGGATATCTATGGTCTTCAAACCCGGGAGGTTGATCAACATAAACTAGTTCATTAATAAAGCCATTTAAAAATGCACTTTTCACATCCATTTGATATAGTTTCATTTCATGATGTGATGCATATGCAAGGAGGATAAGAAATGGCTTCTAATCTTGCAACCGGTGCAAAGGTCTCTCCAAAATCCAAACCTTCAACTTGAGAGAACCCCTTTGCAACTAGTCTTGCCTTGTTCCTCACAACTACGTCTTGATCATCTTGCTTGTTTCGGAACACCCACTTTATTCTAATGACTCTTGCACCTTTTGGTCGCTCTTCAAGAGTCCAAACTCTATTGCGGGTGAAGTTGTTCAACTCTTCATGCATGGCATTTATCTAATCCAGATCTTGAAGAGCTTCTTCTACCTTAGTAGGCTCAAAGCAAGAGACAAAAGAGTGATGAGTAATAAATGAAACAAGTTTTTGTGAGCGAGTCATTACACCCTTTGATGGACTTCCTATGATGAGATCTTGTGGATGATCTTGTAGTAGAGGTGTATTTCTTCTATTGACCACTTGAGGGGGAGGTTGTAGAGCATCAACATCTTGTGCTTGTACCACCATTTGCTCATGGGAGACATGAGTATTTTTATTTTCTACTCTCCCAACTTTATCACCATCTTGTGGCACACTTGATGAAGAAGGTGGATCAATCACTTGTACATCATCTTTAGGCTTGATGTCTCCAACCGGAATATTCTTCACAGCCTCCCTCAATGGTTCATCACCTACATCATCAAGATTCTCATATGCTCCTTGGGAGCCATTAGATTTATCAAATTTCACATCATATGTTTCTTCAACCAAGCCAGTGGCATGATTAAATACTCTATATGCTTTGGACTTTGATGAGTAACCAACAAGGAAACCAATATCACAATGTCTTTGAAACTTCCCTAGGTGTTGCCGCTTCTTGTAGATGTAGCATTTGCAACCAAACACCCTAAAGAAGGAGACGTCCGGCTTCTTCCCATTGAGCAACTCATAAGGTGTCTTGCCAAGGAACTTTTGAAGAAATAGGCGGTTGGATGCATAGCATGCGGTGTTGATTGCTTCCACTCATAGAGCTTCGGGGGTGTTGTTCTCATCAAGCATTGTTCTTATAAGAGTGATCAATGTCCGATTCTTCCTCTCAACTACACCATTTTGTTGAGGAGTATATGTTGCGGAGACCTCATGTTTGATTCCAACTTCATCACAATAGGCTTCCATGTTTGTGTTGTCAAATTCTTTCCCATTGTCATTTCTAATCTTTTTGAGCTTCACTTCAAACTTATTTTGTTCTCTCTTGGCAAACTTTTTGAAGCAAGATGCAACTTCGGATTTGTCATGAAGGAATAATACCCATATATACCTTGAATAGTCATCAACAATCACAAGACAATAAAGATTTCCTCCCAAATTCTTGTATGTTGTTGATCCGAATAAATCCATGTGAAGGAGTTCTAGCACTCTTGTGGTTGACATGAAAGCTTTGGTTGGATGAGTATTTACAACTTGCTTGCCAGCTTGACATGCACTACAAAGCTTGTCCTTTTTAAACTTCACATCCTTCAACCCTCTCACCAAGTCAATTTTTATTAGCTTCTTGAGTGAGATCATCCCAACATGAGCAAGTCTTCTATGCCATAGCCATCCAAGTGTTGTTTTGGTGAATAGGCAAGTCTTCAAGTTTACATCTTCGGAGGTGAAGTCCACTAGATATAGGTTGTTGTATCTAAATCATTTGAATATCACTTGATCATCATCCTTCTTAGATACAACAACTTCCTTCTCGGTAAACAAACATTGGAAGCCAATATCACACAATTATCCAACAGATAGCAAGTTGAAACTCAATGAAGCAATATATAGCACATTTGAGATAGAATGATCATTTGATATTGGTACTTTGCCCAATCCTTTAACCTTGCCCTTTGAGTTATCTCCAAATGTGATTCTTTCTTGTCCATCTACTTCTTCATCTAGTGAGGTGAACATATGAGGATCATCGATCATATGTTGTGTGCAACCACTATCAATAACCCAATGACCCCTCCGGTCTTGTAGTTCACCTATACATAAGAGATCAAGCTTTAGGAACCTAAACTTATTGAGGGCCCTTCACCTTCTCAACAAGTGACTTTGCAACCTAAATTTTTTTAGGCCTATTCTTATTGGGAGGTCCTAAGAACATCACTTTCATCTTTCCACTAGAATCCTTTCTAAGCATGTAGTGAGCATTGAAGGCAAAGGGTCTAGCATTCTTGGGCAAGGGTTGTGGTGGTGGAGTTTGGCACTCATGAGCAAAGTGGCCTTCTTGTCCACACTCAAAGCATCTCTTTGGCTTTAGCTTCGGCTTTGATTGTTGTTGTTGAGCTTGAGCCTTCTTCTTCTCTACATTTGCCACATATCCAATATCACTTCTATCCATCTTTATGACGATGTTCATTAGTAGCTCACTTTGAAGATGCTTGCCTCTTGTGAACTTGCTCAATCTAATCTTAAGATACTCTTTTTCCAACTTGAGCTTCTTGTTCTCTTTCTTGAGTGCATCACTACTTTTATCTTCCTTGAGTGCAGCATTGTTTCTCTCTTCCTTGAGTTTCTTGTTTTCTTCTTTTAGCTTCTCATTCTCAAGGATCAAGTCACCATCATGATCAAGAGTTTCTAGCACAATGGTGTTGTGGATTCTGAACTCTTCAAACTCTTTCTTAAGCTTTTTATTCTCTTGCTTGAGCTTGACATACTCATCATAATCATTGCACTCAACCACTTGCTTGCCTTTGCCACTAGATCCTTGCTCAATGCTCTTATCAATTAAATCATCACATGATGCAGCTATATCAATCTTAACAACATGGTTAGTAGCATCATGCGGCTCATTGGGTAAAAATTCTTGAGCAATGATAAGGCTATCACGATTAATCTTAAGAGTAGTGTATTCTTCTTTTAGCTTGTTGTGGCTAGTGATGAGCTCTTTGTGCACCCACTCAAGTTTATCATGTTTATCTTTAAGCTCTTTCTTAGAAGATTTGAGCTCTTTGAGTTTGGATGATATAGCATCATTTGCTTCTTTAAGCTCAACATTAGACTTTTTGGCTATGACATATTTAGCTAAGAGAGAATCATTCTTGATCTCAAGCTTTTTATTTTTAGCTCTAGTCTTTATAATGATCTTAGTGTATTGTTTGAGCAATCTAGCTAGATCATCATAAGAAGGTGACTCATATTCATCATCATCGCTATCGCTATCATCATTACTAGCATGTTCATCACCACTACTATCATCATTATTTGTTACCTTGCGTTCACCCTTGGCCATAAGGCATAGGTGTGTAGAGGATGATGACGGTGGTGGTGGTGAAGATGATGAAGAGTCAATAACAATAGCGGCCATCTTCTTATCATCACTATCATCATCGGATGATCCACTAGATGAATCAATGTCCGTGAGCGAATCACCGATGATGTAACCCTTTTCACTCTTCTTCTTCTTGCGGAAGTCCTTCTTGCCATCTCTCTTCTTGTATGGCTTGTTCTTTTTCTTCTCATCTTCATATTCATTGCTTGAGTCATCTTTCTTGCCCTTGTTCTTGTTCTTGAACTTGTCTTTCTTGGGCTTGGTGCATTGGTGTGCTAGATGACCAAGTTCTCCACAATTATAGCAATTCATCTCGAAGATTGGCTTCCTTCTAGAGCTTGTGAAGAACTTCTTGCCATCGAACTTGATGCCACTCTTGTTGAGTTTCTTTAGCATCTAGGCGGTTTTCTTCACCATGAGAGCAAGGCTTGCATCATCAAATTCATCATCACTTGAGCTCTCATACTCAAGCCTTGCTTTGCCCTTTTCTTGGCCAGCTTTGAATGCTAAACCTTTTTCTTTCTTCTTTGTGGAGGATGAGCCATCTTGAGGTGTGATATGCATGTACATCTCATGAGCATTGATCTTTCCCAAGATTTGTGTCGGTGTGGCGGTGGAAAGATCACCTTGATGTAGCACGTCACAATATGCCCATATTTGTCAATGGGGAGGACACTCAAGATCTTTCTTACAACATCGGATGGTTGCATTTGAGTGAGTCCAAGCCCATTGACTTTCTCTACAAGAACATTCAAACGTGAATACATTTCATTAGCACATTCTTTAGGAAGCATTTTAAAAGAGTTAAGCTTTTTCATGACAAGATGAAAGCATTCCTCACGCTCACTCTTTGTTCCCTCATGGAGCGCACAAACATTCGACCATAGTGCATGGGCGTCTTTGTGGTTCCTCACCCGGTTGAACACATCTTTACAAAGGCCTCTAAATATGGTGTTTCTAGCCTTTGTATTCTATTTTTCATAGTTCAACTCATCGCCTTATGGGTGTGCGGCATCCCAAGGTTTTGAGAAACCTTGTGAGGCAGCTCTAAGTATTCCAACATCTAGAGCTTCTAGATATGCCTCAATGCGGATTTTCCAATATGGAAAATCATCCCCCTCAAAGATAGGAGGAGGTCCATCCCCGTGAGACATCTTTCACTAGGCGAATAAGCCTAAATACGTGAGCATGAGGCTCCGATACCAATTGAAAGGATCAAGATGCCCAAGAGGGGGGTGAATTGGGCTAATTCTAAATTTCTTTGTAATAATTAAATCATACGGTTAGCTCAATTAACAACTTATGCCTAGAAAGTGTTTCTAATTGTTCTACCACACAAAAGACTTGCAACCTATGTTTCAATCCTACTCTAGTATGGCAATTCTAAGAATATAAATGACAAGAAATGAATTGCTCAAAGTAAATGCTCAAAGTAAAGAGAGGAGGAGGAATGCGGCGATGTTTTTCCGAGGTATCAGAGAGTCGCCACTCCCCACTAGTCCTCGTTGGAGCACCTGCGCAAGGGTGTAGCTCCCCCTTGATCCGCGCAAGGATCAAGTGCTCTTTATGGGTTGATTTTTCGACACTCCGTCGCGGTGAATCACCCACAACCGCTCAAAACTTGAGTTGGGTCATCCACAAGCTCTCCGGATGATCACCAAGCTCCCAATCACCACCAAGCCGTCTAGGTGATGGCGATCACCAAGAGTAACAAGCACGAACTCTCACTTGACCACGACAAGCCTAATGAGAAGGGTGGATGTACACTTTGCTACTCTTGATCTCACTAATGAGGGCTCTCTTTGGGATTCTCAAATCTCAATCACCTCACTAAAACCTTGCTCTTCTTGGCACTCTCAAACGTATTTCTCAGCTGTTGGAATGAGCAAAAGTACCTCCACACACGAGTGGAGGTTCTATTCATAACACCAGCTGAAAAACGAACCGTTATGTGCCTCTACGGGGTGACCGGATGCTCCGGTCATGTTGACCGGATGCTCCGGTCAGTTCTCCCTAAACTCCATTGTTTAAAGTGAGATCGGACGCTGGCCAGCGTCTGGTCAGCATGTCTGGTCATGATTTTCCCTCTCTGGAACCTTACTGGAGTCGACCGGACGCTGGCTCTAAGCGTCCGGTCACTTCACCTCTTAGCGTCCGGTCACGTCAGACGATTTCACCTTGGTCAAATGAACTAACCGAACTCTGCGTCAGTGTCCGATCACACCGAAGCCAGCGTCCGGTTAGCATTTGACCCTCCATTCACTTCCAACTCTCGATCATATGTGAATGAAGTTTGCTCCATTAGATCTAAGGGCTATGTAGGAGCTACCTAGCGCTAGTTTTAGCAAGTGTGCACCACACCTAATCCCACTAGAGTCACCTAGGTCAAGCTACCCGTCCGTACCCCCTTAATAGTACGGCCAAAGGAAAAACAAAGTCCTAACTACTCTAAGTGTCACTCCAACTCCAATCGACACTTAGAACTAGTCCATCCTTAACCTTGTCGTCCATCCTTTGAAAACCAAAATGATATCCATCGTAGGGGCATGACCATCATGATAGCCCAATCGATCTCCATTACCGTGACCTAACTTAATTGCCTCTGCAAAACACACGTTAGTCACAGTAATCACGTGTTGTCATTAATCACTGAAACCCAACTAGGGGCCAAGATGCTTTCAGAGGTCATGATGCATTAACATACTATATTCCACAAACCAAACAAAAAAGTGAGGAATGAGTAGATGATGGACTACCTTATTCCTCGAACCAAACTCCCTCTATTGTGCATTCCACTTAACTCTATTGAAGGATGATAATGTTTCGTGTGTAGTTTTGAAAGGATCTAAATAATGGCTAGAGGGGGTGAATAGGCACCTACGAGAATTGCACTACAAGTGCTAAAACGAACTTTAAGTGAAAGATATCTTACAACCCCACTCCCTAGTGGTAAGGTGAAGTGTTGGGGTTGCTTATTTGACGCTGGAAGGTCACCACTTCGTAGATCGAGTCCAAACCCTAAGAGGAGAGTTGGGGAGGAAGACAAACCCACAAGAACAAATATGATAGCACAAATCACAACAACAACAAGCATGCGGGACACAAGAATTTATCCCGAGGTTCAGCAACCCCACAAAGGAGCTCCTATGTCCTCGTTGTTGAGGTGATCACAAAGGTTGGAGTCTCTTCCACCTCCTTGCCTCTCTCAAAGCAACCACAAAGGTTACTTGAGCTTTCCACTAAGAAATCAAGGGTAATACAAAATTCCTAAGGCTCTTGCACAAGATGGAAGCCCTTGGGCAACGCCTAGCCGGCTAGGGTTCCAAGAACCCAAGAGTAATAGACACAAATCCAACCGGCTTGATAAAGAAATCCAGTGCTCAAGCTTGCTAAAGTGATTCTCTCACTCAATCCACTCTCCTTTCACTCAAAACCCTACGGGAATCAAAGATTGGAGCAAAGAGGAGAGGAGAGGGGTGCCTTAAATGCTTGGGAGCTGTTTTGGACGAAGGTCGGTGAGAAATGAATGAGTCATCTACGGTTAGAAGTGAGGAGAGAGCTATTTATACTCATAGTAGAATCCAACCGTTTAGATCTGCGTCGGAAGTTCTGACACGGATCGTCAAAACTTTCAGCCCCTCTACAAAACACTGTTCAAGGCGCAGTCAAAGATGGTCAACACGGCCGAGCGGGAACTCCCGGCGGAATGCCAGAACTTCTGGCAATCAGGACTTTTGACTTTTGTCAAGACTCCCGACGCACAACCGAGCCAGGAGGCTAAGTCCCAGGGCATCGGGACTTTCGGCGAGAGCCAGAACTTCTGGCACCCGGAACTCCTAACTCCCGTTTGGACTTCCGACGGACGAAGGTGCGCAGGCGGGTTGGCAGCGAATGTCGGGAGTTCCGACTGCCGGAACTCCTGGCTCATGCCGGGACTTCCGGCTACCAAAAGTCCATAAACTATGTCCAAGTGTTCGTGAGGTGATTTTGTGTCTCTCTTTAGATTTTATTTTTATGCATGAGCACTCTATCTTTCTCGGACCACCTAAACTTGCATCCCTCTTTATAGTACGGCATACCTAAACCCAAACCAGAATAAAAAATGCTTTGAAGAGCGCTTTGGGTTCGTCCGCCTTTTGCACTTGAAGAATTGAGGGATATCATTTTATCTTAAATCAACTCTTTGAAACTTTCAAGGGACTAAAGCTGTAATATATCTCATTAAGATCTCATTAGTCCCTAATTTGGATGTCATCAATACACCAAAACCCACATAGAAGGCAAATGCACTTTCAAGTTTCATGGTTGTTGCCTTGCTCACCCCATTTCATAATTTAGAGATTCATGAAGGGCACGATACATGTACTTTCTATATTCCAAATTACAAGACATTTTAACTTTTTTAGATACCTTGTTCTTATTATTATGTATCTAGACATAGTTTGGTCCTTTCAGGTGGCTGGGGAGAGGTGAAATGATTAAAGGGAAAGGAAAAGGAGAGAAAATTGATGAAATCCCTTAAATCAAAGCAATTGGCTGTCCAGTGTCAAGTTTTGAAAGATAGGCGAATTGAGTGTCAAATCTTGTGAGACTTGCAAATTCAATGTCAAATATTGAAATTTCTCCTTGTTAGCCGTCTAATCAATATCCGAGTTGGGATACAGAGTGTATTGTTATTAGCTCAGTATATACTTCTTCTCTCTTGGATTGAATAGAATTATAGAAACAAATTGTTTTAAATTTAATTAAATATATATAAGAATATGAATATTTATAATATCATATTAAATGTAATTATATTTGTGAAATGTATGTTTATAGCAGATCTATTTTGTATTATAAATATTGATGGTTAACTAGTTGATGAAGAAGCTAGAGTAGTGTAGGGACTTCTAAGAATGGAGCCGTCGCGCGAAATGAAAACTGAGTCCCAGAAATCAGAAAATGGCTTCTTTAACAATCCCAGGTGTAGAAAGTACTCGATTCACGCACCATTTACTTAGTTTCTCCCAGGGCCGGGGGTTTAAATTGATGATTAACTAGTTGATGAAGAAGCTAGAGTAGTGTAGGCGCCAACACGTAGGCATTTTAAAACTGGGTCCATCGCGCGAAATGAAAAAAAAATATAGTTCACATTTTTGGGAAATCCAATAATTTCATTATTTAACTAAATCTATTTAAAAATAGTAACTGAAAAGGTTTTATTGGATTAATTGTGAAATATATTTTAGAGTACACCTATTTAGACACATAAATATTGATGCTATTTTTTAAAATATTAGTTAAATTAAAATTTTGGTTTAGCTTAAATAAAAAATTACCAATTTACTAAGAGAGTAGCTTTTTGGAAGGTAAAAGGAGAGTACCTTTTTTGGCCGAGGATAGTATATACTACTTATGGCCGTCCCGTTGCATCGCATGATTGGTGACTAATCATGTTTTTCTTCTCGTTTGAATTGGACCGTTCCTTGAAAAGAATTTCCTCGTGATTCCTGCTACTGTCCACACGTGTAGAGCCCGATTTCCGCTTTCTCGCCTCGAGCTCCACGCCCAATGATCTCTCTCGTGTTCGATTAAACAAAACAGTAGTACTATTAAAGCAACCGAATAACCGGTCCAGAATCATTGATATTAGCTTGTCCAACCACCCCCTGAAATGATCATTTCAGCGATTTTCGTTTGATTTATTCGTACCAGCAGGCTCGCATGGATCCTCTCACTCAGTTTCAAATTATAGATCAGTTTTTGTTTTGTTCTAAATCAAACTTATGTAATCTTAATTAAAATTATAGGAAATACACCAACGTCTATAACATCATTAGTTTCATTAACTTATTCTTGAATTATTTGATCGTGCATTTATTTAACCATATTAATGTTGTCAAATCATCTCTAAGAAACTAAAAGGTAGTTAAAATTAGAGAAGTTTGGTTTAAGATAAAGCTAAAGCGATTTGTAATTTGAAACGGATATAGTACGTGGTTTGTAACTAGTTATACAGCGGATGAAATTCTCCTTGTAAATTCACAACTAAGGGCCTGTTTGGTTTCATAGGACTAAAGTTTAGTCACCTATTTTAGTTCTTTTTTAGTCCCTAAATTACCAAACAGAGTGACTAAAACAGGGACTAAATGGTTTAGTCATTTAGTCCCTTGAGATGATTAACGGGGACTAAAGGCTTAGAAGTACAGCCCCTATCCCTCATTATTGCCCTGTTCCCCGCTCCCGCCCCAGATTTTGTACATTGATTAGGGGTGCTTTGATGTTTGTACAACAGCTTTAATAATCTTTAGTCCCTGGAACAAACAGGATACGGACTAAAGAAACCAAATAGTCCCTAAATCCATTCGAAACTGCTAGTCTAAACTTCCGAGCTCAGCAGTTTGGACTAGAGCTCTACTAGTCCAAACAAGAGGTGTTATCTTCAAAGCATAAAAATAAATGGTCTATCATCATCCAAGGGTTGTCATAGTTTTCATCCACACAACGGATAGATAAGTTCTGCTGGTAATTACTTGATGTGATTATTGAGGTGTTCCCTGACTCCTAAATTATATATTAGCTCATATCTACAACATTAAATTACTTTTATTATTTTTCATAAAATATGTCTTGATAACGTACTAGTATTTATTTAAACTTGTATGTATAAATGTTAATTTATTTTTTAAATAGTGTGGCTAATGCTATTGAAGTTTAACTTAATATTAAATAGGGACTTGCCATATTTCAGGTGTCTGAAATTAGACTTGTGTTCAGGTGACAGGTATTTGCACTGCTCTCTGTTCACAGACACTCAAAACGGGTCCACAAATCCTGAAGCAATATCAGAAGAGCACACATTGCTTGACTAGATCAAAAATTTCAGGCGACTGACACATAGGAAAAGTGTATAAAATAAGAAGAGTTATAATTTAGAACGGAAAAAGTTATATATAGAACTATGCTTTGGATAAAAGTGATGAGCTGTTTGTGAAAGAAAGAAACTCTTTTAAGTTCAAGAAAGAAAGAAAGAAAGAAACTCCAAATCCGTGCCGGAGGCAACAATATATATAAATATATATAATTCTGCTCAAAGTGGCATTGTGGCAACGCCACTTGATTTGTTTTCTTTTGCAGTGAAGACGAGGTAAGACAAGCGAACCAGTTAAGCTGTCACCTTATGATGAGCCGGCCCCTACCCCTACCCGCCTCCCCTTCCCTTATATCGCCACGGCACTCCAAATCCCCGCCCGCCCTTGGCAACAACCGCGACACGCCACGACACGGCCACACACACGGCCCGCGCGCTCACGCTCATGCCAGTGACGCCAACCATGGAGATCGACCTGCACGACGTGCGCGCGGCGCGCGTGCTGGGCCGCGGCGCCATGGGCACGGTCTTCCTCGCCATGGACGGCGCCGACGGGGAGGCCTACGCGCTCAAGGTCTTCGACAAGCGCTGCTCCCCTGCGGCGGCGTCGAGGCCGGCCGCGGGCGCCGACGCGGCGCGGCGCGCGCGGTGGGAGGTGTCCGTGCTGTCCAGGCTCGCGCACCCGCACCTGCCGTCCCTGCTCGGGTGCGCCGAGACGCCCGACCTGCTGGCGTGGGCGCTGCCCTACTGCCCCGGCGGGGACCTCAACGAGCTCCGCCACGCGCAGCCCGACCGCGTGTTCTCGCCCGCGGCCATCCGGTTCTACGTTGCCGAGGTGGTCTCCGCGCTCGCCGTGCTCCACGCCGCCGGGATCGCGTACCGCGACCTCAAGCCCGAGAACGTGCTCCTCCGCGCCGACGGCCACGTCATGCTGACCGACTTTGACCTCTCACGGCAGCTCCCGCCCAGGTCCCCCTCCGCGTCCACGTCCACGTCCACCTCGTCGTCGTGCTCGGCGACATCGTCGCCGCCGCCGCCGCCTCAGGCCCAGAGTCACGGACGGAGCCAGTACCACCACGTGAAGAACATCTTCAAGAGGAGCGAGTCCGCGGTGACCGCGTCTACTTCCGGACAGGAGGAACCGCGCAACCTCGCCTGGTACCTGGACAGAAGCATCGACGGCGGCGTCGACCAGATCAAGAAGGCGAAATCGGCCAGGGTGTCGCCGATGGACCGCGGCAAGAAGCTCTCGAGCTTCTGCTCCGCCGCAGCAGGGGAGCGGTCGTTCTCGTTCGTGGGCACGGAGGAGTACGTGGCGCCGGAGGTGGTGCGCGGCGACGGGCACGAGTTCGCAGTCGACTGGTGGGCGCTCGGGGTGCTCGTCTACGAGATGTGCCACGGGCGGACGCCGTTCCGGGGCCGGAACCGGAAGGAGACGTTCCGGAACGTGCTGCTCCGGGAGCCAGAGTTCACGGCGGACGCGCGGCGGCGGTGGCCGGAGCTGACGGACCTCATCTTGCGCCTGCTGGAGAAGGATCCTGCGCGGAGGCTGGGTTTCGCCGGCGGCGCCGACGAGGTCCGAGCGCACCCGTTCTTCGCCGGGGTGGCGTGGGACCTGCTCGGGGAGGTGTCCCGGCCGCCCTACATCCCTGCGCCGGCCGATGACATTGTCTCCTGCGATGGGTTCAGCGTGGTGGAGTACTTCGATAAGCTTCACCAGCCTCCGCGGTCGCCGGCGGAGCACTCGCCCGAGGAAGACCTCATGCCGGAGTTCTGACACCGGTTGTTCCCGCTCGAGATTTGTGCTCCATGTTTTTTTTTCGTTTTGCACCCTCTAAGATCACACTATATCATTATCTCAGTGATATGTGTGAATAGTGAGGGGCTTTTGTTGTTTAACCAAGAGAATTGGGGAAGCCTGGTGAAATTGAGAAGGATACAAGCCGATGAGTCGACAGTCGACAGGGACTAGTGGTTTCAAGTCTTTCGTCAGTTTATTTACACGGTGTATGTCACGTTGGGTATTTAGGCACTGATTAGAAACGCTAAACATAAGTCTAATTAGGCTTAATAGATTTATCTTATAAATTAGTCTTAATCTATGTAATTAGTTTTATAATTAATTTATATTTAATATTCTAAATTAATGTCAAACATCCAATGTGATCGGAACTAAATTTTAATTGGGGCGGTAACTGTAACTGAACTACTGAAGGTGTCAGGCACTCAATGCACGATTATAAATTCCTTGTATTTTTTTTCGAGCTATCTTCAAAATTGGTATAATCTGATTTATTATGTCTCAGTTGTTTGAGACTCAACTTCAAAACCGAGCTTAACTAGCCGAAGTGAAGTCAAAAGCCGTTCAAAATCAAGTCATTTTTATTTTAAAAGAAAAACAAGTTCAGCTGGAGCACTTTTGAAATGAGTCACCGAGCCAGCTCAACGAGCTTTTTTTCCAACCCGATATACCATGCATATATGTCTCCATTTGATTTCGTCTTGACGAATTATGCCACAGATCAATTACTGAATTACAGTTGGTCCGAGACTCCATAGTACGGTTACATCTTAAGAAAGAAAAGAGCGTCTTTTCCGCTTGTTTTTTCAACTGAAACAGTGTTTTCTCTCACAACAAATCAGCTGGAACAGTGTTTCGACTTATTTTTTCAGCGAAGCGAACGGGGCCAAGTTGCCTGGTAGTACGGTACTATACTACTGTAGGGTGTGATCGGTTGCTTTGGTAACGAGGAGCCAGGATGGAGAGCCGGTCCAGGATGGTGAGATGCATGCTCAAATTGTGCATCTAGTTGTGTTTGGTTGTCTTTGTTGTTGGTCTAATATGAGATGCGATTTTGTTTGGTTGCATACATGGACGAGAGTTTTGAGTGTATGGCACATGGACCCTGTACCATGGGTGCATTGTGAGGGAAGTGAAAATTGAGAAGACGAAACCGTGTAAAATGGTGGAGGGCAAAGGAATAAAACAAAGTAAGCAAAACGTGCGAGGCGGGGAACCAAACACGAGAGATAAATAAGGCGAAGCAGGCAAAACGTGAAGGATGGCCTGATTCGGGCAACCATTCACCCCGTAATAAACTCTGTTGGACACTTGGACCATGAATTCACTCCCATCTCTGAATGGCTGAATGTTGGACCATGTACGAACGTACGTACGTATGTCGATTCCGTGCATGGCTTCGTACCACTCCTCTACACTTGTACGTGCTCAATTGATCGATCTGTAAATGTTGTAGTGCCGGCTGGTTCCATGCTTTTAGTGAGTGTACGCAGTAAGCGTGCACAATGCAGGTCCACGCAGTAAGTGTGCTAACATAACTCATGTCTAGTTGTTTCATCAGAACTTCAGTAAGTCTGCTTTCCAATTCTTCATTTCCGTCCAAAAGTCGAGATTCCATATATATAGTATTTGATTACTGCTATATATATCGTAAAGAAGTCTTATTGTACTTCAATTCAACTCATATAGTATCTGATTGGTGCTATATATCGTAAAGAAGTCTTATTGCACTTCAATTCAAGCTCATTTGTTGAGTTGAAACGGTGAAAACAGATGTATGACTCTGTCAGGAAACTTATAGCTGAATTGTTATATACTGTATATGATTTCTGAGGATTAAGAACATCGAGCGCGCGTGCAGAGCTTATCTGATCTGAAAACGTTGGTGATATAGATTGCTAGCATCAGACAGTGGGGATAAATTAGCAATTAGGTGATCTACTTTGAGCTTGACCAAGCGTTGTGCCTATGATCCTGTTCGGCTGGCTAGAAAAACGACTGATACTGATTTGTTATTAGAAAAAAACACTATTATCTTACTAAAAAGGTACGACTGATAAGTTCAAACAAACAGGGCTACTGATGAAGACCTACTAGATTGCTTCACCTTGGCGCTTAGCGACCGAGCAGCACTTGGAGAAGAGTTTTATTATGTTATACTGTAATGAGTAGGCATTCACAACGACTCACAGCACAAGCCGCCTAGTTTATATCAACCGGTTTTCGCCATCAGAGTCGACAAGACAACTAAAACCTATGAGAACGTCACTGTTAGCCACGTAATCTACAAACCGCACGATTGGGAGGGTTTGATAGATGGAGAGTGTTCATGGACCGGGAGACATTGGAGCGGAGCTTGCTTTCATGTGTGCCGAACTTGATGTGTAGTTTACGCATATAAATTCACTCACGAGACTGCAGCAGGTAGATTATATTATATACTCCCTTCGTCATGAGATGATGGAGTTAAATCATTCTGGGTTTAATCAAGTTTATATAAAAAAATATCAATATTAATATTTATGATAGCAAATGAGTACCTTTAGATTCACTGTCGAATATATTTTTATACCGTACCTATTTTGCATGATAAGTATGAGAATTTTTACGATGGTTGCCGGAAAATGGATGGCTCACGAGGAGCGATCCGACGGCTAAAATGGCAGAGGCACCGAGAGGAACTAATTGGAGAGGCACTGAGAGGCACCAAGTGTGTACTAAATGGTGGGACCATACGCATCCGGTGCATATTAAAATTGGTGGAATCAGCGCCTTAAAAAAAGTTGGATATTTCTATTTTTGAATTTTTAATGTAATTAAGGGTAGAATGGTAATTTTTTATGTAATTAAGTATTGAATAATCTTTTCTATAGATTTAGTAAGGTTTAAACAGTTTGAGTATATATCGACAGAGCTAGAATTATCTTCTTTTTATTAGTAGTACTGAACTTTGGCTGGTAGACAGTGGACATCTTTGTTTCACAGCGTGCAGCTAGCGTAAGCAGACTGATGCAGACCTTTTTTTGAGCTTTTTTTTTAGCATGAAACTGATTCAGACCTCATAGCTAGTAATCACTCTAGTAATCACTACTAACAATACAGTTCTATGATCAATCATGTACTATTGCGTATAGGTGCTTCCGTATGCTCAGGTAATTTCTGCCCACGCCCTGCTGCTACTTTTTCAGTGTATGCATGTGTCATGACCTCTAACATTATTCAGTTTCAGTATTCAGCATGCGGCAGGCGCCACCGCCAGTGCACCTAGCTCGCAGTCATTGCCTAGGGCCCCTCCTTCGGTCCTTCCTCTCACTGCTTCCTTTCTGTTGAGACTGCCGGTGGAAAAAGGGGAAGGGTACGGTCCCATCCCTCATTTACAGTTGAGCGGTTTTTTATATTTATTAGTTTGCCTAAGTTTAGTCTAAATAAATCTAACGATAAAATTATTATTAATATTTCGCTAGTAGCTTGCCTAGAATGACTTCAACAATGGCCATGACAAGATCATTGCTGCGGGAGTTGATTGATTTCATCAGTAGGAGGTCAAGGGCAAGGATGCTCATGGGTACTCCCCGTAGGGATATTAATTGTGGGTTCTCGGTCTCATCATGATGGTCGTGGAGAGGAAATCAGCATCCAATTTGATGGATCAAGGGCTTCGGAGGTACTTGAATCTATAGTGGTATACTGGACAGTTTCATAGGTTCATTTAAGTTTTGGTCTAGTTCGGAACGTTAGATCTTAATATGATCAGAGTTTTAGGGTTGGTCAGAGAATTTGCCATGAGGACTACATATTGCCTTCAGTACGTGTTGGACGGGGGCTATGTTAATCTGGAGCATCAGCTCAATGGAAGCACCTGATAGAATACTATTTTTTTTTCCAGATTCTTTCATATGCATAATCTGAGGATGCACTGTGCCAAATTTTAATATAATTAGTCTTTCTTCCATTAAAAAAATACTCCATGAAAGATGCATTGGAGGGTTTTCCTTTCGCTGACATCTTTTTATCTCACACCGATATCGAGTTGAGGCTGCGCAGGGTGGCCACTAGCCCTAGCACTAGGAGGCCATGCACGCATGAATATGGCCAGGCCGGCCTGCAGGGTGATCAATCGAGGGGGCGAACCGGCAGACAACGGTACTGGCTGCCTGCACGTATGTAATCCCCAGTCCCCACACATGCATGCACGCACGTCGCGCACGAGAGATGCCGGGCGCGGCAGCTGCTTCTGTCCGAACGATAAGATGAACACCGGATTCGGTGTAATGAAGGCGTGGCCCTGCCCTGCCCTGGATTGCACCATGCATGCATGCATATACGGCTTGTCATGCACTTATGGGTGGTCAACGCCGATCGATCACGTCGCAACTAACTGTCATCTACCCCCAGCAGATAGTGAGCACGGCGCGAGCACGTGCTTGTTGGGAAATATATACGTAATGGGAAAGGGACTTGCGCAGAGTAAACTCGTTGGTGTGTCATGTACCGCGCGCTCGCTCTGGTTGCAGTACACACATCACAGATCACACGTGTCGACGCGCGCGCCTATAAACAAGTAGTAGCTCCGACCCGTCGCAACTCAAAATTTGTCCCGTGCCCTACGCATATGTAAAGATAGATAGATAGATAGATACTCCGTACTGGCTAAATATAGGAGGGACAATTGCTGATGATATCAATTACTGTTAACAATTGAACGAAGATATACAAAAAAAAAAGAACGAACGAAATGGAGTGAACAAATAAAATGGAAAATGGCCTCCGACAGTGACATTGCTAGCTGCTGGGACAGTGTGAGACTGGGATTAAAAGACGCTGCTAGGCAATGGTTTGCAACTTTGCATGGCATGCACGTTAACCAGTGCATTAACCGGCGGCCGGACAGGACAGATAGAGACAGATGGAACGGTCTGTCCGTGCGGCCAGGCCAGCACGACTGCATGAGGATGGGATGAGCGGCACAAGAGGTGTCTGAGATGACGGGAGCACTGTGCGTTTTGACCGACGCCGCCGTGCTTTGCAACTGCATGCGTAACAGCTGGAGAGGGTAGTGCATGGAGTAAATGGGCGGCTGTCGTCGATCGCTTGTCTAGCTGTAGTGTAGGCCTTGCTTGGTGTGCGAGTTTGCCGACGTGGGGACGGACAGAGCTACGGGCAGCCGACGGCGACGTGCATGCATGGTTGCGCGTTGCGCTCAGTCACAGATATATATAGGAGAAGCGCCTGCGTCCGTCAATAAGCAGAAGCAGCCGCACTCGTGCTAATCTAGCTGTCTACTGGACTGATACAGCTGCCGGGCCTTGTTTGTCTGAAAACCCGATGGTTTGTCATAAAAATGGAACTAGATACGAACCATCCTGTCCTGTGACTGTGATGTGTGACTCACTGACACTGCCGGCCTGCCAGGGCCGGTTGGGAACTCGGCCCGCGCGGTGGAAGCAAGAGCTTGGCCCAACCAAACAAATAGGCTGCAGCCGGGCTATTAGAGGGAGTTGGGCTTTGATCAATTTGCTACGAATGCGGCAGAACACGGTTTCTTTTTTTAGCCTAAAAAATTAGGGACTCACTACACATCTCCCGCAGATTTTTGTGTCTGTCATCTTCCACTTTTTTAACAAATCAAAAGTTGCCATGTCACATGTGACAAAAAAAAAAGATAAAACGAAAATACCACACATATACGTCACATAACAGCTTCCAGAAGATTTTTATGTTTGTTATCTTCCACTTTTAGAAAATCAAAATCTGGAATGAAAAAAATGGTGCTCGCAAAATAAATATAAAAATGGAACACCGAGGCACCACACTGTGTTGCTCCTGATCGAGCCGAGACCCCAGCTGCCGCGCGCGCACTCGACAATTCTCGGCGGGCAGGACCACTTGACGGTTCGTGTTCATTTTATACCGACCTCTGCACGATCGAACGATCTGGATCCGATGCATAGTGTTCAACTAACCGTGCTCTGTCGACTCATGGAAGGACAATGATTAATGAAAAGGTAATTTCAGAGTTGGAGCTCGTTCCCGACGACCCGAATTGACACGGCAGTAACAACTATCTCCAATTTTCCTGAAAGCCGATAGCAAAGTAGTTAGAGTCTGATAATACAACACCACTGATCCTGAAAAGGGAGAAATTTTGCTTTAGAAATCACTCTGCTTCAGTGCTGCTGCCACCAGCAGACATAAAATACTGAAGGAACAATAAAATTCTACAGCAGCAGCGCCCACTATCTTTATTTCTCAAATCACATACAAGCAACGAACTGAAACACCAATGCCGCCGCGACATACGGAACGAACTGGAGAAAACAATCACTGACAACACAACGACATCACGGAATGAAAAAAAAACATGAATCTTAATAAAGATCTGAACCACACAAAAGTGGAAGACAACAGCACAAGAAATCTTCCGGTAGATATTTAGAAATTCCGAAAAAGTATTGTTATTATCATGGCTCTTAGCGTGACAAAAAAGAATTAGTCCCTGAAATTTTAGTTTGATATATGTGCTACTATTACTATTTTTGGAAAAGAACTCGAGAACACGCCGTTGATTCAGCTGTTGTGCACATTATTCAGCCGAAACGAAAACGATTGCAGCAGCAGCACCTGTAAGGAAAATGGCACATTGAATGGGCCATTATGTGATTTTGGTGTTTGATGTACAACATGATCATTTGGACTAGTAAAGTTTGCTACTCCCTCCGTTTTAAATTATAAGTCGCTTTAACTTTTTTGATTCATCCATTTTGCTATGTATCTAAACATGTTATTTATCTAGATGCATAGCAAAATGGATGTACCAAAAAAGTTAAAGCGCTTTATAATTTGGAACAGAGGGAGTAGTATACAAGATTAAATTCAAATGGATGCAAGGTTGACTTAGACTTAGGCAACATACATGGAGATCGGATGATCAACACCCTAAGTTGAAGATCTACAGGACATGCCAGAAGTAGGACATGCCAGAAGTCTACGACATCAAGAAGTAGAAGCCTGGACGCGGAGACATAAAAGAAATTGAAACCATTAAAGCCAATGTTGAAGATCTATAGGACATGCCAGAAGTCTATGACACCAAGAAGTAGAAGCTTGGATGCGAAGGCATAAAAGAAATTGAAGCCATTAAAGCCAATGTTGAAGATCTATAGAACATGTTAGAAGTCTATGACATCAAGAAGTAGAAGCCCAGACGCGAAGACATAAAAGACCATTAATAAAGCCAGGACAAAGAGGTGGATGAATTGTCCTTGTCTCATGATTTTTTATTTGCTCAAATTGATACGATATCAGTTCAAAAATGTAGATCTCTTTATTAGCTTTTGAGTTCAAAGCAAAATATTACACCCAAACTATGAAAGCTAGTGTGTCGCGCTAAAAATTGAGAAACAGAAAACTCCAATGCTATTCTCCGATGACCACCAGGAGGAAGGATTAAGACTATTTCTCCGGTGACCAACAGAACTTTCGGTTCTCACAGGAAAGACTAGTTAGAACACCGCCTATGTGCTTACTCTAGTTTAGGCCTAGTGTTTAATGAGATTTTGCATACCTCTGGCTGCCCGGTACTTGCGCACATCGTACTTATAAACTAGGGGCTTACATTTTTACGAGATCATGTCAACCATGTTTCTGGTGTGGCCTCTGAGTGTGTAAAGGAGGGAGCGTTATAGGAAAGGTCATCTCGGAGACCCATTTGCACGTGGGGAAGGCCTGAGGCTATCACAAAGTTACCCACCCAGGAGCTTGGCCCATTGCAAGGGCATCCTTGCGTGAGCTCCAATGAGTATTAGGGGGGAGCGTGAGCTTCTCGATACCTCGGTGAAAATACCAGAGTCATCAATAGGAGTTTGCATCTCTATCTCAATTAAGCTCCCGCACTTTACATTGTGTACCTAAGTTGTGTGCTTACTATTATAGTTTAGCTTGCAAGGCTAGTTGATAGTATTGTAACCTAGGCTGCATAACTCTTTTGCGGTAGTGATAACAACACACTTGGTCAAACCTTAGTTGCATATATAGATATATTGTTTTCTTGCATATGTTTTGTTAAGTAGAATTAGAGGCCATAGTGTAAAAGTTTTTAAATGCCTAATTCACTCCACTTCCTCGTAGGCATCATGGTCCCTATAACACCCCTCAGCGGAAACTATGGGTGTATTTGGTTGGTCGGCTCTGCTCAACCTACACGGGTGGAGCTGTATAAAACTGAGCGAGAAACGTGTTTGGTTAGCTGTGTCAGCATAAGTAGATACAGGCTTGCGGGATATGTCCAATTTAAGCTTCACTTGCCAACCAAGCTCGGTGGATGCAGGGATAAGGTGTGGCGTCCACGCGTCAGTCTTACAAGTTAGACATATTGCATCCAATTATTCAAACAACCAAACAGTATCTCAATTTTTCTACATCCTCTCATACAACTTCATCAAACACTTTCTTTTTTAAAATAAGGTTACACCCAACCTACATCATTAATAGAAAATACATCCCCAGTCCGACAAACAAACACACCCATAGTCATGGGTGATCAGCTGCTGCTCCTGTGAAAGCGCAGCCGAGCGGGGCCATTTTCTCTGCGCCATCCAGTTGGGTTGTAGCCGTTGGGGTTGAGCCCGTCCTGTTCGCTTGAGCTTATTCAGAACTACTTTTCAGCCATAGAACAATGTTTTTCTCTCACAACATTTCAGCATAAGCATCATATGCTAAATTTTAGCATCAGCGAACAGGGTATCATCGCGCAGTTCGTGCGTTTCTCTCGTTTTTGTGCCGTGTGGGCTTTTGGACCGCGCGACGGCCCACAAGTTCGTTGTTTCCTCCCAACCCCAGGGGCAAGAGCCAAGAGGGCGTCCGCGCTTCGATTGGAACGGCGGCTGGCTGATGTTGATCCATGGCCGGTAGAACGTCAGTAACGTTCCCTCTCACCGTCACCTCGTCGGCGCCTTCGTTGGATGGTTGATTCTCAGCTGGCACGCCACACTGTACACACTCCACACACAACATCACCCCCACCATGGCCAATGATGGATAGACCACGAGGAAAGTGGAAACAGCTCACGCACAAGTGGACTGCTGACCCAAGTGTCGGTGAATAGAAAGAAATGGATCCATCACGCTCAAGGCACAAGAGCTGACAGAATATTCTTTTGAAAAAGGAAATGGGAGGACAGGCAGAATAATGAAGGTTGAACGGCAACGTGTGCCAGTATGATGCTACGTCTCCCAATCTTTCATGATCACATCACATTCATAGCCACTGTAGAATACAATTGCACTATATATCATATACAAAGGAAAAATATTCTCAACTTCCTTGTATGCTACACAAAAATAACCAATGCACGGGCTCACAGAGGAACGGATATACAAGAACAAATGAATACTAGCATTTTGTCATCGCTTTTCGATTGCAGTTTCTTCTTCACGGTTGTCCCACCATTTCTACAATGCAGAGATCAAAGACGCTCCACAGGCTGTATTGATCATCGCCGCTCGGACCATACTTCTCGCAGGAGGTCGTGTCTGACATTCTCCATGGAGGCTCCCTGCCGAGTGCTGAAATGCGTGACACCATTGTTGCACGGGGAGGGGGGATTGCTCTTGTCGTACAGGGATGCCAGGGGGAGCTCCAGGTCATCCAGATCGTCATCGCTGGTGTACCCTCTCCTCTGCACCATTGATCCCCTCCGGTCCAGCTCTGGATTGCCACAAGCCGTGTCAGACACTTTCTCCGCGACGTCCTCCAGTGTAGGTGGGCAGTACACCACTGGAGCAGCGGTGACTGGGAATGTGCTGATCATGTCTTTCTCTGTGAATCGCTCCAGCAAGCTCTGCAAGGCATTCATCGCAATACCAGTTGAGCAATTTGACATGTAGGTAACACGAGATGCTTCCAAATCGAAGGTGAAACAAACCATTTTAGCAAACGGAAAGTATACCTCAGAATTCAGCTCCTCTAGAACCATGCCAGGAACAGGATCAGGGCAGAACTCGTCAGGAGTGAAGTTGCAGAGTATTCTTGTTACTAGTGGAAGGCCAATGGATGGGCAGACCTGATGCAAAACACGACGATCAAAACTTACTGAAGCACATATTAGGACCTGGGAATGAGACACGAACTACAAATGGAAGCTTACCTCTTTCCTAATGGTTTTCTCGAGAAGCATGTCCTTCGGGAGCATCAAAAGATCACTCAACTCATTAAGTAGCTTAAAACAAGTTGATTCTGCTGCATCTCTTCTGTCATCACCATTAATTTCCACATCTTGACCATCCTTTTCAGATTCAGCAGCATCCATGCCAAACGTATCAGTCAACCATCTGGACCAATTCCCAACCTGCAGAAGTGTATCATGTGTTAACAATCAGTAGTGCAAGGGCGAGATCATGCATAGTCCCTATTCTAGATTGTTTGTTTGTTTGTTCATCATGCAATTGCAAGCATTTCATAATTTAAGTGCATACAGAGTTCTTGAGCTGTGCGCCTGATCCAAAGCTTAAGTCCCCAGCTAGAATCGGCAGAACTCTTGAGTCCACAATTGGGTCAGATATAGGATCCGTGGGTATCTCATTCTCTGATTCACGAAGGATGGCATTAAACATAGCAATATCTAAACGGGCTATGCAGTGCTCCATCACCTGATAGAAACAGAAAATTTCATGAGTAAACTTCACACAAAAGATACCATTACCAAAGAAACAAAAATAAGCATCTGAAAGCATACCAATTTTGCCAACACCGGTAAACATCCACACTCATGTCCACCAGCACGAAGAGGACAGATTCTGCTGAATGCATCATGAAATGCAGTTTTCCAGATATCAATAGAAAAACTTCCATGTTGCTGATCACCCAAAGAATGCCCTAACGACCTCTCAATCTTTGGAGTTGACAAATCTTCTACAGGGGTTTGCATGTGGGGTGTCATTGCCTGTGAAATGAAAATCCTTCAGAAAACTGAAAACTTGGATTAATTTGCAATAGGTTTTAATCATCACTGTTTTAGAAGCCATACTCAGCTTTCTGGAAAGTGCCAAGACAGTAATAGGGTGAACTTTTACCTGCCACCACACAGACTCGACAATCCGAGAAAAGATCCAAGATTCGATCTTCTCCAATGCATCCAGCAGTGTGCTAGTTTCACGCCAATCATCTGGCACCTGCATGATATTGCGTTTCGCATACTTGCCACTGTAGTTACTTTTCCATCGCGTTGGAGCGGAACTCCTGTCAGGCTTCTTTGCACCATTTGTGTTGAAAAGCTTAACTGGACTTGAGTGTCGTGAAGAACCAAATGTTTGTGCAATGATTTCTCTCAGGACAACAGTGTTCGATAGCCAAAATGTCAACCTACATCAAAATTAGATTCTCACTTCTTAAATTTTGATCTGAAGGAGTTGACGGTAATGACAATAAGGGGAAACAAGCATTAGAGGGTAGTGATAATTTACCTTGAAACATCATTGCCACAAGACTTTGCAACAAGCACAAGCCCAGAAACTGAATTTCTTGCGACTGAAGATTTCTTAACTGAGGACCAAAATTTTGATGCATGAATGTAAATCCTAGATAGACGGCGAGCTGGTGTATGCAACTTATGTGATGAACAACCATGCTCTGGCACCACAGAGTAGAGAGAAACCTCGAGGGCAGCAACTTCACGTAGCTCCTGCTCCAACTTCTCAATTTTTGAATATAATTCCTCGTTATTTTCATATGAAACTGAGTTGCCATTATCAGCTATGTTTTCTTCAGTATCAGCAATTTCATCATCAGTGCCAGTACTCTGATCACATTTTGGAGCTTCATCCAATATATCAATCTCCTTTGCCTCTTCAATGGCTTTACCTTCAATCTCTCTGCCCTCAATGGCAATACCATCAATTACTTTGCCCTCAATAGGTTTATCATCAGTGACTTCACATTCAATGGCCTTATCATCCTTCATTCCATCCTCAATGTCCTTATCATTCTTAGCTATATCCTCAATGGCTTTATCATCGGTGGCTCCGCCTTCAACAGCACTATCATCCTTGATTCTGCCCTCAACTGCTTTATCATCTATGGGTCTATCCTCAATAGCTTTGTCATCTGTTTCCTCAGACATCTCGGATGAAGAACAAGAAGGAGCTTTCGGAGTCTCTGGCTTCTTCATTTCAACAGTTTTAGCACCATTAGCTGTTTTGTTTGTTTTTGGCGATTTGTTCTGGCTACTGTTTGACGATATAAGCTGCAGCTTGGTGTGGATTTGACGATTGGAAATGCTTCTTGCTGAGCGTGGGCTGTTTTCCTTTGACACTTTCCTTGCTAGCTTCTTTGGAACTCTTGAGACTCTTTTCACTTTAGTGTCTTCGTTACTGGTAGCCTCACCTGGCGATGAAAGGGAATTTCTAGCTGGTTCATAGTCTGATTCAGTTTCCTTCCCTTGTTTACCATCTCTTTCCACATCACTTGAATGATCATCTCTCTCTTCTCCATTCTCTTTGGCACCCATTTCAGTATCCTTTGTGATGCACTAGTAGAAGTTTGATACCTGGACAGATCACCAACAGAATTAGAAACACCAGCAAAGTCCTATCAGCTTAAGAAAGTCAATAGGGAATTTTCAAGAGGGTTTAACAAACCCAGATGATAATGATTATGAAATGGCAAAGGGAATTAAAAGGACATAAAAATTGCAATGGAAGTAGCAACTGAAAATAAAAGATGCAGTGCAAGTTCAGAGCTGATACGTAGAGGTAGAGCGATCTGCACCCCTCAAGTTAAAAATGCAGCTTCCAGTAAGAAATCCCCTAAAAAGCATGTCCCTGATACTGACAAGCATTCTAAGAAGCAAATGTTTACCACGGAGACATCCACTATAAAACATAGTTGCACACAGATCAATCCTCTGCATCCTAATAAGTTAATAAAGAGTGCAGCTTACAACAAAGCATTCACCATGGAGCATGACAGTAGTAAGTCCTAAATCTTTGGTCCTGACAAGCAAACGTTGACATCATAAACCAAGTGACAGGACAGCAACTCAGCTCATGAACTGGACAGCTGAGCAAGATTTCTGTCTTGCAAGTAAAATTGAAAATTCTTCAACAACTTAATAAGAGAATCTGGTACAGACGGTAATTTGCTTGGACAGACGGTAGTTGGGAGGCACATGGCCGTGGGGCTCCAGTCGATCTTGGACCACGGTGCCCCTGGATTGCATTCAAGAAGGAGGTCCCCCAGGGCGATGAGAGAGCCCCAGACATAAAGCTGCGCCATAACTTAACTACAGAGAGATCTGACAAGACACTGATATGCAAAGGTAATTACGAATATACGATCCATGATGGGTGTAGACGCGGTTGATACTGAGCATGAGGCAGTACTTGATTCCACAACAATCACTATGTCCTAGTCCATTCCTCGAAATTACCAATCACCCGACAAAACAGGCAGGTCCATCAATTCGATTTACACCGTTGCAACAAATGGCAGCAGCAATTTTCAGCACGGAAGAGTCCAAGAAAGTTGAGAAAACGATAAATATCAGGCAGCTAACAAAAGAGCAAAGAAATGAGAATCACAGGCTACCACCCACCAATGGACCAAAACTTCAGTCTAAAATGCCAGCCTAATCCGTGTGGAAATTATAAGATATACAGTAGTAACTAACATTAGATGGAAAAAAAATGCTCACACGGCACAGGAGCAAGAACAAGAACAGGAAATGAATATAATATAGACACCTCGCACGTACGTTACGCTTGGTCGTGTTTGGTTTATAAGGCGTATTTTTTTCAGTCAACCATCCGTATTTTTTTTACGCAACAAATCAGTCTGCCCATAGCTTATGAGCCAATCAAGCCCAATCGAGCGGGTCGTTAGTCAGTCTGCAACCAATCTACAAGCGCACGCACCAAAAGCAGAGCTCGTCAGACCAAGATCCCACCAGTTTGGCAGTTTCAGCAACGAAACTTGCGGTGCCAATAAAAGGAAGTAAGAGCCAAGGACCTCAAAAGGAAATGTAACCTCGGAATCTCGAATCGAAACACGACGGCACTCCAATCTCCCCCCAATGCACAAGAACGAGATTCCGGGGGTCGATGGGATTAGGAGGAAGGCGAAACGGTAAGCAGAGCAGAAGTCGCTGGTGCTCACCGGGGTTCTCGCGGTTGCCGCGCCGGTTCAGTTCCTCGCGCGCGACGCGGGCGGGAGCGGGACGAGGAGAGAGACCAGGGAAGGCGGTTGCAATCTCTGTTTCTGTTCCTTCTTTTTCTAATCTAACTATAATGGCGCGCCTGCGCGGGGTTTAGTTTAACGCGGTGTGGGAGTGGGCGCCGCCGTGGTTCCCGAGGGAATGTTGGTGCGGAGCGGCTCCGCGTGGGCGGTCGGCGCGGGAGCGGACGACTAGGCGGCCACCGGCCGCTTGGCTGGTCTGGCGGCCGCTTCTAGGGGCGGGCGGAGCGGGGCGGCGGGCTACGGCGAGGCAGGCAGGCGGCACTGGCATGGCAAGGAGGAGTGTGCCACCGCTTGGGCGTAGGTGTGGTGGCCGTTGCTTTTATAGGAACGTGCGTTTGGAGGCCGCCGAATCTGCTCACCGCACAGTGACCCTAGCAACCGGCTCGTTGGGGCGTGTGGCCTACCAAGTTCCCCTGCTACGGCTGCCGTTAAGTTCACGAAATTTATGAATTTGGCTGTCGTTGCACTTTTGTTTTTATTTGATAATTACTCCCTCTATCGTAAATTGTAAGTCATTTCAAGAATCTTAGAGAGTCAAACTTTTTCAAGTTTGACTAAAATTATAGAGAGAAACACAAAGATTAATGACATCAAATAGGTATAATATGAAAATATAACTAATGAAGAATCTAATGATACTTACTTGGTATGATAAATATTATTATTTTGTTATATAAATTTAGTCAAACTTGAAAAACTTTGACTCTCCAAGATTTTTGGAATGACTTACAATTTGGGATGGAGGGAGTAGTATTTAATTATGGACTAATTAGACTCAAAATGTTCGTCTCGCGATTTCCAACTAAACTATGCAATTAGTTTTTTTCGTCTACATTTAATGCTCTATGCACGTATCGTAAGATTCGATGTAATAGTTATTGCAGCACTTTTTAGAAAACTTTTTAGGAACTAAACACAACCTACAATTCCATTGTTGTGCAAACTGTCAGATCTGCCACCATCCATTTTTTTTCCTCATTGCTAGGTCACTGTTCCTCTCAATGGACCCATCCATCGCTCTCCTAGTAATACCGGTGACCATGAAAGGATTGTATAGGTGGAAGACGGAGCATAAACCACGGCATAAAGTCATGATTTATCCTCAACGTGTCTCACGATTTTCATCAGGTCGGATCACGCACGCAGCAAAAATGCATCACAGATCGATATATAGCCCAGTTAGTCAGTCTTCTACCCTCGTTACCATTAATTGTTACTTCTTCAGTTGTCTAGGACATATATATATTTATTTGGAAACAACTTGTTACATTGTGGATTGTAAAAAAAAATGAACTTGTGAGAAGATGAAGATAAACAAAATGGTACTCTCTCTGTCCACAAAAGAATGCAATTTTCGTTTTTGAAGAAGTCAAACAGTTTGAACTTTGACTAAATTTATATAAAAAAATACTAACATTCATGATACAAAATAAGTATAATTGAATTCGTTATAGGATATATTTTCATAATAAATTTATCCAAAGACATAAATATTAATACTATTTACTATAAACTTGATTAAACTTGATTAAACTTGAACTAGTTTGATTGATAGGAATCCATAGTTGCACTCTTTCCTCAACGGAGGTAGTAGTTGTTTGGCAACCTGGATTCTAGAGCTGTTGGGTTGTTGAAGGGTGACCGAGTGACAACAATAAGTAACAAACTGTAAAAAGCTAGGTGAGACCACCCTCTTGGATTGTTACAATTCTAGAGTAAAAAGCTACTTTATTTGTTTGTTTCAGCTTCGGATTATGTATCAAAACAATAAAACCATAATTCAAGCAACCCTTATTGATCTTCACATGGGGAGCCTGGTATGGTTTTTTTCTAGCTCATAATAAGACCTATTCCACTTATGAATGTGGTAAGTACGTTTACCTGTTCTAGAAATTTGATGTGATTAAAAAAGAAAGAAACAAAGAACGAATTTCGAAGACGGTTAGAGATTTTTTAGGACACACAAGCAAGTTTCAGCTGCCTCACCAAACCTCCCCACACTTCCATCCGTTAATCAACACAAAATACTGATGAAATAATAAAACTCCGAATAGAATCTGTATCATACTCTGTAATGAGGAACCAGCTTTTGAAACAAAAAAGCTTCATTCCGATCGAAAGAGAGAGGAATCTATCCTCTTTGTTCTTTTTTTTTTTAGTTAAATGCATCAGCGGACCTCGAACTTGTAAACGTATGTCACATACCTCCATAAACTTGAAAAATGCATTTCTGAGTCCCTGAACCTTGTTAACTAGTTCACCACATGTCCATATTAGCCATACTAGCATTTTTATTTGACGTGGTATGCACTGTAGCACTGACTGTGTCTGCCACTTTGCATTTAACCCCTCATCTATCTTAGCCTCATTCATTTGCATAAAAAGGCCGTATTCGTGCGACGAACCTTCCTCCTCTAGGCATCGGCCCCGATCTGCCTCGCCAGCGCCGGCGCCGTCCGGGTCATAGGTCACAGGAATATTCCCGATCTTCAATCCTGCTTCCTATGGGTAGCGCGCCAACCAGAGCAAGATGCTGTTACAACACAACAAGCGTGGCGGCGGCATCCCGTCCGCCTCCCTCCGCCTCTGCCCGTTGTTCGTCTGCTTTCCGTCGTCTTGGCGTCGTCTTCTTGCCTGCCGCAGACGACAGCAAAGACGGCAATGGCGATCTCCGTCGCCTACTCGTCTGCCGGACAAAGATGGTGGCGATGGGTGGTAGCACTCGCCAGTGTGGCCCTTGTCTCGACCGTTGCCACGACTACTATGCGCAGCAGCGCATGAGAGATCGGAGGGGCAAGTCGGTGGCCGGTGGCCGGCGAGTGGTGGAGCCGCAGTTCACGTAGGGCGAGAGGCGATAGAAGATGAGAGGGAGGGCCAGAGGGAGCTGGCGTGGCCACCACGGTGACTAAGCCACCCGTCTGCGCGACGCCTTGAGTCGGGGAGCTCACATGACGCCAAGAATCGCCGACTATGCCTTTCTTCTTTTCAAAAAGGCTAAGGCCTTATGGGCTTGGCATGCCAAGACGAAAGAAGCCCCTAAGCCCAATACCCATACGCATATACCACCAGCCACCAAGCGGCCAAGCCAGCTTTAACTTCAATGAAAGCTACTGTCGATGTGGTCTTCTTCCACCTTGCGCCGGTCGGATTCTAGGGCTTCCAGGACTTCTAGCCTCATGAGTTGTTGGCCGTGGCCTCGCAGCCCAATATGGACCATGTTGCGGCATGCGCTACTAGCTAGCACCGCCCATGAGACTATAGCCTTCAAGTCAAATTTCATGACCGATGGATGAGTACCTTTCGTTGTGGTTGTAACATGGCATTTGCTCCTACAACGACTCAGCGAGCCAGTGCCTTCTCTGTCCATGTCCGCGTGCTGGCAGGAGAAGGGAGATGATCCGCCTTCTTTACTTTTCTTGGCAGTGCAACCGGCAAGGCGACGACGGCCATGGCCGGGAGGTGGGGTGGCACTCGTCAAGGTGCACGTAGCGTGTGGGGTGGCGGCACGAACGGCCCTGCGGGCAGCGCAGACAGTGAGATAGAGAAGGCCATATCACAGCCACCGACAAGACTGCATGCGGCCACTCAAGCGACGCTACTTGTTAGCACGGGCAGCATGGTCGGCGTTGGCTGTGTGGCCACGGTCGCCTGCTCACATGTCCAAAGCGAGGGCGGCACCTTCGAGTGCGGCCTTTTCTTTTATGCAAATGAACAATGCAAAGATAGATGAGGGGTTAAATGCAAAGTGGTAGACACAGCCAGCGCTACGGTGTGTGCCACGTCGAATAAAAATGCCAGCATAGCTGATATGGACCTGTGGTGAACTAGTTAACAAGTTTAGGGACTCAAAATATATTTTTCTAAGTTCATGGAGCAATATGATACACGCTTACCGGTTCGAGAGTCGCTGGTACATCTAGTCTAGAAGAAGGCGTTAACAGAGGTCGGAAGCGCATGTACTGGCGCGCGCTGCTAGGGATCCCCCCCCCCCCACAATCCTGGCGGGGGTGACCGGTAGAGGCTGTCGGTGGTGGCAGCGCCACCGCCGGTTCCAGGATCGGATTAGGCGTCTTAATCACGAGCGCATATTGCTGTTCTGCCCTCACTAGCCAGTTTGTTTATCATAAACCCGCGAGCCGGAGCTGCCGGTGGCCCGGTGCTTGGCCTGGCCGTGTAAACACCGAATCTGTCAGGCGGCGGCAGCTGGGCGCCCGCCGCCCGGTGCCCTGACCCTTTCAGCTCGCCGTCACGTCACATCCCTGACGGCTACTGATTCCCCGGTGCCCCCACAACGTACAGGCCGAGCGTACGAGCAGTGTACTCCGTACAGGCAGCGCAGGATACATTTTTTGGCTAACCTGTTGGACGTAGCATGTGTTTGGCTGTGGACATGTGTTTGGCTGAAACATTCCAGGGGAGTATATAAGATAAAAAGATGCCGCGTCGATCGATTCTCTTGTGGACGCTAGGAGATTTCACGGAGATTACTCTGCAGAAACAAGAGAGGGCCGGCTCAATGGTCTCCTGTTTATGCGGTCCCTCTCATTCTCTGCCGATTATACTGTACGTAGTGTACACTGTACAGTGCGTGGATACTTTTTATCTCTCTCTATATATATATATATATATATATATATATATATATATATATATATATATATATATATTTGTCATCATGTGGCACTTTTCATTTTGTACCATTCCATATTGGCCTGATCATATGGGTTATCCACCAACCACCAAAATGTGGATTGACTAATAGCTCATAATAAGTGAGACTTCTCACATCATTTTGCTAGCATATAATTTATTGTCTGTTGCACTGGAATCCGATGGGGTTATACTAAGTTAGATGCATATTATACATAGGTTTCCATACTTGATTAGTAAATTATGTTGAGTCTCTCCGTTCAAACGGGCTATGATTCCATTGATAGAAGCAGGCTGTACTTTGAAAAACAAACGATGACCATAAATAAACAGCCTAAAATTCAAACGTTTCCATCTATTGACATGACAATCCTCCAAGGTTATCTAGATCCGAAGACCACTGTCCCTGTTCATTTTGTTGAAATTTAGCTTATGCTGAAATATTTTAAGAGAAAAATACTATTCGTTCGATGAAAAGTATTGTTGAAGTAGTGCTGCGGGTGACATCATTTCGAGGGAGATTCTTAAACGCTTTCATGCGCTAAATGCCAGTGTAATCATGTGCTTTCAGCCTTTTCAGCCTTACGTTCATGCAGTTTTTGGAAATTAGCACGGTATAATTGAGATCCGTACATCAATCGTGAGTCAGACCAACCGGTTGGACGCGTACGGAGCGCCACCGTCTGGCTTTTAGTACATGGACGCATCGCACGGACGGTTATAGCTGCACATGTACTACTGAGAGCCCTTAACCTCTTGTAAATTAAGGTTTTGTCTTTAAAAAAAAAACAAAACATCTTATAATTTAGAACGGAGTAAGCTATAAATATGTAACAAGGTAGTTATTATCCACTAAAGACCTATTTGATACAGCTCAGCTTCACTAGTGAAGCAATTTTTTTCTTTTTGCTTCGGTTCCATTGAGTAGATTTATGGGTGGCTAAAACTGTTTTCGTTAAATGTTCAATAAAATAGCATCTCAGGGAAGATAGTAGAAAAAAGTAAGAAGAAGCTAATATTTTTAGCTTCACCTAGCTTTAGGTGAAGAACCGTGTATGTGTGAAAACAACTTCTAATCCAGACCCGTTTGGTAGAAGAAGCTTAAAAAACAGCTTCGTGGAGCCGAAGAAAAACAGCCACCGGATCTCTATCCAGTGGGCCCACATGCCAGTGAGACAGAAGGGGAGAACTGAACTGCAAGGTTGGGTTACCGGGCAAATGGACGGTGGAAATGGAATGTTCTTGGAACAGAGACTGGGAGAGTTTTGCGGGCTGATCGCGCTTCTGTGCGAAGAAAGGGTGAGCTGTGTTGCACGAGCTTACGGTACGAACAAGAGGATCTCGTCTCGTCGTAAGGGCACGACGAACTGATGACGTGCACAGATGGCGAATCGGCGACTGAGGCCTTGTTTAGATTGCCTCAAAATTTCTAGTTTTTTCACTCTCTCCATTACATCAATTTTTGGACGCATGCATGGAACATTAAATGTAGGTAAAAAAATAACTAATTACACAGTTTGATTGTAAATCACGAGACGAATCTTTTGAGCCTAGTTAGTCCATGATCGGACAAAATTTATCAAATACAAATAAAACATGCTACAGTGTCCAGATTACAAAAATTTACAATCTAAACGAGGCCTCCGCTCAAATCTCAACTCTCAACAGATAGTCACACAAAAAAAAAAAACTCTCAACAGATACGGACGTGTGCTACCGACACCGGCCACCGTGCTGCGCCACCCAGCAAATCACACCAACAATCCATCCACCGTCCCGGACCGGAGTTTCACAAGACTAGTACAGTAGTACGTGGTAAGTATATAATTTCTGGGACTTTCGAAAATTGAAGCACAAGTGTTTCACGTAAGTTTTGTAGAAATTTTACGGTAAGGCTGTCTCCAACACAGGATCTACTGGGATACCCAAATTTAAAATGGATCTTCAGCAGAATACTTATAGCCTCTGAGAGAGTATCTATACGGAAAACTTATTTTAGGTGCTAGGAGAGACATAACCCAAATATGAGTATCATTTATCATTTTCCTGAAGATACATTTATAGAAAGAGTTGTTTTTTTGAATCATGTTATTAGAGAAGATAAAAAAAAGTATTAAATTTTTTATCTGTAGCGCTACAGTGGTGTACGAATGGATCGGTTGTTGGGGACGGTCTAAGTAACTGTAACTCAGCTCATGCCAGAGCCAGACTGTTAAGGCTATATAGGGGAAAACTGTTTCCAAACATTGTTTCTGTACTCGGAACCTGTCCATAAAGAAATGGAGAGATCAACACAAGATCCGCCGACTCTTTCGCTGGTCGTACTAGCTCCAGGTTCCGGTAGGGTATGACAAGCCAATGGAAAGGGACTAGTCCATGCCAGATAACAGGAGGTCGTTGGCTAGCATTATCATTCATTAACAGCTTTGCTGGCCAAGAACCCCATCCTAGACAAGTGTTACGCGGCGTGATAACCGCACCCGCACATCCACACATCCAGCGCGCCGGACCACACCATGACACCACACAAGGTTACGCGGCATGACAGGATACAGACACAGCGAAGAGCCAAGGTCATGTCCCATGGCTACGGCCCCATGCCCTGCAACGCTGCCTGCAACTGTGTAACTGCATGCAGAGGACATCAGCCACAGCAATCATAGCAAAGCGTAACCGTATTTTTCAGTTGACGAAGAATATTTTTCTCTCACAACAAATCAGCTAACAATACTTTCAGCTATGATTTATCAACCAAACAAACGTGCTACGGCAACGGAAGCATCTTTCGTTTAGAGCCATCTTCAGATGAGATGCAGATGCCGGAGAAAAACCCTGTTCTCTTGAGCTGATTTGGCTTATAAATAGTACTTTTTCAATTAATAAATAATATTTTTCTCTCGTACCAAAACAACACTTTCAGATTTACCAGCTAAACAAGTCCAAACGAACTACAGACCGCGAGGAGCAGCACTTTTGCTCAAGGATACTGTAGGCCGTGCAGTTGGGTGATAGATTACTGACAGGCCAGCTTTGCATCAGTGAAGCCAGGCATGGCAAGCGGAACTGTAGAGAATGGAAGCCCTGGTCAAAAGTCCCGGAAAGTCACGATGTAGCTTTGGATCTACGCAAAAGCGAGCATATGTACTCATCTGCAGGTTACACTATGCATACATCCCACCAGAAAGACCGACCGTACATGGATGTAATGATGAACAAGCTGTGCTTTCCTATCTACGAAGTACTCTACAATTCTAGATCGCAGTCTACAAAGGCCAGCTTACAATTGGCGACAAGAATGCGTAGGGGGATAGTAAAAACTAAAGTGGATTAATGCCCTTAAATCTAGAATTGAGAATACGCTTTCTGTTGCAGGGCATGGTAGTCCAAACATGAAGATTTACAAAAATGGAGGTAAAATTCCCATTTAAAAGGTTGGTGCATAGTAGCATGGAGGTTACAGAATATACATCCTACCCAAAAAAGGTTCGTACTTGGATGCATCTGATTAGGAAAAAGAAAAGCAAAACAAAAATGCGGCTAGTAAGGAACAAGCTCCAGCAGTAATGATGCCTATCTACAAACAGAATCCACGCTCCACAAAACGCCATGCTTACAATTAGCAACAGAAATACGTCTCCAGATAGGTTCAGAATTCAACTGAGTTTCGGTTGGCATGATAGTTGAACATGAAGTTGCACAAAATTTCACTACCAGATTGATTTGAAAGCCAAGCCTGTGACGATGCTTCAAGTAGCAGAATTGGAAATTAGAGACCAAACATGACAGGCAAGCATCATTACTCTACCATACGGCCTGTCTGCATAAGTATGCAGTTTTTTTCTTTCTAGCCAGCTAAGCACCTAGCGTTTGGCCAAGGCAGCATGTGCGTGTTGCTGCAGAAAACTCGTGATGAAGGTGCCCTAATAATCTAAACATTGCTCACGAGGATAACATTACGACAACGAACACAACCGACGATACTTGTGGTAAATGACTGTACGTTTGGGCCACACAGGTCAACAAGACATGCCGCATTTTTTTCCCCAAAAGAAGTATACATGTAAATCTCATCCCTTTGCACAGAACGCAGCATCCAGGCCTTAACTATCAATGTGCACCTCGCTTTTGTAAAGTTATTACACTTGATTGAAATTCTGTTTGCCAAAAAAAAAATGACCCAGGCGATTATAGTACTGTAAAAAAACCTCAACCTAGGAAGAACTAAGTGGCATTTTAGTTAAGAATAGACACCCAAATTTGCCTCGATAAGTACTTTAACTTAGATGGTCCAGGTGTACAGTTACGCCTATCGCTCTCAACCAACTAGGGTAGGTTTAGTTCATAGGACTGCAAGTACAAGCACATGCATATAGAAGATGAACTTATATGCTCAACAAGCATGACATTAGTTGAAGCTTCAATACATTTGTACATAAAAAAGTAATAAATTTCACAGAAAATATCATAACCAAAACAGGCTAGGAAACTTCCAACTGCATGATTTTACCTCTAACAGTGTTACTGATTACTAGTACTGGATTCAGTTATCTTTTTCTATAAAAAACTGGATTCAGTTATCACTATCTGTTTGATAATACTAAAACTTCAGCCAAGTCAAATGATCTTACACAATAATACCTTTATCCCCATAGCATAATTCGAAAACTCTTACAACATGCTTTAATAGACAAGGAGGGAGTACTAGACTCAAATCTTCGCATTGGCAGGGAAATCAGTTCATTCTCCAAGGGATAGTCTAGTCCCCACATATCCAAGTAAACCTCACAGAACCACACCCATAACCTATGCTATGCAGAGAGTGAGCAGACACAATTTGCTAAAAGAACCACTCAAACATAGGAATGAAAGCTCAAACATTATGCAATATCAACAAAGGATTTTGATATGATAACTGAGAAACAGCGGCTCTATATGATTATGCATACAACCAGGAACATGGTCGTAATAGCTATTGCAGAGAAGGTAGAAAACTGAGCTAAGAAAAGAGCAACAGAGACATCATACTCAACAGGACTGCTTGTCACACTATTAAGGCTGATTGGTCAGAAAAACAGGCTGAGACGGAAAGACAGGCTGAGAGTAACTATAAAAGATTGGAAGAAATCTAGGAGGCAAGTGCTATAAGTCACTTTAGCCTAAGTTTCAGATTTCTTTGAATTTCTACAGAAATTAGCCTTAATGAGTCACTTGACCCATAACCCATTGCATATGCTACTGTCAATCATATATACATTATACAAACACCCTTAAAAACAATGACAAGGAATCATTAGCGTGTTTTAAACAAAGACAAGCTCATTTTCCTATGTCCCTTGTAGTAGAATCATTTGCTGATCAAGGTACATGAACCCAGAGGTGTTCAAGTTCAAGGTTGCTCAACTTCTCTGCCTATCAACGCGCTGCAGAAGCACTCACCAGTCACCAGGCGGCTGCTAAGTCGCTATCCATCATTAGGCACAATATGATAATTTTGCAACCATCAATGCTAGCTTAGGCACAGTAATCACTCAAACTAAGTTCTAGCATGCTTGATATGTTAACTCTTCGATTTTTTTGGTATGTATATTTTTTCTCTCAAACACACAGGAGCTTTTGGTATATGAAACATAGACAGTAATTTGACTATTTAGAAACACTGATTCCCAGTATTCATGTCTAGATGACAAAGCACAACTACACCAAATTTTACAGAAAATAAAAAGGGGCCTCCTTAGCAATATGACTAGTAAGCATGCCTGAAAAGCTTACCAAGTTGTGTGTAGAGCAACTGACCCCAAAAGCCTTGAGTGTACTTGTGGATGTGAAAGTAAAACTTCCACCGAGTCAATTTTTCCTCTTCATAATGTTTTAGTTGTTCCATCCCTACTGCACAACCTGCTCTCAGTTCATCAGTTCACTAGAGATAACAACTGTTCTATCAAATTTGACGCTCTTGGTTTTTCTGTCAAGGATATCCTAACCCGGCGCGTGATGCTTCGCTGCAATAGTGCTGGCGATCTTTACACCATCCCCGCTGCACCTCCCGCTCCACACGCCAGCATCGCCATCTCCACCAACCTCTGGCATAACCGTCTTGGTCATCCGAGCTCCGCCACTATAAATATTCTTCGTCATAGTGCGTCTATCACTTGTAATAAAGTAGAGCATACTCTATGTCACTCATGTCAGCTTGGCAAACATGTGCAGCTTCCTTTTTCAAATTCCAGTTCATTTAGCTCTATGCCTTTTGAACTCGTTCATTGTGATGTGTGGACATCTCCTGTTGCCAGTATTTCGGGTTTCCAATATTATCTCGTTTTACTCGATGATTTTACACATTTTTTGTTGAACTTTTCCCCTCGTTCGCAAGTCTGAAGTTGCAGCACATATCACAAATTTCTGCAACTATGTCTCCACACAGTTCAGCCTCGCCATCAAAGCCATCCAGGCCGATAATGGCACTGAGTTCGTAAACAATACCCTCCAGACTCTATTTGCCTCTCGTGGTATTCATTTACGGCTCTCGTGTCCATACACTTCCCCACAAAATGGCAAGGCCGAACGCATTCTTCACACATTGAACAACATCAGCCGCACCATGCTCATCCATGCGCACATGCCTGCACCTTACTGGGCTGAGGCACTCGCCACAGCCACGTACTTGCTGAACCGGTGCCCTTCCTCCGTCGTTCGCAATGCTGTCCCGTATGCTCTACTCTACAACAAGCCACCCGAGTACTCCCACCTTCGTGTCTTTGGGTGTCTCTGCTACCCTAATTTGACTGCCACGGCTCCCCACAAGCTCGCCCCCCGTTCCACACCTTGTGTCTTTCTCGGCTACCCCTCTTCCCATAAGGGGTATCGCTGTCTCGATCTATCGACACAGCGCATCATCATCTCGCGCCACGTTGTTTTTGACGAGATTTGTTTTCCCTTCGGGCTTAACACCTCCGTGTCCTCGCACAGCGGCCTGGATTTCTTGCTTGCAGGTACTACCACAGCTGCTCCGTCACATACATACGTTGAGCAACCGCGCCATACTCAGGTGGTTATTGAGGAGCTGCAGGATGACCCCGCGATCCTCCTTCGCGGGCCTCTGGTGGCTGCTGCCCCTACTCGGTCTGTGGTGGCTGCACCACCACCACCACCAGCCGCTCCTCTACCACCAGCCCGGGGCTTCCGTCTGACGTACAGTCGGCGTCCCCGGGCACCTCCAGCGGTCCAGCCACCTCCTGAGCAGGCTGCTGCAGCGCCGGCACCTACACCAGCGGCGCCAGCACCGCCGGCTGCAGCAGCAGCTCCTGTACCAGCACCCCGGATGATCACCCGGTCGCAGACTAGCACTCTTCGTTAGGTTCAGCGCTACGGCTTCTCCGCCACCCACTCCGTCATCTCGCCGGTACCGGTGAATTACCAGAGTGCCTTGGCCGACCCTCAGTGGAGGGCTGCTATGGCTGACAAGTACAAGGCGCCTCGTCCTTCGTCCTCCTGGCGCCAATGTTGTGACGGGCAAGTGGATTTTTAAACACAAATTCCACTTGGATGGTTCCCTTGCCTGCCACAAGGCACGTTGGGTGGTTCGTGGCTTCTCAGCGCCACGGCATCGACTACGACGAAACATTCAGCCCCGTTGTCAAGCCTGCCACGATACACGTCGTCCTCAACCTTGCTGCTTCGCGTTCCTGGCCGATCCACCAACTTGACGTGAAGAATGCCTTCCTTCACGGTCATCTGGAGGAGACTGTGTACTGCCAGCACCCTCCAGGCTTCGTCGACCCTGCACGCCCTGATGATGTTTGTCTTCTGCAGTGTTCTCTGTATGGCCTAAAATAGGCTCCTCGGGCGTGGTACCAGCGGTTCGCCGCCCATCTCCGCCTACTCGGTTTCGTCGCATCCGTCTCCGACACGTCCCTCTTTGTGCTCAAAGAGAGGGACGCTACCGCCTACCTGCTGCTGTATGTCGACGACATCATCCTTACGGCGTCCTCATCCGACCTGCTACAGCGCATCATGGCGCGTCTCCACTCCGAGTTCACCATGACCGACCTCGACGATTGGCACCACTTCCTCGGCATCTCCGTCACACGTTCGCGGGGGGGGCTGTTCCTCTCCCAGCGCCAGTACGTTGTGGATCTACTTCAGCGGGCAGACATGGCCGAGTGTCACTCCACCTCGACTCCAGTTGACACTCGTGCCAAGCTCTCCACCACCGATGGAGCTCCAGTCGCCGATCCTTCCCAATACCGCAGCCTTGCCGGCGCTCTACAGTACCTGGCACTCACTCGTCTCGACCTCGCCTACGCGGTCCAGCAGGTGTGCCTCTTCATGCACGATCCCTACGCGAGCCTCATCTCGCGTTGATCAAGCGCATCCTCCGCTACGTGAAGGGCACTTTGTCCACCGGCCTCCACCTCAGCTCGGCCGGTTGACTCCCTCACCGCGTACTCCGACGCGGACTGGGCGGGCTGTCCAGACTCCAGGCGCTCTACGTCCGGCTACTGCGTCTTCCTCGGTGACAATCTGGTCTCTTGGTCCTCCAAGCGCCAAACGACGGTGTCCCGTTCCAGTGCCGAGGATGAGTACCGCGCGGTTGCGCCTGCCGTCGCTGAGTGTTGTTGGCTTCGTCAGCTTCTCCAAGAGCTCCACGCACCTATTGCTTCTGCGACCGTCGTGTACTGCGACAATGTTAGGGCTGTCTATATGACTGCTAATCATGTCCACCATCGTCGCACGAAGCACATCGAGATTGACATTCACTTCGTCCGCGACAAGGTTGCCTTGGGACAGGTTCGGGTGCTATATGTCCCCACGACACATCAGTTCGCGGACATCATGACCAAAGGCTTACATGTACAGCTGTTCACTGACTTTAGGTCCAGTCTTTGCGTCCGAGATCCTCCCGCTGCGACTGCGGGCGGGTATTAGACATGTATTGTACACATGTACAGTCTTGTATACGTTGTATCTGGACATGATGTAATCCAAGCCCCATTGGGCTATATATATGAAAGGTCAACCCCCCCCTAAGAGGGTGTGTGTTTCCCTATCTCTCTACATTTATCTCTCTACACTATGGCTCAGATCCTTTGCCAACTTAAAAGTCAAAATATTATCTTATTTTTAAGACGTCTAAGCAATCCATGATCAGTTTTACCACAAACCATCACATTCAGTGCAAAGCAATAGGCACTGATTTATCCTTCATCGTATCATCAATTCAAGTGTACAACATGCATATCTGACCATAAGATTCATAGCGGCACTAATGAAGCAGCATTCCACCTTTACATTGACTTGGCTTCGTATCTCTTTTTATTAAATGAGAAAACGGGCTCAGCTACAATAGAAGCTAATAGTTACACCTAATACCAATCCAAATGTTGTCCTGCATCTGCCCTGTGGGGGCTTTGGAAGCTAAGGAATAGTTTGTGTTTTCAGGGCCTGCAGTGGAAAGATGGGCGTGTGCTGCTACTGAAGGTAGCCAGCATGCTGCAGAACTGGGTTGCCTTGTGCCCAAAGGATTATGTCCCGGAGTTCATGAAGCGCCTGGAGAATTTGAAACACCTGGCTACAAGGCCTCACAGGATGCCTGGGTTGACCAGATAAACAACAAGTGGGAGCGTCTCTTATATCTATCTGGTGGTGATTGGAAGTCTCTGACGCTTCCGGAAGAAGCTAGCGCGTTGCTGGTGGATGACTTGGAGAAGGCTAAGCTACAGAAGAAGTGGATCAGCTTCGCAGGGATGCGAGAGGCGTGGGGAATGTAGTTTTTCCTGAAATTTTGGTTTGCTTATATGTTCTGTTCGCTGAGTGATGTATTGCGCTGATAAATGCTTCTGGTGCTTTGGATGATGTATGAATGCTTAACTGTTGGTCTTTGCAATATAAAGGCCGGGGGCCACCCTTGAACTCTAAAAAAATGTTGTCCTGCATCTTCTATATGATTATACCCACAGCCCAGCACATTTACACATTATGGGCTGTCTTCTTCTAACGCTTTCAAACTAACTTCTCCAAGTAACATACTGAGAGACGCCAAAGGCTTTGACTCTCATATACCATAAGAATCTTTCACAGCAGAGTTATCAGCAGAATAGACAGAAGACAATCCTAAGTTCTTAACTGTTTCATGTAGACAATTACAACCAAAGGATGAAGGGGATGGCTGCAAAACATTTTTAAAATGTTTCAGGGGAATAAGGCATTCACCATCATCAGATAAATTAAAAAACGAAATAGAAACATTAGCAAATTATCTACTAATGCTTTTATGGATCTGGTAAAACTGCAAGCTTGAATTCTGGCGCTGTAAAAATTTCTACAGCTGGTCAAATCAGATGGTGAACCAAATTCTGAATCCCCCCCCCCAAAATTGGTTCTTCTGACTGCATGTATCTACAATTGGGTCAATTCCAGCTGGCCTTTCCAAAATTCTCGATTGGTTCCCATGAAATGCGTATGTATAATTTTTACGCAGTACCTTTGATCGTCTTCTTCCACTGAAAAGTTCTAGCATATGCCGCATGTATGAAGATAGGCGAGTTGAAACAAGACTATGAACATAAAATGTAACTGGGATGTGATCCTTCCGATCCTTAATTAGTGCCTTGGTTCTTTCTATGCCGTAGTATTGTGACATGTTGTTAATCAGTCATTTCTTGCTGCTTTGTGCCTTTGTCTCTAATTCTTTTTCTTTTTATCAGAAAATTCAAACTTCCCCACCCATTTCCTGTTAAATTTATCTGATTCCTGATTGGGTAAGAGCATTTGGGTATGTACAAATTAGATAAGGGTGAAAATGGGGAATTGATGTTCAAATTAGGGTATGGGCAAGCATGGCCCACACCCTCCTGAACAGCAGCTGTACTTAAACGTTAAAACATTATCTTATTTTAAGACATCTAAGCAATCCATGAACATTTTCACCAAGAACATCACATTCAATGTAGATCAGTAGATACTCAAAGCATCAGCAATTCAATTGCACAACATAATTATTTGAGTCTAAACTATGATCAAAGATTCACAGGATTCATTGTGACAACATCAAGGCAACATTCCATTTGGCTCGAGGTGACAATTTCAATCTACCTTTTCATTAAATGAGATAACAGGTTAGGTTACCACAGACGCTAAGCCTCTGCAGTCTGCACCTTATGTAGTCACCTAAATATTGTTCTGCATCTTACATACAACTATACCTAAATCCCAACAAATTTACACATTTACTTAACTAACACAGTATGCATTACCATCTATCATTTTAAAACTAATTTATTAGAATGGCTATGCGTATGGCCATGGGCATCTGACCTGTGTCTGTGTGCAACTAAACATGTGTGCTGCATATCTCAAATGGATAAAAACGAGCTCTCTGATTGATAGATTAGGCCAGGTTGTACATGTGTCGGTCGCATAGCAGTGCTCCTGATTTATATGTAATATGCCTACTGAGAAATGCGGCAAATGCCTGGGGCTCTCAATCAACATAAGAAACATTTCACAACATAGCTATCTGCGGAAGGGAGAGACAAGTAAAATCCTAAACTGTGGTCATGTAGTAGTACAACCGAAGGATGAAGATGATAATTCAACAGTGAAACATTTCACAATGTTTAGGGCAGTCGCCATCATCATCGGACAAATTTCAACGAAACAGAAAAAACGTCATAATGTTGAGCTCGTGTTCCATCCATACCAGAAAATTCAGGACCACACATCATGACTATCTTATTGGAACCAAATCAGAGGCAGCCGAGGGTTCGAGGGGACCTGAGACGCGCGGATCACTCGGCCTGGGCGTCGGCGGCAGCGAGCTCCTGCTGCTGGAGGCGCTCGAGCGCCTTCTGGTGCGCCCAGGTCTCGATGGTAAGGTCGGGCTTGGCGTTGAGGCCGACGCCGAGGATGACGACGGTGAGGAAGGAGGTGACGTAGCAGGGCAGCTCCCAGTCCTCCCACTTGCGAGATTCCCCCGGCGGCGGCGGCGGCCGGTTGAAGAGGTACCCCTTGGGGCGCTCCTCGTGTCCCGGGGTCGTCCACCGCCCGGCCCCCTCGCCGCCACCGCCGCGGACGCGCATCGCCCCGCGCAGCCGTGCCCGCAGCATCCCACTAACCGCCGACGACATCGCCCGCATCGGTGCGCGTCGAGATCGGAGAGGGGGGAAGAAGTCGTCGATTTGGGTGCTCGTCGAGGTTGCGCTATGGAGACTGGCTGCGGGTTGGCCGGCGTCCCGCTTGCAGGAGCCAGGATGTGCTGTAAATGGGCTGGGCTTGGGTTGAGAGTGCTGGGCTGGGCTTAGCAGAAGCTGCTGTTATCTATGGGCTGAACGGTCTTTACGGTTTGCTTTGGATCTTGTACAGAAGTGAGGGCTGTCTTCTTATCCTCTCAAAAGAAAAAACATTTCCCCTTTTCCCTTTGAAATGAATTCCTTCTTTCCTTTTTTCTTTTTCATTGAATTTTATTTTCAAAATCCCATATGCGGTTTCGTTCATAGTCTTTCTATACACCATACTACTAATAAAAATCTAATGTGTTTGGAACCACCTATTGCACAAAAGTGTTTTAACCAGTTGAGCAGTTATTCTTCAGATTTGGGGCTTTATCATCAAACACATTAAGTGTGCAGCTGATTTTATACTTTGTTTTTTTTAATTCACATCAAAACAAGATGAATACATCTGGACCTCAAAAAGCATGAAATAATATAATATAATATAATATTGTCATAACTAGACAGATGCCATGAATATAAAATAATGCGGTGCTCCTGGCGTGTCATGAGTGGAGCAACCACAACGTATATGGCAAAGTAATCCATATACATAGGACCCACATAAGTAGTCCATAATTATTGTTTTATTCCTATAATATTTCAGACAACAAGTAGTCTAGAGTGGGCTCCATCTGATATAAAAAATTTGTCTTATCCAATCGTGTGCAAGATCGAGGAAGAGAGAGAGGGAGGAGTAAGAAAAAGTAACACTTTTTTATTCACTACGGGGAGTCCATAAGCTTATGGGTACCTTCTGCTATGAACTACTCTATGGACTAGTCTCACAGTGTTTTAGCTAGCCGGTGGATATTATTTTAATCGCTATGGACTGCTTTAGTTTGAGATGCTCAAGCACCTTACATGTACGTGCCAACAAAAACATGTCAAATTACAAATGAAAAGAAACCTTGAGTCGACAATAGTGTATTCAAAACCTGCGAGGCACTACAGTCTACAGGTTGGAGAAAAATATGAGTATCTTCACTTTAACATCTCTTTCAAGTGTGTACAATTCAGGTACTATTCACATATCTCCTAATATCGTATCCTCATTAAAATAGTACTAGGGTCATCCAATAATATTTCTAAGATTATCGAGAGAGATGGTTTTGCAGTCCATAAGAGCAACTCCAATAGGCTCTTTATATCATTCCTAATCGATAGGAATATAAGTTTTGATAAAATAAAATACCTTCCAACAGATTCTTTAATTAGACCTCTAAATACTGTCATTCTCTATTTCAGATTTCTCACTAGCCAAAGATGGATAGCGAGACTGGCTCTCTAAAGCGCACACAAGATATATAGAAAAAGTTGTTGAAGTGTGAAAGATATAGATAATTATTTTTATTTAAATAGCTCTCCAAATGATAATTTAGAGATTGAATTTAAGAAAAACTCTTAGAGATGCTCTAATAGTCTATCCCATTATTCTTTCTGAAACCTCACCTCTAAGGTCCAAAAATTGGCCTGAATAGCACAAGGTTGCAGTATGAACCAACAATGACCTTTCTTTTGATTCATACAGCAACCTTGTCTAAAGTTTCATTGTTGGTTCATCACTTATGTAGCAGAAATCACCACGTAAGTGAAAGGGGAATGGCAATCGTACAAGGTGACTTTCAATCATGTGTGATAGAGATGCAACTGAGTAATATCTGCAGGCTGGCAGTAAGAATGATTCCTCAAAATGCAATCAAAGTGAACATATCAAATACAAGTTACACAAGGGCTAGTTAGTCCATTGAATTTAAAACAAGGGCTTGAAAGAAACATGCCAAAGTAATTGCCTGACAGGCAACAATGATGATTGAAGCAAAGCATAGTTACAGCCTTTGCACTAGTTCACTACACTGTCTATTTGTCTTCACAAGCCTCACTGACACCTTCCTCGTGGAACTGGTAATGAAGGAATTCACTACATTGTCTATTTGTCTTCACAAACATGTAAATGTTTGGAGTATTGCTTGTACTTGAGTTTCTGAAGGTCGGCTTCTTAATTCAGGTGCTAAACAAGGGGATTCTTCAGATAATTGGGGTGGAGGGCAAGGGTCTGGACCTTCCTCTTTAATCATGTCCATGGATATCCGGATGTTACACGATACAAATGATTGTTTTTTTTTACTCTGAGAAAAGCAAAATAAGATATCTTCAGAGATTGTGTTTAACCTCACGAAGTTCAATCATACATTGGCTCAGGGAATTTCGCTTTTAAATATTACATGGATAGCACATCCACATCCACCAGAAGCCTATGCAAATTAATCACCGACAGCATGTTCGGTTGGCTGGTTCGTATCGTTGCTGGTTCGTGAAGAAGTACTGCTGGCTAGTTTGTGTGAGACAAAAATACTGTTCCGGCTAGAAATTTACGATCGTTTCACCCCAGCCGAACAGGCTGCGAGAAGGCGAGACTGCTAGCATGTACATATAAGCACGCGGCACCAATTTGGTCAAGGCATCTCCGGCAGGAGTGAAAAATGAATTTAATTGCTTATATTATATCAAAAAATTCATAAAATAAGGAATTAAACTTTTAAGTGTTTCAAACTAACTTATTTTTCGTCACGCCATATTAGGCCCTCAGATGAGCATCCAACTGCTAATATCATGGTTATATTCTATAGTTTATTAAGGATGGCGATTGAAAAATAAATCACAAAGGAATTAAGGAATTCCTATTTTCTGTTTGGCCAAGAAGTAAATGTCCTAAAAAGAAAGTTATACGGGTCTGTTTATTGGATTACGGCCAAAGGTTGCCATGACTAATGTTAGGTGGCTATATATCGGGACCAATACTAGCGTACCCGAAGAGAAGGAGTTAATAACCATCAACATTGATTCATCCGAACAGTCAAAAGCGCGACTACAGTTTCAACCGAACCCCAGGTGTACAAGCTCCGCCTCGCCCGACCTCTGAGGGTGGGCTACACCTCGCCCCACCTTTGAGGATAGGCTCCGCCTTGCCCGACACCGAGGCCGCGGGCTCCGCCTCGCCCGGCCTCTGAGGGCGGGCTCCGCCTCGCCCGACACCGAGGCCGCGGGTTCCGCCTCGCCCGGCCTCTGAGGGCGGGCTCTGCCTCGCCCGACACCGAGGCCGTGGGTTCCGCCTCGCCCAGCCTCTGAGGGCGGGCTCCGCCTCGCCCGACCATTGGGTTTGCGCTCCGTCGAGCCCGACCTCTGGGGGGAACTCCGCCTCGACCGACCCCGAGGCTGTAAGGTCGAGATGACGGACTAGATGGAGGGTGAATAGTCATTTCTAAATTTAATCGCGTCGGCTAACCGAAACAAATACGGAATTAAAACAATCGGTTTAGCCAAGACTACACCCATCTATCGAAGTTCACAAGCACCTTATAAAGATCCTAATTAAACAATTAAGGTGTCGGGCTAGCTAGAGCTCACCTATCCAATTCTAGAAGCAATGTCACACAAACCTATGCAACTAGTACTTTAAGCAACGAGGAAGCTCCTACACATGCTAGTAAGTAAAAGCACAAAGCTCCTAAGCTCACTAGCTATGATCAATAACAAGACAACCAATGTCAAATTAGAGAGCGCAAATACTTAGCTACATAAACTAAGCAATGTGGCTAACAATGTTACACAAACCAAATTAGCCACGCAAGGGAGCTACTTTTATGCTACACAAGCAAAAAGGTAACTAGCAAGCTACACAAGCTAACTAATTATAAGAGCAACTACACAAGCACAATGTATATAAAAGTAATTACAAGCTTGTGTAAGGGGATTACAAACCAATGGGAAGAACAATGTTGACACGGTGATTTTTCTCCCGATGTTCACGTGCTTGCTAACACACTACGTCCCCGTTGAGACGAGCTCCAAGGTTGCCGCCAGTCCTCTTGCTAGTGGTGACCCGCAAGTCACACTCTCCCACGTGGAGTGCTTACCACAAGCTCTAGCACTTGACTTGGCTGGACCACTTGTCGCCCTTCGTGTCTCGCTCTACTAGAGTTGCTCTTCGCGGCTCCCGCACGGGACGAGCACAATGCCCCTCACAAAGCTCTTCTCCGAGCACCGCACAACCTTCTTGCGGGTTTCGACGGAGACCACCACCAAGCCGTCTAGGAGGTGGCAACCTCCAAGAGTAACAAGCACCACTAGCTTGCAACTCGATCACCTAGTGCCACTCGATGCAACCTCACGATGCAATCGCACTAGAATTGCTCACTCACTCGATCGGATGAACACTATCAAGCTCAAGTGAGTTAGAGGGCGTTCAAGCATTACCACATAAGCCACCAAGGCTCTAGTGTACTCAGCTCTACTAAGCTGTCAGCCAAAGGCCGACCAACACTTCTATTTATAGCCTCACGGGCTAAAATAGCCGTTATTCCTTCACTGGGCGTTTTTCGTGCTGACCGAACGTGCCGGTCGGATCGACCAAACGCACCCGGTCCAGCGTCCGGTTGCGCTACGCCGTCCACGTGTCGCTCTACGAACAACCAGAGCCACCCGATCTCAATAGTAACTTTGCGCGCCAACGGTTAAGTTGCGACCGGACGCAGCACAGCGAGGATGACCGGACGCTGCTACGCCTAAGTCCGGTCGTTTCTAGAGAGCTCCCCGAGCCTCTGTTTTGCGACCGGACGCAGACTAGCCAGAGTCCGGTCGTTTTTAGAGAGCTCTCTGAGCCTCTGTTTTGCGACCGGACGCGTCCACTCCTGCACGACCGGACGCATACCAGCCAGAGTCCGGTCGTTTCTAGAGAGCTCCCCGAGCCTCTGTTTTGTGACCGGACGCGTCCGCTCCTGCACGACCGGACGCAGACCAGCGTCTGATCAGCTCTGCGCCCGCGCGCCAACTTTAGCGCCGCCTACGTCACCGTACGTCACCTTGACCAAATGCGACCACTGTGCGTCCGGTTACTTCTTTGCCCAGCGTCCGGTCGAAGACTGACGCCTACGCGCTCTCTGCTGCCACTAACCGGATGCGCCGGTCCTGCCGAGGCCAGCGTCCGGTCACTCACAGTGACAGCTTCTTACCTCCGTTTCATCGCCGAGTTGATCCACATCAACTCCAACTTCTTCTCCTTTGTAAATGTGCCAACACCACCAAGTGTACACCATGTGTATGTGTGTTAGCGTTTTCACAATCATTTTCTAAAGGATTAGCCACTCAACTTACCACGCTACTCAATCATAGCGATGGTGCAACGTTAGATCACTCAAGTGACACTAGATAACCGATATGCAAATAAGTTTGTCCCTCTTGATAGTACGGCCATCTATTCTAAACCCGGTCATCAACTTCTCTACACACCTATGACCGGTGAAATAAAATACCCTAGGTTATACCTTTGCCTTGCGCATTCCATTCCATCTCCTCCAATGTCGATGCAACACATGCACCAACACGATCATTAATGATATGATCCACTTCATATCATCACGTGATCATATTAGTTCATCGATCTTGACTTCACTTGCTTTTCACCGTTGCCTTCGTTCATCGGCGTCAAGTCTTGCTAAAGCTTCACCGCCACGCAGTCCATCGCTCCAAAGCCTCCAACTTGCCCTTCACGCTTGCAACCGGTCCATCAAGCCAAGTCTTGTCTTGATCTTCTCCACTTTGATCACATGACTCAATGTCATGTCTCATGTGCAATGAACTCTTTCATCATCACATGTTTGAGCTTTGCAACATCTCCAAGCCATTTCCACCTTCATGGCATATGTTGCTCACACACATGTACCAGTGGACTAATCATCTATATATCTCACATAAACACAATTAGTCAACATAGTTTGTCACTCAATTAACAAAACCACACAAAGACCTTTCAAAGGCCAGGGGATCCGTCTCACCCGACGAAGACCCATACCGCCGCCAACCACTCCAGGTCCAAGCGAATAGGCTTGGGTCAAAGCTCTGACACCGGGTAGGTGACCGGCACGCCCCGATATAACCCGTGGCCGTGACGGGCCATACCTGGGGATTCACATCAGGAACAGCGTCGGGCGTACCGGTGTTGTTCTGCCTAACCCTCGTACGAGCACTGACAGCCACGTCAGTTCACCACGATGTCCGCCAGAACGGAGTGGAGCGCCACGACCGGGAGACGACGCCTACGCATAGCGCCAGTGACGGACAGGGCCACGACGTGGAGCTGTCCCTATTGACGTCTACAGGGTCGGCGGAACCCGCGTGAAGGAAAAGAAGGACCCGACGATCCTGAATGATGTCTTCTTCTCATTCTCCTCTTTTCCCTCCACTATAACACGTGCTTTCCCTTGACCTATAAATGAAAAACCAGGGCATCCCATGAAGGGGACTCGAACCCATCAAACACCAAACCGATTAAAACACACAAGCACATAGCCAGAAAGCGACCGAGCTCTCGACACCCGTTCGCTCTTCTCATCAGAGACTTGGGACCTGTCCCTCTCTTGACCATTTGTAACCCCTACTACGAACTTTCAGTGCTAGTAACACGAGCAACAGCAATGAATTGAACGTAGGGACATTCTACCTGAATCAGTATAAACCTCGTGTCCTCTAAGCATACCATCCGAGCCAGACGCGCAATATTAGAAATTCACTTGTCGGTGACAACTTGAAACACCGACACTACAGTTTTGGTAAGTACATTGGGTAAATGGAAAACTAAAAGCGAAGTGTAATCCAACAACAGCCACGCATAAGACCCCATGGGGAGTGCACCTGTTATCACCAATCAGCAGAGCTTCACTGAAGCAATGCTGTTCGCAAGTGCCATTGCTTCCTTAGCTGAGAAGCATCACTTCCCTGCAGTAAAAGGAATCGCAGAATTGATTTAGACATTTATTACTTGATGACTTGCACCCAAGACCATAGAATATTCTAGGAATAGATTGCTCACTCACCTGGCCCTGGGCGATGCCGTTCTTGCCGCCACCCCCTCTTCCCTTGAGTGGTGCAATTGAAGGTGTTAGCCAGTCCAACACCTTGAAGCCGCTAGGAGCATTGGGAGGCACACCAGCATAGATAACAGCTTTGTTTGATGCCTCATCAGTGCTGAATAACATTATAGGCAAACCCTGGGCCAAGACATATCCAAAGTTAACCAGGATGTCTAAGACTTGAGATGGGATAAAATAGTTCTACAACATGCCATGTACTATAGCAATTTACTAACATTATTTTAACAATAAAGCGAAAATGAACAATGCAAGTACCTTCTGGTCCATGACTTTGATAACCGCCTCCTGAACAGCTGTGGTATCAAGACCCACATCGACATGAGTAACACAAAACGGCTTATTTCCTGAAAGAGCAGCTTCTGCGGCATCCATTGCAGACTTCACAGCCTTTTGTATATTTTGCTCACCCATTTTCTTCTTTGCCTTCCTAAGTTCATCCTGAGACGTGCAACAGTTATAATCATCCTAAAACTAAACTATTACTCCCTCCATTCCAAATTGTATGTCACTTTGGCTAGATACATAGCTTTTGCTATGCGCCTAAGTATACACTATGTATAGAAAAATCAAAACGGCTTACAATTTGGAACTGAGGGAGTAAATTACTAGGTGGTAACTTTTTATTAAAAAGAGAACATAAATGTCATAGGTGATTCTTCTTTCTTAAACATGAGCATATATATGACATCTCAAATAGAAACATTTACAGACCTCTAACTTTGAAACCTTGCCTCTCAAATCAGCTTTTTTCGCAGCAGGGATAGCAGTTGCATCCAGCCCACTCTTGATGGAAGCAATTTTCTGATAAAGGGACATTGATATTAGACGGTAATCTTAGAAATGATATATATCTCAGCAGAAAAGACAAAGAAGTCCACAATTCCACAGGAGTAATGTACAGATGCAGTCCTTCAACCTGCCCAATGGTGTCGACTAGATCTATAATAAACACTTTAAATGTGAATGTGGTTTGACAATTCTATACCACTCGTGCATTATAGTCATTCTACAATTTGCCATCTAGTCTATATCTATATATACCTCCTATTAAAGAGCGGAAGTATCTTCCGTCTCTTACTTTTTCCAAACCATCTATCTCTCACTCCTCTTCCGTCCCTCAGTCAGTCATCCCTCACATCTGTTTGAACAAGAGTGCCATGTTACCTATATCTACATCTATACATAATATTAAAGAGCGAAATGTTCTTTCTTCCGTTTCACTTTCTCCACTGCCATCCATCCATCCCTCAGTAAGTCGTCCATCACTCTCGGCTTTCTCGCTTTAAGTTTGGAGCTGCAAAACCTTTGTTGGCGCTGCACTACTCATGTCCGCCTGGCTGACAGAGCCCGTTCATGTCGTGGCACGTATGTTGTTCGCCCTCCACCGTTCTTAAACTCACAACAGGTGCACACAATATCCACATATTTAAGTTGAGTCAATCTCCTATCAATTTTCTACATGGGATTAATACTTTATAGCACTAACATTAATACTTTATAGCACTAACATTAATTAAAGGCCATGGAATCTACTTTCTCCGTCCCAAAAAGAATGCAATTCTAGGTGTATTCTTGGTTGAAGTGCCTAAAGTTTGACCAAATATATATAGATAAAAATATTAATGTTTCTAACGCCAAATAAGTATACTATGAAAATATATCTCATGACAAATCTAATGATACTTAATTGATATCATAATAATTGATGCTTTTTTATATATGGTTAGTCAAACTTAAGATACTTTAACTTGGTACTGTGCTATAATTGCATCTTTTTCTAGACGAAGGGAGTATATGATTTATAAGGTTAGGCCAACCCCAATTAAATCCAATAAAAATAGCTTGCTCATTTTCATTGGCTTGAGGACTGTGCAACAAATTGTACATCCCATTACAACATACGGGCATGTTTCCTAGTGGTTATTAAAGAATAAAACATTACTAATGTAAGACATGCATCAGAACAGCTTTTATTAATGTTGTTTCTTATGCTCCCACGAAAAAGATCTCTGTAACACGGATACGTCAATGAGGGGCTGTATCGCGTATCGGATACGTATACGCCTCCGATACGTATCCTCCAAGTATCCTATTTTTATTTAATTTTTGGAATATTGAGTACGTGATCGGATACGTATCCACCTCTAGGATACGGCCCAGCCCAACAAACGCTCCTTATCTCCCCGAGTCCCCGTCGCGCCGCCACCTGCACAGGGGTTGCGCCCCACTCGCCGACCGCCGGCGACGAGCCTCCACCCCCTCTGTGCCATCAATCAACTTCTCCTCCACCTCCAAACTGCCGCGCTGATGAGCACCTACCAGTCCGCCATAGCCACGGACAGCATCGCCGCCTCCTACGCAAGGCATGCACCACCGCTCGCTAGCCGCCGGCGACGAGCCTCCGCCCCGTCCGAGGCATCATTTGACTTCTCCCCTCCTCCAAACTGCCGCACTGGGGAGCACCCACCAGTCCGCCATGGCCGCAGCCAGCTCCCGCAATGCAGGGGAGAGGGCGATTCAACAACAAAGCAAGCTCCTGGCGACATCCCATGAGTACATCCCCTTCTCCATTCTTGATCTACTCTGCTGCAGTTCTTGTTGCTTGGTTTTGTTTGTACCCTCCCTGATTAGTATTGGACATGCTTGATTGCTTGCATGCAGTAGATGACCTCTCCAAATTTGGGTCCTAGCATCGGGTCTGTGGTCACCGGCCACAACCACAACATACGATAGGGGGGCTCTCTGTTTCTGACTTCTCGTGTTCTAGAATTTTAGTAATTGCGGATTCATCCAGTATGGTTGGACTTGGATCATCTGTGAAAACAAGAAACCTACAAGGTAATCTGGTGATGTATATATCACGTATGATTGCATGTAGAGTACTGAACTAATGATTAATTGATTAGTGATTACTCAAGTTATAGACTTTCAGAATTTTAATTTACATTATTACTTATTTATTAAAAAAATAGTAAAACGTATCAGCGTATCGTGTTTTCTAGGAAATTGCCGTATCCGCGTATCCGTATCCTTCCGATACCGATACGCGTATCCATATCCGTGCTGCATAGAAAAAGATTACGCTTTGGTTCATTATTGTAGCACTCAACTGATCATGCTATGTCAACACTGCAACTCCAGGAGAGACAATCCCTAAAAAATGATAAAAGCTTAATACCTTTTCCAAAAAAGCTCCCTCCAACTGAGATGCTTCATTGATATCAGAATCAATAGATGATGCCAACTCCATAGCCTGGGTGGCACATCCAGCAGTCACGGCTGTTATCCTCCTAACACCTTTTGCAATACCCTCCTCAGATAAGAGTGCGAATGCTTTAGCATCTCTTGTATTTGTGATATGTGTACCTGATATATACACAGAATTTTAGGTATCATAATCATGAAACATAGAATTACATAGCAGAGAGCTGAAAAGAAACCTCCACATAGTTCAGTTGATATGGATAACCACTCTTTGTTATCAGGATCTGCAAGCAGATCTTCCACTTTGCGACCAACTGATACAACTCTTACTGGATCAGGGTAGATCTACAAAACCAATATGCGAACCCCGTTAATAACTAGCCAAACAAGAAATATCAACATTCCATGAGCAAGAAAACTTACTTCACCAAACACAGCACAAAGACCGACCATTTATGCGCTTCGCATCCTCTAATTTTATTTCACGTGCATATACACCCAGCTCGTGCATATACACCCAGCTCGTCCTTTATTTGCTGGTTCACTATGGACTCAATTTTTCTCAAATCTTCAGGCTGGACAGGTTTTCCTGTCATATTAATTAACAGCTAAGTAAACAACAACAACAACAAAGCCTTTTAGTCCCAAGCAAGTTGGGGTAGGCTAGAGTTGAAACCCAACATGAGCCCCTAGTCACGGTTTAGGCACGTCAATAGCTGTTTTTCAAGCACTCCTATCCAAACAAAGATCTCTAGGTATATCCCAACCCTTTAAATCTTTTTTAATTGCCTCCTCCCATGTCGGCTTCGGCCTTCCTCTACCTCTTCTCACATTGATATATCGACTTAGAACTCCACAACACACTGGTGCTTCTGAAGGTCTCCTTTGGATATGACCAAGCCATCTCAACCGATGTTGGACAAGCTTTTCTTCAATTGGTGCTACCCCTAGACAGTCACGTATATCATCCTTCCGAACTCGATCCATCCTTGTGTGACCACAAATCCAACGCAACATACGCATTTCTGCGACACTCAGTTGTTGGACATGTCGTTTTTTGTATGTCAACATTCTACTCCATACAACATAGCGGGTCTAATCGTCATTCTATAAAACTTGCCTTTCAGCTTTTGTGGTACCCTTTTGTCACAGAGAATGCCAGATGCTTGGCGTCACTTCATCCACCCTGCTTTAATCCTATGGCAAACATCTGCATCATCTCCATCCTTCTGCAGCATCGATCCTAGATAACGAAAGGTATCTTTCGTAGGCACCACTAACTCACGTCTCCCTCCTCATGTGTAGCGTTGCCAAAGTCGCATCTCATGTATTATGTTTTAGTTTGACTTACTCTAAAACCTTTGGACTCAAGAGTCTACCGCCACAACTCCAGTTTCCTATTTACTCCAACTAGCACTACATCGTCTGCAAACAGCATACACCAAGGGATATCCCCTTGAATGTCCCTAGTCACTTCATCCATTATCAAGACAAAGAGATACGGGCTCAAGGCTGACCCTTGATGAAGCCCTATTTTAATCGAGAAGTAATCTGTGTTAAATTAACAGCTAAGTAAACGAGCTCATAAAATTCAGTCAGTGGAATACAAAGGAGCCACAATACCATGAGAGAAATCAAATCTCAGCTTCTCCGGTAGAACAATTGAACCCTTCTGGTCAACATGATCACCAAGTACTTCCTATAAATACAATGGCAGAATCATCAGGAGAGAAAGACAGCAACTGTATACATTTTGGACAAGGTAGAAACATACCCTTAGAGCAAAGTTCAACATGTGGGAAAACGTATGGTTTGGAGCAATCAGTGTGCGGCGATTGTAATCAACCTACCAATGGGTTTGCCATATTGAAATATGATCGATTACATAAGAACTAATTCAGTGCAAAAATGTAGCTAGTAAAAGGTATCACCTTGCATATCACACTATCACCAAGAGACAAAACCTTGGAACCTTTTGTAAATGAGCCAATATGTAGAACATAGCCAGCAAACACTTGGACGTTGTTCACATTGAAAGTTCCAAAAGACCCCTCAATGCTTCCAGTGTCAAATATCTTGATGCCAGAAGATCCATGTTAATCCAAAAGATTTAGCAAATGTATGTCTCAGTGATGACATTTGAAAAAGCAGATAACTTTGAATGTAAACTGCAGTATATTGTTGCCGTGATATAATGACATCAAGCTATATAAATTATTGAAAGGCAGATAGCCCACAACAGGATACTAAGGAACTCTAACACACAAGCACACACACAAATACAATGGGTTTGGTGGCTACAAAATAACTTATCATTTTCTGTTTTTCTCTCTCATATATAGGCAGCCGTGAGCTACAATTGTGGCTGTGATAGCCTCCTAATTAATGCAGAATATTACCCAAATAATCAGCCTATTACTCCATGTTGAAATTTAGCTAAAGTAAATGCTATGAACCTTGACACTAGCATGCACCTAGGCACACAGGATTGTTTCCAACAATTATATACTATGTTTCAAGTTTCAATATTAAAAGTAACGTTGAGAACCTTTAGAGCCATGCATCAATGTTCCCACGCTACAATTCTAGTCTCGAGATCAGGAAGGACAGTACAAACTTTGTGTTTCAAATGGTGAAATGATACAGATAAAATAAAGTTAAAAACAGAAATGTTTTAACATGACAATAGTTTGGCAAATTGAAACAAGTCCTAGAACAGCACATTTGGATCAAATACCAGCAGTAACTATCCAAGAACTGCCTGAAAATAATAATTAAAGAGAACTTGCCAGCCAGACGAGGCTGATATTTCTAGACACTGAACAAGGCTAACGGTTGATGGAGTGAATTTAGAAACACTTAATGCCAGATTTCATATTGCTATTGCATTGATATAGACATGGTGTACCTGGCCACCCTGTTCGGCATAGAAACTTGTACTTTCCAGCACAAGGCCAAAGTCCTCATCACCAGTAGCAGTAGTAATGTATTCTGAGCCAGTATAGATAGCCTTCACCGCACTTTCATGTTCCTACAAATTCTTAAGGCTTTGTTGTTGTTGTAAGATCAAGAAAAGCATAGTAAACACTGGCATAACTCTAATGGTTGATTACAAATATCAAAAGTGTGGGAAGAACCAAAAGTTGAGTATAACTAATAAGGGCCCATCTGAATCCATTGGGATTCTGAGGATCCAGATAAAAAAATCTACAAGCATTCAAACGGGGAAGATTATGGGTAGGATTCTGGAAATCCGCCACCAGGATTCTGGAAATCTCTCTCTCTCCAAACCCTGATAACACAGGATAGTACATTTGAAAAGTCACATCTGCCCTTACCCTTATCTTCCCCTGTTGGCTGCCGTCATGTGTCGTTCTCACCTACACAGCCACTCTTGCCACCTCCACCCCGCCCCAGCCACAAGCGCCGCCACTAGTAGGCAACTCGGCTCCGCTGATTGGTGCTGCGGCGAGGTTGAGGAGTGTGAACGAGCGGCCTCGAACCTACTTTGGATGTGGCGTGGAGCGGTGTACGCGACGGCTACCAACGGCATGACAAGCACACATGTTGGATCTCCGGGCAGTCAGGGCCGTGCTATCAGATTCGTCATCAGAGCGGCTGTATTCGCGGCCATGTGGGGCGGCGCCGGCGCTGACGAGCCGCATCACGGGAAAGCGAACGCCCCAGTGGGTGAGGGAGTGGCACAGCGCCGCCTACGCGGGTGAGATCACATGATGGTGCAGTTCGGATTTACTCGCTGGTACGCGCACGCTTCCTCTGTCGTCCTTCCCCTCTACAGATCTGGGCCCACCGCTTCACACTCTACGACATTGGCGACAACATCCACATGTACTCTACAGGCTTCCTCACGCCAGGGAGAGCGGACAGGGAACAGGGACTTGGGCTGCTGGTGGTGATGGTTGATCAATGGAGAGGCCTGGGAAGGGACGCGCATCATGGATCAGGACGCAGGAGCGATTGGATGCTGCAGGGGATATTTGGAGGAGACAAGAAGCAAACCTGGCACGGATCAGAGGTGGCGCGGGCATGCAGCAACCAACAAGCACAGGGATGGAGATGGGATGCAATTCACATGGACCTAGGCACTTTGTACGTTCTTACGTTTTCCTTTTCTTAACCACTCTACTAATTGAACGCAATGCTGAGGGGTATTTGGGAGAAAAACTCTTTGAAATATCTAGAATCCATACTAAAAACCGAGGACTCATACGGCTAGAGATTTTATTATCCAAAATCTGGATTCTAGAAATCTAGATTCTAGAATCCCCTAGGATTCAAACGGGACCTAAGTATAGATGTGTAAGATAACAAAAGGTCTAACTAACCTTGGGCCACAAAAACTTTGCGCAACTGCGCTGTAGCATTCGCATCCATAGCAATAGAGTTTCCTCCAGACTGCAAAAAGAAACATATACAGTAAAAGTTGAAGGGGTGAAAAACAGTTACCATGAAATTCAAAGATAAACAAAGAACAAACATGGACAACAGATTTCAATACCAGTAACATATAGAGATATTGGAAAATGTTATCAGCAAATATAGAAACACAAACAGCAAGAATAATGGGATAACAAATGGCACCACAAGAGACTCTTAGGATTACCTTCTACACTTAGTAGAAACATAAAAATAACCTTGTTGCGAGAATTTCTAGCTTTTTGCCTCGCTTCTTCCATAGAAGCATTAAAACCCTCCTTGTCAACAGTCAGCCCATAGTCGATTGCCATGACCTACGCAAAGAAATAAAAATAATACATGTTAAACATAAAAATGTTCTAGCAAATTAGCTGGTTAAAAGGTAAATAACAAATGTAAAACTAACCTCAGTCAGATCAATTGGATAACCATAAGTGTCCCAAAGAACAAATGCATCCTGAAAGAATAAATGAACTATTTAAGTACATCAAAAGTAAAGGCAACCCAAACTCAGGAATCATTTCATAGGGAGGAATGCCTAGCCACTAGCCACGTCCACTCATGCAGCATAACAGTTTTCGGTTGCCAAACAAGCATGTGCCTGGCCCAAATGGTGCAAGAAGCACCCCCTACCCAAGCTTGGCCCAGCAGGTTTAATGGGTCCATAAATCAAATATGCTAATTATGTTGTAACCTGGATGAATGCGTACCTAAATCTTTTGTGATGTACTCTGGATTGATAGATTTTTACTGATGCTAATTATGCAATGTTGTTACATTGTAAAAATAACTAGTCATGGTTATAAATTCCACCACTATATTATTAGCCAACACAAGAAACCTATGATGACCTAGCCAAATTCCAAAGAAGAAAAAAAGAAGGTTCAAACTAGGGGGTAACCACACCAAACACCATCAATTGGGCCAAGGCAACAATACAAAGGGCCTGCACCCCTCGACACATCCAACTCATACGACAAGGCTATCACTCACACTACAGGCTGCCTTGCACCAAACAGCATTGATGCACCCTTCGACACATCCAACTCATACGACATGGCTATCACTCACACCACAGGCTGCCTTGCACCAAACAGCATGGACAAGCACCCACAAGCCATAGATTTGGGTTGGGATAGTTGGGTGTTCAGTCCAGGCTAATGAATTCACCCTGAAAATCACACCCTTAAATAGTTCAGGCAGGGCTGTCAATGTGCGGTTAAAAAAATAAGACTGGATTATCATCCATGGAAAAAAGATCTATGCATGACAGTTCTAGAAACATTTGCATCTGACTCAATGACAAGAAAGGAACACCTTCATCACCCCCACCCCCAACACACACACACACAAAAAGACTTTCAAGTATTAACAGAAAAAGTTAATTAAAAGGACTACCGCAAGCTGCACTGAGACCCATGGGATCATACAGATACAGCACAAGCTGCGATACTTAAGGGCCTGTCTGTTTGAGGCTTTGAGCCTGCAATTGCTAGATTTTCACAGCCCTAGAACCAATCAAGCACCCAGATTGCAATACCAAATTACAATCCAGACCCCACACTGTAACATCTAGCAATTCCACCATCTAGAAGCTGCTTTTCACAATCTACAGCTGAAACAAACAGGCACCAAATATGATGCCATAATAACCAATTTAGATGTCTTGGGCTATTCAGTGCCAGTGGCTACTGTTGCTACAGCAGACTAGCAATGGGCAACAAGTACAGGTTATAAAAACACAGAAGGAAGAAACCTGCAAACAGTACAACAGAATAGAGGTGCTCTACCCACCTACCTCAGAAAACAAAGCATTTTTACCTTCGAATGAAAATAAAAACAAATAACGCATTGAAATTCAAAAACCAAAATCACTTGCCTGGCCACTAAGTACAGTTCCACCATTATCCTTAACAGCATCTGCAGCTTTCTTAAATTTTTCATAACCCTGAAAAATACACCAACAGCATTAGTGGTAATAGAGGCAAACAATACCAGAAAAAAAAACCTACAATAGAAGATTCATGCTCTAGTGAAATAATAAACGGATGTTATAGTCAGAAAAAAAAACTTTAGGAAACTAATATTACCTTTGCTAGAGTATTCTCAAAGCTTTCTTCTTCATCTCTAATAATATCTTTGATCTTCTTTTCATTGTCTTTTAACTCAGGAAATACATCACCCATCACATGGACAAAAACATTTACAAGCCTGTTCAAGAATATTATAATTTCAATAGTAAATCAGTTCAGCACTCTAAGGGATATGCATATTAAAAAAAAAAAAACAAAGCTGATGATTGGATATTTTAGGAGAGACAGATCCATTCCCAGGTTTATAGTAGCATTAAAAAGTAATATACTTAATATATACACAATACGTAGTGATGGAGCATTAGATTGGTTTTATTTCCCTATACTCTGCTTCTCTTCCCTAACCTTGCTGGTGCAGACCGCTGCACAGCATCGAAACCATGCTGAAAGGGGCCAGGGCCACGTCCGTGCACCTCACACAACTACTTTTCTTCGCTGTGTTCCACCAATATCCCACCAGTCCACTACAACAGATCACTAGGAAGATCATGAACTGGGTTTCTATTCTTGTGCAAAAAAAATGAACTGGGTTTCTATTCCAGGACCAAAATAAAGTATTAGTTCTTATGGCTTATAAAAGGAAAAAAAAAGACAAGTATAATACTTACACAGACAACATCATTTTCCTCAAAAATTACTCCACATGTTAAGTTCATCAACAGCAGTTCTCCTTCTTAGAAAGATGGTGTGAAAATATAATAACTGGTATTGGAGAAGAATCACCAGTGAAATTTGTAATGAAATAATGCCAGCAATTATTACTCTCTTTGACAATGATGCATTGGTAAAACTTATGTTTTGATAATACCCCTACACTCTATGAAGGTAAATGCGGTGCATAATTTCCAGAACCAAACAAGTGATTTCTTGGTGTGTAATGTGTTCTATATAAAAGGAGAGACTTCATGCTCAAACTTCACTATGTGTGTTGAAGTTTTTGTTGATTCTGTGCTTGGTGTTCTTATCGTCCACATTGGTACATTGGAAGATATGCTATTATACTAATGTGGCAATGGTCGATGTAGTGCTTAGCTGTGTGCTATGCTGCATTTTTTCCAAAACACGCAGGAGGACTGCGTATCATTTCATTAATAGGTAGAAAAAATGGTCGGAATACATGCCGATTCCACGGCTTGGGTTAGTTTTTTAGTACATTCGCCCCTTTTAATTAGATTGTACTATGCTGTGAAATTATGGCTTACAGGTGTTACACGGCAAACCTGCAGAAAAACGTACCTGAATTCCATCAGGAAATTTCATAAAAGAAACCATCAAAACCGCACCGTGCCTAAAACTTATCTCCAACCTCCAGAGTCCAGCCGAGCAACCTAGAGAAATAAAGATCAACACTGTAATTTACATTGGTCAGAAATGGGTTACACATGGACAATAAACTGGTATGACGATAATGTAAAATGTATTGGATTATTACTGAGTGACATAACAAATATAACCAGGTTTTCCTAGGCCACTGATTGACAAGTGGACACACTATCCGAAAGCAAATACCATGAGTCACTACATGCCTACATCAGAGTTACTGAATTATCAAAAACAAGTGCAAAATAAATTCAGATACTGAAGTCTGACATATGCATTCTTTTAACTACATTCAATAATAACCAATCTTAGGCTCTTAAAACTGTAGAACTTACAACAAGTGATACAGAGCATTAATTTACATTTTACACACCTCAATAACACAGCCAGCTATGATATCATGAACCTCTGCTCTAGCATATACCTGAATGAAATGGTTTAAAAATAACAAACAGGAATGAGCCTACAGAACTTGTGTCCATAATTCTAATTGCAAGTTCACATAGCACCTTGAACATAGAACCAAGTGAAGAACTCCTTTCCTCACACCACAAAAAGCATGATACTTAGAATCGAATTAATAAAACATTGGAATTCAGACAATATTGGACAGTTAAACAAATATCAGGTACATTATTGTAGCAGAATCATTATAAAATCACAAAGCAAACCACATTTGGACAATTAAACATTTGAGTTCAGAATCATTATAAAATCATTATAGCAAACCACACCAGTCCCCCAATTTGCAGAAGCTTAAATGATGTTGGGATTGCTTATTAACACATTTCAGTATTTCACAAAAAGAATCACCCCTTTATTCAGATAGATACACATGTAGTACAATTGTGCCACTTAAATTTACTGAACATCCACTGACTGCCAGTCATGGAAAGACAGCTTGTCGATGGTTGATGGCCGGAAGAGGATAGGATTAACGTTCCAGCCCTTCAGGCTTCCTCTCGCCCATCTCATCCTCACATTATCAATCTCCAGGCCAGAGATATGCTCCAGCATCATGCCACCAGTCTTGTGCTTCACCATCTCCTGGCACCCAGGCCTGTAATCATAGAGCCCTCCAGTGTAGTTTGTCCACCGCTTGTAGGTAAGGTCTATGTTCTTGAATTTCAGGTTGCAGAGCAGCCCATGCTTCGATCCAGCCAGAAAAACTCCATTTTCTGATACCGATGAGATGTTGATGAATCTTATGTCTGAAATGGTGCCTTCTTTTGAATCTGGGTGCCTTGGGCAAGTTGTGATGTAGATTGGTTCGGCTCTTCCCCACCATAAAGGATGGTAGTACCTGGTGCTCATTTTAATGTTCGAAAACACCACATCACTCACATTCCCTGCAAACGTTAAAGTGTTAGTGTGTCATTCACATTCAATAAGATGTTTGCTTTACCGACAAACGCAGGTTGTAGGTTATTACCTCCATCCCGGATCTGCATCCCAAGTCCTCGATGTGCATCAACTATTGTAATGTTGTCGAAAACCAGCCTTTTGAAGTCGAAGGAGCTTGCACTTCCGAACTTGATAGCACAAGATTTAGACCGGATCCAACAGTTTGTTGCCGTCAAGTTGTAAACCGGTCCAGTGATCGACTTTGGGCATATAGCATCGTCTCCGGTGTCTATGTGGCAATCAGTTATAATAGTGTTGTTAGAATCCTCAATGTCAATGCCATCATTGTTGGGACTGTTAAAATCTCCAAATATGGACACATTGTGGATGACTGTGTTGTCACATCTGACAAGGTGAAGACTGCGAGCAATGCAAGTGTAGAGCCTGTTAATTTTGCCAAAGTACACTGACAAACAAACACTGTCTACTTCTGTTCATCATATGTCCTGATAAGTAGGAAAACATATCAGGACAAGTTATTTCACACAACCGTAAAAAATTGTTTATTCTAGCATCATTGGAATGGAATAATCAGGCAGGTTTGTTTGCTCCTGTTCACAACTATGGTTTTAGCAGTGAAAATAGCAGGCATCAATTTTTTTTCCCTGAATTGATCCATGAAGTTGATGGAGCAAGAAATGCTTACCACCAGTAGGCGGGCTGGTTGAGTGTGATGTCATGGATCCTAACATCCTTGGAGTCAATGAAACCAACAAGCCGCGGCCGGCACTCATCGCCCAGGCAGTCGCCGGTGGCGTTCCAGCTCACCATGACGTTCTTCACCTCGCTGGGCGTGACCACGAACGCCCCGCCCTGGCCGTTGATCTCGCCGCGCCCCGTGACGCCGGCGCCCGTGGTGTTCTCGGCCAGCACAAGGTACCACCGGCGCGACTCGGGCGGGTAGTCCGCCTGCCTGGTCCCGCCCAGAAGCCGCGCGCCGGGGGGCACCTCCAGCACCACCCGCGAGCGGAGGTGGACTGTCGCTGTCAGGTAGTTGCCCGGCGCCGGGAGAAGAACGCGGCCCCCGCCCGCCGCCGCGCAGGCGTCTACAGCGGCCTGGATCGCCGCCGTGTCGTAGCGGGACCCATCGCCCGCCGCACCATAGTCGGCCACCGAAAAGACGCGGCTGGACCGTGTGCCCGGGACCACTACTAGCAGCAGCAACAGCAAGGGCGCGGCGGCGAGCTGAAGCGGCGGAGAAGCCATCGCGGCTGTTCTCCTCCAAGGCTCCAACTGGCCAGCGAGAATCTTTGCGAGGCGATTGTGTAGAAAAATCGCACGGGGAGTATGGGAAGTGATAGCGTATAAAAACGAGTCTTTTACTTGTGTGACATTATAAAAAGTCTGGTAATTACTCATAAGTAATTAAAAAAGTTGAGTTCTCACGAGTGTCACTGCTCTAAATTCATTTGTCCTCCACGTTATTTCTGTCAGATTTGACTTTAACGGTATCAAATTACGGGTGTGAAAAGTCGAAAATACCTTCAGGTCTAAATATGTAATTAATTTTTTTAGCATCTTAATAATCTCAAATGAAAAACTCAAAGCTAGAAAGTTGTAGATCTCGTCGAGATCTACAATATTTGATAAAAATTATCTTTATTTGATTCCGTAAAAAAATGTGATTTTTCCTAAGACATTAATAATATCAAATCATATTTTTTTACAAAATTAAATGAAGATAATTTTATACAAAAATTATAGATATTGTCGAGATATACAACTTTCTAGTTTTGAGTTTTTTCATTTAAGATCATTAAGATGCCAAAAATAATAATTACATATTCAGATATGGGGTATTTTTGATTTTTCACTACCGCAATTTAATACCGATAGAGGCAAATTTGACGAAAGTGGCGTGAAGGACAAAAGAGTTCACAATAGTGATATCTGTGAAAACTCAACTTTTTTTAATGATTTATAGATAATTACTAACTTTTATAATAACACACCGTTAAAAGCCTACGTAGAAATCGCACGGCACCAGCTCGAAGATTGCTAAGTTTTGTCAGTAGGATTGGATCGGTCAGTATGTCGAGTCGCGAAGATTTTTTTTTATAATGGAAAAAATTAAGTCTGGTTTTTTCTTAAAATGTGTACTTTTAACTTTATTAATCAAATATGTATAAGACATCATTAATAATTATAATGCATAATAAATATCATTAGATTAAATATTAATCAATAAACATATGAAAGCTTATCGTGACATTTGCTTAAGTCCATAAATATCATTCTTTAATATGCACCCCATGTTCTTGTTGCCTTTCGTAACAAAATACTTAGAGGTGTTTGGTTCCACGGACTAAATTTTAGTCCATGTTATATCGGACGTTCGGATGCTAATTAGGAGGACTAAACATGAGTTAATTATAAAACTAATTACACAGATGGAGACTAATTTACGAGATGAATTTATTAAGTCTAATTAAACCATCATTAACACATTGTGGGGGCTATACCCCCGGATACCACAAGGTGTTACATGGGCCGCACCATCCGAGGTGGCCTGGCCCGTAAGATCAAGGCGTGCACATCAAGATTACAAATTGTACTAGATATTGTAATAGTACCAAATAGGATACTTTACTTGTAACCCTCCTCCTCCAAACTATATAAAGAGAGGCAGGGGTCCCCCTCAGAGGACAATCCATCTAGATCATGGAGGTTAATCTGTATACATCTCAATACAATACACCAAAGACACAGGACGTAGGGTATTATGTCGACCAGACGGCCCGAACCTGTCTAAATCGTTGTCTCTGCGCCTTGTGTCACCATCTGGTTCCTGATTACGCGCACCGTCTACTGATAATCTACCACCACGGGCACCCCCCTCGGTGGACTGCCGACCATATTTCGTCGACACACATATTTACTGTAGCACCACATTGTCAAACATAGACTAATTAGGCTTAAATGATTCGTCTCGCAAATTAGTCTCAATCTATGCAGTTAGTTTTATAATTAGTCTATATTTAATACTCTATGTATATGTCCAAACATCCGATGGAACATGAACTAAAATTTAGTCCGTAGAACCAAACACCCCATAGCAAAGCTTCAACATTCACTTGATGTAACTTAAGTTATAATGAGCTAAAAGCACCATGACGCTTCTAAATGAACCTTTATCGGAGACATGAGAATCAACACCTTGTCCTTGTGTAAATCCTTTTGGTATGAACCTAGCTTTAAATGGCTCAACTTTCCCTTTAGCCCCATGTACCACCTGTTATTTTGATTTTCTACTAATTCTTAGTACTTATCTTGCATTGCCTAACTTACTCATATGACTTACTAGCATATGTCTTTGCGTTGCTACGGTAGCCTTAAAACTTTAAAAGCAATAAAAGTATGAGAAAATAGTGGGTTGAGAGCCTCAAAAATTTTAATGCAATGAGCATGAAAAAAATAGTGGGACAGAACAACAGACAGATAATACGTTTTAATTTAACTCAGCTTAACAACAAACTGTTTTGAGCCACGTTAGAAGAAATAAAGCATTAATTTTAGTAACCGTCGTACATGCTAGACAAGTTCTCCACAGCTATATGTTCAAAAGGAAAGTGTTCTAGCTTTAATATAAAAATTTCAGCCTCGAAAATTGTTACATGTTAAAGAGAAAAATGTTTGAAGCATAACGATAAAAATAAAATAAAAATGCCCTAATAAATATTATTATGATGCCACTAATTAAAACCAATGTTACGCTAGTGACCGGCAGTGTTCTACGAAAAGAACAAATGCAAATCTTCCTTAAAAATAAAAAATTAAAATCAATCAATAAGAATAATAAAAACTAAAAAAGAGAAAGAAAGAAAATACACGAATTACCCGTGTTTGAAAAAAAGGAACGGCCCATTATCCCAGAGAAGGGCCGTTGCGGGTGCGCTCGCTCGCTCATCCTCGGCCGCTGTTTACGGTTTACCCGCGTGCTCTCTCTCTCTCTCGGCGATGACTCGGCTACCACCGCCGCCCTACTCCAGGTTCCCTGGTCTTCGTCAGTCTCAATCCCTTCTCCGGCAACGAGCACCCACCAGGTATGCCCTCCCCCTCTATTCCCTGCCTGCTGTGCAAAACCGAGCACCCCAAGCCTAACCTAAGGCTAAGCTATTTTAGCTATTTGTAATCGGATCTAATCTAGTTGCAGGTATATAAATATGTATTATTATGGCTCCTAATTTCGTTCTTTTGTAAAAAAAATATCGGGTGTAGTCTTCCCCTGAGGCCAAGTCTTGTTTAGTGGCTTAATATGCACGAATTCTAATGAGTAATGAGTCACCTGGATGTAGGTTGCTGTCTATGTTTCATATATCTGGGATTTGGGTATGCTGTTTAGCATATTTTGTATCCTTATATAAGTTCATAAAGGTAGCAAAGGTGAATCCTATACGGAAGTGTGTAACAGGCCATTTCTATCTTCTTTTTTTTGGAATTGCCAAAGTTTAGTGTGGCTGCGTGGACAGACTTTAATCCTTGAAGCTTTCTGTCTATTGCTTTTTTATTTATTACCTATAGCTTCATTGGAATGTGATTTAACCTTCTCTTGTTTTCTGATTGTTGCTACTATTTACACAATTGTGTCACAAATCTTCTGGGTTATCTATATGTCGGAGTTTCGGAACCGGGGGTCCTTAACCGACTAGTGAATTTGTGCTGCGTGCTCCCAATTCCGGATGGAGATGCAAAGAGACATAAGGTTTATACTGGTTCGGGCAATGGATGCCCTACGTCCAGTCTGAGAAGGTGTTCTTGTATTCCTTGCACCGGGGTGCTCGTAGTAGGGGGTTACAAGCTAGGCGAGAGAGGGAATTCGTCTCAGGTCTCTGTGAGGGGAGGTGATATGAATTACGTAACGAGGCGTGTTGTTCGTAAGAGTATCTCGTGATTATATCCGTAAATCCCCGAAACGGTCCCGGCTGCCTCCTTTTATAGCCGCAGGAGGAAACCAGAGTACATAAGAGAGCTACACGTGGAGTAAGGACTATTCGATGACGATTTACTCTGGAGCAAAGATGGCGTTGTCGTGGGAGTTCCCGTAGATGTCTAATCGGTATGGTCTTCACTGCAAGTAACATGCTGCGCATTTATTGACTTGGTGGATTGCAGAGGCTCGGCGGCCTTCGTAGCCGGTCGTGTCGAGGCCTGTCGTGCCGAGGCCCGTTATGCCGAGGCCTGCCGTGCCAAGGCCTGTGTTGTCGAGGGGGATGATAAAAAGTGATCTCGACCGCTGTCCCGTCCGCTCCCCCCGCAGCCGCCAAGACCGCCGATCGTGGCTTACGTAGTGGGTGCGGCCGAGCGCATTAATCGGATGTGACAGCCTGCCAGAGAGACTTTTGAGGCGGAGGCGACGAGGTTGTGGAACGAGCCCGGCCTCGGGCGAGGCGGAGCGCGACCGATTCGTCCCGAGGCCCTTCCGAGGGGGTCTCGGCGAGGCGGACGGGCGAGGCGTAGTAAGATCGCGAATCCGAGGCCCCGCCGAGGGGGCTCGGCGAGACGGAGTGGTCGGTCCGCTGATTTCGAGGCTACAGAACCCGCTCGACTCCCCACGCTATGGCGTCCTTGGTGTAGGAGTTAGGCAAAGACAAGGGGTCGGTAACCCCCGCCTGCGCCGCCTCGGATGGCGGGGGGTTGACGCGACCGGCGTGTAGCCGGTCACTTCACCGCTCTGCGCCATCGTATGCGTCTATCGGAGTGGTTGGGCGCCTAGATGTGACGTTCGGTCGAGCAGCTTTGGTCAAAAGGCGGTCACGGGTTGGTGCCGAGCCGCCTCGCGCGAATCGAAGAAATCAAGACTTCTTCCGAGGCCCCGGCGAGGGGGCCTCGACGCTGGGGCCTCAAATGAGGCGGTCTCAAGCGAGTCGGAGAACTGCTTGCTTCATTGGGTTTTGGCGACGGGTCTCGGGCGAATCGAGATTTCGGCCGAGACCTCGCTTTGTTTATTCCGTTGGTTCTATTTTTTAGGGTCTAAGCAGCTTTCGATCTTTGCTTGGGGTACCCCATTTTTTCTCGGTATCCGACAAGAGGCCCCGAGCCTCGGTAGGGAGTGTGGGATACTCTCCCCGAGGTTTTTTCGAGACTTTTGTTTCTCAAAGGCTTTTGTCGGGTTTGTTTTATACTCATGATTCTCGGTGGGTGCGCCAGAGCCACTCCGCCGGGTGTAGCCCCCCGAGGCCCTAGAGGAGTGAGTTTACTCCTTTAGGGCTTTTTCTTCGTTGAGTAAGGCACTCTATCGCATTTGCTTGACCCATGAGAGCGAGCTCTGGTCGCTTGTTTGAGGTGCAGGAGGAGCACCCGAGCCTCACCGAGCCCTTGCGTGGGGATCCTAGGTCACTGGGTCTCAAGAAGGTTTGTAGGAAGAGCCCCAGCCTTCGCATGCAGCGAGAGGGCGGTCAGAGTTCTTCTTCGGCTTTTTGTATGACCTCGCGCTTCCTTTTTCGCTCGGAAGGAGGGGTTGTTTGTCGAGCCCTTCGCGTGCGAGCCTAGGGCAGCACTGGTCTCGCTAAGTTTGCAGAAGAGCCCCCCGAGCCTCAGCGTGGAGCGAGAGGGCGATCGAGAGTTCCCCTAGCTTTTTGTACGACCCTCGCGCTTCCTTTTCGCTTTCTAAGGAGGGTGGAACATGCCGAGGCGCTACCTCTCGGTGCGCGAGCGATGACATTTCCGGTGAGCTTTATCGTAAGTCCGAGTGGAGGCCCGTGCCCCATTCGATGATAGGGGTCGGCTAGTGGTCCAGAGGCGTGCTCCAAAAAGTACCGTAAGGCTTCTTCTAGCGGGTGCTGTGGCTGCTCGATTGGCCCTAGGGGCTCAGTCGTGCCTCCCTAAGGTGGGATCCCTTTAGAGAACTCCTCGCTGGTCTCTCGACACGACTCAGGCATCCCAAGCAATCGCTTGCACAGGCCTCGCCATGTAATGGCTCGCCCATAGTTGTCCCCGACTGGCTGCCCCGAGGCGGTTGTCGAGACCATAAACGGCCCAAATTTTCAACCTCGGACCAGAAGCGGGCTCGGTGCCCTTTTTCGTTGTGTTTTTCCGATCCTCGGGGTGTACTTCTCGGCAAGGTTTGCAGGAAGAGCCCCCGAGCCTCCGCACGTAGCGAGAGGGCGATCAGAGTTCCCCGGCTTTTGTACGACTCTCGCGATCCCTTTCGCTCGAAAGGAGGGGTTGTTTGCCGAGCCCTTCAAGGCGAGCCTAGGCCACTGGGTCTCGGCAAGGTTTGTAGGAAGAGCCCCCGAGCCTTCGTACGTAGCAAGAGGGCGATCAGGAGGTCCCCTGGCTTTTTGTACGACCCTCGCGCATCCCTTTCGCTCGGAAGGAGGGGTTGTTTGCCGAGCCCTTCACAGGCGCGAGCCTAGGCCACTGGTCTCTCGCAAGGTTGCAGGAAGAGCCCCGAGCCTCCAAGGCAGAGCGAGAGGGCGATCGAGTTCCCCGCTTTTGTATGACCTCGCGCTTTTTTTTTCGCTCGGAAGGAGGGGTGGAACATGCCAGCTACCTCGGTGGGCGCGAAGCGGTGACATTTCCGGTGAGCTTTTATCGGTAAGTCCGAGTGGAGGCCCGTGCCCCATTCGATAGACAGGGGTCGGCTAGTGGTCCGTAGACGCGCTCCAAAAAGTACCTAAAGGCTTCTCTAGCGGGTGCCGTGGCTGCTTCGATTGGCCCTAGGGGCTCGGTGCCTCCTCCACGGTGGGATCCCTTTAGAGAACTCCTCGCTGGTCTCGGACACGACTTTGGGGCATCCCAAGCAATCGCTTGCTCTAGGCCTTTGGCCATGTACTGGGCTCACCCATAGTTGTCCCCGACTCTATCGTCCCCGAGGCAAATTGCCGAGACCATAAATGGCCCAAATTTTCAACCTCTGGACCAGAAGCGGGCTCTCGGTGCCTGGTTCCTTAGCTCGGAAGGAATCGGCTAGGGGTATTTCCTTCCATCGGCTAACAATGCCCAGTAGCGTTTTTTGAGGCGGTCTTCTCGAGTCATCGTTGTTGTGCTGCGACGTGGTGTCGATGGATGGGACTTAACCGTCTGGCGATTAAATGTGGAGAATGTGGGCACGTGGGCGAGATATCGGATCTGGATTATATGCGTCGGATCCGAGGGAAACTTCCCAATTTTGTCACCCAAATGTTTCATCTTACCCTGCGCCAAACACGTAAAGAGCCTCGCCTCCCTCCTTACCTTGCTCATTTGCTTTCGCCACTTCAAGCCGCTCTTTGAGCGTAAAGCGCCGGGGAGAAGAAGGGCGAGAGAGATCGATTGAAAGAGAGAGAGTTTTACCGCCAGAGCAGCGTCCTCCACCACAAGAATGGTCGGGCGGTCTCCGCCATTCTCCCGGCGAATCCTCGAGCGGCCCGACGTCACCGTGGAGAAGCTGCGATCACCGGTGGACGCCATCTCCTCCGCCCGATCACCGATTCTGACGAGCCGGAGTGGATTGCTCCGGGGAATGAGTCGGAGCCGAGGCCACGTGATGGCTACGTGGTGAGCTTCGTCGTGTTCCACGAGCGAGGCCTCGACTTGCCGGCGGACCAGTTTATGCGGGCGCTCCCGCACTACTACGGCGTGGAGCTCCACAACTTCAGCCCCAACTCCATCGCACAGGCGGCCATCTTCGCCGCCGTTTGCGAGGGGTACCTGGGGATCGCTCCCCACTGGGAGCTATGGCTCCATTTGTTTCGGGCGGTTTTTACCACCAAGTCGGCGAGAGCGAAGGGGGCTCGGAAGGCGCTGAGGGCCGGTGGCTGCACCCTTCAGGTGCGCCAAGACCGGTAGCACCTCTACATCCCAGCCCAGCTGGCATCATCCAACCGTCGTTGGTATGACAGCTGGTTCTACCTTCGTAACGACGACGGCGGGCTTCCCCCTTACACCGGGTGGGTTGTGGAGAGTCAGCCGGAGAAGTGGGGGTACGACGTCATCAAGCACGATCAGCCTAGGCTGGAACCGCTCCTGAGGGCCCTGGGGAAGCTGCGTGATTGCGGCCTTACGGTGGCCGTGGTCGTGGAGGCTTTTCACCGCCGGAGGGTGTTGCCGCTGATGGCTCAGCGGCGGCGCCTGTTCGAGATGACCCTGCGTGATTCGATCGAAGGCATCAAGATGTCCGCCTTCGCCCTTACTGATGAGGAGATCCTACGTTGGGTAAGGGAGGCGGTGGATGGGAAATCGAAGATTGATGGCTTGCTGCTGTTCCCGATGCGCCCGTCGCGGGGGTACATTTCCCTGGTAAGTTGGGTGTTGCCGAGGCCTTCGCGACCTTCTTGCTTATTGCTTTTTTCACCCGTTGCCTTATTTCGTCGTTTCTGCAGGGGATAAGGGTACCCTGGACCACCTCCCCGATGTTACGGAGGTGGCGCCCAGGGTGTCTCTGGTAGACACCCGTCTTGTTGTCGAGGACGACACACCCGAGACGCGTGCGTCTTTGTCGACCCTAGTGGGCTCGGGCGGAGGAGGTGGAGGAAGCGACGCCGGGCGGCTCAATCGCCTTTGCGACGGTCGAGGGTGCCGGCTGTGCAGCGGAGACCAGCTGAGCACCGGCGGATCTGAAGCCGTACCACCGCCACCGCCATTGCTAGAGAGGAGGGGGACGCTATGCGAAGCGATTGCTTCCTCATTCGTGGTAAGTCTATTTTTTGGCGGAGTTTGTAGTATTTCCTGCTTGCCCCCTGGTCGTACGCTAACCTTTAGGAACGCCTTTGTTTCTAGCCAGAAGCGCCGGGTGCAGGAACCTGCCTTGGCGCCCCATAAGGCGCTCAAGGTGAGCACCAGCCCACCGCTCATCGGGGGCAAAGGCACAGCAGGTGTGCAAAGATGGCGCGGCGGCGGTCAAGGGGGCGGCCCCGAGGAGCCGGCTGCTCAAGGAAAGGGCGCCAAGTGGCCATGGAATGAGCGGGAAGGACGCAGTCCACGCCAACGAGTCGTGGGTCTTGGGCGAATGAGGCCGAGGCGTCCCACCACCGCTGGGCCATCGGGATGAGGCCAGAGCCCCTAAGGCTTCCAGGCCGTGGCGGTGGACGCCGCCACCGAGGTAGAGATGGCAGAGGCCAGAGCCCCGGCCCGCTGAGGCCGAGGCGGTTGGGAGATGAGGCGGGCGTGCTTTTGGCACCGCCCTCTGTTCGGGACGATCTCGTCTCGAGGATTCTTCCCGGGAAGGAGGCGGCGAACGCCGAGGCGGCCAAGACCATGCTGAGCGGCCGGGTCCCGACTCTGCCGAGGGGAGTTCGGTCCTTGTCCGGTCTCGACCAGAGCCTCATGGTGGAATCACCAGCGTGTTGCATGGGGAAACCGGGCCGACCCGAGGGGGGAGCCTATGTTTGCCCTTGAGGACGCTGCTGCCGAGGGGGTGCTGGGACACCCTCGAGCAATACCATCAACCGGGCGGTGCAATCGATGCGATAAATGATGTCTCATTATGCAAAGGGACCCGCCTGGTGTTACCTGTGCACGCACTTCCCTTTCTTGTGTCGCGTTGTTTTTCTCTCCGAGCCCTCTTGCGGTGTTTGACGACGCCTTTGCCTGTCTCAGGAGCTCGAGACTCGGTCCCTTGGGAAATCGTTGTTCCTACGAAGGGAGATGGGAGTTTGGGAGCAGCTCCAGCGGCAAAAGGGCCTGCTTGCCGGTGCCCAGGGCCTGTTGTCGGTGCGGAGTGCTGAAGTGGAGGACCTCCGCCTTGTTTGGTCGACCACTGAAGGCCGAGGTGGCCATTGCTAAGGAGCACCGCCTTTGGTGGCGAAGATCAAGGAGCTGGAGGAGGAGCGGATTCCCTCAAGTCCCGGCCCAAGAAGCAATGGCCTCTGCCAAGGTCACCACCGGGCAAATTGGGCACAGAGCAGAGTGAACATCACCGACGAAAGTCGCTTTGGCAGAGAGGCTACCAAGGTGGCCGAGGCCTCTCGAGTCGAGGCTTTAGCCCGGGAAGAACAAAGCCGAGGGTAAGTTTCACTGAACCGCGCTCCTTGTTCTGCTTTGCTCGCTTTTGCGTTCGACCCCTAACTCTTTGTCGTGGTGTGGGTCTGGAAAGAGGGCCTCCCAGCGGCCGAGGCCTCCGTCGCAGCAGAAGCAAGCGCCTGGACGCTGAAGTCCAGGAGCATGAGGCTCTGCAGAGCTGCCGCCTGCATCGCCTGCAAGGCTCTGAGGTCGAGGGGTCCAATCACCAGCCTCCCTTGGGAGCCACCTGATTATGCTGAGCGGCCGTGTCCACGAGAGGCTCTCGGGGCATTGCACACGGGTGTCAAGCGCGCTCGCGGCCGTCGTTCCTCGCACTACGCCACAACCTCGAGGTCATTAGCGATGGCTACGCTTTGCCTAAGATGACGAGGAGGCCGATCACGGAGAGTCACGGGCGGCGATGGAGGCGGTGGAGGCGCCTGCACAAATACTGCCACTGCTTGAAGAAGAGGTGGTCCCTCCCGCGCCACCACGCCGATCCCTCGAATTTTGACTGGGCGTTAGGGCCATGTAAACGGATTGGTTTAATTGTCATACTGCGTGACGCTTTTGTGGTTGTCGAGGCCTTTTAAAGTACTTCATGCGTATGTGCGTTTTTAACCGCTTTCTTATTCCATTTCCAGCCTGTGCCCCTGCCTCATTCTTGGATACCCGCAGAGAACTTCCTGAGCCTAAGCCGTCCCTTGGCGAAGGGTGGCGAGGAGTTGACGTGGCTGGGGTGAGGTTGTTCTCACGGCTCGACCGCCCTTTGGCCTTAGGACACGCTTTTGGTCCTTAGGTTTCTTATGCACGAACCTGCCGGAGCGCGAGAGAGTTTGGCATGAAAATTTTTGAAAGACGGTTAAGAAACGGCGTCCGGGACTTAGGGGGTTCCCCCCTTTTTTAGCCCCCGAGGGAGGCTCGGCTCTGCAGAGGCAGAGCTGAGTCTCTTGTAGCGTTATTGTGACGTCGAGCCCTTATCGATAGACCAGCTCTTTGCAAAGAACTTCCTCGAGCCTAAGCTATCTCTTGGGCAAAAAAGGTGGCGAGGAGCTGTCAGTAGCCTAGAGGCGTGGGCGTTCTCACCTCAAATGGGTCTTTTGCCTTTGAGACGAACTTTTGGTCCTTAGGTTCCATACAATCGAGTTGCCTATTAAGGGGGGCCCTCGAAAGATTGTAACAACTAAAAAACGCTTCTTTATTGTATTCCGAGGAACAATATACACAATGCTTGGAAATTTAAGGGTAGAAACGACATAGTCGTTCTATGTTCCAAGCGTTGGTGAAGATATCGCCTTCTCGTTGGCCAGCTTGTAGGTTCCAAGGGCTTCATGATTGGCGACGATGTACGACCATTCCCATGGCGGTGGTCACCTTGTGGCGGCCCTTGTTTGCTCGACCTCACCTCAGCAGACCAGTCGCCCACCTTCGTGTCTCGGCTCTGGATGTGCCGGGCTTGGTAGCGCCAGTAGGCTTTCTTGGTATTTGGCCGAGTGTAGCAGGCAACGCCCTGGGCTTCCTCAAGTTGGTCGAGGGCGTCCTCATTGGGCAAGTCTGGTTGCTTTGCTCGTTGTAGGCCTCAGTAGTCTCGGGAGCCGTGACTCCAAGTCGGTGGGGAGGATGGCCTCGGCCCCATAGACCGTGAAGAACGGTGTGAATCCCGTGGCTCGGCTCGGTGTATTCCTCGTGCTCTAAATGACCGAGGGGAGTTCGGCAAGCCATTTCTTGCCAAACTTTTTCAACCGGTTGTAGATTCTTGGCTTGAGGCCTTGTAGGATCATGCCGCTGGCACATTCTACTTGACCGTTTGTCCTAGGGTGTCCTACGGCCAACCAGACCACACGGATGTGGTGGTCGTCGCAGAACGTTAGGAACTTGCGGCCGGTGAATTGCGTCCTGTTGTCGGTGATGATGGTATTTGGGATTCCAACTCGTGGATGATATCCGTAAGAACAAAAGACCGCTTGCTCAGATTTGATTTGGGTGATTGGACGAGCCTCAATCCATTTGGAGAATTTGTCGATGGCTACGAGCGATGGGTATAGCCCCGGTGCCTTCTCTCGCAGAGGCTCAACCATGTCCAAATTTCACACGGCGAATGGCCATGTGATAGGGATGGTTTGGAGGGCTTGGGCCGGAGGTGCGTCTGTCGAGCGTAGTCTCGGCATCCTTCGCAGGAGCGTACTAGCCCCGTGGCATCAGCCATCACTGTTGGCCAGTAGAAACCTTGGTGGAAGGCATTTCCCACTAGCGCCTGAGGCGCTACGTGGTGCCCGTAGGCTCCCGCATGCAAGTCCCAGAGTAATGATTGGCCAGCCTCGGTGGTGATGCACCGTTGGAGAATACCCGACGGGCTACGCCTATACAACTCGCCGTTGTAGAGGACGTACGTCTTGGCTCATCGCGTAAGCCGTCGGGCCTCGGTCCTGTCTGCAGGAAGCTCTCCTCGCACGAGGCGATCAAGAAAAGGGACTCGCCAGTCCGTTCCTCGATCGGCCTCGGGAGGCTCTGCGTCAATTGCCATGGACTCGGGCTCGGGCGGCGAGGTCTCGGTGGCAAAGGGGGCCTCGGGCCCTGTGGTGGGCTCGACCGATGGGCCCTCTACCATCGCCGAGTCATAGTCGACGGATGGCTTGTGGAGGTCTCTGGCGAAGATGTTCGGGGGGACCGGGGTTCGTGCCGACGCCATCTTTGCCAGTTCGTCCGCGGCCTCGTTGAACTTTCGTGCGATGTGATTGAGTTCAAGGCCATCGAACTTGTCCTCTAAGCGGCGTACCATCGTGCAGTACGCCTCCATCTTGAGGTCATGGCAGTTTGATTCTTTCATCACTTGGTTGATGACAAGCTGTGAATTGCCTCGAACATCAAGACGCCGTACCCCAAGTTCAATGGCGATCTGCAGGCCGTTGACGAGGGCCTCGTATTCGGCCACATTGTTGGAGGCGGCGAAGTGTAGTCGGATTACGTAGCGCATATGGACTTCGAGGGGTGAGATGAAGAGCAGACCCGCGCCTGCTCCGGTCTTCATCAGAGACCCATCGAAGTACATGGTCCAGTACTCCGCCTAGACTTGAATAGGTGGTAGTTGGGTATCGGTCCATTCTCGCCACAAAATCGCCAAGACCGAGACTTAATGGCTTTTTCGGGGTGCAAAAGATGTGGCTTCCCCATGAGTTCCACGGCCCATTTGAAATCCTTCCCGAGGCCTCCCGGTTATGGATTATCTCTCCCAAGGGAAAGATGACACCACGGTCCACCGGGTGGGACTCAAGTAGTGACGCAGCCTTGCGTCGAGCCAAGATTATGGCATAGATTAGTTTCGGATGTGGGGTAGCGTGTCTTGGTATCGGAAAGCACCTCACCGATGAAGTAGACAGTCGTTGGATCGGGTAGAGCGTGTGCCTCTTCCCCGCCTCTTCGACCACTACGGCCACACTACGACCACTTGGGTCGTTATGCGACGAGAGAGAGAGGGCCTCATCTTCGATCGGTGGTACCAGAACGGGGGGGTTGGAGAGCGGCGCTTTGAGTTTGGTGAGTGCTTCCTCGGCCTCGGGGTCTAGGAAAAGCTCAGATTTTCTCAAGAGACGATGCAGGTAAGCCTTTTTCACCGAGGCGAGATGAAGCGGCTCAGGGCCGCTAGACATCCCATAACCTTCTGTACTCCCTTGAGGTCTCGGATCGGCCCCATATTGGTCACGGCAGAGACCTTTTCCGGGTTGGCCTCGATGCCGCGCTCTGAGACTATGAATCCTGTGAGCATGCCTCGGGGACCCGAAGACACACTTTTCGGGTTGAGCTTGACGCCTTCTCCCTGAGGCATTTGAAGGCTACCTCCAGGTCATTGACGAGGTCATTGGCCCGCTTGGATTTGACAACGACGTCGTCCACGTAGGCCTCGACGGTTCGCTCGATGTGCTTGCCAAAGACCTGGGTCATACACCGCTGGTACGTGGCCCCCGGCTTTCTGAGGCCAAACGGCATAGTCGTATAGCAGTATAGGCCAAATGGGGTGATGAAAGAAGTTGCGAAATGGTCGGACTCCTTCATTTTGATTTGATGGTAGCCGAATAGGCATCAAGGAAGGATGGGTCTCGCATCCCGCAGTGGAGTCAACGATTTGATCGATTCGAGGTAATGGAAACGGGACTTTTGGGCATGCTTTGTTTAGACCGGTGTAGTCCACACACATTCTCCATTTTCTATTTTTCTTCTTAACTAATACGGGATTAGCTAACCACTCCGGATGTGACACTTCCTTGACGAATCCGGCCGCCAAAAGCTTCTGTACCTCCTCGCCGATGGCCCTGCGCTTCTCCTCGTTGAATCGGCGCAGGCGTTGCTTCACCGGTCTGGAGCCGGCCTGGATGTCGAGGGCATGCTCGGCGACCTCCCTCGGTATGCTCGGCATGTCCGAGGGACTCCATGCAAATATGTCGGCGTTCGCGCGAAGAAAGTCGACGAGCACGACCCCCTATTTGCTGCCGAGGGTCGCGCTGACCCTCAGCACTCGGTTGTTTGAGCAAGTGGGGTCGACCGGATGAGCTTGACGGCCTCCGCTGGCTCGAACGTCCCGCAAGACGACGCTTAGAATCGTGTACCTCACGCCGAGCTGGTTGAGGTTGGCGATGAGGGCCTCGGACTCCACTATAGCCTCGGCGTACTGATGCACTCGACGTCGCAATGTATGCATGCTCGCAGACGTGGAGTCAATAGTGATGACACCGTTAGGGCCGGCATCTTGAGCTTGAGGTAGGTGTAGTTCGGGACCGCCATGAACTTGGCGTGAGCACGGCCGTCCCCAGATGGCGTGATAAGTCCCTTGAACCCCACCACCTCGAAGGTGAGGGTCTCCTTCGGTAGTTGGAGGTGCCAAGCGCACGGGTAAGTCTATGCTACCGAGGGGTCATGCGCGCATCCCCGGCATGATGCCGCGTGGAAGGGCGCGCAGGTCGCCTCGGAGTTGTGACCCGGTCGAGCCCTAGGAGCTCCAAAGATGTTGGCGTCACAGGATGTTGAGGCCACGCCGCCTCCGTCCATCAACACCTTGGTGAGTCGGGTGTTCCCGATGATCGGGTCAACGACGAGCGGTATCGGCCGGGTTTGGGACATGATCGGGTGGTCATCCCGATCGAAGGTGATCGCCTCCTGAGACCAAATGAGGTACCGTGGAGTGGCCGCCTTAACCAAGAAGACCTCTCGGCGTTCCTTTTTTCATTGTCACAGCTGCCGTGAGGTACGCCGAGGGCCCACCAAGATCATGAAGGCATTATGTACCTCGGGAACCCGTCGCCCTTGTCGTTGTCTCCGCTTGTCCCGCCCTCTTCTTGGCATCGCTGCTGGGGAGCCCGAGCTTAGCGTAGTAGCGCCGAGCATGGTGCACTCCTCGAGGGTGTGCTTACCGGGCCCCGATGGTATGGGCAGGTCTTTTAAGCATGTTGTCGAAGAGCCCCGCCTCGGGATTCTTGCGGTCTCGACATGACGAGCCCGGCCTCGAGAACCTCCTCTGCTTCTCTGGCGCCCTTCTTTTTTCTCGGGGGGAGACGCCGAGGCCCCGGGGTCTCCTCCCCGCCTCTTCCCTTGGAGTTGTTGTTGGGGAAGATGGCCCCGACGGCCTCTTCGCCAGAGGCGAAGCTGGTGGCGATGTCGAGGAGTGTGGATGCCGTGGTCGGTACGCTTTGGCCTAATTCTCGGACCAGGTCTCGACAGGTGGTGCCGGAGAGGAATGCCTGGATGATTTCTGAGTCGCCGATGCTGGGCAACTCGGTGCATTGCTTGGAGAAACGTCGGATGAAGTCTCGCAGACTCGTCCGGTCTCTGGCGGCAGCTCTTGAGGTCCTAGGAGTTCCCGGGGAGCGTGTAGGTGCCCTGGAAATTCCTGACGAAGACCTTTACCAAGTCGCGCCAGTCGTGGATTTGCATAGGGGGAAGGTGTTCAAGCCAAGCTCGCGCTGAGTCTGACAGGAATAGGGGGAGGTTGCGGATGACGAGCAGGTCATCGTCCGCACCGCCTAGCTGACAAGCCAGACGGTAGTCGGCCAACCATAGCTCGGGGTTGGTCTCGTCGCTGTACTTTGAGAGATTCGCCGGCTGACGAAACCAGGCCGAGAAGCGGGCGCTGCGGACGGCCTTACTAAAAACTCTAGGGCCAGGCGGCCCGGGAGAGGGACTGCGGTCCTCCCCACTGTCATAACGACCGCCTCGGTGCACTCGGTAGCCCCGGGCGGCCCCATCATGGTCGTGGCGCCGTCGTCTGCTGCCCATGTGGTGGCCGTTTTGCACCTCGCGTTGGTCGTCGAGGCGGTCGTGCACCGAGGCGGCCCTGAGGCGGTCGTGCACCGAGGGGGCCCTGAGGCGGTCGTGCACTGAGGGGGCCCTGAGGCGATCGTGCACCGAGGGCTGTTTTGAGGCGTCCCCGCATCGTCGAGACGCGGAGCTTTCGGCCTGCTACACCGCGGCAGTCTCGAGAAGGCCCCAGAGTTCGTCGTGGACTCGTCGCCCCTCCGTGGTAGAGGGCTCGGGCATCGCTCGGACCAGTATTGCCGCCGCAGCGACGTTCTGGCTAGCGCGATTGAAGACAGGGGTTGCTCGCCCCTTCATCATCGCACGCGGGCGGTTGACGCCGCGAGCCCCTCACCGGGCCGCCCGCCATCGCCGCGCCCACGCTCTTGCTCGAGGGGGTGGCTCGGAGTTGCCGCAGGGAGTCGATCTTGCTCGACCTTGGCTTGAAGCTCACGGAGCTGCTCTAGGTCTATCGCGCCTGTTGCTCGGGGTGGGGATACCGCCGCCACCAAGGCGGGACCCCGCGCGTGGTGGTGTGGCGTTGGCTGCCCTACCTCCATCGTTGCCCGTGCTCGGCATTCCGAGTCCGACGTGGAAACACTCACGAGTTGGGTCATAAGCGTCCTCGCCGTCGGAATCGGAATGGCCAAAGCAGTAGTCGCTTGCGATCATGAAGCGGTGCATCGCCTCAGGGTCACGAATCCCGGAGAAGTCTGCTCCAACCCACGCCTCGTCCTCCTCCGAGGAGTCAGAGTGGGGGTGGATTGGAGTTGTGACTATGGGGTTATGGGCATGACGTTGATGAATGGAGACGAGGGCGGTGGCGTAGGAGGCGGCGACATTGGTCAGCCCGAAAAGGTACGGGGATGGCGCCGTCGCCATGCTTTGCTCCGTCAGAGCTGGCTCCTCGGGAGGAGGCGGGACAGAGCTTGATGATGGGGTGTCGCTGTGCGCCACCGGCCCTTTTCCCCTGTCGAGGCTTAAGCCGACAGTCCCCGTCGCAGGACTCTGCGCTGCCAGCGGGGTATGGGATTCCGGTGGAGCACGATCGGCGCTCAGACTTTGCGTGGTGTTAGGTGGACTCGCCTCGCGGCGCCGCGGCGAGCTTAACGGGAGCGGCGGCGGCGGGCGCCGCATCGCTGCGGCTGCCGGTGCAAGACGTCGCTGTCGGTCGATGGCGCTCTGGGTGAGAGGAGTACCATGTCGTACTTTCGTGCCCTAGAGACATGAATTCTAGGCTCCCGAACCGCATTTATCGCCCCGAGACGCAACGATCGCACGGGATCTCGCCATCCGAATCTGTGGGATGACTAAGTCGACACGCAGAGGCCCCTACCGCGCGCCTAACTATCGGAGTTTCGAACCGGAGGTCCTTAACCGACTAGTGAATTTGTGCTTTGCGTGCTCCCAATTCCGGATGGAGATGCAAAGAGACACAAGGTTTATACTGGTTCGGGCAATGGATGCCCTACGTCCAGTCTGAGAAGGTGTTCTTGTATTCCTTGCACCGGGGTGCTCGTAGTAGGGGGTTACAAGCTAGGCGAGAGAGGGAATTCGTCCTAGGTCTCTGTGAGGGGAGGTGATATGAATTACAGAATGAGGCGTGTTGTTCGTGCGAGTATCTGTGATTCTATCCGTCGTCCTAGAAACGGTCCTGGCTGCCTCCTTTTATAGCCGCAGGGAGGAAACCAGGAGTACATAAGAGAGCTACACATGGAGTAAGGACTATTCGATGACGTATTTACTCCTGGAGCAGCATGGCGTTGTCGTGGGAGTTCCCGTAGATATCTAATCGGTATGGTCTTCACTGCAAGTAACATGCTGCGCATTTATTGACTTGGTGGATTACAGAGGCTCGGCGGCCTTCGTAGCCGGTCGTGCCGAGGCCTGTCGTGCCGAGGCCTGTTGTGCCGAGGCCTGCCGTGCCGAGGCCTGTGTTGTCAGTAGGGATGGTAAAAAAGTGATCTGACCGTTGTCCCATCGCTCCTGTTGCAGCCAAGATGCCGCCCGATCGTGGCTTACGTGAGTGGGTGCGGCCGAGCGCGTTAATCGGATGTGACACCGCCGCCAGAGACTTTTGAGGCGGACGCGACGAGGTTGTGGAATGAGCCCGCCTCGGGCGAGGCGGAAGCGCCGCCACCAATTCGCCCGAGGCCCTTCCGAGGGGTCTCGGCGCAGGCGACGAAGCGAGGCGTAATAGATCGCGAATCCGAGGCCCCGCCGAGGGGGCTCGGCGAGACGGAGTGGTCGGTCCGCCGATTCCGAGGCTACGTGAACCCGCTCGACTCCCCACGCTATGGATGTCCTTGGTGCAGAGTTAGGCGGACGGTGGTCGGTAACCCTCGCTCTGTGCCGCCTCGGATGGCGGGGGTTGACGCGACCAAGTGTAGCCATCACTTCGCCGCTCTGTGCCATCGCAAGGCGTCTGTCCGGAGTGGTTGGGCGCTGGATGTGACGTTCGGTCAAAGCGCTTTGGTCAAAAAAGGCGGTCACGGGTTGGTGCCGAGCCGCCTCGCGCTGAATCGGATAATCGGCACTTCTTCCGAGGCCCCGGCGTAGGGGCCTCGACGAGGGGGCTCGACGCTGGGGCTTCGGCGAGGCGGTCTCTCAAGTAGTCGTCGAGAACCGCTTGCTTCATTGGGGCTCGGCGACGGGGTCTCGGCGAATCGGAGATTTCGGTCGAGACCTCGTTTGTTTATTCCGTTGGTTCTGTTTTTAGGGTCTAAACAGTTTCTCGATCTTTGCTTGGGGTACCCCATTTTCTGGTATCCGATACTATATTTCCACTTCTATGTGTCATCTTATTTTATTTGGCCAAATAATCTTATATCGCACTGATTATTAATTATGATTCCCTGTAAATACTTTTTCAGTTGACACCTGATACTACCTGAATCTAATGCTTATCAATATGCCTAATATTTGCTGGCGGAGCTTTACTTCGTGCACATGTATTCTCCATCTAATCAGTTACAAGGAAGTTTCACTCAAAGAGTAGATTTATGGAGTACTTCTTGCTCACAGGCAGTGGGGCATCATGCAAGGATAGGTTCAGTTGATTTTTCTGTTAAGAAGAACGTGAAGTCATCTCAACTGCAAAATGCGACATGTTTTGTCGGTTTAGGACAACAGTTGCAGTGCAGACTATTAGCAAGAAGCCATATCCTTAATGTAAAGTCTGATATACTCTCCCACCAAAAGGTTTCTAGTGTAAGCTGGAGTTTGGGAAGTATGCCACAAAGAATAGGATGTGTAGTCTCTGGACTAGGTTTTGCAGTGTCTGGGCTGGCGAGTGCTGAGGGTCCTGTGAACAACAACATAGATAGCACCGAACCTGACAAGTCATCAACAAATTTATCTCATGGGAAAAAAGTTTACACAGATTATTCTGTTACTGGTGAGAGTGCGAAAGTTTCATTTAAAATAAATGCACAGTTTGCAAATGATTTAAGTATAACGTCAAATAGGCACTCATAGTTGAACCGAATGACCTGCAGGCATTCCTGGTGATGGAAGGTGCCTGTTCCGTTCTGTGGCTCATGGTGCCTGCATTAGGTCAAGGAAGCCCTTACCTAATGAGGATCATCAAAGAAAGCTAGCTGATGAGTTGAGAACAAAGGTAACCTGTACACTATTTGCTATCAGGTTCATAATGGTTTCGATTACTAAAGTTCATAAACACTAGATATGTAGTGATTGCCCTTTCATCATTGAAACCCTTGTATGAACTTTACCATTATTACTATTAGGTTGCACATGAATTTATCAAGAGGCGGGCAGAGACTGAATGGTTATTTTCTCTCTTCCCTATTCATGCTGCTTATTCATTCACATATTCTTGTACTTATATTTTATTGTGCATTGCTTTCAGGTTTGTTGAGGGGGACTTCGATACATACGTATCTCAGATTAGGAAGCCACATGTCTGGGGAGGTGAGCCAGAGTTGTTCATGGCTTCACATGTTCTTCAGTGAGTGTTAGCCACAATCTTTGAATATTTTGATACTATTTGCTATTTTAGCTAAATATTTGTCGGATATGTTAGTTCCATCTGTACTTCTTTGCAATGTTATAGTGCTCATTTAATATATCATCTACAACACCTGCATGTTGACACGAGATAGTTATTCAGTTATCTCGTGGACCAGCATCTGTTGTTAATTCACTATAGCTGAGAAGATATACTTGGGAATTTCATTTGTAGGTTGGCTTCTTTATGGTGACCCTCCATCATAATCGTGATATACCAAAGTAGTAAGAATACAATTATTGCATTTGCAGGATGCCAATCACCGTTTACATGCATGATAACGAAGCCGGTGGTTTAATAGCGATTGCTGAATATGGCCAAGAGTATGGGACAGAAGCTCCCATCCAAGTTCTTTATCATGGTTATGGCCATTATGATGCCCTGCAGATACCAGGAAAGGGTGGTCCGGGGTCAAGATTGTAACATTTGTAGCTCTGAATTTAAATGGTAAGTTCCGGTTGGATACCTTATTCCTTTCTTTATGCACACATCTACTAATATGTGATCAGAGTTTGGTTTAAAAAACGGGTCGTAGTTTGCGGGGTGGTAGAGGGTGTCGCCATATTGGTTATTGGTTCTTCCAAATTCCAATTGCTTGCGTAATCTTACTGAGCATTGTAAGTAACTTACATTGGCAGGCAGTGACGCAGCGGCATCGTGCACACTGCTTACTGCTTTGGTGGCAAAGAACAGATGGTCATGATTCATCTTGGTCTTTTGACATGCCTGGAGGTGGCCATGGAATGACAGAACGGACATCTGCTCAGCCCTCACGATCTTCAGATGCTCCTGACTTCCAAAATCAGAGGGACAATTACACTGTGCACTGGCCATGTGTCGTGATTTCATCGATGTCCTGCTGGAGTAGTGGAGTATATTCACTGAAGCTGTATAGAGCTGAAACCATTTATGTTGAGCCAAGTACCAGCCTGGGCTCGAGTGAAACCAGCGGACTCCGCTGTTCGCGTAACAGCTTCAGATGCCGGATTCCAGAGCTTATTCTTATCTCTGCCTGTCTCTGATTCTCCTAGCCAACACACGCACACAAGCTTTGCAGGACGTGAGACGGTGACCAGAAAACAGCGCTACCTGCCCGTGCAAGTGTCAAATGCCAAGAAACCCAGCTCCGCCGTCGCATCTTCCGGCCGTTCCGGCAATTCAGGTAAGCCGCAATCCCTTGCCAGAAAACTTTATAGAACGGAGCCGCAAGCCATGACAGAAGAACGACCCTGAGATCATGCTCGCCATCCTCCATCAATCAAACAAGCAGGAGAAGAAAGAAAACGCCAGCCACGTCCCGTCCGCTCATCGCAGGCCGCAGCATGAGTAAGTGCCAGGTCCGTACTGAGGCAGAGAGTTTCTTTAATCCCGTTGCCTCTGAGCGACACCCTGCTAACGCGCTCACATGCCGCTGCTCGCTCGGGGAGGAGCACGGGCTCTGGATCTGATCTCGCCGGTGCCCCATGCTGCCATTCCTCCCCGCGCCTGGAGTCCTGGACCTGGACGGCGGCCCGCGGGGGCTTCGCGTCGCATGGGCACCACCACTTCGTGCGCCGCATCTGTACGGTACAGTGGTCAGAATGGCCGAATGGGTACACCGTACACCTACTCAATTCAGTCCAGATCGGACGGAATGTATGTATTTGGCCGTGTGATCGTGTCTCCGGATTCCGGACTCGGATCGCAGCGATTTCACAAGAATTCTACGTCATTTCACCTACCTAATTGTTTCACTAGTACTAGTAGCAGACGATTACGTCAACACTCAAGGAGGTGGACAGAAAAAGGATCGTATAAATAAAATAAAAAGAGAGAAAAACAACTTCTCCATAAGCTAGATGAACCTGACTAAAAAAACAGAATCAATATCGCTAAATTTGAAGGCGATGAATTTAAAATATTTTCTATATGGTACCAGCTGCATGGTCATGTAGTGATACTTCTCCGGTCCAAAGGAAGGTACCAGGAATTTTTTTTAATGGAAGCCCTCAGTAAAGAACTGAAGAATAACATGACGCAATTTTAGGTAGCGAGGGGAATAGATTTCCGTTGCAGCTTTCCGCGACACAAAATTTTGCAATTGCCATCAAGATATCTCAGGATAATTCTCGCCGGAATATAATAAAAGAGCATTAGCGTTGCATGCAGGAATGGACTGTCCAGCCCAGATAATAATGCAGAGATATTCTCGCGTTCAGTACGACCAAAATGATTCTTCTCATCAGAATTATTGCTTGTATTTCCACCGGTGAGAATAATGGGAACACTATATTCCAGTCCAGGAAGAAGGGCCAAGCCTTTCGAAAACATTATTATAATATAATCATCATCACGCGGTACATATACTCGTGTATTTTGCAAGCCGTCGGCACTAATCCGGTGATGGCATATGAGAATTTCTTCGTTGCGACGTTCAAACCCATACGTGCACGTCGAGGTCGTTTATCTCCTAGATCATCAAAGATACCCATATGCGGTTATGCCACCAAGAAATCCTTGTTGAGATCATTATGAATTTATGATATTAGTGAGGAAGCGGGCCCTTGATTTTACGGCGTTGGATTCTCGAGGAATAGCATCCTCGGATATGGTTCACAACTTTTAATCCGTGGCACATGATTCTTGTTGTGCATACTTTCCAGGAAAGATTCATCACACAAGTTATATATTGTACTATTCTACTATCTATAACAAAATAATGCAAGGCAATGCATTGGTCTTATACTACACTAAAGAAGTCATTGTCCATGTAGAATTTACAATAAATTAATAAACTAGATTGAGAGGGACACAGAGGAAGAGAGATGAAAATTTTGAAAATCCACCTTTCCGTGTATATGAAAAAATCATGCAAACAAATAATATGTCCCAAAAAATTTAAATTACAAATTTATATACCCCTTCCGTTCAGTTTTATGTATGTCGCAACATAGACATATGACGTTTGACTTTGTATAGTCTTTAATGCCCTCTGTTCCCATTTACAATGCGCATTTTGACATGGCACATCATCCCAAATTACACTTTAACCATTTATTTATTTATTTATTTTATATTATTAATATTATAAGCTTATGATAACTGGATAGTGCATTTGATTATAAATTTAACCATATCAAGTTTGTGTTATAATAATTAAAAATATATTGGTCAAAGATTTTAAAGTTTAAATTTTAATATATGTGTGCGCCTTATTAAAAAAAAGAAAAGGATGGAGTATATTTTATCACTGTTCTTATATAAAAACCTTCAATTATGATATTTTGCAGGTATTTTAATACAATATTAGTCATTAGCTTTGATATACCCAAACTAAATTACCTTATTTGCTGTTCATAAAAAAGGGCAAGTCTAGCCAAGAACAATATCAAAGTCAAAAAAAACTTGGGCTGCGGGTGGTAGACACCCCAAGCTAATTTAGCTTAAGGTAGATGACATCTCACCCAGCCCGAGAAAACCCCCGAACCCCATGCCCTAACCTAGTTTATCAAAGTGGGCCGATAGGTTACATTTCAAGTGGTGAAGCAAGAGGACCATTCATTTTACATGGTGATGCTTTGGGAGAAAACGCGGGACATAAGGCTGGGCAAAATACCCGATACCCATTACCCAAACCCGATCTACTTGAACCCGGACCCGAAATAAATTTGGGTAGTTCGGATATTAACTTGAGATACCCGAAAATAATTTAGGTAATTCGGGTAACAAGTTGTGGTGCCGGATTACCCATATACCCAATATCTACATGAACGCTCATCAGTCTCCAACTTGTCCACCTCTTGCGGCCCAACGGGAAAGGAGAGCCCAGCACCAGTGCCATCCCCCACCGTGACTCTCCGAGAGACCTCGAGTCCTCGACCTCGATTCGATGGGACGGGAGGACGCGAAGCCATGAAAAACTAGCATCGACTCCGACAGGCGGTGGCGCGACTCTGCCTTCGACCCTCTAGCGGTGCCCTCGACTCCTCCTCCACGAGATCTCCAAGCTCTAGCGCTCCTCACTCTTTTAGCCATTTGTATTGACATAGCAACCTTGACCTCCCGGTCCAGCCCTCCCACGTTGCATCATTGACCAACATCTTTGGCGACCTAGGCGGCAACCAAGGCTGGCAGCGTTTGCATCCACAAGCACTTGGTGTTTGGCGGCGGCGATTCGCAACTAGCCCCCCACCCCTCCCCCGTCGTCGGCACCACCGCACCTGCAGATCGAGGGCCATGGAGGAGCGCACAGGTACACAAAACTTCATGATTTGCGGGTATATTGGGTATATCCGAACCTCCAAGAATGAATCAGAGGACTACGGCAAGCAATTTCCGATTTCGAGGTGATTGGTGTTTTCATCCTTGTGATTGGACTAATATCGGGTACTATTTTTCATTACCCAAATTTCGTATTACCCGATCCAAAAAAATAGGTAACCCGAACGCCCAGGCTTAGCGGGACATACGAGGGTTTTTTTTCCACACCTTAGCCTCATCGTCTAATTTTGTTAAGCTTAACCCCGCCTAACCCCTCTAGCCATTTGAACTCACCGAGAAAACCCCTAACCCCATAGGGGCGCCACCGGAGGGTTGACCAATTGGTCTAGCAACCGTAGGGCCAATATCGAAGTCATTGGAGATAGTTTCATTGCATGACATAGATTTTCTTGAGTTATAACAGTATTTTGTTCAAGGATTTACAAATTTTGTTAGGATAAACCCTCCTCTAACACCCATAGATCCAAATGACCTAGTAGAACCATGGGTGAAGCTACCAATGTACCCCCTAAAAAATTATAAAAATAATAATTGTCTAAAATTCTACCATACATGTCCTATACAACATGTCTATGCAAAAAAAGAAGAAGATAAGCGGTGCACCTTCTCTGATTTGCTCTAGTATTTCCACCGAGTGGAACTGTTGATGCCGTACCAAATTAGTACCGAACCATAATAATGTCAATCGGGCGCTTAAAAAGGAGATCGAGAAATGATCGCCCGCCGATCGTTAACCCCGCCTAACCTGGAGATTTGAACTCGGGTCATAGGGGCTTATTTAGCTTATAAGCCATACTTTCTTCATTGGAGATAGTTTCATTGAATAGTAGATTTTCTTAAGTTATAAATCATTTTGTTCAAGGATTTACAAATTTCAGGATAAACCCTCCTCAAACACCCATAGATCCACAACTGTTCATTTGATCATGGATTATATCATAAATTATGGTCAAATGATATTTTTTCTCTCTCACCAAATCAAACCAAAGAACCATAAATAATCCTACGATCGAACCATGGGTGAAGCTAACAAAAACTAATTACTTTCAGCCAAACAATTCCAAACAAACAGGCGGATAATAGCCACACTGTCCTATTCTTTTCTCACACTTTTTACCTGTACCACACTTTTTGCGGTCAACCTCCTGGTGGAGACTCCGATGGTAACCTGTACCAGCCAGCCAGCCAGCCGGTGTCAAACCCAACCGCATCGCGCCCTATTCCCTCCCACACTTTTTCTAGGGCTTTATGCCCTGAACTCCAAAGATTTGCAATATGCCCTCGGTTCTCTTGTCTCTTGTCGGATCAGCGGCGCACCGTAGCGAAAAGTGACCGACCGCCTCTCCGTGGCTCGCTGCTTCCATGGATAAAGGATCCATATCGCTGGTAGAACAGTGAGGTCGAAGCTTAGCACAGAATAATATATAGTGCCATCGAATTCCGTTCAGGGGAACGGTACGTGCCGGGGAAGCATGGGAGCGAGGAGGATCCGGTATTCCGGTGCAGATGTGGAGCCACGGCGTTCACAGGGTCACATACTCGCATGTGCCCGGGCGCCCGGCGAATAGGATGATGGGGGCTTCCGCCTGATTCCTTCCTTCCTATGGAATCAAACTGTGAGGGCTTGATTTGTGTTATGGCAACGAGGAAGATGATCGATAGCAGTGGTCAGTGGTCGTACTGGTTTGATTATTTATCACATCGTTATATGATAGGTTAGTTTAGCTGGAACATCTATTTTTTACTATACGCTTTTTTTAATATCTGGTGAGTACGTTTTACGATGGTTGTGTTTGGTTTAGTTTCTTAAAAGTGTTTCTGCTGCCAAAAAAAATAGAACGTCAATCAACCGGCTAGAATCTGAAGCTCCTTCTTTAGAAGTAGCTGCTTTTGCGTAGTATAATTTTCACGCGACCTTAGATTCTGTTTTACCTTTTGTTTTTCTAAATAGGTGGAAATAGAGAGACATTTCATAACTCTTTCATTGAAGGTATAGAGAGATGTATGTTTTATAGTTATTTCAACAAAATAGCTTATAACTTTTTTCACAATAATTTTTCTATAGCTCATATAGCTAAATCAAACATACTCGATATCATGCATGGAAGTAGTATTCAATTGTGAGAGAGAACCTTTGTTCCTTCGCTAAAAAAATACGGCTGATAAGACAAGCGAACAGGGCCATAAATTTGCACCCTGAGTGTAAAATGCTAATGGTTGTCGAAGTTTTAAAGTTAACGTGTAATCTGGTTACAACACTAAACATACAGATGTGACATGAGAGGATATATATCCTGCAGAAAAGATTTATGTTTAATTAAGAAATGAACATTTTTGAAGGAAAAAAAACAAGAATTGCAAGAGATCACATGATTCGGTCTTACACCCAACTATGGGGCGACTGATCTTGATTCGGTCTTACCGAACTATAGCATCAGGCGACTGATCCTCACTCTAACCAAAAACGAGAGCATCCACTCCCGTGACCGATCAAAGCATGATAAATAAATACTACGCAGTACAGTCCCGATCAGCATCAACACGGGAGTAGTTTCTAGTGACTCGTAGTATTTAGTTATTGTTAATCTCAAGATGAACTTTTAGCAGCAGCATGGAGGAGTATCTTTTTTTTTCAGGTGTCAGCGAGCAGAGGGAGATGATTGGCGCAGCCGGGATGCTACACGCGGGCAGATCGCGCAGCCTCGCTTGCGCTCATGTGCACGCCCTCGTGAACGGATATTTTCTCTAGCCCTTTCTCGATTTCTTTTTCCGTCGTGTATATAAACTACTCTCGGTGGTCCCGCGGCGGCTCCTGGCTGTGGGGGCTCCACGTCGGTCATGTGGAACGGGCCGGGCCGCAGGATGTTGTTTTGCGCAGGCCATGGGGTAGAGACCCCAATCTCCTTCTCCTGTTCCCGTCAGGCAGGGGCAGGCTACAGAAATACTACTATTTTTGCTCAGATTCTTTTTGGTCGAAAACGATTTTGGTCAAATTACATCCTAAAAATCGTCACTTCGGTTCGGTGCCAAGGTAAAGAATTCTCAAACCTAAAAAATCTTTATCTTTAGTAGAGAAAAATTTAGACAGCTACGTATTACACAGTAATATAAGCAATGAAATTAATGAGCCCTCGCAGGTGAGAGAGATGAACACTGAAATCGAAATTAATAAATAATAACCCTGCACGGCGGTGGCCATGGCAAGCCAGCGTCGCCACTCGCAAACGAGGTTCCCCTCCCTGCCCGCATGACCGCGGGCACGTCGACGAACGACGAGTGCCCCAGCCACGACCGAATTTTTTATTTTTTAGATCTTTTTTTTTTAAATCACAAATATGTTCTTGACGGTAAGATTTTAAAATCTGTACCCTTAGCTCGGCGTCATCGTTGCTGACGCCGAGCTTACATTGCTCGGCGACATTGTTGCTGGCGCCGAGGTCTTAGGCTCGACGTGGCGGTGATTTGAGAGGCAACTCGGCACCGTAGATCCTGGCGCCGAGCTTGGCGCCGTAGATCCTGGCGTCGAGCTTGGTGTCGTAGATCTATGGGGCCGAGCTTAGCGCCAGGATCTATGACGTCGAGGTGGTGTTTTAACCCCACCCCAACCTTCCTACCCGAGCCTTCTTTCTCTTCTTTCTCCTCCCTCTCGGGTTTTTTTTTCTCTCCACTTCGTCCTATCTCACGAATCGGTATATTGGATCTTAAAAACTTTGATTTGATCCATAGATCTTCGAGAGCAAGGTATCCTCACTCTCCTCCTAGTTTTTTTCGCATCGATTCGGTATATATTAGTCAGATTTTTCAACCTAAGAATCATCATTACTTAGGGTTTTATGTAATTTTTAATATTTGTATTATACAACCGTAGGATGCCAAGGTATAGAAAAGCTAGCAAACCAAGGTAACCGCAGCGCATGTTGTTATGTTATACGTTCATTGTTGTGCATCAAATGGGAAACCCTAGGTTTAGGGTTTAATGTTAATTGCTTTCGGTTCTTAAAACAAAATTGGTTCTATTGTAGTTATGGCCGGATGACCGAAAATGCCTTCGACCCATTGCCTCTGCCTAGTGGTGTTTCAGTACCCATGTGCTTTTGCGGCGATCCTTGCAAGATAGTCAAGTCCGATGAAGAGAACACGTATGGGCAGAGGTATTTGATGTGTTCCAATTTTGCGTTTGAGCCTACACTTCGTCAGCGCCGCATTAACAAGATGGTGAGGAATTGATGTTTGTGTGATATGACATATTGCACGATTTTTTGTTTTGTAACAATTGTATTTTTTGCAGACCCCTCCATCGCTCTGTAATTTTAAGTAGTGGATCGACACTGGGATCAAGCCTGAAGACAAGGAATGGATGCAAAAACTATTGCGGTGGGAGGCAGAGGATAAGGAGATGATGGAGAAGAGACGCGGAGAGGAGGCTGCAAGAAAGGAGCACAAGGAAGAGAAGGAAACGAGACGTGTTGCTGTGTACAGTGAGGAGAGGGAGAAGAAGTTTAAGCATGCACGCCGAGCGAAAAGCAGCGATGGAGGAGAATCCCGATGCCCTGGGGAAGAGAAAGTGGCCTCGTTGCACTCAGTAGTCTCCATGACTTGCTAGTTCTATGGTTTATTCACAAACAATATTGTCTACTGTCGACATATACTTCTAGTATTATTGTGTTGTTTAATGTGGCATAGTATTGGACTTTTTATTAAGTGGTTGTTTTCATTATTTGTGGTTATAATATTCTGTATAATGTTGCAGACGTAGTAAAATGTGATCGCCTGCTACAAACACACACTAACAAAGTAGGACATTATATAATTCAACACACAAAACATATGAAATGGCATGTAAGAACATGTACCGAACTAGGGTATAGAGTTCCTTCGACTAAACCTAACATGCCTTAGGTAATTAAACCAAACAACAAGCACATGGATGTGCCATGTGAATAAGATAGGGTCGTCCAAGTAGTATGGCCACATAGCAAATTATGTTGCATCTTCTCCACAGTAGCCTCCCATTGTTGGTGGTGGTAGTGGCGGGGGTGACGGCGGAGGCCCCTTGTTCTTGTGGTTATGGCAGATGCAATATGGATCATTGCAGATTGCCTCCTGTGAATCAACATCATTGTTGTTGTCGTCCTGTCCTTCGTCCTTGTAACCGCTGCTAACTTCTCTTTCTAGATCAAAGATACGATCCTACAGATGGTAGATGTACTCCGCATACGGATAAACAGGTCGAGGATCGACCCACATAGTGAACCCACAGTTTTCTTCGGCCAAGAAAGATTGCAATAAGCATGTCATGTAAGTTGTATAGAAGAGGAACAAATTGAAGAAACAAATAGTAATAGCAATTACCCATGCTCGTGGGCATTTGAAGAAACGACGACCTCCATCTATTCTCTCGGTGAACATCTAGACTAGGCAGTCCTTATCATGCATGCATTTTGGCCACTCTTCTTTCCGTTCATCGTATCCTCTTAGTTGTGCCTCTTTGGTGAAATCACTTTTGCTCTCAACTAGGAACCTCTCATAAAGAGCTTCATTGAAGAAATCGGGACCAAGAGAACCCCCCACATAATGGTAGTTCCCATTCCCTTTCCTCTCCCTCTGTACGACCCTCCAGACATTGGTAATGTAACAAAAGAAAATATCGAGAAGTGCTCTTCTTCCTTGTTGTGTGTGTGAATGAGAGGGAGTGATGGGTTATTTATAGGTTGAGAGGAGGAATGGAGGTCTCTCAATGTGTCATGTCAACGATCCATGTGCCTCTTCACCTTAGCCCTTGGATCAAACAGTCATAAGATGGATGGTGGAGATGGAGTGGAGTTGTGCTTCCTTGCATTGTTTGAAAAGCCTAGATTCGTTCATTGTTACTGAAAAGCCTAGATTTATCTACAAAGTGTTTGTACGATACGATTGGACTATACACGCTCTAATAAATTTATATTTAATCCGTGTACTACATTTGTTCTTTTTTAGCAGTGTAGTATAATTAATGATTCACGGAAAAAAACGCAAGAGTTTCCCTTATTTCAGGAGCATCAACAGTTACAAACAGAGACATCATTATATAATCCAAACATTTGATCTTTCAAAGAGCACAATACAACCACATCAAACATCACAGTCAACATAACATGTCCTGCATAGTCCAAATAGTCCACAATGTCCATATAGCCCCAAATAGTTATAGGAAAGTGACTACAAAATCCATAATAGTACATACTAACATCTACCACAAACCCTCACTGCCTCCTAGTCTTACCCTTACCCTTGTGACCAAGAGTGCTGGTACCTGGAGTGTAAGGGTCAGGTGGACGGCGTCGCCTAGTGCCTGGAGGCTGTGTAGGCTGAGTCGAGGGAGCGTCCTGGAGCTGAGGGGCCAAGCTCCTCGTGCCTCTGGTCCACATCGTTGTCATCCTCGTCCTTGTCCCCTATAGGTACTTGGCTAGAGGAACATAAGCCTCCTCTGCTTGCGGAAGGAACATACACATCTTGCGTCGTGTCTATCCTGCAACCACAACGAGCAGCCGCACGACGTAGCCGACGTGACAGCCTCTGTTGTATAAAATTATGTTAACTAAAAGAATCTAACGTATTAATAATATGTTTGAAAGAATATTTTGAATCTTACGTCTAGGAAGCTACGCGTGTCGTCGTCCTTGACTCTCGGACGAAAACGCTCAATGTCTTCAACGGAGTATTTGAGGGTATTGCTCTGCAATAAAGTTCTCAGTGATAATACTTCTGAATATATAGCAATATGTTTTCTTTTCTTTTGTACAACAATCTAACGTATTATAAGGATGCTATGGCTCGAAGGTGACACTAACTAAAATAGATACCTCTAACGCATAATGTATTGATATGCAATTTAACGTAGAAAAATAAGACAATTGACTTACCACTCTGTCCAAGATTGGTCCTGCCTCCACCTGCCTTTCTGCACGTATAGATTGGTCGTACATCGTGTCTTCATCATCGGAGGACTCGATGTCGGTGTAGTCATCTTCTGTCCATTGTAGCCTCAGCCTGCAACGTGTTGCACGTTCGTACCAAGCTTGGTACCGCCTGAACTCACGGTTCATGTGCGGCTCATTGTTCGCGTCCACATTGTCGTGCATCTCCTCCCATTGCTCAATGTAGTACTGGTGGTGCTTCTCCCAGTCAAAAATCTTTCTGTTCTTCTGACGATTCAACCTGTACGTATGTCATCATTACTTGAATCTAGGTACACGTCATCATATTAATGGAAATGGACCATCACGAGACATTTGAAATAGCAAAATACTTACTTGTGTAAGTCAACGCTAGTCGAGAACGGAGCCATTGGCCAAATTTGTCTCACTCCAAATTGGCGTGCAACTCTATTTGGCAGGTGGAACTCGACAGCATAGAAATAGATTAGAGGGCACCTCATAATATAGAAGTCGTCATCGCATCCACACATGTTTCTCAAATGAAAAGGAAGTGCCCCCCTCTCTATCGTACGGCTCCCACGACACCTACAATATGTCCAAACAAGATGTTAGATAGTATACTAAACTATTTGAAATCAGCATAGAAAATAAAATTTACTTACACTAGACGTCGTGAGCGTGTCTAGCTCGTTCGTGAACTCAATGTACGCCTGCTGTAACCTCGCGTGCGGAACCCTAACCTGGTCCCAAAGGTACGCCCACATCGACTGTCGACGTGGAGGCTGACCAGGGAACCACTCACGAGGAGCCAGAACCTTGGGACGACCAACTGGTAGACGAGCCCACATCCACAACTAAAGCAGGTACACACATCCACCAAGTGACGCTGTGGATGAAGTCCGACAACACCCTTCGCAAAGCTACCGGTAAAAAAAACCCAATACTGCAGAGCCTCAGCTGTACTGACCCACCTAGTCTCAGTCACTAAGGCAGGGACCCACATCCATGATGCAGTGTCACCCATGGCGTCGGGGAAGAGAGCGCAGGCAAACAGGTGTAGGATCCACGCCCTGCAGTAGTACCCAACTGTCTCCTCATCTGCCTCCTCAAGGCACTATGCGAACTCTTGCTGGAGCTAGGAGATTAGAACTCTTGAAGTGCGAGCCCCTTGCTCGCCAACCTCACGCCCAAGGAAAGCCTCTACTCGTGCTCTCCAGCCTTTTGACCTGCACTGCCCAGTGACTGCGTTGCCGTGAATTCTTAGATCTAGCATCTTCTGACAGTCCTAGAGCGTGGCTGTCATCTCTTCGAAAGGTAGGTGGAAGCTATGAGTCTCCGGCCGCCACCTACATTTTAGACAAAGCAAGATTACATGTCAAAAAGGCAAGCGCAAGAACAAATAGCCATGGATGGAGGCAATGATTGAAGATAATACCTGTCAACCAACGCAGTTATGACCGCTGAGTTGAACTTGGGCAACCCACAACGAACTTGAAAAGAGATGACATCCATGCCAACTCTTTGTAGGAAAGGAGTGCACCTATCGTCGTACTACATGTCCAAGAACCAATTGTGGGTTCTAGGACGAAGGAGCAGATGGTCCGGTATGGAATAAAACATAGTCTCCCGTTACTTCACGAACACATGTACTCTCACAAAAATTTGAACAAAACATATAGATTATTACCTGCCCCTCCACTATGAGACGTCCTCGGTGGGTCGCCTCGTACGTCGGGTCGAGCAGGTGGAATTGCGTCATCGTACAAAAAAAGTCAATAAATTAGAAATTCAATATACAATGAAACATGAACTTAGAAATATATAAATAATTGACACAATTACATGCATAAATTGAGACATGCATAATTAATTAAATGAATATGACAAATATGATATAATGAAAACAACCAATAGTCGCACATCACTAATCTGCCAATGGCAAGCGCGTGAATTGTGACCCAGTCTACCACACTTGCCGCACTCGTACTGCTCGGGGTCAGTAAGAAATGGGGTTCCTCTCCCACGTCTCATTCTTCTGGGTATCTGATCCATAACCATCATGTGCCTCGTCCTCTTTTTTGATCCATGCTTGTTCCAACGGTAAGCTGGATTCGCAATGTACCTTGGCCCATCATATGGAGGCCACTCTCCAGGGTCCTGGAAAGGCACAAAACGGGGGCTCTATATGTGCACAAGCGTGTCGACACTGAACTCGTGAGGTATCCTGCTCTCGATATTATAGTTGCGATGCCTAGCTGCTGCCACCAAATGGGAACATAGAAAGTGGTACTGTCTTGGTTTACCACAAGTGCATGTGAAATTTTGGAGGATAACCACATGCATCATTGACACTCGGACCTCACTGTCGTACGTTGTACCGCCCCTATGCTTGACCTGATAAGTCCCTGTGGCGTGGTCAAAGCATGAAACCTCATGTGTGCCAGCCCTTTTATTTGCCTTCTCTAGGTGTGCCTTTGGTTTCGGAGCCCATATCTCTCTATCACTCCACAACTTCAATGCATGGGCGTGTCTATCGTTGAACCAGACAACAAGCTTGTAGAAGGTGAATTGAACGATTGCATTCACGGGCATACCACGTATCCCCAATAGCAACTTATTGAATGACTCCGCCATGTTGTCGCCCAAACTCAGACCTCCATCCACCGACGCGTGGCGGCGAGGAAGAGACGAGCAAGCAAGGACAAATGATGGGCGGAGAGAAAGAGAGAAAGAGAGAGGAAGAGAGAAAGGAAGGGAGGACCCATACGTAACAGAGGGCTTGACGTCAGGATTATTGGCACCGAGTTCGGCGCCAAGATCCACGGCGTCGAGATGGCTGCCATGTCAATGTCCATGCCGCCAACGTGGCCCCGAGCTCTGCGCCAGCAACAATGACGCCGAGTTAAGGGTCCAGATTTTAAAATCTTACCTATAAAAACATATTTATGAAATTTTTTCACAAAAGGCTAAAAAAATAAAAAATTCGGCAGCCACGAGGGTGCTTCGTTTCTTCGGGTAAGACTGTCTCCAACAAGCGGACCTAAAATCAATAGGCATTAGATGGTTTGGACATGCATAATTAATTAAATGCACGATGAAAGGAACCCGACCCAAAAATACCCTTTCCAACAGTTGGCACGCTTAAGCGAAAATGCCCTCGCCCGCGCTCGCCATCGCCTCGATCCATAACCATCCTCATCATCTTTCTTGATCATCTGAGAACGCTCCCGGAAGGGTCATCATATGGTCGAACTCCACCACCACCACCAAGCTCAAAGTGTCACCCGGCCCTTAGTTACTGCTTTGACAAGAAGGAGAAGGAAGAAGGAACCAACAAGGCGGAGGGAAGAAGTGTATGTGAACCCAGCTCCGCATCCAACAACCACCCCAGTGCACCAGTACATTGTGACAGAAGAGAGTTGGGAGGTCTGCTCTCCTTTTCTTGCCTCTTGCATTTTCTTCTCTCGCTCACGCTCCAATCTTCTTGCGGTTTACTAGTACTGAGTACTAGCTGTTGCATTCACGGGCATCTCGTATCCTCAATAGACATTTCTCAGCATTTCAATCGGTTCGCACGCATCTACGACATCGTCTCTTGCGATCGCTAAATACAACAAGGAAGGAAACAAGGCCGCATTTGATGCGTTAACATGGGAGTCCTCTTATACTTGTCCTCCGTCAAGGCGACTACGACCATCGGACATTCCACCATTCTTCCGAGGAAGCGCCGCAAGTCGTGGCGGCCCTCCATCATGCAAATGTGCATACCCCTCTATCTGCTCTCGCCACGCCATCCTCGCCTATGATAGGATCTCGCTCGGCCCAACCATGTATCCGGGAGCGGGTCCGCCTCCACCGCTCCTTCTCGGCTGCCAAGGAACCAACTTTGTTTGCGCGTCGGAGCATGTAAGCATGATATTTGCCAATCAGAACTTACCATCAATGGCGATCTCCGGCCCGCCTCGCCGCGTGGTAAAGAGATGGACCCGCCTCACCGAGCATTCCGCCTCGCCCATGCTGCGGTCATGGCCGCACCCACCAGTGTTCCGCCGTCAGCGCTCGTCGGCGTCCCGCGTTGAGTTAAAGATCCCTTTTAAAATCTTACCTATAGGAACATATTTATGAAAAAATTTCAAAAAGGCTAAAAGATTTGGGTCGAGAGAGAGACAACGCTTGATTTGCGTTCTCCATCGCCTCGCACCCAAAATGGGTTCACTGTTTGCGTCATCCGTTGGACCGTATGTTTTTGTCATAAAGCGATGAAGAGCAGGTATTTTGTGTTTGGGTACCGTGATGCGTCTGCTGTTGGAGATAGTCTAACTTCCGCGTCCGCCGTTATAAATAGCGCCGAGCTCTCACCCTCCACATGTTAAACTGCTACGCCCACACGCCTCCCCAGTCAACACAGCTCGGCTCGGCTAGCGAGCTCTCTCCTCTTATCTACGCAGTCCCCGACGCCCGCCCGCACCGCTGCGACTGCGACGCACTGACCCCTTCCCTACCTGCCTTCTTCCTCCTCCCGTCCGATCGGTTTCACCATTCACCGTGCGCGCGCTCCACCCGCCGCAGTCGGCAGACTGCAGTCGTACTGGCGCGGTGGACAGGGAGAGGCTAGTTCTATACTAGCTAGTGTGTTTGGGAGCTAGGCGGCCGGGGTTGATTGCAGTTGGGGGAGGCGGGGGTCGGTGATGTACGGCGCGCCGGTGCCCAAGGACCTCAACCTGCCAGCAGCCGCCCTGCCGCAGCCGACCAGGGCCGGTGCGAGGACGCCACCGCAGCAGCAGATGAGCTCCCCGGGACTGCTGCGGTACAGGTCGGCGCCGAGCACGCTGCTCGGCGAGGTGATGTGCGGGGATCAGGACTTCCCCGCGCCGGCTGGCGGCGCAGGGGCAGGGCACGGACCACCACCGGACCACGCCGTCACGGACAACGTCCTCGCGCGCTTTCTCGCCGGGCACCACCACTCCGAGACCCGGGACTGCAAGCCTCCCCGCCCCGCCGCGGCCGCACACTTCATGGACGAAGCCGCCGCCGCCGCGTCCATGGCCGCCTCGCAGCAGCAGCAGCAGCTCATGTATCAGTCGCAGCAGCAGATGGCCGCCATGGAGGGGCTGTACCGCAACGTCAGCTCCGGCGGCACGGAGCACGGTGCGGCCGTTGGCGGCGCTGGTAACAACAGCCTGATCCGGCAGAGCAGCTCCCCCGCCGGGTTCCTCAACCACCTGAACATGGACAACGGTAATTGGTTGCCTCTGCCTCGTCTTGTACTTGTACCTCCTTTTTCTTGGTCTCTCCAGAAGTAGTAGCATCCCAATCATGCGCTAGGCGCCTAGCTTTCCATTTGCGGAGCGGGGAACTGATCGCGACCGATTAATTCGCCGCCGCGCGCGGCTTGCACCTTGCAGGGTACGGCAGCATACTCCGGGCGGGCATGGCCGGCGGCGGGTTCAGGACCAACGGCGGCGTCAGCGACGCTCGGCTCAAGGGGCAGCTGAGCTTCTCGTCCCGGCAGGGGTCGATGATGTCGCAGATCTCGGAGGTGGGCAGCGAGGAGCTCCACGGCGGCAGCAGCCCCGAGGCGGCCGGCAGCAACGCCAGCGGCGCGGCGCGTGGGTACAGCGGCATCCCGGGGTACCCGATGAGCGGCTCGTCCGGCGCCTGGACGGACGAGCCGTCGCCGTCGCCGACGTCCGTCGCGAAGCGCCCCCGCGACTCGGGCCCCACGCCGCAGAACGTGCAGCAGCAGCAGCTGGCGCCGCAGCTCAGCCTGCCCAACGGCGGCAACAACGGCGGCGGCAAGCCGGCGGCGGCCTCGGCGGAGATGGCGGCGATCGAGAAGTTCCTGCAGTTCCAGGATGCCGTCCCCTGCAAGATCCGCGCCAAGCGCGGGTGCGCCACCCACCCGCGCAGCATCGCCGAGCGGGTTCGTGCCCTGCAGACTGCGGCCAGCTGCATTCCTATCCTGGCTGCTACTCAAACTCTAGCTTGGTTTTCCAGTCCAATCAAAAAAAGAAAGAAAGGAAAAAAAGCTTGATTTCATGTCGTTGTCGCCGTCAGGTGGAGGAGGATTTTCGTCTTATTTGGTAAGTTATTCGTGCCCATCATGGAAAAACTAAACCAAAAAGATTCATCCGTGATTTCCAAAAAACTATGCAATTAGTTATTTTTTTTTACTCTACGTTTAATGTTGGAATACAAACGGTAAAAAAAAAATGTGATGGAGAGAGTTGAGTAAAAAACTTGAGAATTTTTTGAACTTATATCTAAACAACGCCCTAGCTTGGTTTTCCAGTCCAATCAAAAAAAGAAAGAAAGGAAAAAAAGCTTGAAACTGATTCATGTCGTTGTCGCCGTCAGGTGAGGAGGACGAAGATCAGCGAGCGGATACGAAAGTTGCAGGAGCTCGTGCCCAACATGGAAAAGGTAACCAAACCTAACACGGGCCAAACCTAGCCCAAACCCCAAGAAAGATCGATAGAACAGTGAAACGTCACAAGATTGAACAGAACAGCCCACGATAGATAAACTGACGGCCTGTTGTTATGCGTCCGGTTATTGTCGATGACTGCAGCAAACCAACACTGCCGACATGCTGGATCTGGCCGTGGACTACATCAAGGATCTTCAGAAGCAGGTCAAGGTATATGCCCACATCCAACAACCGTTCTTTTCTGCCGAGGCCGCAGCTGATAGTTATCGGGTCGCCCTGAGCCATCAGAAATGCTGCCATCAAGTAGATTTGCCCTGTGGTTGACGGCAGGGGTAACTTTGATAAGGCTTATCCAACTACATGATCCAAAAAGAATATTAATTCAAGTCGTGTCCGTGTCGGCATGGACACTCTGATTAGCTTAAGAGCGTCCAGATTATTAATAAGATGGTATTCGAGAGAAAACAAGAACAGTACACTCGAATGTCAAAAGGCGTCCAATTCTGTTCATGGTTGCTCATGGTGGTCGTCTCTGGTTCGTTCCAGGTGCTGAACGACGGCCGCGCCAACTGCACCTGCTCCGCCGGCAAGCTGCTGCAGGACCAGTTCACCAGTTAAAAAGGAGCCGCCGCCCGCCTTTTCTCGGTGCGATGCGATGCAACGCGCGGCCGTGGCCGCAAGGCCTGACTGACGCCTCCGCGCCGGCAGGCGGCAGCTCGCTTCCTCCTCCTCGCTAGTTTGGTCCTACCAGTAGTAAGCCGTCGAAGTAGTACCAGTGTACGTGTTCAGCTTACATGAGGAGGTAAGAATCGTAAACAAGGATATATTGAATTGAAATGAGAGTAGTCTGTACATGCAAATTCGTTAAGCAGGCAGAGTTGGTTCTTGCTACAAGGCTGCCCCGTCTGTCATCGTGACGTACACTCAAGCAGTTACGCTACACGTACTACATGCATGCACCCAATCCAATCCGACTAGTAGATGCATTGCAACTGTCGTGTCTGTCTATCTGTCTGGCTGCGTGCAGGCAGTGTCGTCCAAACTCCAAATGCATTTCCCTTTACGGTAAGCCTGCGGCCGTATTTAACAGCTACCTGCTCGTCCTCTTGTCTCCATCCAACAACGAACAATAATGGCATCCTGGTCTGGGAACATCGCCTCCTCGTGCAGTCGTGTTGCATTCTTTGTGGCCAAGTTGCTAGTAGAGGTGCTCCGCTCTTATATGCGGCACAGGCTTTCGCCAAAAAAAAAAAAAAAAAACGGCGGCACAGGCGCCTAACGGGCTTTAGTCAAAGAAGAAACCAGTAGAATTTGCAACCACGTACTGGTTTCTACAACATTTTCACGCGCCAAACAGAAAAAAAAAGGTTTGTTTGTTTCGAGTAGTATTTCTGGGTCGAATGGACCCGAACAGCAGACAGGTTCAGTGAACTATGGTAGGAGTACTATACAGATGGCTCGTACGAATTGTCCTGTCTCTCTACCGTCACTTGTCGCTGTCCCGAGCCGTAAAACCGCATGCCTCATCCATCTCTGCACTCCAGAAAAACCGCGGGCGCTTGCGTGGCGACTCTAGCCTGTCCCCACGTCGATCCGTCGCGTGCACGCAGCCACGCACCGTGCACGGCGGCGGCCTTTTGCGTCCGGTTCCTGATCCGCGGCCACACTTGACGTCTTGACATCGAGTCGAACGGGCCCACCGGGAGGGGGGAGAGCGCGACGGCCTGGTCCCGCCTGCTGGTCCGGTGTGGATCGGTCGCCGACCGAGTGAGTGTGTGTGAGCTCCGTCTCCCGGAAGCCCGCCTCAATTCGGGACCTCAAAACTCAAAGAACGGCGATGGAAAGTATGGAACGAACCGTAGAGAAGAGAAACGGTTTGCTTTCTCGTCGCTTCAGTTCGTCCGATCCTCGCTGCCGACCTGCCGTGCCGTCCCCGTCGTACCCTGCATTTGGCGGCTGGCCATGCCGCCGTGCAACGGTTTCTTTGTTGATTGCTTTCTCCGGTAATCATCAAGTAGAAGAGAGGAATAGGAGCCAACAGGTGTTATATTGCTCTCTGTGAAGTATTTATCGGTTTGGAGGGAAATTAGTGGAAGCTGAAACTGTGTCTGAACATAAGCGTGAAATGACGGTAAGCAGGCAAGAACATCATATTTACAGCGTAGTGGAAAGGTCCAAACATAATGAGTTAGATCATCGATTAAGACAAGGTAATACTTGAATCTAGAACAACTAGACACCGGAGATGTCCACACATCACCATGTATCACTTGAAAGGGAACATAGGTACACGAACTAGAAGATGAAAATGGAAGTCTGACATGCTTCCCTAACTGACAAGACTGACAAACATGTTCTGAAGACTTGGAGCAGCTGAAATCAAGGTGACGAATGGTGCTGGTGAGCGTCTGGCGTCCAGGATGGCCCAAACGGAGATGCCACAGATCGGTGGAAGGAGCAACGGCGACGAGAACCTCCGGCGTGGACGGGGCCAGAGGATAGAGGTCGCCGATACTGTTACATCGGAGGAGCACCATTTGCGTCGGGATGTTCTTGATGGAAAAACAAATTTGTCAAATTCAACAGTCACGTTGTTATCGCGGGTAAGGGGGCGAACAGATATGCAACAAGAATATTACAAAGAAGAAGGGAAGAATGAGGAGTAGCAATAGCAGTGCTGGTCTGATGAGTAACAGGGATGACAGCACCGTTGCCAACGGTGATAGGAATAGACTGAGAAAGAGGTTGAGAAGATGGAAAATTACCAGCGTGTGCAGCCATGTGTGAAGAAGCCCCAGTATCGAGGAACCACTCCGCAGTCTGTGGACCCGTCGGGGGGACGCCGGAGTTCGCCAGAGCGGCGAGCAGCGCCTGTTGATTCCAGACATCCTGGGATGGTGCGGCTGGAGGAGGAACGCTGGGCGGGATCTCGTACGGGGCGCCCGCGTAGTATGCTTGTGGAGCAGGCTGGGACGGCGCGCTGGCAAGGTATGCCTGTTGCGGTGGAGCGCTGGGGCGAGAGCCGAGCACGCCAGCGTGGAGCACGGAAGGGCATGGGTCTAGTGCCGGTCCTAGCATTTTAAGGACCGTCTGGCGATCTCGTCGCAACGGCCTCCCTCGATCACGTATAAAATTTTATAATATATAGGTACTAATTTTATTTGTAAAACGAAAGTAAATTCAATAATATATTTTTAATTTAACATGTTAGATAATTATCGATAAACAATGTAGATTAAGCAATATATTTATAGATGTATGATAATTATCGAGGAACAATATAGATTAAAAAAGCAATATATTCGTTTTCTTTTCTCGTCTATAACAAATGTTTCTTAGGTGACATTTTAAACTTCTAACACCTAAATTAGAAGAAAAATATGACTATATGGGTACAAAGTACTAGAAGTCTGGAATACTATACAAATAATTAATTTGGATTAAAAATAAAAAGAAAAAAAATAGCTTGGGCCTAAACAACTGATCGGTGATCGCAATTCGTAAGAAGCCAAGAATCAAGATGTCGTCGTCGTGGAGCCCTGGTCACCGTCCTCGTGCGCCTTGTCCGTGTCTCTGGTAGTCTAGCTAGCTCTTCGTGGCGGTGCGGCTCGCCAGCTCTGCGTGTGTAAGGCGCACGTCGCGAACTCACAATCAGAGTGTGTTGTGTGCAGCGTGACTCCTCGCCTCCTCTCTACCCGAGGGCCGTGGGGAAAGAAAACTAGGAAAGAAATGCCGATGTTGTCTTTTTGGGCCACTTGATCAGTTATATGTATCTCTTCTCATTAGTTTGCTAATGGCTAATGGACTATAGGACCTGGGGGTTTGTATACCTGGGTTTGTGCCACTCCTTCGCTTGGGCCCTCAGCCGTCGCACCTCGTGCCCTACCCAAGGGCCGGCACTGCATGGGTCAGGCTTGCACCATGCCCATCCACGGATTGAGGCCTGGGGTCCATGCGTTGCTCGGAGTGCGAGGGACCGGAACTGTGCGAGGGACCGAAGCCGTGCCCACGACCTCGCTTCTTGTAACCGTGAGAATTGTCGGACCGTGGGGCAGCTACGGGAGCGGGTGGTGCTGAACGGGGAACGGAGGAGGAACCGCCATCCCCGGCGGGGTTAGCGGTGGATCGCGCGGCGCCAGTGGTGAGGAGCGCGTGGTGCTGAGCGGATTTGGCGTGTTCCCGATCATACTGCTCTTCTAGAAGCAGATAAGATCGAGCTGAAAGAAAGGTGTGGGGAGGGGTTTTGGCGGTGATCACGGGAACTGTATGGCGATATTTAGGGTTAAGACCGCGGAGCATGTTAAGCACCTAGGATGTCTCACGCACGGGCTGGCCGACATCACGCAGGGCATCGGCGAGCTGTTTGAGACGACCGGTGTAGGTCGTAATGTCCATGTCCCCTTCACTACCGGAAACAGTAAATATGCCGAGTGTCTTTTTTGTTTGCCGAGCACATTCCATCGAACACTCGGCAAAGAGATGATTTGCCGAGTGTAGTGAATAAGACACTCGACATACATATTGCACTCGATAAAAAACCCGATTTGCCGAGTGTAGTATATCAGACACTTGGCAAACAACAAGATGACACTCGGCAATGAATTGACACTCGGCAAAATACTATCACATGACCGGCATGTGCGACGGCCATCTGACGGCGTGCCAGCCGTTATCAAAAGTGCTACTTTGCCGAGTGTGTTTCCCCAGCACTCGGCAAAATTATAAGTTTGTCGAGTGTTTTTTTATAGGCACTCGACAAAGCCAAAACTTTTTTTTCTCTCCTGACCTCCAAACTTTTTCTACTCTCCACATACAACATGTGGTACTACATGTTAAAATTTGGTATATTTCTCGATCTGTTTGGTATATTTAATTAATTTATTGCATTTAGAGGATTTTTTTGGGTATAACTCAAATTTGAACTACAAGTGATTCAAATAATGAAATAAAATGAGTGGAAAAATGATATTCATGTTATTGAGTCTATTTTGAGGCCTTACCCAGGAAATGAAAAGAAATTTCGAACATTTTGTTCAGGAAACACGACCACGAATGTGTGGCCGAATGGTTTTTAAATTCTAAATAAAGCAAACAAAGTCTGAAAATCACGAGATTTGTCAAAATCTTATGATATCATACGTGGAGACTGTGGTAAAAATTTGAGAAGGTTTCGCATAATTTGTCACGTACGACGCTTACAAACCGAAGCATCTCCGAAGAAGAACCATAGCGTTGAGCAGGATCCGGTAAGATTTTGAGTCAAAGTGACGGTCGAATTGGGGTTTGACTACAAAACTTTTTGTATAGGCAATAGACAACATAGATTGGTTCACGTCAAATTTTGGTAAATTTTCGGATCCGTTTGATAATTTTAATTTATTAACTGTAATTATAGAATTTTAATTGATATAAATTGATTTTGAGCTATAACTGCATGAAATAATATTCGTAGAAAAATCAAATATGCATAGTTGAGTGAATTTAACAAGGTATTTTTAAATTACATTGTAACAACAATGCAGAGTGCCCGCAATCTGGCACTCGGCATACATTTACTTTGCTGAGTGCCAAATCTTGGGCACTCGGCAAAGCCCTTTGGTTTTTACCTTATTCGCCGCACACTTACTTACACACACTCACACGCACACACAAGCACACCGTGCCACGCCGCTGGACCGCCCTCCGCGCCGTTGGACCCCCACCCCCACCCCGCGCCGCCGGTCCACCCTCCGCCGCCGGGCCGCCACCCCCCGCCGTCGGCCCCCGCCATCTCGGCGCGACGCCCCTCCCGGCCCCCAGCGCGATGCCCCTCCCGCCGCCACACGGCGGCCCAGCCACCCGGCGCCCCTGCCTCCCAGCGGCCGCCGCCGGGTTGTCCCCCTCGCCTGGCCGCCCCCTTGCCGGATAGCCCCCCGCAGCCGGCGCCCTCCCCCGGTCCAGTGAGCCCCCTCCTCCGTTCCCCTCCAATTTCCATTCCATTTCTAATATCAATTTTATGTTAAATTATGTAATGTTGAAACCAATTGCCTGTTGTTGATGATTTGTTTGCTAGTAAACCAAGATAAAAGGATTTGACTACATTTTTACAGAATGTGATTTGCTTTCAGGGTATAAACAGGCCTTAGGACAGAATCTAGAATTAGGCTTCCTAATTTACTCCAATTAATTAAACTTGTTCACATTGCAACTTATAATCTGCAGATTCAGTGTACTAATTTGCAGTTGATAAGACAAACCAACAAGGATCTGTCATAAACTATCTCCCGGATCTTCCTAAAAGATGCAACTACAGATATTGGCACTGTAAAACACAATGACATGTCAATACTACTAACCATAATAAAAAATATAAGTCAAAACAGAACATCACATCAATATGTAATATGTCAAGGTGAGCCATACATCTTAACTTTCATGAAGGGTGTGGAATTCACAATAATATACAACAAATAATGCATGCATGCTAGAAACACTTCAGCATAACATTTTCCCATTTCTAAAAATATATTGATAGCTATACCAGAAAATTTCCCCAGGATCATAAATTGTAGTAACACATGAAAACAATCGTTTAAAAGAACAAAGGTGAGATGGCAGGAACCTATACCAGAAGTATAGCATAAAAAATAGCTTCTTTGTTTAGTTACATTATATAGACATTTTTCTATTGCATCAAAATCCAAATGATCTCAACTACAAACCATCTAATAAAAGATACATATAGTAGTAGACAGGGTGATCAGGTAGTTTATTTGAAATTAACCATTGAACTCACCAAATCCATCTGGATCCTTAGTGATGAACTTCATCAGATGTTCAGTTGTAGCCAAATTGATATCGCTGAAGTAAAATTCAACCTGTGACGTTGCCAAATACATTTAATCCAATGACAAGGTAGTAATACATATGGAAATCAAGCATCCAATGAATGAAAAACTATAAGGAAAACAGTAAAAGCTGAAAAAAGTGAAGTTGGTACAGCATACATGTTTCTAGTAATTTGAGGGAAGGAAAAAAAAGAAAATCAAGAAAAAATAAATAGAATAATAAATAAGCGACGCTTCAAATGATGCAACACGGGAAACTAAAAATTGCGGAGATTTAACTTTCCATTTTCTTGAGTATATTGTCCTAAAACGAAAAACCGAGTAAACCGACACTTCCGCTTACCATGTGTGCACCAGTTGCAATCTAAATTAATTTCTAAAGACGACAAATTTGTAATTTGTCATATACGCTTACCATGTGTGCACTAGTAACCATTAGCTGTCAAGCTACCTAGGAGATAAGGCACAAGAACCATGCTAGCTAGCTCTTGCAATCTCCATATGTCGAAATTGTTAAAACTAGACACACATACAAGCAACATCACTTTAGCAAACAGTGATGTTGTACTATTAACTTGAGCATATTTCCATGCCAATGATTGCCATTCTTTTAATGATCTCGCTATACACTTACTGACCCGATGCATTTGGCTCTCTATTATCTTCAACTTGCAAGTTTTTGCCGCCGCTCCCTGCCCCGCCCTGCCGCCTGGTTCCACCTTGCCCTCCCGCCGCCCCACAACTTGCCGTCGTTTTGCAAGGTATAAGATGTGTATGTGGTTGTCGTCCATCGTGCCATTTGTTGCCGAGTGTATGTGGTTGTCAGTCATCGTGCCATTTTATTTGTTGCAGGTTTTGGAAACCGCCCCTGCAGGGGAGGTGCTGCCGAAATTTAGATTTGACACTATTATGTTCCTTTTATTGCAGGAGAGGCTATTACAACGTCCTCGACTCGCCACTTTGCAGGACAACAAGGTGAGGCATAAAAGACCCTTCTTTCCGTATCATGTTCGTATATCATGTTACCTAGCTAGGCGTCTCCCATTCGAAAGAGATACGGTTGGAAATATGTAGATCTTTGCATATCTATAACCGTATCTGTTTTGAATTGTTCACGTTTTTTGGATAGCCCGAGGATGTGTAGATGCGGTTAGTTTCCATGCTCTACTCCGATCCGTGATAGAGTTTCGGCAGCATCTCCCTGTTGTTCTCCGTATACACAATCTCCCTTCTAGGATGTGTATTTGGAGAACAGCGGGGAGGTGCTGTCGAAATTCTGTCTCGAATAGGAGTAGAGCATAGAAACTAACCCCATCTACACATCCTTGGGTGGGATTAGGACCTATCTTCACCTATTAGACAATATAGGAATGTCTAGATGCAATGTGATTTTTTATATTACTCGCTGATATGCTAGAGGATGGATGACCGTGAGTGGATGTACACGGGCCGCTCTAGTCAGACTTCGTTGACCGATGAATGGATTGATAAGACCGATGCTTTCTTGGAACGAGCATTTGCAAGGGTTAAAGGAGCTAGTGTCACTTGGTGTCCCTACAAAAAATGTGTAAACATGCGTCGGCAAACCAAGGTGGTCATGGGTAAACATCTTTGTAAGAATGGATTTATGGCAGACTATACCTGGTGGATCTACCATGGTGAAGCCGATCGTGGGAGAGACGAGGTTGTGAGACAACGCATCGAGGAATATGATGATGATGCCGGGGTTGGAGACATGTTAAATGACTATCATGAAGCACACTTCGATGAAGGACGTAGGGAGGAGGAGCCAGAGGCTACCGCAAAGGCGTATTACGACATGTTGTCTGTGGCACAGCAACCCCTTCACGGGCATTCCAAGGTTTCTCAACTGGATGCCATTGCACGCCTAATGGCCGTGAAGTCCCAGTTTAGCTTGAGTCGAGACGCTTTCGATGTTATGCTGACAGTTGTTGGCAGCCTGCTCCTGAATGGTCACATCTTGCCAAAGAGCATGTATGAGGAACAGAAACTCCTTCGTGCACTTAAGATGCCATATGAGAAGATACATGCTTGTCCGAAGGGATGCATCTTATTTAGGAAAGAGTATGCGGAAGAAAAGTACTGTGTGAAGTGCGAATCGTCTAGGTTCCTAGAGGTAGACTCTGGTGATGGTCAGAAGAGGCATCTCGCAATCCCTGTGAAGATCCTACGATACCTTCCTTTCATACCGAGGATCCAACGGCTTTACATGACTGAGGAATCCGCGAAATAGTTGACATGGCACAAAAATGGACGTCGATACAATCCTGAGAAGCTGGTACACCCATCCGATGGTGAAGCCTAGACAAGGTTTGATATGATTCATCGTGAGAAAGCTCTAGAGGCTCGTAATGTACATGTTGTGCTGTCAACAGATGGATTCAATCCTTATGGAATGGCGGCTGCCCCGTACACTTGTTGGCCCATGTTTGTTATCCCCCTCAATCTCCCCCCTGGCGTCCTCTTTCAACGACAGAACATATTCTTGTCGTTGATAATTCCAGAACACCCGGGGAATAATATAAGTGTGTACATGGAGCCTCTGATTGATGATTTGGTCCATAATTGGGAGGAAGGGGTATGGACATACGACCGAGTTACAAAGATTGGCGACAGTACAATCGACACGGCCTCTACTCCCACTCTCTCCTAGATCTGAGCAAGGAGCACGAGCTCAAGCCTGATGATACGCCCATGACCAACCACTACATAGTTCTAGATGGAGGCTCTTTAGGTTATTTCTGTTTTATTCATCGTTCGTTGATTGTTACGTACTTTAGCTTTGTATTGTAACATTGGGATGAAATATTATAGGTCCAGGTGGAAGCGAGCGAAGCAACGGGAGGAGATGGAGGCGAGGATGAAGGAGATGATTCAGCAGAGGGTGGCGGCCGAGCGATAGAACATGGAGGAAGAACAACGGCTGACGATAGAGCATATGATTCAGCATAGGATAGAGGCCGAGCAGTAGAGGATAGAGGAAGAAAATTGGTTGAGGATGGACCAAATGTTCCAATACATGAAGAATTTTGCATCGAATATGGGTCAAGCTTTGCCACCGTCACCGATGCTATTCCCTCCACCTCAGCCACCCACAACTACTCCTGTGAGTCACTTGACACCTTATACTGTAGATTGAATACTTTGACTTAGAGAACTTTAGATGTTAGCTCAAAATGACTTAGAGAACTTTAGATGTTAGCACAAAATGACTTAGAGAACTTTAGATTGAATACTTTGCATGTTTTTGTGATTAGGTAGAGATGTAGAGTCACCTTATACTGCATCTTGAAATAACTGACCGAGTGCTCCCCTGGTTTATCTGTTACTGCTACTCTATATTTGATAAGACACATACACAGATCTTGTCATAGCCATATTTGATAACAAACTGATAGGACATGCAACTAGCTAGCATTCAGTATTCAGCATTTCAATAATCAGCATCAATAATCAGCTCTGGGTTCAATAAATAGCTACTTCAATAATCAGCTAGCTTAGCTAGCATTTCAATAAATCTACTTCAATAATCAGCTAGCTAGCTAGCTAGTATCGAAAATCTACTTTAGCTAGCTAGCATTTCTAACATGTTCAGACTAAGGTTCCTGCCGAGTAGTAGAGAAGTCACTGGATTCAAACTTAACATAGTGCTCCCCTGGTTTATCTGTTACTGCCACTATATAGTTAGATTGCGGTGAGTTTTTTATATCTGCGGCTCACACATGTAATCTCTTCTCTTTTGTGCAGAATCAATCGGCGGCATCAAATAATCAGCCTCAAGACCCGGATTTGTTGAAGTGGTTCCAAGGGACTCTGCAGTGATTGTATTTGCATTTGTGGCTTATTGTGACTTAGTTGTGACTTGTGATGATGGTTTATTATGTCTGTGATGATGGTTTATTGTGAATTGTGATGATGGTTTATTGTGAATTGTGATGATGGTTTATTATGCCCGTGACATATAATTATGCCTGTGATGATGGTTTATTGTGAATTATGATGGTTTATTGTGAATTAAGAGGGGTCCGTTATCCGTGACAGATTAGTAAAAAGGGGGGGATTGGTCGCTTTGTCGAGTGTAACACTCGGCAAAGAGAGGCGTTGTCGAGTGTCAAGACAAAACACTCGGCGAAGAGGCCAATTTCTGTTATTCTGGGAACCTTCTTTGCCGAGTGTTTTGGCTTTGCTGAGTGTATTCTAATGGACACTCGGCAAACAACAACAACAACAACAACAAAGCCTTTAAGTCCCAAACATGTTGGGGTAGGCTAGAGTTGAAATCTAGCAGAAGCAATCAAGGTTCAGGCACGTGAATAGCTATTTTCTAAGCACTCCTATCTAAGGCTAAGTCTTTGGCTATATTCCATCCTTTCAAGTCTCCTTTTATTGCCTTTACCCAAGTCAACTTCGGTCTTCCTCTGCCTCTCTTCACGTTACTATCCTGGCTTAGGATTCCACTACGCACCGGTGCCTCCGGAGGTCTTCGTTGGACATGTCCAAACCATCTCAACCGGTGTTGAACGAGCTTTTCTTCAATTGGTGCTACCCCTAATCTATCACGTATATCATCATTCCGAACTCGATCCCTTCTTGTATGACCGCAAATCCAACGCAACATATGCATTTCTGTGACACTTATCTATTAAACATGTCATCTTTTAGGAGGCCAACATTCTACACAATACAACATAGCAGGTCTAATCGCCGTCCTATAAAACTTACCTTTTAGCTTCTGTGGTACCCTTTTATCACATAAGACACCAGATGCTTGGCGCCACTTCATCCACCCTACTTTGTTTCTATGGCTAACATCTTCATCAATATCCCCATCTCTCTGTAGCATTGATCCTAAATATCGAAAGGTATCCTTCCTAGGCACTACTTGACCTTCCAAACTAATATCTTCCTCCTCCCGAGTAGTAGTGCCGAAGTCACATCTCATATACTCAGTTTTAGTTCTACTGAGTCTAAAACCTTTGGACTCCAAAGTCTCCCGCCATAACTCCAGTTTCTGATTCACTCCTGTCCAACTTTCATCAACTAGCACTACATCGTCCGCAAAAAGCATACACCAAGGGATGTCCCCTTGTATGTCCCTTGTGACCTCATCCATCACTAAGGCAAACAGATAAGGGCTCAAAGCTGACCCTTGATGTAGTCCTATCCTAATCGGGAAGTCATCCGTGTCTCCATCACTTGTTCGAACACTAGTCACAACATTGTTGTACATGTCCTTAATGAGCCCGATGTACTTTATTGGGACTTTATGTTTGTCCAAAGCCCACCACATAACATTCCTTGGTATTTTTTCATAAGCCTTCTCCAAGTCAATAAAAACCATATGTAGGTCCTTCTTGCAACCCAAGCATGCTCGTTTGTCCTTTCTTCTTGCGAGGACAAAGTCAATCTGGCTAGAGTGTTGTTCGCTACTGAAGGTCACTAGATGAGATTCTCTCTTTCTAAAGAAAGTGTTGGCTATCATCAGGTCAAAAGCTACCACAAAGTCCAGAACTTCCTCCCCCTCTTGATTCCTACTACCATACCCAAAACCTCCATGAACTGCCTCGAAACCTGCACTTGTAGTACCTACATGCCCATTAAGATCTCCTCCTATAAAAAGCTTCTCACTACTAGGTACAACTCTAATCAGGCCATCTAAGTCTTCCCAGAACTGTCTCTTAGCACTCTCGTCGAGGCCTACTTGGGGGGCATACGCACTAATTACGTTCAAGACCATATCACCAATGACAAGCTTGACTAAGATAATCCTATCTCCTTGCCTTCTCACTCCCACCACACTATTCTTGAGGCTCTTATCAATCAAAACTCCTACTCCATTTCTATTCACGACTATCCTTGTGTACCAAAGCTTAAAACCTGTATTGTCCACCTCCTTCGCCTTCTGACCCTTCCATTTAGTCTCTTAAACGCATAATATATTTACACGCTTCCTAGTCGCGGTATCAACTAATTCTCTTAACTTACCTATAAGCGACCCTACATTCCAACTACCCAAACAGATCCTAGTTGGTTCGACTAGCTTCCTTACCCTTCACACTCGTCGACTCAGATGTGAAGACCCTTGCTTATTTTTCACTACACCCGGGCACCGATGTAGCGCGCCACTAAGGATGCGACGACCCGATCCTTGCTCACTTGACACCGTGCTCAGATCGCGACACGGCGCGTCACGGGGGTGACAACCCGGCCCTTGCTCATTTAACACCATACCCGGGTTCCGATATGGCGCGTCGCTAAAAGGGTTACGCCCCAACGGTTTTCTTTCGGGTTTCATCTCCATTAGAATGGCTACATTTAACGTTGGCTCGCCACGCCTATCACAACCCTCCTCCTTTACTAGGGCTTGGGGCCTGCTATGTTGAGACAACATAGGCGGAGTTAATGGACACTCGGCAAAGTGACCATAAAATCTGGTCGTTGCGCGCTTGTTTGCCGAGTGTATTGGGCGTGACACTCGGCAAAGTGTATAAACTTTGCCGAGTGTTTTGGGCTTGACACTCGACAAAGTGTAGAAATGTTGCCGAGTGTTTTGGCGTTGGCACTCGGCAAAGTTTAGAAACTTTGCCGAATGTTTTTGGATTGACACTCGGCAAAGTTTATAAACTTTGTCGAGTGTGTTTCTGTCGTGCACTCGGCAAAAGCGCCATCACCGTGCCATCCCGTTAACCTTTTTTTGTTGAGAGTTTATTTTTGCCGAGTGTTTATTGACACTCGGCAAAAGTCTTTGTCGAGTGCCCGATGATTGACACTCGGCAAAGAGCTCTTTGCCATTAAAATGTACGCCATGTGTTCTTTGCCGAGTGTTACACTCGGCAAAGCCTTTATCGAGTGTTTTTGTGGCTTTGCCGAGTGCTCCTGGCACTTGGCAAATCTACTGTATCCCGTAGTGCTTGGACCAAGCTTTGGAATTTAGCCTTAAGATAAACAACACGATGAAGCTCATAATCACTGAGCTGATCATGAATGGTGTTCTAGATGGGATAGGCGGTGGCTTTGGGAACACGAACATCTTTGGAAATGGAATTGTAAAGCCAGCTGAGAAGACACTGATCGTGCATAACCTAGTCAGGATTGCGGTGATTGTTGGTGGTTGGCGGGGAAGAAAGATGGGAGGTGAGACCACACTTGCCGACAAAAGCATCAAAGAAACAACGCCATTCAGTGTAGTTGGATTCAGAGATATCAAGCTCAACAGGGACATGAGATTTGTTGTTTACCGTCTGAAGAACGACCGTCGGTGGAGTGGATAGGATGGGCGGAGCATTCTTGAAGGAGGAGTTGGAGGAGGAGCCGGATCCAAATCGAAGGGGGAAGATCAAAAAGAGGATTCGCCTCCGTCTCCATGACGGTGTGACAAAGATGCAGCAAAATAATGATGGTAGGGGTGCTACCGATTGGTGGCGAGCTGATCGGTGAGGACCGTGGAGAATAGCAGGTGCGAGGAGCAGGAGAAGGTAGGATCAGATCATGCTATTTGATACCATGTAGAAGAGAGGAATAGGAGCCAACAGGTGTTGTATTGCTCTCTATGAAGTATTTATACATCTTATAGACTCGGTGCGCGGAGCGCACGGTTACAGCATGGGCGATGCGGTCACCACGAGAAGGAGGTCATCCCAGGCAGCACCCTCCCCCTCCGCCCTCAGGTCATCCCCATGCCCATATCAAACTCCCTCCTTGACTCTTCGTCTTCTCCAGCTTCCTTAGCTTTCTCATCGACTCCATCCCTCTATCCCTCCTGAACACCTCCTTCTCGTTGTACCTAATCGACGATTTCACATTGTTGACATTTCCTAGCGTCGCTACTAAGAACAGAGTTTTAAATCTAGTCTCTAGTAATAGCACTAGAAATGATTGTTGGTATTTATTAACGTGTCACTTTTTTTTAAATAGCCACCTATTATAACCCTATATCTCCTAATTTTAGTAGGTTGTCATCCCTAATGATGATATTAGAGATACTTGTTGGTACTACAAAGCATTACTACTAGAATAATACTAAGCAGTTCTTTATTAATTATGTGACTAGGAAGAATAAATAAATATATGAATGAAAAGGATCTGCAAGCGCACAGATAATATACCAGTGTAGCAATTTACTCGAGATTATTTCAGGTATTGTTATTTATATTTTTACCACAGGGAAGGTCTAGCATTAACATGTATTGATAACTTATACTATTGAAGGAGAAGTAAACCATAACCAATATTCTACTCATAACAGGGGTAAGTCATAGGATAATATATATATATATATATATATATATGATAAGTATTGATCAATAATAATGATAAATCACTCAAAGTACTCATTTCTATGGTATTAGCATGGTCAGGTAGAATATTAGAGGAATAATTCCTAAGTCATTCTTAATTATAAGTCAAAGCATACATTGATTAGTGCAATTATACCTAATAATCATTGCTAAGATCATCGTCATATCTACACATAAGGGATATTACTAAGAAAGATTAAGAACAGAGCTTGTTCTTTCTTCGTAACTGAACCCTACGTACGCCTATATTCGGGGAGTGGACTACAAAGGACTCAACGGGAGTGTCACATCCGCGATCTACCACATGACCCAGAATATAGGGTGTATCCGTAGGTAAACAACGTATCAGTACCATGCTTACATAATGTCGACCACTGTAACACCCCGGTGTTATGCCTACATTTAGGCACTGCTAATCATACATATCATGCATCATCAAGCATCCTAATCATACCTGCATAATCTTGCATATAACAACTGAAACATTACTTCGAAACATACGAAACATGTTTGTGAAAAGTAAATGATGCATACACTTATTAGAGTTGTTTTGCTCTGATTCTTGCTCGCTAGTTGAGTAGAAATTGTTGGTTATGCTTGTAAATCATCTAGAATTGTTTAGCATAATTTTTGGAGCAAGGTTTGTATTCAAATTAATTCAAAATTTTTGCTTCCAAAGTAATTTCCCAAAATTAGGGTTTTGAGTTAAAATTTAACTTTGAGTCTATAATTTAAAATCTAGATAGAATTGAACTTTGGTCATAAAAGCAAAGTTGTAGGGAATTAAATTCTAAGCAACTTTCATTTTTGGTCCATTTTCAAAAGATGTCATTTTCTTGCTCAAAATGAGATTTGAAAAACTGGAATTGAAAATCTCTTGAAAAATTAAATTGAAAATCTTCATTTTTCCTTAACAGCCAACGCTTTGCTAGGCAGCCTTGAGCAAAGCTAAACTCACCCTTAAATGAATCAAGAGTTTAAGCGCTGCTAGCTCTTTCTCTCCCGCTTCGCCCACACCCTCATGCCCGTCCTTGCGCCATGCCCATCCTCGACTCAAAGTACATATGTGTTCAAACACCGCGCCCGCCTTCACACTGCTGGTGCCCACGCATCGCTCACTCTCGCCCGCTCTCCCTTTTTCCCCCTCAGAGCCAAGCTCGAGCTCACGGGCGTTGAGCTCTCACTTGATTGCTCACGCCCGCAGAGAAATTGAACACTTTCGCGCTGCGCGCCTTCAAAGCCCGGGTTAGCTTCCCGTGCCTCGCCATCGACATCCATGGCGCGCCGCTTCTTTCGCTCAACCGTCCTCTTCCCCTTTCTCGGTCGTGCTTGGTACGCTGCTTTCGCCATTGCTTTCACAACTCTCTGCGCTTCGTTAAACTTGTTTGCCGTGGCCGGAGAATGGCCGCCCGCAAGTCTCTCAACATATGCAACCAGCACCGACGAGGACACTGCCTCACTGGCCAGCCGAAAGTAAAGGTTGATACTGTTGGGCCGTCTTCCTTCCCTCACGCTTTCGGCCACTAAAGGCGATTTGTGGCCGTGGGCCATTTGTTCCCCACGGGCCGGCCAAAAATTTCTTAAATGAATTGATTTCCATTTATTATTTGTTAATTGAAATCTGAAATGGTTTGAAAAATATTTGGGTGATCAAACTTGCTCCAAATTTGTTGAAACAAATTTTGCTAGGTTCCTTATTATCAGATCTACTTGGGAAAATTATTGCATGTCATTTTTGGGATATTTTTCTGTAGGATTTTATTTAATCATGGATATTGCTGATAACTTGAAAAATATGTAGAAAAATCTATAGGCTTCAGAAAAATATGATTTCAAGTTTGTTAATCTTATTATGTAATGTACTTCCTAGGAAAAATATGTTTCATGCATGTGCTGTGGGAAAATTTTGAGGTGTAGTTCAAGTACCTTTAATGGCTGATTTTTGTTATTTTTGCTAGAGCACAAATTTTGTATAAAACATGCATGTGACAATTTTTGTACAGTGATTTTATACTATAAAGAACATAGGAAAAATACTCAATCTGTTGTTTGACACTTTTCATAGTACAAAGTAATTTCATGCTCATTTTTATGCTATAGCTTGTCATTTTTGTGTAGGATAGTTTACTTATCCAAATGCCATGAAATTTTTATGGTAGTCTGTTTAGGGTAGTATTATGCTACTGTAATTTTCTCAGATTTTTAGAAGCATCAGAAATATATGTTGCTATTCAAACCTATTATTAATTAGGGTTTAAGCAAGTGTTGCTTTAAGTGTGATTAAGAAATTAGTAAAGCTTTGGTGTATCTTTGAAGCATTTAATAAGATGTGTTGACTTAACCTATTAGTAGTAGAAGAGAATGCAGTAGATGACATGTGCTTGTAGTATATTTTCTTGGATGATGTGACTACCTTGCTTTTCAACATATCCATTGCATTCATCTCCTTCGATGCACCGATTGCATAGGCACTTACACGCATTGCATCATACAGGATCGCAAACCGAGAACCCAGTCGTCATTCTCGAGGAGCAGGAGGATTCGAGGTGCGGTGCAGGAAGTGCCGGTTTAACGAGGAGGACGTTGAGGAGCTTAGAGTGCCCCATCACCGTCCGAGCTCCTTCGAGAGAGGCAAGCCCTGAGCATCTTTCTCCCGGTTTGCAATGATTTCATTAAATGCTTTACTTTAAATTGATGCATTACGTTCAGAGTTGTTTGCAACCGTTCTTGCATTATACCTTGTTTACCTTTGTTATACTATATCCTTGTTACCTGGTATCCGCAATCGAGTCAATGCTTAGCTGGCTTAGACCGGTAGAAGTCGGTGATTTCATGCGAGCTATAGGTGGTTACCTGGATCTGTTTGGATGGCTATGAAGTCATGGTATAACTAAGTGTTAAATGAAGTTGAGACCGGTAGGAGACTTGCGAGTTTTGGACTGTGAGTGTTTCCGTGCAGGTCGATTAAGGACCGACAGTTGTTGGGCCTCGAGTCATGTTGAACGCATGCCTTACATTTAGTGGCATAAAGTACCTTCCGACCGCAAGCAGATTTTTCGGGCCGAGTAGATTGCCTGACGATCGGCGCATATAGGACACGAGGCGGGATGATAAGACCAAAGTGCGGTCGGTCGGCCCCGGGTACATGTGGTTCTGGCAAACTCGAGATACAAAAGTTGACTCGGTGATCAATATCTCACTTTAGCGGGTGAGTGAGATTTGTGTAAGAATAAATCACCAAAGTTAGGAATCGATTAGAATCGCCATCGCTCTGGATAGTGAGCACTTGACTTGAGTGACTTCATCGTAGTAAATGTTTATGGAACACTTGGACCAGATTATAGTGAATATAACAAATGTATGGAAGTTGTTTAATGATCGGTGGTTATCATTAATTGCTTAATCACATGTTTACTCTAGTATAGGTGCAAATCTAGTCGACAGTTAATAATAATTAACTTGACAATAATGCTTTTAGAAAGGTTCTTGAAATGCTAAAAATGCTTCTTTTTTTGCAAATGAGTCACTACCCTACTATAAAGCCTTCATAATTCTTTGGTGTCATTTATTTTTCGGTTATGTCGGGTAAGTCTAGTGAGTACCTTCTCGTACTCGGGTTTTATTCCCACTTGTTGCAGATATGGGCGGATGTATTACGGCTATTGTATCAACTCCTGCGATGGGTGAGGCTTAGGACCATGGGCATGGTCATTCCTTACGTCTCATCTAATGCTTTTGTTGGAGATGATCATTCACGGGCACTATATTTAAACTCCAGCGTGAGTGTGTGTGTGGTTTGAACAAATGACTTCCGCTACTTTTATTGAACTAGTTTGTAAGAACTATGTTTAAACTCGATGTATCTGAGATTGCGAACTTTTATGTAATATGTGATGGTGACCGCTAAACTTATTACGATCATGGCGGGACACGAGTTGGTTTGAAATCCTTTGTGATTTCACGGACTACCGGGTTATCGGGACTAAGTTTGTTCAATCGTGCGCTTCGGTGGATGATTCTCTTACTTAATTTGGTATAATTGGTGAATCTTACATTACGGTGGCATCGAGAGCATAGTTTAGCGTGTTCTTTGTTCACAAGTGTATTTAAAACAAAAGGCATTTGGAAAACGTGATTTTCAAAATCTAAAGTGTGCCCTTGATCATATCCTTTATGCCCGATTAAGGACTTTAGGTGGCTTAATTAAATCTTGACTTGGGGTTCTTGCATCATATTTCTCTTTAAATCGCTCATACTGGCGTGCTATTGTATGAGTGCCACTTGTTTGAGTGGTAATGAATGGATCATTTGCCTCTCATATAAGTGTGAGTTGTGAGAGCATGATCGGATACACCGCCGATCTAGGGTGAGTGCTTATACGATCTTTGGAGTAATTACATATTCTATGCATGTCTTACAAAGGTATCTCATGTATGGGTCCTCCGTCTGTGGAGGCGATGCACGTCAATAGGACGATGGTTCGGGTAGTTACTACCGTTGTACATGTATCTGGGGATTCGTGTAGGCGTGTAGATAAAACTTTCTTTTTTATGCATTCATTGGGAATTGAGCTGAAATGAATCTTCTGCGGTACATAACAACGCTATCGTGTAGAGCGTACTAGCTACGTCTTGAGAGATCATTGTATGCCACCGAATTAATTGCGTTAGAAATTATTTATTCTAAGTTTGTGAGAACGTGCGATGCGTTCATACATCATGTTACTTGTGCATTTCATTCATGCCATGCATTCCTCCCTTATAAATTGATTCTCTCATTTTGATAAAAGTGGTATCACCTAAAATATGTTTCCCCAAGAGGTAATGAAAGAACTTTTTACTCTCTGAGATGGCCCTTGAAGCGAGCATCACCAGTAAGTCCACCGGAGGAAGAGCACCTCGTCCGTTGGCCCTAAGGGAGCACCGCACTGGGACACCTTCTTGAGCGAGTTTGGCATGCCAACTTTGCTTTGGAGAGTGCTCCATGATGTGGGGTACCAGTGGGTCAAGAGCGGTGTACTCTTGGAATGAGAGCCGATTAGCGAAAGATGGACTAGCGATGGTGGAGATCACGGTTCCTTCTCGGTGATGCTCTAGATTGGGATGGTTGGCACTTGGAGTTTGAGGTCGCACTCAATGAGGGTGCAGAGGGAGCACCTTCCATGTCATCGAGGGACATTATGAGCAGATTTCCCAGTGAGCTTGGCAAAGAGCTCTGGCCCAACTTTTCCTAGGGATGATCCTCGTGATGCCATTTGGGTTCAGCCTTAGGGAAGTGCATTGGTCGAGGTCCAAATTGAAGGACGAGCTAGCGACAACCGTGCAATGAGTGCTATGTTCGCCGCCATTAGAGCGTATGAGGGTCTCGAGAGTACCCTCTTGGACTTTGGTAACTTTGCGTAGTGAGGATAAGCTCAAAGGAAGAAGCGAGAAGAAGAGCGAGCCTGAGCTATAGCTAGCTTGCGGGGAGCAAATGGGTGATATGAACTTCTGGCGAGATCAAGCGGTTGAGAGAGGTGATGGAGCTATGCGGCGAGTGCATCGTTGACTCAAGCCAACAACAATGCAGAGACCGCATGATTGGACAGTTGGTTCAGAGAGAGAATGAAGCACAGAACATAAGAAACCTTCTGGCAGAGAGTCAATGAGCTAGAGGAATACAACGGCAACTCCGAGGAGTTTCACGCTCTATAATGGGGTTGGCCCATATGCTCCACCATCTACCGGCATGGACATCGGCATGACACAAGAGAACAAATGTTCGTCACCTAGAGGCGATGGTGATCTCCGATCCCTGATGGCCCCAAGGAATAGGCTAGTTGCCTTGCGCTAGTATCTAGGTCTGTCGCGACGACCTTTCTTTTGTTGGCATGTAACCTATCGTGTTGCTTGAGCGTCCGAGACTTGGCATGTGGTTGGAACTTGATTTTCGAATCACGATATCTGAGCGCATAAAAAGTCCGATGTATGTATCTTGGCAATGTGACCGTATGGATGCGATGTTTGCCATTGAAGTAATTCGATTAAGTGTTGTTGTCTTAATTGGGATGAGATTGTTGTGCCTCTTCTTTTATTGCATGAATTTATTCTCTCGATAAAATCGATGCGGCATAATTTTCCTTCACTTCTTCATTACACTTCACTCAATCGTTACTTGTTCTTTGAAATATCTGGATGACAAACACTCGCCCGAACCACGTATGAAGCCGCGAGACCGGTGCTAATGGTGCGGGGGACCGGTGGTGGTGGTGATGATGGTGGGAACCACGGCAACAACAATGAACCTCCCCATGAACCACATTTGCCACCTCCTCCCCGTTTACCCCCAAGATGTTTCTCGCATGTACTTTCCGGGAGTCGGTACAATGCGGAACAATCGAGAAAAATATGGAGGATTTTTCTGCCACCATCGCCAACAACGTTCAACGTGGTAACAATCAAGGTGGTGGCATGGGGTGAACCAATATAGCAGCTTTAAGGATTTCATGGACACCAAAGCCACCCATATTCAAGGAAGCAATAGAGCCACTTTCGATCTTTGAGGAATGGATCAACACAATGGAAGATAAATTCCGTGTGTTGAGGATGACCGAGGTTCTAAAAGCGGAGTATCTTTGCACTTCAATTGCGGGGACCGCGGGAATGTGGTGGAAGCACCATCGCATGACCTTCCCTCCAAATGCTCAGATTTCTTGGAGAGAGTTTTTTTGAGGCCTTTCGTGGAGTCTATATTCCACCCGGCCGTGAAATGAAGTTGGGAGAGTTCACGGCATTAAACCAGGGGCACCAAAACCGTGACGCAATACACGCATGCCTTCAACAACTTATGTCGCTATGCTCGACATGGTTGACACAGATGCTAAAAGAATAGCCGGTTTCAAGAGAGGACTCAATCCAAAATGATGAAGCATGTTGGTACCAACAACCGTGTCGATTCAATGACTTCATCAAATGTCTGAAGCGGGAGAGAAGAATAACAACGCCAAAGACCTATGACCAAGACACGTAAGAGAGCCTTTGAAGGTGGGCCGTCTCAAGCTAGAGCACCTATGGGAGGTCGTCCTCCATATCGCCCATCATCTGGCGCTAGGTTCGAGCCACCTCGACCAAGAAGTCTTTCATGGACCTCAAAAGCGTACAAGATGGCGATCTATCCAACCAGCGGCAAATCCTGCGGTACAAAGGCGATTCAAAGGAACTGTGGGATCTCTTTGGGACGATGAGGGACCTCTATATAATCGTGATCAACCGGTCATTTCTCGAGGTTTTGTCCGTACCCCCAAGAAGAAGCAAAAGACTTATAATGCTAGAGTGCACAGTACAACAATGGATGAAATTCGGAGAGGAGAGCCCGTCACTTCTTTGGTAAGTTTCACATCCAACGAAAACCCTGCAGTTGTTCTATTTGATTACGGATCATCGCATTCTTTTATGATTCAAGCATTTGCACGAAACACGAACAACTATGCACAGGTTGGGTTATGGTTACCGTATAAGTTCAAGAGGGCTGATGTTTTGACCAACCGGATGGTTCGAGGGCAACCCTTGAATTAGGTAGCGAAAGTTCAGTGAACTTGATAGTTATGCTGGATTAGTCTTGGATGTCATTATAGGGATGAATTGGATGAAGGATTGGGGAGCGATCATAGATCTTTGGAAGTCGAGTACTTACCCTTAAGGATCCCCTGGGTGAAGGTACTTTCCAAGTACCATTGCCTCGGAGAACAGACCTTATAAGTGTTACATGTGCTACGGCAGTCATTCCTATTCATCAGATTCCGGTAGTGTGTGAATTTCCGGATGTATTCCCGGATGAGCTACCTGGTCTTCCACCGGATAGGGAGATTGAGTTTGGAATTGAGCTAGTACCCGGAACAGCTCTGATTTCAAGGAGACCATATCGGATGCCTCCAGATGAGTTAGCTGAGCTGAAGAAGCAATTAGAAGATTTGTCAAAGAAGGGGTTTATTCGGCCAAGCAAGTCTGAGTGGGGATGTCCCGCTTTGTTTGTGAAAAAGAAGAAAGAGGGCACATTGAGAATGTGTGTAGATTACAGGCCACTCAACGCTGTGACCATAAAGAATAAGTATCCCTTGCCTCATATTGATGTTCTGTTTGACCAATTATCCAAGGCCAAGGTGTTCTCAAAAATAGATTTGAGATCCGGTTATCATCAGATCAAGATAAGGCCACAGGATATACCGAAAACTACTTTTTCCACCAGATACGGGTTGTATGAGTATCTTGTCATGTCTTTTGGCTTGACAAATGCTCCTGCATACTTTATGTTTTTGATGAATACAGTTTTCATGCCAGAATTGGATAAGTTTGTGGTAGTGTTCATCGATGACATTCTGGTGTATTCCGAGAATGAAAAAGATCATGAAGAGCATCTCGAGAACCGTCTTGACCAGGACTTAGAGATCATCAATCTGTATGCTAAGTTTAGCAAATGCGAATTCTGGTTGAAGGAAGTTCCTTTCCTTGGTCACATTCTGTCAGAGAATGGGGTTTCAGTCGATCCAAGTAAGGTGCAAGAAGTTATGAATTGGAAAGCACCGACCACAGTTCCTGAGATTAGAAGTTTCTTAGGATTAGCCGGTTATTACCGTCGCTTTATACCAGACTTTTCGAAGATTGCCAAACCAATGACAAGCCTCCTACAAAAGGATCACAAGTTTGTGTGGGCGAAGAGAGTGTGAGCGACTTTCCACACTTTGCGGAAACTCATAACCACCGCTCTCCTGTTCTAGCACAACCGGATATTGAGAAACCATTTGATGTGTTTTGCGACGCATCGAAGACTGGATTAGGATGTGTTCTTATGCAAGAAAGGAGAGTCATTGCTTATGCATCACGTCAATTGAGAAAGCACGAGGTCAACTATCCAACACATGATCTTGAACTTCTTTGCGATTGTGCACGCCCTAAAAATTTGGAGACATTATCTCTTTGGGTAATGTGTGCAACATTTTCACGGATCACAAGAGTCTTAAGTACATCTTTACCCAACCAGAGCTAAACATGAGACAGCGTAGATGGTTGGAATTGATCAAGGATTATAACTTGAATGTGCAATATCATCCTGGTAAAGCCAATGTAGTGGCAGATGCTTTGAGCGAAAAGTCACATTACTTGAATGTGCACCATTACTTGAAGATGGGTTCGATCTAATGCATCCTGCTGTGTTACATAGTATTCAGATTAGTTGTTCTTTGGAGAGAAAGATAATAGAAGGCCAGAAAACCGACAAGGGAATATTCCACATCAAAGAGAAAATAAAAGAAAAGTCGTCTCAGCACTTTAAAGTGGATGAACAGGGCGTGTTGTGGTTTGACGACCGTCTTGTGGTTCCCAAGGATCGAGAGCTTAGAAATAAACTCATGGATGAAGCTCACCTTTCTAAGCTATCTATCCATCCTGGAAGTAGTAAGATGTATCAAGAATTAAGATCTCGTTATTGGTGGACCAAAATGAAGAAAGAAATTACATATGTTGTCTGTGACACGTGTTGTCGAGTGAAAGCAATTCACATGAAACCTCTTTATGTTGCAACCATTATCAGTCCCGAGTTGGAAGTGGGACGATATCAGTATGGATTTTATCATGGGTTTGCCCACTACTCCAAAAGGACATGATTCGATTTGGGTAATTGTGGATCGTCTTACCAAGACCGCTCATTTCTTACCTGAAAAAAACAACATATCGACCACCTCAATATGCCGAGAAGTATATCGCAGAAATTGTAAGGTTGCATGGTATACCCAAGACCATAGTATCTCGATCGAGGCTCACATTCACGGCTCATTTTTGAACATTTACACAAAGGCTTAGGAACTAGTTTGATTCGCAGATGTACTTATCATCCTCGCATGGATGGTCGACCGAACGCAGTGAATGCTTTGTTTTGGAAGATATGTTAAGAGCACATGTATTGTCTTCTAAGGGATCATGGGAGTCATGGTTACCAAGTTAGCTGAGTTTTCTTATAATAATAGTTATCAAGAAAGCATCAAGATGGCCCCATTCGAAGCTTTATATATGCGAAAATGTAGAACACCATTGAATTGGGTAACACGGAGATAGAAGGTATTATGGCATTGACTTTGTAGAAGAAGCCGAGAAGAAAGTTCATATTATTCAGCAGTAATATGAAAGCTGCCCAATCACGTCGGAAAAGCTATGCGCAGACAAAGAAGGAGACCCCTTGTATTTGAAGTTGGTGACTATGTTTATCCTGAAAGTCACACCAATGAAGAAGAAAAGGTTTGGAATCCAAGAAAGCTTGCCCTTTCGTAGGACCATACAAGATCTTGGAACAAAGAGGTCCGGTAGCCTACAAGTTAGAGTTACCTGAGACAATGAGTACAGTTTTCCCAGTTTTCCATGTATCACATCTCAAGAAATGTTTGCGTGTTCCGAGGAAAGAATAGAACCTCGAGGTATTCAACTCAAATCAGATTTGGTGTATCGTGAACAACCAGGTCATGTTAGACACTAAGGAACGTGCTACTCGGAATAGTGTGGTGAAAACATACAAGATACTGATGGGATCATCATGATGAGGAGATGCAACTTGGGAAACAGGAGAGTATTTACAAAAAGCTTATGAAGAATTTTATAACAAATGGTTCGTAACCCAAATCTCGGGACGAGATTTTTATAAGGGGGGAGGGATGTAACACCCCGGTGTTATGCCTACATTTAGGCACTGCTAATCATACATATCATGCATCATCAAGCATCCTAATCATACATGCATAATCTTGCATATAACAACTGAAACATTACTTCGAAACATACGAAACATGTTTGTGAAAAGTAAATGATGCATACACTTATTAGAGTTGTTTTGCTCTGATTCTTGCTCGCTAGTTGAGTAGAAATTGTTGGTTATGCTTGTAAATCATCTAGAATTGTTTAGCACAATTTTTGGAGCAAGGTTTGTATTCAAATTAATTCAAAAATTTTGCTTCCAAAGTAATTTCCCAAAATTAGGGTTTTGAGTTAAAATTTAACTTTGAGTCTATAATTTAAAATCTAGATAGAATTGGACTTTGGTCAGAAAAGCAAAGTTGTAGGGAATTAAATTCTAAGCAACTTTCATTTTTGGTCCATTTTCAAAAGATGTCATTTTCTTGCTCAAAATGAGATTTGAAAAACTGGAATTGAAAATCTCTTGAAAATTTAAATTGAAAATCTTCATTTTTCCTTAACGAGCCATCATATCTACAAACAAGCCGGGCCATATTACTAAGGCCCTCGCTTCCAGCCAAGCTTGCTCCCAGCCCTCAGTAAAACTTCGCCCTCATGCCCAATCGTCCTTGCGCCTATATAACATGGGAGAGGAATCCCATCGGCGTGGCGACTCACATGTGGCGTCGCCCGCACAGCGTGCAGCATGGTCTGACATCACGACCACGAGCCCGCCTTCACTGCTGGTGCCACAAGATTTCGCTCACTCGCGCCCGCGCCCTTTTCTCCCCTCCAGGCCGAGCTCAGCTCACGCGATTGAGCTCTCGCACCATGCGCCATTTCCGATTGCTCACGCCCAGCAGCTCCGCCTCGCCTCCCTTGACTCCACGCCGCCCAAGAACATAGGAAAAATACTCAATCTGTTGTTTGACACTTTTCATAGTACAAAGTAATTTCATGCTCATTTTTTATGCTATAGCTTGTCATTTTGTGTAGGATAGTTTACTTATCCAAATGCCATGAAATTTTATGGTAGTCTATTTAGGGTAGTATTATGCTACTCATAATTTTCTCAGATTTTTAGAAGCATCAAAAATATATGTTGCTATTCAAACCTATTATTAATTAGGGTTTAAGCAAGTGTTGCTTTAAGTGTGATTAAGAAATTAGTAAAGCTTTGGTGTATCTTTGAAGCATTTAATAAGATGTGTTGACTTAACCTATTAGTAGTAGAAGAGAATGCGATAGATGACATGTGCTTGTAGTATATTTTCTTGGATGATGTGACTACCTTGCTTTTCAACATATCCATTGCATTCATCTCCTTCGATGCACCGATTGCATAGGCACTTACACGCATTGCATCATACAGGATCGCAAACCGAGAACCCAGTCGTCATTCCCGAGGAGCCCGAGGAGCAGTTCGAGGTGCAGCCGTAGGAAGTGCCGGAAGCCGACGAGGAGGACGTTGAGGAGCTTCCTGAGTGCCCGATCACCGTCCCCGAGCTCCTTCGAGAGAGGCAAGCCCGGAGCATCTTTCTCCCGGTTTGCAATGATTTCATTAAATGCTTTACTTTAAATTGATGCATTACGTTCAGGAGTTGTTTGCAACCGTTGCTGCATTATACCTTGTTTACCTTTGTTATACTATATCCTTGTTACCCTGGTATCCGCAGTCGAGTCAATGCTTAGCTGGCTTAGACCGGTAGAAGTCGGGTGATTTCCTGTCACCTGCGAGCTATAGGTGGTTACCTGGATCTGTTTGGATGGCTATGAAGTCATGGTATAACTAAGTGTTAAATGAAGTTGAGACCGGGCGGAGACTTGCAGAGTTTTGGACTGTAGTGTTTCCGTCTGTGTCGATTAAGGACCGACCGTTGTTGGGCCTCGAGTCATGTTGAACGCATGCCTTACATTTAGTGGCGGATAAAGTACCTTCCGACCGCGGTCGGGAGATTTTTCGGGCGAGTAGATTGCCCATGCGCCTTGTGCGTCAGGTGTGTGTAGGACACGGGTGGGATGATAAGACCAAAGTGCAATCAGTCGGCCCCGGTACATGTGGTTCTGGCAAACTCGAGATACCTGGAAAGTTGACTCGGTGATCAACATCTCACTTTAGCGGGTGAGTGAGATTTGTGTAAGGAATAAATCACCAGCTGGTTAGGAATCGATTCGAATCGCCATCGCTCCTGGATAGTGAGCACTTGACTTGAGTGACTTCATCGTAGTAAATGTTTATGGAACACTTGGACAGTTATAGTGAATATAACAGTATGGAAGTTGTTTAATGATCAGTGGTTATCATTAATTGCTTAATCACATGTTTACTCTAGTATAGGTGCAAATCTAGTCGACAGGTTAATAATAATTAACTTGACAATAATGCTTTTAGAAAGGTTCTTGAAATGCTAAAAATGCTTCTTTTGCAAATGAGTCAGCTACCCTACTATAAAGCCTTCATAATTCCTTGGTGTCATTTATTTTCGGTTATGTCGGGTAAGTCTAGTTGAGTACCTTCTCGTACTCAGGGTTTTATTCCCACTTGTTGCAGATGGGCAGATGTATTACGGCTATTGTATCAACTGCCTTTATCCTGCGATGGGTGAGGCTTAGGACCATGGGCATGGTCATTCCTTACGTCTCATCTAATGCTTTTGTTGGAGATGATCATTCGCTGGCACTATATTTAAACTCCGCGTGAGTGTGTGTGTGTGGTTTGAACAAATGACTTCCGCTACTTTTATTCGAACTGGTTTGTAATAACTATGTTTAAACTCTGATGTATCTGAGATTGCGAACTTTTATGTAATATGTGATGGTGACCGCTAAACTTATTACGATCATGGCTGGGACACGAGTTGGTTTGAAATCCTTTGTGATTTCACGGACTACCGGGTTATACGGGCTTAAGTTTGTTCAATCGTCTGCTCTGGTGGATGATTCTCTTACTTAATTTCGTATAATTGGTCAGTTCTGTTACAACCACCCACCCATGGATCCTTAGAGTGAGCGCTATATGAACTTATGCATGAACATAATGATAATCCAACTATACTAAGCATATAATCAAAGTTAGACCATGAACATTATAACAAAGAACATGAATAAGATGAATACTGATATTGTCATAACAATTGTAACTAGCATATAAAAGTAATGGAGATACAAAAGAGAAAGGGGTACAAAGATTATACCAAACCACGCTCTTGACAAGATCAAGAATCCAAGCGAAGCCTGCTTGCTTCCCTCTAAACCACTAAACCTTCATTGGTGATTATATTTATGCCCTTATACATGTTATATTGACGGTTTATAATAGTTGTTAACTACCATCAATAAACTCTCCCAAGCTTAACCTTTGCTAGTCCCTTAGCAAAGCTAAACTCAGTAAATGAATCAAGAGTTTAAGGATTTTAAAAATATTGACGCAACTCCTCAAAAGTACATATGTGTTCAAACAAAAATTCTCATTTAGATTAGAATAAACTGATCTGTCTTTCAAACTTACCCATATTACCTTCAACCATGGGGCTTCTCAGCCTTCACTTGGGTCTTGAGAAATTGAAAGACAGAACGATCAAGTTAATCACTATGTCTCAAGTTCTTTGCTCAACCATTATTCCGGAGTTTTTATAGGTTTTCAAAATAAAACTCAGAGCTTCCATTGTATGACAATCTCAAGTCTCTCAACATATGTGGTGTTTGTGGATCCTCACCAAGGCAAAAGTAAAGTTATGCCTTTCTTTCTTCCTACAACTAAAGCTTATGTGGAGCTCATAGGAGTGAAAAAAATATAAAAGAGCATACTTGCAATACATATATTGTAAAGTCAAACCTCGAATCCAAAGAGAGTTGAGTCATATAATCAAATCAAGATGTTCATGTGTATGGATGTACAGTGGATATATTTGGTGGCTAACCTATTTCGACTATGTTCCTTGAAAACATATCTCTCACTTGAAACTTAGAAACAACTTTGTAAGAAAATATGAACTATCTTATTCATCTCTTCTTCTTTTTCAGGCGGACATCTAAGTACCCATTGTTTTAAACATATCAGACATTTGTCCATTTGTTCTCATCTTTCTTCTTTTTTATGAATAACTTTTGCATAGCCCCCTGTCTCTTTTCTGCCACAAAACTTTTGAGAGATAACAAGAAGAACTTGGAGCATTTATTTAGTGGATATCCTATCAAGAATATTTTTGGTGTTTTCTCCCAGTGTAGGAGTAAAACATTTTTGGGTGGATCTAGATGGAATGACATGTTTTTGCGCCTACCCCAGTATAGGAGTAGTGCATATGTGGGTGGTGTGTACGTGAACTTGATTTTAAGAGCATGACAAACCTCTCATAAGGGTCAATAAAGCTTGACTAAACTCAAAGCAATGCAAGCAGTATATATGTGAAAGTTTTCCTAATCTAAATATCATATATGACTCTGGTAGGAATTCAAGCCTTGTCATACATGGGCTCATCATGTAGGATTTTTATGTTTTTTAAAAGATAAATCTCCAGAACCTTAGTGTCACTTGGAATAAGATAAACAGTAGCTCAGACCTTCTCATATCATATCCGTCAATTAACTAGACCTAGATCAAGCATATGCTACCTACGAGTTTCAAGTTCAGAGTAAATTCTTATATCAAAACAGTCGTATCCAAAACTCGGGAGAATTCAAAGCTGAAAACTAGGTACTTAAAAGGAATTACGATAGAACAACTATTCATCATTTTCATTGCAAGAGATTATTCTCAGAGTTCATTTATTTATTTAGCTCTTAAAAATCAAACTAGACACATATTTTTTTATTTTGTTTTTATTTTTAAGATCACACCTTACTATTATATAGCTACAACAATTTTTTTTATTTTGTTTTTGTTTATTATGCAACTTTTTATTTTAACTAACATGAAGCAAACTTAATAGTAAAACCAAAGGGAAAGAAATGCTTATTTCGATACATTGGGGATGCTCCTCCCCCAAGCTGGATGTTGTCGTGGTCTTTCTTAGAGTGAGTCTACTAGCATAAGTCTTTCTCATCTGTCCAGAAGTTGTGTTCCTCGTGCAGCGAATGTAGTGACAGTTTAGAAAAATGTACTTAGGATAGATGGCTTTACTCTTGATTATCCTACAAAATACTTCAACAAGAACACTAAAACTCGTGGCACATATTAGGATAAAGGGTTAACGGTCAGCCATTCAGAGATTTTGTTGCCCTTGAAGGTTTAGACAAATTTTCTAATTGACAAAGTTCTAGCAGGATGTCTATTTAATATTTTTTGGATTTTCTTATTTATATAATGCAGAAAGAAAAATATGCATGCATGTTATATATATATATATATATATTTTTTTTTATGCCACCACAGTGAATCTTCCCGTGGATGTTTACACACCGTAAAACTACTGACATGGGGCTTAGGATTTATGTTGCAATACTATAATGTAGTCATGAAACTTTTTATCTTCCTGTTCTAAATGCAATGCTAATGCAGAAAAGTAAATATGCTAAAGTGAAAAGTAATTCATGCAATACTAAAAAGTAAATATGGATAACTACCGATATTACCTCTCGGCGATGGTTCTGAATTTTAAGTCCTCCGGACAGGACTCTTTTTCTATCTTGTTTATTCCTTGGGTGCATCAGTCGGTCTCGGGGATGAAGATCCTGATGGTTGCACCTCTTGTGACTCTAGTGGCGATGTTACCTTTTCTTTCTATACCTGCTTGGTCTGTGAACTTGACTTTGGCGGAGCGGGCTCATCTTTTACAACTTCTTCAAGTTCCTCATCTTCCTCCCAACTTTTCTTTGGGGATTGATTCTTTTGGTTTTGGGATGATCGACGTCTCCTCCTGGAGCGGGACTTCTTCGGCTGCTCATAAGTGGTATAACTATTAAAATAACAGTATACCTTCTCTCGAGGGAATTGGAAGTGGACTTGTCCAGATTCGACGTAGATGATTGCGTTGGTAGTATTGAGGAACGGTCTTCTAAGGATGATGGGTGTATTGTCTTCTTTTTCACCTATGTCTAGAACCATGAAGTCGGCAAGGGCATAGTGATCATGTATCCTTTTGAAAATCAGATTGATTGGTCCACCATCTACAATTGCATATATGTAGGGAACAAAGGTTCGTCACCAAATAAGTATTCATATGTTACCTTGGACATTATTTGACACCTGACCCAATGTCGTAGAAGGTCTTGTGAAAGATTCTTTATCCAATGGTACACTTGATCGTTGGTATGCTTGGATCATCCTTCTTAGCAAGGAATGGTGAAGCGAGGAGGTGGTCGTACTTTGATCTGAATGTGTTAATCATGTTGACTGATTCTTCTTGTGACTGCCTGGCTTTGTTCTTCCTCCTCCTATTATTCTTCTTCTTGGTCACTGTTGTCTCTTCAGGCAGGTGTGGCGTCTGTGGATGTTTGGGAGATTGCAAGATACGATTCTTGAAAGAAAACTTTTCCTTTCTATCCTTGATTGTGAAATAGATCTTGGCACTGTCTGCGTAGATGATGGCTTTTGCGGTGTTTAGGAAAGGTCGGCCCAAAATAATGGGTGCCCTTACATCTCCACATGTTTCCAAAACCACAAAGTCTATGGGAACATATGATTGTCCCACTCGAATAATAGCGTCTTCAAGAACTCTCTTAGGGTAACAGAGTGACTAATCTACAAGCTGCAAACGCATATGTATGTACAACAAAGTATCTCTATTAATTTGATCATAAATTACCTTAGGCATGATGTTGACACTTGCTCCAAAGTCATAGACAACTTTTTGAAAAATGTGAGGTCCAAGGCGATGGGGATGATAGGTCTCCCTGGATCGCTCTTCTTCTCCAGCAAGGTATAGTCTATCCACCTTCCCATCGATGGTTGTATACAATAATATGTTGTATTGTGAATATCGACAAGATTTGTAGTTTCTAGATCTCCCGGTTGCCCTAGAATCTTACCTTTATCGGACGGAGGAATAGAAGCAACCCGCTAAGCTATTTGTAATTCGATCATTTTATTAAAGTCGTGCTAGTTTTTAATGGCAGAAGCAAAGCTATCCATTCTATTATTTATGTTCTCTAGAATTTTATCGTTGGTATCTACCTTTCTAGATAATCCTTCCATAAGTTTGGATTGGCCAACAATTAATTCTCTCAAGGGTGGTTGATTGAAATTATTAAAATTATTACCTTGACAGTTACCTTGGTAATTACCTTGGTAGTTTGGCCTTTGTTGTTGATTTCATCCTTGATTTTGTTGAGGACAAAAGTAGTAGTTGTTGTTGACAAAGTTTACATCCTCTTGGGTTTCATGATAGCTATTTCCTGAATGCCCAATGTTTCCACACACTTCACATGTCATGCAAGAATCATGAATATGCATGACTTCTTGCTTCTCATTGACTCGATCTTCAAGCTTTTTAATCAGCAGGTCCATCTTGGCAGATAGCATGTCTACCTCCTTGAGTTAATCATACCTCCACCCCTCTTGCGGGTTTGAACACATTCTTCATTCCAACCTTAATTGGAGGCCATCTTCTCCACAAGAGTTGTTACAGCTAGTATGGTGAGTGACAGGAATACACCTCTAGCAGCAGCATCCATAGTCTCAAGGGTAATGTTGGTCAACCCACGGTAGAAAATCCGCATGAGTAGCCAATTCTCCATCCCATGATGAGGACATTTCGTAATGTAATCTTAAAAGCATTCACATGTCTCAGGAATAGATTCATCATGTTGTTGCTGAAAGCTTGAAATTCTCTCACGCAGAGCATTTGTCTTGCCTATGAGAAAGAACTTTGCTCGAAAGACAGTGGAGCAGTTATCGCATGTAGTATTTCAATCTTTGTTGGCGTAGAACCATTGCTTTGCCTTCCCCAAGAGTGAGAATGGGAAGAGGCGAAGTAATATGGCATCTTGGGTTACTCCTTTGATGGTAAAAGTGCTACAAATCTCCAAGAAGTGTTGGAGATGTGCACTCGCATCTTCATGTGCCTTTCCACAAAACTAGTTTGCTTGCACCATGTTGATGAGAGCTGGCTTGATCTCAAATCCATTGTCTCCAACATTGTCTGTTGGTCCAGTACGGATGTTAGCCGTAGTTGGAGCAGAGAAATCACGGAGAGTCCTGTTAGCCATGGCTTCAAATTATATTGTTAAGCTTCGCCTTATATGGTTGTCTTCCGACTTTAAAGCTGGAACTTTCTTGAGTTTAGCTCTAGTTGTTCTGATTAATGCTTCTAGATCTTCAACATAGTTTGTCGGAAGGTCAAAACTGGTTAGACATTACCCTGCATAAAATACACAAGTAGACAAAATAAAGGTAAGCCTGTTTGAGCAATTACCCTGCATAAAATACACAAGTAGACAAAATAAAGGTAAGCCTGTTTGAGCAGAGGTTAATGGTTATCTTCGATCACATCAATAAGTATAATTTTATCAATACTTCCTTTGCCTAGCTACCTTCCCCGGCAACGACGCAAAAAATGCTTGTTGATATTTCTTAGCGTCGCTACTAAGAACAGAGTTTTCAATCTAGTCCCTAGTAACAACACCAGAAATGCTTGTTGGTATTTATTAACGTGTCACTTGTTTTTAGATAGCCACCTATTATAAACCTATATCTCCTAATTTTACTAGGTTGCCATCCCTAGTGATGATATTAGAGATACTTGTTGTTACTACATAGCATTAATACTAGAATAATACTAAGTAGTTCTTTATTAATTATGTGACTAGGAAGAATAAATAAATATATGAATGAAAAGGATCTACAAGCGCACAGATAATATACCATTGTAGCAATTTACTCGAGATTATTTCAAGTATCGTTATTTATACTTTTACCACAGGGAAGGTCTTGCATGTACATGTATTGATAACTTATACTATTGAAGGAGAAGCAAACCATAACCAATATTCTACTCATAACAGGGGTAAGTCATAGGATAATATATATATATATATAATGAGTATTGATCAATGATAATGATAAATCACTCAGAGTACTCCTTTCTATGGCATTAGCATAGTCAGGTAGAATATTAGAGGAATAATTCCTAAGTCATTATTAATTACAAGTCAAAGCATACATTGATTAGTGCAATTATACCTAGTAATCATTGCTAAGATCATCATCATATCTACACATAAGGAATATTACTGAGGAAGATTAAGAACGAAGCTTGCTCTTCCTTAGTAACCGAACCCTACATGCGCCTATATTCAGGGAGTGGACTACAAAGGACTCAACGGGAGTGTCACATCTGCGATCTACCACATGACCCAGAATATAGGGTGTATCCGCAGGTAAACAACGTATAAGCACCACGCTTACACAATGTCGACCACCCACCCATGGATCCTTAGAGTGAGCGCTATATGAACATATGCATGAACATAATGATAATCCAACTATACTAAGCATATAATCAAAGTAGACTATGAACATTATAACAAAGAACATGAATAAGATGAATACTGATATTGTCGTAACAATGTAACTAGCATATAAAAGTAATAGAGATACAAAAGAGAGAGGGGTACAAAGATTATACCAAACCACGCTCTTGACAAGATCGAGAATCCAAGCAAAGCCTGCTTGCCTCCCTCTAGACCTAGCCCAACTAGCTATGCCCTAGAATATGGTGGAGCTCTGAGGATGATTAGGGTTTCTATCTTCTCAAATGACTTATGCCTTCTTAGGGGGGCAGGGGCTGATATATATAGGCCGGAGCGTCTAACGTGAGCCCTTGGATCAAACCGACTTAAAGGACAACGTAGATGCAACCTAGGAGGCGGTGGAGAACCGACATAACGAGGGGCTGATAGGTGGGCCTAGGGGGCTGGGCGGCTTACAAGTGGGGCTGGCCCCACCTAGCGGCGTCTCACCCTCCTCTTCGGTGTGGAGTCCTCCCGAGTCTTCTAGAGTCTTCTGGTGTCCATTTCACCGTGGATAAGCACAATTAAATCTGACATGTAGGTCCACCTTGACGGTTTTCTAGATAAACCCTGCAGAAAATACAGATTTACCAAAACTCATGGAATTTGTTAGTTTAAACCCCTAAACCTTCATTGGTGATTATATTTATGTCCTTATACATGTTATATTGATGGTTTATAATGGTTGTTAACTACCATAAACACACGCCCAGGTAACCTCATCGGTTCTCTTTGTTTGATTCTTTTTTCTTTACACTTTCCTTAATTCCATTCATGGATGGTTCGCTGCCAGCCTATTCGTTTTGTCATAAACGATCGTGGATTATTCTTTGCTGGTTTGGTGTGAGAGAAAAATATTGTTCTAGCTTATAATCCACGATCGTATACAAGCAAGCGAACATGCTGTGCATCGTTTGATTCTTGTTTTATTACACTTCCCCCCGATTTCATTTATGGATCTCGTAGGCCGCTCCTGCTATGGCGACCCATCACGGCCCAACCTCTACACGGTGTCCCTGTCCTGAGTTCTTCCACCTGTTCTACCCGCACAAATGGTCAAACTATACTGTCCTGAGAGAATAAATTTTCAAACTATACTGCAGTGTTTTCTTCCTCTTGGTTCCCTTAGGTCCGTAGGTTCTTATTATTCATGACCCATTAATTTAGCTAATGGGATGCCCAGCGTGTAAGAATAGCATTGCTAACAAAAGGTCAATGGAATCAATGAAACAAGATGGAAAAAAACTAATGGTGGAGACCAATCTTTCGAGTTTCCACAAAGTTAGCTTGGTTATTTCTGTGATGCCCTCAAGTCGATTCCTATAGAACTGGTGATTTTGTTGTAGTTAGTAGTGCCAATTTGCTCTACTTTGGTACTCATCAAATTTGTTGGATAGACTTCCATAACACCTATGCTACTAAAAAACAATATGATTTTGTAGAGTGAAACTAATCAATGCAGACTGAAACAACCATTCACATATTAGTTCAGTTTTTCTATGCTTCGATTACATAGGAAAAGATGTATTTGTTTTGGTCCCTACTAATAACAAGTACAGTTGTGCCTATGCCTTATGAATGCTTACCTATGCTATTGGATTGCTCATTAACTGGTTGCAGCTGCACTGGAATTAGCAAGTTGACAAATTAAAAAAAACAGACAAGGTAGGAGGTGACAATATTGATAAGTATGTCTAGGGTATTTTGCTATTTTCTTTTGGCATTGCATGAAGCTCATATAATCTCAAGGTGTGATCTACTTGACAAGGCATCATTTTAGTATGAAATAACTTTGAACAACAGCTTGACACGTGGACCGAAGATACCTACAATGCTAAAACTGACATTTCCATGGGCATGTTTTGACCTATTAGATAGAATTAGATAGATTATATGGTTTCTACACTTGGAGAATTTGGCACTGACAAAACAGTCACTCAAAACATTACGTTTTCTCCCATTACTGGTGCTACTGTGCTTTCTCTAAATTTTTTGTTCATACCACAACACACCTTTTCCTTTGTAAGTACTTTTTCCAAAGTCCTTTGCAATGAGAAACCATAAATTATTTTTTTTCTCGAATACGCAGGAGAACTACGTATCATTGTATTAATAGTAGAGAAAAGGAGTCATACAGAGACCCAAACACACACACACCCGCTTACTGACTGAAACTAATCGCCTATGATAGAGATGAACGACCTGACCAAAGACCCTCCAACCATCATCCCGAGCCTGTGTGGAGGGACAGTCCCTTAGCACCAACTATAGACCATAAAAGGGCTTCCTCCCGAGCTAGGTTCAAAGCCGTAGACAGTCTACGGGTAGCTCCATTGAAGATAGTCATTTCGATGCTTCCAGATGGCCCAGGCGCCTAGGATGATGAGAAAATTCAATCCCTTTCATGCATCTCCGCTTACTGTCAAGACCGCCCTATCGCACCGGGCATCAAAGGAGGAATCGACTGGCTACAGGGCAAGTGTTGCAAGACCGATGCTATGTAGGATGTCATACTAGAATTGTCTTGCAAACACACATCCAAAGAGGAGGTACTGGATGTTCTCTTCCTCTTGATCACATAGTAGACACCGGTCTAGGTAAGGAAGACCTTGCCGAGCAAACCTGTCTGCTATCCAACAACGATTGTGAGCAACCAGCCACATGAAGAAACGACACTTAGGGGACGCCCAAGATTTCCAGATGCGCTCATATGGGGCAAAACTGAGGGCACCCTCAAATAGTGCATCATAGGCGGATTTAGTTGTATATTCTCCTGAGGCTGAAAGCCTCCAAATATGCCTATCAGGGATTCCCTCCTGTAATACCACTCCTTCTAATAAATCCCATAATTCAAAATATTCCATTAATGCTTGAGCTGATATTTCCCCCTGAATATCTTCCAGCCATTTCTCCTCATCAAGAGCAGCCATCACAGTGCGTCTGCTTGCCCTTCTTTTTGATACTAGAGCATACAGATTGGGTGCAAGATCTTGGATGCTCTTACCAGTCAACCATTTATCCTTCCAAAAAAGGGTATTGGCCCCATCACCAATTTCAGTAATAATGGCCAGGGAGAGAAGGCATTCAACATCCTTGCTTACTTGAAGTGGCAGACTTGCCCAGGGCTTATTAGGTTCAGATTTCTTGAGCCATGGCCATCTTACTCTTAGTGCAATACCTAGATATTTCAAATCAGAGATTCCTAGACCTCCAAGCTCCTTAGCTCGACAAACCTTGGGCCAAGCAATGAGACAATGCCCACCCTTTGCTTCCTTGCGTCCTCTGCACACGAACCCTCCTCTGATTTTATCAATGGCCTTAATCGTCCAAGGAGGTAAGTCAATTGCCATGGGTAGAAAGATCAGCATGGCTATAAAGACATATTGCACTTGCACTACCCGACCAGCCCGTGTCATCAAGTCTGCCTTCCAACCCGATAATTGATCTGTGATTCTGTCAATTATGGGCTGGAATTGTTCCTTTGTTAGTTTCCTTAGAGACAAGGGCAATCCCAAAAATTTGCATGGAAAATTCATGATTTCACAGGACAGTAAACTCTGTATCACAACCATATTAGCATCCGAGCACTGGATTGGCATCACACTACTCTTTTGAACGTTGGTCTTGAGCCCGTAAGCATCCCCAAAAAGTTGGAGCATGCTTAGTGTCAAAGAGATGTCCTCTGCAGCCGGTCTAAGAAAGAGGGCCACATCATCTGCGTAGAGGGAAATTATGTGCTGAATTGGTCTTCTAGACAGGGCCTGCAGCAGACTTGCCTCAGAAGCTCTTGTAACCATCCAATTTAATACATCCATGACCAGAATAAAGAGCATTGGAGAGAGGAGATCCCCTTGACGGAGTCCTCTTCTATGCTAGATGAAATCTCCAGGGGTACCATTAAAGAGTACCTGAGTTGAAGAAGATACCAATAGTCCACACAAAATGTCTCGCCATCTCGAGCCAAGTACCTTCAAGAGGAACAACCAAGATACCGAATCAAAAGCCTTAGTAATGTCCAATTTAAGTAGGATTCTGGGTTGCTTTTGGGAGTGCAGGAATCTCACAGTTTGCTGGACCAACATAAAGTTATCTTGTATGAATTGATTTTTGATAAATGCACTTTGATTAGGGGAGACCATCTGATTAAGGCGACTTGCCAATCTGTTTGCAAGCATTTTAGTCACCAGCTTAGCAAAGCTGTGAACCAGGCTAATGGGTCTGAAATCCTTGTGATATAAGCTGAATTTAACATCCAAAGGTTTCTGAAATTTTTCCCCAAACAGCATGCAGAGCGGCCATAACATCGCCCTTGATCACCACCCAACATGTCTTGTAGAACTTTCCGGTGAATCCATCAGGGCTGGAGCTTTATCTAATGATAGGTTTTTTACTGTGTTCCAGACCTCCTCTTCAGAAAAAGGGACATCCAGTGCCTCCAGATCATACGAAGGTATGTTGAGGGTGTCTAGATTAATTGTTTGTTTCCAATCACTCTCTTTACCAACCAAATTTGAATAAAAATCAAAGATGGCAACTGCTTTCTCTTCATGAGTGGTGAGGATGTTGTCCCCTTCCTTTAGTTTGGCAATAAAGTTCTTCTTCTTTCTATGTCTTGCAAGCATGTGAAAAAGCCTTGTATTAGCGTCCCCTTCTTTCAGCCAGCCAATTCGAGATCGTAGCCCTACCACTGTCCTCATCAATGAGGTCAAGGCCAAGGCATGCTTCTTGAGGTTGTTGTGCAGCCATAATTCATTAGGCTGAAGGGTTCTACTATCCTAGGCAATATCAAACTGATGGATAATTTCCTTTGCCAGGGCCAGCTGCGAAGAAATATGTCCAATCTTCTTTTAGCTCTAGCTTTGGAGAGCTCTAGCTATTGCTTTGAATTTCAGGGACAACGTTTTCATAGGGCAAGGATCGGGTTGTACCGAACTCCATGCCGCCTCAACCGTCTCTAGGAATCCATCTAGGCCATCTAGGCTAGGCTAGAAGGATTCAAAATGAAAACGTCTCTTACTAGCAATGTGCCTCGTAGGTCAAGGATGAGAGGGCAATGATCTGAGTCATTTGAGGCCGAGCTCTGAAGAAGGCACTCAGGAAACATCTCTTCCCAATCAAGGGAGCAAAACACCCGATCCAATTTTACCAACATGGGAGAAGCACTGGAATGGGACCTGGACCATGTGAACTTGCGCCCATGGAGAGGTAATTCAGATACTGCCATATCATTAATCCATTTTCTGAATCTTCCCATCATAGCTCCGTTGAGATTGCTATTATTTTTGTCTTCATCTTTGTAGATTAGGTTGAAATCTCCTGCCACCAACCAGGCCCCTGTGCACTGACTCCTAATGTCCCTGAGCTCCTGTAAGAACAGTATTTTTTCTTGATTATCTTGGGGGCCATATACACAAGTAAGCCACCAAGGAGATTCAGTGGCTGGATAGAACTGGACCGATACACTATGGTTATCCACTGGCTAGCCTGAACAGCACCCAAGCGGCTTCTCCCGACAATCAGAATTCCTCCACTAGCACCGACTAAAGGATGGCAAATGTAATTGTTGTCAAAATCACTTCCATGCATAGACAAAATAAGTTGACGAGAAATTGCAACCATTTGTCTCTTGAAGACAGATGATGTCCATTTTGGCTGCATCAACGAGCGCACGCACTACATCTCTTCTTGCAACAGACTTTAGCCCCCTCATATTCCAAAATAAAATATGTGATGGATTCATTTGGAAAACAAATTAACATAGAACGACCATGAACTCTGAAATCAAAAATCAAACTAGGCATTCCACCAACCCAACAGCATAATCCTCCTCTGTAGGTGCCCATCCAAAGAGGGCAGCCAATGCCCTCGTATGGGAGGATGTAACATGCTGACAAAAACGTTGGGCATAGTCATCAGGTAGCTGTTGGTCCAAATGCTGCTTATCATCTTCCACATTCAGATCCAGAGCCCGCATCACGTGCTTCTTCAAATGTGTGGGACATATCTCTAGGTTTTCCACATCCATTCCAGCAATCCGCCGGCTGTGGCGCGGAGCTTCAGTAGGAGGCAATAACTTCTTTCTTCTCTTACTGATATGAGGAATCGGTAGAAGACCACTTGGAGTCTTTGACAGCTTCAATACGAAAGTCGTGGCTAGACTGAGGGGCTACGAGGTAGAAGCAGCGGCCTCCCCATCCATAGCCTCAACCCTTCTGCTAGGACAATGGTGCGAATAGACTTGTAAGGGAGGCAGGGTTCCCCCCCTGAGCCGATGGCATCTGCAGCATAGGCAGTAGCTGCTAAGCCAGCGTCTGCAGCTCCGATGGTGCCTCGCCATGCTTGCTGCCGGTTGCCGAAGTCAGGGCCTCGCCAGGCTCGCTGCCGACTGTCGGAGACACCAGATGAAGATCCTTGCTGATGGGAAATGAGCTTGCAACAGTAGACAGAGTCCTGGCCATGACTTCAATGCTCCCAGGACCAGGAAGGGCGGTCCAGTGTGGAGTCACTGCCGCCACTACCACGTCCACCGGCTCGGCAATGGCTACCACGCTAGCCAAAGAGAGTCTGGGAGCGGAGCCACGACCACACCGTCCCCACCAGTTGTCCCCACCGGTGAAGTGCTTAGCGCCGCCAGGATCGGAGCGAGGATTGGTATGTCATCCAGCGACGGGGAAGCAATGAATCCTCCACTGACTGCTGGCATCAGCCGTAGGTCTTGGCGGGCTTGAGGCCGGGCCCAGCAGATCAGGAGCGAACAATGTTGTTTCTGGGCCACTGAAATCTTCTACAATCCGGCTTGGTGGGCTAGAGGCCGGGTTCGGCTGAACAGATGCAAACATGGTTGTTTCCGACATATGGGCCAAGATAGAATTCGCAGACCTAGAGCCAAACATCAAGTAATCTTCACCAACCACGATGGCCTGCGGTGCCGAGAAAATGGGGCCTTCAGCCAATAGCCAAAACAGAAATCCTAGCCTCTCCGGGATCACTTCCTCTTCCCCAAGCCTTGGCATAATAACCACGGCCGCTAGATCATCAAAGACAGATGGCAGAAATAAGGCGGGCGAGGGAATTAAAGGCGTCTTCATCGCATCGGGCTCAGTAGGTTGCGAGCCATCAACCGGCTCCTCATGATCCACCACATGTACATCAGACACCGGGCCAAAGCCCAGTCGACGGTGCATAGAGACCCATGGAGCATCACCTTGGGCACCGGAGTCATGGGCAACGGACTTTGGCAAAGCAGGAGCTCATCGTCGGCGTCGACGTCTCCCATGGTCAGAGTCATCGCGTGGCGGAGGCGGAGGCAGAGCGTTGTCCAGTGTCCACCCCAGAAGACGGAGCCAATGTAGATGTGATCTTGATATCATACTTCAACGCACGCTTCCATGGGGGAACCTCTTCAGCAAGCACCGGGGCCTCGACGATGACTAATTCCATGTCCGTTGGGATAAGCTTAGGCTAGGAACACCATGCTTTGAGCTGGAAGGATGAGTAATCCCGCCGGTTGACCGTATCAGGGTGGAGCTCGTGCACCCAACACCATTCATCCAGCAAGTGCTCCGCCGTCTCGAGCTCCCATGTGTGCACCGGAATGCCGCTCAACTCAACGTTGACGAGCGAGGGCAAGACCACCGCAGCTGCATTCTTGAGCCAGGACCAACGCCGAAAATAGAGTGAACGGCGGCAATCGCATCGGTCGCCCATCATTGTATATACGAATTGTCGTAGCTTCATCGGGGAGAACCAGCAGACAATCATCAAGGCTCAGACGGTGAAACTCGAGAGACTCGACCGGGAGTTCATAGCAACGAACAAGCTCATCCACTAGAACGTCAACCGAAAGCGTCGCCAAGTCTCCGACGATCGAAACTGAGAGCGCCTTGCACAGCTCATCCTCGGCCCTGGCTATCTTAGCCGAATGGCCAATGATGCGTCGGTGCTGGGCAGGAATGCTGGCGGAGGAGGCCTGACCACCAACGTTGACATCAGCCTGAGGAGACTCGCGATTGTCATAATCATCCTGGCTTAGAGGCCCGCCCTGACCAGCAACACCAGAACGTCGCCGCTTCTAAACACGGCGTCGTTGTCGCCTGGCCTGCGTGCCATGTTCTTCCGCAGCTCTAGAGCCCACCCCGCCAGGCGTGTCTCCGTGACCACCATCTTCCTTGAGCCCAAGACCCCAGGGGCAGCCTTTGGCCGCAAAACGAGGAGCCCCCGAGAGCAGAGCCTGCCCACGACCGGCACAGCTGGACGCACGATGCCCAATCGCATGGCACTTGAAGCAGCGAGGCCCTTCATGGTAGATGGCGGCTCGGTGAGAAGGTGAAAGCAGTTGAAGCACCTCCCCTAGAGGTCCGCTGGCACCGGCCGACGGAGACTGCGCAACTCCTTTAGGCGCTTCTTGCAGGCACGGCGGCTTTCATACTGCTGCCACCCGGACGCGTCAGGGCCCTCCACGACAGACACCTGATGAGGCCGCACCTTGAGAACAACCTTCAGTGGCGGCTTCTCCACCACCAGCTGCGACGAGATGGACGACGAGGCGCCACCAGATAGCAGAACCTCACGAAACGAAGGGACGGATGAGGAGCCACCCGTGAACGAAGACGGGCTGACATCGCGCCACCTCTCACCCTTGGAACGACCTACCTGTGGCCATGGAGAAGACAAGGAAGGGGAAGAATCCGGCACCTAGGAGGAGAGGGAAGCCTGCGGATGCAAGGCAGAGAGGGTGGCCATCGGGCCATGAGCAAGCACCGACGTGGGGCTGGTGGACGAGGGGGCGCCGAGAGGGGGAGGGGTGGGAGCGAGAGCGGCCATCTCCCAAATGGGTTGACTCAAACACACCACGACTTTAAGATTTGATCTCTCCGAAACCATAAATTATTGTTTGGATCAACTGACATGCCATAGTTTTTTGTTCTACAAAGATCCATTTTAGTTTATTTGTGATGTATTCCTTTCTTGTTTTGTCACTACCTATAATAAGCTGACATCCATGTTAGAATTTTAGGCAATATCTCTTTTAGAATTTGCTTCTAGAATAATATGCAGGATGTTCTCGCCAAATATTATTACCACTGTGAAAGGTTTCATAAACATGTCCTGCATTCAACATGCATCCCCTTCTTTCTGGCAAATTTGATTTTAGCAAGCCGTAAAAAACATGTTAATTGAAAAAAAGCGCTCTCTTTCTGCTTTTGTTTCGGTCCCTGCCCTTTTATCTCATTTTTAGGAGGACAAAAATGTGCAAATACAAAAAGGGAGAGACAATGGGATATTTCAAAGCAACAGAGATTTTGAGTGGCATCTTCCCAAGTAGAGTATTGAGTAGCATTTCCTCCCAAATTCTGTTTGTTTCAATTGGCATAGCCGCATAGATCCATTTTTGCCTCTCTGCCTTTTCTGCAAACAATCCTTTAAGTTACAACTACCTTAGATAACTGATGAACTTTACTACAGATAAGAGGTGTGGTGTTCCCAAAACGTCCTATAGATGCTCTGTCAATATTTGCTGCAGACAAGAGGTGTGGTGTTACCACACGCGCGCAGAGGCGCGCGCTTTGTACTAGTACTTTTATAACTTGATGATGAGTCTTGTCAATTGAGACTGGGATCTGGATGCGCAACTTAATAGCTTCCTTTTTTAAGAGTAATCATCATACAATTAGCATGAAGTCATGCAGAAGATCTGTTCCTTTTATAAAAAAAGGAAAAACAGGAGCAGAATGACAGCTTGTATTAGCTTTGGAAAGGATGGTTTTACTTTACGGGGAAGTATACATAGGGTGAGGCGAAAGGCTGGATCTCTACATGAGTTGGTTAGGTGTCTTAAACCTTGAATAACACTCGTCCAGTATTGGATTGGACTCCCTGTAAATGTAAATTTTAGGCTGGGGTAAAAAATACAAAAGACACCATGATATAAGCTTTTCTTTCTCTCATTTTCTGCTTAAAAATAACTTCTGCTTAGTTCATGTCTATATGTATAATAAATACTTTCTTCGTTTGAAATTAGTAGACGAATCTCACTTTGTTATAGGACAAGTCTTTTGTTCAAGAATTGCGCTTTAATAGTATACCATTTATATGATGAAAAATATTAATGAGTAAGCATTTTCCAATATCAAACGCGTCGTAGAAATTATGTATAAATAAAGAAATTGTTAGTCAAGGACTTATCCTAACGAAACAAAATGTACTAGTAATTTACGAAGAGAATATCAACCACGTGGTATATTCATCAACGATCAATGACGCTAATTGGTAAGAAAAGGATGGTGTTTTCCTAAGAGCAGAAACGAACCGAGGGGAGAGAGAAACACATGAAAGTTCGATTTCTACACTGGAGCAATCGAACCGTGCCAAAAGATTCTTCGGTTCAACGCTTACTTTCGGTTCGACGTGAGAGCAGTTAAATATTATACTTTTCTCGCATGCTGGTATGCAAAAGACGGAGAAGTGCTCTGGTTTCTACTATTTGGTTATTGAATTAGGTAGCGTGTTCGTGTGTTGTTATGGGATAGCTAAATATTTTTACTAAAAATACATGGATCACACAATAAAATAACAATACTATGAAATTAAATACGATGTTAAAATGTCATTTAATTTAAAAGGCAAAGTTCGTAAAAATAAAACAAGATAAAATTTGTAAAAAAATAAACAAACGATCAAATTCATTAAAATTAACGTCTCATATATTATATAACTAAATATTTTTATCACATAATAAATGTCGCATAACGACTATAAGGCACAAAATGAGGCATTTTCAAGCAAGTTTTATGGCATCATGATCACTAAATCAATAAGTTACAAAACATCCATGTTTACAATTCAGAACGTGGAGAGACCATCGTCACAAGCTCAAGGAACTCCCCTTCAGAATTGCATTGAAGCACTTGCTCAGGGGAGAGGCCATGGAGGACTCCTTCCCTTCTGGAAGTTTCCTGAACCATGTCTGTCCAATTTAAATTTACAGAAGTTTCAGTTCTCTGAACCATACCTGTCCAATTTAAATGTCCAATTTAAACATAATTTTATGGTTGTTTCAAGCTAACAGATGTCCTACTTTAATCAGGCTGGTCGAGCAATGAATACCAATGTCCTCAGGTACAACTCCTTTGTTCAGCTGGTCCCTCGCGTGTTCCTCTTGGTCATTCTCCGGATTAATGCAAAAGATCCCCTCAGCCTGAAATTGGAATGCAAAAAACTTCAGGGCCTATATGGTTTCACTACTTGATACATTTCTTAGGGAAAGTAAATTTATCAGGCACTTGTTGGTTGATAGAACAATTCTGAAACAAATGCAAACACTGACAGAAATAAAACCTAAAGCTTAATTAAAAATCATGAAATTAACTCCTTGAATATTCTAAATTCTCCAGTAGTTTTATGAAAATATCAGACCTCATTTACAATCAAAGGATTTATAGAAAAATAACTTAAGCAAACACTAAATCTTCTGAATCCATTGTCTACTTTTAATTCAGGAGAACAAATAAGTTTCGAATTTAATTGGGTCTATCCTTTTCTGGCCTCGCCATTGCTTCATATACCAGTGCCACATACTAAACCTTGACCAAAACTTTTTTGAACGAAACTCACAAATACAATAAAGAAGAGGTAGGAATTAGAAATACAAAGAAATGCAAATCAAACTTTTTTAGTCCAAACTCAAAAATACAAATAGAATTGGTGAACCTTTTTTAGCATACATAAGACAACTTTCTCTGCTGAACCAACCTGACCGATGCTAGCTACAACTAGCAGTTCATAGTCAAAACTCCTCAACTTGGAGGACCAGTCAGGAGTTAGGACCAAGCTCGGCATCAAGGACTGAATTTAGCTACTTCCTTAGCATAACATCAGCACCTTGACGAACAATATCAAGAGCTGCTAACACCTACATTAAGTTGGCCAAAGATCAGTTTGAATACACTTGGACATCACAAGGCTATGGCAAATGAAGCATCAAATAAAAGGATGGACCAAAATTGTGGCAAATAATTTTACAAAAGAAAATAATTAGCAATCTTCATTGTCACAATCTGAACAAAGGATGTGAACCTCTGTGATAATCACGTGCTTGCAGCACTTGCTTATGATGACTGTTTGTCTAGTTAAAGTGCAAATAAATTTCATTCATAAAACCAATATCAACTATTTTAATTTTTTCATCTAATTTAACTAAATAAAATAACCAAAATGAGTACTAATGTGCCCTACATATTCCATCCCAAACAAGCATAAAGGAACACAGAAATGTTTGTAACCATCCAAAACTCCAAGTTTATATGCAGCTGATAGCGAAGCAGATGAGTTACCCAGGACAGGCAAGATTTGCTTGCAAACATCGAGGAAGGGCTTGGTTAGAATGACTCTATTCTCTGCCTTGACATGCTCCATTCCTTCTAAAGAGGGGATGAACACCGTCTCTGCCATCTATGAACCTAAAAGAATCAACAAATATATCAACCAATCATCGCAACCAGGGGCAGACCCAGTAAAAAACATGGTGTACACATGTACACCCAATAATTTTTGCAAAAAAAAATTGTATTCATTAGGCAAATACATATATAAACTTTAATAGATTTGAATAGGGTTCGGTGCTTGCTGCTCGGTTTCAGACAGAAGGAAGGGAATAGAAGGGGTGCGAATACCTGGTGGGCGTTGGCAAGCAGTATATCACAAATCCTTATATTATGAATATGCAGCACAGCCATGAGATATCCTTCAAAGGAAAGCTCAAAAACACTTTTACATGATAATAACTATAAGCCAATGCAGAAAATTTGAGCCACATCCAAGTCCTTTGCAGCCCTGAGCTCTTGACCCTTGTGTTCTAATGGCGTAAACCCAAGTCGTCAACCAAATAAAATCAATTTAGTTCAAATTCTATATTATTTTAGTCTGGGTAATACTTATTGTTTGACAAATGTCTACGTGACCAATGTCAGAGCATCATTGGTTTAGTAATCAGTTGTTGAGTCCTTGCTAGTGTGCTGAGTATATTCTAAGGTTTGTTACCAACTTGTATTGGTCCATCACAAAGCCATTAATAGGACTCGCTTACTAGATTGGCTAACTTCAGAATAATCAAAGCAAATCACAATTACCAAAAAAAACACAAAGGAAAGCACGAAATGAGGTTCAGCACTGGCTTGCTACCACTACTTTTCTAAAATTGACTCTTTGCTCCATCAGAACATGAAACACACCTGATATAAAGTAAAAGGTTTATCAATTTTTTGTTCCCTATAACATTATTATTCCATAACTTACCATAGACAAAAAAACATTAGGCTTGCTACCTTAAATGTCTGTCCACAGCCACTACCCTGAAATAACCATCAACAATTACTGGCATCAGTCTGCGAGAGAAAGAAGGTTGAGCCATCTTTAGATAATATATGAAAGTTCATTTCCAAAAATTCACAAGTGCTAAAAAAGATAGGCATATCGTACTACTTGCATAGAGTACTGTATAACCTTTTTTTATGGCTAATGACATGAATTAAGAACAAAATGAATAATGCCATGAACTCAACAGATAGCAGTCGTATGGAAATTTTCTAGGCCTGTGGCGTCTTTGATAATGCCATGATAATGCCCGTGAGATTAGGGGATACCAAGAACAAATTAGTGGTTGTTCGTGGAACAAATACCAGGGGACAGATCAGTGGTTATGCGTGGGAACTGATTATTGGCACACATGCTGTTGCATTTTTTATTAAAACAAGCAATAGCACACATCACCTTTGCCTAATACAGAATTGCAGTTTGATCAATTCTTTCCCGTGATGTGCTGATGCTATGGTGATTGGCGACTGAGACACCATCTATTAAGGCGTTGAGTCCCTAGTTGACCAGGGCGACGAGCATGGGCGTTGTTCCGTGGTGATGTGATAATACAATAAATTCCTGAAAAATAACAACAGATTCCATTCAATTATAGGCTCACAGATGACAGATCCACAATCATTAAGCCTTTACAGTTCAATCTTCCTTCTTCTCTAGTGATGTCCAAACCCTAACACTGAGAATGAGATTTGGGAATTGGGGGAAAGTAGTGGAATGGAGAAGAATAAGCACTCACGAGAGGCCAGTAGGCCACAGGGCACCACGACGTTGCTGGACGGTCGCCGGCTGGTGCAGTGGCGCCAATGGACGGGCACCTTGCGGGGGTGGCCGGCACCTCCTCGCTCCTCGCTTCCGTGGGGGCGGTGGCGAACGGGAGGGTGAGGGAGCAGGTGAGCCGGAGGGCGCGGCCCCGTGCGGCGCGGAGGGCGGCGCGCGCGGCGGCCGGCGAACGAAGCGAGGCACAGAGGGAGTCCCGATGGGGGAGGGCAGCGGGGCCAGGCGTCGGCGTCGTGCGTGAAGAGGGCGTGCGCGGTGCGAGGATGAGATCCTTGCTCCTCGTGTCTCCCTCGGCGGTGGCAGGCGGCTATGGTTCCTGCGAAGGGCACGGTGCGGATCGCGACTTCGCGAGGCCGGAGGTAGTCGCGACTTCGTGAGGGCATGGGCACAGATAGCAGGCATGCGATTGATTGACTGATTGATTCCTGCGTTGTTTAACTGATTTGTTTCCACTTTTACCGGAGGAATTGTCACACGGGGGAGGGAGGGACGCGCGAGCGTCGCCGTCGCATGGGGCAGACCGACGCCGCGCGAGGTTTCCTTCCTTTCCCGTATCGTCGCACGACGCGGAACGCACGGAACCGGGGGGGGGGGCAGAGTGACGAAACAAAAGTCGCATAAAAAAGTGTCCACGCTTTGTTCTTTTTAGTTGTGGGAGATTATGGTTTCCTACGAGCCTCACAGACAAATAGCGAACCTTGCACTGGAGCTGTGTTCCATTCGCTTGCAAGCGAATTAGATGGTGCCTTCGTGGCTTGACACACGCAGCTTGGTTCGACGTGACACTTGAGCTGCCCTAAGGGTTTGTACGGTTTGGTGGGGGTTTGAGTAGATTGAGGAGGGTTTTAATCCCCTCAATTTCTTTCAATCACATTCCCCGCCAATATCCTCAGGTAGGGGATTAATCAAACAAGGCTTAAGTTTTTTCAACCTATAACTTGCAGGCACTCGCCTCCCTAACTTAAATTAATTCCGCCCCCCCCTGCTAATTATTCTTTTTTTCTACTCAACATGTCCAACAAACGCTCCCACAAAGGGCCAGCGAGGCTCAAAGGAACATGTTAATGCAGTTAAAAAATTGTTCTCCAAAATATCATCCTTTGTGTCCAACAAATGTTTTAAAATAAATAGGGAGCACAGAGGGTTTAGAGGGGAAATAATTAATTAAGGTCTATTTGGTATGGCTTAGCTCCATGTTGGACCTCTTTGGCAGGGCTCCGGCTGGCTCCGGCTCCGGCACTGTAGCAGGTTGTCGGCCTCTGGGCGGCCAACAGGAGGCTGCGGCAGCCGGAGCCGCAGAGCCAGAAAAATGAGCTCCGGCGGCTCCGCGCGTGTCAGTGAGAGAGGAAAAGGAGGGGAGAGAAAAGCGGCTCCGGTGAACAGTGGCGGGTGTCGGCCTCTGGGAGGCCGACATGCCGGAGCCGAGCTACCGGAGCCCTGACAAAGAGGTCTAAGTGCTCAAATGAGTCTGGGCCTATGAAGATACTTTTCTGGCTTTATCTACAGGAAGATAAAAAAAATACGGAATTGTATCAAGAACTATATACAAAAGAATAGGAAAAAAAGGACTTCTAGTTCATTTTACAAAGAAAATGACGAATTCATTATGCAAAAGCTTCTGTAAAAGTCAATCCATTTTAGGTGGAAGCACTTCCAACCATGTTCTAGGTCAGAAATGTACACGAATCACGAGTAAAAAATGTTCTATGACCAAAAGTAACGTTCCACGAAGAGTTGCAACTAGCAAGTGATGAAGGCCAGAGAACAACCTGAGAAAAAAAAACTAACTAAGATGAGATCCGTCGCTAAAGATGTTCTAGGTTAAAAAAAATGCTCCATGTCAATATATTATCTAATGTGGTTTGAGATAGATAGGACATTGGAAGTGCAGCCACCGCGCTTGCCGCTCGGCCATTCATCACGTGCCGAAATGGAACCAAGGATGCGTAGCTTGACGTAGGAGCAGCCGATCCACTTCGGCGCACCGCACACGACCCTCGCGCGCCCATTCGGGGAAACGGGGAGCATCTGCGCGCGGGTGATCATCATGTGCGGCGGACACGCGCGCGGTGGGGGCCTGGGGGGTGGAAGCTGGCCAACCTCGTTCGCGCTGCTGCGGGCTGCGGTGGCCGGTGGGGTGCCCGGAATCATTGCCGTTTCCGTGCTCCCAATCCCAGGACCACGGCACGGCAGCGCAGTAGTGCGGCGCGGCCGTGCCGGCTTGCAAGGGGCCGGGCGGCTCGCGGGCCTGAGCTTCCATAGCGCGGCGGACGAGCGTGCGAGGAGGGTCGTCGTCGTGAGTCGTGACCACCACAGTGCGCGTCCGTCCAAATGCAATCGATGCGTGCGCTCAGGCCGACGCTTGTTCCAGCACAACCGGCGCTCAGTCTGGGGCTCGGTACGGCGTTCTACGGATGCACCGGTGGGCGGCGGTGGCTCCACCTGCTGGGCCTGGGACGGAGTCACGGAGCGCTCGAAGCCGATCCTTAGAGCGTCCGCAGTGGGCGGACCGTAGCCGGTTCTATACAATAAATGCAACGATAGTACCGGCTTCTATATACTGTGAGCTCGAGTCGATGGAGAACCTGCTCCCATCTATCGAACCCGGCTCCTTGGAATAAAGAAATCATGCACTCTCTCTCACTCTCTTCTGTCTCTCTTGCCATTGCTGCTCATGTAGATCCAGGGTGGGTACGGTATACTGTGACTTATTTACTAGATGGAGTCACATCATATTTTAGGAATAGGACCGGTTCGATACACTGCGGGTGCTCTTACCGGCCTACGCTTATCGGGGACGCCGTGCGCCTGTATTAGAATCCATCGCATCAGATTTCCCCCAAGCATCTCGTCAGACGTAAAGGTCGGATCCTGTCGTGCTACTCTCGACTCTCGAGCAGCTTCTCAGGCTACTTCACAGTACTGCTGTACCTGTACGTCAACGATCTTGTGCTTGCTACTTTTTCTTTTTTTTTTGTCGTGAACCAGCCAACCAGGCTACAGGCACAAGCACTAGAATCTCACCTTGCCTACCGCCACCAGTCTGACGAAAGTGTAGTATGTACGTGGTAGGTGAATAGGTTTGTTCTGAGACAGACAAACAGTACAGTACTAGTAGCTTCATTCGCGTTGAAATGCACAAAGTGGTAAGAATCATAAGCGTGCCACGATCGAGTGCCGAGTGGGCAGAGATGGCTGAGAAAACCACTGCAAAAGCAGCAGCAGTGGAGGCCAGATAAAAGGGCTCATCTGATCATCTCATCTCTGCTGCAGGCAGCACTTGGGTAGCGAACGAAGTTGCCACGTTCGACCACCGCCGCCACCAACATCCATCCCAACAACACGCATGCGATGCACTGCTAGGCGTGACAGCTTAAACAGCAGTAGCACAAGAGCTGACCACAATGAAGATACCTCAGGCTATGCCGGGTCTGATCGGGGAATGGGAGCCGATTGCTGGATGGATGCAGTGGATCGTGCATGGCGATTCGACCAGACGAGCGTGATGCGGTGCCTGAAAAATCGCCAATAATGCCTCCACTCCTGTTCTCCACCGTAGGAATTCTGCATGTGCAGAGATCGAGGTTCTGGGCCATTAGGATTTAGGGAAATGAAATCTGAAGAAAAGAAACCTGCATTGAACAGGGAAGTACAACTCAAAGATATTGAGAGCCTGGACTCTGAACGGTATTCCCTTGCAGTCTTGCACCGCGCTCTCTGAAAAGAAGTCTATAGCTATTTCGGGAACAAGGTTGTATCAGCTGGTAGTATTGTGAAAAAAAAAAATCTGATCACCCGAATTCAGGACAACCGGAAGAGAACTAGGTAAGGCCTTATTTGGATGCATGTGTATTCACTTCAATCCACATGTGTTGGAATGGAATGAAATGGAACTTAGTTTAATTCCACTTCAATACACTTCAACACATATGGATTAAGATGAATAGCAGACAAGGCCTAGGAGTAAAAGAAGGCAAAAAGATGCAGTCCAGCACAAGCTGATTCAGGGATCCACTGTCACCGCTCACCAGTTGATTATTGGTCTTCCAAGGCAAGCATTATTCAGGCATCATTTCGCCTTACCCTTCTCTAGGTGTAGGACGACTCTCAACTTGCTCCTCCCACTGCCTGCTGATGGTCTAGTACAGTGATGCGAGTCGATCTTACGGGATATACCCATCAGCCATCACAAAAGGGTTTACCTACTTTGCCCGTTGACAGTCAGAAGATGCCCATTTTTGTCAGTGACCTGATTCAGAACTTAGAAGGATACTAGTTGAGATTAGCTGCACGTATTTATGGTTCGTGTTAGGTGGACGGACTTATTACTGATCGATGTCGAGGCCTATAGAGATGCATGCTAGTTACCAGCAACAGTTCCATTTTTTTTTCAAATTTGCTAATTGATAACTGCATGTTTCGGCGCCTCAGATCATACGGTTTATGGGCCTTTGGATCCCCATCACCCTCCCCGATCGACGGCCTTAGCTCTCTCCCATTCCTCTCCGCCCGCATCACGAGACCTCCGCCCGGCTCACCTTGCGATGGAGAAGGTCCAGGGCATGACGGGCAGCTGCTCGGTAGCCCTCACCTCGCTGTAGGAGTCCTCGACGAAGCCGCCGCCACCACCACCTCCTCCGTCTCCGTCCGTCTCCGTCTCCACGGCGGAGCCCGTCCTGTTCCTGAAGCCTACCGACCTCGTCGTTCCTCCACGCTGGAGTGGCCGCCGCCGCTGTGGAGATCCTAGAGCCGCACGAGTCGCTACACCACGAGGTCGAGCTCGCCGTCGTCATCTCCTGGTGCGGATGCAACATTCCTTGGGCGTCCACCACGGACTTCTTAAACAGAGAATATGATTTTCTGAAATTTGTGAATAATTTGTGAACAATTTGATGACATTTGTGAATAATTTGACATATATTTCTCTGGTAACTGAAATCCATAGATTTTTTTTTTAAATTTGGTATATATTTGTTTGAGATCTATAATTATCCCTAAATTACATCATTCTGTCTAAGAAATTACACTGAATAAATCATTGTAAATATAATAATGAGACGGTATAAATATATAAGTGAAAGTGCATTCGTCCCCTATGTGGGTTTTGGTGTATTGATGACATCCAAATTAGGAACTAATGTGATCTTAATGAAATATATCGCAGCAATTAGTCCCATGAAAGATTTAAAGAGTTGATAAAGATGAAATGGTGTCCCTCAATTCTTGAAGTTGAAAAAGGCGTCGAACTCAAAGCGGATCTTCAAGTTTACATTTTATGATTTTGAGTTTAGGTATGTCGTACTATAAAGAGGGATGCAAACTTAATTGGTTTGAGAAAGTTAGAGTGCTCAAGTATAAAATTAACTCAAAAAGAGACACTTTAGCACTTCACGAGCACGTAGAATAGTTTTTGGTGACTTTTGGTGTCGGAAGTCCCGACGTAAGTCGGAACTCCCGACCGTCAGAAGTCACGACTCACGCCGGAAGTCCTGACGCCCAGTCACTTAGCCTGCGCGGTGACTGCGGCCGTCGGAAGTCCCGACGTGAGTCGAAACTCCTAACAGTCAGAAGTCCTGACACCTGGACTTAGCTGGCTGGCTGACTGCGCCCGTCAAAAGTCCCAACATACGTCGGAAGTCCCGACGTACGCCGGGAGTTTCGACGTTGATGTGTTCGTAATGACTTTGATCCTGCATGAACAGTGTTTTCTTTATAGGTCGAATGTCCCAAGATCTGCGTCGGAACTTTCGACGTAGATCTGAACGGTTGGATTTCTACCTTGAGTATAAATAGCTCTATTCTCTCTTCTAACCATCACTCACTCATTCATTACAACCTACTCATGGCCAAAACAGCTCCCAAGCATTCAAGACTCCCCTCTCCTCTCCCCTTTGCTCCAATCTTCGATTTCCCTAGGGTTTTGAGTGAAAGGAGAGTGGATTGAGTGAGAGGATCACTTTGGCAAGCTTGAGCACTCGATTTCTTCGTCAAGCCGGTTGGATTTACGTCTATTATTCTTAGGGCTTTGCCCCAAGCCGGCTAGGCATCACCCAAGAGCTTTCATCTTGTGGAAGAGCCTTGGAAAGTTTGTATTACCCTTGATTTCTTAGTTGAACCCTCGAGTGACCTTTGTGGTTGCTTTGAGAGAGGCAAGGAGGTGAAAGAGACTCCGACCTTTGTGATCACCTCAACAACGAGGACGTAGGAGCTCCTTTGTGGGGTTGCTGAACGTCGGGATAAATCCTTGTGTCCCGCATGCTTGTTGTTGTTGAGACTTGTGCTATCACTTTTATTCTTGTGTGTCTCCTCCTCCCCAAAGATTTACTTAGGGTTTGGACTCGGTCTATGGAGTAGTGACCTTTTGGCGTCAAAGGAAAAACCCCAACGTGTTACCTTACCACTAGGAAGTGGGGTTGTAAGTTATCGAAGTCATAAAATTCATTTTACCACTTGTAGTACATTTTCCGTAGGCATAGGGACTTCTAACATTTTGTGTCGGAACTTCTGACGACGTCGAGAGTTCCGACCCAAAGTGTCGGGACTTCCGACAGTTGCTAACAAGTGACTTTGAGTTTTATGTAGAAATTTTTTTAGATACGCCTATTCACCCCCCCTCTAGGCATTGTTTAGATCCTTTCAATTGGTATCAAAGCGAGGTCTTCTTTTAGCGCTTCACCGGCTGAGAAGAAACAATGTCGGAGTCCGACAAGACGCAAGCCGATGTCACCGAGATGGCCAAGAAGATAGCTGAAGAGTTGATGGCTGCTCAAGTCAAGTTTTTCCAAGATGAAATGAAGAAGATGCAAGATGAGACGAACAAGATGAAGGAAGAAGTAAGCAAGAAGGTTGATGATGCAATAAGTGGCAAGAATGATGCAACAAGTGGCAAAAATGAAGCAAACAAAGATGCCGCTAGTGATGTTGGAGCCAGTGAGCATGCTCATGGAAAGGGAATGTATTCAAACATAAACTTCGACTATGGACAACTCATCCAAGGTTCACCTCTACCTACTCCTTCCGTCAACATTGGCAAGCCACCTCACTTTGATGGAACAAGATACACCGATTGATCTTACAAGATGAAGATGCATCTCATTGCCGCAAGACTTTGAGAAGTTATGGATGTTGGTGTGATGATTCCTACCGATAAAGATAAAGTGATAACTCCAGAAGAAGTGCACAATTCCATCAAAATGCACAAGCCATAGCATTGCTTGTGTCAAGCCAAGGTCCGGATGAGTTTAGAAAGGTGAATGGAATGGAAAGTGCAAAGCAAATTTGGAATACTTTGAAAGTGTCATTTGAAGGAGATAAGAGTGTAAGAAAAGGCAACATTGAGTTACTTCATGGTGAATTGGAAAGATTTGTGTTCTTACAAAATGAAACAACACAATCCATGTTTGATAGGCTTATGGCATTGGTCAACCACATAAGAGCACTTGGAAGCACCGAATGGGATGACAACAAGCTTGCTAGAAAGATGTTGAGAACCTATAGAGCCAAGAACAACATGCTGGCGTCCGTGATCATGGAAAGACCTAGTTATGATGAGATGACACCCCAAGAAGTTCTTTCAAAGCTCAAGCATCATGAGTGTCTAGATGAAGATACAATCAATGCTCACAATCAAAATCCTAATGTAATGGGATACAACAAGAATGCAGCTCTAAAGGCAACTCAAGCTCATGAAGGCAAATCTTCTAGTCAAGAGAAGAAGAAAAAGTGAAGGATGATTCCTCAAGTGAAGAAGAAGAGTCCGATGAAGTTGCACTCATCATTAGAAACTTTAGAAAGTTCATAAAGAAGAAGAGCAATCGGAAGATTTACGATGATGGGAAGAGAAGGAACAAGAAGAGATTTGTGATCAAACCGGTCACTTTATAGCTGATTGTCCTATTGAGAAGAAGAAGCACAAGCACAAAAAGGATGAATACAAGAACAACAAAGGCAAGAAGAGAGGTGAAGCTCATCTTGGTGAAGAGTGGGAGTCAAATGATAGTGACTCAAGTGATGATGAGAAGAAAAAGAAGGGATCCGCAAACATCGTCATCCACCACTCTTCATCACCGACCATGATCTTCTCCGACTCAACTTCACCACCAAAACTCTTCCCCAACTTATCTTCATCACCAAGGCTCTTCTCCAATCTCATCGACAACGACTACTACATTCCAACTTTCCTCATGGCTCAGGGGGAGAAGGTACATGTCTCATCCGATCCCTCCAGTGATGAGGATGATAGTTGTGATGAGAACATAGAAGAACTTGAAGCAACCGTGATAAAAAAATTTGGTAAAAAGCCCTACACTAAAATAAAAATGCTAATGAAGAAATTAGAGAAGAGGGATAGATGCTTGGAGATGGAAGGAGACATAATCACTCAAGAGAGAGACAAGAACCTTGCACTTGAAGCATCTATCGCCGAGGAAAAGATGAAGGTTGAAAAGTTAACCGTTGAATTGTCTTTAGCCAATGATTCAATTAGGAAATTGACTAAAGAATATTCCTCGGTTAATGATCTAGTAGCTAGCCTCAAGAATGAGAAGAATATATCTCAAGAAAGCCTCACAACCTTGGAAGAAAAAATACCAAAATCTTGAGGTAAACTATAGTACTCTTTGGGCTAGCACTTCAACTTCTCCTAAGGCAACCGAAGACTCTAATGTCTCCACTAGTAATAGTTGTAAAAGATGCTATAAAATTGATGTAAATGCATATGCAACTAACCTTGTTGAGCTAGAGAAGAAAGCCAAGGAGATTCATAGGTTGAAGATGATCTTGAAGAATGGGTGCAAGTGTCAAGAGCAATCCAACAAGACTATATACAAGTCATCAAGGCACCCATCAATCAAGAAAGGCATTGGCTACAATAGGTATGATGGAAAGGCCAATGGAAGGAACATGATCAATGGTGTGCCGTGTGTGAAGTTTAACAAGGGTGTTCCTCTTGATGAGTTTATATGCAAGGCCAACAACAAGGTCTACATTCCCAAGATTCAACCTACAAGTAACAAGACAATCAAGATGAAGCAATCCGAGGCCCCCAAGCCATAAGCACGACTTTCACGGTGCTATGCTAGTGATTACATGTGTTGTTGGGGCAAGGATGACAAGATCGTGGTGAAGTATGTTGGTGCCCAAAAGAGTAAGAAGATTATGAGGAGTGTTTTGGTGCCCAAGTTTTTTGTGACTAACCCCCTAGGACCCAAATCAGTTTGGATACCTAAAACAAAATCTTGATTTGTCTTTTTAGGAATATTCCTCTGGTGGAACTAGTTGGGTGGTGGATAGTGGTTGCACCAATCATATAACCGGAGAGAAGGACATGTTTACATCATTCCAACCTAGTCATGACCAAAGTGGAAACATTGTGTTTGGTGATAATGGAAAAGGAGAAGTTCTCGGTTTGGGTAAAATTGCTATCTCAAATGATAATTCCATTTCCAATGTTTTACTTATGAATTCGTTGAGATACAATTTGTTGTCCGTTTCGCAACTTTGTGAGATGGGCTATAATTGTCTCTTTACAGATAAGGGTGTGGAAGTCTATAGAAGGGAGGATTCCTCTATTGCATTTACAGGTCATTTAAAAGGAAAACTCTATCTAGTTGATTTTACATCAAATAGAGTAATTCATGAGACTTGTTTAATGGCAAAATCTAGCATGGGTTGGTTATGGCATCACCGACTTGCCCATGTTAGGATGAGGAACTTGGCCAAACTTCAAAAAGGCGAACACATCCTTAGACTAACAAATGTTTCTTTTGAGAAAGATAGGATTTGTAGCGCATGCCAAGCGGGAAAATAAGTTAGAGCTAAACATCCCGTCAAGAATGTTGTAACTACTGAAAGGCCATTGGAGTTGCTTCATAATGACATATTTGGACCCGTCGCTTATATAAGCATTGGTGGTAATAAATATGGTTTCGTAATTATTGATGATTATTCTCGTTTTACTTGGGTATTCTTTTTGCGTGACAAGTGTGAAGTACATGGCATCTTCAAGAAGTTTGCAAAAAGAGCCCAAAATGAGTTTGATGTCAAGATCAAGAGAGTTAGAAGTGACAATGAGACGGAGTTCAAGAACACCAACATTGAAGAGTTCCTTGATGAAGAAGGAATCAAGCATGAGTTTTTGGTTCCATACACTCCACAACAAAATGATGTTGTTGAGAGGAAGAACCGAACCCTCATTGAAGCCGCAAGAGCAATGTTGGATGAATACAAGACTCCAACCAACTATTGGGCGAAAGCGGTTAGCATGGCATGTCATGCTATCAACCGCTTATATCTTCACAAGAAAAGGGACAAGACCGCCTATGAGCTTTTAACCAGTAAAAAGCTTAAGGTGCACTACTATAGAGTTTTTGGATCCAAGTGTTTCATACTTAACAAGAAATCCAAAAGCTCAAAGTTTGCACCAAAGCTTGGTGAAGGTTTCATGCTTGGTTATGGTATCAATGAACATGGATATCGTATTTTCATTAAAACCACCGGTTTGATTGAAATCGTAGTAGACGTGACTTTTGATGAAACAGACGGCTCTCAAAAGGAGCAAGTCAATGTTGAGATTGTAGGTAATGAAGATGCTCCACATAAAGCCATCAAGAAGCTTGCAATTGGTGAAGTAAAGCCCATCGAAGATGAAGATGATGACAATATTGTGCATGTTGATCTTGATACAACCACTCATCATGTTTCATCCAATGAACATGGTGAAACTTCCTCAACAAAAAATAATCAAGATGGGAGATCAAATGAAGCACAAGGTCATTCTCATGAAGATGGTGTCAACAATAAGCAAGCTCAACCTCAACTCAACAATGAAGAAAGAAGTTGTCGATGCGAAAAGTGACCAACAAGTAAATATTTATAGTTTTGCCGTGCGTTGTGATCAGATGTGGCCTAGCACTCAATGACACAGGATTTATACTGGTTCAGGCAACGGGCCCTATGTCTAGTTGAGGTCGGTCGGTGACTTTATTCCTGAGCCCAGGTGCTCAAAGTTTGCTGTGAGGTTACAAACGAGTAAGGAATGAGAAAGGGGGTGTTAGAGGCCCAGTCGGACTCTGAACCGAGTGGCCGAGAGTGATGGGGGCTCTAACGTATGCTAAGTCTTGGAGCGTATGCTCTGTGTGTCTCTAGAGCTCATTGAGTTATTGTGTTCTCGAGTCATCGAGAGAGTCTTCCAGAAAGAAGAAGCCAGCGTCATTTTTCAGGAGAGAGCGCATCCCCTTTTATAGTTGAAAGGGATGGCCTTACAAGTCAGAGAGAAAGAGAGAAAATGTATTCATGTGCTGCCTAGTCTTGTTGCACACACCATCGGTACAGGATGGCTGCCAGCGCCCATAATACTATTTATGCCCAGACGCGTCTGGCAGGCTCTACCGTCTTCGCCTGGTACGGCAAACGTCGGTGGCCATAATACTATTTGTGGTCTGACACGTCTGGAAGGTTGTATAGTGTCTGTCTGTCATGACCTAAAGGCACCATCTTGTAGGTGCGCAGGGTACGGCAGGGTACGGTCCTCGGTATTGCGATTGACTTGAGCGCCTTACCTTATCTGCTTCGCCTGCTCCCCAGGCCCACACCGAGCGGGCATCCCCGGTCGGTCGTTCCCAGTCATCCCCGACCGTGTCGGTCGGGAAAGTGCAGCGAGCAGAGGTCTGACGTATCCTTGGTTGGAGAAAGAGGTCAGGCAAGGCGGAGCCCGTGACCCAGCGGTCGGGCGAGGCAGAGCCCGCGACCGAGAGGTCGAGTGAGGCGGAGACCGTGACCTAGAGGTCGGGCGAGTGCGGGGCCTGCCCCCAGAGGTCAGAGGTGCCGGTCAGGGACCGGATCATGGTCTTGGCCTGTTATTGTGTATCTGGGCCGACCCAGATGTGTGCTGTCGTTGCGCCGCCTGCTGGGCCGAGTTTTGTAGGGAAGCGGGTAAATTGGGGACCCTAGGTTTATGAACCCAACAGAAGTGAAGTCAACCCTCCACAAGCTCATGGTTGTGATCCTCAAATCAATCATGATCATGATCATGATGATGACGATGATGGCTCCATCCAAAGATCAACTCAAGTGCCACATCCTAGAGTGCATCAATCCATTCAACAGGATCATCTCGTTGATAATATATTGGGGAGCATTCGATGAGGGGTAACTACATGTTCTCATTTAGCAAGTTTTTATAAACATTACTCGTTTGTTTCTCCTTTGGAACCTCATAGGGTAGAAGAGGCACTTGATGATCCGGATTGGATTATAGCCATGTAAGAGGAGTTGAACAACTTCACTCAAAATGAAGTCTGGTCCTTAATGGAAAGGCCTAAGCAAAATGTGATTGGAACCAAGTGAGTCTTCCACAACAAGCAAGATGAGCATGGCATGGTGACAAGGAACAAGGCAAGGTTGGTGGCTCAAGGAATCACTCAAGTTGAAGGCTTGGATTTTGGGGAGACCTACGCACCGGTGGCAAGCAGGCTAGAATCAATTCATATTCTACTTGTTTATGCCGCACGTCATGATTTCAAGCTATATCAAATGGATATGAAAAGTACATTTCTCAATGGCCCCCCTATCTGAGTTGGTGTATGTGGAGCAACCACCGGGCTTTGAAGACCCCAAGTACCCCAACCATGTCTACAAGCTCGACAAGGCGCTCTATGGGCTCAAACAAGCCCCTAGAGCTTGGTATGATTGCTTGAAGGATTTCCTACTCAAACAAGGGTTTGACATAGGAAAGACCGATGCTACTTTATTTACTCGCAAAGAAAGTCAATAATGATATCTTTGTTTGCCAAATATATGTTGATGACATAATATTTGGTAGTACTAATGTGACTTTTTGTGAGGAATTTAGTAAGATTATGATGAATAGGTTCGAGATGTCCATGATGGAAGAGTTGAAGTTCTTCCTTGGGTTTCAAATAAAGCAACTCAAGGATGGCATGTTCATAAGTCAAACCAAGTACACCAACGACATGTTGAAGAAGTTTGACATGGACAAGGCCAAGCCCATAAAGACACCCATGCCAACCAATGGGCATCTTGACCTTGATCAAGGAGGAAAGGACGTCGATCAAAAGGTATATCGCTCCATGATTGGATCCCTCCTTTACCTTTGTGCATCTAGGCCCGATATTATGCTTAGCGTGTGCATGTGTGCAAGATTTCAAGCTAATCCGAAAGAATGTCATTTGATGGCTGTTAAGAGAATTTTTCGGTATTTTGTGCACACTCCTAATCTTGGCTTATGGTATCCTAAGGGCTCCACTTTTGAGTTACTTGGCTATTCCGATTCGGATTATGCCAGTTGCAAAGTAAACTGAAAGAGTACTACCAGGACTTGCCAATTTATTGGCTGGTCTTTGGTGTCTTGGAGCTCTAAGAAGCAAAACTCCGTTGGTTTGTCCACCACCGAAGCTGAGTATGTGGCGGCCGGTGCATGTTGTACCCAACTACTTTGGATGAAGCAAACTCTTAAAGACTTTGGTTGTGAGCTAACCGAGATACCCCTTTTGTGTGATAACAAGAGTGCCATTAAGTTGGTAAACAACCCCGTAAACCACTCTCGAATAAAGCACATAGACATCCGGCATCACTTTTTGAGAGACCACAAAGCTAGAGTAGATATCACAATTCACCATGTGAGCACTAAAAAGCAACTAGCCGATATCTTCACAAAGCCCCTAGATGAGTCAAGATTTTGTAATTTGAGAAGTCAGCTAAATATCATTGATTCTTGTAACATGGCTTGATGTCTTGCACATACTTTGTTTGATCTAGTTAAGAGAAAAGAATTGAGAAAATATTGTGTGACACTTTCAAAATCTATTTTATAATTTTCATGAGTAACTATTGCCTTATGTTGGTTGAATGAAATCTAGTCACTTATGAAAATGTTAGTGTCCATCATATTTTTGTCCCACATGGTGTAGTGAGTTCAAGTTTGGGAGCTTTCTAGTTTCCCTGCGTCGGAAATCCCGATGTAGGTCGAAACTCCCAACGGCTGGAAGTCACAGCTCGCGCCGGGACTCCCGACCACCGGAAGTCATGGCCCAACGTCGGGAGTCCCAACGCAGATTTGAGTCATTCATTTTGACCACGCTGCATCTTTGACCCAGCGTTAAAATCTTGTTTTCACCCAGCCTGGCCTGTTTATCGCAGTCATTTCTCCCTCCCTCCCTCCCCGCACTCCTGTTGCCCCGCAGCCACCGCCCCCCTGCTCCTCCTTGCGGTGCCACGTCGCGCCCCGCCGGGAGCTCCAGCCCGCCCCTTGGCCGCGGGAGCTCCGGCCCCATCCCTTCCGGCTGTGCCACCTGGTGTCCTGTCGGCACTCCTGGCCTCTTCACCCCTCTCCACCGCCCATGCTCTGTTCTTCTTCCTCGGCTCAGTGGTGGGGATTCCGTTCGTGGAGGTGCTCGTGCTAGAAGATTTGTTCGTGGCCTGTGGATTTTGTTTTTGTCGAGTATCGATATTAGGGATACCCAAAGCAAGGAAGTTAGCACCCACGCTGACTTCCCCAGATGTCTTAAGACGTATTAAAAGGTCTCGCCCGACCCCAAGGCCGTGGGCTCCGTCTCGCCCGACATCGAGGCCACGGGCTCCATCTCACCCGACCCCTTTAGTGCGGGCTCCATCTCGCCCAACCCCAAGGACACGGGTTCCATCTCGCCCAAGGCTGTGGGCTCTGTCTCGCCCGACCTCAAGTCCGCGGGCTCCATCTTGCCCGACCTCGAGGCTGCGGGCTCCGTCTCGCCCAACCCTAAGGACACGGTTTCCGTCTTGCCCAAGGTTGTTGGCCCCGTCTTGCCCGACATCGAGGACGCGGGTTCCGTCTCATCCGATGGGGACCCATACCGCCGCCAACCACTCCAGGTCCTAGCGTATGGGCCTAGGTCAAAACTCTAATGCCAAGGAAGAGGCTGGCATGCCTCGATGTAACTCGTGGCCATAACAGGCCATACCTGGGGATTCAGATCAAGAATAGAGTCGGGCGTGCCGGTGCTATTCTTCCTAATCCTCGTACGGACGCTGATAGGCGCGTCAGTTCACCACAACGTCCACCGGGACAAAGTGGAATGCCATGACCGGCAGATGATGCCTGCGCATGGTGCCACTGACGAATAGGGCCGCGACATGGTGTCGTCCCTATTGACATCTACAGGCTCGACGTGACCCGCATGAAGGAGAAGGACCCGACAACCCTGGAAGCCATCTTCTCTCTCTCGTTCTTCTCCTTTTCCTCCTCTGTAACCCATGCTTTCCCTTCGCCTATAAAAGGGGAAGCGGGGCGCCCCATGAAAAGGGGGGATCTTGACATAGGAGCACGACACGAGCACACAACTGAGCAGCAAGCGAGCTCTCAGTACCCGTTCACTCCTTCCACCAGAGACTTAGGATCCTCTCCCTTTCTCGCCTGTCTGTAACCCCTACTGCAAGCCAAGTGCATGTAACACGAGCAGTAGCAAACTAGAAGTAGGGACGTTCCGTCCGAACCAGTATAAACCCTTGTGTCCTCTGAGCACACAATCCGAACCAGATGCGCAAATACAAATTTACTCGTCGGTGGTCTGAAAACACCGACAGTTCGCACGCCAGGTACGGGCTTTTTACGCGTCTCGACGTCCACATCAGGACTCGGATGGCTAGTCACGGCGTTAGCTGGGTCCCAAGCGCACATGTGCGCTTCGAGAACCTGGACTTCATCATTACGATGGAGGGAGAGTTGGCGCAGGTTCCCGCCACCGTCCAACCTCTCCACTCCACCAGCCTCGACGCGATTGTCGAGACGTTTGATGAGTTGCAGCTGCACGCACCGGAGGCCCGCACCCCCGGGAGCGACCAGCTCCTCGGCTTCGATTACGGGAGGCTAGAGCGCCAGCTCGGTGCCTTCCTAGGACCCCGACCATCCTGGGAGGACCTGCACCGTCTTACCTTCTCGTTCGCCAATGTCATGATGCAGCTTGCTAAAGGAGAGCCGCTCTCCCTAGAATACCTCATCCGGAGCGCCCCGATAGAGCTCCCGTTTGGTCCGTGTAACACCACAGAGATCATTGGCCACCTTGTGGCGCAGCGCACGCCCCCATCCCCTACGAACGATGAGTTCATGGGGATGACCAAATACGTCGTGGAATCTTTCCACGACCTTCTCGCGGGAGAATCAGAGTCACCCTCTGACTCTAACTCTAGTAGGGGGAGCCATCACCCCTTGCGAGAATGTTTCCTAGCAGGTACCCCCAAGGGATACATCGAAAGCATCCATGAGGGAGGGCTACCCCAACAGACAACCTTGACGACAAGGTCGAGGGGGATGTAGGGGCCCCACCTCGCCTACGGCAGGAGCAGCTGAGGGCACGGCACCAAGAGCTCGAAGAAGCATGACTCTAGCTCGAGCAGAACACGCGGAGCTCGAGCGAGATATCGAGTGCCACGGAGACGGAGGGCGTGCGCATGCCATGGCCCGTGACATGAACCGGAGGACCATCGAGGACGACGAAGCCCTCCCACACTTCACTCGGGCAAGCCAGAACATCGCTGCCACGGCGGCCTTGCTTCGGGGGCTTCTGGAGCCCACGACACCCGAGGATCATCGGGCCCATCGTGAGATTCGCACACTACTCGAGCGTGCGGCAGCGCAGCAGGCCGAGAGCTCGCTGTCCCTATGATGCGAGCTCGATGCCAGCCAATGCGCTCCCTCAGAGTGCCCCGACAGAGACGTGTCAGTCCCCTAGGAGCAGCAAGGCGGCAGGCCGCGCCGTGGCCCCAGTGCATGAGCGTCTCGGCCTCTACCGTGACGCGCGCAACACCCTAGATGCCCGCAGGCGTGCCCACGATGATGAGAGGGAGGAGGCTAGCCCGCCCTCGTCGTGGCGGATGCTGTGACAGCGGCGAGGACTGAAACCCAAGCCCCGAATTGTCGGGACCTCAGGCCTTTGGCCAACACATCCTTAACGCCGTCTTCCCACCGCGGTACCGACCGTCGACCAACATCCTGAAATACTCTGCGAAAACAAACCCCGGACTATGGCTCGGGGATTATTGGCTTGCTTGCCAAGCCGGTGGAGCGGATAGTGACAATTTCATTATCCACAATCTTCCATTGTTCCTGGCCGATTCGGCGCGAACGTGGTTGGAACACCTTTCGCCCAACCGAATCCAAAGTTGGGCGGACCTAAAAGAGATCTTCGCGGAAAACTTTCAGGGCACATACGCGTGTCCTGGAACCCATGGGATCTCAAAAATTGATGACAGAAGTCTGGGGAAACTCTTTGTGGGTACATCTGGCTCTTTTCCCGACAGTGCAACGAGCTGCCCGATATCGTCGAGGCCGACATCATAGGAGCTTTCCTATCCGGGACCACCTACGAGTCCCTCTTCACAAGCTAGGACGTAAGGGCCCACAAACCATCAAGGAGCTCATCGACATCGCCACTAGCCATGCCTCGAGCGAGGAGGCGGTCGGAGCGGTTTTTGACCGCCCCAAGGGAAAGGCAAAGCGGGACGAGGATGCCGGTGAAGGTGCCTCCAACCACCCCAACAAGAAGAAGAACAAGCAGCGGCGCGAGGGCTCGCTCGTGGCCACTGCCAACCGCAAGGGGGTCGGAAGCCCGCCGAGGGTACCTCGGACCACTTCGAGAAGTCGTTCGAAGGGCCATGCCTGAACCATGCTTTCTCCATCAAACACCTATACAAGGACTGCGTCCACATGAAGCGGTTCTTGTCCAGAGGCTCCAACAAGGGGGAGCATAGGAAGGAGCCCAAGCCGTCCGCAGACGACACCGAGGGGAAGAACGATGGATTTCCGACGCTGGATGGCTGCCTAATGATCTTAGAAGGGTTGGTGGCCTATGACTCCAAGAGATGCCAGAAGCTTGCGCGCTGCATGGTCTATATGGCCGAGCCGGCCGCGCCTTCCTTCCTCCGATGGTCGGAGTCCGCCATAACCCTTGATCGGACTAACCACCCGAAAAGTGTCCCGCAGCCGAGAAGATACCCGCTCGTGGTCGACCCGATCATCGGCATGAAGCAGCTCACCAAGGTGTTGATGGATGGAGGCAGCGGCCTCAACATCATGTACGCTGAAACGCTCAACGCCATGGGCGTCGACCGATCGCGCATCCGACCGACCGGGGCGCCTTTCCACGGCATCATTCCTGGAAAGCAGGTCGTGCCACTTGGGCAGATCGATCTGCCCATCACCTTTGGGAATTCGACCAATTATAGGACAGAGACCCTTACCTTCGAGATGGTCAGGTTCCACGGGACCTACCACGCCATCCTGGGATGTCCATGCTACGCGAAGTTCATGGTCGTTCCCAACTACACCTATCTGAAGTTGAAGATGTCAGGTCCATGCAGGGTCATCACCATCGGCACCTCCTTCCAGCGCGCCTACGAGTGCGAGGTCGAGTGCTGCAAACATGCCGCGGCAATTGTCGCCTCCAAAGAGCTTACGACCATCAGGGAGGAGGTCATCGAAGAAGCGCCTGACCCCAAATGGTCGGCTGGGTCTTTCAGCCTATAGAGGGCGCCAAGGAGGTCCTCATAGACCCCAGCGGCTCCGAGGGCAAAGTGGTGCGCATCGGCACCATGCTTTCCTCTAAATAGGAAAGCGCGCTCGCTGACTTTCTCCGCGCCAACAGAGACATCTTTGCGTGGAGACCCTCGGACATGCCAGGCATTCCAAGAGAAGTCGTCGAGCACGCCTTGAGGATCAGGACAGGCTCCAATCCGGTGAAGCATCGCCTGTGTCGCTTCGACGAGGAGAAACGTAGGGCCATCGGTGAGGAGATTGCGAAGCTTTTAGCGGCCGGGTTCATCAAGGAAGTATACCACCCTGAGTGGTTAGCCAATCCCATTCTTGTACGAAAAAAGAGTGAGAAATGGAGAATGTGTGTTGACTACACGGGTCTCAACAAAGCGTGTCCAAAGGATCTGTTTCTTTTACCACGCATAAACCAAGTAGCCGACTCGATCTTAGGGTGCAAAACCCTTTGCTTCCTTGATGCGTACTCCGGGTACCATCAAATTGCGATGAAAGAGTCCGACCAGCTCGTGACATCTTTCATCACCCCATTTGGATCATTCTGCTATGTCACAATGTCGTTCGGCCTGAAGAACGTGGGGGCTATGTACCAACGCTGCATGCTCAAGTGTTTCCAGGATCTCATCGGGCAGACCGTCAAGGCCTACATAGAGCAGACCTTGGCGAAACTCTGAGCAAACGGTATCAAACTCAACCCCGAGAAGTGCATTTTCGGCGTCCCAAGGGGTATGCTGCTGGGTTTTATCGTCTCCAAGCTCGGCATCGAAGCCAACCCGGAGAAGACCTCAGCCATCACGAGGATGGGCCCGATTCAGAACATAAAGGGGGTACAATGAGTTACATGGTGCCTCGCCGCGCTTAGCTGTTTTATCTCGCGCCTCGACGAATGAGGTCTCCCCCTCTATTGGCTTCTAAAGAAGGCCGACCGCTTCGAATGGATGCCCGAGGCCCAAGAGGCACTTGACAAGGTCAAGCAGCTCCTGACGAAGGCCCCGATCCTGGTGCCCCCAACCGACGGGGAACCGCTTTTGCTCTACATTGCGGCCACCACGCAAGTGGTCAGCGCTGCCCTGGTGGTAGAGCGAGAAGAAGAGGGACACGCCCTCAAAGTGCAGCGTCCCGTGTACTTCATTAGCGATGTCTTGTCCAATTCCAAGACTTGCTACCCCCAAATCTAGAAACTCCTGTACGCAGTCCTTATCACCAAGAGGAAGTTGCGTCACTACTTCAAGTCACCTCCCGGTGATGGTCATGACGTCCTTCTCTCTCGGCGAGGTCATCCAAAACTAGGATGCCACAGGAAGAATCACAAAGTGGGCACTCGAGCTGATGGGTCAAGGCATTTCATATGCCCCTTGGACGGCCATCAAGTCTCAAGTGCTGGCTAATTTTGTTGCAGAGTGGACCGAGATCTAAATGCCGCCAGCAGTCATCGACCAAGAGTATTGGACGATGTAATTCAATGGATCGTTGATGAAGAAAGGCACCGGCGTGGGGCTGGTCTTTGTTTCGCCCCTCAGGGTACGCATGAGGTACATGGTTCGCATCCATTTCCCCTCCTCCAACAATGTGGCCGAGTATGAGGCACTCATCAATGGCCTGCGCATCGCCATTGAGTTGGGTATCCGACAGCTTGACGTTCGGGGCGACTCCCAGCTGATCATCGACCAAGTCATGAAGGAATCAAGCTGCCACAACGCCAAGATGGCTGCGTATTGTCGAGAAGTCTGCCAACTGGAGGACAAGTTCGATGGTCTTGAGCTCAATCACATCCTGAGGTGTCTCAACGAGGCAGCTGACACGCTAGCGAAAATGGTGTCCAATTGAGAGCCAGTGCCGACGGGCGTCTTCGCCAGTGATCAGTACAAGCTCTCGGTCCGCTACGAGGAGCCAAACTAACCGGTGACGGGCCGCCTGCCCTAGGCTCGGGGGCTAACCAGCCGGCGGCTCCATCCGACCCTAAAGTCATGGAGCTTGATGAGGATCTAGCGATAGAGCCCGACCCTCTGGCCGACTGGAGGACGCCTTACCTCGACTACCTCCTCTGTGAGGCGCTGCCGACGGACAAAATGGAGGCTCGGCGGCTCATGCGTCATGCCAAGTCCTTTGTCGTTATTGAGGGCGAGCTCTATAGGCGAAGCCACACTGGGATCCTACAGCGCTGCATCCCCATCGAACAAGGGAAGCAGTTGTTGAGTGATATCCATGGTGGGATCTGCGGGCATCATGCCGCACCTAGGACCTTGGTCGGAAATGCGTTCCGACAAGGCTTCTACTGGCCGACCGCAGTAGCCGACGCTGAACAGATTGTGCGCACCTGTGAAAGGGTGTCAATACTACACTCGACAGACCCACCTGCCGGCCCAAGGACTCCAAACGATCCCCATCACGTGATCGTTCGTGGTCTGGGGGCTCGATCTGGTCAAACCTCTCAAGGGGCGCCCAGAGGCTATACGTACTTGCTTGTCGCCATAGACAAGTTTACAAAGTGGATAGAGGCTCGACCGATATCCGTGATCAAGTCCGAGCAAGCCATGTTATTCTTCCTTGACATCGTCCATCGCTTTGGAGTTCCGACCTCCATTATCACGGACAACAGCACGCAGTTCACCGGGAAAAAGTTCCTCCGATTATGCGATGAATACCACATCCGCGTCGATTGGGCCACCGTGCCCCACACGAACGGGCAGGTCGAGCGCGCGAACGGCATGGTACTACAAGGCCTCAAGCCTAGAATCTTCAACCGATTGAACAAGTTTGGCAGACGATGGGTCGCGAAGCTTCTCGCGGTGCTCTGGAGCCTGAGGACGACCCCTAGCCAGGCCACCGGCTAAACGCCATTCTTCATGGTCTATAGTTCCGAGGCTATCCTTCCGACCGACCTCGATTATGGAGCACCGAGGGTCAGGGCGTACGACGAACAGGGAGCCGAGCCGTCCCTCGAGGATGCCATGGACCAGCTAGGTGAAGCGAGCGACGTTGCCCTCCTCTGCTCGGCCAAGTACCAGCAAGCATTGTGCCGATACCATAGCTGTCGAGTGCAGGGTCGGGCCTTCAACGTCGGGGACCTAGTGCTCCGCCTCGTCTAGAGCAACAAGAACCGCCACAAGCTCTCTCCGCCGTGGAAGAAACCGTACGTCGTCGCGGAGGTGCTCCGACCAGGCACCTATAAGCTCAAGACCATCGACAGCGAAGTCTTCGTCAACGCCTAGAACATCAAACAGCTACATCGCTTTTACCCTTAATCTACACACGCTTTCTCTTGTCGATTTCGCTATCGACTCCTCGATCTTTAGTGACACCCGACCCAGCAACAGCAAGGGGTCGGGCCTCACTCGGGGGCTGATAAGAGCATATCTATCCGGTAGACATTCTCTATGCCCGACCCTTTCTCACGTTAAGATCTAAAAGTAAGAGTAGCAGAAACAAATGCTGAGTAAAACTAGTCGGACCGCAAGAAACCTACGCCCCAGCGTGTGTAGAAGAAGGGTGGAGGTTATTAGATCTTAATTCTATGGTGCAAAAAAAATCATATGTTGAAACTGCATAAAAAAATGGTGGTTGTTTTAGTAGACACTACAATTTAACTCCTCAACGCCGTTCATATCGTCTGATTTTCCTGTTCGAAATATAAAACCTTGACTACGCACTTAGCGAGGTAGGCTGTTGTTGTTCTCGATATATGCACTGAGCATTATAATGTGAAAATATAAAGATTGCGTCGTTAGGCCAGTCTTAATAGGGAGTTTTATTTCATTGTTTCCAAGATTTCCAAGATTGTGGCGTCAGCTTTGTGGGCTAGGACTATGAAATGAATCTGGCTCTCTCAATGGAAGGTTTCATTTCACTGTTTCATAGACAACCTACATCATTTAATGTATGTATGGTGTTGTGATCAAATGTACCCAGCAAATATGTAGTCATTTATCTAAACTGAACGTCGTCATTGTGGACAATAGATTTTGCACTGCTGTTGTTCAAAACAAAACAAGCTTTCAGATTACAGATCAAAAGCATCGGGTGCACACATGCAGTAGCTATGTAAAGTAAGAAAGAGAGGAGGGCAAATCCACAGATAGCTACGGCAATTGTTGCCACCGCCGAACTGAACATAGGTTTACAAATGAGATAATACTCAAGTACATATCAGATTTTAGGATCCGAGACAAATACAGATCAGGTTTCATGACAAATACAGATCAAGGCATCAGGACAAGTACAGATCAGTAATCGGGACAAATACAGTTCAGGTTTCAGGACAAGTTTCAGATAAGGACCATAACTAAGTTGCAGATGACAAGTTTAGGGTAATTAAGTTTCTAATAACAGAGAGGACACAATGCACTTCATAGATTTCAGATAACTAAGTTTGTCATAACTAAGTTTCAGATCAGGGCCTTCATAGGGTTCGTCTCAGAAACTTCCCCAATGCAATTTTTAGTTCTCAGTTACTACAGTGCTCAAATAAACAGAGAGGACACATTTTGAATCCCAAACAACTTGCACTCCAGCTTCTGAAAATGAAGTGGTGAATAAAAAAGGTTACTGTTGTCATGTAGAAGATGTAGTGAATAAAAAAGGTTACTTCTGTCCTGCACAGAACTCACCTTATGCCGCTTCTTCATGTTCCAAACAGCTTATGTGTTATAGAAGCCAGTGCTATATCTCGACTAGCCTTCTCTTGCTGCGTCATCTGACTTGTATCCTGGACTAAGAGCGAAGTATAAGCTTCAAGCAACTTTGCTTCCTTTTGCTCCTTTGCAGTCATAAGTTGTGCCTCTATCACCTTAAGTTGATTTCTAGAGATCTCCAGCTATGCCTCTGTCACCTTCTCACGCTCCTTCTTACGCTCTTGCGTAATTTCTGCTATCTTGTTTATGTTATCAGTATGGAAATACCATCCTTAACTTCGTCCATCTTTCGCTTCCCTTTGCGTTGTGCCTTGGCTGCTTCTCTCCCAATAGGACGTACTTCGGCCCCATCGTCACTAGCATCCACATCCACTCTCTTGTTTTTCTCTCTCTCTGATTGTGCAATTGATGCAGTCCATTTTGGTTCATTTTTTAGCTTCTTCCACCAATGCTCCAATGCGAACCTTTTGCCATATTTCTTTTTATACATCTGTTGTGCTTCATCTATCAGCAAGTTATCAGAGTAACCACTCTTATTGATCTTAGATACTGTACTAAAGAAGCCACTGAATTCAGTCATACTTTTGTTCAGGCGTCCCCAATGGATCTTCAGTTGGTTAATGTCCCTTTTAAGATGTTCTTGGATATTCTTGTTACAAATCGAAATTAGAAAGGCTACTGCACATTCGCTACTGCTTCTAGCAATTCAGAAACTGCAGATTTGCTACTGCAAACATTTGTTACTGCTTTCTACTCTGAATTTGACTGCTAAAATCAAAGCTTGGAGAAATTAAAATTTCTGGACTATCTGATCTGCAACTAAGATGTCTAAACCGCATTCAACTGAAAGCTAGTGCACAGGAATATTTCTAACAAATGAGGGCCACTAAGCAGAAGCATTCAAAACTGAAAAAAGGCAAAGCATTGCTACGAGTGGCTTCAAACTGAAATTCCTGACCCCAACAAGCTGATGTAAGATCAACAAGCTGACGTTCTCTTTAGATAACACATATCAACAAGCAGATCTAACACATACCAGAAACTTCCCTCAGATAAACATGTGTTGAATCTCGTAAGATTTGGGGATTTCTATACACTCATACATGAATAAATTCGACCAATGCAAGATCTGAGCTTACCACGGATTTGTGGATCCAGGCCACAACGTCGGCGTTGGTTGTGTCGACGATGGGTTAGAGAAGCCTGCTTGAGGTGGCGGAGATGGCGGATGTGCGGCTCCTGGCGACGAGGAAGATGATGCGTGAGGTGGCGCTGCCAGCGGCCGTGGAACTCCTAGTGAAGAGTACGATGAGGTGGAGTCCCCATTGCCGAGCCTCGTCGCAGGGACCTACGCTGGCTGCTGAGTTCCTGTCCCCTTCTTAGCTCGGCGCGAAGACATTGCCGATGGAGATCCACCGCCCACCTGAGGAACTTGAGCAGCCGCAAACTGCAGCCATGGAAGGAGTCGGGTATATTGGGTTCGTTTGGGTGAATCGATGAAATGTTCGGTGCTAATCTACTTTATCAAAGTGATCGTAGCAATTATGAAGATCATGACGACAGGGTAACCATAGTGATGATTAAGTGCTTGAATTTAAAAAAGAAGAAAGAGAAAAATAAAAAGCTAAAGTAAAAATGAAACCTTTTTGTTTGGTAATCGAGACCCTTAGCAAGTGTGATTACATTTAGGGGGGCCGTTCGCTTCGCTGAAAAAATAAGCCGAAACACTATTCTGACTGATTTGGTGTGAGGAAAACACTGTTCTGACTTAAAAACAAGCTGAAAAAGACGAATTATAAGAGAAGCGAACAGGGCCAGGATCGATAGCCGTACTATTAAGAGGGGTGAAACTCGTATCGAAATGCGGTTATCAAAGTGCCACTAGATGTTCTAACTTATTGCATATGTATTTAGATCTAGTGGAGTACTAACACCCTTGAAAAATATATATCAAAATATGCTAACGCACGTGCATAAGGTGATACAGTTGGTGGTTGGCACATGTGAGCAGGGGTGGAGAAGTTGGTGAAATGAAGGAGTTGATTTTCACTGAAAATCAGTGACCGAACACAACTCACGGTGTGACCTGACGTTAGGTCAGTGAGTCCGATCATTTATAAAATTTGGTGGCGCCTTAGGTCCATGTCTGTTGCTTCACTGGCACCGGAGCTGAATGTGACCTGACGCGCAGAGGGTGCGTCCGGTCGTTCATGACGTACGGTCACGTAAGCAGCTGAGTGAGCACGATGAAGACATGATGCGATGACGCGTCCGGTCGCATGCACCTGACACGTCCGGTCAAGGTTTTAGCGCTCGGGGAGCTCTCTGGAAATGATCAGACGCGTGGTGGCTGGGGTGATTGGTGTGTCCGGTCGTTTGTTGCAGCGGGCGCAGTTTCATTGATTTGACGCAGGGCTGGCGCGACCGAGCTCTTGATCGACATGTCTGGTCCTTCATTAACGCGAGTGCAGGAGCGAGTTAGCCATTGGAGATCGGGCGGCTCTCATTGAAGGCGATGATACGTGGAGGTCATCCATTGACCGGACGCAGGGACCGTACGTCAGGTCGATTCGACCTGCATGTCCGGTTAGCGCGATGACAGTGAGGTGCAGGGGGCAACGGCTCTATTTCGTGGGAGCCTCTATCTAAGCCCTTAGCAGGCTTAAGCTCACTCTCTTGACCATTTGCATTGACATAGCAACCTTGTGAGCTTAGCCAAAGCCCTCCCACTCATCTCCATCATAGATTCATCATCTTTGTGAGATTGGGAGTGAATCCAAGTGCATTGCTTGAGTGATTGTATCTAGAGGCACTTGGTGTTCATGTTTCGCTGCGGGATTCGCTTGTTACTCTTGGTGGTTGCCGCGCACCTAGACGGCTTGGAGCAGCGAGAATCGTTGAGCGGAGGTTGGTGATTGTCTCCGGCTCCGATCGTGGTGATTGTGAGGGATTCTTGACCTTTCTCCGGCGGAGAGCCAAAAGGTACTTTAGTGGATTGCTCGTGGCTTGTGTGATCCTCATCTTGTGTTGGTTGTGTGACACCCGATTGAGGATTTGGCGTGTGATGCCAATTAGTGCATAAACCTCCAAGTGAGTGAATCGCCACAACGAGTACTAATTTGACTGGTAAGCAAGTGAATCTCGATAAAAAATCGTGTGTCATCATTATCTGAGGATTTTATTGGTTATCTTGAGATTGATTGATTGGCTTCATCTTGTGATTGGCTCAATTCCTCGACACGGTGGTATAATCACCATCCTCTCTTGTGCACTTACATTTCTAGTGTTGCTTCGCTCTTTAGTGTAATTAGTTTTAAAAGCAAGCTTTGTGTCGGGTCTAGTAGTTAGTGTGGCTTTTTAGTTAGCCTTTGAGAGCACACTAACTTAGTGTAGTGACTTAGCCTTTGTGTGCTTAAAGATCATAGTCATTAGAATTGTGGTAGGTGGCTTGCTTTTTTAGTAGGCTAGCGCAACACTCGCTTCGCCGTTTAATTATCTAACATCTTTGCTAAGTGTTATTGTAGAAATTTTCAATAGGTTATTCACCTCCTCTAGCCATTAGAATCATTTAGTTGGGGATTGAGGGAGTTGGCACGAACAGGGAGGGGGAAGCGCGGGAGGCAACGCCGGGAGGGCGCGCGTCACAGAGAGATCCCGCCCGAGCGCGATGGAATGAAACTCCATGGCCTCAATGGGGATTTCATCGCTTGGGTAATCAGGACGAGCGGGTTTGATCCTGTCATCTTGATGACACTCTCTTCCTGGAAGGTCCTAATATGGCTAGAGGGGGGTGAATAGCCTATTTAAAAATCTACAAACCAACTAGAGTAATTTGATTAGTATGACAAATAGCAAAATACAAACTTGCTCTAACTCTACAAGAGTTGTAAGCCACCTATCCAACAATTATAGTTACTATGATCACTAGACACATAATTTGCTAAGTCACTACTCACTAAGAGCTCTCACACTTGCTACACTAAAGAGCTCCACTAGATGAACTTAAGCTACAAAACAAGCTCTCAAATCTAGCTACACTAAAGAGCTTGGTACAACTAGTTTGCGGGGATGTAAATGAGTAAGTAAGGTGATTATACCGCCGCATAGAGGAGTGAACCAATCACAAGATGAATACTAACTCAATCAATGGGAGAATACCAAAGGGCAAGAGACAACCAATTTTGTCCTGAGGTTCACGTGCTTGCCAACACGCTACATCCCCGTTATGTCGACCAACACTTGGTGGTTCGGCGGCTAAGATGTGTTGCACGAACCTCGTCCACATAATTGGACACCGCAAGAACCTACCCACAAGTGAGGTAACTCAATGACACGAGTAATCCACTAGGGTTACCTTTTGGCGCTCTGCCGGGGAAGGTACAAGTCCCCTCACAACCACAGGGAGATGTCCACGAACAATCACCAACTTATGCCAATCCTCCTCCGCTGCACCAAGTCGTCTAGGTGGTGGCAACCACCAAGAGCAACAAGTGAATCCCGCAGTGAAACACGAATACCAAGTGTCTCTAGATGCAATCACTCAAGCAATGCACTTGGATTCTCTCCCAATCTCACAAAGATGTTGAATCAATGATGGACATGGGTGGGAGGGCTTTGGCTAAACTCATAAAGTTGCTATGTCAGTGTAAATGGCCAAGAGAGTGAGCTTGAGCCGGCCATAGGGCTTAAATAGAGAGCCCTCGTGAATAGAGCCGTTGGCTCTTTGTTCTCTGAAAAGTCAGGGCGATCGGACACGCCGGTCAGATCGACCGGATGCAGGACCCCAACGTCCGGTCGCGCGATGCACGCCACGTGGCCCCTGCTTCAAATACTGATCGCCTGATCTCAACGGTCATCAGTACATTTAAGTTATGATCGGACGCACTACAGTGTATGACCGGACACAGGACCCCAGCGTCCGGTCACTTTTAGTAAGGTACCACTCGTGATCGGACGCGTCCGGTCACACCCGACCGGACGCACCCAGTGTCCGATCACTCTCTCTCTTCTCTGTGTGCCACCACATCAGCATGACCGGACGCTGAACATTGTTCAGTCTGCGTCCGGTCAAGAGACCGAGGGCGGCCTTCACTGCGCGCCACTGACCAGACATAGGACCAGTGTCCGGTGCACTATGAGAAACCCTATCTTTTCTGTACAGGGCGCCGGTGGCACCATCGAACTGTCCGCACTCCACCAGTGAAGTTTTGAACCCTTGCTTCCAAGTGCTAAACACAATGTGTATCACCTTTATACATATGTGTTATCATATTTTCACAAATATTTTCAAGGGTGTTAGCACTCCACTAGATCCTAAATGCATATGCAATGAGTTAGAGTATCTAGTGGCACTTTGATAACTGTATTTCAATATGAGTTTCACCCCTCTTAATAGTACGACTATCGAACCTAAATGTGATCATACTCGCTAAGTGTCTTGATCACCGAAACGAAATGGCTTCTACCACTTATACCTTTGCCTTGAGTCTTTGTTTTTCTCTTTCTTCTTTTCAAGTCTAAGCACTTGATCATCACCATGGCATCACTATTATCATGTCATGATCTTCATTTACTTCACCACTTGGAATGTGCTACTTATCTCATGATCACTTTGACAAACTAGGTTAACACTTAGGGTTTCATCAATTCACCAAAACTAAACTAAAACTTTCACTTCCTCTCTCTCCTCATAAATATCTTGCCACCTAAATAGATTTGTTGATGTGTCACATCATTTAGGCCCCATTTGGCAGGGCTTCACTTTACTAGTGAAGCCATTTTTTTGGTTTTAGCTCCACGAACAGATCCACCGGTGGAGCTAAAGCTGTTTTGATAAACCGTTTGGCAAAACGATTTTCCTATGAGAACATGTTTTTAGGGGCATGGAGGAGGAGTCGGGAGAAGCCACTTTTTTTACTCCATCCCACCCCAAATCAGTGTGCGAGCATGTTTTTAGGAGCTTCACCAGTGAAGCCATTTCACTTAATCTCATTTGGCAGAAAACGGCTCCAAACGACTCTGAAGCCGATGAAGAAGCCTTGCCAAACGGAGCCTTAATGAGAATAAAACCCCTTTGAAACCCCACTGAGACCGGCCGAATTTAGTTGAGCCTAGGCACGTCTAGACAAGACGGTTTCTAAACGTGTCACACATACATATATTGTCTTAAATAAAAAAAGAAAATAGAGGATCTATGGATCTAGAGTTGGACACAAAGGCCCATCAAGGAGCCCAGCCCACTTTATCCATACACCTCCCCCTAGCCGCATGCACCACACTGCTTGATTCCATAATTTTAATAAATTCAATAGGTGGCCAAGATGGTCATCAGCCATTTGATAAGGGGAGAATATCTTATTAAGAAGAATGACAAGGAACTAAGTTATCTACCTCATGCTATACTTGGCAAAGTTGACTTGGTGAGTACATGAGTTCATGTATGACGGGGCCGCTAAGCTAAAATCAGTTGGGTGGTTCATCTCTGATGACTTACTAATGCACTTTATTATGGTCTGTTTGCCAGAAAGTTATAAGAAGTGTACTCAGAATATAATGCTCACATTCTAAGTCTATAATTTTCGTAAATTACTGATCACATGCAAAGGGACTATGATAAGTTTAATGAATGGCTTCAAACGAAAGGTAATAAAGTTATCTCATCAGTTTTTTTCCAAAGATCCTTTCCCCTAACACATGGTGGCTTCAAAAGAAGGTTAATAGATTATAAGTCAGAAAGTTATCCATATGATATCCTAAGGGCAGCTCCAGTGTGTCATTGATTTTCTGCTGCAAAACTTTTAGCATGACAGAGAGTAAGTGCCCACATTGTAGAATTCGATTTGTGAAAATGGCAATTGGGGACGTCAACTGAAAAAGTCTATTTTCTCTCTGTTTGGGTCTCCGATGTGTGGCTGGGCATGCACTCTCTGAAGGCTTGTGTCAGATGTCGGCATACTTTCTTCACAACGATGGATTTTTATTTACTATGGTTCGACGCATCTGCAGGATGCGATTTTGATTCCAACATGCATGGTTTGATTCCTATAATGTTTTGTGTTCGGTTTTCTAGCCTCACGATTCGATTTGGCTCAACACTGGAGCTGCTCTAATAAAGCCAATGGATATTGAACTAGATATTTTTACTAAGTTGTTGAGACATAACAAATTGTGTTCCTATAGGATGCAAAGATCAGTGGAAGCTAGTAAGACCTCAGAAAGGCGGAAGATTAAATCTTGAAGAGATACATGCTTAGGTTCCTGTACCAATGATTGAAAAAGACATGAACGTCTAAGTTTGTGGCACAAGTTGTTTGTATAGCTCCATTCAAATTACTGCAATTGTCGTTGAGAATTCTCATGAGTCAGTTAAGTGAACCAAAATAGGAAAACTTAGCAACGGATCAACACGATAGGAAGAGCCTCGATTATTTAGCTAGTTGTGATTTCTAGTAAACCTATAAGATGATCACATCTGTAGAGGTCTGTTATTCTAAACTAGGTAAATCCATGGGTTTAAGTCTATAATAAGCTTATATAAGTATGGGTGTTAGTAAAAATCCTAATAAAATCAAAACAGTAGGCTATAAAAAGAGACTACGAATTTGAATGTGACTGTAGTTTAGAATTTTTAATAGATGGAAAACTGTGTTCAATCTTAAGTCAAATGGTGGAAAAGTTTTTTTTTGTCTTAGTACTCTACATGGGTTAGGTTTTGTCAACATGTAGCAATAAGAATATGCTACACAAGAGTTTTCTGTCGCCCAACTTACTCCCTCCGTCCTAAATTATAAGTCATTCTAACTTTCTTGGAGAGTCCATGCATCTCAAGTTTGACTAAATTTATATAACAAAATAATACTTATAATACCAAGTACGTATCGTTAGATGTTTTCATAGTATACCTATTTGATGTCATAAATCTTTGTCATTCTCTCTATAATTTTGGTCAAACTTAAGATGCTCTAACTCTCTAAGAAAAGTTGAAATGACTTATAATTTGGGACGAAGAGAGTACAAAAGATCTTGGTGAAGTCTCTAATGGTAGTAAGATACATCGACACACGACCAAACAAGTATTAGGATTACCATAGAATACACATCGGTTAAATTTTTAAGTGATATAAAAGTTTGAATAAGTAACGCGACGCCTGTTCTATTTGCGTAATCTAGTAAGTTTGGTTATCCTAAATATCCAAGTTAGAATCAATTGAGGAGGAAAGACGTTCTCTATGCTTACACTTAGGTTGTGGCATTATTTCAATTAATGGCACATCAATTGGCGATGCAAAACATATTGATTCAAAATTATGTTGCGAAAAAAGCCAAAATCAAATCATTAAAGTACTAAACTAATGTTAGCAATTAGCATGTGTGCTTATTTGAGACTTACCACTTGTCCCATTTAGAAATGTGCAAATCAGTATGATTTTTCAGTGAAGAGTCTCTAACCTGATTAAGATACAAGGCCATATAATTTACTCAGAATAAATATAGGTATATTACGGTGAAATTTGGTTTAGTTAAGTTTTTTTTTAACATTTTTGGTTAAGGGGTTTTAGCAGCGATGGAAGTGGGTAAACCCAAAGTCGTGTAATGGGTTGCTGGGTCAACCCCAGCCGTACTTAGCCCACGAAACAGCCGCAGCCGGCGGCCCAGCCCACGGTGTAACCCTAGATATATATGCAGCAGCAGTGTTGCCGCATCCACATCCCCGCCCCAGTCGGTTGCCCCTCCTGCAGGTCGCCGCCGCTCGCTCTCTCTCTCTCCCGACCACCGCGCCACCGCCCACCGCTCGACGCATAAGCTGCCGCTCCCCGAGTCTCGACAAACCGTCTACGCGACCGGCGCCCCTCCCTCCCCTTCGGTGTCGCCGTCTGCATCCTCCTCCGGTCCTCCAAAGGTGAGTCCCGACCTAAACCTAATTCACAAATTACGTAGCAGTAATTAGAAGATCTCCACTCTCGAGATGGATTCGGTAGGAAGGGTTACAATGCGAATTCGGTAGGAAGGGCCACATGTTCGAGATGCGAATTTGCTCCATGCGCATGACCAGGATTGTCTAGATGCATATCTGTACTATTGTTACGTTCTTTTGAACTGATGACAAGGTTAGGTTGAACTGATGCATATCTGGAAGACTTGAACTGTATATTCTAGTTCCAATCCTGTATTAGCAAATATTATATCATTTTTTTTCATTTGTGAACAATCCAATTTGGGCTGAACCTTGTATTGGGATATGATCTAATGACAAGTGTATACGTGTATTATATACTAACTTCGACTATTTTGCAAAAAATATTGGGAGTGCATGTGTACCCCCATGTCGCCTGCCCCTGCTATGCCGAACTTTATCTTCTGTTTCATAGTCACTGGTTTTTTAAAGTCATTTTTCTAAGGATTGATTCACTATGATACTCTCTTCAAATTTGGTACCCGAATTATTTTACTTTTGTGTCAGCCCGGCCTCCAGTTTAATGCAGTTTCCACTTTTTCTTCTGTTTTTTATTGATTAATTATAGCTTATTCTTGGTGTACTCTTTGCAGAGCTTGAGTATTGTAGAAGCTAAAGAAGCAGCCGGAACCATGGCATCCCGTTTCTGGGGACAGGTACTTGATTTCTTTCGCGCAATGAAACCAGTGTGCCAGTATATTCATGATGTGCATACTGAAGAAATTGATCCAATTGTTGTTGATGCAAGAATCTAACACTTGCCTGGTCCTTTGCAACTTCAGGGGGACAGTGAGTCTGAGGAGGAGGAGGAAGAAGTCGAGTCAGAACAGGGCAGTGATAGTGATGATGATGGAGGCCGTGGTGATGCGGGACGCAGCAGTGGTGGAAACCGCTATTTGAAGAACCAAGAAGATGACAGCGATGAGTCTGATACGGGTCACCGCGTAATCCGCTCCCTGAGGGACAAGCGCAATGAGGAGATGAGATCTATTGTTGATCAGATGCGTAATGCAATGAAGATCAATGACTGGGTTAGCTTGCAGGAGAGTTTTGAGAAGCTTAACAAACATCTTGAGAAGGTTGTTCGTGTCAATGAATCCACTGAGGTTCCAAAGATGTATATCAAGGCTCTTGTGTTGCTGGAGGACTTCCTTGCTGAAGCCCTTGCAAACAAGGAGGCCAAGAAGAAGATGAGCAGCAGCAATGCGAAGGCACTCAATGCGATGAAGCAAAAGCTCAAGAAGAACAACAAGCAGTATGAAGAGCAGATCCAGAAGTGCAGGGATCATCCAGAGAGTTTTGAAGATGAAGCTGCGGATGATAAAGATATGGATGATGATGATGACGATGATGCTGATGAGAGTGATGCAGAGATTGAAGATCCTGATAAAATAGCTATGTCAGAATCAGAAGAGGAACGCGATGAAGATGATGATGACAAGGAAGGTTGGGAACAGAAGAGGAGTAAGAAGGATAAGCTGATGGATAAGCAGTTCTTGAAAGATCCAAGTGAAATCACATGGGATATTGTTGATAAGAAACTCAAGGAGATTGTAGCATCAAGGGGAAAGAAAGGTACTGGAAGGATCGAGCGTGTTGAGCAGTTAACATTTTTGACCCGTGTGGCCAAAACACCAGCTCAGAAGCTTGAAATCCTTTTCCATGTGATTTCTGCGCAGTTTGATGTCAACCCCAGTCTACTTGGGCATATGCCAGTCAATGTGTGGAAAAAGTGTGTCAATAATATGCTTCTTGTGCTTGATATACTCCAGCAGTATCCTAACATTGTAGTAGACACCTCATTTGAGCCTGATGAGAAGGAAACTCAAAAGGGTGCAGACTATAATGGAACAATTCATGTTGTCGGTGAACTGGTTGCATTCCTCGAGAGACTGGACTCTGAATTTTTGAAGACCTTGCAGTGCACAGATCCATACACAAAAGATTATGTTCAGAGGCTTAGAGAGGAACCCCTGTTTTTGGTTGTTGCACAGAATGTCCAAGATTATCTTGAGAGGGTTGGGAACCTCAAAGCTGCTGCCAAGGTTGCTCTGCGCCGTGTTGAACTGGTTTACTACAAACCCCAAGAAGTGTATGATGCAATGAGAAAACTCGCAGAGCAGCCTGAGGACAGTCTGGATGATGATGATGCAGAGGCTGGTGATGAACATCAAGCAATAGATGACAATAGAGGACCATCACCATTTATTGTGATTCCAGAGGTTGTGCCGAGGAAGCCTACTTTTCCAGAGAGTGGTAGAACTTTGATGGATGGATTGATGTCCTTAATTTACAAGTATGGAGATGAAAGGACCAAAGCCCGTGCAATGCTGTGTGACATATATCACCATGCGATCTCTGATGAGTTTTCAGTGGCTCGTGACTTGCTTTTAATGAGTCATTTGCAAGATGGTGTTCAGCTCATGGACATATCATCACAGATTTTATTCAATAGAGTCATGGCCCAGTTGGGGCTGTGTGCTTTCAGGGCTGGTTTGATAAATGAAGCCCATGGATGCTTGACCGAGCTCTACTCTACTGGGAGGGTGAAAGAATTGCTTGCACAAGGTGTGCAACAAAGCCGATACCATGAAAAAACTCCTGAACAGGTAAATCTAAACCCCTATGCAACTCATCCTTTTTTCTTGTAAATGCTCACACAAGCAAAACACTAGTTGGAAAATTTTATGTGTGTCAATTGATAATATTTTCACAGTAGTATCCCCCTCTTGTATCTGTTAATTATTTATGTTTCTGTTGCTTTTTTAATATGATTAGAATGCTCTATCCTGTTTTATGCAGTAATAATTCTGACCCATATCACAAAATTTTACATTTTTCTACGTTGGGCTGTACTTATGCTTTATTACACAGATGTAGTTCCTTTATGCTACTTGTAGTTACTCTTCTTTATTAAATATTAGAGCAAACTGCATATTAATTTTATTATTACATTCTTTACCTGTAGACTACAATTGTGGTAGTTTTATACAAGGAAAAGATGATTGTTTCCTTTTGGTTATATCAGTGTTAATGATGTAGTCACCCTATCACTGCAGGAAAGACTTGAGAGGAGAAGGCAAATGCCTTACCATATGCATATAAACCTGGAACTTTTGGAAGCCACACACTTGATTTGTGCTATGCTGATTGAAGTCCCCAATATGGCTGCCAGCACTTATGACAAGCGGAGGCCTATGAGCAGAACATTCCGAAGGCTTCTTGAAGTGAGTGAAAGGCAGACGTTTGTTGGGCCGCCAGAGAACGTGAGGGACCATGTAATGGCTGCCACAAGAGCCCTCAACAAGGGTGATCACCAAAAGGCTTTCAGTGTCATAAATTCGCTGGAGATCTGGAAGCTTTTGAGGAACAGAGATCATGTTCTTGAGATGCTGAAGCTTAAGATCAAGGAGGAAGCTCTTAGAACCTATCTCTTCTCATACTCGTCTTGCTACGAGTCCTTGAGCCTTAACCAGCTCACCACCATGTTTGATCTCAGCGAGCAGCATGCTCACAGCATTGTTAGCAAGATGATGATGCATGAAGAGCTTCATGCTAGTTGGGACCAGCCAACAAAGTGCATTGTATTCCACAGTGTGGATCAAACTAGGCTTCAGGGGCTACTCTTCCAGATGGCAGATAAGCTCTCGGTCCTGGTGGAGAGCAATGAGAGGGCATACGAGGCAAGAACTGGTGGTACTCTTGAGGGGGTACCGCCACCCAGACGCAGGGGTGAGGGTCAGGACTCATCCAATATGGGAAAGTGGCAGGAGAACTTCGTCTCATCACAAGGGCGGCAGGGTGGTGGCAACCGGTTTGGATACTCTGGTAGAGGTGGAGGATCTGGTCAAAGTGGTGGGCACCAAAGGGACAGGGGCAATCAGGGCTCCCGTGGGGGCTACGGTGGCGGTTCACGGTTTCAGGATGGAAGGGGTCGCAACCAGTCTGGTTCCTCAGCCAGGGGTGGTGATGGTGGTGCTCGCATGGTGAACCTAAACAGGGTTGGTAGAGTTTAGGTGTGATAATTCTCAGCTCAAGGAAGCCTGAAGTTCTCCCAAAGGCCAAGTTTTGAAGCACTGCTTTTTCCATAATTACAAACTTCTGTTCTAAACTCAGTCGTTCACCTATTTGCTCTATTTCGTTGTAGCCTTTTAATTCAAGGGTCTAGGAAATTGAACTAAGAGTTTGGTACTCTGGTTTGTGTCGTGGGAGTGAGACGATGTATTCGCTCCTATATTTGATGTCTACTTGTGACTCTTGCTATAATGCTATACTTTTCGTATTTGTGTTTACTCTGCGCTGATCTGCTTGTTGCTTGTGTATGATACAGATTTGTTAACAAGTTCTGGTGCCTTTATGCTGTGTGGTTGGAGCCTTGGAGGAATAGGCCATGGGGTGGTCTATCCTCTCTCTCTCTCTCTCTCTCGCTAGCTTCGCGTGGAATGGAATGAGTTAATTTATGATCAAGTCATCTGTCACATGCTTATAGCAAGTATTTTTTATGGCTTTGCTTCGGGTCAACTCTCGAAGGCTAATAACCAGTACAAGCATGAGACGTGGTTATATTGTCTAAAAATCGTGGAACGAACGCATCATGAGAAATGTGGTTATTTTCTACTTCCTCCGTCCACAAAAGAATATAATTATGGGAAGCGTGCTGGTTAAACTGGTTTAAGTTTGACCAATTTTATAGTAAATAGTATTAATATTTATGTCTTCAAATAAATTTATTATAAAAACATATTCTATAACTAATCTAACCATACTTATTTTGTATCGTTAGTACTTTTTTATATAAATTCAGTCAAAGTTTAAATGGATTGACTTCTCGAAAAATAAGAATTGTATTCTTTTGTGGACGGAGGGAGTATGAAAATTGTGGGATGGAATGAACTCCATATCGATCTAGAATGAGGTTGGTTCAAAGGACCAAATACCACCTTAGTTATTTAGTCACACCACTAAACTTTGGTACAAATAAATTGTTATTTAGTCACACCACTAAACTTCATCTATCGTGTGTCGTTGCCTTTTATCCCCTTCTTTTATATGTCGAATCGAATAAAGTTGATTTCAGGGGAAAACAGTTACATTTAGCCATTTAGGTCAAAGAGTGAGCTACAATGGGTTAAAGCATCTCTTATATTGGTCACATAAGAAACAAGTTGTCCAATGCTGAGGGAGTATCATCAGAACTGTAAAGAAAATTGGGTGATGTAGTAGGATGGCGGTTACATTTAGGTCAAAGAGTGAGCTAAAATATGTTCAAGCTCCCTCCATTCCTTTTTATTTGTCTTTCTCATTTTCAAAAAGTTAATCGTACTCAACCTTGACCAAATATATATATTTATAGTACATAATACTAATTAGATAGATTGTTGAATCCATTTTCATGACAAACGTATTTGGAGATACAAATGTTGCTAACAAACAACAGTGTCACAGGACCAGAGCATTCCACGTGGACTTACCGAATAAATTTATTAGAAGCAAAAATTTACATGGGAAAAAAAGAAAAAAACAAAAACAAAAACCAAAAGAGCAGACAAGGGGACAAAGGGGCAGCTCGGAGTGAAGGGGAAGAGCCCCTCCACCAGCAACTACTAGCTAACCCAAAACCTGAATAAACAGCTACAAACAGCCAAAACCACTCGAACCACTCAAGCTTGGTAAAAAACCCAACTCGAGAGGGCCGCCAAGAATGCCGTATGTTGTATCACTTGCAAACAGCATTGGTGCAATGTTTCTGGGAGCTGAACCATCAACCCAAGAGCATAGCCAGAACGGTGCCAAATCCCCTTTATCCACTGACACAATTGTTGAAGCGAAAACTAAATCCCTATCCATTTTATCACAGGGCACATACATTCGTGCCCAAGCTCTCTCTGTATTTTTCCATTTTGTGCCCAAGCTCTCTCTCTATTTTTCCATTTAGTGCCACAACCAACATAATGGCAGTGCCCTAGCAAAAATCTCAAGGTCTTTAATTCCCAAGCCACCTTTCTCCTTGGAGAGAGTTCTTCCCATTTGACACAGGCAGTGACCGCCACTGACATGTTCTGGATCATACCCCTTCTCCTTCTTCAGACATTCTAAACAACGGAGTTCTACAGGCACTATTCAGACATTTCACCTTGCCTTTCTTTAGAAATAGTCGAATAGGACAACTCTCAACTTGTTATACCTACTAACTGCTGGTTGAGTACAACCTGATTCAACCACAGAGTATTCGTCCATCATGAGACTTCATTAAAGATTGCCTACTGGCAATGAGATAATAGCCATTTTTGTCTACATGACTTAGAATGGAAAATGATATAGTTACTACAGATGTATACTGCAGTTCTGAGTCACGAGCCATATGAACCATAAAGCGGGAGAAAAAAAATCAAAATAAAGTAAAAGAGAAGGCTATACTTTTGCAAATCATAAGAAATGAAATCTTTGGAACTTCCAGTACAAGCACGCATAAAGGTCACAGAGCTTTGATAAGCTCTTATGATCATTCCATATGTTGCTCTTTTCAGGGTAACTGGGTAAGGATGAAGTACTCTGCAATGCTGAGTGCTGACTTTTACAAATTTACATCATTACCTACAAGACAGGTAGCTGTCAAACTGACATGTCAATGAGATGTATTCATTTGCAATGTGACAGAGAATATTGTTCGTTTTCGTTTTTCCGTTTATCTGGCCACTGGCTTGCTATCCTTTGTGCTCTACTTAGACCTAAGTGGAGGAATAAGTGACCTGACATCATGCACCCTACTTACACTCAGTTGCTCACAGACAAAAAGGATGTCAATATAGTAAAGATTGCTATTCGTTTTGAAATATCCTACACGATGATTGAATCTTACTGAGTGTCAAATTTTGCCAAGGTAGAGTCACCTAGATTAAAAAGACTATATCTAAGCAAGGGTAACCTCATTTTCCCCATGAACATGTCAGAACAGAAATTCTTATTCTTAGCATGAAAATACAGTAAGACATGATAATCTATCTATAAGAGAATAGGGAGTGCTGATTTCACACCAGCTGGATTTTTCTGGCACAAGCTATCCTATCCCTGATCCATGTACCTCAAAATATACCACTAATATAAACATACTGCTTTCACAAAAAAATTTGGACAAGTACAGTTCTGTTAAAAGATAACTGAATATTCAAAAGCAGCCCTAAAAGGAGCATTAGCTGGTTAACATGCACTACTTGATTTTAGCAAAGGAAGAACCTTATTGGGTTAAGTCTGCTTAACATAGCTTCAGCAGTAGTAAATACACAGAATTGATTATATCTCATCTTGAAGATCAGTTCAGACATCTTTTCCCAATCATGCAAGAATGCAAATATCTTGAATGACCTAGCGCCCACTTTTTTATCTCTCTCTTAGTACACACACCAACCAATGTGTTACACTAAACAATTACTTATTCTCGCTATTTGTGTGAAACTTTTATGCTCACACGCAACTCCATGAAATGTGTCTTGCACATATTAAATTCTAAGAGATCTATGGCAAATAATCTAGGACCCTCAATTTCTCAATAAGACCAATTATGTTCATTCTTCATTGAATAATGCACAAAAGGCATAACAGATGCACCCTCTAAAATGGAACACTACTGACACTGATCTTATCCAATAAAACACTATTTGCCCTCCATGGAAGTTTCATCATGCTCAAAGTATCAAACCTTGAATAACCTCATAGTCCTAGCCTCCTAGGTCCAAACTCAAGGCAAAACAACTGCCATCTTTTTTGTTCAGGAAATGAACTTGAAATGTTATTCAGGATTACTATTACTCATGGAAATCATTTTACGAGCCTGGTAAAAGCAAAAAGATCTATAATAACTTCTGACAACATCCCATTACAAGTGGATTCAGTAAATGTGTCACACATCACATAATTATGTTGAGGCAATGCAAGCCGCAGTGATCACTAGCTCGAGTTTTTCAAGGAAACAGGCGAACCTACAGATCTTTCCAATAGCACTTGCTGAATTGAGGAATCAATTGAAGACAACATAAACAGGGCGTGCAATCGGAGAAGCTGGAACCTACTAGATCAGAAGTAGAGCCCCATCTGGACGTTCTTCTCCACGAACCCGCACTTGGCGTAGAACCCCTTCAGCTCCGTTGTGCAGTTGAGAATAACCTTGTAGCAACCCCTGCCCCTAGCGTGCTCCACCAGGCGGTGCACGAGCCGCTCCCCGAGCCCCCGAGCCCTCGCGGCGGCGTCCACCACCACGTCCTCCAAGTGGCCCACAAGGCCGCAGCGCCGGATGAACTTGCGCTCCACCAGCACCGCCCCCGCAGCGGCGAGGCAGCCCGTCGCAGCGTCCTCCGCTACGAGGATCAGGTGATCGGCGCCCAGCGTAGCGAGCTCAACGAAGCGCGCGCGAAAGGCTTCCTCTGAGAGGGGCGGGGAGGGGGAGAGCTGCGCGAGAAGGTCGCAGAGCCCCTTGGAGAGGTCGGCGAGCTCGAGCGGGCGGATGATGTACGCATCCCCTATGGCCTCCACGCCGGCGCCGGCGCCGGCCTCCGCGAGAGCGTGCGGCTGTTCCATGTGTCTACGGGTGCTACTGCTAGTCTGCTACAGCCGGGGAGGCTCCAGATGGTCACAAATACGGGCCTCACTCTCGATCCAATAAACTGATGGGCCGGCAGATCGCGTGTTTTCAACTGGGCCCAGAAATTTGCCGATGAGATCCAAAACTAACCGTTCAAAAAATTTTATTTTATTTTTTAAAGCCAAAAAAAAAAAATTTGAAAGCCCCGCCCAAACGCACAAAGAATCCCCAACTCAAATTCCAATCCCCAAACGGCCAAACCCTCTGCAGTTCGTCGCCATGGTCGCCGCCGCCGTCGGCGAGGCGACCCCGCCCCCGAACCTCCCACCCTCCCGAGTGTCCGTCTCCTTGCCCTCGCCTTACCCCCGCCGCTGCTGCGCCCTCGCGAGCCGCTTCCGGGAGCCGGCGGCCCCGCGGCGGCACGCGTGGGTTTCCCTTCAGGGTCGCCTTATCGGGGCGGAGGAGGCGTCGTCTGCCGCTTCGGCCGCACCGGGCCTTCCCCCAGATGAGGCGGTAGCGTGGGAGCTCTTCAGCCCGCTCCATCGCGTGCTTCTCGTCGCCACCGTCGCCGCCGCATCCTCCCGGTCCCACGCCGCCCGCCGCATCGAGCAGCTACAGCGGTCGATTAATCTTAGGGTTTGAAGCTATTGATCTCCTCGATCGTATTCGTATCCATGTCTTGATTGAATATTTGGTGACCATTCCGCGAATAATGTTTTTGGTGCGCAGGATGAGGTCCTGGAAGGCATGCAGCAGAAGCTGGATGATCTGCTCGTCGAGATGAACTCCCTACAACAGCAGTACCTCATGTGCGATAGTTACATTTCCGATGAAAAGGAAATGAATGAGATTGCAGGCAGCAACAAGATAGGAGATGGAGAGGGATCTAGATGCTGTGGGTGCACGAAGCTAGAGGCTGCGGCCACTCCTCAGAAGGCAAAGGTAGCACCTGTTGACTTTTTTTTTTCTTAAAAGAAAAAGAAGAATAAGACTTGTTTACTGAAGAGTATGCACCAATTGTGCAGGATCTCCGCGGGACAGATGATGCTAGGAGTGATATGGTCGATAGGTCTAGTCTATCTTTCATGGATCATGAAGAGAGGCGAATGTCGGACCTCTCAGACTTCTGCTGGAGTGTTGTGTCATCAGTTGATAACCAGATAAATGGGGATAATCAGGTAGATATGCTTGTACATTTTTGGGGCTAAAGCGTCTTCTGTTGTTTTATGTGAAATTTTATTTCCACGCATCTATTGTTCACATATACCTGATTGTTTCCATGTCACAATTCTTGACAATGCATTCCGTTTGGCCTTTTCAAGTTAAGGGGTCCTTTGATCAAAGTTTACACACTCTTTTTCTTACCTTCAATTGTGTTGTGTGGTGACACCATGCTTAATTGTGTCCAGCTAAGTTTCCTGGCAGCAGATCAACAATTGTACAATCTTCAGAAGGAATGTGAAGAGAAAGATGCAACCATCAATGAACTAGCTGCAGCGGCACATGCATCTAGTACTGCTGATGCGAAGGTTACAATCTCAATACTTGTCATTTGCCAACATTTCAGGTAATATACTATTGGAGTATTGAAAAGCTCTTCCTTTTTGGCATGTAGAGAATTGCAGAGCTGCAGGAAGTTCTTAAAAGGAAAAACATGGTGATCTCTAAATTGAAGAAAGACATGGCTGCTCTGAAGCATATGGTAAGCAGTTCTTCCAAGTCCTTACTGATCCTCTGTGGTCAGGCTTCTTATGTTCTTATGTTCTTTTGATAGGTTGTTGAATTGTCAAGGGCTAAAAGAGCATCTTCTGCCATAAGTCCAATCTGCACTGATCTGCCAATGATGTCAAACAATGTTCTGTATGATATGAGCAGTTCTAGCTCATCATCAGATTCTGAATCTCCTGTTGCACTAAGAGAATACCTTGATGAGCATCTGGTTGATAGCACTCCAGGAGATGGTGATTCCATAGGGAGTTGTGAAGTATCTGCAGCAAAAGCATCTCTTCCATCAAATATGTCATTCGTTCACAAGCTGCGCTCAACTAGCCCTTTAAAAGAGATTCGTATTAATCCAAAGGTAGAAGCAAATTCATTTGGCAGACAGAAGCAATCTACATCCTCTAATGGAGATTTTAAAAGGATTAGACGACAAAGTCAGCAAGATCCAAGGAATAAAGCTACAAGAAGATGGATGTAGAGTTTAGCCATCTAGAAGTCATTACCTGATTGGTAAACTTGTGTCATTAAATTGACCTGCTGTTCTTATCCTAGCAACATGTTGTTTGCTTCAGTTAATCTCTGTATAAGTACTCTAGTGTTTATTTGTTTTATCCTGCTTCTCTTCCTTCATCATTGCCATTGCTGCTTCTATTCATTACTAGTGTAATCAAATCAACCTTATTTTTATTTTAAAAGAAAAAGGAACATGATAAAATAAATTAATCCATGGAGATTTAACTTTTAGGAAATACTGAAATAATAGCGAACTATGTCCTGAGATTGAATTCCCTGATACACTAGATATTGTTCTTCCTGTTGCTTCTTCCCCAAATCGATTAGATGTTTCCCAAAGACTTCAGGATGCCTCATATATAGATGGATTGTGCATGCACCATTTTTGTTTATTAGGGAATTAATTTATATGTAGTCAGTGATGCTTGCTACTTGTCTACTTGATATAATTCCAAAGTGTTTATTATATTATTATCATATGCTGTAACAGCCAGAAGTTCATTTCCCTCCTTGCCGCAGCAAATGCAACAACACTTTTTTTAGTTGCCTTGCAATAATGACCAATCTATTCTCTTTCCATTTCAGATTTGAAGAAGATGAAGTTGATAGATGTTATCGATTTTGGTTGATGAACTTTCCGTGATGCTTCCTGGCAAAACAGTATGGCTGCAACTTGTGCATGTATTTTAGTCTTTAATAAAGTTGTCTGTCACTCACTAGATGGACCATATCGGCACCTTACCTAGCTTCAGCGTTGGAATCTTCTCCTGTGTATAGAATGTCATTTGGATCTCAACAGTCAACGTCTCCCCTCTCTTGAATCTATCGGTTATACTATTTAATAGTGGACTAATTTATCCTGTGGAATCTTGGACTTCGTACTTACGAAATAGTTTACCATTCTTTGTTTGTTTAGAGTGCCTCTGAACTGCCGCCCTACGGGGTTTCTGCTTCTCTGTCCAGCAGATCACCATCTTAGAGATGTTAAACACAGTTGGGCACAGTCGACACAAAAGCATGTAGTTTATTTCTCCATGCATAATGGTGTGTAGCTAGGATTTCAGGCTAAGACGGTCCAACTTCACATAATTCATTTTATTTAACACTGAAAATTAAACATGCCAACATACAAGTATATGAATTGCTGAAGAACAATACAAACAAATTTAAAGGTCTTAAGGACATCTTAAAGTGAGAAGTCAATTCTGAAATTTGTTAAAGCAGTTTACATGCCTACAATATCTAGTTATCTACGTACCTACAAGACCTTAGATCAAAATGCTAGGGTGGTTCGTGTGGCTTCGTCACCACTATACGTGCTACGTCACAAAGGTTAATTCGTTACGCCAGAGCAATTTTTGAATCCCCTTTGATGCAAGACGCAAGAGATAGGAAATGTGCACTTCATCAAGCAGCTGCCCTGGATTTGGCCTTTTGACGTTGTCACGAACTCATACTCACTGCTATGAACGCATGTGCTATTCTTGTGAAAATCTGAACCGCCGTATCTTGATAGCTTTGACAAGCGTGAAGTTCAGGTTGTCCAGAGCCTTTAGGGTGAGGTTGGGAGCAATTCTCTCAATGGAAACCTTTAGAAGCTTGGCACTCTCAATGAAAAAACCACCGTAGTTTTTATAGACATTAATTGTACTGCCACGTAAGCGTTTTGCTGATGTAGAAAGATAGTTATTGAAGAGAGAGCAAAAATCATAGAAATTGGGTCTAAGTTAGAAATCATGTCTTCACGAGAACCAAGACATGAAGGGATGTGATTGATAGAGAATGGAGAGAGAATGTATGTGATTAGATAAAATATTATTCTGTAGAAACTATCCATTAGAACCATGGTTTCTATATGTAGTGTCTATAAAAATTAATAGGTATGTAGTTACTAGTATTGGGACTGTCCTAAGACCTGTTTGCAGTTTTTTTTAGCAAAGAGAAATTTTATTAGCTAGCCATAGGTGGAATACAATCGGCATCAAGGAGAGGCTTTTACATGTATGCCATTAAAAAAGTTTGTAATTACACACAAGCCATTAAAAAAATTGACCGCACATGAGTGCCATCGTTCTCAACTTCTTTGCTCTCCAAGCCATTCCGTCCGCTTTTCTACTTAATGGTGTCAAACAAATAGGTGAAATGACCATTTTACTCTACGGTGGGCTCCGTTTGTCAGCCACGCGCTCGGGCGAGATGCAGGGGCGCCTCCCGCGTCGCCGTGGCCAAGAAGAAGGAGATGGCGGAAGTCAGCAGGCAATGCACGAGCCCCGACAATGACGCCGAGGGCCCCAAATGGCGAGGAGGCGGCCTCGTCCCTAACGGCGGCGCGGAGAGCGGGAGGGCGCGCGCTGAGCCGCCGCAACCGGTCCTCGCCAGGATCCCGCGCACAGCAAGGTGGAGGTGACGCGAGAGACGTCCGCCGCCATCTCGGCCCCGGACAAATTGCATGGTAAGGGCGCGGGCGAAGCTCCGCCCGCCGCCACGTGACGAAGCTTCGGCCCCGACGGCCGCCTCAGCGCGGCGAGCTTCGGCCTGGACAACCGCCACGCAGGCGTGGGAAGCTCACCCGCCCGGCCGCACCGCTGCGGCGAAGCTTGAGTCCCCCGGCCCGCCGGCGTGTGAAACTCGTCGAACAGCCATTGGCGGCGGCGGAGCTCCGCCCGGCGATTGCATGGCAAGGCGAAGCGAACTCTGGTTGGGCATGGCGCTGGCATGGGCGCTTCCTTCCGGCCACGACCCCAGGGCGGCGGGCGCGCTTCGGCCGAACGACCGCCCACTGCGCGCTGGGCGTGGGGAGCTCCACTCCGGCGGCCAGCGCGCCTCCGCCCGACCATGCATGGCGCGGGCGAGCTCACTGGCGCAAGCAATGTGAGAGAGATGAGGTCGAGTTTGAGAGAGAGAGGGATAGGGATGAGAGGGGTATTATGGACGTTTTGACTGACCGGATCCACTTGTCAGGACTCCCAAACGGTGAAAAACGAACATAACACCGACGGAATGGCTTGGAGAGTAAAGAAGTTCAGAACGATGACACTCGTGTGCGGCTAATTTTTTTAATAACTTGTGTGTAATTATAAATTTTTTAAAGACATACATGTAAAAGTCTCCATCAAGGAAGGTCCAAGCACACGCTGACGCTTGTCCTAACTTGGCCACAAAATGTTTACAATGTCTAGCTAATAAGGCTAAAACATTTGCTATTTGGTTGCATTCTCTCTTTGCCTGGGAACACTTCCAATCACTCGTCAGCCGAGCCAAACCTCTCGCCTCCTCTATGGTGAGAGTCGCACTGTTTCGCACTGTACCTGTCCACCAATTGGCTGTCCTGTTTGCAGCTTGTACGGATCCTTGCAGCGTTAAGGCCGCGGTCCACACGCCCTGGGCCCCGCATGGCAGCCGGATGACGGGCGCGCGGGGTCGGCTCGTCACCACTCTCCATCAGATGGAAGCCGCGCGCCACTGGATGCCACGCGATTGGTCGGGTTCGTCCACCGTGACGGGCTGACGGCGATTTGCCCGCCGCCCCTTCTTTAAACCTCCCGCACCGTGCACCGAGAAAAGAGAAGCTCTCCAGCGGTCCGCCAGCGCCCGTGGAGGCGTGGACCGGAGCGAATAGAGTAGGAGGAGACGAGAGGAGACCGAGGAATCTCGGAGCGTGCGCGCTGCCGATCGATCGGGGGCTCGAACCCGCCGCGCCGGCGGCGCGTCCGAGATCCGCCACCACGAGCGGAATCCAGCCTCACTGCCTCAGGTGTGTCACGGGCGGCACGTGGGGGCGCGTCCCCGTCTGCCGTCCACCCACTCGATAACAGCAACCGAGCCGAGGGCGATCCTTTCTCTGGGCTCTGGCGAGGGGAGGGGAGGGGAGGAGCAGAGCCGTGAGCCGGGACCCGGGAGCCATGACGGAGCCGGGGGACGGGAGTAGGAGGCGGCGGGAGGCGGAGGCGCCGGTGGTGGCGCTGGAGTGCGTGGCTGGGAGCTCCAAGGCGGAGGAGTGGGGCGGCGGCGCGGGCGTCGTGCAGGAGGGGGACGTGGTGGAGGCCGTCCGCGTGGGCCGCGGCTCCGGCGGCAGCGGCGGCGGGGGCACCGCGGCGGCGCTGGAGCTCGAGGCGCCGTTCAAGGGCGGGCGCGCCGGGCTGCACAAGGCGCTGCACGCGGCGTTCAAGCGCGGGGATACCTCCGTGGAGGTGCGCGTGCGGGGCGGCAGGGAGCTGCAGGCCTGCATCGTGCCGCACCATGCCAGTCCCGGCGGAGGGGGCAGGAAGCAGTACGTTCTGCGGTCGCTGCACGACCCCAACTACTTGCTCGGATTCGTCGACCGCCTCGAGAGCGAGTGCCTCGTCTTACAAGGTAACCGACCACGGACTGCTCTGTTCACCGCTCTGAACAACTGCTTCTTCGTAGTTGTTGCATCTGAACGAACATACATGAGAGGAGGGGCGCCGCGGCCATGGCGTTTCCCCCTCTGCGCTGCCTGCACGGCGCCTAGAACTAGAAGCGCAAGAAAGCATGTGAGTCCATGCCCTCAGCCGCGCCCATCTCTCTCGTCCCCTTCCATTCTCTCTCGCCTTGACGCCTTCTCTTGTGAAGAATGATCTGGCTGGTGGTCGTGCGGTGAGCCGGTGGCGCCGTGGCTGCTTCAATTAAGCACAGTATGCATGTCTGATGCTCCACACGCGTCACATGTGAAAAGACGGGGAGGGGGGGTTGCACGGACTCAATTTTAGTCCTCGTCACATCGGATCGGATGTTTCATACTAATTTGAAGTATTAAATATAGACTAATTATAAAACTAACTGCATAGATCGAGACTAATTTACGAGACGAATCTATTAAGCCTAATTAGTTCATGATTTGACAATATGGTGCTACAGTAAATATGGGCTAATGATGGATTAATTAGGCTTAATAGATTTATCTTGTAAAATAGTCTCCGTCTGATATAATTAGTTTTATAATTAACTCATATTTAATTTTCTAATTAGCATCTGACGTTGACTAAATTTGAGTCTCTGAAAACAAACACGTCCTAAATGGGACTGAGAATATTCTGATAAGTTGATCTTTCAGTGTATTGTTGCAGGCGTTATTCCTTTATAAATACAAATGCTGATATGCGCTACTATTTTTCTATCCTTTTGTCTCACCGAGATAAAACTGAGGAGGTCATGGCCATCAGTGTCAGATTGACAGCTACATAGCAAAAATTAAACGTAGCAAAAGGATAGAAGTATATGTGAACTACGGAGAATGGAAGAAAGACGTTTCCAAAACAATGCCAAGTGCGTTGCTGTCATAGAAATAGGTCATCGTCTAAATGTCAGCCAATTCTTTCTTATATACATTGTAATTTTCACTCGTTTTCTCTCTCATCTGGGGACTATTCGACTATTGACCTCACCTAAAGGTCGTTAGACTTACTCATCATTTTATGGCTTCTTGATGTTTTTTTCCTTTCTTCTGTAAAATGAAAGTTTGCATCTACATCAATCATGAATTTGGGACGTAAGAGTTGAGAACAACTAAGAGCATCTTCAACGGATTACTTATCACATCCCTAATAATATAGAAAATTGCAATATAAGGGATTGTGATTACTCCAATAGATTACTCATCATATCCCCAATGCCTACAAGTTTAAAGTAGTTACTTAAAATCCGCCCCTTCTCTCTCAAATATAGAGGATCCACCTGATAGAGATAGTGGATCACATAATCATAAATCTAGCAGGTACAACCTTACATACTGGATAAGACTTCCTTGAACATGATCTAGAGAGAGAGAGAGAGAGAGGAAGGGAGGAAGAGCTCGACGTAGCCATGGTGAAAGTGATGCGGTCTAGGTCGACGGTGTCGCGGTGACGGTGTTGATGTCAGTCGTAGTGCAGTGGTGGCGCAGAGGCGGCGGTGAAGACAACAGTGGAGCTTTCCGTCATTGTCTGCGCCCCTCACTAGATCGGATTGGGTTTGTCGGTAGGTGTGGCGGCTCACGGTGAACCTCATACTTAGAGCCGCCGGTCCCCCACCTCTCTTTATAGCGCAGTGCGACGGGAGCCCACCAACCATGTAGGGTTAGGCGCCCCGATCAGGGCACGAGGTCAAGGCCCAACTCGGCCATTGGGTCGAGCTGGAGAGATCAACACTAATAATCTCTCCCTTGATCTCATCGTATTATTTAAACTTAACTTACTTTTATCTTTTTCCATTCCATCATAGATCAGTGCATAGAGCGTGCCTCATCATCACGGTCAGTGCCATTAGATTAACAGCTACAATGCACCTCTCTGTTTTGAAAACAGCTCTCAACTAAACCCTTATTGTCCAGGAATCATATGCTTTCCCTTAAACCCATGCCGGCTAAGTGTTCTCTGAACACGTTGGGTGGTAAGCCTTTTGTAAGCGGATCTGCGAGCATCTTTTCTGTACTTATGTGCTCAAGACTAATTATATGATCCCGAACTTTGTCTTTCACAATATAATACTTTATGTCAATGTGTTTGGCAGCACCACTTGACTTATTGTTGTGAGCATAACATACCGATGGATTATTGTCGCAGTACAACTTAAGTGGCTTATGTATGTCGTCTATCACTTTCAACCCCGACATAAATTTTTTTAGCCAATTTACCTGCCCCGTGGCCTCATAACACGCTACAAACTCATCATACATTGTAGATGATGTAGTGACGGTTTGCTTGGAGCTTTTCCACGATATAGCTCCTTCTGCGAGAATAAATATATATCCTAACGTAGACTTTCTATCATCTTCCGTATAATTTGAATCTGAATACCCCTCTATATATAGAGAATCAGATCTTCTGTATGTTAGCATGAGGCCTTTTATGCCTTACAAGTAATGCAAAACTTTCTTTACTAGTCTCCAATGTTCTATTCCTGGATTACTCTGATATCTGCCAAGTAAGCCGGTAACAAACGCTAAATCAGGACGTGTACACACTTGAGCATACTGTAAACTTTGGATAGCTGAAATATATGGAACCACTTTTATTTGATCGATCTCATATTTTTTTCTAGGACATTACAATTCCCTAAATCTATCGCCCTTGACTATGGGAGCAGATGAAGGTTTATAATTTTACATATTGTATTTCTTAGAACCTGTTCTAAGCATTCCTTTTGTGATAATCCTAAAACCCCCTTTCTTCTATCTCGGTGAATTTCTATTCCTAGAACAAACGAAGCTTCACCGAGATCCTTCATATCAAAATTCGAGGATAAGAACTTTTTCGTTTCTAGTAGTAGATTAACATCACTACTAGCAAGTAAGATGTCATCCACATATAAGATTAGAAAAATGTATTTCCCATTCTTGAACTTTGCATAAACGCAATTATCCTCTATATTTTCTTGAAACCCAAACTTCCTTATTATACTATCAAACTTTAAATACCATTGTCTTGATGCTTGTTTTAACCCGTAAATGGATTTCTTCAGGTGGTATCCCATACGTTCTTTTTCTTCCACAACAAAACCTATGTTCTTTTCCTTCCACAACAAAACATTTTGGTTGTGCCATGTAAACATTTTACTCCAAATCCCCGTTTAGGAACGCCGCCTTTACATCAATCTGATGTAATTCTAAATCATAATATGCTACAAGCGCCATTATAATTCTAAAAGAATCCTTACATGAGACTGGAGAAAATATATCATTGTAATCTATGCCTTCTCTTTGCTTGAAGCCTTTCGCCACAAATTGCGCTTTAAATCTTTCTACATTCTCTTTGGAGAAATATTTAGTTTTGTAGAGCCATTTACAACCTACTGTCTTGGCTCCTTTAGGAATTGTTTCTAAGTCCCAAACACCGTTGGTATTCATTGATCTCATTTCATCTTGCATGGCTTCAAGCCACTTTGATGAGTGAGCGCTTCTCATGGCTTCTTCAAATGAGGTGGGATCACCCTCCATTTGAGATTCTTCACATTCATAGACTTCGTAGTCGTCAGGAATGGTTGGTTTTCTGACTCTTTGAGACCTTCTAGGGGCCTCGTTAGTTGACGCTTGTTCTATATGAGGCCGTTGTTGCTCTTTCTCATGTGTGACAACGGGTTCTATAGGATCCTAAAGGACAGGTTCCTCATGTTTATTCATTGTCGCCACGCGAGAACTAACAACATGTGTTGTTACTACAGTGTCTTGTGCTGTTGGTGCAGCAACAACAGGTAGCGTGAAGAATGGCTTCTAAATGACCAGAGTAGGCACATGTACCCGCTTCTCCTCTAGGTTAATTTCTTGCACTACAATGCTCCCCCTGACCATATCATCCTCCAAGAACATAGCGTGTCTCGTTTCTACAAACTTCATATGTCTGTCAGGACAATAGAAGCGATAATCTTTTGACTTTTATAGATAGCCAATGAAATAGTAACTGACTATTTTAGAGTCTAGCTTCCCTATGTTTGGGTTAAAGACTTTAGCCTCAGCTGGACAGCCCCATACACGTAAATAGTTTAGTGATGATTCCTTTCCTATCCATAACTCATATGGTGTTTTGGGCACCGACTTGCTTGGCACTCGATTAAGAATATGAATAGCGGGTTTTAACGTCTCCATCCATAAACTTATCGGTAGAGTAGAGTAACTTATCATACTTCTTACCATATCCATTGAGGTACAGTAGCGTCTTTCAGCTACTCCATTCTGCTGAGGCTCGCCCGGTGTAGAGTAATGGGCAACTATGCAATTTTCCTATAAGAATCTTGTAAAATGTCCAGAAACTTGGCCATATGGGGTGTGTCGACCGTAGTACTCCCCCCCACGGTCGAATCTTACTATCTTAATCTTTAAATTATGTTGATTTTCTACTTCAGCCTTAAATATCTTAAATTTATCCAATGCTTCTGATCTTTCCTTAATTGGATAAATATAGCCATAACAAGAATAATCATCTATGAATGTTATAAATAAATCATAGCCATCCACACTCTTCACAGAAAAAGGACCACAGATGTCTGTGTGAATTATTTCTAAAATTCATGTGCTTCGTTTGGCGTCTTTCTTATTTTCTTAACATATTTTCCTTTTATGCAATCAATGCATTGTTCTAAATCTAAAAATTCTAATGACGGAAGAATTGATTTCTTAATCAATCGCTCTATTCTCCTCCTCGAAATGTGGCCTAAACGACAGTGTCATAATTTCAATGATACATCATGAACTCTCTTCCGCTTATTTCTTGCATTCATAGACGAGGAGGCATTCTCATTCTCAGTGCTTACAACATTCACATTCTCAGAAAGTGATAACAAATAAAGCTTGTCTTGTCGGAAGGCAAGACCAACACACTTATTATTAAACACAATCTGACATTTGCCATTACCAAAGGCAATCATATCCATCATCGTCTAGACATGAAACACTTATGAAATTTCTATGCAAAGAGGGTACATAAAAGGACATCTGAAAGCTAAAGTACAAAGCCATCATCTAATTCTAGAGAGAGATCTCAAATGGCTTCAGCTTCAGCTTCAGCTTCAACTCCATTTGCTACTTTAATTCTTCTTTCTCCTCTTTGCAGGGTCCTCCTCATATGAAATCCCTATAATAAATTTGCAACATGAATAGTTGCACCTGAGTCAATCCACCAAGTAGATTTTGAATAACTTAAATAGAAGGACTCATCTATGAATGTAATAATGTCCTCACCTCTCTTCAAAAGGCTCTTCAATAAATCTGGATAGTCCTTCTGGTAATGTCCATACTTTTTGCACCATTTGCATTGATCCTTGTCAACTTGGATATTGTTGTTCTTCTGATGATGATCATTCTGAGAGGTTTTTCCTTGAGGTTTGACATTCTTGTTAAAGTTCTTTTTATAGTCCTTCACGTGGTTAGCAGAGTCACCATGTGAGCTTTTAGGTCTCTTCTTCTTGCACACACACATGGCAATGAGCTTCTCAATGTCCCATTTATCAGGCTGCATGTTGTAAGTAACAACAAAAGTTTCGTACTCTTTAGGCAAAGAAGCAAAAACCAAATGAATCATGAACTCATCTTTGAGCCTCAAATCCATTGGCTTGAGCTTGGATGCCGTGTTGCTTATCTTCAATATGTGCTCTGTTATTCCTCCACCAAAATATTTCTCATTGAATAACTTCTTGATCAGGGTGCTTGCATAAGCCTTTGAAGAGCCAGTAAACTGACTCTCCACTTTTTTGAGATACTCGGTGGCAGTGTCATAATCTGGGATTGATCCCCTTATTGCATCTGAATAGTGGACTTAGCCACCATCAAGCACTTACGGTTTGAAATGTCCCACTTCTTACGATCAAGATCGTATTTCATTCTCACTTCTGCATGATCTCGCTGTCGAGCAGTGAAATCAGCATCAGTTTCATTCTCTGCCCTCACCGGGTCCACTGGCTCAGTAGGACACGTAGAGGTAAGTGCTAGATCATTCTCGGACAACGCAAGTACCAACTCATACTTCTCTCGCCACACGCGATAGTTACCCCCTTCAAGAGGCGGAATATGCGAGATGAATGCCATAGGGTTGAGTCTTGAAAACATCATCAGCGAAAGTGAGAAAACATGACATAATAATTGCATGCCGTAATTTAACGTTGGTCAAAATTAAAACATACAATATGTTTCTACATTAATTCTACATCACCGTTGGATAGAAATAGAACTAATGCATGGAAAAACTCAGGAATAAAAAAATTATAATATTGCTATTATCAACGTTGGTCAAAAAAATAACAATATCATAATTTACTGAATACTATAACTACTCTTCAAAATTAAATTCCCCCGTTGGTTCGAATTCAATTAGAAGATAATAAACATCAACTTTGCAGCGGAGACATGAAAAAACTTTTTCATAAGCATTATTGTGGTAGAACCGCCTAATCTAATGCCTCCTAGGGGTACTTGTCTTCCATTAGACACTAAGTACCCAAGAGAGGACACTAAACTACGCAGTTCCGTCGAGCACACCCCATGGGAGAACCCAAAAATCCACATTTTTCAACAGGATCATAAATGGGAGAATAAAACTTACAATATTTTAGCCATTTCTTACATCACTTTCCATGCAACATCAGAGTATAATATTAATTGTTTATAACAGCGGAATATAATCATGTTATCAGAGTTTCAGCAGAAATAAAATCATTTAATGACAAGTTAAACATTAACATGATGATCCGTGATATACATCATAACATGTTATAAGTTTTTCTTGTAAAACATTTTGGGTGAAAGTTTTAAATAAACTCTATGTCCGCAACGTTAAGAAAATCCTCGCTGAGCCCACTAGGAGGTTTCCACACACAAGTGTTGGCTCCACATGTTCTTATCACCTACAACAGGGTAGAATAAACCCTGAGTACTCAATTGTACTCCGCAAGGCTTACCCGTCAGGAGGAAAGAAAAGACTCCAAGGATATGCAAGGCTATCTGCCTTGTGGGTTATTGCATCTGTTGGAAACATTACTAAGCATGCATCCTTATATTCAATTTTATTAGCAATCACCATTAGTTCATTAACTAACCAGTCTGTGTAAGCACCTGTGCTACTTTCAAGCAGGTGGTAAGCAATCAAAATCATTTTACCATCTTTCATATTCCAGTTCTTACTACGGTGCTAGATCATAGCCAAGTCGTACCGTATCACACGACGATTCGTGAACCAATATATCTCAGCTGGGTACCCCGAAACACATGCCTCGCTTGTACCCCAGGCACAAGCAAGACCAACCCACCACTCTTTTATCAAGGGGTCTAGGTCCTCGTCCAAACTTAGACTTTAATCCCCCACTCCTGAGTCCTAGACTCAGTGTAGTGCTTAGACCTCCACCATCCCCCTCCAATTAGTCAGTCCAGAAAGAGCCGGAACCCACGATAAGAGAGCAACGATACTTCCCGCTCCCATAAGCAAGTATGTGCTCTAGATAATAAGTTTGTGACATGACTAGAATCCACAGCAACGGACGGTCCTTAATCGACACAGGCGGGACAAATGCAACCAGAGCCTCGCTCGGTTACCTAACCAAGTCCGAATCCAAATCCAAAGTATGGACCCGCCCGGTCTCCAATTATTATCTACATATATTCCATGTGATAGTAACATGATAATAGTAACAATAATATATTTTCTATCTCTCGCGAGTGACAGGCAATCACTCGACTTCTACCGGAGTTCTGTAGCATAGCAATCTACACGATCCTGTCATACTAGTAAGACTCATAGGATAATGATATATATGCAAGTGGTTTTCATTCAACTCCTTAAAACTTAATGCACAAGCATAAAATAAAGTGCAGAATAATAGGGGTTATGCACCGGGGCTTGCCTGGGTAAGATATAACCAAATAATAGCATTCCATCATGGCAACATGATCAATAAGGCACTATCTTTTCTGCTACTCTGGTCGACTCCAGATCCATCGTTGTTCCTATTATGACATTCGTGGATACACGCGAAAAACGTAATTAATCAACGACAACCGCAACACTTAAAATACGATTACACCGCTAGGCTAACGGGCTAGCTCTGACAACTAACGTACTAGGCCACGTATGCACGTTGTCGAACAAGGCTCTAATTTCCCACAATGTTTTAGTTATAAAATTCCTAAGTGTTTCTTTATTTTCTTTTATTTACTATATGTATAAACTAAGGCTCATTAGTTACCTCAGCAAACTAATTATTCAAAAGCTACACAAATTACAGCGAGCACCTAATAATACAAGGAACTTACGATGAAATTTCTAGGGTCAACACTATCACCAATTCATTACAACAATTCCTACAAGTTCATATTTAACAATACTAAGTATCTCAAATTAATTAGCTAACTCCTGGAAACATCATCAAACCATGTGAACAAGATATACTAGCAGATAGATCATGATTTTAGGATTCTAACAAAATTAATTTTATAATTTTTGAAGCTCTACATAAATTTATATTGAATTTACAAATTTACTCTAGAGACTAAATTGAAAAAGGCTTAGAAAACAAAAAGGGCTAGCGGCGACAATTTCAGCCTAGCAACCCAACACGGCCCGCGCGTAACAGGTAGGCCCAGCCAACGGCCCACGGAGGAAGCCCGCGCCGCCCAACACATTTGCAAAAGAGGGCTCATACTCTCATGATTTCAACTACGTCGTGATACACTGTTCCATTAGTCTCGACTTTTGCACAAAACACCCTGGGAAACACCGTCTTCGCAACGACCGGGTCCCCGCTACGCCCACACGCGCCGACGCGACTCCGACTGGCACCGCACGGCCACGCGTGGCCTACAGAGACCCCATCTACACGCCTGTGAAGCCAACCGAGACATCCGGACCAACGCGCGGCAGTAGAAATCGGTAGCACGTCTAACTGTGCACTAATTTCACCTACCCACGTCGACGGGGAATCCGTGCGGCGACGCGACTGGTCTAACGGGCCTACGCGCTAACGGAGGAGTAGCGGTGACGGAGAAGCATCTGTAGCTTATCGCGGTCCGCGCTGTGGTGGCGATTGAAGCCAGGGAGGGTTGAGGTGACCCGGCCACGTGAGCCCGAGCATGGTGGCGACGCTTCGTGGTGGTCCCATCGCGTCACCGCATTACCGACGAGGGTCCTAGCCAAGATAATGCGAGCACTGGCTAAAGGTGGTCAAGGCGAGCCTAGAAACGCCCAATCGAACCCTTACCTCCGGGTTGGGGACTTACCCCTGAGCGGTGCTCTATTCTGGAGATAAGATGGCCGACGATGAGCAATTCATCAAATTGATGGTAGGTAGGTACTCGGCCGGGAATGGGGAAGGTAGGGTGTCTAGCTGGCTCCCTAAGCCACGCAGTGGTGCAGGCAATCGGGCCCAGGAGCCACGAGCTACCAGAGCCTACCGGCGGCGCCATGAAGCTCTAGCCGCGGTGGTTGCGCGAAAGAGCAGGCGAACAAACACAAGAGGGTTAAGACGACGGCCCCGACAACTAGCTGCCACCAACACGTGCACCCAAGCGATGCGATGGGCAGGCTTGGCATGGCGTGCATGACTTGAAGCAGCTAGACCCGAGTGGCGCGCCGACGTCGGCTAATTGATCAAGGCGGGCAAGGAGGTGTCACATCGCCACTGGAGCCAGAACCGATGACCTAGACACGACAAACGTAGGATGGCTGGAATGCTCGACGCGGTAGGTGGATTGAAGGGTGAGGCGGGCGCCACGTCGGCCAAGTCCAAACTGTCGCGGTCACGACATGCGCCGCGCGCGGCACCGCGGCCAGTCGCCTAAGCACGACGTGCGCGAAGCAGTGAGCCAAATTGCGTACCGATCGCGACATCACCCCACGCGCGCGAGTCGGGCAACGCGGCGGTGATCGACCACGGCCTCGCGGCGGTGGCAATGCACAAGCACGGGGTGCGTGGTGATCGCGCCCACGGGGCTAATCAAGCACAAAAATGACGAGCACGGATTTTAAAGCTAAGCGAAAATGGCTAATTACTTTGCCTAAAGTGCGATCGCTTAAACTCGTTGATAGTTCTTGCTACCCGGTTCCTAACGAGACCATGGTTATGATCAACGAACAGCTGCGGAGGGAGGTCAACGAGCGCCAAGTTATGCTTATCACCGAAATGCCGGTTCACGCACAGAGAGCGAAAGACATGTCCTCAACACGTTCTAGCGAAGTTCGGTCAATTTTTAGAGGGCAACGTGACACCCAGCTCAACCCCAACCTATGCTACGCCCAAGTGTTTACTTAGGAGCAATCAGTGGTGCAAAAACACGAAGCTATTGTTTAGATGCTTTTGCTAGAATTTGAATGCCGAAATCGCATTGTCTACTCTTTTAGACTTAGGAAAAACTAGGGTTCAGTTCGGGCTAACAGTCATTAGCACTTTTGTCTTAACTTTTAAATGATCTAAACCCTAATAACTTTAACCAACAATTATTTCATGCAAAAGCACATACTCCATACTAACCCATAGGAGTAAAATATTAAATCACTATCTAAGTATGCTTCACAAAATAATTTACCGAAGATAGCATTCTAAACATAAGTCATTAGTTTGCCGACTTAACCGTGAAGAGTGGATTACATTTCAATTTGATTTCCCTCCCCATCAAATGAGACACTCAAGTTGGTTATCATCCCCTACGAGTTTAAAATTTTAAAACCCGAGAACTTGTTTTTGTTAACTTCTTTTAGACCTTGATTCTAGGTTCTAAACGAGCTTGTAACACTAGAGGTGTTACAATTATGTACTGATCTACTCTCTAAACAATATACACGTTGGTGCAAAAAGAATAGAGATTTAAACATCCAAATTTGACTGCTTCTGAAAATTCTAAAAGCTCTTCTTCTACTGTTCATAGGACCCATTCAGGAATTAGTCCCGTGGCCCTCTCGCGCCTCACGTGCTCGTGGCCCAACAGCCCACGCACGCTGCTGCGCTCCCCCACGCCTAGGCCGCAACCTGGGTCTAGGCCGGGAATTCATCTTCCCGCCTGGGCCGAATCCGGCCCGGCTGCTCTCAGCCGTCGGATCCGATCGGGCGGTCCTTCGTGGCTTTTGGCCAATCAAAAACACGACCCGGCCGCTCCCCTAAAACCCTAACGCATTCTCCCCTTTCCTTTTCTCTCTCACCGCCGTAGCCGGAAAAAGGAGGAGCAGCGGTGACGGCCACCCGTGGCGGCCGAGAGAAGGGTAGCGGCACCGCAACCGGCCCCCTCGCCAGTGCGCTCGCCCTGGGCTGAGCGCGCCGCCGTCGAGCAGTCTGGGCGACGGTGCCTTAGTCCCCCACACGTGCTGCGGTGGGGCTCGCTCGTTCTGCACGCACACCGTCAATGGACGGCCGGTGGTGACAACTCTTCTTCCTGCACGACGGCGGTGGCGACGGCGTCGAGGGAAACCCGGGTAGGTCCGCTCGTACCTCTCCATCCTTTCTTCTAGGGTTAGGGTTAGGGTTTGAATCGAAAACGCAAATCGAATCATCTTCTTCTACTTTCTACCCCGATCTAGATCTACACACTAGGTAAGGCTCAACTGATACCAATGATAGAGATAGTGGATCACCTAGACATAGATCTGACAGGTACAACCTTACATACGGGATAAGACTTCCTAGAACATGATCTAGAGAGAGAGAGAGAGAAGGAGGTGAGATGTCACCGACCATCCGTGGGCCTGGAGGAAGAGCTCGACGTAGCCATGGCGAAAGTGATGCGGTCCGGATCGGCGGTGTCGCGGTGACGGTGTTGAAGTCAGTCGTAGTGTAGTGGTGGCGCAGAGGCGGCGGTGAAGACGGCAGTGGAGCTTCCCGTCGCTGGCTCCGTCCCTCACTAGATCGGATTGGGTTTGTCGGTAGGTGTGGCGGCTCACGGTAAACCTCGTACTTAGAGCCACCGGCCCCCACCTCTCTTTATAGCGCAGTGCGACGGGGGCCCACCAAGCATGTAGGGTTGGGTGCCCCCGATCAGGGCGCGAGGTCAAGGCCCAACTCGTCCGTTGGGACGGGCTGGAGAGATCAACACTAACACCACCATCTCCCTATCCACTTTAAATGTATTGGTAATATGTTGGAGGAGAAAGAGAAAAAGATACACTACCCATAATAGGAGATCACCTATATAGACTTTTAGGAGATGGAGGATCGATAATCTGCTAGAGATTCTCTAATTGGTTTCAAACTAACCAATCCTCATTTTCATTTGATCTGGAATCTGAAATTTTGTGACTTGCATTTGTATAAAGTTGATACTTGTTAGCATTTTCATGTAATAATGCCTAGCTGTTCTTTCTTACATGCTTCTGACTGCCTTTCTGGCTGTGCTTCTGATCACAGATGATGGTGCTTTAATTCCTGAGTGCATTTCACATACAGTATGAGCATGCTAGTTTATGGACTTCGAACTTTCTAATAAATGAAATTTACATCCCTCTCTCCATGAAGGAACGAGGAGCACAAGAGTTGCATCAGCCTTGAGCAAGGCACAACTCCAGGATGGCTATGTCGCATACCCATGGGACAAGAAGATGCGTGACACGCTGCGCGCAACCAACTCCAGCTGCTACTTCTCGATGCTTGTCCTGCCCAAGACTCGGGACAACAATGCTTGTCACTATGAGTCCTTGGATGATACCCTGGCGCGTGCCAATGCATGGTTCTGCTCTTCGCAGGCCTCGGGGATACCTATCGATCTCATGACTGTGCAGAGTGAAGCTCTTCTCACCAAGGTGCAGACACCAAGCCTAGAAACTAGGCAATCAACTTGTTCAAATCCTCTCACATCGTTTCGTATTTGAAAAATTTTACTCACAGTTTTGTCTTCGCACTGTCACATTCTGAAACATGCAGATATCTGGAGAGACAGCATCTGCATCTGTGAATTCAAGTTCATTATCTGATCTGTCGAACGTCACTAATGCGACGCTCTACGGTTTTGAAGATTACCATGGAGTGGATATTGGTGTCGTAAAGGCAGCACGGCTTTGGTACAGCTGCATCGGAGGAGAATTGCTGCTGGAAATCCCACTTGAAGAAGGTGACACAAGGCTTGGCTTTGCCATCAGCCGAACTGAAGAGGTCTTGTTTTTACTAGCACTCTACGCAATACTCACAGTTACTATGTACTACTTCAGCAGTTAGAATCATCCATGGAATCTTCTGACATGCTTGTTTTTGTTAGGGTTTTATCTACATATCATCTGTAATCGAAGATGACAAGGAAAGCGAGGCACCATCAACGCGATCTGGGCTCTGTAATCTGTTCAACCGGGCCAACGAGGCGTCGAAACTTCTGATCATCTCAAGGGTGTCCAATGAGAAGGTCCTACCTTGGATGATCTCCAGTTCAGGGGCAGTCCGTTGCTTCGACACCATGTCCCTCAGCCAGAAACTCTCCTTGCACCGCCTCGCAGTGCGCCCCATCCAGCTGCATTTGCTTGCTTGGGAGAAACCTTCTGGTCCAGCAGAGAGGATCATGTGTTCACCGAAACTACCCCCGGCTTCAACATTGCTCCCTCAGCTACACCAAAACCTTGTGGAGACCATTGAAGGTAGAGTAGATGTTGAAGAGGATTATGTTGGGGATTTGTCGTTTCGGCTCGATGATATCTCATTCGAGTGCAGCTGGGTATGATTCCAGGTTTCAGTTTTTTCATATAGGTATCTGATGTGCATATGTATGTTTTGATCTTGTCTAGTTCTCTACGGTAGTGATGCTCAGTTTTGTGCTACAGAAATGCAGATGCTGGCTTGAAAATGTTCACAATATTTCTTGGTTTCTAGCCAAATCAGGGATCAGGCTTTCATAACATCTGAAAAAATATCTTGTAATGGAACATTTTTGTTGATCATAACATAACAATGGAGTAATCCAAATCTGTTGGTCAAAGAAAGCTCAGACTTCACTTTGTTAGTTGTTTACTCCAAATCTACAGCAGACATGCGGTTCAGCACCTGAAGTTTCTGCACCTTTGGCTCAAGACACACACAAAAAAAATGTTACACGTGGAAGTTGACACCACACTAGCTGTTGGTCAAAGGAACCTCAGAAAAGAGACACAATTATGCTGCTGATCTGGTTGTAAGGACCCTGCACTTAAGCACTCTATCTTGGACGTAAAACCCCGGCATCACCATGATCTTTACTTGACAAGGACTCTGCACCTGCTGCCTGTCATGTAGGATGTCTTCCATGTACATCTCATCAAATGTGCGGCCGTCTTGGATGCGCAGGATCGTCAGCGGCGGGCCGAAGGAGAAGGCCAGCAGGTGGAGCAGCCAGACGCACTTGGCGGCGACGAAGAAGCACTGCAGCAGCTGCTCGGGCCACGGCCGGGACCAGCCAAGCGTCGCCACGACGCCGCTCATCTTCCAGTCGCAGAAACGGCTGAAATCCTCGCTGTAGTACTTGGTGCCCTTCCGCAGAACCTCGTTCCAGCTAAGGTTGCGCAGCGCCACGAAGGCGGCGAAGCTCTGCCGGCGGTCCTCCGCCGGGTCTAGGCACCTCGGCGAGCCGTTCCGCTGGAACGCCGGGTTCTCGAAGTCCTGGAACATGGCCTGGTTCATGATCGCCTCGAGATGGTACAGCACGGCCTTCGAGCAGTGCTTGGCAGTGCTGCCGATGAGCGCGAGTTGGTACGGCCGCAGGAGCAGGTTCAGCTTGTCAGACAGGCCGTCACTGGATTCTTCGTTCACCTGCTGGATCAGCGCCTTGCAGAGCTGCTTCACAGAGAGCCGCGCCTCGGACGCGATCTGCAAGAAGCCTTCCACCATCACCTCGTGGCTCACCGGCATCGGGAGCTCTCGGCTTGCTTCGATTGATCTCGTCGATCTCCGGGAGACGGACGGCGAGTTGGTGGCCTGCCGCAGCGCCTTCTTGAGCTCCGAGCAGTACGCTTCCACGCTCACCAGTTTGGTGGCCAGCTCCCCCAGCGACGACCTCACCTCGGCAGCTTCGCGCAGCGCGGCGTCCCGGTGCCCGTTGGCCTCCGCGAGCTCTTTCTTGAGGGACTCGAGTGACAGCGCCCCCCACTCGGTCAGCAGCTGCGGCATGTTGCCGCGCTCGATGGCCGTCGGCGACGTCATCTTCGGTGGCTTGGCTTTCTTCCTCGACTTGGGAAAGAGCCACGAGAGGATCTGCGGCGGCCCTCTTTGCTTCGTCCGCGAGTGCGCCGACGGGGGTGGCACCCTGCTGCTGCTGATCGTGGCGGGCCGGAACGCGTTGCCGCACGTCGCCGGCGGCAGCTTGAGCTCGGAAGTGTAGGCCGCCCAACCGGCGGACGCGAGGAAGCGGTCGGCCGACGGCGCCGAGTGCATGAAGGCGGGGTAGATCTTGTACGCCGCCGTGCCTCTGTTCCGAAGACGGTGGTCGTTGGAGGAAGGGAAGAGCACCTCGCTGTTGGAGGACGAGAAGGTGTGGAGGCCGTCGTAGTCGGACATGGCCGCGTCGTCGCTGCCGCCGTGATCCAGGGGGACCCCGGTCCAGTTTTCCGACCGGCTTCGGTTGTCCTGGCAAATGTGGTTCAGTGCAACGGCAGCTACGCGCTCCTCATCGTCGTAGGCCTAGCCGAGCCCGGTAAGCAAGCAAGCAAGAGACGCCATTGTCAGTTACAGACTTACAGTGAGCTCGAGGCCTTAAGGTCGCACACTCGCACAGCACATCCATGATCCATATAGCTAACAGTCTAACACGTGTTAAGAAGCTAGCTCACCGGAGTAAACACGGGGTACTCCTCGTCTGCCGCTGCTCTGGAGCGCCCGGGGGACGCGCCCGGCGGGAGGCGGATGACGGCCGGGCTGCGGCTGGCGCCGACGCCGGCGCGGGCATTGGGCGCGCCGCGCTGGAGGAGGGCGGCGTGGAGCTGGCGCAGCTCGACGGCCTTGGCGATGGCTGCCTGCACGTCCTGGCGCGACGCCGGGGCGCGGGACGGCGAAGGCGCCGCGGGGTCAAAGGCCTCGGCGCCGGCGGCGACCACGGCCATGGCGACGGTGGAGGGTCAAAGGCTGCCTGCCCCTTTGGCTCCAAAGCTGCTGCTGCTGGGAAGGGAGGGGCTTCTTTGCCTTCTTGGGAATCTGAAACGTAGTGGGAGCGGAGGCGGAGCAGGGTGAGAAGGAAGGAAACAAAGGAATGGGCGAACAGTAGCCGAGGCCGAGGGAGGGAGGGAGGTGGGTGAAGTGTGAAGTGGTGGAGGGAACAGCACATTTGAAGAGATTGACAGTGCCTGCAGCGTCATTTGAGCAATTCTTTAATAAATCCTTTTCTCTGGACTACGGCTTGCTGTTGTTGCTTTATTTTTTAAGAGACCAGCGGTAGTAATCCCTCGTTTGAAACACAATTCTTTTATTTGAATAGTACTATGTAAAAATGGAATTTTTTTGGTCATTACACAAAGTAACCTTTCATAATTCTGGAGTAGTAGTTGGCCAGTTGGGGGTGGGCCAAACAGTGGTCATGCTTCTCTCTTCCGCATTGGTTATATGACCAGCTGAGTTTAATGAACCTGCTGTAGTGATGCCCTGCAGGCTCTCCTGCTCGCCTGCCTGCCTGCCTGCCTGCCTGTTTTGCTGATGCAGGGGTCAGCCAAAGCTCTGGACGTGTTGTCTTAAAAACCTGGATTAAGGTCCCAAAATATAAGCTCTGGTGAAACTCACAATTGAGAGGCCCCTGCAAATTGAAACCACCTGCCACACTACAGAGCGTATTGCAATTCTTTTCTCCATGATAAAAGAAGTCCATTTGACAGACATTCTTATTGTTCCTCAAAGACCTCCAAAGTTCACTTTTTCTTGATTTGTCTAATGGATGGGGAGGATCTCAAGGAGCCTGTTCTTCCTGGCACTGTCTTGAGCCTAGTGATTAGTCAAAAAGGTTAACTGCAAAAGGTTAACAAGATCCCAAGCCATCAGTAAGTTAAATTAGAACCTTGGAACAAGGTTACTAGTAGTTCATAGCAGATGCGAAGCTCGAGGTCCTAGCATGCATGGCCAATAATGCAAAAGAAGTTTAACGGATGACAAGTCCGGATAAGTTAAAGTGGTAGGTTAATCATGGTTACCTTTAGTCCTTTACCACCCAATGCAAAAATCTAAGCAGTTTTAGACAAACATTATCAAAAGATCACCGATTTGGAAAAGCTCGGTTAGAGACAACAGAACCAACAAAAAGGTGATCTATCCTCTCTCTTTCTCTTTGCAACTTTGAGGGCTTTTCCAATGGCCCCTAGCTAGATGCCTAGATGGATCTTACTAGCGTTAGCGTGCATGGGGAGAGCACGATGGGACGTCTCTTTGCCAAGCCACAGCCCACAGGGCACTGGCACTGGTAAAGCGTAGAGAGGCCCTAAACCAAACACTGGGTGTGAATCTTCAGCATTCTTGCTATATTCGCAATTTTGCATGTATGCAAGTCTGCCCACCATTTCCTTTTGTTTTAACTACTCCTATTTTTCTGATTTCAGTTGTTGAGTAAGCTTTTTTGCCCTTAACTGTACAAGTTTTTCCAATAAACATCTACTACACGTGTAGGTATAGCACTGATTTAGCCCCTCTTTGATTTTTTTTCCTCACCCAAAGATTTGGAACAGTAATCAACTTCAAGTTGTAGCACCCCGTGGTTATTGGTTAACATGAAGATTTTTCTTCTAAAAATACATGCACATATACTGATTTTGTGCCTGCAAAAGATTATGAGAAAATATGTTTGTATTTACAAAAGCAATAATTCGTCTTTGCGTTAAAAAGAGATAAGCCTCGTTATAAAGAGAGAGAGAGAGAGAAGCCTTAGAGGCCTAAACCAAAGACCTTTGATGAGCGTATCTTCTCCCTTTATACTTTGATGTGGACCTCTTTCCTTGTCTTTTTGTCCCCTTTTTTTTTATCTCCATTTTGCTCTTTGTTTACAGGTATATGCAAAGAGGCCAGTGAGCAAGAAAACGAAACCAGGTAGGCAGCCCCAAGGATGCCTTTGTCTGGGCACAAAACAAGGAACAGAATAACAGCTTGGAGAGCAGGCAGAGCCATGCGGGTCTGCAGAATGTTCAGAGCATTCATATACCTGGCAGGAAGGATGTCTGTCTGTCGTTCCAGCAGGATGATGCAAAATTGTTTATTAAGCCCTTGTTTACTTTTCACCTTAAAATTTTAGGTTCTATCACATCGAATGTTTGACACATACATAGAGTATTAAATATAGACTAAAAAATAATTAATTTCACAGTTTATGACTAATTTACGAGATAAATCTTTTAAGTCTAATCAGTCCATAATTTGACAATAAAGTACTAACACATGTGCTAATGATGGATTAATTAGGCTTAATAAATTCGTCTCGTGGTTTACTGACGGATTTTGTAATTTATTTTTTTATTAGTATCCGAACACCCCATGCGACACTGTCCGGGACCAATACCAGGGTACCCGAAGAGGAGAAGCTAATAACCATCGACATTGATTTGTCCGGGCAGTCAAGAGCGCGACTACAGCTCCAACTAACCCCCAGGTGCGCAAACTCCGCCTTGCCCGACCTCTGAGGGTGGCTCCACCTCGCCCGTCACCGAGGCCACGGGCTCCGCCTCGCCCGACCCCTAAGGGTTGGCTCCGCCTCGCCCGAGACCGAGGCCGCGGGCTCCGCCTCGCCCGACCCCTGAGGGGGCTGCGCCTCGCCCGACCTCTAGGGGCGGGCTCCGTCTCGCCCGACACCAAGGCCGCGGACTCCGTCTCGCCCGACCCCTGAGGGTTGGCTCCGCCTCGCCCGTCACCGAGGCCGCAGGCTCCGCCTCACCCGATCCTTAGGTTTAGGCTCCGCCTCGCCCGAGCCTTAGGGGGTTTGCGCTCCACCTCGCCCGACCTCTTGGGAGGAACTCCGCCTCGCCCGACCCCGAGGCCGGGGGCTCCGTCTCATCCGACGGAGACCCATACCGTCGCCAACCACTCCAGGTCCACGCGTATGGGGCCTGGGTCAAAGCTCTGACACTAGGGAGGTGATCGGCACGCCCCGATATAACCTGTGGCCGTGACGGGCCATACCGAGATTCACATCGAGAATGACATCAGACGAACCGGTCTTTGTTCGCTTAACCTCAGCATTTAACAACGACAGGCATGTTAGTTCGCCATGACATCCGCCAGGACGGAGTGGAGCGCCATGACCGGGAGACGACGCCTGCACATGGCGCCAGTGACGGACAGGGCCGCGATGTGAAGCTGTCCCTGTTGACGTCTACAAGGTCGGCGGGACCCGCATAGAAGAGAAGAAGGACCCGACGACCCTAGATGACTTCTTCTCCTTCTGATTCTCCTTTTCTCCCTTCGGTGTAACCCCTGCTTTCCCTTGGCCTATAAAAGGAAAAGCAGGGCGTCCCATTAGGGGTCATCAAACCAACAATCGAAACACATCACACCAATTCGGACTCAAACCCCGAACCGATTAGAGCACACAAGCACACAGCCAAGCAGCGACCAAGCTCTCGGCACCCGTTCACCCTTTCCATCAGAGACTTGGGACCTGTCCCTCTCTCACCTGTTTATAACCCCTACTATGAACTTTCAGTGCTAGTAACATGAGCAGCAGCAACGAACTAGATGTAGGGACATTCTGCCCGAACCAGTATAAACCTTGTGTCCTCTTAGCACACCATTTGAGCCAGACGCGCAATATTAGAAATTTACTAGCCGGTGGTAACTCGAAACACCGACATTTGGTGCGCCAGGTAGGGGCCTTTTGCGTGTCTCGACATCCACACCAGGCCTCAGATGGCTAATCACAACCTCGGCTGGGTCCCGAGCACGCACATGTGCTTTAGGACCTGGACTTCATCATCACGATAGAGGGAGAGCTAGCGCTGGCTCCCGCAGCCGTCCAACCACTCCACTTCGTCGGCCTCGACCCGATCGCCGAGGCATTTGAGAAGGTGCAGCTGCATTCATCGGAGGCCCACGCCCCCGGGAGTGGTCAGCTCCTCGGCTTTGACCACGAGAGGTTGGAGCGCCAGCTCGACACCTTCCTAGGACCCTAACCGTCCTGGGAGGACATGCGCCACCTCACCTTCTCGTTCGCCACATCATGGCGTAGCTTGTCGGAGGGGAGCCGCTCTCTCCGGAATACCTCATCCGAAGCACCCTAACAGCGCTCCCGTTCGGTCTCTGCAATGCCACAGAGACCGATGGCCACCCTACGGCGCAACGCACGCCTCCATCCCCCGCGAACGATAGGTTTGTGGGGATGACCAAATATGTCATGGAGTCTTTTCATGACCTCCTCGCTGGAGAGTCAGAGTCGCCCTCCATCTCTAACTCCAATAGGGGGAGTCATCACCCCCTCTCGTGAGTGTTTCATGGCAGGTAGCCCCGAGGGACACATCGAAAGTGTCCATGAAGAGGAGGCTACCCCGACGAACGACCTCGACGACAAGGTCAAGAGGGAGACAGGGGCCCCACGCCGCCTACGGGTGGAGGAGCTGAAGGCCCGGCACCTAGAGCTCGAGGAAGCATGACTTCAACTCGTAGGAACGCACAGAGCTCGATCGGGAGATCGAGCGCCACGGAGATGGTGGGCGCGCCCGCGCCATGGCCCGCGACGTGAACCGGAGGATCATCGCGGATGATGAAGCCTTCCCACATTTCGCCTGGGTGAGCCAGAACATCGCTGTTGCGGCGGCCTTGACTCTCCGTGGGCTTCTGGGGCCCACGATGCCCAAGGATCATCGGGCCCACCATGAGATTCGCACGCCGCTCGAGCGTGCGGCGGCACAGCAGGCTGAGAGCTCGGTGTCTCGGCGACGCGAACTTGACACCAGCCAACGCACACCCTCAAAGTGACCTAACAAGGACATGTCAGTCCACCAGGTGCCACAAGGCGGAAGGCAACGCACCACGGTCCTGGTGCATGAGCGTCTCGGCCGCGACCGTGACACATGCGACACCCTCGACGCCCGTAGACGTACCCGCCATGATTCGAGAGAGGGAGCCAGCCGTGGCTATCACCCTCGTCATGGCAGAGGCTACGATAGCAACGAGGATTGAAGCCCAAGCCCTAGCCTACCGGGGCCTCAGGCCTTCGGCCAACACATCCTCAACACCGCCTTCCGTCAAGGTACCGGACACCAAACAACATCCTGAAATACTCTGGGGAAATGAACCCCAGACTATGGCTCGAGGATTATCGGCTTGTCTATCAAGCCGGTGGAGCGGATAATGACAATTTCATTATCTGCAACCTTCCATTGGTCCTTGCCGATTCGACGCGAACATGGTTGGAACACCTTCCGCCCAACAAAATCCAAAGTTGGGTGGACCTGAAAGAGATCTTTATGGGGAACTTCCAGGGCATGTATAAGCGCCCTGGGAACCCATGAGATCTCAAGAACTGCCGACATAAGGCCGAAGAGACCCTTCGTGGGTACATTCGACGCTTCTCCCGACAGTGCAATGAACTACCTAACGTCGTCAACACTGACGTTATAGGAGCTTTCTTGTCTAGGACCACCTGTGAGTCCCTGGTTCACAAGCTAGGACGTAAGGGCCCACGAACCACTAAGGAGCTTCTCGACATCGCCACTAGCCACGCCTCGAGCGAGAAGGCGGTTGGAGCGATCTTCGACCGCCTAAAAGGCAAGGCAAAGCGGATGAGGACACCGGCGAAGGCGCCTCCAACTGTCCCATCAAGAAGAAGAATAAGCAGCGGCGCGAGGGCTCGCTCGTGGCCGCCGCCAACCGTAGGGGGGTCAGAAGCCCGCGGAGGGCACCCTGAACCATTTTGAGAAGCTACTCGAGGGGTGATGCCTGAACCATGCCTTCCCCATCAAGCACCTATACAAGGACTGTGGCCTCATGAAGCGGTTCTTGTCTAGAGACTCCAACAAAGGGGAGCACAGGAAGTACCCTGACCTGACCATGGATGACGCCGAGGGGAAGGACAGTGGCTTTCCGACGCCGAATGGCTGCCTCATGATCTTTGGAGGGTCGGCAGCCTATGACTCCAAGCGTCGTCAGAAGCTCATGCGCCTACCTTCCTCCGATGGTCGGAGTCTGCCATAACCTTTGATCAGACCGACCACCTGGAGAGCATCCTGCAACCAGAGAGATACCCGCTCGTGGTCGACCCGATCATCGGCACGAAGTGGCTCACCAAGGTACTAATGGATGGAGACAGCGGCCTTAACATCATGTATGCCGAGACGCTCGACGCTATGGCCATCGACCGAGAGCGCCTCTGACCGACCGGAGCGCCTTTCCATGGCATCATGCCTAGAAAGCAGGCTGTGCCACTAGGGCAGATCGATCTGCCCATCACCTTCAGGGATCCATCCAATTATAGGACGAAGACCCTCACCTTTGATATAGTTGGGTTCTACGGAACCTACCACGCCATCCTGGGACGACCGTGCTACACAAAGTTCATGGCCGTCCCCAACTACACCTACCTAAAGCTAAAGATGCCAGGCCTAGGTGGGATCATCACCATCGGCACCTCCTTCTAGCGTGCCTACGAGTGCGAGGTCGAGTGCTGTGATCATGTCACGGCAATCGTCGCCTCCAAAGAGCTCGCGGCCATCGAGAAGGAGGTCGTCGAAGAAACACCCAACTCCAAGCGGTCGGCCGGGTCTTTCAAGCTAGTGGAGGGCACCAAGGAGGTCCCCATAGACCCCAGCAGCCCCAAGGGCAAAGTGGTGTGCATTGGCACCATGCTTTCCTCCAAATAGGAAAGCACACTCGTCAGATTCCTCCACGAAAATAGAGACATCTTTGTGTGAAAACCTTCGGACATGCCGGGCATTCTAAGGGAAGTCGTCGAGCATGCCTTGAAGATCTGGCCAGGCTCCAAGCCAGTGAGGCAATGCCTGTGTCGCTTCAACGAGGGGAAATGCAGGGCCATCGGTGAGGAGATCATGAAGCTTTTGACAGCTAGGTTCATCAAGGAAGTATACCACCCCGAGTGGTTAGCCAATCCCATTCTTGTACGAAAGAAGAGTGGGAAATGGAGGATGTGTGTTGACTACATGGGTCTCAACAAAGCATGCCTGAAGGATCCGTTTCCTTTGCCACGCAAAGACCAAGTAGTCGACTTTACCTCAGGGTGTGAAACCCTTTGCTTCCTTGATGCGTACTCCGGGTACCATCAAATCATGATGAAAGAGTCCGACCAGCTCGTGACATCCTTCATCACCCCATTCGGATCATTCTGCTACGTCACAATGTTGTTCGATCTAAAGAACGTTGGGGCTACGTACCAGCGTTGTATGCTCAAGTGTTTCGGGGACCTCATCAGGCAGACCGTTGAGGCCTACGTGGACAACATCGTAGTCAAGTCCAAATAGGCTGACTAGGTTATAACCGACCTTGAGCATACCTTCACAAAACTCTGAGCAAATGGCATTAAGTTCAACCCTGAGAAGTGCATTTTTGGGGTCCTGAGGGGTATGCTACTTGGTTTCATCATCTCCAAGCGTGGCATCGAAGCCAACCCAGAGAAGATCTCGGCCATCACAAGGATGGGCCCAATTCAGAACTTAAAGAGAGTACAACGAGTTACAGGGTGCCTCACCGCGCTTGGCTGCTTCATCTTGCGCCTCAGCGAATGAGGTCTCCCCCTTTATCGACTTCTGAAGAAGGCCGACCACTTTGAATGGACGTCCGAGGCCCAGGAGGCACTTGACACGGTCAAGAATCTTCTGACAAAGGCCTCGGTCCTAGTTTCTCCAACCGATGGAGAACCCCTTCTGCTCTACATTGCAGCCACCACGCAAGTGGTCAGCGCCGCCCTGGTAGTGGAGCGAGAAGAAGAGGGGCACACCCACAAAGTACAGCGTCTCGTGTACTTCATTAGGGAGGTCCTATCTGATTCTAAGACCCGCTACCCCCAAATTCAAAAGCTCCTGCACGTCGTCCTCATCGCCAAGAGAAAGCTGCGCCACTACTTCGAGTCACATCCGGTGATGGTCGTGATGTCCTTCCCCACCGGCGAGGTCATCCAAAACCAGGATGCCACGGGAAGAATCGCGAAGTGGACACTCGAGCTGATGGGTCAGGGCATTACATATGCCTCCTGGACAGCCATCAAGTCCCAAGTGTTGCCTGATTTCATTGTAGAGTGGACCGAGGTCTAAATGCCGCCAGTGATCATCGACCAAGAGTACTGGATGATGTACTTCGATGGATCGCTGATGAAGAAAGGTGCCGCGCGGGGCTGGTCTTCGTTTCGCCCCTCGGGGTACGCATGAGGTACATGGTCCGCATCCATTTCCCCTCCTCCAACAATGTGGCCGAATATGATGCTCTCATCAATGGCCTGCGCATCGCCATCGAGTTAGGCATCCGATGCCTCGACGTCCGAGGCGACTCCTAGCTGGTCATCAACCAAGTCATGAAGGAGTCGAGCTGCCACAATGCCAAGATGGTTGCATATTGCCGAGAAGTCCGCCAGCTAGAGGACAAGTTCGACGGCCTCAAGCTCAACCACATTCCAAGGCGTCTCAACGAGGCGGCCGACGCGCTGGCAAAAGCGGCGTCCGACCAAGAGCCAGTGCCCACGGGCATCTTCGCCAGCGATTAGCATAAGCCCTCAGTTCTCTACAAGGGGCCAGAACAAGCCAGTGATGGGCCGCCCACCCTAGGCTCAGGGGCTAACCAACTGTCGGCTCCATCCGACCCTGAAGTCATGGAGCTCGAAGAGGACCAGCGATGGAGCCTGACCCTCTAGTCAACTAGAGGACGTTCTACCTCGACTACCTCCTCTGTGAGGCGCTGTCGATGGAGAAGATGGAGGCTCAACGGCTCGCGCGTTATGCCAAGTCCTTTGTCCTTGTTGAGGGCAAACTCTACAAGCGAAGCCACACCAGGATCCTACAGCGCTGCATCCCCATCGAATAGGGGAAGCGTTTGCTGAGCGATATCCACGGTGGGGTCTGCGGTCACCATGCCATGCCTACAACCCTGGTCGGAAACATGTCCCGACAAGGCTTCTACTGGCTGACCGCAGTAGCCAACGCCGAGTAGATTGTGCGCACCTACAAAGGGTGTCAGTACTACGCTCGGCAGACTCACTTACCGGCCCAAGCGCTCCAGACGATCCCCATCACGTGGTCGTTCGTGGTCTGGGGGCTCGATCTGGTTAGACCCCTCAAAAGGGTGCCCGAAGGGTACACCCACTTGCTTGTCACCATAGACAAGTTTACAAAGTGGATAGAGGCTCAGCCGACCTCCGCGATCAAGTCTGAGCAAGCCGTGCTATTCTTCCTCGACATCGTCCATCGCTTCGGAGTCCCGAACTCCATCATCACGGACAATGGCGCACAGTTCACCAAAGAGAAGTTCCTCTGATTCTGTGATGAATACCACATCTAGGTCGATTGGGCTGCCGTGGCGCACCCTCGCATGAACGAGCAGGTCGAGCGCGTGAATAGCATGGTCCTACAAGGCCTCAAGCCTAGGATCTTCAACCGGTTGAACAAGTTTGGTGGACGATGGGTCGTTGAGCTTCCCGTGGTGCTCTAGAGCCTGAGGATGACCCCAGCCAAGCCACCGGCTACACACCATTCTTCATGGTCTATGGTTCCAAGGCTATCCTCTCGACCGACCTCGACTATGGAGCACCAAGGGTCAGGGCATACAACAAACAGGGAGCCGAGGCATCCCTCAAGGACACCATGGACCAGCTAGATGAAACGCATGACATCGCCCTCCTCCACTCAACCAAGTACCAGCAAGCGTTGCGTTGGTACCACAGCCATCGAATGCGGGGTCAGACCTTCAACATCGGAGACCTGGTCCTCCATCTCGTCCAGAGCAGCAAGGACCGCCACAAGCTCTCTCCACCGTGGGAGAGACCATACATCATCGTGGAGGTGCTCTAGCCAGGCGCCTACAAGCTCAAGACCATAGACAATGAGGTCTTCGCCAATGCCTAGAACATCGAGCAGCTACGTCGCTTTTACCCTTAATAAATGCACACTTTCTCTTATTAGTTTCTCTATCAAACTCCCCAATCTTTAGGTGACGCCCGACCTGAGCAACGACAAAGGGTCGAGCCTCACTCAGGGGCTAATAAGAGCGTATCTATTTAGAAGCGAAGTTTGCAGAAACAAATGCTAAGTAAAACTGGTCGGACTGCGAGAAACCTTTGTCTCGGCGGCTACGGCGCCTTTGCTCACCAGCATGACCAGAGTTTTTTTGCACCCTGGGCTTTTCGGCCTTAGCCACGGAAAGAGTCGGTACGTGTTTAAGAGTCTATCTGCCTGGTGAACATCCTCCATGCCTGACCCCCTCTCATGTTAAGACCTAGGTGTTAACGACGGAAAGGGTCGGAATGCACTAATCTTTTTATACAAAAAGGGGAGAAGGGCTAAAAAGTTTTTTGACTATAACGAAATTTAAAAGCTTGTCCATTTATTACAAGTTCGCCGCCTGGCTTATCTGCCTAACTAAGCTTTTAGGCGGGATGTTATCATCTCATATCTCCACAGGTAAGTCCTGTCCCAGCGGGTAACACAAGTCAATCGGATGGCTTGGCCGCTGCCGAGAAACGGGTAGGGAGCAGCAGGATGCCCCACGTGGTTATGCCAACCCTGTCACGAACGACGGACCCAGATTCAACTCGATCATATCCGGTAAGAGCTCCCCGAACCCGTCATTTGTGCCATCGAGGTAAATCCTGTGCCCAAGCTGATCGAATGGCTCAAAGCCGCTGCTGAGAGATGGGTCACCCTTAATTTATGCATGATTTCTCCTATTAATTTTGCTATCGAGCCTCCGACCCCAGCGACGGCGGGGGTCGGGCCTCGCTCGGGGGCTGGCAACAGTGTCTATTCGGTAGACATTCCCAATGCCCGATCCCTCCTCATGTTAAAAAACTAGAGGCAAGGTGTGTGGAGACAAGCACTGAGTAAAGCTGGTCGGACTGCGAGAAACCTACGCCCCAATGGCTATGGCGTCTTCGCTCACCAGCGTGATCAGAGTTTTTGTCCCTACACCCCGATCTTTTGCCTCCACCTTCTCGGGAAGGGTTCGGAGGGGCCCACCTATGGAATCTCCTTCGAGGAGAGGCCGGTAGGTCGCCCAAATTGATCGAATGGCTCGGGCCGCTGCCGAGAGACGGATAGGGAGTAGTGGGATGCCTCATGCAGGTTACGCCGGCTCCGTCATGAACGTCGGACCCGAACCCCACACGGACATATCCGGTAAGAGCTCCCCGAACCCGTCGCTCAAGCCATCGAGGTAACTTTACCGATCCCCACTTTTCTTTTCTAGTACATGAGCATTCATTCATCTAATCTCATGCATGCATTCATTCATTCATTCATTCATTCATTCATACATACATACATTCATCTCATACATCCAAGCAATGCATATACAATTATTGCATCACAACGCTTCGTGTCACGTCATGAAGCGGTAGTCATCTCACTTGACATGAACGGCAACCGACCGAGGTTCGATGGCCGACCCACAAAGGGCTCGAGGCCGCCTCACGTCAAACAGAGCCAGGGGAGAAAAACCGAGATGAGCCCCAGCGGCCTTACCCGACCCCGCTCAGAAGCGAACAAGGACATCTCGACCTTTCTCGTTCGATCCTAACCTCGAGCCAAGCCCATAGAATCTCCATTGAGGAGAGGCCAGTGGGCCACCCAAGCAAATCGAACGGCTCGGGCATCTGCCGGGAGGCGGGTTAAGGAGCAGTGGAATGACACATGAGGGCTATGTCGACCCCATCAGCGAATGACGGACCCGGATTCCACTCGGACATGCCCGTTAGCGAGCTCACCGAGCACGACACTCAAGCCATCGAGGCAAGTGTTGTTAGCTCAGCCCCTCCAGTTGCGAAAACTGAGGACGGGGTAACGCATGAAATTTGGCCGACCCCTACCGACCCCCACGGGGCTCAGGGGCTCGAGCCACCCGACCCAAACTCGGGAATCTACTTGACTGGGGTTCGAAGGTCGGCCCACGAAGGGCCCGAGGCCGCCTTGCGTCGAACAGCGCTAGGGGAGAAAACATAGATGAGCCCCAGCGGCCTTCGCCCAACCCGTTTAAAAGTGGACAGGGTCATCTCAACCTTCTCGTTCGATTCTAACCTCGAGCCGAGCCCACAGAATCCCCATTGAGGGGAGGCCAATGGGCCACCTAAGCCACCCTTCGGAACAGCTCGGGCATCTATCGGGAGGTGGGTTAAGGAGCAGTGGAACACCACATGAGGGCTATGCTGACCTCGTCACAAATGACAGACCCAAATTCCATTTGAACATGCCCGTTAGCAAGCTCACCGAGCGCGTCACTCGAGCAACCACGGCAAGTGACGTTAGCTCAACCCTCCGATTGTGGAAACCGTGGACGGGGCGACCATCACAAAGATGAGCCGACCCTCGACCGGACCCCTGCTACGTGCGGGGGCTCGAGGAAAGTTGGACTCACAAGGAGACCGAACACGCGGTCATAGAACGATGGCTCAGAACCTAGGGAGGGGGTACGTGCGAAAATCAAGAGATATTTTCTCCTACTAATTTTGCTATCCTCTCCTCGATCTTTAGTGACATCCAACCCCAGCAACGGCAAGGGGTCGGACCTCACTCGGGGGTTGATAAGGGTATAAATACACCCCTTCTGAAACAGTCGTCGTGCCCGACCTCTTCCTCACGTTAAACCTAGTGGCAAGGTTTGCGGAAACGAACGACTAAGCAAGGCTGGCCGGACTACAAGAAACCTATGCCCCAGCGGCTACGGCACTCTTGCTTACCAGCATGATCAGAGTTTCCCTCGTACACCTCAGGCCCTACGGTCTTAACAAACGGAAGGGTCAGAACACACGAACCCCTTTTCACACATAAAAAGGGAGGAAAAACAAATTTGATCAAACGAAACAAAATGATAAGTTTATTTGGATAATACAGAGGGGTTGGAGCTTGTTCGCTTGTTACATAAATGATTGCCTGACCTATCTGGCTAACTAACCCCTCTGGGGGAGAACTATGCTCTCTATTCTGTCCGCCAGGTCCTGCGAAAGGGGAGCCACCGCCGTCTCCATCTCCTCTAGCTCGTGGGCTTCATAGCCAGGTGCGAAGCCATGGCTAATCACCTCTAGGTCGATGCTGTCCCCATAATGAGAATGAGAAATCACGAAGGATTGGTTGACCCCGGCGCGAAGCGCATTCCTCTTGAGCTGGCACACTCGAGCTGTAATCTCAATGGCACGGGCTATGAGCGAGCTGGTCCCCTCCGACCGCACCACCTCAAGGTCATCGTAGACCACTCTAAGGGCAGCGCTCAGGATACCGAGCTCGTCGCTCTCCGCCTGAAGATTCCTCCTCGCCTCGGTGAGGTCCACGGCCAGCCCGGTAGAGATGCTCTTGGCCTCCAGCTTCTGGGTCGTCGTGTTTTCGAGCTTGGTCTAGAGGGAGCCGACCTTCTGCTGCGCATCGTCGCGCTCTTGGTAGGCCTGGTCATGCTCTCAGAGGGCCTGATCGTTCTCCTCGCGAGCCACGCCACGCTCTGAGCGGAGCCTTTCGGTGGTTTGAAGCAACTCATCCTGCTCCTTGTGTAGCCGAGCGATCACCGTGGCATCTAGACTTGCCCTCTTCTCTAGGGTTGCGAGCTTCTCCTCGGCCCCTAGCTTTAGCTCCTGTTCCTTCTCAACCTCGGCTAGAAGGTCGAGGATCCACTGGTGGGTCTCGACGTCCTTTTGGAGCAGCTCGTCTTGCTCCTTCCTGACCTTGGTGGCCTCCTCGTCGTCCCTTCACAATCTCGCCGACAGGGCCTCGAATGCCCTCTCGGCCTCGTCAGCATGTCGATGGCCCTTGGCCACCCGTGATTGAAAACTATCAGCCTCCTCGGCGAGGGGAGTCAGCTCGGCCACCCTCTGCTGGCCAGGCAACAAGTTGAGCGATCACCTCCCCACGCAGCCACACCTCCTAGACAAGGTGGTCCCAGGTTTCCTTCTGCTCATGAAGGAACCGAGACTTCCCCAACTACGAGCGATAAGGGACTAAAAGGAGACAATGGTCAGAATACAAAAATATATAGAGAAAGAAAAGGGCAAGAAGTAGGGTCAAGCGAATACCTGGCCGGAGGGAACGACAACATCGCACAAGGCACCTCGGGCATGGTCTAGTGCTTCGAGCATGGACGAGACCCACGCATCGAGGCTCTCTCGCTCCATGCTCTCTGTGGCGTCGTCGAGAGTGAAGAGCGTCGATGTCGGATCCTCTGGACTCACCCACCGGAGCAGGGGCTCACCCCCCGTAGGTGAGTCACTACCCATAGATGTTAGGGCCAGGGATGGCCCCCGCCGGCTTCGATCGCCGCTGACCCTTCTCACCGTGACATCCCCACCGGGACACTCCCCCCGGCGATAGAAGGGGTCAGCGATACGGACACTGACTCCTCTCCCAGCACCACGACCTCCGAGGCCCCTCGACCGCGTCCCCCTCATTTTGGCCCATGCCAGACGCCGTCACCTGGGCCATCGATGGCGCAGGTCGTGTCAGTTCCTCAAGCGCCACCATGATAGCGCCCGGCTAGTGACCTGCCTGTCACAGCCACCGCCACCTCCGCCTACGTCCGCGGGGTCCTGACCGACTGTGTCACGCCCGCCACGGTCGGCGCCACGAGCGCGGTCGGCAGCCCCGTCCGCCCCATCATCGACAGTGGTATTACCACCATCGCCAGCTGTTCCATGACCTCCGAAGGCGTCCCCTGAGCCTTCGCGTCCGCCCGTCCTACCGAGGGCACGGCGCCACCATGGGCGGCGCCTGACCGACCGGCGATGAAGTCACACTGGCACCGCTCCCGCTTTAAATGGGCACGATGCCAACCGACAATTGCCGCCTCGCTTGAAGGGCGAGGCTCTTCTTTGGTGCCAGCGCCAAAGGATTACGCTGCCTCCCGACACTACAAGAGACAAAAAGCATAAATCGCGATGAAATCCGACCAAAACAGGAAAAATAGAGGAGCTGATGACTCACCTCAGCGCTGTAGGGCGGCGGATACGTTTGGGGGTCGAACCCCCCAACCTCTACTCCGCCACTTTGGGGCGAGGCCGTTTCGAGCCGCCCCTGCTCCTAGGCAGAGGGTCTTGCTCCCCTTGGATCTTGGGGCACGATGGCAGAGCCACCCGCCTCCGCTGGCACCTTGGGCACGGCGATAGAGCCGCCCGCCCCTGTTGGCTCCTCGGGCAAGCCGACGGTACAGCCCGTCTCCTTCGGTTCCCTGAGACGTGCTCTCCCCTTCGTGGAACGGGAAGGGTCTTGACTCTGGCAAGGATGAACCGATACCTTTCAGCACATCCTCGTTCTCCAGGTCATCCCACTTGATGTCGTCGACTAACTCGTTGTCATCTCCATCATCATCATCACTATTTCTATCGGTGTCCTCCCTTTGCTCCCACGCCTATAGCTTCCGCTGCTTCTTCCTATTGTCCTCCTTCACCTTCCTCAGCCGCTCACCCTCGGCGCGATTCACCGCCCTCACGGACGAATCCCTCAGCAACGGTGCCGGGTGATCCATGAAGATGAGGTCCCTCGGCTGGTCCCATTCCTCTCAAAGTTAGTATCAAGGGGTCGGGAAATCAATTGAAGAGAAGGCAGGAGAAGGGGAAACTTACGAAGATGACACGGCCTGGTTCTGGCCGCATCGGAGGATGTCCCGGTACTAGGAAGATGAAATCGAGGGGGCACCCGCATCATCCCTCGAGGGCTCCATGGCCTCCTTGATGCGTTGCACGATCTCGGAGTTTGGGAGCGCCCCCTCGGCGAGCACCGTTCCATCGAACGATGCCTCAGGCGCCATCGCGTACAGCGGGAGCGCGCGTGTCATCAACGGTGCCACCCTGCTTGCAGTGATAGGCCCCGATGACGCCTGACCCCTTTAGGCCACTCTCCTTCAAGATGTGGATGGCGGAGATGTGGTCCCGGATCTTCTTCTTGTCCTTCTCCAAAATGCCCCACTTCCTCCACGACTCCGGGGCCTCTTCGATCAGGCGGCCGGTGAACTCCGGCAGAGGGGCGGCGGCATCGTTCTTGAGGTAGAACCACTGCAAATGCCACTCCTTATTGGACGTTGATAGCCGCATTGGTGGGTACTCACCGACCCGGTTGTTCTGGAGTTGTATGCCGGCGCACCCCATTGACATCTGCAGTTCCTGCCTGCCGCTCTTCTCCCTCTTCTTCTGGTGGGTGACGACAAATAAGTACTTCCATAGATCAAAGTGGGGGCTGATCCCTAGGAATCCCTCACACAGGGCGACGAACATCACCATGTGTTGGATCCCATTAGGATTAAGGTGTTGCAGCTCGATCTTGTAGTAGTGCAGCAGCCCCTGAAGAAATCTATGGGAGGGGGTCGTGAACCCACGCTCATGGAAGTGGGCGAACGACACCACGTAGCCGTCGGGCGGCGACGGCAGATCCTCCTCGTCGGGCAGCGGCCACTCCTTGGCCGAGGTTCATAAGCGGAGAAGGCCGCGATGGACGAGGCCCTCCATGCGCTGGAAGGTGATGTTAGAATGGCACCACGGATCTATTGGAGGCGGGGACGGTTGGATGCGGGCTCGACGACGGCGGGGATGTGAGAGACGGGGAACCCTAGGCGATTGGTGGTGGCGGTCATGGCTGCAGAGGCAAGGATGCAAGGTATGGAACCCAGGGGGGCGAACCCTTTGGTTTTATAGGGGCGATGGGTGCGAGGAAACCAACCGCCCGCTTGGATCTCCACACCTACCACGATCAGCCACAACATCTCACCATGGGAAGTACGCACACAATCTCTATCCGTTCCCTCGAAAACTCACCAGACATTTTGCCTCTCCGGACGGGCCACGACTCATCACAAGTAAGAGGAATACGGATAAAAAACACCACTACAGCCCTCCTGGCCCATAAGTTGGAAGGTTGGCCCATCGATGGATTCGACAATCGCTCTCTGGGCACCCTTAGAGTAAGGGATGGAAAGGGATGGGCCCGCAAGCGGCCAGTACCTAGGCGCACGAGCGCCACGGGCATCCCAGCCCACGATCGAGTCTCGGCCGGATACGATCCATGGTTTTCCCTAAGGAAAGGCAGAGAACCCTCGGAACCGGTTGAACGGACCCAAGAACTAGATGGATTGACCGTTGAGAATCTAAAATTGGTCACCAAGCTGACCCTAGCCGGATCCCCACGAACAGGATGCCGGGGCCCCACTCGAACTAGCCAGCTAACAACTCACCGAGCACCATGGCTCATCCATAGATGAAAATCACAGCATGGCTCACCCCTCCGGTTGCGAAAACCATGGATGGGGTGATAATCACAGAGGCGAGGCGATCTTCGACCGGACCCCCGCTACACGCGGGGGCTCGAGGAAAGTGGGACGCGCAAGGAGACCGGACGCGCGACCACAGAACGACAGGACCCTCACGGGGTCAAAAATCAGGAAAGACCTTTTCCAACCCACCAAAGTCTCACGGCCATACCCGCGAAAGGGTCCGACCTTGACGAGAGGGAATCATCATCCCTAGAACAAGCCATGGGCAACAAAAGAAGGCCAAGGCCCTCAGAGTCCTCCCGTTTGAAAAAACCTCCGAAGGAGTATTCTACTCCTCCGTAGGCTCGAGGGCTACTGTCGGAGACCAATACTAGGGTACCCGAAGAGGAGGAGCTAATAACCATCAACATTGATTCGTCCGAGCAGTCAAGAGCGCGACTACAGCTCCAACTAACCCCTAGGTATGCAAACTCTGTCTCGCCCGATCCCAGAGGGTGGCTCCACCTTGCCCGGCACCGTGGCCACGGGCTCCGCCTCGCCCGACCCCTAAGGGTTGGCTCCGCCTCGCCCGACCTCTGGGGGTGGGCTCCGTCTCGCCCGACACCAAGGCCACGGGCTCCGTCTCGCCCGACCCCTAGGGTTGGCTCCGCCTCGCCTGTCACCGAGGCCGCGGGCTTCACCTCGCCCGACCCCTGAGGGTGGCTCCGCCTTGCCCGACCCTTGGGTTTGGGCTCCGCCTCGCCCGACCCTTGGGTTTGCGCTCTGCCTTGCCCAGCCTCTGAGGAGGAACTCCGCCTCGCCTGACCCCGAGGCCGGGGGCTCCGTCTCGCCCGACGGAGACCCCTACCGCCGCTAACCACTCTAGGTCCACGCGTATGGCCTGGGTCAAAGCTCTGACACCAGGGAGGTGACCGGCACGCCCCGATATAACCTGTGGCCGTGATGGGCCATACTTGAGGATTCACATCAGGAACAGCGTCGAGCGAACCGATGCTGTTCTGCCTAACCCTCGTACTAACACTGATAGACACGTCAGTTCGCCACGACGTCCGCTAGGACGGAGTGGAAGCGCCACGATCGGGAGACGACTCCTGCACATGGCACCAGTGATGAACAGGGCCACGACGTGAAGCTATCCCTGTTGACGTCTACAGGGTCGGCGGGACCCGCATAGAAGAGAAGAAGGACCCGGCGACCCTGAAGGGCTTCTTCTCCTTCTGATTCTCTTTTTCTCCCTCCGCTGTAACCCCTTCTTTCTCTTGGCCTATAAAAGGGTTAGGGGTCATCGAACCAACGATCGAAACACATCACACCGATTCGGACTCGAACCCCGAACCGATTAGAGCACACAAGCACACAGCCGAGCAACGACCGAGCTCTCGGCACCCGTTCACCCTTTCCATCCGAGACTTGGGACCTGTCCCTCTCTTGCCCGTTTGTAACCCCTACTACGAACTTTCAGTGCTAGTAACACGAGCAACAACGATGAATTGAACATAGGGACATTCTGTCCGAACCAGTATAAACTTCGTGTCCTCTTAGCACACCATCCGAGCCAGACGCAATATTAGAAATTTACTAGCCGGTGGCAACTCGAAACACCGACAGACACCCCATATAACATCCGACGTGACACCCCAAAACTTTACAGACTGGATCTAAACAAGGTCAATTCCAATGTCCACTATATACTCGGGATGTGTGTTTGAATTCTTCGTTTCGGAGGATGTAGGTTTTAGAGGGGGTGACGCTTTTGCTAATCTTTTACAAATCACAACATGAGCATATATATAGTCCAAGATAGGTGGCTAGAATGTAGTTTTTTGTCTGGGCTGTTGTTCAGGATCACAAGATGTCAGGTGTGGTATTAGAAGGTGGCTTAGCCCTTAAATTAATCGAGCATATCAACAGATGCATGTGAACTCATAGTCCTTTCTGTCCACCGAGGTTGGGTTAGGTTACGTTAACCTAATCATCCCTTGCTCTGATTAATCATCGGTGTGTGTTGCTGGCTGCAGTAGCAACTCCAACGGCTAAGCAAGGGTAAAAAAAAAAAGAGCATCCGTATTGCAGGAGCATGACTCTGGATACAAGAATCCATGAAGCCAAGTGCTGAACCGTCTGCCGTAGCAGAACCCTGTAATGTAACACTGGCAGCTTGGACCACATGGAACAAAGCCTAGGCCCAGTTTAGTTGCAAAATTTTTTGCAAAATGCAACTATAGCGTTTTTTCGTTGTTATTTAGCAATTAGTGTTCAATCATAGTCTAATTAGGCTTAAAAGACTCGTCTCGTGGATTTCGTCTAAACTGTGTAATTAGTTTTATTTTTTATTTATATTTAATGCTTCATGCATGCGTCCAAAGATTCGATGTGACGAGAAATCTTGAAAAATTTGGCAAAATTTTGGGGAATGGCCCCTAGTAACAGTATACTTGTCCGAAAATGAATGCTAGCGAAAAACATGTTTGGAATGGAACATGTGGATTTTGCAGCAAGGGATATGAATACAAGCTCAGCAAGCTGCTCTTGCACAAGACGGGAAAACTTGCCGAGCAGCGTGTGACCAGGCCACAGGCCACAGGCCACAGGCCACAGGAGTGACGCTGGCGCTGTTCGTTTCACTAAAATTTGGCTTATGTTATGCTTATGCTGATTTGTCGTGAGAGAAAAATATTTTTCGTTCGCTGAAAAGTACTGCTGAAGTAGTTCAAGCGAACGGGACCAGCTATTGCGCGAGCGATTGCGAAGTCGAGCGGGGAGCCGGAGCCACGGCTGACAGACACAACTATGCCATAGTATCCGCGGGAGGCGAAGCTACATTAAGACTATGGGGTGCAAATGCACCCTAAAAAATTATAAAAACAGTAATTAAGTCTAAAATTTCACCATGTATGTACCCTTCATGGAAGATGTCTATGCACCCGCAAGCTAAATGCACCACACTCTAATTTGCTATAACTTCACCACTGAGTAGCCGTATGGTATCTGCCACACGGATGCGGGCATCGTATAGATCACACGTCACAGCATTAGAAATCAGAATTTCAGATGCAAGAATCAGTCGGGGCGGTGGCGCCGCGCCGTGCGGTAGGCGGTAGGCCGGTTGCGGTACCATGGCATGGTGGATTGGTGGTCACGCACGCAGCGACGCATCGGCGATCGGCAGGGCAAAGCAGAGGAGGCCGGCGGCCGCGGCCGGGTCTGCGGAGCCTCTTTTCCGTGGCGCCATTCGCGCGGCTAGCTGGTCCAGCAGCGGATGCAGCAGTAGGCACTAGGCACTAGCGGTCCGGGAAGTTGCTCAGAGATTGACGCCAAAAGAATTTGACGTAGATGCCTGTCTTTTTGCGGCCACATACACACGCCTAGGCTACTGTTGTGCTGTGCAAAGTAAAGTAGGCTTTTTCTTGGATAGTTGGATGCAACAACATTTTTTGCTTTGCTTGGATTCCACACGCACGGCGCGGTCGTGCTCCGCGCCACGCAGCATCCCTCGCGTCCGCTTTCTCTTCGCAGTGGCTGTGTGTCTCAAGGATGAAGGTTCAGTGCTTTATTGGAAACCGTGAGGTGATGCAGGTGACGCTGGAGTGTCTTGCCGTTGACTGTTGCCCCTTCCCAGTTTCTGAGGTCACCGCATCTGATTGAATGACTTGTGATGCTTCCCAGTTTTTGAGGTCACCAACATCTGAAAGGAACTGTGCAGCACTGCAGCTTATGGTACAAAGCATACTAGTTTAACCTCACTGATCACTTCAATAGTCACGGGTTAGTCGCTCATAAAATTCACGTGACATCAAATGTTTAGATACTAATAAAGAGCATTAAATATAGATTAATTACAAAACCAATTACATAGATGAAGGCTAATTTGCGAGACGATTTTTAAACCTAATTAATCTATCATTAGCACATGTTTACTGTAGCATCACGTTGTCAAATCATGAACTAATTAGGCTTAAAAGATTCGTCTCACAAATTAGTCGCAAATTATATAATTAGTTTCGTAATTAGTCTATATTTAATACTCCATACATATGTCTAAACATTCAATGTGACAGAAATTTTAAGAGCGCTATAGAAACCAAACAGGCCATACTCTAGTGTAGTACAGGCCTGATGACAAAGTGTTGAGTGCGCCGTAAACTAATATCCTACTGCTCCAGTCAAAAAAGAATGTAATTATAGATTTAAATTGAAACAGACTTCCTTAAATTTGACTATATAGAAAATATCATCAATATTTACAACTCCAAACAGGTACTATAAAAAATACTATATTTTATAATTAATCTAATATAATGACACTTATTCAATATTATAAATGTTAAAACTGTGTGCCTCCTAAAAAACGAAAATTAGGCTGGGATTCTTTTAGGGCGTAGGCTGTCCCAAAAAATGTCGCTACGTGTCTGTGCTGGCAAGTTTTCTTAAATTGACTAGGTTTCTATAAAACATTATCAATATTTGAATCTTCAAATAAGTTTATTATAAAAACATATTCAACTATTCACCCGATTCATCTAATGATTATACATTATAAATATATTAATATTCTTATATATATTTGATCAAAGTTAATTCACCCAATTCATCTAATGATACTAATTATACATTATAAATATTAATATTTTTTATATATTTGATCAAAATTAAAAGTGTTTGATTTTCCACGAAGTGAAAATGACCCTTTTCATGTACAGGCCAGGCCGCCTAGCACAAGCAGTGCCAGTGATTCCTGACAAGCAAATGGGCAATGGTATATTCCTCTTGGTACAGAAATGGAATGTGGTTGGTGGCCACAACAGTGCGTCTAACTTTACAGTTTCAAGAATATGACATTGTGGCAGTGAGGACGACACCTTCCAACCTGAACTTTGCTTCGCTGACAAGTCAGGTTGAAAAGCATTGTTCGTTGATTTGTTTTGAAAAAAAAGATGTACCGTGATAAGTGATAAGTTCAAGCGAACAGGATAGTACAAACGACATATAAGCAATTTCAATATTTTAATCACTGTGGTAAAAGTAAAACTAACAATGACCATCGGTGATGACATCCATTGAAAAGCGGACGTCACCTGAAACGAAGGGTCCTGTCAGGTTACTTTGGTTTTCTGCAAATTGATTCTGATAATATGGGAGATATATAAGAATTGACGCTATGAGCCGCCTGAGGGTTGAACTGCTGCCCACCAAAAGCTAACCGAGAAACTGGTGGAGAGAGATCTGACGTAGTGCCACCATTTTGGAGGGATGTAAAGCAGGTCACCCTCCTCCAATATACAGTCCATGAATTCCAGGTTTTCAGCCCTTGGAAACTCCTTCAAATCAATGTTGTCAAGATCTACCTGCAAAACAACAGTGCATTCTGACTATATTGAGCAGAGCCCAACGAGATATAGAAATGAGAATTTATGTGGATACATGTACAATAAACTGTAGAAGAATAAGAGTGAGCAGTCCTGGAAAGTAACCACTGATTGGCTACAAAAAAAATTGTGTTCATATTAACCTAACTATCAGAGGTTGCTCAGAATACATACAAAATAGGAAAAAAAAACTCTGAAAAGTTCTGAGAAGCAAGATGAAGAAAATAATGACCGAGAGATTGGAAAGTGGAAACCTTTAATACATAAAACCATCAAAATGCACTAGGAAGTAGGTCCAGTCTGCAATACAAATTATGCAATATAGAGTCGCGAAGAGAGTATTGACAATCAAAATCTGGAAATTCGTTATTTCAAACACTTAGCTGCCAAAACTGCATGCAACATCATGACGATCCACAATGGTAATTCCGTATATTTGCTTGGAAATATACAACTACCGGAATAGATATATATACCTGACTGGTATTGCATAGCATAGTCTCTGTGTGTGGATACAAGTCCTCAGATATAAAAGCAGGATAGAGTCTAATATACTTCCTGCCCAAAACCTGTAAAAATATGTGTCAACCATTGCTGATAAAATTTAAGGAACAGATGACATTGTCAGAAAATTTTAAGTAGAACGATGGATACAGGCAGTTTTATAGGACGACGATTAGACCTACTATGTTGTTTGGTGCAGAATGTTGGCCTACGAAAAGACGACATGTTCAATAGATAAGTGTCGCGGAAATGCGTATGTTGCGTTGGATTTGCGGTCATACAAGAAGGGATCAAGTTCGGAACGATGATATACGTGATAGATCAGGGGTAGCACCAATTGAAGAAAAGCTTGTCCAATACCGGTTGAGATGGTTTGGACATGTCCAACGGAGACCTCCAGAGGCACCGGTGCGTAGTGGAATCCTAAGCCAGGATAGTAACGTGAAGAGAGGCAGAGGAAGACCGAAGTTGACTTGGGTAAAGGCAATAAAAGGAGACTTGAAAGGATGGAATATACCCAAAGACTTAGCCTTAGATAGGAGTGCTTGGAAAACAGCTATTCACGTGCCTGAACCTTGATTGCTTCTGCTGGGTTTCAACTCTAGCCTACCCCAACTTGTTTGGGACTTAAAGGCTTTGTTGTTGTTGTTGTTGTTGTTGTTGATGGATACAGGCAGTAAACAGCAAAAGCCATCTGCCAAGATCTTTAACTGATATATTAATTGACTGTAAGCAGCCATTATGACCAACTTAATAATCTATTTTTATGAGCCCTCATAGATGTCACATTGAGATAACATCTAATTCAAATTCACAAAAGATCAAATTGGTACAGCTACTACTATACTAACTGAGAACTAAAATAAAGCAGAGTTCACTTGTTAACATAGTCAGATAACAGATCAGTAGAACACTGCCATGTTATAATATTTTTTTAACAAAACAAAGTTAATGATTGGAGATATCTCCTTGCAAAACTACAGCTTCAAAATTTAACATTTGCTCATAGCACAAATTCTAAGTTACGGGTACACCAACAAGTTAAATACACACGTGTTTTACCTGAGCGAAGATGTTGTGATGTGGGTCATGATGCAATGGTGTCACTGTCCACTGTGGACCAAACCAAGCATTAAGTGATTGGAGTTCACCTCCACCAGCATAACAGTATTCGGGAACAATTATGTCTTCACTGAGCTCTTTTATCTGCCCAATCCAATGAAGTAAAATGCACAACTGAACAAAGGCAATCTACTGAGAATCAACATTGAAAAATCAGCTACCTGCTCAAATAATGGATGCTGAGCTAGATATGTCAACTTTGATGGGCAGACAGTTGACCACATTCTATCCAGGAACTGAGAAAATGTGACAAGCTCCTGCTTCCACTCACTACACACATAGTTTTTTCCAACCTGACAAGAAACAACTTCATAAGTGGATCAAGAATTATCATAATGCAAAACGAAAAATGCTGCTCAGTATATTCTTCAGCTAACGAGCGGTCCTAAATCAATACAAAACAACAATCTGTTACAAAATTCAAGAGCATGTGGTGCTCGGAGTTGAAATATCTCTGTTTTGCAGTTTAACAAGTAGCATGTCTGTCATTTGGATATTGCATTAATGAACTACACAGCTTTGAGACTCGACCCACATTTTTTTGAAGTGTGGTTCCATTGTATGCAACAGCTAGATACTTAATATGGTTAAAGAAAGAGAGCAATATATACTAATAGTAAAGTAAAGCTAATTGAACATGTTGAAATGACATGATATCACATTACCGAATTCTTTCAGCATAATAAGTATTTACAGCTAGAGTTTTAATAACATGGTGTTGAGACTGAAATGTATACACGAAGAGGGCAGTTTAGGAATTGAGCCTATTTCAGTTAGTGAGAGGTTTGCATGTACATTAGCTCGAATTTGGGTGCCTATTTCTTCTCATTTACAACACCACCTAGTTCCTCCTAGGTTAGTAAACTTCTTTTCGAAAAGAGCAATATAAAAGAGTTCCAATTTACCTAGTATTTCGACTGCCAAGGCAAAAGATCAATGTTACACACCTGAATATTAGTACAACCAAGACAAAATACTGTTACTTATTGCTACTTAGACTGATTGAGATAAAATGTCAATTTAAATACCTTATACAAACAATGAAACAAGTAATATTTAAAGACACTTATTTACTTTATATTTATTAGCTTAAAAGAGAAAGGGCGTTGAAACGAGCTGTAATTCTACTATTTATTTCCTTGATCTTTATATTCATTTGTGAAGCTAAAAAATGGCAAACACATACTCAAAGTGACACAGGAATTAAGTTAATGGAATAGAAAAGCCTGTTTCCAAAGTCTTTGAATGTTTAGTGTAAAGAGAAGCATTTACTTCAACAGGAACAGTACGATCTCCAGCGATCTTCTTGAGGTATTTAATGTCCTTCCATTTTGTCCTTGCAGGCCAATGATCGATGGCGCCACTAATTATGACGGGGGAGTCGCGTAAAAAGTAATTACATATAAACTCCTCCAAGGAGATGCATGATCGCCTCTCAACTTTCTTACAGGATAAAGAGTTCGCTGGAAGAACTTTGAGTGCCTGAAACAAATTATTGTTAACAAGTGCAAGATGCGGAACAAGAAATGAAATGCAGGTTTTTCTATCAGCACAACTTCAGGGAAAAAAAACTAAGCATTCATTTAACTAGAGGTGATATTTCATTTTGTTCGAATAGATATTTCCATTCAATGCATACAATACAAACTGCAATTATCTTTCTATGAAGAACAGTGTAGAAATTTGAGTTACCCACAGTACTGCCCCTAATAATTTATGACATGATTCACCCACAGCTATGCCAAAAACAATCAGAATGTAACCTCTCATTTCCAACTCATTCTACGATAATATTGCTTGATTCGTCTAGTTACACTGGGGTTTTCAAGGAATCAAGCCCATCCAGTACTCTAAGCAAACCCAATTTCATCCCCAATGTTGTAGCTCACGGGTGCTAAGCCTAGTCATACACTAAGCAAATAGTTTTAAAAAGGGCGTACCCGCAGAGAGCTGTGCGGGGTCTGAGGAAGGGTGTCAGTGGCAAGCCTTACCCTCGCCTGTGCAATGCGAGGAGACCGCGACTCGAACCCAGGACCTTCCGGTCACAAGCGGTAAGACTTTACAGCTTGCACCAGGCCCGCCCTTCCTACACTAAGCAAATAGTTTTAAAAATGGAAAAAAATAATCATACTTCAGCAAGCCCCTAAAATTTCAGCGCAGTTCTTGTGCACGTTGTCTGGTAAGCACAGAAACAAACACGAACTCTTACGAAGGCAATAGCGATCTCACATCAGCGATGTCTCTGTTCCTGTCGAGCGCCTCCCTCCACCTCTGGTCCTCCTCATCCACGACCCCCGCGCAACCTTCGCTTCCGCCGCACGCTTCCGCGGAGATGCGCGCCAGGGCCGCCTCGAGGTCGGCGCGCAGTAGGTTGCCCCCCATGATGAGCCCCATGTCGAGCGCCCGGAGCGCGGCGGAGCGGTCGCCGTCCCCGCCCCCGCCTCTGGCCCCGCAGCGGGTGCGGAGCCGCGCGACGTGGAGGCAGGCGAGCGCGTAGGCGTCCCTCCAGGCGGTGCCGACCTCGCTCCAGGGGCCCGAGTGGAGCTGCTCCCACGCCATCTCCCGCGCCGCCTCCGCCGCGCGCAGGTCCCCCGCCCCCGCCTTCTCCGCCGAGGCGACGAAAGCGAACCCGCCCTCCCCCGTTATCTCCCGCAGCAGCGCTGACACCCGCTCAGCCTCGCCGTCGCCGGCGGCGGCCATCAGGGAAGAGCGGCGTGGTGCGCTGGTGCTGCTGGGGTGCGGGGGGAGGAGAAAAAGCGCAAAAGCGCAGGAGCGGCGGAGATATTTCTGGCCCTCGTTGCTCTGCTCCGGATGCGCGTGCGTTTCACTCTTTTGGCCGCAAATGATGCAGGCGAAACCTTCCCCATTTGGTGTAACCGTGATTTCCATTTCCCCATTGGAGACCGCCTTCGGCTATTTCGCGATTATGAGGCCTTCAGGGTTGGGTTGGGATATGGTTGGGCTGATTTGAGGCCCATTGTCCAGCCTTGATGGCCAACGATGGGCTGATTGATGCTTGGGCCAAACACTTCTGATGGAATTGGGATCGGGCCCGTGAGGACTGAAAGATTTTAGACACATTTGAGTATGCACACAGCACAAGATAGGCTGCTGAAAAAGGTGCAGAGGAGGGTCTGCCAAGGCGGGCTTCTAAGAGGAGTGCCACCAGGAACAATAAGTCGCCTAAGCTGAAATTGTCATGGCTTGGACAACTCCGCGACGGTCAAAGAGCTTCGCAATTTGGCGAAGAAGGTTGCCCTCACCTGTGCTGTTTATCCAAGAAACTCAAGTTTATAAATCACGGGTGGGGAATCTTAGAGAAACATTTGGTTTTGATAATGCTTCTGCTGTAAGCAGTAGTGGCCACAGTGGTGACATTGATATATATCTTTTGGAATATAATACGACTAAAGTCGATATTTTGTCGTACACCCTGTATCATATAGACATAATTATTACAGAGGGAGGATGTGAGCCATATTGGTTTTGATGAAACGATATGTACCTTGTTCTTGTTTGCTTGTTGGTTTCAGCCAGGCTTATTCAACCAACCAATAATAGTGTTTTCTTCTCACAACGAATCAGCACCAGCCAACCCAAACCAGCCCAGAAACCAACCAGCGAGCACGCCGATGGGCTCAGTGCAGGTTCCACCCTTTTTCCAAGACCTTGGAAACGTTGCCCAAACGTTTCATCGCGATGAAACTATTACCACCTCTTTCCTTATAAATACATGTCAAGTCATCAAATTAGTTGATATAGCACTTCATTTAATGTCTATGAAACTCCCATTAAATTGCCATTGAGACTAGCCTTATGTGGGAGTCTCATGCTAACTTTTTGTCTATGCTCAACCGGACGTGGCAGGAAGGAATTAAGGCCGGAACTTTGAAGGTGCTTCATGCAGAAGTTCAAATGATTAGATATGCCGCCATAATATGTTGACTCTCAACCTCCACAGACTTTCATGCCTACTTAACTAGTCTCACTATGTACTTGGATTGATCATAGCTGACGAGAAAGGGTGTTGATACCTTAATTACATGTGCCTAAATTTTTTCAAACTTCAAGGAACCATATTATGAACCACATGATGATCATGATGGAATGGTTGAAATGTTTCCTCGACACCTCTAATTCTTAGTTCTATTGTATCCCCTATGGTGTGTTCTTGCCTCCGCCTCGTGTCGGTCTATGTCCACCCTATGCAGCTTCTTGACCGCCATAGATCCCATCTTTCTAGTCTGGCAAACTGCTATTTTTGCCATCACACTTCCCATATAGAGCTCCCCTCCCTCCTCCTACACCCCACCCACCAAAAAAGAAAAGAAAAAAGCCTCCTCCCTAAGTCGAGACTCCAATTTTACCCGTAGCCCTAGAAATCATAACCATTGAATCCTGAATTCTCAGTACTTAACAACTCCGTTGGCGGTGTTGTGTGTTCTTCCATTCCTAAAATCTCTGCGGATATTTCACAAGGCATTCGAAGAATAAGAGATGTGCACGCTGAACTTCTTTTTTTTTCGAACACGCATTCACGTGAATTTCATTAAGAAGAAGCAAGTGTGCCGAAGGAACGGCGTACACGACGCGACTATGGGAGAACCCATAGCGCATGATACAAAACCACAGAGCAAATGGTTTAGAACGAAAAACACAAGTGAAAGCAAGAAGTGCGACAAGGGAAGGGGCCTCCACCACACCCTAGCTAGCTGGTCCTGCAACTAAAGATAACGACGCGAAGGCTGCCGACAAGGGAGGTGAAGCCTCGGTGACAAAGCATCCACCAAAAAGAACGTGGCGAAATCCGCAAGCACAACGCGGCAAAGCATTCGCGGGCTGGTAGCGACTATCGTGGCAAAGCATCCGCCCAGGCAGCAATGACGGCAAAGCATCCGTCGAGTATCCGCAAGCGGCCAGGTGGCCGCTGCGAAGAAGATGACCAACGATGGCAAAGCATCCGTCGAGACGACTGCAGCAACACCAACATCCAAGGTGGATAGATCAACGTGAAGAGGAAGCTAAAGCATAGGCTGGAACATCACAGCTATGAGCGGCTCCGGCGAGAGGAATAAGACAGCAGCAGAAGTGCTCCAACGAAGCAACTGCGGCAACACAAGCAAGGAGCGGCTCGGAACCAACGAATGGCGCGGTGGGAACAAGCAGAGTGCATCAACGAAGCCTTCAAGAATGTGATGACGTCCGCGGACGCCAACTTCATTGTGAGGATCACCCAAAAGGAACTTTCGTCCCCAAACGTGCCCCAGCTACCTCCAACGCCTCCAAGAAGGTGATGACGTTGGCGCGCCTTCATCGTCAGCCCAAGGCACGAAGCCTGGTGGGGTTTTCACCCCTGTCCACCATCGGCCCCAGTTGCCATCGAAGAGTAGCAGGCCGGCCCGACCAAGAGCAGCTGTTGAAGAGGAGTCCAACACCGCCCCCCGGTCGCTCGGTAGGTTCGCCGTCGCCCGCCGCCAAGGGTCCAGGACACCTCCAAACGACATATGCAGTCGAGGGCCCTAGATCCGGCCAATAGCCATCGGGCAACGCTGTAGGTGAGGCCGCCCCTACCACAGTCCACCGCCGAGGGAATCCGACCACCGGCTCGCCAGATCAAGCCCCAGGAGGGGTGAATCCGGCCACCATAGATGGAGAGGGTGGTGCCACCACCGCCCTGGTAGCCACCCGGGCCGACAGCCGGTGTAGGCCTACCCAGCCTCATTCCATCGTCGGGGAGGAGGGCCGGCCACCGACGCACCAGATCCAACCCTAGGGGGCGGATTTGGCCAGCCGCCGCCGCACCCCGCCGGAGGAGGGTGGAGGGGGGTGATGACCGCTGCCACCCTACAGTCACTCGGCCTGGCACAGCCCCTTCCCAACGCCAAGGGAGGAGTGTCGGCCACCGGTGTGCCAGATCCGGCCCCAGGGGGGCGGATCCGGCCGGCCACTGCCGTTCCTTGCCAGAGGTGGAGAGGGTGGAGGGGGGAAGGTAAAGGATCGAAGGTGAGGGAGAGGGAGGTGCGAATGGAACACCTTTGTTCGGGTCTACCGCTGGCCACCGCCACCGCGCACTAGAGGGCGGCGACGACGACCGGAGAGGAGGCCGAGAGGGGGGCGCACTTTGTAACACCCTTGGTGTTACATTGTACAATCTTTTGCTAAAACACTGCATATCATCATATTTATGTGTAAATGTATGTAATATAGGGTGTAAATTAATGTACGTAATTTAAAACGACCAACGGAAATGCTTAACGAAAGGTCATTCGTGAAGTATAAAATTTTCAAGTACGGATGTTCGCGAATTTTTATTGAACGAAAACACTATGGAATGTATATATGGAACTTTAGTAGAGTTGGAAGTATGAGCTTTGTAGATGGCGATGAAATACCTGCGGTCGAGAAAGGGATTCACTAGCTAGCATACCTAATAGCTTGCAAATCAAATTTGACGCAAATCCGATCAAGACTTAGTCGATTTCGTAAGTCTGAAAAGTGGTTTTGACAAAGCTATGTTTGATATTTTTTGTAGGAGAATTGGATTAAGTAGTGAGGTGGTTTCATGACTTGTTTTAGTAGCTTGTTATGCCCTCTTAGGAATTGCATAGGTGGTTTGGCGATTAGATCAACGTTTTGGGGTTTTTTCGAACGCTTTAAAAATCGTGCGCATGACGTTCCGGCCGTTTTTATCGTGTGGACGCGGTCACCATTGCCCCTATGCCGTCGGCGGTGCGCCGCCGTGCACGCGCGTGTCTGGCCGTGCGCGGGCTGGTCACGGTGGCTGGCCTCCCGGGCGTGTAGCTGCTCCTCCCCACTGCCACGACGTGCGTTGCTGTCAACGTCGTTGCTGGTGCCCTTGGGGCCGCCCGCGTCGTGCCATTGTCGGCTTTGCTCTACCAGACGCCGTCGTCGTCCGCTTGGGTGCGTGGCATAGCATGGCCACAACCGTCGTCGCTAGCACGCGCACGTTGCCCCTGCATCGCGTTGTCACATCGCGTGCGCCCACGCCGCTTGCGTCGCATCGCCACTGCCGCTGCTGCGCGCGCCTGTTGCACTGGCACATGGCCGTGTCGCCGTTGGCTTGCCAATTAAGGCGCTGCAGCCGCACGAGCTATGCCGACTCGTACGTGCACGTGTAACCTTCCCTATGTGCCCTTATCCATTTCTTTTGAGTGGCGTGCACCACTCTGCGTTCCCCCGGTCACCTCCGCCTTTAATGGCGTCGCGCCGGCATCACCGAGCCGTGCCAAGGCCAGCTCGCAGCGCCGGTCTAATTCGAGCAATTGCGCACGCCAGAAGCGCAATTGGGAACCTAGCTACAGCGCTAAGCTCACCCACTACTGCAGCCACACCGTGTCGAGCTTCAATTTGGAGATTCCTCGTCGTCGGCCATCTTAAGACCAAACGGCAGCGCCCGTCCAATTCACCTTGCACCGTCCACCCCATTTTCACCGCCACTGCCTTCTTGGTGCCGCTGACACGATCGCGCCACCGCTGTCCGCCGTGAGTTTTGCCGTGTGCGCATGGCCGAACTCACCGGTCCGTCCCACGTCAAGTCACCACGTCTGGTAGGTTCTGGGTGAGTTGCTGATGCCCATTCTTGAGTTCGTGTACGTTGTTTGTGCTTTGGCTCATGGGAACATGGCCACCGCCATAGGGAGGAGTTCGCCGCCATGGAGAGAGCTCAGGACCGCATCTCCGTTCACCGATTCACCGCCCACCGCTTCGCGTTCGTATCTAGGTGAGCATCGGCCGCTATCGGGGGCGGGGAGGGGCTAGGCTGGCCGGCGTGACCACCCAGTGCCGTCACCGCCGCGCCGGTGCGCGCGCGGGTGCCCGAGGGTCTGGCCGTTGTGAAGATGGTTTATTCCGAGGGTTAAATCGCTTAAGTCCAGACTATGGGAATATTACTACAGACCTCAGGGTGAATCACCGGTAGCGCGAGGACGTTTCCGCAATTGTGCCAACATGCGCGGGCCTTCCCGTCGTCACGTGGTTGGGCCGTGTCCACGTGGGCCGCACTGGGGGATCACGCGTGCGTGCGCGCTGCGCGTGCGTGGGCTGCGTCGATCGCTCGTGGGCCACGCGGGTCGATTTTGGTTTTCCTTTTTCCAGGTCTTAGTAAATGTTTATTCAATTTAGTTTTGAGCTGATCTTTGAAAAATTATAGTAAATGTTGTAGGTGTTAAAAATAGTGAAACAAAATTTTTTAGGTTCACAAAAATGTTATCTATCTGTTGGTGTAGTTAGTTTAGAGTTATCTGTGATAATGATAGAATCATTAATTCGTTTAGGAACACTTAGCATTATTTAGCTTAATATTCGTAGAAATTTTTGTGGCAAATTGGTAATAGATTTAGCCATGAAATCTTTACAGTAGGCTCATTAAATTATTATATGTTCACTGTAATTTTTGTAGCCTTAGAGTAGGTTGATAAATAGAGTAGCTAGTACTCCTTGTTTTATCATATATAGAGTAAATCGATATTAAGAATAGGGATTCCTTTAGTTGCTAAGTTAATATATGAAATATTTCATACATGTTTAGTGGGAATGATAGCTAACGTAGCGTCTTAGTCGGTAGAGCTAGTTTAGTAGCTTGACAGGTGTATTTTATTTTAAAAGTTGTTGTTGACGTATTACTAAGTGTTGCATCATTATTTTATGCATGTAGATAACAAGTTGGTAGAGTTCGTGCCTGCGGACGACCAGGAGTATGAGAAGATCATTGAGGAGTGTGAAGAGGGGATTCTCGTACAGGATGGAGCCCTAGAGCCATCAGTTGCTGATTTTGTTGACACCCCGCCTGTCCAAGGCAAGCCCTGGTGCATAACCCTTATTTTTGAATGATCACTGAAGATATATATGATGCTCATTTACGTTACATGCATTTTATGAAAACTACATACATAGATATACCTACCTATGAGTCCTACTAGCATAGGTCGAGTAGTTGCTATGCTTAGGATTTTCGATAACGTGAGTAACATGTCGTTATTCACAATAGGTGATTATTATGATCACTCATGATAAAATGATAAAAGGGGAAATGGAGACCGGGCGGGGATATGGTTTGGGTATCGGTGGACGTAAGAGGTTGTGTCCTGCGGTCAACAGGGCATAGCCTGATTACATTATTTTCCTGTCTTTGTCGGTTAAGGATCGGCCGTTGCATTGGGTTCTAATCAAGTCACAGACTTATTATCCCGGGCACATACCTGTGTATGGGTGCAGAGAAGACTTGTTGCTCTCTTATCGTGGGTTCCGGCTCTTTCCGGACCGACTGATTGGGGACGGAGATCGTAGAGGTCTAAGCATCGCACTGAGTCAGGGACTCAGGAGCGGGGCTTAGAGTCTAAGTTTGGACAGGGACCTGGACCCCGTGATAGAAGAGTGGTGGGTTGGTCATGTTTGTGCCTGGGGTACAAGCGGGACGTATGTTTTGGGGTACACAGCTGGGCACATTGATTCGCGAATCGCCAGGCGATCCGAATATGGTTTGTCTACAGTCTAGCACCGCAGTAAGAACTGAAAGAGGAAAGGTGGTGAAATAAAACTGTTTGCTCAACTCTTGCTTGAAAGTAGAACAGGTGCTTACATAGAATGGTTAGATAAGGAACTAATCATGACTGCTAATAATAACATAAATAATGATTCACTATTAGTATTGCTTTCTATAAAAAGGAAACCCAGTAAACCATAAAGCTTATCATATCCCTTGGAGTTGGAAAATTATTCCCACTAGTCGGATAAATTTTGCGAGTATATTATGTACTCAGGGTTGATTTACCCATGTTGCAGGTACTGCTTGAGGAATAGCCGTTGTGTGAAGGATTCTTCTGGTGGGCATAGACGGATCCTTGTATATTATCGATTTTTTTTCATTCCGCTGTTAAATTTCCACACTCTGAATTTGGTACTGTAATAATATATTTCTGAGAATTCTGGATGCATGAAATGGACTAAGTTATGTAAACTCGTTCTCATTATTGGATCATACGGAAAAATGTGGATGATTCGGGCTCTCCCTTAGGGTGTGCTCGACGGAATCCGCCTGATGTAGTTCTCTCTCGGGTGTTTAGTGTCTGGTGAAAGACGAATGTCTCCGTAAGTGCGTTATTTCGGTGGTTCCGCCACACGCTTGATGGCGGCGAGGTCTCCCCCGAGCCGCCCTGCTGAGGGCGCTCGGGGGGAGTCGGGAGAACAGGTGGTTCCCTTCTATTCACGTTGAACTTCTTCTCCTTCACCTAAATGGCAAGAAGATAACTTACAGCCTGCTCGGTTGGTTGGTATCATCGTTGCTGGTTCGTAAAGAAGTACTGCTGACTAGTTTGTGTGAGAGAAAAATACTGTTCCGGCTAGAAATTTACGATCGTTTACGACAAGCCACAGGTAAATGAACAGACCGTTAGATAAGGGTTGGGTAAAGGAGTACATTAGCAGTTCCCATTTGCACGGTGTCTACCTAGATTCTCGCGTTGTGCCCAGCATCGACCCGCGGTGACACTAGTTACGACACTTGCCTAAAACCCCACATCTCCAACTCCAAATCATGACACGATGAAGCATACGCGCGCATCCGGTGATCATGAGATAACTAATTTAGAACGTCATCTCAATCAGCCGCGTCGTCGACTGTGTGCAGCACAGCAGCAGCCGAGCGATAGATCGCGATCGAACGATCACGTACACCTAGCTATATATAGCTACAAGCAACCAACGACAGTCGTCGTCGCTAAGATTAACATCATCCTTTGGTTGATTCCTCGACCTCACTAGCTCTCTCCCACTGCCCTAGCTGGCTACTACCTGCAAGTTCTATTCTTGTCTGGTCTGTTCCTTGAACTGATGACGAAAACGACGACGAACACACCATGCATGCATGCGTCCATGCATGACTCATACATGCATGGATGATGGACATGCGTGCGGCGCGCGGTCATCAGCGCCGCCGCCGCAGATTGACGACGACGCCGCCACTAGCTGTGGCCCTGCTGCTGCTCCTGCGGCGCCCTGGGACGTGTGACCCAGAGCGAGCTCAGCGTGCGGAGGCGGTGGAAGTAGTCCGACACGGCCAGCAGCGACCGCGCCATCTGCCGCGTCGTCAGGATCTGGTGCAGCCGGTGCAGTGTCTGCTGCCGAAGGTTCTCAGCCTGCGTCATGCATCCATGATGTTCATCAGAATGAAGCTGATAGTAGATAGTTAATTAACTCAAATAAAACAAACACCACACACACAAGGCTACAACAAATTAAATGATTAGGGACAGATCATATATATCATTATTGTCAGTACTGCCTGACGTTTTGCCATCGTCACACACGAATCAGCCAGCACTATTTGCAGTGGCCTAATTAACTAACACAGTCCACGCACGTAACTAGTATGAGGGCCGGGCCATGGACATATATATATATGTATATCCATTGATCAACTCTGTTTCTGGCAGCCATGGGCAGGTGAAGCCGGCCTAAACAATGTCGGCATCAAGGTTACCTACCCAACATGGAAAGCTGAATGAGCAAGCAAAGGGTTGCTGGCACTGTCTTATATGTATCCTCCCACAACGATGTGTTCAATATGTTAGCCCTGGAAATTGTACAATAGTGTTGGCTCTCCAATTTTGGGATGGCGACAGTTCGGTGCTTTTTAGTAGTAATGTTATATTCACAACCTAATCCGTGCGTCTGCTCTGCCGGCCTGCACCTGGCGTGGATGCTCAATGTATCTAAACCACTGTTTAGTCTGACTAAAGAACTGCACTGTCGATCTCAAATAATTAGGTAAACCATCCTAGCTATCCAATGTACCTTGCTTCAACTAACGATAGATTATGGAGTGCTACTATATAAAATGCTTGATAAATCTTTGTTTTAGTTGCAGCTATAACTAACCCATTACAGCGACAGCGAATTAGGGGATGTTTGGCTCCTCCTTCTAAACTTTAGTCGCTGTACCATCGGATGTTTGGACACATGCATAAAGTATTAAATATAGGCTAATTACGAAACTAATTGCACAGTTTGCGACTAATTTACAAGACGAATCTTTTAAGCATAATTAGCCCATGATTTAACAACGCGGTGCTACAGTAAACATATGCTAATGACGGATTAATTAGGCTTACTAAATTCGTCTCGTGAGAGTACTGACGGATTCTGTAATTTATTTTTTATTAGCATCCGAACACCACATACGACACCCTCATATGACACCTCCTAAATTTAGTCGCTGGATCAAACACCCCCTTAGCCGGAAAGAGCAGTGATGCTGAAGCAAGCAATACAAGTTATATGAGCAACAACTGAAACGACCAGTACTTTGTACTTACTTGTCTGACGAAGCCCTCGAGCGTGGAGAGCTTGTTCATGGCGGCGGCCATCTGGCCCATGTAGTTGGCGACGTTGGAGGGGCAGCTGAGCGCGTCGGAGACGACGGTGTCGGACAGCGACTGGTAGAGCGCCTCCAGGCCCTGGCTCAGAGCCTCCTCAGTCTCCAGCGCCGACTGCTGCAGCCCGTACACGCCCACGATCTGCTGCTCCGTCAGGGGCTCCACGTGGCTCAGCAGCATCTGTATATATATATATATACGTGCAATTACTTTAATTAAGCATCTAAACGACATGCTCACATGCATGATATATGCAGCAGTCCATACGTGACCTGGGCCATGTATATGTACGCACTCATTATGCAGATGTGATGGAACGATAATGAGCCGATCGAATGTACTACCTCCATAAAAAAAATGCAATTCTAGTTCTATAACTTCAGTCATTAAAGTTCGACCAATTTTATTTAAAACATCAATATTTATGGCACTAAATAAGTATACCGTAAAAACACATTCCATAGCGAATTCAATAATTATATTTATTTAATACCATAAACATTGATTTTTTTATAAATTTAGTCAAACTTATAATAGTTTGACTTAGTACTATGTCATAATTGAATTTTTTTCAATGGGGTGGTGGGTGAGTCGGGAGTATGCTGCATGGAGCAGTCACTCCAAATAGGTCAATAACATAATATATAAGACAAAAGGGTATTATATATGTTAGCTCACATGCACTTATTTATGATACCAAATAAGTATAGCTAAATCTATCATTTATGTTTAGCTCATTAATCATAAATGTTGACAATCTTCTCAATTACCTGGTCAAAGTTATATAGTTTGACTTACTCCCTCTTACCAAAATAATTGCACAGCTAACATCTCGTTTTTCAAAGAGACAAAAATTTTAAAGTTTGACCAAATATATAAATAATATGAATATTTTATGGTGTGTGATAAGTACCATTAGAATAATAGTTGAATATATTTTTCATAAATAAACAAATCGGGAGATATAAATGTGATTATATTTTTCTTATAAGCCTAGTTAAATTAGAAAAAAAACTGACTTGAAAAGCGAGAAGTGCGGTTATTTTAGGACAAAGCGAGTATATCACAGTTAGAACATTATGTTCTTTTAGACAAATGTACATAATATATAACAATATGTTAGAGAGGGGGAAACAACATAAAGGAGGGAAGAAAGAAATTTTAAAATTTGTTCAATTCAACATTGATGAGAAATTAATATGGATCTAGAAAGTGTTTAGGAGGTGGAGGTTGGATGCAATGACACGTCAAATTAATATGGGTAAATTTATTTTAGAACATCTTTCAATGTTGGTATTTGCTATTGGACACTACTCAATATTGTTTTTACTTAGAAAACACTCTTCAATTGTAGCAATTGGCTCCTATACATTAAGGCTATTAAAATAATATTTTTAGAGTGAATAGGAGAGAAGTTAAAAGTGACCATTATGCCCCTAACTATTATTCCACAACCATTAATAGCTATCAGAAAACTTTATAAGTTTTGCACATGAAGTTTAATGAAAACATACTTTATATCAAAATTATAGAGCTCAATGAGATGTATACCTTTCACTCTAAATTATAAGACGGTTTACTTTTTTTTAGATACTTTGCTTTTACTATGTATCGAGACAAAATGTATATCTACGTACATAGCAAAAGTTATGCATATAGAGAAAAATCAAAACATCTTATAATTTAGAATTGAGGAAGTAGAACTTTGTAGTTAACAAGTTTTTTATTTAAAATTATTTATTACATCAAAAACTTGTTTTAAATTCTCATATTTTTCAATTCAAAATTTTAATTTTTTGAATGACGTTAGATGTTGATGTGGTCTATACAAAATTATTTAGAGGGCAAAAAAATTGAATTTCAACTACAAAACTCTAGATTGTAAGTGCAACTTTTGTATAGACCTTGTCAACATCTGAGGCTGTTCAAAAATTTTAAATTTTTAAATTTCAAAATCTGAGAATTTAAAAGAATTTTTGGGATTTTAAAATTTTAAAATAAGAAACTTGTCTGTTATAAAGATGTAGATCTTACTGAGCTCTACAACTGTAATAAAGTTATGAATTTTTAGATAACTATTAAGGGTTGTGGTATAATAGTCAGGTGCATAGGGTCACTTTTAACTTCTCTCGCATCCACTCCTAGATATTATTTTAATAGATATAGTGTCAAGGTGTCAATTGTCACAATTAAAGAGTTTTTCTAGCAAAGAAAGTACTGTCCATACTCCATAAGCGAATATCAACATTAAAAGATCACTCAAAACAGTCATCAATAACAGAAATTGAAATCAGGTCTGGCCTTTCTCTGAAATTAAAGCCAATCAGACCCATAAGTGCCTTGCATGGGAGTGGAATTCTACTTTCAGCAGCCATGGCCTAAAATCAGCCCCATTTCCACAAATAGGAGAAAGACAGAACGGCAGTTTCTCGTCTCCGCCTTCAATATGCCCGTGGATTTCACACCTACTACTACTATACTAGGCCCTCGTTTATTTTCCACCATAAAACTTTACACCATATCACATCGAATATTGGACACATGCATAGAGTATTAAATATAGACTAAAAAATAATTAATTACACAGTTTACGACTAATTGGCGAGACAAATCTTTTAAGGCTAACTAGTCCATAATTTGACAATAAAGTGCTATAGTAACACATATTGTAATGACGAATTAATTAGGCTTAATAAATTCGTCTCGTGGTTTACCGACGGATTTTGTAATTTTATTTTTTTATTAATATCCAAACACTTCCATACGATACCCATATATTATCTGATGTGACATCCTTAAACTTTACATGCTGAATCTAAACGAGGCCTGGGTCGTCCAGATCGAGTTGCATAGCACCATGTGCGCATTGCATGCGCTGCGTATATGTCGGGGCATGCCTGCAGCCCTGCACGGCGCTCGATCGACGGAGATTTGACGAGGGCCCCGGCCGCTTCAATGCCGCGCGCGGAGATCGCCCGGGCGCCCCGGTTGGCAGCTGGGGAAGCTTTCATGAGCGCCGCCGGCGAGAAGGCAAGACTGCCACTGCCATTATCGGCAGCGGTACCCCGCTGGGGAGGAGGATTTCGGCTGCTGTCACCCCGCTGCGGGAACGAACGCTCATGATTTGCTTCTACTTTCAACCGCTGCACAGGTTGCTATTGCTACATCGGAGCTGGGGCATATATACGTACCAACTCCTCTCACACGGCTTCAATGCTACCGCGGGATCATGTTCAAGATGTCTGGGGCATTTTGTTTCTTTTTTTCGTGCACGTTTATGTGTGTCACAAATTCACAATCTTGTGAAACGACCAGTGATCTGATCTGATGAAAATTAATGTGATGTTGCAGAGCTAAGGTCGTACTTCTGATAAGAAAATTTAGTTTTTAAAATTTTTAATCTAAAATTTTATATTCTACAGTAAAATTCTAACTAGGACTGCATTTTTTATTACCTTTTTCCCGATGGTTAACATAGCTACCTCTCCTGCTCTACCACTACGGCACTACCGCACACAGCGCAGGTTACTACATTTCAGGCCGGGTCCAATGCAAGCGTTTGACAAAATTTAGGGATTATAAATGCAATCAATCTGGAATGGCCATCCTCCTAGTTAGTCCAAAGTGACTTGGTCAATCCCCAGTTATGACCTAACAAGGTGGATTATGAATCTGTACATGTAGCAAATTTCAAAAATTCGGTGAAATTTCATGAATTTGGGTAATTTTGAGGGAGACCAAAATAAAAATCCAAAATTTTGTATTACACATGTGCTTTTGTGAATATATAACTCTAGACTAGACTCATTTTTGTTTTGCTGTTTAAGTCGCATATTTTTCTACTGATCGAGATGTGTAATCATATTTTGTTTAGGTCTTAGAAAATCATATCTTCTGTTAAAGTCTCCAAATAAAATTTCGCTGGCTGAAAATTTTGGAATGTTGAAATTGAAAACCTTGCCTGTAGCTAGTCATGTATTGCCTGAAATTGCTATAGCAAAAATTTCAGGATTTTACATGCATATTTCCACCCACCAGTTTCTAGAGAAACAACCTTTACTCCTCACCCGTGTCTACCGACGTCGCTGTCAATTGGCATAGAGGTTCAAACACAAATCAATCACGACGGCAACCATTGACTGTCTAGGGTTAGGGTTAAGCTAGTCGCGGGTTCGTTCCTCCCTGATGAGGAATATATGCAGCGCTAGTAAGGGAGGGAGGGACACGTGTGCACGCACCTTGATGACCTCGGAGGGGCGGAATCCGCCGAGCCAGAGGAAGCAGCGCTCGGCGGGGCTCCTCCAGACGCCGGAGATGAGGTGGAAGACGTCGCCCTTGATGGCGCCCTCCTTGATGCCCACCATCTCGTCGTGGTGCGCCAGGCAGCTCTCCACGTACATCTGCAGTTCCCCCTCCGGCAGGTGCTGCTGCAGCGCCGCCCGCAGCTCGTACATCAGCCGGTAGTGCTCCTCCTGCCACCGCCCGTACTCCACGTCGAACATCGCCGCCTCTGGAATCCATAAATATATGTGGCCGACGTTAATCAGAAAAAGAAATATTTGCGGACTTATCAATCCAATGGAATGCGAGGAGAGGTGGTTTGATTAATTAGGTACCTGAGCTGAGGCCGTCGATGCCGCCGATGGGGACGCCTTTGCCGGCGACACCTTGGTCAGCGAGGATGCCGCTGTTGGGGAAGAAAACTCCCTGCAGAATACATATTTATGCAAAGATCAGTTAAAATTCAGCCTTCACCTTCAGGAAGCCAAGGGCTGAGACAATCACAAGATACAAGCACTACGTTTCAATTTTCTTTTTTCTCTCCTTTGTGGTTATTGTTAATCGGTTACTAATCATACCTGAGCTCTTGCAGTGTGCAGTTCTTGTTCGAGCTGAGCTAGCCTGATCCTGCTGGACTCCAGTTGCTGGATGTAAGCCTGTTGCAGCAAAGAGAAGTAAAATAATATAAATCTACGCTGACATTGGATGATGGGGATAAGAATTTGAACAATGTCAACTTTTTTTTTTTTAAAAAAGGAAACAATGTTAATCCTTTGACATTTTTTTTTCTCATCCTTTTTGTTCCAATCTTGGTGTAGGTCATCAGCTGTCGACTCGCTCACCTTCTTCCTTAGCCTGCTTTTCCTTGCAGCCTCCCTGTTCTGGGCCAGCCTTCTCAGTGTCTGCACACGTGTTCATTACAGCGTGATGCATAAACAGTAAACCAAGTTAGCTCAACAAATTAAACATTGATGACTAATAGTGTGTTCTTTCCAAGTAGTACGTAGAATCAGCAGTTAAATAATACTAGTCATCAATAATTGACACTTGAGAGTATCACACACACAATCCATTACTTTTGGGTCGCGTTCACTGGTCGACGTGCCTCTCCTGTGATCCTTCTATACATCAACAAGGAAAAAAAACCGAGAAAAAATTAATAAAACCATGGGAATTAAAACAGCTACACGTACATAATACATACAACGAAAATGATCAAATCGACAAAAAGAAAAGGCATCAATCGATTTAGTAGCCTTGTGTACTACCAAATTGGTATTCAAATGGGGAAGCACTGCAATACTAGTAGTTAACCACTCACCTTGGCCAGTGGCTTGACATCTTTGATCATCCCGGGTGCTGCCGGCTCAGCAGCGGCAGCGAAGGGTTGGTGCTGCAGGTGGTGGTGCTCCTGCTGCCTCCTGCTCCCCGCCAACTCCTCCATGGCCGCCTGCTGGTGCTGGCCGTGATGGTTATGGTCCGGTGACCTAGCAGGCTGCTTGGATCCCACCGGCGCCGGGGACAGGACTAAACTAATCTCCCCCTACCAATCGCATCAGAAATTAAAATCGGCCAGTTTGTTAAACAACCAAATAAGTTGCAATCAATCATCCATGGCAGCAGTTGTGCTGCGCATCAGAAAAGACATTGAGTGCTTGAACAAATCTGAGATACATGTTTGCTGTACCTTCGGCGACGGCTCCACATGCATGGGCTGGGAAGGGAAGATGTTGAGTGTCTCTGCATCCATGAACAAGACAAGGAACAAAGGCGAAGGCCTGGTGAGATGAGTCTGTCTGTGGCTCTACTTGCTTGCTAGCTAGAGAGTGGGAGGAGAGGAGGAGAGGGCATGTACTCTTCAGTCATCACACACATATATATGCCTACTGAACTCTGAGGAAGAGGCTGAAACGCTCTCTGGTGTCGCATGCAGCACGCAGCAGGAGTTGCAGTCTTCAATCATGGCGGTACTACTACTAGCTGGGCTGGCCGGCTGGGCAGTGTAGTACTAGCTAGTACAACGGGCAGTAGCACGAGAAAGCTGGAGATCGATACGGGACAGCAGGGATTCGCACAGGCAGCCACAGCTAAGGCGTGCCTGTACTGAAACCGAAAGATAGGTGGATAGGATCGAGTCAAACATGCATGCATGTACAGATGCTGTGCTTGGCTGCTTGCTTGCACCTGCGCTGCTGCACAGCATGCAGGAGAGAGAGAGGAAGAGAGAGAGGAGACGAGTAGCCTGTGTAGCCAGCCAGCCACTGGCGTACTGGCCGACGGAGATCATCCCGTCTGCGTGTACTGCTCTGCTGCGGGCACATGCAGCTCGATCGCGGGGAAATCATTGAGCAGTCCGTTACATGTCACAGTCCGACCGGCCGGAGGTAGGGGAGAGAGAGAGAGAGATGGAGAAGAGAAGATGCATGGGAAGAGAGAGAACGGAGAACAAGCAACAAGAGAAACAAAAGGCCAAAAAGCTAGAGAGAGGCTTGTGTTGGCTTCGTGCATGGACTTTGAGCTTGCAGCATGCATGTTCTTGCCGATTCCCTGGTGCCCTGGTCCGGTCCTCTCCAAACCGCGCTAGCTGCAGATTTGCAGCAGCACAGCATCCTGGTCAAATGGAGTACCTGAGAATCTGCTGCAGGCAGCAGGCCAGCCGTCCGGCCGGCCGTCCGGCCGTATCGCCGTTCTTGATCTCACATGCCTAGCCCCGGAAAAGGATGCGCGTTTCTGCACTCTACTGCGGCGTCTATCTGACTGCATCGATCGAGAGGACGATCGATATCGGATCGGAGGAATCCCTGCAGCTATTGCTATCCCATCCATCCACTACGAGTCTACGACACACATATGTTTCAGGGCCTAGCTAGTATGCCATTAGTGGAGTATTACCACTAATAAATGTAAATGCAGCCAAAAAAATGCTAGTAGTACTAATTAACTGCTGCTGCACTAGTCTACGAGTACGTTACTACTGCTGGTCAGTTGCATTTGACTTGCAGCAAAAACAAAAACACTACAGCTAGGCATGCAAAAACACGGCAACTGCACAGTTGAATTTCGGTCGGTCGTCAGAGAACGACGAAGTGCATGCGTATGCATGCGTACACACTTACGCCTTTGCTCTTGCTGCGTGCCGCCATGGCCATGGCTGCTGCCGTGATCCAGGTACATGAACAACGCCTGGTCCAGCTCCCCCAGATGGTCATACGCACCTGAAGCCTCCTTGCCGCTCCTGCTTGTGAAACAGAAATACATATGTAACGACACTGATGTGACACTGATATAGACGCTTTTGCACGGGATTTGAGGACTGAAACTCTGAAAGCAGGCCGGCACTACTACCATACATCATCATGAAATCATGCTGCTCTAAGCTTAGCCTATGTATGTGTGACTGCGTATGATGGCTATTTATCTCTGGTACGGTCCAACCTCTGCATGCAGGATGGGAACAGGAGAATAATATGGAATCTTCTCTAGCCTGTAGCATTTATCTGGCAGCTCAGAAAAATATGGCTACCTACACATGTAGTCTCGAAATTTCATGTGTGCAAGCAACCTATAGCCTCAATGCTCACTGAAAGAAATACAAAAGATAGAGGTAACAATATATCAGCTGCATGTACTAATTAATGTAAATCAATATTGTTTTTGTCCTTGTCCTCAAAACAATTACTGCCCAGCTTGGATCCGAGATCTAAAAGAAAGACTAGTTAGTGATTTGTTAATCAATTCACTGCAACTGAACCATCTGGTTCCAATAACTAATGAAAGCACCACCAGATTTTCAAATCGATGTTTGGTTTGGTAACCATCTGCCACACTTTTGTCCTCTTGGAAGTAGGAAGGAAGAACAAGACATCGAAGAATCAAATCCGGTATGTCATATCAAAGTCAGAAACAGTCTAACAATCACACTCAACTTATTTTTAAGGTATAGCAAGTCAGCAGATATATGGTTTTGTTGCATAATCAAGAACCAGACAAATTTTCATATAAAAAGAAAAAGGGGAAAACCAAAGAGGATCAGTGCAAAGGCAACAAGTAAATGAAAAATTCAGTGCAACAGAAAAGAGGAAAGGCGCAATAAATCAATTTTCCACCAGATAGCAATAGCATAGGCAAAATCATCATCATGCAAAATTCGGTGCCACATATCATCAGGTCGGCACCCTACCTTCCTATCTAGATAGAGGCGGCTGCTACTGCTAGTGGATTTGCCAAGTAGAAAGCAGAAAGCACAAGGAAAAAGAGGAAAGCAAGCTCAGAAGAACCGAAGTCAGTGAAAGAAAGACGATCAGAGAATCAACGACCAACCAGATCAAACCCAACCCGGCCGGCCAAAGAAACCAATCAATCGATCGATCGAGAATTCAAGAACAACACCCAAACAGCACAAACAGACTAGCTGAATCGAAGAAATTAACCAGCAAGGTACGGTGGAGTTAAAAGAAAAACATTACATGAAGCTCGCAGCGGCCGCATGCATGGAGGAGGAAGAGGACGAGGACGGAGGCTGGTGGTGGTGGTGGTGGTTCATCATCCCGAAGGAGATGTTCATCTCGTGCTGCTGCTCCTTGATGCTGCCGCCGCTCACCATGGACGGATGATGGACCGGTCGACGGATCGTCGCTGCAACTGCGGCAAGCACAGGCTGCTAGCTGCTGCGGCCGCAGGCGCACGCCGACACAAGCATACACACAGGCGGTGTACTACGTGTATATATCCCTGGGCCGGCTGCAGAGGACCTAGAAATACTGTTTGACTCTAGGGACCGTGGGGGGGGGCAGCAACACTAGCGAACCACCCCATGACCCAATCTTTCTAGGACGCTAGTCATTTGTGGCTGGTGACCCTTGGACCCTAGCTATGTAATACTAACAAACCACTAACTAGTTGTTGTTGTGTTCTAGTGCTCTTCCTTCTTTCCTTTCATCTCTCTGTCTTTCTCTCTCCTGTAGTAGTATCAGTCTCTCTCTTTCGATCAATCTAATGATATCCAAGCCCTTGCTGATGATATCTGTGGGTTCTCTTGTGCATATGTCTCTATGGGTTCCAGGGAGGGAGGTGCTGGGCCATTAATGGCGAAACAGACTTTCAGTTTGGCGCCATGCTCGCTGCATCTAATGAGGCGATGCAAACAGCCCCGGCTTTTCTCCTGTCTTCCTCGCCGTTCTTCGCTTTAGAGAGAGAGTGAGTGAGAGAGAGAGAGCAGGTGGAGAAGACGTTGCTGCCTTTAATTTCCTCTCTCCCTTTTGCACCGAGGCCCGGCTATTTCCCTTTATTTTGTTTCCCATCCGAGCATATCCGATCCAGTGCATTCTTCATTTTTTAAAAAGGAGTCTGGATTATTGGAATTTAGAAATACCAGAGAGCTCGCAGGCCACATAATACTGTAGAGGAAGAGAGATAGAGAGACAGGGAGGATAACATATTAATATCCTGCAAGATATAAGGCCATTTTTTTTAAAAAAGAAGGGGACGAGGTTCGTCCCATTTTTCACTTGGATCCCGTGGGGAAAGTCAGCCTGTGTTCTACGCAGCAAAACAGTTTTTCAGTCGGCGGTGGCACAAAAGGTGCCTGGAAAGCCAGTCTGAGAAGGCACCTAGCAAAAAAGGCAGCAAGGCACGGTGAGAAGTAAACGAGCAGGACAAGGCTGGTTAACTGATCGATCTCGGCAGCTTGACCGGATCGGCCTGCATGCCGACGAGCCACGACAAGAACCGCCCGCGCCTGGCCGGCCATGGTCCAGAACCGAGAGCCGCATGCACGCACGCGCCTCAGCAGGCTGGGAGAGAGATCGGTGGGGAGTTTGTATGTGAATGCTTCTGTTGTGTGCAGCGCTGTTGCTTTGCTGCTCTCGAGGCACGCATACCGTCCCACCTCCCAAGATCATCAGTCTGTGTCTGTTGAATGAACCCTCCCCCACCCACAAGGCCACAATTTACGTTACGTGGCCCATCCTCCCATTCTCGCCCCCACCGCTCCCAGATTCCCCACAAATTCCCTTCCTGCTAGAGCGCATGGAAGTGGGTACAGGTGCGGCATTTCACAAGAATTCAGCAAGGATCAGTTCAGTTCCCTCAAAATTCAGGGGATTCTCATGGTCCAGAGTAACCCTCCTCCTCCTTCAACATCTGAATCATCGTTCATCAAGAAGAAAAGAGAGTAAATTTTATTAATTACTATCATGTACTCCTACATGAACTTGGTACAAAGCGAATGGAGCCTTGCTTAAAGTATTTCCCTGGCATACATGGGGTGATCAGATAACTGATGGGCGAGAAGAGGAGGAATTCTGAAGGAATTTAATGGGCGCATGACATCTTGACATTGGCGATCTCGAGATGCCAACTCCTCTGCGACTATTCTTCGCCTTGGTGTAGAGAATTGAACCTTTCTCAGTCGGTTGAATGGCTTGCTGCCCATGTCAGCTGGAGACCTGCGAGAGTCCGTCAGTCTGGTGTGTGTGGTCACAAACAGGCTCTTCAACTTGCTGCCTGATGCCGAGGAAACAGAAAATTCGTCAGCTTGCTAGCTAGAAAATACCATTCACTACTAGAGAACAGACTTTAGAACGATGTCTCAATTTAGCATTAGCCTCGGCATTTTTTTTTGCCCACGACTAAAGGACCCTTTAGTCCCGGTTAGTATACTCACCGGGACTAAAGGTCCCTCGCCTAACGGTCGTCCATGGGCGGGGATCTTTAGTCCCGGTGGTATTACCAACCGGGACTAAAGGTAAACCTTTAGTCCCGGTTAGTAATACCAAATGGGCTAAAGGTTTTAGTCCCGGTTTGGGTGATATCCCAGAATAAATATTAATCTTTAGTCCCGGTTTGGCCACCTAACCGGGACTAATTATCTGAGCCTATACAACAGCTCATTTCTTCCTCCCCGAGCCCGAGCCATTCCATTCAAACTCATCGCCTCGTTTCTTGACTTGTTGTTGTTCTTGCTCTCTCCCCTCCATTGGTGTTGCTCTTCGATTTTGGAGGTAACAAACTTAATCCTCTTATGTTTTATCAAGAGCTTATCTCATTTTGCGATGTAGATGCATGTGTAACTTTATATGTTGAACTTTATTATGATTTTATATGTCATTTTTAGCTCAAAATCACATGATGATTTGCATATATGTTTGGATAAACAAAAGTTAAATTAGTTCATCAAAATCACGCCTCGCTTCGTCCTCGCCGAGCACATCGCCATCCTCGCCCCATGACTTACGTGATCTTAGAATTAATTTTTCCATGAAATGAAAAACTTTGAAAATAGTTAGAAAATTGTAGAAAATCCGTATTAGTTGAACTTGCGGACCGTGATCATCTCGGTGAGCATTTTCTCTCGCCGAAGCGGTAACGGACGTCAAAGAGGAGCTTTGATTCTACGAGGGAGAGCGGCAACGGTCATGGAAGACCGTGTTCCCTTTCTCGTAGAATCGGAGCTCTTCCTTGACCAAGTACGGTGCCGTCCGTGGAGAAAATGCTCACCGAGATGATCACGTAAGCAAGGTCAACTAGTACGGATGGTTATTTATTGAAACATGTTTTTGAGCTATAATTTGATGGATATTTGAAAATATGAAATTTACACTAGTTTGCAAAAATAAGTATAGAAAGTAGATGACAACTCATTATCGGATCCTCGGCCTCTCGTTCGGTTGCGAACGATCGAGGCCGAACTCTCCTCTCATTATCTCAAGCAAGTGTAAGCGTAAGATTGTGATGGAGTACCGAGTCAAGAGACAGGGACCCAACAAGGGTCGTGTTTTCTACAAGTGCCCGGATCGCGATGTGAGTTTCTTACGCATTTTATAATTATGGCTAATTGACCTGCTTTTCTTGAATATTTTTGACTAAATATTTTTGGCTTTAATTTCAGTGGGAGGGCAATGGATGCGATGGTTGGTACCGGGAGGAAGATTATGATACATACGTGCGAAATTTGGGTGCGCTTGAGGTAGCGGATCTTGGCGATGAGGCGAAGAGCCAGGGAGAAGCTTATTGATATTCAACAAAAGAATGATTTGTCTGCTTTTAGTTGCGTCTTTATCACAAAATAATTATGTTACTTGAAGTGCATTGTAGTTTTAGTTTGTTTAGTGATAGTTGGGATTGCTTACGTTGTAGCCAGTGCTTAGTTAATTAATCAACCGTGTGTGTGTCATTTATGTTGTGTAATAAAATACTTAATTATGTTCAAGGTTTTCATAATTTGTCGTATATACTGATTATGTCACGCCATTGGATGTACAATGCCGATCGCCATCTCCAAGACTTTATAGAGGGCTTGCACTATTTCTTAGGTGTGGCCGAGGCAAATAAGCGGGATGGTTTCATATCTTTGTCCATGTGCCCTATGTAAGAATTTAAAGGAATATTCAAGCTCAATGAGTCTTCATTCACATTTGCTTAAGTCGTGTTTTCATGTCAAACTATATATGTTGGACTAAGCATGGAGAAAGCGGGTCATGATGGAAGAAGGTGAAGGAGAAGATTTAGACATTGATGACATTATTGCTCAAGATGGTGCCTTTGATGATACTACAATGGGGGAGAGATGAAGAAGAGGTAGCGGTAGAAGATGATCTCGGTGATGCTCTTGGCGATGCCATTAAGTGATGCACAACAAGAATGGGAAAGTGAAAAGAGAAAGTTAAGTTGGAGCGCATGCTTGAGGATCATAGGAAGTTGCTATACCCGACGGTCAAGAGAGGCAAAAAAAAGTGGGTACAACACCGGAATTGCTACAATGGAAGGCAAAGAATGGTGTATCCGATAAGGCATTTGGGAATTTACTAAACCTCATAAAGAAGATGCTTCCGAAGCTAAATGAATTGCCCATCACTACGCACGAAGCAAAAAAGGTTATCCGCCCTTTGGGATTAAAAATCCGGAAGATACATGCATGTCCTAATGACTCGTATCCTCTACCATGGCAATGAATACGAGAATTTGGATGAATGCCCGGTATGTAAAAGCATCGCGGTATAAGATCAAAGCGCGATGATCCCGGTGACGCCGAGGGTGAACAACGTCCTAGAAAGAAAATCCTCGCCAAGGTTATGTGGTATGCTCCTATAATACCACGCTTAAAACGCTTGTTCAGAATAAAGACCACGCAGTTGTTGCGGTGGTATAAAGAAGACCGTAAGGTAGACAATATCTTTGAGACACCCAACCGATGGGTCCCAAAGGAGAGCGATAGATAGAGAATTTTCGAGTTTGCAAATGAGGTTAGAAACTTAAGGTTCGCCCTTTAAGTACAGATGGTATGAATCCTTTTGACAGCGTAGCAGAGCACTAGTCATAGCACTTGGCCGGTTACTCTATGTATCTACAACCTTCCTCCATGGTTATGCATGAAGCGGAAGTTCATTATGATGCCGATCCTCATCCAAGGTCCGAGGCAACCCGCAACGATATTGATGTATATCTGAAGCCATTAGTTGAAGAACTTCTAGTTTTATGGAACAAACCAGTGTATGCGTTCGGATGAGTACAAACAAGAACACTTTGACCTACGAGCAATGTTGTTCGTAGAACCATCAATGATTGGCCTGCTTTAAGTAATCTTTTCGGTCGACAAACAAAGGATATAATGCATGCACACATTGTTTTGATGACCTTGACAAAGATATATTTGAAAAGATGTCGAAAGGTCGTGTACCTTGGCCATCGCTTATTCCTTCCTTTGAACCACCAAGTAAGAAAGAAAGGGAAGCATTTTAAAGGTAAGCGGACCACCGGAAGAAGCCTCATAACCGAACCGGGAAGATGTACTGCAAATGGTCAAGGATGTGAAAGTAGTATTTGGAAAGGGACAAGGCGTTGAATCTGTTCCCAAAGATGCTAATGGACATGCACCCATGTGGAAGAAGAAGTCCATCTTTTGGGAGCTACCCTATTGGCAAGTCCTAGAGGTCCGCAACGCAATCGACGTGATGCACCTGACAAAGAATCTTTGTGTGAACCTGTTAGGATTCATGGGTGTGTACGGGAAGCCAAAGGATTCATGTTTTAGAGACGGATATTATGTAATATATTTTCGGAACCCTAGATTGTCTAAAATTGAAAAGTTTTGAATACCAAGTTTGTTCATATCATCAATATCTACAATCCTTATATAGACCATTTTTTCATTTGAGAAAGCTTGAACAAAATGTAGTTCAATTTTCACAAGTGTGTGACATAGTTTTAGAAAGTCTATAAGAGATAAGGAAAATTGTGACTAGTGTTTGATAAAAATTTCTCAAATGGGAAAATGAGCTATGTAACAATTGTAGATCTTGCTGAGATGATCAAACTTGGTATTCAGAGTTTTTTCATCTGAGGTCATTTAGTGTCTCATTTGAGCAAGTTTGACCAAGTCAAATTTGGTCAAATGAAAAAACAACACTTTGACCCTAGTATTATGGACTCTAAATGACCCTAGTAGAGAGAGAGAAAATATATTGTATCATTCTATGTGTATATATATACATGTACTTATTTTCATGTTTTTGGATCGAAAGTGTTTTTGATTCGATTCCAAAGCCTATACCTTATGTAATTCTTATGTTTATCCTTATGAAATATTATGTGTTATTATATTTAATTGGATTTAGTAATTCTATATGTGTTATCACATGTACTTATGTTATGTACCATAATAATTCTATCTATGTGTTATCTTGAAGATACAAATGGTCGCTCCGGATGATAACTTGAGTGATGACATAATGGCGGATATTATCAAAGCCGCACCAATGTGGATGTAGATGACACGAGTCGAAGACTTTCTATTGATTATGAGGATATCCTGAATATGTTTGGGTGGTTGAAGATCAACAAATTGTCGCGCAAGAAAATACTGGCGAGGTATATTCGATTATCTATCATCTCTTATAGATGCATGCGTACGTATATTTGTTGTTAATCGTTGTGTTTCTACTCATGTAGCCGGTCTCTGGATCTACATCAACCACCGACAAAAGTAGGAAAGTCCGAGGGCCAAAAAAAGCCATTAGAGGGCCGTTTCATAATATCAGAATTCGACACCGACACCGGCAAACCATTGGGACCACATGCTCAGACATATGTCAATCAATGTGGGTTCATTGTAAGGGATAGGATCCCAGTTAGTGCTCGTGAATGGAAGCAGAAGATATCCGCTCCTAATGTTAGTTTTGTATCTGATCGTGATAAGAACCTAGCTTGGAGAGATATCACTCAAAGATTTCACATTACAAGCGAGATGATGCTTTGAAGGAGCTAGTGAGGGATTGGACAATGAAGAAGATGGCAACATTGTTCCAGAGTTGGAAGAAGACATTGTATAAAAAGTTTATCTTGAAGAATGCTACGCCAATTTCAATGCTAAGGCGTTTGTCAAGTTGAGTCCCATTGGGATGCCTTCGTAGAATATACAAGACATCTCAAGACAAAGAGGAACGTGTGATGAGGAATCGGCGAGAATGCCCGGCGTAAGCAATACCATCATCGCATGGGATCGGTGGTTATAGGAGTGCTATTCAAGTGGCGTAACCTAGAAGCGAGATTATTACGCCAAGGAATCATACCTGAAACAATAGAAAAGAACCGGCCTCAACGCGAAAGAATTGGTTCTACGCTCATGGGGAAGCCTAGACCCGATAATCGGCAAGCTAATTTTCGCCAAAAAATTGAGAGAGCAACACGTAGACTAGCTCGTGCTAGGGAAGAAGCTGATAGTGGTGTTTTCAAGCCCAACAGAGAGAGGATGAATTGACATATGCCCTAGAGAATCCCGAACACGGTGGTCGAACAAGAGGCTATGGGGCGGTTCCGTGGCTACTACGCATTCCCAATGAGACAAGGATACCTCTGAAGCCGCCAGAGAAAGAAGGATGAGGAGGCGAGCGAATTAATTCGTGCATTGGAGCAATTTGTTGATGAGTCACGACAAGCATTGCTTGAATCACGTGAACGAGAAAAAATCTCTTGAGGCAAAAATGCAGGAGGAGATCAAGAGGCAAGTGCAGCTAGCAATGAGTCAAATGCAATCGCAATCAACGCCGGAGTCACCATTAGCCCCGTTAGTCGGATGAAAGCGGTTGTGCTTCTACGAGCTGCCAGTTATTCAAGACGACGCTTGGGTTGCGCTTCCCCATGATGACATTACCGAGCCTCTAACAAAATGTGAGCTGCACATTCCAGGATGGTAATGCATCAATCATGGTGGTCATCCGGGGTTGTATCTCCAATAGACCGAACGAAGACACCAAGAATCCATGGGTCGATTATTCAACTTTGGATATGCTAGCGTCTCGGTCGATAGAGTGCTCAAAGGTTACAAAGAATGTTCCTCTTGACATTGAAGGCGGTGATGGGGAGAAGACACTAGGAGAAACAGAGAAGACATTTATTCAATGGCGCAAACGCTTCATCATCATTCCTGGGGCGCCACCGCTTCCCCTACCTCACCCTAGGTACGAATGAAAGTGAATGAAATATTATTTTCCATTAATTTTCTATTGGCTTCAAAAATAATTGACACACAAATTGTTTTTATAGCAGGGTCTCTCCCAAATTTTAGCCTAATCATTCATTCCCCATCTCATCACAAATCATGGGGGCGAGACGACTTCATCCCCACGGCGATCGCCAACTCCTACACCGCCCCATCGCCTCCACAACGATCTCCAACTCCTACACCGGCCCCACCGCCTCCACAACGATCTCCAACATCTCCACGCCGGTCTCCACCAACACCGCCTCATCGCCTCCACGCCGATCTCCAACACCGCCCCACCCCTCCACAAATGACGCACTACAAAGACGTCTAAGGTCCCAAGACAAAGAAGACCCCAAGAAAAAGAGTTATTTCTCAAGAAATACTTCTGAAAAGACCCGATGAGCAAATAGCAATTGAAGAAGACAAAAAGTAAAAGATTTTTTATAGATATCAAAAACAAGAGTCAAGCAAAGCTTAAGGAGAAGCCGTACTTTTACATACCACGAGATGTGCTGAAAGGCGTAGGTCGATGCTCACAAGAAAAAGATGATTGAACTTCGTAAGCCTTCGCCACTATCGACTATGACCGCTCCTCGTGAAGTCACATGATGCGATAAGAAAAGGAAAAGAGCATCGTGGAAGGATGTCCCACAACTCGGACAATGAAGCAACCAATGCAAAATCTTGTTGTTGCTAATGAATATGGTTCCAACATAGAAGTCTATCGACCGCATAACTCGAGAAGTGTCGGTTCAAGCCCTTAATGCTTTTTTTTAAAGATACCGATTTAACCTTGGATCAATTGACGGGCAAAGCTCCAATCCGAACACGGAAGTTGATACCGGAAGACTTATAAATATGGCAAAAGTCCATACAAACCCTGCTGCTCTGAATGAATTGGATACGCAAATGTACTTGCTCAACAAGTGGTACATGCAAAGCGGTGGCAGGGGGTGAGCAAAGGATCTTTGTCGATTTAGAGACCATCATTACTTCCGTGGCGATGACATCTTACATATTAGTTTCAAGAATTGCATCAACTATTCCACTTGGACGCCTGGACAAATCAATCATGAGCTCCTTTTGTTTGTAAGTGATTCTTACTTTTATTTAATAAACTCACTTCCATGCGTGCGTGTATATAATTATCCTCACATGTAACTTATATTTATATATAGATTCCAGATGTCGAGCTCTCAAAGAATACAAAACACACACGGTGTTGGCTTCATTGATCCTTATATCGTATTCAAAACCGATATTATTGTCAAGGACCACTTTGGGTATCTCGAAGCACGATTTAATATCATGAAGTTCTTCGTGAAGCAAAGACGACAAGACAACAATACTTTTCCCGTACAACTTTGAGTAAGTGTTAATAATAATGTAGTCTACACATTTTATGTAATATCAATACAACTTATATGCATGTACGTGTGTGTATAAACCAATGCAGTTTTCACTGGATACTCATTGTCATTGAGTTAAACTCAAGTCGGTTACTAATCTTTGACTCGTTGAGAAAAGAACGGGCACTATACCAAGATATGATAGACATTATCCAGGGGTAATTTCGATCTCTCACGCACAACTATTATTGAATAGACTTTGCCATAATTTATTAACGATCGTACATTATTGGTCGCACAGGGTTTGGAAAGAGTTTATTCGGCAACATCGCAAGGATTGCAAGGCACCACTTAATGTAGTTGAAATACCGATAAAGTTGTACTATATACACTTCCCCACGTGTTTAATTACTATATCGTACTTCAATTTACGTGTGAGATGATGAGAATAATCTTCTTCTCGTCATGCTGTTTTATGGCGAGAACCAGTAATAACTTGTGTGGATACTACGTTTGTGAATTTATCATTGCGCACATAAGAAGAACTCCTCGAAGATGTCCTCGAGTACGTATATATCAATTTTTATTTATTTTAAATGAATATATATACATATATGTGTATTAATACTTTTCCTTTTATTTCAAATGCAAGACTGAATGGTTGAAACGAAGGGTCATGCAAAAAGACCATCTCAAAGCGCTTCAAGAGTCAATAGCGAGGATATCTTCTAGAAAAAGTGCTAAATCCCAACGGCGAAGAGTTCTACTTTGATCTTAAGGAATAAATGATGTAAATTAAATGTTTATTGATATCAAGTATTTTTAGAGAACAAGATTATGAAAGTGTTGTATATATACATATATATATATATATATATATATATATATAATATATATAGTTTCATACTTTATTCAATATAATAATACTCAAGATGAGAATTAGATGTAATTATATGCATGCGTGTATTTATATTAGCAACGTAGAATACGTACATAAAAACATATTATATATTAAACAAATACGTGTAACTGAACTGAAAACAAATTAAACAAAAAAAAAAGAAAAAGAAAAGGAACCTTTAGTCCCGGTTGGGGTTACCAACCGGAACTAAAGGGTGAACCATTAGTCCCGGTTAGTAACCCCAACCGGGACTAAAGGGTGCGCCAGGTTCGCTCGGCTGGAGGGCCTTTAGTCCCGGTTGGTGTTACCAACCGGGACTAAAGGTCCCTCTTTAATCCCGGCTCGATGACCCGGGACTAAAGGTTCCACCTTTAGTCCCGGGATCGTTGTTCCGGCGCGGTAACCGGGACTAAAGGCTGTTACCGCCCGAGACAACAGGTCCATTCTGTAGTAGTGATTATTATATAAGCTGCAGAACAAGCTAAGAGGATGTTGTTACCATGGTGTTCGCCGTGTTTTTTTGGTGCCGAAAAGAGTTCTCCAAAAGTTTACAGCCTGTGTAATCATAGTTACAAAGGGTCAGAGACTGACCTGACTTGTAACATGCTCGTTGCTATTGCAGAACTTGTAACAGTTCAGTATACAGTTATTAAAAAAAAACTGGTTCAGTGAAACACGGAGCAGTTACAGAGAAGCATTGAAGCCTTAATCTGACCAGTATTCAAGCCGAGGTTCCTTCTTTTGCTATGTAAAGGATTAAAAAATAGTTAGTTGAATAAGTCCCAAAAGGTACACTAGCATCATTCATCTACAAAGAAATATATATATACAAGAGTTTCTGCAGTTACCAAGAAATGTTGTCACTGGAGGTGAAAAAGGTTCCAGACTTCCAGTGCTCTGGGTTTTCATGCATCCTTGGGTCAACTTGTTTTCTGCAAGAAACAAAACATAGCATGCACGTAACGACGGCTGTCGACGCAAGCCAGTGCAGTACAATATTTCCCAGTAAAAGTAAAACGGGTGCCTGACATCCCGTTTGACAGGTAGATATTCTGCTGCCCAGAGCTCTTTTTCTGGTCCAGTCTTTCTGAATTCTGAATCCCTGATGATCTCTTGAGATGCTCCAGGCCTGCCACGCATGTGACAGACTTGCTGCAAAGGGATTATGATTAGAGGACCCCACAAATATTGGCTCCTGCCAATTTTGTGCACAAGGAGGCAGCCCGCAGTCCAACAACCCCCATGCCAAGAGATATGAATCTTGTATCTTTCACACAAAAGAACATAGCAAAAGGAACAAAAGCTAAAAACACCCAAATCAGACTGATTACAGTTTCCATATCACAAATTACCAACAGCAGTAACACAAAGGGAGACAAACCAGGCTCAATGGTACAAGTATACACCAAATGCATGAGCTAAGACTCGAAGCTGCCAAATCTAACACTTTACTTACAAATTGATAGACTGTGGAAAAGATATATTGTTCGCCTCCCAAAAGTACAGAAAAATATCTCATCAGTCATCACAGTGACTGCTCCAACATGGCCAAGGGTAATTTTCCTTTGACCTTTCATGAAAGCAAGCAGAATCGTCTAAAAAGAGTAACAATCACAGTCATGGCATCGCTTGATCTCTATTTTTATTATTGAACAACAACAAAGCCATGTCAGCTTAGTCACTGGATGTAGAGACCACAACAATCAAGGTATTTAGAAAAATAAAAATGGCCGGTTATCAGAAGAGAGTTTAAGAGTTTACACTCAACTGGTGATGATGGTAAAGGTTTAGTAGTAAACCAAGCAATATATTTCTTGTTTACTTGCAAATAGATCACAGTTGCAGGTCACCATTTGTCCTGGCATTTCTTTACAAAATATTAATCCGATCATTTCGACTTCAAACACCTACTCCCACCTTTACTTTGTCCTACTGTCGCAATCAAAGTTGTTAAATGCTATCTGCTTATGTTTGGACATGTATATCAAAACTGAAGAAACATCTACTTGATCCAATCCATTGGTTACAGTTGGATTAGGTATCTGCACCCAAAAAGCCAAAGACTTGATGGAAGCAACATGGTTAATTTTAAAATGTCTCATCTACAATGTATAAGAAAATTTGAAAAGGTAAAATATACTGCTTCAAGTTTGATATGTATCCATTTAATTGGGACCACACGACCATAGCGGAAAAATGCTAGAATAACCACATCCAGGATTGTCTATTGTGCCCATTTTAGCCCTACAATTTAAGAAGTTATTGATGATGTGTTTCCACAAGTGTGTTATCCATAACTAATGCAATAATGCTAGCACCTGTTGATCAGTTTAGTTATTGATGATGTGTTTCCATGAGTGTGTTGTCTACTGTTTCTGCAATGTATAAACTATTATCAGACAAAAACAACATACATCTTAGTTCAGAAACTGTTGATCAGTTTAGTTACCAGGTTTTTCAATAGTCATGAATTTGACATTACACCTGGAGCTTCCATAGACACAATAACATGTTAGCACATGTTTGTGAAATGTACATTGATCTGCAGGAGAGGACATGACAAAAAGTTACGGAGGATAAACAAACAAAATAGCAAAACTAAGTGAATGTAACTCTACTTTAAGATAAGCATCATCTCTGTCAGCGAGACCAGTGGCCAGGAAACTTACAGATAAGCTTCAGAGGAGACACCAAAGCACTGAAGAACGCTTATACAGTTATACTTACATGTTACATCACTCAGGGAAGCCAGGATGCATGGTTTTCAGTAAGTAAAAAGCCACTGGAACTTTTATCTTTCCTTTTTCATTTCTTGGAGACTATATTTATGTAAAATTGAGATAAGTCATGAATAATCGAATACACCGCCCATACAAATTAGTGGGATGATATGGCCAGGTCGGCGAGGTGTGCACAAGGGAGATCACAGCAGTAGATGGCCAGGTCCTGATGGGAGAGTCTTATACTCTTATTCTTCTTCGATGGTTCTCCTAATACAAACTATTAGCCTTTATAATCCAGGCCTTCCACAAATATCTCAACTCATCAAAACAGATCTCATCTTTCCTAACCTCTCCCTAGATTATGTGGAGGACTCCTGTTGTCTCTTTGCGTCTGTAGGTCCCACCCACAAAGGAATCCACAACAGGTATGATGTCATGCTAATCAACATCACAAGAGAATTCACATCCTGAATGTCATGCAAATAGAAGGTTATTCACCATTTACATTTTGACATGAGATAAATTAACTGGCTAGTCAACAAAAACATACATAAGCAAAGCTGATAACGATGTACCCTAGTACCCCCTCCATTTCTTTTATATGGCACAAATGTATTTAAAGATTCAAACCTCATAATTTCCAACAATCAATTAGTCTTACATGATGTGATTTTTGTTATACAAAAGAGACATCATTGGATTTGTAATGAAAGTATGACCTTATTGTTATAATTTTGTTGCTACAAGCATAAGAGAAATCATGGGTCAAATTCTAATTTTGGAGACCATAATGGGGGGAGTAACAGGAGCCTCAGTTTAGGGCTACCTGCTCAAGATGGATGATCTCTTGTCTTAAATCTAATAAACCAGCTAATTAGCTCTCTGATCCAAGAGCTTAGCTGGAGATTTTAGGATAAAAAAAAGAACTTCAAATTCTGGTGTGGAACTGTATCACATTGAGAGAGAAAAAAGAATGTGACATTTAACATTCTTAGGGCTTCTGAGTGTGAGAGAGTCTGCATGCACATCCTTTGAACGAGAAACGGTTGGTATGGGTCCTTTTTAAATTTTGTCGAATACACATGAGAGCTGCATATCTTTGCATTAAGAAGAGAAAACATATTTACAAAAAAGCCCAACACACTACTTGTTCAGGAACACATGAGCAGATGAGCCTATTATATATATTATATACATGTTAGCAGCCATAAGCTGCTCCAAGCACCTAGCTCCAGCCATGCACTAGCGGTATTCTTCCTCCCAAATTCATCTAAGGACAAGCTGGACACTCAGTGCAGCACCCTTAAAAACACAGTCATTCTGATGCTTCCATAACATCCAGGCTCCTAAAGTCGTCAGTGAGTTGAGACCCCATTTCCAGTTTCCTATGATCAAACTGGTTCTCAGCCACCAATCACAGAACACATTATCCTTTCCTTGTGATTGGATCCTAGATTGGCGAATTCAGCAGACAACATATTTTGAGTGCATAGTAGCAAAATCTTCCAAAAAGATTAGACAAATAGAAAAAAAAGTGTGAATATGAAGTTTGTCACAAAAGATTATAAGAGAAAGAAGGCGCCTAGAGACAGAGCATAAGCTTACGGGAGTAAGAGGCCTAAAACCACACATTTTGAGTGTCCAATGCAAAATTTCCCCAAAAGATTCGCCAGATAGAGAGACCAAAAAAAAGGTGAACTACACGTTTGTCACAAAATAAATTTTACAGGATGAAAGAAGCGCCTAGAGGAAGAACATAAGCCTAAGAGAGTAAGAGGACTAACTTTTGTACTGAAAATCATAAATCTACAAACACTGTTTCGAAGACTTCTAGTACAATGGATAGATCCCTAATAGAAGAAACACAATATCTAAATTCTTATTTAAATATGGATGTGCTATTGCATGAATACAACTTTGAAGAACCACCAGCATGGCAAGCAACTTTTCGCAGGCACTGAATTTGTACCAACAGTCACACCAAATGGTCAGCAAAACAGCCTATCGTACATATGTTCAGGGTTATCTCAGCCATGATGAAGATTTGACAGTGCTAAATAATACAAGAGAACAGTATAGGTTAGTAGCCTAATGTCACTTGCAGTTTAGTTATAATAACTTATCGCTACTACTTTGGGACAAATCTGAACCTTAATGCGCAAAGATGGTTATCTCAATTTTATATATTTTTTAAAGTGTAATAACAACAATTTTGCTGCGCAACTACAATCAGCAGACGAAGCTAGCAGTGGACTTTGTTATGCAACAACAACATTTCTGAGGGGACACTGAAATCAAACACAAACACAACAGAGAGGATGGTAAAAGCAAAATTTTCATTTCTTTATTTCATATACAGTGTTGGGTTCCCGATGTTTTTGTAGATGGCAAAAGCCATAGAGAAAGATAGGATGATAAAGAAGAAAACAACCATATCTCATCTCAAGGATTCTAAAATTATAAAAATCTAGTCCTTTCTTCAACAGATATTATCTCCAGAAAGATATCATATTTAAGTGAGGCCATGTTCACCTTCCACATGTACAATTGTGTCACTGTATGATACATTATTGCCAAAGTATGCAAGTCATCACTCAGCATACAACAGATGGTTGGTCTCAAATAACAAGACCGGCAACAAAATGAGAAGTTTAGCCTTCCATACTCAAGTTAGGATGATGAATCCGGCGAGACTAAATGGATGAAAAACAAATGCTAGCAACCTCATCCTGACCTGAAAACGAAATGAAAAAAGAACTAAATTACCATAGAGAAAGAAGCAGCAAATAAAAGGATATGTAATGGAATTACCTAATGTTATGTCCCCAAGTATTCCATTAAATCATCATCATGCAGCAAGTCATCAATATCTGGGATTGGACTACTGATACTGATATAGTCTAAAGGCAATCCCTCAAAGGAACTGCCAACAAACTTATCTTGTTCACCATAGAAAGGAAAATCTATGAGCTGCTGCATATCTCCAGGAACAGAAGTTGAATTTCCACCACCTAGTATATGATCACCATAAGGAATGCTATCAGTAGGTGCCCTGATACCCATGGGAACCACATGATGATCCATCATGGAAAGTGATAGTGATTGTTTCGGAGGTAAGTTCTGATAACCGCTGGACAGATTATTTAAACCAGGATGAGCATCTACTGGAAAACTATTTTCAGATCTCGACCTTGTGCTGTCATTATTTTGATAAGGTAAAGGCTGGTCACCCATATATATGCTTATAGGAGTAGGGTTTGCAGTTGGGGCACTATTGAAGTTATTAACCTCAGCACCAGGAAGATGGACTTGTACTTGAGCATCTCCTCTGTGTTGTAAAGCTTCAGTTGTGGTGCCCCCATGGTCCAAGATGACAATCTGGTTAGACATGCCTTGGATTTCTACTTGATCCAGTCTATTCATATCAGGAATCAAATTTCTAGAGTTTTCTGGGGCATCAACAACTCTATGTGCATCTGGCTTGGTAACAGTGGAGCTGTGGCGTGCTTTTTTTCTCTTTGGTGATTCTTTTGCCTTACCAGGAACGATCTGATTAGGGTGTTTATTGTAAGCCCTTTCCCTTCCTCTTTTTGGGACATGCTCCACAGCAGATTGTGCAACTGGAGACACATCTTGTTCATCATCTTTAGATGATGTAGAAACAGGAGCATCCTCAAAACCATAGACATCATACTCATTACTGCTGCTATTTGTGTCCCCATTTCTGTCCGCTGGCATACTGTGCTGAGTAATCTCTGATACACCATTGTCGGTTCTGTGAACAAGGCTTTCTTCTCTCTGTAGAACTCCCAGCCAGATCAGGCTTTCTTTTGCAGTCATTTTATCCTGCAAACATTTTGATTTCCGTACATGATTTCTTATCTTATCAAAGTTGGGAGACATGTGCTTGATCACACCAGTAAGCACACCAGCCTTCCAAACCTTCTTAAGATCATGTGGTTTCTTGTATGGAGGAATTTGGCCGCTTGGAAGGCCTAGAGCAATCCACCATTCCTCCTTCCCTGAAGGCCACCACGGAGGCGGAGCACCCTTCTCCAATGGGTACTTGCGCTGCGGTGGATCACAATGCTGCATCAATGAGGAAAGCAGTGAACCAAGAGTGGCATCTTGGAGATCCATCAAGCTGTGCTGGTTCTTACTTCCACCACTCTGGGCATTAGCAGTTACTAAGTTCTCAGACTCGTATTTCTCAATCGCCGCAGGCCCATTCTTATCAAACTTCACCTTCTCCTTCCACCAAGCTCTGATATTATCGGAAGTGCCACTGACAGGCTTCCCCTTGTCCGGGATGATCCCGTACACGAACCCACGCGCATTGCACACCTGCATCAGCTTGAGCATGTACTTGAGGATCCCGTCATGCGCCCTTGACATCTTCTTGCGCATGGCCTGGTCGGATATCGGCTTGGGCCTCAACTTCTCCAGCTCTGCCTGCTGCAGGGCAAGCTTCTGCTGCCGCTCCTTGATCCTCCTCAGCCTGACTCTGTCCTTCCACATTCGCCGCGCCAGGTCCTCGGGCTCAATCTCCTCATCACTGACATCATTCTCAGTGAGGTTCTGGATGCCCTCCACCTCAAAGTCCGACGAGTCACCCAGCTCCGTCGCATGCATGGCAAGTTGATCCATAAGAACTGCCACTTTGGTAGCCCGATTAAATTCAAATCTAGGCAACAACCTCCAGTGGCTAGCTGCGCTGCCCCATCCACCACAGGATCACAGCAACCTGTCCACACGAAATTGGGCCCTGCAGTATCAATCAACACCCCCAAAAAATGTATAGTCAGTACGCGAAAAAAAACTGACGGAAATGTCAAAACACACAATTCTATCCTCCCCGGCCCCCGCTACTCCATTTGCTAATTCTGTACCCCAAACAGGAATCCGTACCTCCCACGTTGACCCCACCGTCGCGATTGAGGCGCCAAAACTAATCCGTATCAGAGTATCAGACAACATCCCCAAAACGGCAACGAGAGGGACGATCAAGCGAGAAAATCCATCCCCCTATCCCCGTTAATCCGCGAGCGCACGGAGTAAGAACCCTAATCAGAGCAGCAATCGCCAACCGGAGGGGTGTCAGTGCGTTCGTACCTGGCGGCGAACGGAAGAGCCAGGCGGGGGCGATGGAACGATAATTTCTCGCCGAATGGACGCTCGGACGAGCGATTTGCTGGGTTGATGGAGGAGAAGATTGGCTTCTCTTCTGGTTATTTATTATTTGAGATTTGGAAATCGGAAGTGAAAAAAAGAGAGGAGGAAGCAGGATGGAAGGGAGAAACGGGGCAAGCAGGAACGGGCAAAAAGCATACACGTGGCCTCCGCTGGGTATTTCGGTGGATCGTCTGCTCCGTTCGGTCGTGTTGGACCCATGTGGTGTCGGAGAGCTGCTGAACATGTTGCCCTACCCTGGCTGACTGGCTCTCAAGAGTCAAAGCTAGCGAATTACCAAACGAAATTTACACTGCAAATAAAATAGAATCGAAAGGTACTGATTTTAACATCGGCAGCACTAGTGCGTCCGTCCGGACGCAGCTGCTCCGCCCTGTTCGTTCGGATTCATGCGCAGCCCGTGCCAGCTCCATTTCCCGTGCTCACATCCAAATCGTTCGTTTTAGATCGGTTGCCTATGTTGTTCGGATGACTCGCCCCCGCCTCTTCCACACCGGTGTGGCGTCACCGTCTCTTCTAGGCCGTCCAGAAGACTCATCCTTGCCTTTTTCATAACAGCACCATGCGCCCTGTGCCTCCTCCCCACACCGCGGGTGGCGACCTATGCCTCCTCCACGCGTCGGTGGCCACGGCTTGGTCCTGCCCGCCCTCATGGACACCAACACCAACGATCTGCACTCTGTAACATGAACACTCGAATGCAACACACATTTAAAACAGATGAAACATTTGGGGCATACTGTGTGAAACATATTACAACATTCAGATAAAACACTTGCGACATGAAAAAACACTCACAACAACATAAGACTTAAACAACTGAAACATTTGAAACATACTGTTGCAACATATGTGTGAAACATATGCAACATCCGGATAAAAAACGACTGCAATGCAAGTCTGGAAGGAGACGAAACATTTTGAACAAATGCTTGGAACATGCTTCTAAAACACTTGCAACATATGCAACATCTCCAATCTACTTTTGCAACATCCACAAGAACACAACTGCAACATACCTTTGAAATGACCGAAACACCTGAAACATATATTTGCAACATAGGGGAGGGAAAGCCTGGGCCGGTCCATTCCAGCCGTCAGGGTCAGAGCCGGCGGTGAGCGGCGGCCCACGAGCACCACCAGCAATCCCATGCTCGTGGGTGCCCTTGGCTCGGCCGAGAAAGACCTGAGGCGCCACGGCACATGCGCCCTAGCGGCCATGGCGGAGTTAGCGACGTGCGCGATGGCGATGGGAGATGGATGAATGGCGAGGGAGCGAGCGACACAAGTGTCTGGGACGGGCGCGTGGCGCAGCCAGCAATGGGGCGCGGGGCAGTGGGGCACGACGCGGCAGCCGAGAAGCGCGCGGTGAGGAAAGGGGCGCGGACAACTAGCAGCCACGCTACTTCGGGGCCGGATGGATAAGCACGAAGGAGTGAGGGTGTGGAGCGGACGGATAAGCACGAGGGAGTGGGGTATTTTGTTTTTTATTTAGGGCCCACTCCAAGGAGTCGCATCCAGAAAGGAGTCACGGACGGACGCCCGAATTGGATCATTGTCGTTTTGACATGCGTATTTAGCAGGTCCAAACAAGCGTTCTAGTTTTTCTTTTTTCGATATATAATTTCTCTCCGCCTTGAAAAAATGAAGCCTCTCAAGAAATCAAACAATCCTAGATTTAACTAAATATATAAAAAAAGTACTTTTCTCTGTTCAAAACTATAGCCATTTTGTCTTTTCTAGATACATAACATTTACTATGTATTTGATATGCACTATAATGCATAATAAAAGCAATGATCTAAAAAAACTAATAACGACATATAATTTGAAATAGAGAGAGTATTATTTATGATGTATAATAAATATTACTAAATTAATATGCAATACATTTTTATATAATAAACCTATTTAAAGATATAAGTGTTGATATTTTTTTTTATAAACTTAGCCAAATTTATGCTTGTTTAACTCATTTGAGATATTTTCATTCTCTAAGGAATGGAGGAGGTATATCTAGACATGATATATATTTAGAGTGGAGGTATTACTAATATAAAGTCAAACGCTTATACTTTCCCATCAGGCCAAGTTCACAGTAATATTTAACTATCAAATGCTAGCTTTTGCATATATTTAATGGTATATAGCTATTTTTTCTTTTGATTTTGAAAAGAAATATTATAGATTGTTGCTACGCTTGATATCCCATTTTTTCTTTAAAAAAAAGAGACACTCGCAAGTCGCAACCCTCTTTATACCTTCTGACTTCTGTTTTCAATTGCGCAGGAGATTCGATCTGACTTGTGTTAGTTTTTTATTTTCCTTCGTTAGCTCCTAGTATATCATTACAGGACGTCAGGACCTTCTGCACTATTCTACTCGTCCGTATCAGACTATCAGTCTATCTCTATCGCCGTTGTTCAGATTCAGATAAGCCCGCACCCGGCACCATGACCCGTCGTCGTGGCTCGTGGAGCATCCAGCATCGGCATCAGATGATCGGTCAGTCCAGGAGAGCATCTCTCTCGGCAGGGCCACAGCAAGTGCACCCTCCACCCCCTCCGCGCAGGAGGATCCGGTTCCCCTGTCAGCAGTGATGCATCGATGTCTAGTAGGAGTATCTCTATCACCGTCCTCCCAAAGTGCGCCGAGCTTTTTCCCGTTTCTGCCCGCAGCCCGCGGCGCCTACAGCCTACAGCCTATACGGCTACGCCCGTGCGTCCCACTGCTCTGCTCAACAGGCCACTGAACTTCGGATCTGCCGCGACAAGCCCGCGTTTTGTTCGTACGCAGCGGCACGCCGGCGCAAGTGACCCGTGGTCCATGCCGCTTGCCGCTTGGGAGTCGGGACTATGCGATGCGAGCAGGGGGCTTCTACTAGTACTAGTATTTGTGGGGCCTGGCCTGCCGATGCCCGGAGACCAGGTTGCGTCCAATAATCAGCAGCTTGGATCTTCGGAGCAGTCATGTTTTCTTCTCTACTCTGAGCTGGGAAAAGTTTGCTCCAGCACATATTGCCAGGTCTAACGTTAATTCTGTTTCGAGAAAATTAGCTAGTTGCCATTTCAAAGAGCAGGTTTCACAACTTTATCATTCTAAAACAAAAGTTCGCAAAATTATTATCATGCAGAACATGCGAACCTTGATTCTTTTGCCATAATCTCTATTTGGCTCTTTTTTATGTGTTTCTCCTAATCTGTGCCACGTGAAACGCCTTTTGTGTCGCAAAAAAACGAATCAGTGTACACATCTTCTCTATGGTAATTTTGCGATGTCGTTGGAATGATAAAGTTGCAAAACTCACTTTTTAGAATGGTAAATACTACTTAAATAGCTAATTTTCTCATTCAGTCCTTCCTCTTCATCCGCACACCAACCGTGCTCTTGCACCAGGAACCGCCGCTCCCGCACCAGGCACCCACTCCGCCCCCACCCCTGCCTTGCTACCACACACCGAGCTAGAGCCTAGTGTGAATCGACCTGTTCTCAGATTGCTAGATCCGTTTCCCGTCTTCAATCTCAAGAAAGAGGCGTATAGAAGTTGTAGATGTAGATCCTGTTTCCCTTCATAATTTCCAAGAATAACCCATAAGAACACAGGAGATAAATATACGTGGGAGGGAGTCATCTCTTCATTCATCTATTTCCGTATACGTCTAGTCCATTTATATAGATATAGCCTTCGGGGCAAACATGGGCCTATAGGGCATATATGGTATGAACCCATTAATTCTCTAATTGAGGAATTCTTAACACTCCCTTTTGGACGAATACCGTGACAAATACATACCTCGTTAAAACTCCAAAAAAAACCAATGGAAAAAATATAGAGAAAAAGTACATTATTGTCGCTTAATGTATTTGCACTTTGTTGCCTCATTAAAAACCTTACATGAGAAACTTCAGAAAACTCATCAAGGAAAAAAAGAGTACAACATGTCTTCGAGACAACTTGTGACCTTCTGGACCATATCATTTTGAATTCTCAAGAATTCTGATCAAGGTTTAATATTCTAGGGAAGTTCTCCCCCTGAACCTTGCAGAACTGTCCTGCTATGCCAAGAACGCTTTTCTACAAGAAGCATATGCACATAGAGACTTAACAAGTATACCGCATACATTACAAGGATCATTTCATAATCTTAACCTCATCTTACTTCTGGAACTCGTGAGGTAAAAATATGATGTGTACATAACAATAAGCCCACTTTCATAAATGGTGTCACGATAGAGCCTTCAACAGAAGTTATAAAGTCACCATTAGAATAACACCTTCTAGGTATTGTTTGAGACTTATATAGTCTCGTGAATGACAATCAATATCTTGTAAATACCCCCCTGATGACAACAACTGTTGAAGTAATTCATTCCCATGACATTAACCATTATTTGGAAATAAACATAGACATGGATAATGCAAGTGAGATTACAAGATTTCCACAATATTTAGTCTTCATGATATTTGTCTCGCTATTCTTCAAGAACATTGAGATAGAGAATAATGCAGAGAAATTTATTATATTCTAGCATGCATACATCAGGATGCATATTTGTACACTTGAAAGTTGCAATGACACGCATCTTTGAGATGTAATTAATAATTATTCTTTATATCATTATAATTTTCATAATTCATAGTCGTGGCTCCTTCTAGGATTGATTACGGATTCTTCGAGAATCTTTAATACATAGTAAGACATCACAAGTCTGTATTTCTAGCATAACATGGAAAGTATAGCTAGTAACACCAAATATGTCATATCGATTTTCAGAGGATACTTTAATTCCAAATCTTCAGGTGGAGAACACATTATATCACAAGTATATATACACTCATAGTAAAAGCTCATGAAATGCGTATGTGCTTATATGGTATACCTTTGTTCCCTTCAGTTTCTCTTTTCATTCTTATCTCTCGGGTCTTATATGGGTCTTTATTTCTTCCAATGAATTCACTTATTTTGGTGCATTCAGATTTATAGTTAACCATATATTCCTTCAAGGAGTTGTTATATTTGTGGGGTGATCATTTCACATAAAAGACAATGTTGGTATGAGATTTCGATGTTGCTCTTCATGGATTTTCAGAATCCCATAACTGCATATTTTAATTCATGCCATTAGCCAGATTTATTATATAACGGAGCATATTTTTATAAAACTTATGTCGGAACTGGTCTCTATTAGGACCTTTTGAACCATCGCTTTTCACCACCATTATTCAACGATGACCCATAATTATCTGAACATCATGTTCAAGATATTCACTTAGCGATTTTTGGTTCAGCCTCAACTGCATGTTTCATTTGATCCGATACGAGAGCTTCAAGCACTCTTACCATGGACTTTGTTCCGGATTCGGGTTCTCATAAAGAGACTCATTTAGCAATTATAGAGACAAACAAGTGTCGACACATATTTGTCCGACTTAATAACGATCTTTGTTATTTCCCAAAATGATAGATCCATTGTTTTTCCGTTTTCCTAGCTTTATAGTACGCGCACATTGCTAGGATTTTCATCTCCAGGATGAACCTCATCGTGAGGTAACTCACCAGCACGGTGATTTCTCTACAGGAGTAAGAGAGGAGTTTTATCACACATAATATGAGTTTGCTTCATGAGCATATGTTTTTGACTTAGGCCTCTAAATCTTATTTGCAGGCGTCCCCGCATAATTTGATCAAAATGCCAAGGTCAAATGGATATGAAATTAATCCCAGGTATATCCACATCTACTTCGGGTAGAAGCATTCATTTATATTTTAACCAATATGGTTGCTCCTCATCAATGCAAATAGCTATCTATAGTAACTCCATGCTATAGAATAGAGGAGTGTAACTAAACAACTAGTTTAGTTTGGATTTGTGCGTTTTGATTCATAAATATCAAGGCATTCCATAATATGGGTATTCATCTTCCTCCAATGCCGAGATATTTAATAGCATACTAAAATTCTCCATTCACCAACTTCTAGTGGTGTATATGTATGCTTTAGTGGTGATTTATTTGGAAAATATTACGCACTTTATTAGGGGGTCTATTATAATTTTTGTATGCAGCGAGCTTGGACTTTATTAATGCAGTTGCATGAATACTACGAGTATTTCCTACTACAGGAGGAGTATCCTCAACTTCTTGTTGAGTCCATAACTTCTGGTGGATTATAAACTTTTGCTCTGCATGTTCTTGGTTTCAACAAATGCATATGCAACCTTCTAGACTTGACACCTGTAGTTACTGACGTAACCCATAATTTAGCCATAGCAATCCTTCTGGGGCTAATGCTCACCAATTGTTGTATAATTGACAATCAATCTGTCGTATATTAACCTTCTAGGTCATATGCATGAGAAAAGACAACTAATGGTGGCATTGCGCTTTCAGGCTCTTTAAGATTGGTGTGCATAAGTATGATACCATGAATATGGCATTTAGTCATGGTTGCCAAGCATAAATTTTGGATGCAGAGTTATTTCATAGTCCAGCTCTTTTGTTTATTGCCCAAATTTGACCCAATTACTCATACCATATAGAAAAATTGAGTCATTATATTTATTGCAACATATTTCGTGTTTTATATAAAGCATGACTTGGATCAATTCATTGTTCAGCATGAAGAGAAGCCAAGAATTTTCATCTATCTGGGAAATATTATTTTAATGTAAAGTCATTGACTTAAGCAAAAAAAATGGATGTTCGCAACAACAATAGTGACCAATATCCTTCTAGGATAAATTCTCAACTGATAGCGCAACTTTCGTAGGTAAAAGATATATGTAAGAAATATCATTATTAGCATTGTAGTTGTCAAGATCCCTGTGGCCTTTCAGAGACTAGGATAACTACTATAACCGACAGTTGGTTAATACCACATGTTAGCTTCTAGCTCATTGTGACGTGGGATTCAAACTTATTTACCTGCTTTCCATCTTCTGGTAGTTGGCAGGTAGACCTTAATAAATTAGGTGAGGTTGGCATATACTGGGCTCCTCGCCAATATATTGTCGCATAGAGTAGTCACTCCACCCATATCATTCGGCTTACTTGTAGACAATACAATGGTTTCCCGCCATAATGCCCAATGTCATTTCAGCGACTGTGGGTACCTCTAATTTCTGAATTCTAATATGCACTTCAAGGCTTAACTAGTCCAAGGAGGGCATGCAATTTTCTTCACTAGGAAGAAGTATTGTGTTTTCGCACTAATTATGAAAATAATCTTAGAATATCAATTCTATTGGTATTTTGTAGCAACTTCGTGTTGCCAATAGAGATGTATATCTATTAGTTTAAAGTCAGGATACGTTGGATTAAAACAAACCTCGGTTATGATGACATCTCATGCTGGTTCTGCAACAAAGAGGCAAGGGCAACATGTTGACTTTAGATCTTGTGTTGACCCGACTAATGTTGTAAGCCTATATTATCATGTTTAGAAATTATATCTAGGCAAGGTATTAGCTCCCCTCGATGGAAGTTACAAATGAATCCCAAATTCAAGTGTCTGATATGCCAATAAGTCTCATGCAATGGTTTTTCTTCAGGTTACTTCGGGTAAATAAATCAAAGCAAAAGAGAGCGCTAGAGAGGAAAAAAATAGTCTTATATATAATCATACATGTTTCATTTACTTCGCAGAATTTTCCAACCATGCATGTTTTTCTAGGGTATTTATATTGGTCTTAGGATAATACTTCAGGATTATATAACCCATAGAAAACATAATCATACATAAACATTGCAAGGAAAAAAACCATATTAAATTCAAAGGGGGCTAACTATCTTAGCACAATCTTACGGAAGCTTAAAAAAATCCGAGAAAAGTTGTGTAATATTACACTGCACAAAAATCGTGGCATGCATGGTACATGTCAACATGGAAGTATATGTTGCGCTTATGCTAAAAGCGGTGGCTCGACAGCAGGCGAGCGCGTCACAACAGAAAATCCATAAGACGGTGTACTGCTCTTATGCATGCTAGTGGCTTCAGGCCACATGCATGAGTTTGCGGGCTCTCAGAAACAATGTAGACCACCGTGAAAATGTTAGCAAGTGCTTGTACCAGTTGATAGAGGCGCGACGAAGCCATGCAGTTGCAGGCCGCAATAGGATCGCGTTATCATGGGTACGGATGCACACACGGCCGCGACAAGAGACGGGGCGCGACTAGGTAGTGGCACGACAGCGAGCGACGGTGTTTTCGCCTGCTTCGGACATCCGAACGAGGTTGCGCACAATGTCATAGTGTGACCACAGTTAAAAAAATGCGATGCACGTGTGCAGAAAAGCGACGAGCATGATGCATGGAGCTTCTGCCTAGAGCCCTAATTAATGCGGTTCTAGAAACATCCCGACCATGCATGTAATTAATCTCCTTAGACGTTAGGAATCCATCTACCAGTGTTTATCTTCGAGATTCAAACTAGTAGAAAATAAATTAAAGGAGTAATGTTCTTGTGGCAAGACCGGCAGCTGGCGGCGAGCGCACGTTTCGGTTTTAATTAATAGAAACATCAATTATAGACCATAAAAAAATACTCTGTGACGGACTAATAATTGCCCAACTTTGGTGTTCAAGACAAATGCATTCTTCAAGATGTGATTTATTCATACCTTATAGAGGATGCCAATTTAATCTATATCACATATCGCGTAGGGCAGTGGTTAGTAGATACATACCGCGTAGAGTGTTTGACATTGTCGTAGATCTACCAGCTTGATGACGACGACACATGCCGCGTGGCCTCCATGACAATGCGATGCAGCAGAGAGACAAGAAAGGTTGCCACCGTGGCCTTTGTTCCTTCATGCGGACTAGGTGCAGATCGCATCCGTTGTAGGCATGTTCTGTTGATGTGCAAGCTAACCAAGGCCAATCCTTTCCCCGCGCAGAGGGCGCGCGTGGCCGATGGTGCGTGCGTGCCCACGGCCGGTAGGCAGCGCAGCGCTCGGCGAGATGTGAGCGAGAGCCAATCCGTTGGAAAACATAAATCAATCCATCCTTAGCACCAAATTTCAAGATCCATAATTAATCAACAAATTAAGAACGTCTCACCCGGTTGGAAGAGCTGTTGATAACGTATTGAGAATCGACCTGTTCACGGATTGCTAGATCCGTTTTCCCGTCTCCAATCTCAAGAAAAAGTCGTATAGAAGTTGTAGATGCCACTAGTACATTGGTGATTTCTCTTGGCACCACCTTTTTTTCACTGGCATTTGGAAAAGAGATGGCGCCAGTAGAGAGAAATATGTAGGCCAGCCTCAAGGACCGTCTGTGTAAAAGCCTTTACACTGTCGGTTCGTGTAAGAAAACCACAAGTGTTAACGGCATATTTACACTGGCGGTTTGTATTAGCCAACCGCCAGTGTAAAGCCCATTTGCACTGGTGGCTTGCTTACATAAACGGTCAGACATTTACACTGGCGGTTGAACTATGTGAACCGCCTGTGATACTCATTTTCAGTGGCGTTTTTTTATGTGAACCGTCACTAATACATCTGCTATAAATACTCCTTCCTTCCTCAACCAGCACTGTTCAGCCGAGCCACCTTACATTGGTAGTGAACTTGGAGGTCCAAAAATCATAAAATACAAGGGGGAGGTTTTGCTCTTCATTTCTTCGGAGGAGGTGGCTTAAGAAGGTTAGTTAATGCCTCTTATAGTTCTTTTTGTATTAGTGCTTCTCACTTTGAGCTTAAACTAGATCTAGCTAGAGAGAGAGAGTTTCATGCTTGTGTTTTGAGAGATGGAGGTGTTTTGCTCTTTATTTCTTTGGAGGAGGTGGCTTAAGAAGGTTAATTAATGCCTCTCATAGCTCTTTTTGCATTAGTGCTTCTCACTTTGAGCTAAAACTAGATCTAGCTAGAGAGAGTGTTTCATGCTTGTGTTAAGAGAGAGATAGAGAGAGTGGTAGTAGATTTTTGTTTAGGATTTCTATACATGGTATTTTAGAAGGTTGGATTATAGTGGTGCACCTCTCATAGTTGATTCTCCATTATAAATTTGATTCAAAACTAGACCTAGGGTTTCATAGGGAGAGAGAGAAAAATGGTAGTATTATAGAGAGAGAATTGGTATCATCACTTGGTTTAAGGGTTGTTATAAATAATGTGGAAGTTAAAATATGTTATGAAAAAATAGAGAGTGAATGTTTCATGCTTATGTTTTGAGAGAAATATTATTTAAAAAGATTTTAAACAATCTAGTTTATTCACCAAACTAGATGTTTTGAAATTACAATAATTTTTAGTTTATTCAAATAACTACAATAATTTTAATTTTCATCAAATAATTTTAAATGTACCCAATTAATTAGACATTACCATTATAATTTTTTACAACTGAAGATGAAAAGATCGTTATGGATGTATAGCTTATCATGATTACACCCATCATACCATTTGGAGGTTCGTAAATTTATTGATGCCGTTAGGAGGCATGCATGCATACAGAAGACGAAGTACATATGTTGTCCTTGCATCGAATACAAAAATGTTGCTGTATTTGAGGATGTAGAAGAAATCAGTTCTTATTTGGTTTACCACGGTTTTATGAGGAATTACTTGATTTGGGTGAAACATGGATAGGGTAGTTCCGCGCTATCGGGGACCAATGCTAGGGTACCCAAAGAGGAGGAGCTAATAACCGTCAACGTTGATTCATCCAAGCGGTCAAGAGCGCGACTACACCTCTTGCTGGGCTCCGACTCGTCCGGCCACCGAGGCCATGAGCTTCGCCTCGATGGACGATGAGGCCGCGGGCTCCGCCTCGGCCAACCCCCAATGGTTGGCTCCACCTCATTCGACCCCTAAGGGTTGGCTCCACCTCGCCCGACCCCCAAGGGTTGGCTCCGCCTCGGTGGACGATGAGACCGTGGGCTTCGCCTTGGCCGACCCCCGAGGGTTGGCTCCGCCTCGTTCGACCTCCGAGGGTTGGCTCCACCTCATCCGACCCCCGAGGGTTGGCTCTTCCTCGCCCGACCCCCAAGGGTGGGCTCCGCCTCACCCTATGTCGGAGGGCTAGCCCCGCCTCGCCCAACATCCGAGGGTTGGCTCTGCTTCGCCTGACCCCTCGGACACGGTCCCTAACGGAAGCTCACGCTGCTGCCAACCACTACGGGCCAGAAGGTACTACCCTAGGTCAAACTTCTGGCATCGTGCAGGGAGCGGTCATGTTTTAGCATGACCCGTTTCCACGACAGGTCATTCCAGGGAACTCACATCGCCCACAGTAATGGACGCATGGTCACTATGTACGGTCGCTGACCAGCGCGCCGGTTCACCGCACTGCCCATCGGGGCGGAGCGGGATGTTACAACCCGCTGATCAGCGCCAGAGCATGGCAGTGTCAGCAAACAGACGCCCGGTGTGGGGCTGTCCCTGTCACCACCTGTCATGTCAGTGGGACCCGCACGGAGGAAAAGGATGGCCCGGTAATCCTGAAGGACTTCCTCTGCTTCTCGTTCTCCTTTTTTTCTCCCATTGTAACCCGCGCTTCCCCTTAGCCTATAAAAGGGAAAGTAGGGCGTCCTACTAAAGGGCATCGCACTGCATCGATTCACCGCATCACTCACCGCACTGCATTACAGCGGAACCATTAGCATCGAACCTCGAACATACAACTGAGAAGCGACCGAGCTCTCGGCACCTATTCGATCTTTCCATCAGAGACTTGGGAGCTCCTCCCTCTCTCGATAGTTTGTAACCCCTACTATAAATTCAGTGCTAGTAACATGAGCATCCCAAAACTAGACGTAGGGACATTCAGCCCGAACCAGTATAATCCTTGTGTCCTCTTAGCATACCATCCGGGTTAGACACATAATATACAAATTTACTCATTGGTGTTTACTCAAAACACCGACAGTTGGCGCGCCAGGTAGGGGCCTTTTGCGCGTTTCGACATCGACACCAGACCTTGGATGGCTAATCGCAACGTTAGCTGGGTCCTAGGCGCGCGCGTGCATTTCAGAAACCTTGACTTCGTCACTACGACGGAGGGAGAGTTGGTTCGGTCTTCTGCTGCCACACAACCCCTCCTCTTCACCGGCCTCGACGCAATCGCCGAGGCGCCTGAGGAGCTGTAGCCACCTACAACGGAGGTCCACACCCCCAGAAGCGACCAGCTCCTCAGCTTCGACTACAGAAGGCCGCGTACTGCGATTTCGGTGCACGGGCGTCTCGAGCTCCACCACAACGCACGTGACACCCCGACGCTCGCAGATGCGAAGCGCCCTCAAAACAACCCAACGAGGATGTACCGGTCCATCAGGCCCAACAGGGCGGTGGGCCGCGCACCATGGTTCTGGTGCATGAGCATCTCAGCCTCCACCGCGACGCCCGCGACACCTTCGACACCCGCAGGCGTGCCTGCGGCGACGTGAAGGAGGGGGTCAGCCATGGCTACCATCCACACCATGGCGGACGCTATGACAGCGGTGAGGACCGAAGCCCAAGCCCCAACTTGACGGGACCTCAGGCCTTTGGCCGATAGACCCTCAAGGGCAAGGCAAAGCGGGACGAGGACGCCGACGAAGGCGCCTCCAAGCCTCCCAACAAAAGGAAGAACAAGTGGCGACGTGGGAGCTCACTAGCGGCCAATGTCGACCGCACGGAGGGCTAGAAGCCTACGGAGGGACCCCAAGCCACTTTGAGAAGCTGCTTGAAGGGCCATGTCCGAACCATGCTTTCCCTATCAAGCACATGTACAAGGACTGCGTTCTCTTGAAGCGGTTCTTGTTCGGAAGCTCTAACAAGGGGGAGCATAGGACGGAGCCCAGCCAGACGAAGCACGCGATGTCGCCCCCCTTCGCTCGGCCAAATATGCAAGGACCGCCACAAGCTCTCCCCACCGTAGGAGGGACCGTACATCATCATGGAGATGCTTCGGCCAGGTGCCTACAAGGTCAAGACAATCAACGGCGAGGTCTTCGTCAACACTTGTAACATCAACTAGCTATGTCACTTTTACCCTTAATAAACGCATACTTTATCTTATTATTAGTTTTGCTGTCGAACTCCCCGATCTTTTGGGACACCCGACCCCAGCAAACGGCGGGGGGTTGGGCCTCACTCGGGGCTAATAAGGACATATCTATCCAGTAGATAATCTTTACGACCGACCCTTTTCACAATTAAGATCCAAAAGCGAAGTTTACGGAAATAAAACCTGAGTAAAACTGGTCGGACCACGAGAAACCTACGCCCCAGCGGCTACGGCACCTTTGCTCACCAGCGTAATCAGAGTTTCTTTTCTACACCTCGGGCTTTTTTTGGCCTTAGCCATGGAAAGGGCCGGTACGCTTTAAAAATCTATCCACCTAGCAAACATTCTCAGTGCCCGACCCCTTTCACGTTAAGACCTAGGAGCTAGGTTTGCAGGAACAAGCTCTGAGTATAATTGGTCGAACTTCGGGAAACCTATGCCCCAGCGGCTACGACGTCTTTGCTCACCAGCATGATCAGAATTGGTTCACCCGCATCCCGAGCTTTTATGGCCTTAACGACAAAAGGGTCGGAATGCACTAACCTTTTTATACAAAAAGGGAAAAAGAGCTCAAAAGTTGTTTGCTATAACAAAATTTAAGAGCTTGTCTATTTATTACAAGTTCTTCGCCCGGCTTACCTACCTAACTAAATTCTTGCGTGGGATGTCCTCATCCTCTATCTCCGTAGGAAAACCTTTCCCAGTAGGTAACGCAAGCCAATAGGATGGCCTGACAGACACCGTGAAATGGGTAGGGAGCAGTGGGATGTCCCATGTGGGTTGTGCCGACCCCATTGCGAACAAACGGACCTGAATCCTGCTCAATCATATCCGGTAAGAGCTTCCTAAACCCATCACTCTTATCATCAAGGTAAAACCTGTGCCCAGGTCGATCGAACGGCTCCAGGAAGCAGCTGAAAGACGAGCGCATGCCTATCTTCCCCGTGAAGGATCCACCGAGCGATGGTTCACCTTCAGAGGCTACGAGCTGCCGTAGGTAAGTGGGATACGGAACTAAAAATGCTCCTATGGCCCATTAACGCCTAAAAGTTCGAAGGCTGGCCCACCGGTGGGTTCACGGCCACTCCAGGGCACCCTAGAGTGTGTGGGGGGTTAAGGATGGGACCGCTAGCGGCCAATACCCAAAGCGCGCGGAGCGCCATGGGTGTCCCGACCCTCGTTTCGAGTCTTGGATGATGTAAGGTCCATGGTTTTCCCCCGAAGAAAGGCATCGAGCCCTTAGACCAGTCGAACAGATCCGGTAACTATATGGACTGGCTACCAAGAATCTGAAGTCAGTCGCCAGCTGACCTTGAACCGGCCCCGTGAAGGGGATGCCGGCTCCACTCGAACAAGCCCGTTAACAACTCACCGAGCACAGTGCTCCGTCCAGCGAGGAAAGCACGACAAGGCTCAACCCCTCCGTTCTATCGAATGGACGCATGAGGGACGACGATCACAAGATGAACCGACCCCCTGACTAGACCCCTGCTCCACGCGGGGGCTCAGAGGCTTGGCACCGTGAAGAGACCAAACACACGGTCATAGAAAGACGACAAGTCACCTCCGGTTGTGGAAACCTCATGGGGCCACGCCGCCTCATCCGACCCCCGAGGGTTGGCTCCACCTCGCCCGACCCCCGAGGGTTGGCTCCGCCTCATTCGACCCCTAAGGGTGGGCTCCACCTCACCCGACATTGGAGGGCTGGCCTAGCCTCACCCGATGTTCGAAGGTTGGCTCTGCTTCGCTCGACCCCTCGGACACGGTCCCTAACGGAAGCTCAAGCCACTGCCAACCACTATGGGCCAGAAGGTACTACCTCAGGTCAAACTTCTGGCATCGTGTAGGGAGCGGTCACGTTTCAGCATGACATGTCCCCATGACAGGTCATTTCAGGGAACTCACATCGCTCACAATGATGGACGCATGGTCACTATGCCGTCCACTCCCTGTACGGTCGCTGACCAGCACGCCAGTTTGCCGCACTGCCCACCGAGGCAGAGCGGGACGTTACAACCCGCTGATCCGTGCCAGAGCATGGCAGTGTTAGTGGATAGACACCCGACGTGGGGCTATCCCTGTCGCACCTGTCATGTCAGCGGGACCCGCACAAAGGAAAAGGAAGGCCTGGTGACGCTGAAGGACTTCCTCTACCTCTCGTTCTCCTTTTTTATCCCATTGTAACCCACGCTTCCCCTTAGCCTATAAAAGGGAAAGCAGGGCGTCCCACTAAGGGGCATCAACATCATGTCGGTTCACCGCATCGCTCATAGCACTGCATTATAGTGAAACCACTAGCATCGAACCTCGAACATACAGCTGAGAAGCGACCGAGCTCTCGGCACCCATTCGATATTTCCATCAGAGACTTGGGAGCTCCTCCCTCTCTCGATAGTTTGTAACCCCCTACTACAAATTTAGTGCTAGTAACATGAGCAGGCCGAAACTAGACGTAGGGACATTTAGCCCAAACGAGTATAATCATTGTGTCCTCTTAGCACACCATCCGGGTCAGACGCGCAATATATAAATTTACTCGTTGGTGTTTACTCAAAACACCGACACGTGCCTTATGCAGAAGCTAACCCCAATTCATGCTGATGGACTGAATATGAATGATGGGACATGACACCATAGGTCCCCCGACTAATCCTGTTATGGCGGATCTTAGTGATGATGATGTCGGCATCCAAAATGCATGTGAAGGCATCGATGAAGTTCAAGTCGTCGATGAAAGTGAACAAGCAGAGTTTTTTGAGGCCTTGCTACATAGTTATTCCGATCCTTCTATGTTCCTGCTTATGTGCATAAAGACAGGGAAGAAGCAAAACAAGACCCAAAAGAAGACCAAAGAGAGTTCAAAAACCAATAGCAATGAAGAAGTAGACTATTACGCGCAGAGAAGGATTCATGCTTTGGTGATGTGGTACCTCCCCGTGGTTGATCGATTGAGGTGTGTGTTCACAAACCTTGAGGATGTAGAACTTATGTGCTGTCATGCTTCTGATGAGTGCAAACATGATGGAAAACTTCGACATCCATCTGATGCCAAGCAGTGGTAAAATTTCAATGACACATACAAGGATTTTGCTGGTAAACCGAGGAACATAAGGTTCACGCTGAGTACCGATGGAATGAATCCATTTGCCGAGAGGAGCAGCAAGCATAGCACATGGCCAGTGATCCTGACCATCTACAACCTTCGTCCATGGCTGTGTCAGAAGCAAAAGTACCTTTTGCTAACCATTCTTATTTCTGGACCTACACAACCTAGTGTCGATATGGATGTGTTCTTAGAGCCCTTAATGGAGGAAATGAAAAAACTATAGGAAGAGGGCGTGGCCATGTGGGATGAGTTTTGCAAGGATCCATTCACACTAAAAGAAATGATTTTTGTTACCATAAATGATTACCAGGGCAGTTCAAAGGAAAGGTTGGTTGTGTAGTATGCCTTGACGAAACCGCACATGTGTACCTTACTGCATTACTGCATCTAACAAGCTAGTGTACATGAGTCATAGATGCTTCTTACCAAGAGGATACAAGTATCGGTTGAAAAGGATGGACAAGTACTTCGACAATAGGGATGAATCAAAATCTACTACTCCATTAGGTACAAGTGCAGGTAAAAGAGTGTTGCTAATAGTTAGCAAAGTCACATTTGTTTTCGGGATGAAGACCAAAGATGGAAAGAAAAGAAAGGATGTCAAGGCATCAGAAGGGGACACATTCAAGAAGGTATCAATTTTTTTCAAGTATTTGCCATACTAGAAAGACTTAGACATAGGACACGTGATCGATGGTATGCACGTCCAGAAGAATGTTTTCAATAGCATAATTGGGATCTTGCTCGACGTAAAGGGTAAGACAAAGGAAGGACTCAATTCACATTTGGACCTAGTCAATTTAGACATCAGAAAAGAACTTCACCCTATACCTCAACCAAATGGAAAGTACCTGCTCCCGGCAATAAGCTACAACCTCAACCCAGAAGAGAAACATGAGATTTGTGTATGGCTGAAGACTTTGAAAGTTTCATCTGGATTCTGCTCCAACATCAGGAGTTGTGTGTCAATGAAAGACCTTACACCCACCAACTACAACTCCCATGATTGTCATGTCATGCTGACCACTTTCCTCCCTATTGTCATCAGGGCTATAAAGCCAGTGTTTCTAAAGATGGCAATCACAAGACTGTGCTACTTCTTCAACAAGGTCTCACAAAAGGTAATTGACTATGATGAATTGAAGTCGCTGTAGGAATTCGCTGTGGAGACATTATCATAGTAGGAGATGTGCTTTCCTCCATCATTCTTCGACATCATGGTACACTTGGTTGTTCACTCGGTGGCTCAAATAGAGGCATTGGGTCCCATGTATTTGCATGAAATGTGGACGTATGAGCGTTTCATGTCAATTCTGAATGGGTATGTATCAAATCATGCTCACCCAGAGGTCCATGATAGAGGCCTACACTACCGAAGAGGACATTGAGTCCGAAGGTCCATTCTGCAATAAATGCCTAAAAGATCAGATTGCAATTGGTTTATCTTCATCCCGGCACAAGGGTAGGTTGTATGAAAAAGGGAATGGGACAGAAGTCATTCATCCCGAAGGATTACAACACAGTCCTAGAGGCACACCACAGCGATCCTACATCAACTCTCAATAATGGAGCCATTGATCGAGCAACACAAGAATGAGCTTCACGAACAAAACAATGGGCACATAGAAGATTGGGTCATGAAGGAGCACAAGGGTACGTTCAGCACATGGTTGTAGGATCAGAACATTCTAGATGGAGAAACAATGGAGGAAAAAACCATCAAGAAGCTGGCATCTAGACCATCACGCCAGATCACTACATGGCAGACGTATGACATTAATGGCTTCACGTTTTGTGTCAATTCGAATTACAAAAAGAGTATGGCACAAAACAGTGGGATTCGCTGTGATGCTTTAGATGAAAATGTTGAATATACTACATATTATGGCTTCGTTCATGAAATATGGGAAGTAGACTACGGTGTCAATTTTCATATTCCCATCTTTAGATGCCAATAGGTTGAAGGCCAACGAGGTGTTAGTGTGGATAACTATGGGCTGAGAATTGTTGACCTTAGTAAAGTAAGTTACAAGGATGACCCGTGGGTCCTTGGTAATTGTGTTGCACAGGTCTTCTATGCACCTTAGTAAAGTAAGTTACAAGGATGGCCTATGGGTCCTTGGTAACCGTGTTGCATAGGTCTTCTATGCATAGGACCTAAGCATTGAGAACCAAAAGGTAGGAAAGCAAAATCATGTAGTTGTCTCTAGGAAACAACAAATTATAGGAGTTGACGGTGTGCTTGATCCTGAGGATTTTAACCAGTTTAGCAAAATGCCTCTCTTTACAGACCTACCAGAGAAGATAATTAATCTAGATTGAAGTATCCCAGCAAATTCATTGCCCTATTTACACCCCGATCGACATGCAAGAACAGTAGCTGGCTAAACTCTGTGCTTGATGTCATTTATCATGTAATTCATGTATCGGCTTGTATGAATGGTTTATTATGTAAACTCTGTGCTTGATGTCATTTATCATGTATCTAACAATGTATGGTGATTGTGCTTACGCTTCCATAGTTTCCAATGTTTCCATAGTCCAAATAAATGAATTATTTGGTACAAACCATAATAATTTAGATCAGTTCATTACAAACATATAATAATTTAAATTTGTTTGTTGCAAACCATAATAATTTAGTACAACCAACAGTAATTTAAATTTCTAGATCTTCCCAACATCGTACCACGTATTCGGAGAAGTGCAGATCATTAATTTCATATGCCAAAATATGAGTGATGTAGCGCAATGTATTCACTAGTGCACTCTCCCTTGCTTCATAAGATCATTCACAAGGCCTACTAACAACAATCAGATATGGTCGAGAACCTTTCCTCCTAGTCACAAGAATTTGTTCCTGGATTCCCTCTAAAGTTTTCACAGGGCCACCATATTCCTAATTATAACGACCCAATTGATGCAGGGCCTAGTTTATAATAGCTTCAAAGCTACAATCAGCGTATGTTACGTCCTGCTCAACCTACAAGTGTTGAGAAAAATATGGTTACCATAGAACCATGCATATATATAGACATAATAATTAATCTGGATATAAGTTATGGGACTGACCACATCATTTATGTTGTTCTCAGCAAGCTGTGCACAAAATCGCCCAATATCGTGGTGGAGGCCCAGGTTCAAAGCTTCTATCCTCATGGAGGAGTATGTAGGAATATTATACCCAATATTTTGATGCGCTCTTAAACATTCCAGCACAACATATTTTTGCGCACTAATATCAAGATAATCTGTGTGGGCCGTCCTCTCGATGTATAAAACCATACCTTGTTGGTTACCCACCTTAGTGAGAATAGAAAAGCCAAGTCGATATTGCTTGAGTCCACCATCTACAGGAAATGTACCCACATTGATGTAATCAACCTTGAAATTTGAGATTGTCTCTCTGAACCATGGTATAGGGCTAATTGTCTACATTTAAGAATTATATATATCAGAACAAAATATCTATAGAGGTGTCTTTAAAACATGTTACTTACTATGCTTGATATGGGTGGTTTACCCTTGCCAATGTTGGTCGGAAACGCAGATCATATGCATAATTATTTGACAGATCCGGCGAAGGGAGTTCGGCCATCTCTTCTCCTAAATTTATGTCAAGGAAGAAAAAAAAAATTATTAGTAACTTTATAACTTATGGACCAACAAGGTGTGTTGACCCGTGCTTTGCTACGAGCCATACAACTACTAAATCCAAAGTCAAAGTATAGACAAATATTCCTCACATGCATTGAAGAGTAAACAAATATTCCAACAATTGTTTGGAAAATACAATTACAAGCATAATCTTGAAAAACAAACCTAGACTAATCTATCAACTGCAGTACGACGTAACAAAGAACAATAATGACAACAAACTAAATAGTGATGACAATTATGCTGGGCGTTATTGGATTTCCACCCTTGTCTCGCTTCAAAACCTCGGCCTCCTGCTTGCAAACCCCATGCTCAACCTTTTTCTCACATGTGCCATCTTTCATGTATGCACCAAATGCCATTATGGCTTCATCTTTGGTCTCATATCTCTTATAACAATTGTCACGAAATCCTGAGATTTGTTTCTGGCAGTCAGCCCACTAACGGTAAACACCGGGCTCGTAGCCACAAAAAACAACATACCAAGGCATGGTCATCCTACCAGAACATCAATTAGTAACAATCATGATGAAAAATTAGCAACCACCAAGCTAAACAAGAGCCAACGGTGACCGGCGGCGCGCGTGGGGCAAGGGCCGCCGTGGCGCAGGTGCACGGGGCACGGGTTGCCACGGGGCGCGCATGCGAGGAACGGGCCGCTGGAGCACAAGAGACCACTAGCAGATGTCACCGTGGGTGAGTGGGGAGGGGAGAGGAGGGGGGAATGGGGGGCAGAGAGGACTCACCGTGGGGTGCGCATGCGGGGCACGGGCCGTTCGGGCCGCTCAACGGCGGAGGACGGAGGGAGCGGCGTTGACGATGGACGCGGCCATGGAGGAGTGAGGCAGAGCTAGCCGTTGCACTTAGAAAAAATCTCCTTAGTGTGTTATATATAGGGGCCAATTTACACTGGCGGTTTTCTCAATTATCTGCCAGTGTTAATCTTAAAATTAAATTAAAATAAAAAAGGGTGTCTGGCTGGGAATCGAACCTAGGACCTCAATATTAAGAGTGTTGTGTGTTACCATGCGATATGATTTTGAGTTCAATGTAGTTGGTTTAGAAATTCTTTTAATCACATAAGTCATTTCAAGAAATGATAGCTTCAAGCTTGATTTTGAGACACTAAATGTTTTCTACTAAAAGCTCATAAATATAAAAGTTGTAGAATTTATCAAGATCTACAACTTTTGTTTTGGTCATATTTTCATGTCACTAAATTTGAATAATTCAAATTTTAAATTTCAACAAATGACAACTTTAAACAAGATTTTAACACAACAAATGCTTTCTACTCAAAAAGTCATTAATTTAAAAGTTGTAGCACTCATCGAGATCTACAACTTTTGTTTTGGTTATATTTTCATGTCACTAAATTTGAACAATTTAATTTTTGAATTTCAACAAATGACAACTTCAAACAAGATTTTGACACCAAATGCTTTCTACTCAAAAAGTCATTAATATAAAAGTTGTAGCACTTAATTTAAAAAGTCATTAATATAAAAGTGTATCACTTTTTGAGTTCAAATCATTTGGTGACTCAAAAGTTTGTTTGAAGTTGTTATTTATTGAAATTCAAATTTTAAATTGTTTAAATTTAGTCACATGAAAAGATAACCATAGTAAAAGTTGTAGAGCATGATTTTAGAAAAATTTAGAAAAAAATCATCAAATTTGGAGTTAGTATGAGGTAGAAAGATTACTACAAGTTTTAGGTAGTGATTAAAAAGAGAAAACACACTTGTTCAACACTTGTTCATCATGAACAAGTGACATTTCTCTTTTTAATCCCTACCTAAAATTTGTAAGTAGTCTTTGTCCCTCATACTAACTCCATTATTGATGATTTTTTCCTAAATTTTCTAAAATTATTTTCTATCAATTTATTGTGTTCTTACTGATATTATTTGGCTAACTTTTCATGTGCCTTTGTTTGAACTATTCAAATTTTGAATTTCAACAAATGATAGCTTCAAGCTTGATTTTTAGACACCAAATAATTTCTACTAAAAAAGTCATAAAAATGAAAGTTGTAGAACTCATCAAGCTCTACAACTTTTATTTTGGTCATCTTTCGTGTCACTAAATTTGAACTATTTAAAATTTGAATTTCAACAAATAACAGCTTCAAACAAGAATTTGACACACCAAATGATTTTAACTCAAAAAGTTATGAACATAAAAGTTGTAGTACTCATTGAGCTCTACAACTTCTATTTTGGTTATTTTTTCATCAGATAAAATTTTACTAAACATTTGTACAACCCGCCTGTACAAATGCCTCCTATATATACCCGCGCGCTGAGAGCCTCTGAAAATTGGAAGTCTGGTTGCGCATTTTCTTCCCCGAGACATCGTCAGGCTGCTCAAATTTTCCATCACCGCCGTGCCATTCCCGCCGGCACCGCGCGCCGTGCCGCCCCACACCTCACCGTCCCCATCTGCGCCGCCGGAGCCCACCTCGGAGGCCCGCCGTCTCGGCCATAGCCCGCCCGCCTTGGAGCCACGCTGTCTTGGTCAGGCCAGAGCCCCATCTCAGAGCTCTGTTGTCTCGCCACGCCGGAGCCCCGCCTCGGAGCCACGCCGGAGCCCTACCTAGCTCAGAGCCATGTCGGAGCCCCGCCTTGGAGCCCCACCGTCTCTACCTACTCTGGTGCCCCGCCCGCGCTGGAGCCCTAGCCGTCTCGGAGCGCCGCCCGCCTCGGAGCCCCGCCCGCGCATGCCACCGAGGTCTACATCTCACCTGCTCCTCTCGTGCATCGCTTGTGTCGCCGGACCCCGCGCCGCCATGCGCTGCCGTGCGCTGCCTGCCCTGGAGCACCGTCGGGCATGCCACTTGCCTACCTGGGCTGGCCCATCTGGCACATTTCCCTAGGCCGAAACCCTAACGGTCCCATTAAGAGCTTGTTTCAACATCTTTTTTTAAAAACTTTGTTTCAACATCATTACTTGTGTGATTATATGTTTCAACATCTTTACTTGTATATTAAGTGTTATAATCATAAAAATAATTTTAGGGTAGCTTTGTTTGCTGAAAAAATAAATTAGTTCTAGGGTCGGTTATTATTTGTACATTGTTCGATATATATATAAATAAATTAAGTCTAGGGTAGCATATTTTATAATGCTTAATTTGTAGCAATAGTTTTTGTTATCCGATTGGTGTGCGATATTTATGGTAGATTATTTAATTCATGCTATGTGTGAAAATTTCATGTCCATTCGATGCTAGATGCACATATATTTTTATGCTATGTATTTATTGTACGTGCTGTTAAACGATGCTTACATAAAAATAAATATTCAATAAATCAGAATTAGCTTGATGAGTTCTCCAAACAATGGTGACGAGGCGGGTGCCCAACCAAACAATGGTGATGAGGTGGGTGCCCAAGGATCAGACTCGCAACACAACACCACCAGTGGATCATGGAGTTCGCCGTCCGATAAGTGCCCTAGCATAGAAAGGGCAGCTCGCCGTGCCAAAACCTGAGACCCTACTTACAATCCAATAGATGAGGAGGTACAATTTAATAATTTCAATGAAGGGCTATGAGGGGTTGTTATTCATATCCATACCTACGTACCGAATATTATATATATGACTGGTTGTTCTTCATAGATAACTTCCCAATTGCGGAACCAAACGGAGGAAGATGCATCAGATTCCGCACCAGAGGCAACTGAGACAACCACCGAAGATAGGAAGCAAAAACATGGGGAACGGGGCGAAAACAAGTGGCCGGATCATACATATTTTGTTACAGAAGTAAGCCCAAAAGGAGAGCCTGTACAACCTATACAGGTGGCAGCTAAGTGTCGAAACGCCATTGATTTCCTTGTTAGGGACATTCTTGACATCACAATCTCTAATTGGAAACTAGTGCCAAAGAAAATAAAAAAGAACTTGTGGAAAAATTTGAGAACATGGTTTATTTTCGCAACTGAGTCATGAGCTGTCCTGAAGGAGTACTCAATGAGGCAGTGTGCAATTAGCTTTCATAAATGGAGGTCTGAATTGAATACCAAGTTCATGAAGAAAGGGTTGGACACAACAAAGAAGTACCTGAGAATTACAATAGCTAAGTGGAAGACCTTTGTTGAGTAGAAGACATCAGAAGAGTTCTTATCTATGAGTCAAGCCAATGCTAAACTTGCAAAGAAGAACATATACCACCACCACCTTGGAACTGGTGGTTACCAGCGTGCGATTCCCAAATAGAGGGCAGAAGAAGCTGCAAGGAAGGCGGCAGGGTTACCGGTGTTGTTGGAGGATGTACCCAAAAGGGCTGGAGACTAGCTTCATGCGCGGAAACCACAAGAAAGTGAGGCTGGTTTGTTGTGGCCAGATCCAATGACCGATGAACCAGCCAAGAACATTTTGGCCATGGTAGATAAGTAGAAGGAAGGATCATTCAAGCCATTAAGAGAGAGGGACACCCTTAGTGTGGGTCTGGGTAACCTAGAGTACCCCGGTCGTGTGCGAGGTGTCTCGTCCCATTTGGGCTTGAATGAAGGATTTCCTAAGCATGCCGAGATGTATAGAAAACATGACCGCTATAAGGAAGCTATGAGAGATTATTTTAAGAAGGAGGCTAAGCATGAAATGAAACAAATGTTGGTTGAAATCATGGCCAATCCTGATTCTGAGATAAGGCAACAATTGGCTAGTGTAATGTCAAGTCGACAATACAACCGCCATAGATGATCACACAAACACCATAGATGCAGATGGTCATCGCGTAACCCTTGGATTCTCCAATAGTTCCAAGTAGTATCGGATCTACGGCAAATAGGGAGCACTATGCAGTTGATAACATTGTCACACCAACAGCTTGCTCCCTAGTTATATCGTATGGTATCACCAATATCCGTACGATAGAAGTTGCCACTAGTATGGTGATCCTAGGCCGCGACTATCACAACAAGAAAATGACAGAGGAGTACTGCAAGGTAGAAGTGTTGACAGACATCAAAGGACATAGGAATGACTTCCTGATGGTGTCGAGAAACTCGGTCAAGCTATCAACGAGTTCATCTTATGACCTCGACGGGACATTAGGTTGAATGATCCTATTCTATCGATGCCATTTTTCAGAGTGAATGTTGAAGGAGGGTTCTCACATGCAGCATCGCCATCTCATCATACCCCACCATCTCGTGATGCACCGCCATCACCAGAACCTAACCCACCACCATCATTTAGCCTCCACACCAACTTAGAGCCTCTACCTAACCCCCCAGCATTGATATCCATGAACCCACCATCATCCCCGAGCAAGAAGGATGCCTCATCAGAACCTAAAGGCCATGTAGCTAAAGGAAACCTTCAGTCTGTGCCAAAAATAGTTACACCCTTAGGTAAGGACGAGACATCATAGGGGGCCATGAAGAAATGGATGGCCAGATTGGCAAGGAAACCAGACACACGTTCCAGTCATAAGAAAGCTGCCAAGTCCGCCTCCAACAAGATCACCATACGAAAGCCTACGGGAGAGGATTACAATATTGTCCCCACCAATAAATATGTTCCAAGCAAGCCTCCACTCCAGTGGTGCAAACTCCGTGGTGTTTCATGTGCGATGAAGAGGTTGCATGACTGATATATGAGAGCATCATCGGTTGAGATCGATGCCTTCTCCGCAGCTGTACCACCACTAGCTTTTATGGGTGGCAATAGCAAGATTATTGTTGACTTCGAGGACATTTGGTTGATGTTTCGCCTCTGAAAACTTGACATCCAGCTCGTGAGCATGTGGTGCCTATAAATGTCGCTCATACATAACTATGTTTTATTACTAATTAATATAATGTTAGGGCATAAAGTATCTAACAATGTCATGCGCTCCACAGAATGCAACAATTAGATAAGGAGATACGGTATACTGAGAACCCGTTTCTTCACGAGGAGAAAAAGGTTGGTATCTCGACCTAGCTAGAATAAGCTAGAACGAGTACACAGTGGTTATGGGTCCTGACCACAACTTATTTGTGGGCAAGACCGATGATGAAATAGCCAAAATTAGAGTGGAGGAGCAACAAAAGCAGTGGCCACCTACATAGGAAATGTGCTTCTTCAATTTGGAAATAGGAGTATTGTATGTGCACCATACATGTTCAAGTATGTTGGTCCTAAACTCCCTTAATAATTTTTATTTATAAACTTACTACTGTCTTAAAACATGACTTCATTAAATTCATGCAGTTATCATTGGATTTGTATATTCATTTATCTCCATGAAGGATGACTTTTGGTCCTTGACTCCACACGTTTCCCACAGAGCAGTTATCAAAAGTTCATCGATATTTTAGATCAGTAAGTCAAGATTTGCATGCGTGCTTTTCAACATTTCTATATCATATATGAGAGTTTGGATCGATATGACTTGTTGAATTCATTCGAGCAAAGCAGGGCATATAGGTTCTACAAGTTCAAGGGTGGACGCTACGATTTAAAAAAAGCCAGAAAACCGCTACATGTACGGATTAACTTTAAGGTAAATTTTAAATAAACATACATATTCGTCTTGTATATATATGTATACGTAGAAACTATGTAACCACTTGCCAATTCTTATATTGTGCCACAAGCAACCACCAGGATCGGTGCTTTGTAGGTACTATGTGTGCGAGTTTCTTAGAGAAAACAGGAGATACACCAACAACCCTAGCAAAGTAAGTAATAGTCATAAGTGAAGTTTTGTCACTACTGATGTCTTCTCCGTATTGGTTAGTTTTAAATGTATGGTAACTTATTATTTTTTTGTAGGTATACAAGTGTAATCCCACGAGTGAGACCTCATGGCCATTTGCGGGGACTTATGTCGGTTCACCGTGAAAGAAATAATTCACTTCAATGGGAAGTATTTTGATCCGGACTCAGAATTAGCTCAACCACAGTACCGAGAACTCATAGATATTGCCAGGCTAGAGCTAAACCACGAAGATTATTAGAGGAGTACGTCATGGGACGACCGAGCTAGCTATGAATGGAAAAAACTTTGTTTTATGTATATATTATTAGCAAGTGATGACTATGGTAAACTGCAACAAATATTACTTTTTTCATGCATGCAAAAATAATTTTCTGTGATATCTATTTGGATTCGCTTTAATTTTTATACAATATTCACTAGCGAGAAATATATGGTGGGAAATAAAAACAATTCACTAGCGGGAAATAAATGGCACCAAATTTTGAATGTTTAAAAACAATTCACTGGCGATTTTGCTATTCCAGAGGCGGCAGATTTAGATGAACTGCCTGTGCTAAAAAAGTTATACTGGCGGTAGACTTAAACGAACAATCAGTGAAAATGCTTTAACACTGGCGGATTGTTTACTTAAACTGCCAGTATAAACACCATTATCACTGGCGGTTGTTTTAGAGAAACCGCCAGTACAAAGTTATTTCTACTGGCGCATCTTAACTAATCACTTGTAGTATTGTTGATTTATACTAGCCTATGGCAGAACCATCCGAAATAACACACCTTCAGAGGCGCTCGTCTTCCACCAGACACTAAGCACCCCGAAAGCAACCTATATCGGACGGTTCCGTCGAGCACACCCCAAGGAAGAACTCGAACAATCCACGTTTTTTCTCTAGTATCCAATAATGAGAACGAGTTTACAATACTTAGTCCATTTCATACATCAATAGTTCTTAAAAATACATTATTATAATACCAAGTTTAGAGTGCGGAATTTAAACATTGGAATTGAAATAAACATCTATCGATAAGATACAAGGATCCGTCTGTGCCCACCAGAAGAATCCTTCACTCAACAGCTACTCCTCAAGCTGCACTTACAACAGGGGTAAATAAACCTTGAGTACACAATGTACTCACAAGACTTACCTGACTAGTGGGAATAATGTCTCGACTCCAAAGGATACGATAAGCTTTATGGTTTGTAGGGTTTTCTTTTTATAAAAAGCAATACTAGCAGTGAATCTTTATGTATGTGTTTTATTAGCAGTCATGATTAGTTCATTAGCGAACCATTCTATGTAACCACCTGTTCTACTTTCAAGCAAGAGTTGAGCAATCAGATCCATTTCACCATCTTTCATCTTCCAGTTCTTACTACAGTGCTAGATCATAGACAAGTTGTACCGTATTACACGATGATTCGTGAATCAATGTAGCCCAACTAGATACCACGAAACACACACCCTGCTTGTACCCCAGGCACAAGCAGGACCAACCCACCACTCTCCTATCAAGGAGTCCAGGTACCCATCCAAACTTGAATTCCAAAACCCCACACCTGAGTCCCGGACTCAGTGTGGTGTTTAGACCTCCACCATCCCCACCTTTAATCAGTCGGTCCAAAAAGAGCCAGAACCCATGATAAGAGAGCAACGAGTCTTCCTGCTCCCATAAGCAAGTATGTGCTCAGGATAATAAGTGTGTGACCTGACTAGAATCCAATACAACGGTCAGTTCTTAACCGACACGGACAAGAAAAATAGTGTAACCAAGCTATGCCCCGTTGGCCGCGGGATACAACCTATTACACCTACCAATACCCGTAACATATCCCTGCCCGGTCTCTATTTTTTCTTTCACCATTTTATTGTGAGAGTGATAATAATAATCACCTATTGCGAGTAACGGCAGGTTACTCACGTTACCGATAGCCTAAGCATAGCAGTTACTCGACCTATGCTAATAGAACTCATAGGTAGGTTTATCTATGCATGTAGTTTTCATAATAAGCCTGTAACATAAATGCAAATCGCATATACATATCCAGTTATTATTCAAAATAAGGGTTATGCACCGGGGCTTGTCTTGGGTAGGTGCGGTGTTAGGTCAGTCAGTCAGTGGTGGCTCCATGACCTCCTTCTGCACGACGATCTTCTCCTCGTACTCCTCGATCATTTCCTCAAACTCGTGATCTCCGATGGTCACGATCTCCGCTAATTCGTTCTCTACATGCATGCGATGATGATGCAACACTTAGCATTTCGGCAACATCAACTCTTAAAATAAGAATACACATGGTAAGCTACTAAGCTAGCTCCAATGACTAAGATGCTAAGCTAACTATCATCTTCATCAAGTAAAGTATTGGGTTCAAACACCTAGCTTTTCAAATGAAGGATATATCTTTATTTCCACTAATGATTTAATGTATATTTGAAAGAAAGAGCATTTAACTACCCTTATGTTAAGTCTGTTCTAAAGCTACAAAAATTGCAGTGAGCACGTAATAATACAATGAAGCTACTGTAAAATTTTCAAAGCTAAAGCTATCACCATTTTGCCACAAAAATTTCTACAATATTTAACCTAATAATATCAAGCACTCTCAAATGATTTAATAGCTCCTAGTATCGATAAGTATATATATGAACTAAATACACTAACAGATAGAGCACAATTTTAGAAACTTAACAAAATTGGTTTTACAATTTTTGGATACCTACATGAGTTTATATGATTTACCAAAGATCAGCTCAGAAATACAAATGAAAAGCTATATCTATTCTCCACGAAAAAGCTAAAATGATTTCGGCCCAACGCAGCCCGCGCGGCGCAAAGCGCGCGCGAGTGCGTGACAGCCCATGCTTGGAGGCGGCCCATGGCGAGGAAGCCCGCGCGCGCTGGCACTCTTGCAAAAATGCCCTCGCGTTATTAGAAAATAGTGCAAACACTACACGTACTATTTCTATAGACAGCGACTTTGCAACGGAACCCACGGATCTTCTCCTCTTTACAATGGCAAGGCCCTCGACCATCCCTGCGCGCGTCGACGCGACGAACGGTGGCACTGGCGCTTACGTTCACCACATGGGACCCCCGCTGACCTATCTACAAGGCTGACGCTCATCGTAGCCTTGTTTGACGCGACGAACGGTGAGCGTAGAAGGACCTCTCCACGATAGCGGGCACCTATTTACAAGGCTGACGCTCACCGTTCGTTGTGACAGCCTTGTTTGACGCGAGACGATGGGCGGCGGTTGCACGAGCCAGGACGCCGTAGAAGGACCTCTCCACGACAGCGGGCACCCTACGGCAATGGCGACGGCGTTCAGATGAGTCGCAGCAACAAGACGGTAGGGGTAATGGGTGAGCAACAACAACAGGCAGAGGTGCAGCGGATCAGCATGGACGCGACGACGACGCGACGGCAGCGGCAGCATCGCCACGCGAGTTGTGCCGGCAGTGATAACGCGACGGCAACGCAGCGTGGCCACGGTGGCACCCAAGACGGCATTGCAAGGCAGAGCAGCAAGGCGCAAAGCTGGTGGCTCGCTGTGGTCGGCCTCGACCAAGCCCAGGCGACGTGACGGCAGCGGCAACAGCGCGGTACGGCGGCAGGACGGCCAAGCGCAGGTGAGTAGTAGGCACGGTGGCTCGCGGTTGGTGACTAGCGACGTGCCCACCGTGGCCAGGCTACGGCAGCAGCAACCGGCCAGCGTGGCCACATGCGCGCTGCGCGCGCGCCCGGCGCACCGACGCCGCGACGTCAGGGTAGGACGGCCTAGTGACCGCGCCCAACATAAGAAGACGGCCCGAGTTCATTTTATGCACGGATTTTAAAGTGTTCGAGACGTCTAAACCGTTGATCCAATATCCAAACCACTTTTGCTATACCTTAGAGGTTATATTAGGCTACTTAAACAAGCCATAATACTACCCTACTCCTTAACCCAATCTCTCATAATAAATTGCTAAACATAGCAATGTCTAGCAGTCGGCAGACTTAATTTTTTTTTAAGTTTTAGAGCTGAATTTGATTTTCATTTGCGATTTCTAAGCTAGTGGAAATGTTAGCTAGTAATATCATTTTTCGACCGTAAGTATTTTACTGTCATCTACAAAGTTTGTACCTTAAACTTTATTTAAGTATCACACACATGTTCTATGGCATTTTTGTTTAATAAAAATTAGTTTTAATCCCTAAGTGATATAACATGACTATCGAATCAACTTTCTAGTTGATCGTTTCGAGTTACAGAAATTGATCTACACTTTATCACTTGCATTAACACATAAACATGATGCTCATGACATGTTTTAGTAAATGATTTATGGTGTAACACCGAGGGTGTTACATAGCCTTTCACACTGGCGATGGGTTCAGTCGCCAGTAGAAATGCCTCTAGAACCGTCAGTGCTGAGCTCCAGTGTACTAGTGTGCAGATCCTGTTTCCCTTTATAATTCCCAAGAACAACCCACAAAAAACAGGAGACAAATATACGTGGGAGGGAGTCATCTCTTCATTCATCTATTCCCGTATACATCTAGTCCCTTTATATAGATATTGTCTTCAGGGCATATATGGGACTACAGAGCATATATGGTATGAGCACATCAATCCTCTAATTAATGAATCCTTAACAAAGCGCTTTCATGCTAGTATGTGATGCCTTATGAAGATACTTCCTCCATCCCAAATTATATGTCGTTCTAACTTTCTTGCAGCGTTAAAGAGTCGTCTTATGTTTGACCAAATTTCTATAGTAAAATAATAATATTTATTATGTCAAATAAATATCATTAGATTCTTTATTAATTATGTTTTCATATATCTTTATAAGTCTCTTTATAATTTTGATCAAAGGCACCTCTCCTGCACCAGGCACCACTCCTTCGCCCCCATCCCTGCCTCGCTGCCACACGCCGAGCTAAAGCGCCTGTTTCATGCTAGTATTTTAATGCCTTAGTAAGACACTTCCTCCGTCTCAAATTATAAGTTATTTTAACTTCCCTATAGAGTTAAAGCGTCTTATGTTTGACTAAATTTCTATAATAATATTTATTATATCAAATAAGTATGATTATATTCTTCATTAACTATATCTTCATAGTTTTTTGTAAATTTATCTATAATTTTGATCAAATTTGATATACTTTGATTTAAAAAATTAGAATGGCTTATAATTTAGAACGGAAATAGTACTTATTTAAGGCTCAATTGAGCAGCCCGATCCAGCCGCGAAGAGCCGATACGGATGCAGTATGCAGCCGTGTAACTGCAAGGTTCTCTGAATGGGCAGGTTCATTGATTTTTTTTTAACCTAGGTTCATTGAACTGGACCTCCTGTCAACGCCCAAAGTACCGTGCACCAAAAAACAAAGGACGAATGGTGTGCGACTGTTGCGTTGCTTAGACGTGGAAGTAGTTCTGCTGCTGGCCCAGCCCCACTCGACATAAAGGAACAACAATAATTAGGCCTTCTCTCAATTTTCGATGGGCGAGGTCCAATCTGATCGAGCCCATGAACGCGTACAGACTGGGCCACCGAATTTGGATCGCAGGCAGACCAAGTCTTTTTCCGTAATTATATATCTTTTGCAGAAAAAATGCAATATTCAAAAAGATGCATAAATATATACTGCTACCGCCGACTAAACTAGCCAGATAGGCAGATATAAACTTCTCCAATAAAAATGACAATATATGAATTTTTTTGACATTTCAATTGCCGATGTATCCCTTTTTTATGTAGCAAAAAAATCATTACTTTTCATTTTTATTGAATGGAGATTAATATATACATAAATTGTACAAATCAAAGACATCTACAGCCTTATATCTTATTTTCCTTTTTTGTAGGAAGAATTTTGGTGCTAAAGATCAATACAATGTTGGGACATAAAAATAAACTAATACAATGTTTAGATGCGTAAATACATACTCCCTCTGTCCTAATATATAAGGCATAATCACTTTTTATTATAGTCCCATAATATAAGGTGTGCTCTCTCTAGACACACGCACATCGATGCAGTAATAGTAGTGTTGAGAGAGAATTAAATATATTCCTTGGTTTTTAAATCAGATGTGGTTACGCCTTATATTTTGGGACAGAGGGGGTATCTAAACATTGTATCGATTAGTTTGGCACCAAGATGACTTTAGGCAAAAAGATCATGGGCCATAAATTTGTAGATCTTTTTGAGTGGTTGAATTCTATAAATATTGTATAATTATTATCTTTAATTACTCATGTGCTATTATCATAGGTAATATACATAATGGTGAGTATGTGTACCTGATCTTCTTTCAGGTGGAGATAACTATTGATTTGGTTAGAAAGCGACACACCGATCCAGCTTTAGATCGAAATATCTGAACCATGCATCATTAGCATCACGTTCCCTCTAGTTAAACGTGTCATAATTCGATTGGCATCACCAAAAAGGCTAATCCTTGCAGTGAATTGAAGAACACTAGTAAGAACTTGAAAGAACACAACTCAATTGAAGTGACAATTGTTGATGCATGATTAAGCCCTCGAATGTTGGGTTTCACAAATTGATGACAATGACTATTTGAAAACAGATTGATCTAAAGCAAAATCCAAACCATAACTTGAGCGACGAATACTGAATATATAGTCTAAGGGACGAACAAGAACCCCTATTTGCGTCCCTAATGAGTTTCGATGCATTACAAGGCCCAATGGCCCAAAAGACGGTGACGCAATACCTTGATAGATTCTGGATATCTACTTGTTTTGATAGTTCTCATTGATTCTGAAGGAATTTTGATGTAGAACCAGTGGTTAGCTTATGAAATTATCTTTCTATCCATGACTAAAATATTGAAAATGAAGTTCATATGCAACCTGGGCATACGTTTTAGTGCGGGCTGCTTCTGGAGTCTAAGATGGACTCAAACTTGGTATGGATTGAGCCTCCAACTTAACTTGGACGCCCACATTAGCCTCCAAAGGTGGTGGTCAAGGAGGAAAACGTCTTTAGACATCCTTTAGGTGTTCTCCACATAGTTGGGGTGTGTTCTCACTTGGGTTGGGCTAAGGTCCCAAAGGAATTAATAGGCCTATGGTGACGTCGTAGTATCTAGTAGAAACAACAGAGCCTTAATGATTTGGTGGCCTTTTTGACGTGATATTGAGATGATGTTAGATCCTTAATGATTTGGTGGTCTTTCTGATGCAATATTGAGGTGAGTTAGATCCGTTTGAAAGCTTTTCAAATAATATTTCCATCAAGTACTCATTGACCTCAACTGCACTCTAGGTAAAAGAGTAATGGCCTTCCCAATGAAATATTATGGGGTTGACGATGAACCAAATATTGTGCTTTGATAGTATAGCATCCTCCAATTGTTCCCAAAAGACATTGAAAGCTGCAACATTAGGTCACGACATAAATACCCCCTTAATTTAATTATACAACTAAATTATCAACATCTTCTGTTACAAACAGTTTATCTCTACTATTGGGGACCAATCAAAACTATACAAGGTGCCCCCAAAAAACGTACCCCGCTGAGAGACTCCAACCTGTGTGCACCAACGAAATTGTACCCAGGATTACAACATCTCTATCTCTACTATAAGAGACCAATCAAAACTATACAAGGTGCCCAAAAAAACATACCCCGCTGAGAGACTCCAACCTGTGTGCACCAACAAAATGGTACCCAGGATTATAACATCATTAAAATCTATGTCTCATAATTCTTCCTCATATGCTTCAACTCAATCGGATGGCCAATGTTATTTGGATCTCCCACGCTAGGCTTCAACGCACCTCACGCCCCCTCCACCACAGCGACGCGCCTCACGCCTGAAGAGCAAGGATCGAATCCCAGTCCCAAAAAATATACAAAAGAAAAAAGTTTCCTTTGAAAAAAAAGAAGTTTCCTTAGCTCTTCACGCGCCTCACGTCATAGCGGCCGCTCGCCCTGACGCTCCTCCAATCCGCCGTCGCCGAGTCTTCCTCTGCTGTGCTGCTCGATGCCATCTACACGCTACCGGCCGCCTGCACACGCTGCCGTTGTGACGCGGTGCTCGATTTGATTCCTAGGTGAAGCCGCACCGTCCATCATCACGTGCGGACGCTAAGAAGATGGTGTGCATCCTAAATACAAGGCAACAAAACGTCCACCATCAGCTGGAGCAGTGAAAGTGCATTTGCCCTCTATGTGGATTTTGGTATATTGATGACATCCAAATTATGGACTAATGAGATCTTAATGAGATATATTGCAGCTTTGGTCCCTTAAAAGTTTTAAAGAGTTGATTTAAGATGAAATGACATCCCTCAATTCTTCAAATGTAAAAGGCGAACGAACCCAAAGCGCGCTTCAAGTATTTTTAATTTTGTTTTGGCTTTAGGTATGTCATACTATAAAGAGAGATGCAAGTTTAGATGGTCTGAGGAAGATAGAGTGCTCAAGCATAAAAATAAAATCAAAAGAGAGACACAAAATCACCTCACGAACACTTAGATATAGTTCTTGGACTTTTGGTAGTCGGAAGTTCCGACATGTGGTGCCGAAAGTTCCGGCACTTGAGGACTTAGCCATCAGCCCGCCTACGCTCGCTCGTCGGTCAAAAGTCTCGACGGGAGTCGGGAGTTCCGGGTGCCGGAAGTTCCGGCTCCGCCGGAAGTCCTGGCGCTTTGGGACTTAGCCCCCTGGCTCGGCTCTGGGTCGGGAGTTCCGACGTGAGTCGGAAGTCCCGACTGCCAAAAGTTCTGGCGTTCCGTCGGAAGTTCCAGCTCTAGCTGTGTTGACCACCTTTGACTGCACCTTGAACAGTGTTTTACAGAAGGGCCAGAAGTTCCGGCGATCTGTGTCGGAACTTTCGACCCAGATCTGAACGGTTAGATTTCACTATGAGTATAAATAGTTCTCTCATCTCTTCTAACCGTGAACCACTCATTCATTGCTCACCAACCTTCGTCCAAAACAGCTCCCAAGCATTCAAGGCACCCCTCTTCTCTCCCATTTTCTCCAATCTTTGATTCCCCTAGGGTTTTGAGTGAAAGGAGAATGGATTGAGTGAGAGAATCACTTTGGTAAGCTTGAGCACTTGATTTCTTCGTCAAGCTGGTTGGATTTACGTCTATTACTCTTGGGTTCTTGGAACCCTAGCCGGCTAGGCATCGTCCAAGAGCTTTCATCTTGTGGAGGAGCCTGGGAAGTTTGTATTACCCTTGATTTCTTAGTGAAAATCTCAAGTAACCTTTGTGGTTGCTTTGAGAGAGGCAAGGAGGTGGAAGAGACTCCGATCTTGGTGGTCACCTCAACAACGAGGACATAGGAGCTCCTTTGTGGGGTTGCCAAACCTCGAGATAAAATTTTGTGTCTCACGTGCTTATTGTTGTTGTGATTTGTTCTATCATATCTGTTTTTGTTGGTTTGTCTTCCTCTCTAACTCTCCTATTACGGTTTAGACAATCTACGGAGTGGTGACCTTCCGGCGTCAAAGGAGCAACCCCAACACTTCGCCTTACCACTAGCTAGGGAGTGAGGTTGTAAGATATATCTTTCACTCAAAGTTCATTTTAGCACTTGTAGTGAAATTCACGTAGGTGCCAGAACTCTCGACTGTTTGCGTCGGAACTTCCGGCTGCCGGAAGTTCTGGCCCAAACAGTCGGAACTTCCGACCGTCACTGATATTTGACTTTGAGTTTACTTAGAAATTTTTAGATATGTCTATTCACCCTCTCTAAGCATTGTTTAAATCCTTTCGAACAGCCAATGCTAATCTGCTACATCTACAGCGACCGGCGAGGCCGCCTGCGTCGACGCTGGTTACGGTGATCTGCGCTCTTCCCTTCACTCACTCTCGCTACCTCTCGTAAAATCTGGGCAATTCCCAGATCGTCTCTGCGTGGAAAGCGATCAATGTGTTTCAGTTCGTTAGTTCATCGTGTGGAAAGTACGGAAAATTTGCCGTCCAGAGCTCCAGCGACAGGGAAGACAGGTGCGTGATGAGAACAATGGCCATATGCTTTGCTGCAGGCGCAGCTATCCGTGCGATTAGCAACAAACTACTCTGATCTGCGTTGCGCACAAACTACTCTGATCTCAATGATTTGACATTCATGTTCTATTTTTTCATTCAAGCGTCACAAACTTGTTTATTTCATTCATTGTTTATTTAATTCAGTTATCTCATCCATTCCTTTAATTGCTGTCTTATGGATCTTTTTTCACCCTCTCTTGGACAGATTTATTTCAAAATGAACCCAATCATACCAAACTGTAAACATTGTCCTTAAGGTTTATGGTTTTATTTTATTATTTTCGGTAAAGCCTTGATCTTCTGTTATTCGATATTTCATCAAATTAACTTCTTCCTATTGCGAGCTGTCTATATATTTTCTCTTTTTTTCTGGAAGGTCCCTTGTTCATCAATAATGCCATGATCAAATTACATGACACTCAGATTGTAGCCACATGAAGAACGCTACTTGGCCATGTAGATTATGGTTTCATAGTCTGATCGGTGCTAGAACATTTTTATTACATGACATGTTTCCTTGATGTAGTAGTTATAATTGATCCTAGGTTTATTTGCCAATCTAGAAATTAGAAAGCAATTTAAATTTTTTGTATGGAATGATAAGTTCTGAAATGAAATTTATTTTTTATACTACAAATATGTCTTGCATTTACCACAAAGGGATTCCCATCAGGATTAAATGCATCTATTTTCTCATTGGAGTTTTCTCAAGAATGAGCCTTTAGCACTTAGCAAGGTTAGATTCATCTCAATGCAGGAAAGCAATTGTTTAGAACATCGGCCATTTTCGTCAAGCAAACCATAAGTTTCCATAGCCATGGGCTTCTTTGTCCAACAAAAATTAAAGAAGACCACTCGAGATGGCATTGTCAAGATGGTGGTCCTCTAATAAAATAATAGGAGAGTGAATCTAGAGCTAAGGTCCTAACTGTTGGAGGACAATGAATAGTTATAAAACATAACATTATTATTCCTCTAATGTTTATATGATTTTTCCCATAGACACGTGAATTAATGAATATGATTGTTCGTTGTATGGTAATTAGTGGAGTTGGAATGTAATTGTTTAAAAAGAAAAACATCGTAATGTAATTTTAGAGAGTGTCAATTTGTGAAATACTTTTTTTTCTATAGCGAGGCATAACATTTTCTTTTTTCTTTTTGAAGATATTTAAGTCAATGTCAATAAAAAAGATTTCCTAAATCATACGATTGGTTTGCATTGTGCTGTGTTGAGCTGTAATGGCCAAGTCTTATGCAGGGAACCACCTTTTGTTTGTTTTAGTTTGCATATATTTCAGATCTAATTTGCATATACCCAAATGTTACCGTAGCGTTAGCACGGCACTACACTAGTTTAGTTGATAAACCAACTCGTGGTGTGAATGTGCCAACCAGTATCAACTAAATTATCAACATATATCTTCTATTACCCCCTTAATTATACAACTAAATTATCAACATATTCTTTTACACAATTATACAACTAATTTTTTACCAACTAAATTATCAACATCTTCTATTACAAACAGTGGAACATTCGCACACGTGGTGGTTTATTTTGATTGGGAAGACTTGAATTACACAATACACAATTCAACTGGCAATAATATAGCTCGGCAATGAGCTTTATTTCCCCCTCACAGGTCACTCGACGGCAGCGAGAAGAAAAGGCAGCAGACCACACAACCACTCCATGAAAATAAAATTCCCGGCAATGGCGTAGCAGCAAATCACTGTCACTCTGCAAGTAAAAACACAGTGGAGATATCGATGGCCCGTCGACCATCCGGGCCGCGGCAATGGCGTAGGCGTAGGCGTAGAAGCACGCAATAATCAAAGCCGGAGATACGATGGTGCTCATGCATGATGATCAGTAATGTGTCTCCTCTCTCTTGAGGAATCTCTCCATCCACTTGCTGGACTGCTTGCGGTAGCGCTTGAGGCCGTTGAGGCGGTCGATGAAGATGAGGCCGAAGCGGTCCAGGTATCCGTCCCCCCACTCGAAGCAGTCCATGAACGTCCAGGTGAAGTAGCCCTTGACCTTCACGCCGTTCCTGATCGCGTGGTTCACGAACTGCAGGTGCTGGGAGTGGAACCTGATCCTGTGCCCGTCCCTGAGCGCCTCCCTGAGCGGAATCTGCCTGCTGTTCTCCTCGGCGATGCCGTTCTCCGTGACGTAGACGACGGGGTCGTTGTACCGTCGCTTGGTGTAGAGCAGGAGCTCGCGGAGCCCCTGCGGGTACTCGAAGAAGATGGGCACGAACTCCGGCTTGCCGATGGGCACGCCGTCGCGGAACCCGGAGGTATTGGCGCGGATGTCGCCGTCGTAGGTCTGCTCCAGCCCGTTGGCCGGCGGGGGCTTGTTGGCGGCGAAGTAGGTGGTGTAGTAGTTGACGCCGATGAAGTCGTAGGAGCCCCTGACGAGCTTGGCCTGCTCCGGGGTGAACCTGGGCAGCCGGGCGCCGAGGTAGGCGCGCATGGTGCCCGGGTACTCGCCGCGCGCGAGCGGGTCCATGAACCAGCCGTACATGAAGTCCAGGCTGCGCTGCACGGCCCTGGCGTCGGCGGTGGAGTTGGACGCCGGCACGAACCAGTGCGACACCGCCGTGATGCCGATCTGCCCGCGCTGCGCCGGCTTGTACCTGGCGTTGTAGAGCGCCACCGCCTCCGCGTGGGCGAGGAGGATGTGGTGCGTCACGACGTAGGGCTCGCGGCCGGAGTCGCCCGGGGTGCAGGAACTGGAGACGAACGGCGAGCACCGGCCTGGGGCGTGCGCGCCCGTGCCGTAGCCCTGCGACGCGTACGTCCATGGCTCGTTGAACGTGGTCCAGAACTTGACGCGGTCGCCGAATTCTTTGAAGCACACCTCCGCGAAGTCCACGTAGTCCTTGCTGCACGTACGTGTGTATAGTATGTGCGCGGTTAGTTTAGTTCATTAAGTAGAGCCCCTGATGGCATGTGGTAGTAGTATGTAGTTGCACATACATGATGTTTTCACTGAGGAAGCCTCCATACTTGCTTTCCAGGGTCTGGGGTGTGTCCCAATGGAAGATGGTGACAAATGGCTTCAGCCCTATCACGAGATCATTGTTATTGTTATTTTTTTTATTTCAGCGGTGTCATCGTTGACGATCTATTGATTATATGTAAGTATATGTATATATGCTGCATGGATGCCAAGGACAATTTGTTAATTGATCAACTACCGTTTGCTATGACCTCGTTGATGAGGCTGTTGTAGAAGGCCACCCCCTCCTTGTTGATTCCTCCGCTGAGGGAACCAGCTGCAGCAGCAAGCACGTGGTGACACACAACTCAAAGCGAAGCAATTCATTCAGTGATCTGAATGATCAGATGGAGATTATGCGTTTGCGAGTACTCACTTGGCAGGATCCTGGTCCAGGCAATGGAGAACCGGAACGCATCCATGTTCATGTCCTTCAGCAGCTTCACGTCCTCCTGCAAATTGGTCAGATTCATTAGCGATTTCAAAATGCTCGATCGGATCGGATCTCATACTATAATGACAGGAAGTCATCCTGTCACCTTGTATCGATGGTAAAAGTCATCCGCAACATCGCCAGTGTCATTGTTCCTAATTTTACCTGCATCCATACGCAGATTTTCGGCATGTCAGTTACTAGCCGGTCTCTGCACGCAGTTCATCTGGAGAAAATGCAGATGCGGGCTCATCACGATGAGAACGTATGTACCTGGGATGTGACTGAAGGTATCCCAAACGCTGGGACCTTTGCCTCCTTCCTTGTATGCGCCCTCGTACTGCAATGCAATGCAAAGCCATCAAACGCGAGGAAGCAACTTGTTGTTAGCTCACACACTCACAGGTCACAAATGCATTCCGTGGCTGAATGGTGACCATGCCATGCATCACCTGATACGACGCGGAGCCGGTGCCGAAGACGAAGCCCTTAGGGAAGCTCTGCCTGCCGAACGACGCGTGCGCGCTGCACGCGAGAGCTGCCAGAAGCACAGCGGAGAGGACGACCTGCTTCGCCATGCCACTTCCGGGACCCATCTCAGAGCTCGGACCGTGGTGGCTTGAGACTGGGATGGGATCTACCGGAGCTGAATTGGTGCAACACTCTCAGTTCCCGGCGCTATTTTATAGAGTGAACGGCAAGCAACAAGGCCTCTGCGCCTGCTTCTGCTTGTCCCAGACGAGCTCTGCGTCTTACGAGTACACTCTGTATTACAAGTACCAACTTGAGCCAGAGTAGACATGACTTCAGGGTCGTCTGCCTGGCATTAGGGCAGTCCCAACGCTACGAACTATGGCCCGTTAGTTTCGCTGAAAAAACAAGTCGAAACACTGTTCCGACTGATTTGTTGTGAGAGAAAAACACTATTCCGACTTAAAAACAAGATGAAAAGTACAGATTATAAGAGAAACGAACATGGTCTATATGTAATTTTTATAACTATTAATTTCAATAGACACTACATATAAAAATTATGATCTTAATGGATAGTTTCTATACAATAATTTTTTATTCAATCACATATATTCTCTCTTCATTCTATACCAATCACATCCCTTCATGTCTTGATTCTCGTGTAGATATGATTTCTATCTTAGACCCGGTTTCTATGATTTTTGCTCTCTCTCTTCAATAACCTGTCATGTCATATCAGCAAAATACTTAGGTCGCATTATAATTAATGTCCCTATAAATTATGGTGGTTACTGTACCAGGAGTGTCCTTGCTGGGACGATGCATGCACTTCACGTTGAGATCGAGCCACAGTGCACCTTGTCGATCTCACTGCCCTGAGCAGAGCTTCATAGCCTGTACGCGCGGCTACTGGGTATTGGCTGTCCAATTTGACGAAGAAAGGGAGTGTTCGGTTGCATGAGGTGTACGCTGACACTGCAAATAGTTTCTTATTACACGCGTGCAGATTCAATTCGCGTGGCCCTGATTGGGGTCCTGTTCCTCCCCTAAAGGACAGTGCGCGTCAGAGAGGTTTCAGAATTCAGATACGCGTATCAGAGAGTTGAACTCAGCATAGAAACCGTCGCCAGACCGTTCATTAATGGAATGCATTAGGTGGGTATAGCACATTAGCACTATGGCCCCGTTCTCTTTACTGAAAAGTTACGGCTCTAAAAGTACTGTATGTTAATTTATTGTAGAAGAAAAATAATATTTGTTTATTGAAATAATATAAATTGTAGAAGAAGCAAACAGGAACCTGTAGCTCAGCAGAGCGTACTGTTTTTTTTTAGCAACAGCAGAGCGTACTTTGAGTATGCCCTCGCCCAGTTCGCCTGGAAATCGTCGCGGAAAAGAGGGAATAATCGTGGCGGGCGCAGGTGGCGCAGCGTGTTTGGGCCCAAGTCGTCAGTCCAGGCGCACGTGGAGCGTGGATCCATTTCATTGTACAGTAAGAGAGTGAAAGTTAGGCTTGTTTACTTCCAAAAAGTTTTCCAAAAAATGCCTCCTCCACAAGAATGCTCTCACAGTGCATTACGGTTTAATCTTACGATTGGCTTACTAGTGAAGTGAAGCCCGCCATTAAATGTGAAAGTTAGGCTTGTTTACTTCCAAAAAGTTTTCCAAAAAATGCTACAGTAACCATTACGTCGAATCTTACGATACGTGTATGAAGCATTAAATGTAGACGAAAAAAAACTAATTGCACAGTTTGATTGGAAATCGCGACACGAACGTTTTAAGCCTAATTAGTCCATGATTGAATACTAATTGCCAAATAAAAACGAAAGTGCTACCATACCCAAATTTCCAAATTTCACAAACTAAACGCAGCCTTAGTGGGCCTGTAATTTTCCCCAATGTACTTGTTTTTTTATTATATCGAGATCAAGATCAGATCAAACTTTTAGCCTTTCCTTAAAAAATTTTACTTTTAGCCTTGTCGGTCCTTGCTCGTATGTTTTTTTTTTCAGAAAATTAGGCGGCTGTGGCCCAACCAATAGTCCAAAGGGTAGCTCCTTGGTTGCGTAGTTTTTTTTTTGCAATATTAATATTTTATTGGTCAACGTTTGAATAAAAAAAGACAAAAATACGAAAAAACTGTTACATTCCTTTTCTTCCCAATTTTTCAAAACAATATCACCTTATAAAAAACAATATCCAAGTATTTGCAAAACATCGTGAAGTATTTGGCGGTGTTGTCGGTGATTCCTTCTATCGTGAAACACGTTGACAATGGCTCCATCTCTCACAATCGACACAGTAGCTAAAAAAATAAAAGAACACAAAAACATAAAAGTAGAAGAACTATTCTTTATTCTCTGAATCTGGGTAACTACAGTATAGAGCTCTCATGTATATTTAGTCCACACATAAGCTAAGAGTTTGGTAAGAGCCTGCATAGAGAATAGATTAGGATTAGAGGTCCTTCTTCTTTTTCTTCTTGGTTTGAGTCTATATGTTTACAACTCCCTCCCATGTTTTTACCATGATATGCACATGTTTCATTAAAACTCCATCCGAAAACCCAATAACAAAAACGGTTTTTGGAGAACAAACTCATAACATTCACAAGTTGAATTGCATATGTTGCCCCATTGAGAATGGTTATTGGCAAAAGAGTTTACTCATTGATTTTCATAATCCATTCAAGAAATAAAGGAGAGGTAAATACTAGGATTATATTGTAGTGTTGTAGATGTGTTTACATGTCATTTTTGTGCCGTGCGGTCCATCGTACTAATATCCTAGGCAAAAGGCCCTCACCTTCATGTCGTGTCAGCACATCTAGGGCAGAGCTTTGTTAGGGCCAAGCTAGGCCATGCCCCCTACTCATTTGTCATTTCCATGAATAGTTCCTATAGACGATCCCTTGTCTATGTGTTGAACATTGCTCCTTGGTTGATTAGTGTTTTTTTGCAATATTAACCTTTTATTGGTCAACGTTTGAATAAAGAAAAGACAAAAAACGAACTGTTACACTTTTTTACTACCCAACTTTCAAAACAATATCCAAATATTTGCAAAACATCGTGAAGTATCTACGGTGTTGATGGTGATTCTTTCTATTGTGAATCATGTTGACAACTGTTAACCTTTCTCTCTCTCCATCTCTCACAATCAACACAACAATTCAAGAAATAAAAGGGAGGTAAATACTAGGATTATATTGTAGTGCCGTAGATGTGTTTACGTGTCATTTTCATGCCGTGTCGTCCATCGTGCCAATATCCTGGGCAACAAGGCCCTCGCCTTCATATTGTGTCACCACATCTAGGGGGGAGGTTTCTTAGGGCCAAGCTAGGCCATGGCCCCCTGCTCATTTGTCATGTCCATGAACAGTTCTTTGTTAGGCTTGAAACAAAGTAGCTAAATATATCAAAACTCACTGTTTTTGGTTGTTTAGCCCCCCCTCCCACCACCACCTTGAATATAGTCCCAAGCCCCGTCACTAAGCACGTTCCAAAAAAAATCATGTTGTGCCATGTTTTGGGCCACGACAAAAGGGCATGCTACTGCTTGCTCTCAAATGGCTCGGCCCAAGCTACTACTAGAAACAGTCGCTTTGCCGTGTGACACGAGAACTCGGCAAAGCCCAAAAAACACTCGGCAAAGGATTTGCTGAGTGTAACACTCGGCAAACAGCACACGACATCTACATTGCTGGCAAACGTCTCTTTGCTGAGTGTTTTTTATCGGGCACTCGGCAAACACTTTACCGAGAGCTAAAACCGACGCTCAGCAAAAAAAGTAACGTGACGGATTGGAGACGGTCACGGCGAGTTTGCCGAGTGTTAAATTCCAGGCACTCAGCAAAGCTTCCTCCTTTGCCGTGTGTCACATTCTAGGCACTCGGCAAAGCTTCCTCCTTTGCCGTGTGTCACACTCCAGGCACTCGACAAAGCTTCCTCCTTTGCCGTGTGTCACATTCCAGGCACTCGGCAAACCTTCGTCCTTTGCCGAGTGTCGAATACCAGGCACTCGACAAACACATCCTAGAATGCACAGAATTTTGGCTTCTTTGTCGAGTGTCATAGCGCAGACACTCGGCAAAGAAGCCATTTTAGTCCCAGAATGCTCATAATTTTGCCACGTGTCCACTTTACCGAGTGTATTTTTCATGGCACTCGGCAAATAGCCCTTTTGCGAGTGTAACACTCGGCAAAGCTGCCACATATAATCAGTTTATTTGGTTCGGTCACAGCCACGTACCACATTTAAATAAACATCACATCCATCACAGATAGTTCACAATAGGCATCACAGGCAGTTCATATAGATATATCGACAACATATTAATGCAAATAAACTTCAAAATCACAAGTAGATTCATTCACAACCACAAATAGTCACAAGGAGTCATAGGTAATCCATAAATGCAAATAAAATCACTTAGGCCACGAGGTCCACTACGACCACGCTGGGTCATGAGGCTCATTCGATGCTGCCGATTCATGCTGCACAAAGGAGAAGAGATTGCATGTGTGAGTCAAGATTGAACAACATGTATGGTCTCTCTGCTGCCTAACTAGTATAACCCTTTAACTATCAGCAATATCTTCTCAGTTGCATTGTGCTCTAGTATGATTGCTTAAGTACTAGCTGGTAACAAACATATAGCATTAGTCACTAAGTTTCTAGTGTCTGGGCATCTTTATAAGATTGATTCTGCATAAACTAGAAACGGTGATTATAAGGTTGTAAAGCGACTCACAATGCCTGAAATAGTGTTTGGAGCAGGTTGAGGAGAAGGGACTGGCATCGGTGGCGGAGGTTGACCGATTGCAGCATAAACACCCCTCATATATTCAAACATCTGTAGCTCCATCCTCTACCGCTTTGCCTCCATCCTCTGCCGCTCTGCCTCCATCCTCTGCCGCTCTGCCTCCATCTTCACCTCTAGCTCCTCCCGGTGCCTCGTTTCTTGTTCCAGCTGAGCCTACAATATTTCATCCCAATGTTACAATGCAATACAAAAGTATGTAAAAATCAATGAACGATGAATAAAGTAGAAATAACCTAGAGTGTGTTCATCTAGAACCATGTAGAGTCTGGCCATGGGCGTATCGTTGGACTGAAACCCGTGCTCCGTGCTCGAATCTAGGAGAGAGTGAGAGTACTGGTCGTGTCGATTGTGCTACCGCCAATCTAGAACCAGCCATGCTTCTTACCTCCACCCGCCCTCATGACCACTTCATCAAGGTCATGGGTGCTCGGATCGTACTCTAGGCCATGGACCACCCTTGCCATCGATGTGTATCCATCGAGGCGGCTGTGGACGGACTCGTTGCTGTACGCTGAGGGCGGGTCCTCCGGGTTGTAGGTGACGTCGGATGTCGCCTTCCCCTTGTGGGCCAAAGCATATGCCATGAACTGGGAGCAAGCCTCGCCACCATGTGCCGCCGACTGCAAAACAAGCAATATGATTAGAAATTATGCAGAGTTGAGCGCTAGAATAAAGAAATGAATTCACGTACCCATCTAGACACGTATTCTGAGAGGTTGAGGTTGCCTTGATGGTGTGGTGCACCCGGCATCAGCAAACGCCGCTCCCGGCAAGCGTTGTGATTCTCCTCCCACGCGGGGTCGCACCACCTGTCCACCATCTGGGCCCAACACTGTAGATCGTAGGCACACCACCATGGAGGCACCAACGTCATCAAGTATATGACATATAAGAAGATGAAATTAAGCGTAATTAATCTCAGAAAAAATAAGTATTAATGTTCTATATTTACCTTCAGGTATTGTTTCGAGGTTAGGCTCATGGTTCTTGTCGCCCTTTTAGGGATCCTCTCTCTAAGAATTTCCACGTGGTATTGAATCACGGCCCGGATGCGCGCCTCGTAGTGCATGTCCTTGACGAGTTCCTTGGTGGCTTTGTCAGTCATAGCATCCGCATTGGCCTCGTATCCCTCCTCGCATCTAAAGAAATCCTGCATATATATAGACATGATGTATCCAGTCATTGTTTCAAGAATGTCCAATCAATGCGATGTATTGAGCAATGTAGTGCGAGAAAGACTTACCCAAAGCTCGGCATTGACACGCTGCGCCTTGTCGACGAATACCCTGCCATCCCGATCAGGGGTGTCGGGGACGACGGCATAGTGGGCCAACGTGTAGGCCGGCTCGATAGTACCGCCGAACTGCACCAGGCCAGGGAACTTTTCCTTGATCAAAAGACCAAGGATGCCATTCACATGGCGTGCGTGATCACCCCCACCGACCTTCCTCCAATCTCTGCCCAAGTGATTAAGATAAATTATTAGTTTCTATTGTAATTTTGAACATATCAAACGAAAAATTAGTGATAACATATAAAGTTACTTACTTGTCTTCATCGGGTCAAATCAGCGGGCGTCTCTCAAGAGGTATCGGTCGCCTCAGGAGGGTCGAGGGACCTCACAACTGCACACGCGACGAACTTGAGGAAGAGGTACCCCCTGTCTCCTCCACCCTTGCCTCCTCCTCCACCCCTGCCTCCTCCTCCTCCACCCCTGCCTCCTCCTCCTCCTCCTCCTCCTATACCTCCTCCTCCACCTGTACCTCCTCCTCCTCAGAGGATGATGAGTGAGCGGAAGGTAACTCAGATGGCGATAAAGGTACAGGCGATGGTGGCCTCATCTTGCCTCCACCCTTCCCCCGACCCCTGGGTCTACCCCAAGGTCTCTTCTCGGATCCCTCAGCTGCATCGGACCCTTTACGCGTCGTTGTCGCTTTTGAGTAAAGCGACGCTATCCTCTTTATACCGCCCACCATTGTTCAATCACCTACAATTAAAAAGAGTAAACCAATTAGCACAGATAATACATTAAAATAGATGCAAAATAAACAAAACATACTTAGAAAATAACATGGTATGACAAATAATAAACCAATTAGCATGAATCATACATGTATTAGAAATAATCATCATGATCGGGATTAGCTGGATCATAAGTCTCATCATCACTATCATGCATGTCGATATAATCATCCCTTTGCTTCGAAGGAGGAATGTCATCGTCACCGTCATTGCTTAGATGTAATCGCTGATGTAATTCTAAGTCCTTCACATTCTGAACCTCGTCTCCGGCGTCCTCGTCCGCACCACTTTCATTGTCTACTTCCATACCCTAAGCTTCGATTAAGTCTATCTCAAAACTCCCATCAAGCCCATCTTCTTGAAAGAACTCTCCATCATATGTGTTGGGGTCTATGTTGTAATCTTGATTGTTTGGGACAGATAGTTTACCGTGTGGCGATACCTTGTACACAACATCCCAACCCTTAAGACGGTCTACAGTTTGGCACGGGTATGAGAGATAATAAACTTGCATGGCCTGTTGAGCCACAATATAGACATTGTCTCCTGGTAAGACGGATGATTGTCGAATTTTGACTAGCCCAAGATTAGGGGTGCGCCTCACTACTTTAGGATCAAACCAATGGCATTTGAATATAACGGGATTAAGAGGTTTGCAACCATGAAACATGAGTTCGTATATTTCTTCAATTCTTCCATAATACTCAACCCCATCTAAGCCTTGCGTAAAAACTTCAGTATTTGTGGTTCTTTGATTGGGCCAACTCCGCTCGTGGCTTGTTGTGTGAAAGCGATATCCATTTACGTCATAACCGGTAAATGACCTAACCCTACAGGCACAACCATCGGCAACCTGTCTCAACTCGGCTCTCACAGACGCATCGGTTTGTCCCTACAAGTTAAAGTAGGGTAGTTCGTTATATTAGTCGCACGTATGAGCAACTTGTAATGTCAAACTAAGCACGAGCCAAATTGGATAGTACCTTCTATTTGAACCAAGAAATGAAATCGGGCATTCCATTTCCCGCACCCTCTCTAAGAAGGGTCGAAGTTTCCTGCGGGGTAGGTTCCCTTGATTCATGCCAGAATTGTTCATGAAATTCCCTGTACCAACGAGAAACAAAGGGAGTTGGACACATAATTGTGACTACTTGAGAAAAAGTTTATTGAGAACTTACAGCATGTACGGCTCCACTTCGGATAGGTTGGTCAACACATATAACATAATAGTGCGCCACTCTTCATGTTTCAAGGTCTTGTTAGTCGCACCACTTGCACTTCCTAGCTACCCTCAGAAAATGTTAAGGTTCGATTCATCTTCGCCAGCATTATAACGAGGGGGTGGATTATGCACATTAGGAAGGTTGTCAGCATAGTATTTTGTTGTGAAATTTGACACCCTCCAGAATGTATGCCTCTGCTATGGATGCTTCAATTTTGCCTTTATTTTTACATTTAGTTCGAAGAACCTTTTGAAATCTCTCAATTGAATAGCACCAATGGCCCTGCACAGGACCCCCATTCGTGCCTCATACGGGAGGTGCAAAATCAAATGCTGCATCGGATTGAAGAAGCCAGGTGGAAAGATCTTCTCCAACTTGCAGAGCAACACAGGCGCCATTCTTTCTATGTCTGCAACCACGGTACGAGATAACTCCTTAGCACAAAGCTGGCAGAAGAAATTGCTCAACTCCACCAGCACTATCCAGACATGCTCAGGGACATAGCCTTGAACCATCACCGGCAATAGCCGCTCAAGCCATATATGGTAGTCATGACTCTTGAGCCCGTTGATTCGCAAAGTAGCTAAGTTCACTCCCCTCTTCAGATTCGCTGCATACCTATCAGGGAACATTAACGTTTGGAACCATTCTATTACTTCCCTCCTTTGGGCCCTCGTCAGAACGAAATCGGCCTTAAGCTTTCTCCATGACTTGCCGCCTCTGGGAGGCGCCATGTCCAGCTTTGGTCTATTGCATAACCTTGCCTGATCCACTCTAGCCTTAACATTATCCTTTGTCTTATCAGGAATATCCATGATTGTACCAAAAATTGCCTCAACGACATTCTTTTTAGTGTGCATTACATCAATGTTATGTGAAAGTAGAAGGTCATCAAAATAGGGGAGGTTCCACAAGCATGACCTGTGAGTCCATGCTTGTTCCTCACCATATCCCAGAAAATGATCTCCTTGGTCATTGACCTTGAGAGCGTCTAACTGAGCACGAACCGTGACACCAATCATCATCTAGGGTGCAGGGCCTTCAACTACTACATCTTTCATAAAGTTCTTGATGCCTCATCTGAATGGATGGTCAAGAGAGAGGAATTGTCAATGTTTGTCGAACAAAGAATACTTACCAACCTTCATCAACCAAATGAATATCAGAGACGCCTTGCATACTGGGCATGAGAACTTATGAACACACTAGCCGCAGAATATCCCATACACTGGAAAGTCATGCAGGGAGTACTAGTACCAAACATGCATTTTGAAGTTTGTCTTTGTAGCTTGGTCGTATGTCCATACCCCTTCCTCCCAAGCATGGACCAAATCATCAATCAGAGGCTCCATGTACACACTCATATTATTTCTCGGGTGTTTAGGAATTATCAACAACAAGAATATGTTATGTCATCGAAAGAGGACGCTAGGGGGGAGATTGAGAGGGATAATGAACATGGGCCAACAAATGTATGAGGCAGCCGCCATTCCATAAGGATTGAACCCATCTGTTGCTAGCACAACACGTATATTACGAGCCTCTAGAGCTTTCTCATGATGAATCATATCAAACCTTGTCCATGCTTCACCATCGGATGGATGCACCAGCTTCTCAGGATTGTATCGATGTCCGTATTTATGCCATGCCATCTGTTTTACGGATTCCTCAGTCATATAAAGCCGTTGGATCCTCGGTATGAATGGAAGGTACCGTAGGATCTTCACGGGGATGGCGAGCTGCCTCTTCTAACCATCACCAGAGTCTACCTCTAGGAACCTAGACGATTTACACTTCACACAGTACTTTGCTTTCGCATGTTCTTTCCTAAATAAGATGCATCCCTTCGGATAAGCATGTATCTGCTCATATGGCATCTTAAGTGTACGAAGGAGTTTCTGTGCCTCATACATGCTCTTTGGTATGATGTGACCATCCAGGAGCAGGCTACCAACAACTGTCAGCATAACATCAAAGGCTTCTCGACTCAAGCTAAATTAGGACTTTATGGCCATTAGGCGTGCAATGGCATCCAGTTGAGAAACCTTGGCATGCTCATGAAGGGGTTGCTATGCCGCAGACAACATATCGTAATACGCCTTTGTGGTTGGCTCTAGCTCCTCCCTACGTCCTTCATCGAAATGTGCTTCATGTTAGTCATTTAAGATGTCTCCTACCCCGGCATCAGCATCATAATCCTCGATGCGTTATCTCATGACCTCGTCTCTCACATGATCAGATTCACCATGGTAGATCCACCAGGTATAGTCCGCCGTAAATCCATTCTTGCAAAGATGTTTACCCATGACCACCTTTGTTTGTCGACGCGTGTTTGCACAAATGCTGCAGGGACACCAAGTGGCACGCGTTCCTTTAACCCTTGCAAATGCTAGTTCTAAGAAAACATCGGTCTTCTCAATCCATTCATTGGTCAATGAACCCTGACTAGAGCGGCCCGTGTACATCCACTCACGGTCATCCATCCTCTAACATATCAGTAAGTAATATAAAAATCAATTGCATCTACAGGTCCTATACTGTCTAATAGGTGAAGATAGGTCCTAATCCCACCCGAGGATGTGTAGATGGGGTTAGTTTTCATGCTCTACTCCTATCCGAGATAGAATTTCAGCAACACCTCCCCGTTGTTCTCCAAATACACGTACTGGTAGGGAGATTGTGTATCCGGATAATAACAGGGAGATGCTACTAAAACTCTATCTTGGATCCGAATATAACATGGAAACTAACTCCGTCTACACATTCTCGGGCTGTCCAAAAAACGTGGACATTTCGAAACAGATACGGTTATAGATATGCAAAGATCTATATATTTCCAACCGTATCTCTTTCGAACGAGAGATGCCTAGCTAGGTTATGTGATATACGAACATGATACAGAAAGAGGGGTGTAGGATGCCTCACCTTGCTGTCCTGCAAAGTGATGAGTCGAGGACGGTGGGGAATAATCCTTGCAATAGCCTCTCCTGCAACAAATGAACATAATAGTATCAATTGTAAATTTTGGCAGCACCTCCCCTGCACGGTGAGGTAAGTAAAACCTATAACAAACCAACGACACGATGCCCGACAACCATATACACATCAAACCAACGGCACGATGGCCGACAACCACATACACATCTTATACCTTGCAAAACCATGGCAAGTCGAAGGTGTGGGGCGGTGGGAGGGCAAGACGGACGGCGACTGCAGGGCAGGGCAGGGAGCGACGAACACATAACCTACTAAAACATAAAATAAGCCATGTCACTTGTCTGCTAAAATTAAATCAATCTTGGAAGTGCATATCCAGTACATTAGACAAGTATAAACCCCAACCATTCTAACAATAGTCCAAGGAAGGACTTTATCTAGGAGAGTTAATTTTAGCCATAGCAAGATAAGGCTGTAGCTAAAAGAAACTAACAGTCAAGCATGACCTAGGGAGGGTTCATGCTGATACTAGTCAAATTGGACAACAATGATAGCTAAATAACTGATTGAACTAACATGCTGATACTAGTCAAATTGGTCAACAATGATAGCTAAATAACTGATTAAACTAACATGCTGATACTAGTCAAATTGGACAGCAATGACAGCTAAAAGAAACTAAAAGAAATACAATAGTAAACCGAACCCAATTAAGTTTGAATCTTTTGCTTCTCTAAAACAAAATCTTCTATGATTTTGTCTCAAGAAGTGAGATTCGGTACCAAGGCCATGAATATAGGTTTGCCACTTATCCACGAACAGTATATCCCACGATGATAATTTGACGTGTAATAATAGTCTACCCACTGCCTTGGTTCACAAACAGTATATCCCACGATGATAAAGCACCAAATAGTCCTTTAACAAAATCAAGCAATGTAACCCTTCTTGGTTCACTAAATCTTAAATTTGGAAGCATTCTTGTATATGACTTCGTTCTATTTTGCATTAGTAAATAGCAAAGACAAGAACCCTTACTGAGCTTTTGTGGTCGGCAGAGGATTCGTCTCCCACGGCACCGCGACAACACCACGGGCTGCTGGCGATATGCGAGGAGGCCAGCGGGGTCGTGGGAGGCTAGCAGGGTTGCGGGAGGCTGGAGACGATGCCCATGGCGGCGTGGGAGGCCAGCGGGGTTGCGGGGACGGCACACGGGAAGCCGGCGTGGATGCGCGAGGTTGGTACAGTCAAGGGCGCATAGGAGGCCGGCATGGACGCGCAAGGCCGGGACAGTCATGAGCGTGTGGGAGGCCGGCAGCCATGGGCAAGGCCCACGGCGGCGCGCGAGACCAGCGGCGTCGGTGGGTCACAGGACGGTGTGAGTCTGGCGTGGCCGCCCCCGGTGTCCACGTGTGAGCCGGCGGCGGGGTTGGTGGCGTGGTGTGGGTGGGCAGCGCCGGGGGCTAGTGTGGGCGGGCGCGGCGCGCGGCTGTGTGTTAAGTTTGAGTGTGTGCGGCCGGATGCAGGATTGGGGTGGTTACGAGGGAGGTTTGCCGTGTGCCCGTGATCTAGCACTCGGCAAACCTCCACTTTGTTTTTTTTTCATTTTCAATACCTAAACTGCGTGTGTGTGGGCCCCGTAAAGATGTTTGCCGAGTGTCCCAGATTTGACAATCGGCAAACCCATCTTTGCCGAGTGCTAGATTAGGGACACTCGACAAACAAAGTTTTTTTTCTTCATTTCCCTTCATATACTCTTTTTCCTAAATCCTAAAATACTATGCGTAGGGCCGGGTGAGGGGAGTTTGCCGAGTGTCCCAGATATGACACTCGACAAACTCCATCTTTGCCGAGTGCCAAACCAGGTGCACTCGGCAAACCCACTTTTTTCATTTTCCTTCATTTCCTTCTTTTTTCATTTGATTTTTCTACCAATATTATTCCATTATAATATAGCAAATGTTAACATGGAGTAATACATGTTGTATGTGGACAGTAGAAAAAGTTTCAAGGCCAGAAGTGAAAAAAACTTATTATTTCATACAATTGTAGCTCAAATTCAATGTATATCAATTAAAATGTTATAATTACACTTAATAAATTAAAATTATTAAACGGATCAAAAAATTACCAAAATTACACATGAATCAATCTATGTTCTCTATTGCCTATACAAAAAGTTTTGAAGTCAAACCCCAATTTGACCATCACTTTGACTTCAAATCTTACCGAATCCTTCTCAACGCTATGATTCTTCTTCTGAGATACTTTGGTTTGTAAACATCGTACGTGACAAGATTGTCCAAAATCTTCTCAATTTTTTACCATGGCCTCCACGTATGATATCACGAGATCTTGATAAATCTCATAATTTTCAGACTACGTTTGCTTTTTTTAAATTTAAAAACCATTCGGCCACATGTTTGTGGTCGTGTTTCCTAAATAAGATGTTCGAAATTTTTTTTCATGTCCTGGGTAAGGCCTCACACCAGACTCAATAACATGAATATCATTTTTCTACTCATTTTATTCTATTATTTGAATCACTTGCAGTTTGAATTTGACTTATACCAAAAAATTCATTGAAAAGCAATTAATTAATTAAATATATCAAATGGATCCAGAAATATAATAAATCTTAACATGGAGTACCACATGTTGTATGTAGAGAGTAGAAAAAGTTGCCAGAAGTGAAAAAAGTTATTATTTCATGCAGTTTGTCGCTCAAATTCAATGTATATCAATTAAAATTCTATAATTGCACTTAATAAATTAAAATTATCAAACGGATCCAAAAAATTACCAAAATTACACATGAATCAATCTATGTTCTCTATTGCCTATACAAAAAGTTTTGAAGTCAAACCCCAATTCGACCGTCACTTTGATTCCAAATCTTATCGAATCCTTCTTAACGCTATGATTCTTCTTCTGAGATACTTCGGTTTATAAACATTGTACGTGACAGATTGTGCGAAACCTTCTTAATTTTTTACCACGTCATCCACATATGATACCACGAGATCTTAACAAATCTAATGATTTTCAGACTTCATTTGCTTTTTTTTAGAATTTAAAAACCATTCAACCACACATTCGTGGGCGTGTTTCGTGAACAAGATGTTCGAAATTTCTTTTTATGTCCCGGTTAAGGCCTCACACCAGACTCAATAACATGAATATTATTTTTTACTCATTTTATTCTATTATTTGAATCACTTAGAGTTCAAATTTGACTTATACTAAAAAATTTCTTGAAATGCAATAAATTAATTAAATATATCAAACGGATCCAGAAATATACTAAATCTTAACATGGAGTACCACATGTTGTATGTAGAGAGTAGAAAAAGTTTTGAGGGCAGAAGAGGAAAAAAAAGTTTAGGCTTTGCCGAGAACTAACAAAAAACACTCGGCCAAATGATTACTTTGCCGAGTGCCATAACGAAACACTCGGCAAATAATGTTTTTGTCGAGTGTCACTAACGGATACTCGGTAAAGTGCTAACGGCAGGGCGCTCCAGCTAGCGGTCGTTGTACGGCCGGCGCACGTGCTGGTATTTTGCCGAGTGCCTGATGTTTGTCGAGTGTTTACTTTAAGGCATTCAGCAAAGAGGCTTTTTGTTGAGTGCAATATGTTTGCCGAATGTTTTCACGGCGGCACTCGGCACACAGCAGGTTTGCTGAGTGTCCAATGAAATGAACTCGGCAAACCCTTAGACACCCAGCATACCTACTCGACATATACATGGATTATTAAATATAGACTAAATAATAACTAATTGCACAGTTTGTGACTAATTTGATAGAAGAATCTTTAACCCTAATTAGTCCATGATTTGATAATGCGGTGCTACAGTAACACATATGCTAATGACGGATTAATTATGTTTAATAAATTCGTTTTACGCTAACAGATTCTATAATTTATTTTTTATTAGTATTTGAACATCTCATATGACACCACTTAAGGTTCACGTAACACCCGTAAACTTTACCTGGATTTAAACAATGCCTGGATCGCCCGGCCCACCTCCATTTGATTGAGCAGTTGACTCGAATATTGCGGATGCGGAGGTTCAGATGTGCCATCGGACATCGGAGAGTTGAGCTTTCTTTAAGTGGAAAGGACAGTGCGCGTCAGAGAGGGTTCAGAATTCAGATACGCGTATCAGAGAGTTGAACTCAGCATAGAAACCGTCGCCAGAGCGTTCATTAATGTAATGTATTAGGTGGGTATAGCACATTAGCACTGTGGCCTTATTCGCTTTACTAAAAAGCTACAGCTGAAAATACTATTTATTAATTTATTATAGAAAAATACTATTTATTTATTAAAATAATATAGTTCATAAGACAAACGAACATAACGCTGTACTGTTTTTTTTAGCAACAGCAGAGCGTACTTTAAGTATGCCCTCGCCCAGTTCGCCTGGAAATCGTCGCGGAAAAGATGGAATAATCGTGGTGGGCGCAGGTGGCGCAGCGTGTTTGGGCCCAAGTCGTCAGTCCAGGCGCACGTGGAGCGTGGATCCATTTCATTGTACAGTAATAGAGTGAAAGTTAGTGGGCCTGTAATTTTTTCCCAATGTACTTGTTTTTTTATTATATCAAGATCAAGATCAGATCAAACTTTTAGCCTTTCCTTAAAAAAATATATACTTTTATCCTTGTCGGCCCTTGCTCGTATGTTTTTTTTTCCAGAAAATTAGGCGGCTGTGGCCCAACCAATAGTCCAAAGGGTAGCTCCTTGGTTGCGTAGTATTTTTTTTGCAATATTAATATTTTATTGGTCAACGTTTGAATAAAAAAAGACAAAAATACGGGAAAACTGTCACATTCCTTTTCTTCCCAATTTTTCAAAACAATATCACCTTATAAAAAAACAATATCCAAGTATTTGCAAAACATCGTGAAATATTTGGCGGTGTTGTTGGTGATTCTTTCTATCGTGAAACACGTTGACAATGGCTCCATCTCTCACAATCGACACAGTAGATAAAAAATAAAAGAACACAAAAGCATAAAAGTAGAAGAACTATTCTTTATTCTCTGAATCTTGGTAATTACAGTATAGAGCTCTCATGTATATTTAGTCCAGACATAAGCTAAGAGTTTGGTAAGAGCCTGCATAGAGAATGGATTAGGATTAGAGGTCCTTCTTCTTTTTCTTCTTGGTTTGAGTCTTTATGTTTACAACTCTCTCCCATGTTTTTACCATGATATGCACATGTTTCATTAAAACTCCATCCGAAAACCCAATAGCAAAAACGGTTTTTGGAGAACAAACTCATAGCATTCACAAGTTGAATTGCATATGTTGCCCCATTGAGAATGGTTATTGGCAAAAGAGTTTACTTATTGATTTTTCATAATCCATTCAAGAAATAAAGGAGATGTAAATACTAGGATTATATTGTAGTGTTGTAGATGTGTTTACATGTCATTTTTGTGCCGTGCGGTCCATCGTACTAATATCCTAGGCAAAAAGGCCCTCACCTTCATGTCGTGTCAGCACATCTAGGGCAGAGCTTTGTTAGGGCCAAGCTAGGCCATGCCCCCCTACTCATTTGTCATTTCCATGAACAGTTCTTATAGATGATCCCTTGTCTATGTGTTGAACATTGCTCCTTGGTTGATTAGTGTTTTTTTGCAATATTAACCTTTTATTGGTCAACGTTTGAATAAAGAAAAGACAAAAAAAAGACGAACTGTTACACTTTTTTACTACCCAACTTTCAAAACAATATCCAAATATTTGCAAAACATCGTGAAGTATCTGCGGTGTTGATGGTGATTCTTTCTATTGTGAATCATGTTGACAACTGTTAACCTTTCTCTCTCTCCATCTCTCACAATCAACACAACAAAAAAAAAAAAGAACACAAAAGCAAAGAGTAGAGGAACTATTCTCTATTCTTTGAATCTTAATAATTACGATGTAGAGCCCTCACGTATATATAGTCCTGACATGAGCTAAGAGTTTAGTAAGAGCCTGCATAGAGAATGGATTAGGATTAGAATTTTTTTCTTCTTTTCTTCCTGGGTTGAATTTGTATGTGTTTTATAACCCTCTCCCATGTTTTTATCATGATATGCACATGTTTCATCAAAACTCCATCAGGAAACCCAATAGCAAAAAATGGTTCTTGGAAATAAAAGCCATAGCATTCACATGTTAAATTGCATATGTTGCCTCATTAAAAATCGTTATTGGAAAAAATAGTTTACTCATTCATTTTCATAATCAATTCAAGAAATAAAAGAGAGGTAAATACTAGGATTATATTGTAGTGCCGTAGATGTGTTTACGTGTCATTTTCGTGCCGTGTCATCCATCGTGCTAATATCCTGGGCAACAAGGCCCTCGCCTTCATGTTGTGTCACCACGGACCTGTTTGGTTGGAGACCTGGGTGACTTGCTTGGCAAAAAGTGCTGCCTGGAAGTTGCCTGTAAAGCTGATGAGTTTTGCCTGGTGAGGCAAGGTCAGAGAAAGTCTGTTTGGTTGGATGCCTGTGCATGAGAATGCTTATGGGAGTGAAATTTTACTTTTTTATTGTTTGTATATGATTAGTGAACGCTATTATTGTGTGTTTACTAAATAAATAAATTAAGTTAATTATCTATTCTTTGTTAAAATATTAATTTATTTTTTTCTTCTAATGACAGATCTCTATATGTATTTAATTATAGTAGAAAGAGATAAGTAAAAACAAAAAAAATTTATGTTTAGACAGTAAAAAAAAATTGTCGCTACGTGACTCCTATTCCATTAGCTAATCATGGTGATTAGGCGAGACAACACTCACGCCAGAGCCAGGCGCTCAATTTCGAATTACACTATAATATTTTTCTGTACAAATATACAATAATTTATGGTATCTTATATATTATGTTAACGTTTATACAAGGAAAAAGGGAGAGGAAGAACCTGTTGTAATCATGGTCTTATGGAATTAATCAAGTGACCATTAATATTAATAAAGATACTTTATGTGTTTAGACCAGGCAAACTACGTAGCCTGAGCCAGGCGGACGTTTTCCATCGCCTGGGCGTGCGCACGGCTGCCTGGGTCAGTCAAGCTCTCACGGCTTCATCCAAACACTGCACAGGCAGTTTCCAGGCGAGCTCCTAGCCAAGCATCTTGCGTCCAGGTTCGTATCCAAACAGGCCCCATATCTAGGGGGAGGTTTCTTAGGGCCAAGCTAGGCCATGCCCCCCTGCTCATTTGTCATGTCCATGAACAGTTCTTTGTTAGGCTTGTTCGGCGGGTCGCATTCCTTTCAGCTTATTTTCTTTGATAGAACACTATTAAATCAACCGAAATTAGCCGAAATCAGCCACAACTGGACCAACCGAACAGGATGAACTCACTGTTTTTGTTTGTTTAGCCCCCTCCCACCACCACCACCTTGAATATAGTCCCAAGCCCCATCACTAAGCACGTTCCAAAAAAAAAATTCGTGTTGTGCCATGTTTTGGGCCACGACAAAAGGGCGTGCTACTGCTTGCTCTCAAATGGCTCGGCCCAAGCCTTTACTCTAGTTACTGCTTGCTCTCAAATGGCTCGGCCCAAGCCTTTACTCTAGTTAAGATGGTTTTTGGACCATCTATTTACTAACATGCCAAGTTGCTGTGCATATATTTGAGCAGTTCATAATTTATAACCCAGCTGCCAAGTTATATGGCGGATGCTATTTTCTTTAAAAACCCATTTCTTACAAACTTTTACAATCGTACTTAGAAATGAGCTGAAATAGTCACCGCAAATACCAAACAGTGCCTAAACAGCAAAAGGATAATTGATCACAACCCTTGTCCAATGTCCATAGCTTCACTTGGTTTATTTTGATTGAGAGGAACTGAACTGTACAACACATGTACTTTCGACTGACATAGCTCGGCGGTAAGAGCTTTATTTCCCCTCTCGCAGCAGGCACACACTCAAGGACGGACACCAATGGCAACCCCAATCCATAGACTACATGCATATAAAACGATCCCTCTCTGCAATCAAACAATCCGTCGTAACGCCGGGCCCCTTTGGCAACAACGACAAGGCACCAGCCAATGGAAACGGACGAGATGGACCCTCGTGGCCAGTGAGGCGACCATATCTGATATCTATCGCTTCAGAAAGTTCTGGATCCAGTAGCTGGACTGCTTGCGGTAGCGCTTGAGGCCGTTGAGGCGGTCGATGAAGATGAGGCCGAAGCGGTCCAGGTATCCGTCCCCCCACTCGAAGCAGTCCATGAAGGTCCACGTGAAGTAGCCCTTCACGTTCACGCCGTTCTTGATGGCGTGGTTCACGAACTGCAGGTGCTGGCTGTGGAACCTGATCCTGTGCCCGTCCTTGAGCGCCACCTCCAGCGGAATCGTCTTGTTGTTCTCCTCCGCGATGCCGTTCTCCGTGACGTAGAGGACCGGGTTGTTGTAGCGGCGGCTGTTATAGAGCAGGAGCTCGCGGAGTCCCTGCGGGTACTCGAAGAAGATGGGCACGAACTCCGGCTTGCCGATGGGCACGCCGTCGCGGTACCCGGACGTGTTGGCGCGGATGTCCCCGTCGTAGGACTGCTCCAGCCCGTTGGGGGCCGGCTTGGCGGAGGTGAAGTAGGCGGTGTAGTAGTTGACGCCGATGAAGTCATAGGAGCCCTTGATGAGCTTTGCCTGCGCGGCGGTGAACCTGGGCAGCCGGTCGCCCAGGTAACCCAGCATGGTGCCCGGGTACTCGCCGTGCACGATGGGGTCCAGGAACCAGCCTTACATGAAGTCCAGGCTGCGCTGCACGGCCTTGATGTCGGCGGTGGAGTTGGCGTCGTTGGGCACGTACCAGTTGGAAACCACGGTGATGCCGATCTGCCCGCGCTGCGCCGGCTTGTACTTGGCGTTGTACAGCGCCACGGCCTCCGCGTGGGCGAGGATGATGTTGTGCGTCACGATGTAGGGCTCGCGCGCCGAGTCGCCGGCGGAGCAGGACTTGGAGACGTACGACGAGCACCGGCCCGGCGCGAACTTGCCGACGGCGTAGCCCTGCGACGAGTACGTCCACGGCTCGTTGAACGTGGTCCAGTACTTGACGCGGTCGCCGAACTCTTTGAAGCACACCTCGGCGAAGTCCACGTAGTCCTTGCTGCATGCACGTACGTACACCGTTGTTGTTCTTTAGTTACAGTTGCAGTTGTCTCTCTCCAGCAATTAATAGGCAGCTAATCGATGACATTAACATTACATACATGATGTTTTCACTGAGGAATCCTCCGTACTTGTCCTCCAGGGCCAGGGGCGTGTCCCAATGGAAGATGGTGACAAATGGCGGCTTCAGCCCTGGCGATCAAAATAAACTCCTTTTGTTAATGTTATCGACTTATATCTTATATCGTTGACCCGTGGATTTATTATTATGATGATGATATATGTCGGGCACCAATATTAGGGTACCCGAAGAGTAGGAGTTAATGACAGTCAACGTTGATTCATCCGCGCGATCAAGATCACGACTACACCGCTTGCCGAGTCACTCCTCGTCCGTCCACCGAGACCATAGGCCCCGCCTCAAGCTGACTCCCGAGGACCGGCTCCACCTCGCCCGACGTCTGGGGACTGGCCCCGCCTCTGGCCCGACGTCCGGGGGGCTGGCTCCACCTCGCCCGACGTCCGGGGGCTGGCTCCGCCTCGCCCGACGTCTGCACGCTGCTCCTTCATAACTACGTGCGCAGATAAGGCAGGACACTCAAGTCAACCGCAATACCGAGGACCGTACCCTGCACGCCTGCAGGAAGGTACCGTCAGGATATGACAATACGGGCGCTTTAAGCCCTTCCAGGCATGTCAGAGCCCAAACAGTGTTGTAAGCGCCGACATTTATCTTACAGTGTTGTGGGCGCCGCCATTTGCCCTCGGGTGCGGATACTGACGGAAGCATATGACAACCACTACGGTCCAGGGGGAAACTCGCATCATCTACAGTAACGGACGTGCGGTCACTGCGCCGCCTGCTCCCCATAGGGTCGCGGATCAGCACCATGGTCCGTCGCGCTGACCGCCGGAGCGGGATGGGACGTGACCACTTGCTGACAAAGCCAAAACATGGCATCATCAGCGGACAGACGCCCAACACGGCCCTATTAGGATCAGCGGACATGCACCCAGCATGGAGCTATCCCTGGCACCATCTGCCGTGTCAGCGGGGCTCGCTCAGAGGAAAAGAAAGACTCGGCATCTCGGTAGGACCTCCTTTGCCTCTGATTTTTCTTCTTTCTCCCATCTGTAATCCCTGCTTCCTCTTGGTCTATAAAAGGGAAGGCAGGACACACCACCAAAAGGATCAATTGAACACACCACACATCACATCACACATAGCTAAGCAGCGACCAAGCTCTCAGCACCCGTTCGACTTTTCCATCAGAGACTTGGGACCTTTCCCTCTCTCGTCCGTTTGTCACCCCTACTATAAACTTTTTAGTGCAAATAACACGAGCAGCAGCCATGAACTAGACGTAGGGACATTCTGCTCGAACCAGTATAAACCTTGTGTCTTTTTAGCACACCATCCGGGCCAGACGCGCAATAACACAAATTTACTCGTTGGTGTTTACTCGAAACACCGACAGTTGGCGCGCTAGGTAGGGGACCTTTGCGAGTTCTGACACTAACACCAAGCCATGGATGTCTAGCCATGGTATCAGCTGGGTCCCGGGCGTACACGTGCGCTTCGGTGACCTAGACTTTATCATCACGGTGGGAGGAGAGTTGGCATTGGCTCACGCCGCCATCCAACCTCTCCCCTCCATCGGCCTCAACTATGAGAGGCTTGGGCGCCAGCTCGGCGTCTCCCTGGGACTCCAGCTGTCCAAGGAGGACCCACGCCGCCTCACCTTCTCTGATGCCAACGACATGGCGCGACACGTCGGAGGGGAACCCCTCCCTCCAGAACACCTCATACGGAGCGCCCCAACAGTGGTTCCCTTCGGTCTCTGCAATGCCACGGCGACCGTTAGCCACCTTATGGCACAACGCATGGTTCCACCTTCCACGAATGATGAATTCATGGGGGTGATCGAACACGTCACAGAATCTTTCCACGACCTCCTGGCAGAGGAGCCAGAGTCATCCTCTGGCTCTAACTCCAGTAGGGGAAGCCATCACCCCTCTCATGAATGCTTCATGACGGGTACCCCCGAGGGGCACGTCTGAAAGGATCAAGATGGCTAGGAGGGGGGGTGAATTGAGCTAATTCGAAATTTCTTTGCAATAATTAAATCCTACGGTTAGCCCAATTAACCCCTTGTGCCTAGAAAGTATTTCTAATTATTATACCGCTCAAAAGACGTGCAACCTATGTTCCAATCCTACTCTAGCATGGCAATTCTAAGAATGTAAATGGCAAGAATTGAATTGCTCAAAGTAAATGCTCAAAGTAAAGAGAGAAGGAAGAACACGGCGATGTTTTGCTGAGGTATCAGAGAGTCGCCACTCCACTCTAGTCCTCGTTGGAGCACCCGCGCAAGGGTGTAGCTCCCCCTTGATCTGCGCAAGGATCAAGTGCTCTCTACGGGTTGATTCTTCGACACTCCATCGCGGTGAATCACCCACAACCGCTCACAACTTGAGTTGGGTCATCCACAAGTTCTCCGGATGATCACCAAGCTCTCAATCACCACCAAGCCATCTAGGTGATGGCGATCACCAAGAGTAACAAGCACGAACTCTCACTTGACCACGACAAGCCTAATGAGAAGGGTGGATGCACACTTTGCTACTCTTGATCTCACTAATGAGGGCTCTCTTTGGGATCCTCAAATCTCAATCACCTCACTAGGACCTTGCTCTTCTTGGCACTCTCTAAGGTGTTTCTCAGCTGTTGGAATAAGCAAAAGTCACCCCACACACGAGTGAAGGTGATATTTATAACACCGGCTGAAAAACGAACCGTTATGTGCTCTCTGCGGGGTGACCGGACGCTCCGGTCATGTTGGCCGGACGCTTTGGTCAGTTCTCCCCAAACTCCAGTGTTTAAAGTGTGACTAGACGCTGGCCAGCGTCCGGTCATGATTTTCTCTCTGGAACCTTACTGGAGTCGACCGGACGCTGGCTCTCAGTGTCCGGTCACTTCACCTCTCAGCATCTGGTCGCACCAGATGAAATCACCTTGGTCAAATAAACTGACCAGACTCTGCGCCAGCGTCCGGTCAACCCGGAACCAGCGTCCGGTCAGTATTTGACCCTCCATTCACTTCCAACTCTCGATCATACGTGAATGAAGTTTGCTCCATTGGATCTAAGGGCTATTTTGGAGCTACCTAGTGCTAATTTCAACAAGTGTGCACCACACCTAACTCACTAGACTCACCTAGGTCAAGCTACCCATCCATACCCCCCTTAATAGTATGGCCAAAGGAAAAACAAAGTCCTAAACTACTCTAAGTGTCTCTTCAACTCTAAACGACACTTAGAACTAGTCCATGCTTAACCTTGTCGTCCATCCTTTTAAAACCAAAATGATTTCCATCGTAGGGGCATGACCACCATGATTGCCCAATCGATCTCCATTACCATGACTTAACTTAATTGCCTCTACAAAACACACGTTAGTCATAGTAATCACGTATTGTCATTAATCACCGAAACCCAACTAGGGGCCTAGATGCTTTCAATCTCCCCTTTTTTGGTGATTGATGACAATAGCACCTCGAGTATGTGAAAGAGATGTGGTTTTTAACATGCTTGGTTCATATAAGCTTTTGGCAATAAGAACAAAAGTGTTAGGCAAGCTTATATGACCCAAGCCAACATGATGTACTCAAAAGATATAAAATAAACATGAGTACAAGTAATAAAGCTCATTTGCATCTGAGTAAAACGCGGAAGCAAAAGCAAATGAGCATAGCACAAGTGATATGACATATAAGTAATTCAAAGTAGAGAGCACACATGTCATATATCACAATCACGTAGATATCACTATCACATAAGTATAGTTTAATGCATAAAAGTAAACACACGATGAATGCATAATAGTGTATCACACATAAGACTCCAAATGTAATAGATAAGCTAATATAATAACTAAGCTCCCCCTAGATACGTCGCTCCCACTAAGACTAACATACTCGAACCCTCTTCCCCTTTGGCGTCAAACACCAAAACCTAAGGGTCGGTCGGCGGGGCTACAGCGGACGAGTTGGGTGCTGAGGTACGAGGAGTGAGCTAGAACTGCGTGCCATCATCATCTGGCCCTGAGCTCTGAGCAGTCTGACCCTCTATAGCTGGAAGTGATGCTGAAGCGGTCTAGGTCAGATCAAGGACTGGAGCTGCTGTAGGCTGTGCTAGTATGACTGTATCAGCCGGCTCTGATGATGCAACTGATGAAGGGAGCGTCTTTGAAGTCCCGGTAATAGGTGAAACTATAGAAGGACCTGCGACATGTAGATATGGAGGAGTGGGCTGCCCTGTCAACTCACTGAAGGAAGCTCCAAGGCTCCTGGACACTGTAGTCTCTAGCACTAGCAGCGAGGACGTCTCAGCTGGTGTGAAGCCAGTCTGAAAAGGTGTGAACTACGGGGCTAGCACTGGTGAGGCAAACCACTGGGACACCTGCTCTGTAGGTGAAGCAAACTGTGCTGGTAGTTGTCCCTGACTCTGAACCCTACTAGGCTGTATAGATGGAGTCACTGTAGTGGTGGCAGCCGGACCAAGCTAGGGTGACTGCTATGGCGGTGGAGCTCCAATAGCAGTGACTACATGCTGCATAAATTCGAGTAACTGCTGCTGCATGAGGAGCTGCTGCTAATGCATGGCCTGCTGCTGCTGCTGTAGAGCCTACGTCTGCTGCTGAATAGTCAGCTACTGTCTCTGAAACTCATCCTGCCGAGTCTAAAACTATGCAAAAGTGGCAGTGGTCTCCTGAGCCTGGCGTGCCTGATCCTGCCTCATCCGCTCAAGTATGGCAAAAAGAGCGGGGTCTGTCTGTGGTGCAGGTGGAGGAACTGGAGCTGCCGGCCTCATGATCATGTCGACGTGTAGGCATCTGAGGAATGTCCCAGTAGTCCGCGCCTGAGCTATCACTGGGGTCGCTCTCGACCATCCCCTCCTGCTGAGCAAGCTCCTCCTCCTCTGTAGCTACAATACCCCTCATAATATCATCCTGCTGGGCTGCAGTCTCTTGCACCTCTGGGCAACGGCGCGGACTGACTAGGTGCTGTAGGTGTACTATGTCGGATCATCTGAGTTAGGTTGTAAGTGGGGAACTCTGTAGTCGCACCACTGTACTCAGCTAGCATCTCAGGCGGCCTTACTGTAATTGCTCTGTGAATAAGAAATGTGATCCAGTGAGCATAGGGCAACTGACGGTGACCTCTGAACCCCTCAGCAATAGTATCCTCCATCTCTGATAGAAGGAGATCCCAAATGTCAAACACTGTCTACTGCATCAGGGAGTTCAGTAGCCATAACTGTAAGCGAGTCAAGCCCTCGTGATACCCCATCCTTGGAATTAGGGTCCTCCTCATAATGGCATCCAGCACTCTAGCTGTAGGAGTGAGATCACTGAGAGTCCTGCTCGACCCCTCACCAAAAGGCTCCTTAAAGCAGTGGCGGACTAGATCTATAGGAGGTATCAAGCCGCCATGAGGGCGTCTGGGAGGCGCTGTCTGACCATAGCACACCTCATGTAGCCGGATGTCCTGCTCTTGTAGCCCGAGTATCTCGCTGACCCTAGTGCTCGTCAGCCTGTAGTCTCTACCTCTAAATGCAAAGTGAATATATCTATGCTGCGGGTCAATCCAGAGAGTAGCATAAAACTGACAGACCCAAGATGGAACATATAAGCCAGTCCGTCCGAGTAGATCTATCAGCCCTGGCAAGTAAGATAGGTACTGGCGAATGTGCTCTCTACCTGCTGCAACTATGAAATCAATGTGGCACACCCTCTGAGATTTGAATACAGCACCACTGCTAAGATATGCATTATAGAAATCCTCCTGTAGTGGTGTGTAGAAGCCCTCTGAAGCACGCTCATCCCACCTCGGTGGAAACCACTGATCAAACTCCACGAACCTAAGCTGCTGCACCTGCTTGGCCGTGGTGGCCCTCAAGTCCAAGTGTGTCACTAGAGGCGGACCCTGTGGTCTAGGCGGTGGACGTGAACCTCTCCGCTGTGTATCTACCCTCGGTGTGACTGGAGCACGGGTACGACCAGAGCGGCATAACTGTGGCTGAGGTGCCTGCTCTGTCTTCTCTACCTACTCTCCCTCCTGGGCCTGCTCTATCGGCTCTGCTGGCTAGGGCTGCTACTATGACTCCCCCTGAGCCTGAGTCTCCTATAGAACAAGTCACCATCCTCCGACCATGGCTGTCCTAGCTGGATTACCATATTGACGCTCAATCTGCTCGACGGCTGCCCTCTGTGCTGGTGTAAGCTGATCTGCAATAACAACACCACTTCGGGCACCTCCTCTCTCTGCACGCTCTGCGTCCTCTGCAACTGCGTCTGCTCTCGCTGTATCTACATCAGGGTACTTGTGCTTCTTTGTTGCAAGCTTCTTCATCGCCTTGCCTTTTGGATCTACAGGCTGGTCCGGCGAGGGCCTCGGATACTCATCACCGGGACCTCCTCCGACATTCTTGATATGAGCCATCTGATGGATCTGAAAAGAGCAACTAAACTGACAAGAACAACTACCACTGACACTTCCGAGGCTTGGCCTCAATTCGTACTCGCGAGCTTGGCCCCAAGTTGACTGACAACTGCAAATAGGACCACAATGGCACCGACTCGCTGCACGATGGAATAGATAGGATATACAAATAATTTTAATTATTCATCTAGAGATACTAAACCCTAAGAAAGCAAGCAATTAGATATGAAATTGAAACAAAGGGCTTGCTACTTGACGAACCGGTGAAACGATGAGAAGAGAGGCGACACGCGGGGAACCACCGGGAATTCTAGGGTTAGGGTTCACGGTGAGCAGTGAATCGACGACCGAGCAATGCACTGAGGAAATTGGATGTGGCATTGAAGCAGGGCAGTGACTTGGCGGTGCTAGGGCATGGGCTTGCTTAGCGGTGGAGCTAGGGCACGGTGGCAGCGAGCTATGGCGTGGACGCGGCGGTGCTGCTCCGTGGCGCTCGGGCGGCGCTGGCGCGGGGAGGTGCAGTGCGGGAGTGCTGCGACGCGGGCTTAGCTGCGGTGGCGTGGGAGCAAGGCGCGGCGGTGAGCCGGCGGCGCTGGTGTGGGGAGGTGCAATGCGGGCGCGACGAGCACTGGAGGTGGTGGCTCGGGCAAAGGAGGCGCTGCAGCTTGGGACGGCGATGTCGGCGGGTGATACGGGAATAGGTCAAGCAGCGCGCGGCTTATATGGGGGTCCCCCACAAGATAGAAAAGGAAACGGAGAAAGAAACCAGGTCTCGCACGTTTTCTACTGACCAGACGCTCCGGTGGCAGCGACCAGACGCTGCCACGCAGCGTCCGATCGATTCCAGTAAGGTCCAAAACCCCTGGAATCATGACCGGACGCATCCGATCCCTATTGACTGGACGCAGCCAGAGTCCGGTCGATCCTATCACCGTCATCTTCTCTTGACCGGACGCTGGATCGCCTTCTGATCGGACGCTGGGAGAACACTGTTTTAGCGTTCGATCACTCCTTCAGCAGCAGTTCACCTCCTATGAACTGACCAGACGCTGGACTTCAGAGTTTGGTGCAGCGTCCGATCACTCTTTCTTTAGCAAATCTTCAATGTCCTTCGTGCTGCCTGTTCCCAATCAAGTCCCAACTCAAATAAGATCCAAATAAACACCAATTGGGATTGATGTGAGTGACCTCTCTCAAACTCTCTTGTTTTTCAAAAATATTTTGCCTTAGTCTATAGTTCTTTTTAAGAAAATAGGCAATAAGAGGGTAATTGAAGACAAACGACAAACAACAACCATGCATATGCAATGCAATACTTGAAAGTAAATCTAGTTGCTTGTCAAGTTTGATCCAAGGTTAAGCTTCTTCACACGCTTTTCGGCGGTTATCTTAACCATGTTAGACAAGCCCTATATGCATTACCAAACATTAAACATGTTGTATATTACAATGCAATGCAAGGGACAACACAAGCTCATCTTTTAGTAAAGTTGCTAAAATCAAGAACATTGAGCTCATTCCGCAAACTACAAAATGTTGCCTCATCTAGCGGTTTAGTGAAGATATCCGCCAATTGATCCTCGGTCCTTACACCTTCTAGTGAAATATCATTCTTTGCAACATGATTTCTAAGAAAGTGATGGCAGATATCTATGTGCTTGGTGCGAGAGTGTTGAACCGGATTATTTGTAAGTTTTACCGCACTTTCATTGTCGCACAAAAGAGGTACTTTTTCTAGAACAACACCATAGTCTAGCAAAATTTATTTCATATAAAGTATTTATGCACAACAAGCACCCGCGGCAATGTAATCCGCTTCGGCGGTGGACAAGGCCACACTATTTTGTTTCTTGTAGGACCAAGACACAAGTGATCTACCAAGCAAATGGCACCTTCCGAATGTGCTTTTTCTATCAACTTTGCACCCGGCATAATCCGAATCGGAATAGCCAATTAATTCAAATCTGGCTCCTTTGGAATACCAAAGGCCAATGCTTGGTGTGTGCCTAAGATATCTAAGGGTTCTTTTTACGGCAATCAAATGAATTTCCTTAGGATTAGCTTGAAATCTAGCACACATACACACACTAAACCTGATGTCGGACCTAGATGCGGTTAAATATAACAAGCTACCAATCATAGAGCGGTAGAGAGTTTGATCAACCTTGTTACCTCCCTCATCTAGGTCGAGATGTCCATTAGTTGGCATTGGTGTCTTGATTGGCTTACATTCATCCATCTTGAATCTCTTGAGAAGATCATTTATATTTTTTTTGAGAGATGAAAATCCCTTCTCTCATTTGCTTGACTTGAAACCCAAGAAAGAATGTAAGCTCTCCAATCATTGACATCTCGAACTCCTTCGACATCAATTCACCAAACTCTTTGCAGGATTCTTCATTTGATGATCCAAAGATGATATCATCAACATACACTTGACAAATGAAGATATGCCCATCAAGCTTCTTGGTGAATAGTGTGGTGTTGACCTTCCCAATGGTGAAACCCTTCTCAATGAGGAAGTCCCGAAGGCGCTCATACCAAGCTCTTGGGGCTTACTTAAGCCCATATAATGCCTTGGACAACCTATAAACATGATTAGGATATCTAGGGTCTTCAAACCTGGGAGGTTGATCAACATAGACTAGTTCATTAATAAAGCCATTTAAAAATGCACTTTTCACATCCATTTGATATAATTTCATTTCATGATGTGATGCATATGCAAGTAGGATACGAATGGCTTCTAGTCTTGCAACCAGTGCAAAGGTCTCTCCAAAATCCAAACCTTCAACTTGAGAGAACCCCTTTGCAACTAGTCTTGCCTTGTTCCTCACAACAACGCCTTGATCATCTTGCTTGTTGTGGAACACCCACTTTGTTCCAATGACTCTTGCACCTTTTGGTAGCTCTTCGAGAGTCCAAACTTCATTGCGGGTGAAGTTGTTCAACTCTTCATGCATGGCATTTATCCAATCCGAATCTTGAAGAGCTTCTTCTACCTTAGTAGGCTCAAAGCAAGAGACAAATGAGTGATGAGCAATAAATGAAGCAAGTTTTTGTGAGCGAGTCATTACACCCTTTGATGGACTCCCTATGATGAGATCTTGTGGATGATCTTGTAGTAGAGGTGTATTTCTTCTATTGACCACTTGAGGAGGAGGTTGTGGAGCATCAACATCTTGTGCTTATACCACTATTTGCTCATGGGAGACATGAGTATCTTCATTTTCTACTCTCCCATCTTTTTCACCATCTTGTGGCACATTTGATGAAGAGGGTGGATCAATCGTTTGTACATCATCTTTATCATCTTTAGGCTTGATGTCTCCAACTGGAATGTTCTTCATAGCCTCCCTCAATGGTTCATCACCTACATCATCAAGATTCTCATGTGCTCCTTGGGAGCCGTTAGATTCATCAAATTCCACATCATATGTTTCTTCAACCAAGTCGATGGCATGATTAAATACTCTATATGCTTTGGACTTTGATGAGTAACCAACAAGAAAACCAATATCACAACATCTTTGAAACTTCCCTAGGTGTTGTCGCTTCTTGTAGATGTAGCATTTGCAACCAAACACCCTAAAGAAGGAGGCGTCTGGCTTCTTCCCATTGAGCAACTCATAAGGTGTCTTGCCAAGGAACTTTTGAAGAAATAGGCGGTTGGATGCATAGCATGTGGTGTTGATAGCTTCCGCCCATAGAGCTTCGGGGGTGTTGTACTCATCAAGCATTGTTCTTGCAAGAGTGATCAATGTCCGGTTCTTCCTCTCAACTACACCATTTTGTTGAGGAGTATATGTTGCGGAGACCTTATGTTTGATTCCAACTTCATCACAATAGGCTTCTATGTTGGTGTTGTCAAATTCCTTCCCATTGTCACTTCTAATCTTTTTGAGCTTCACTTCAAATTCATTTTGTGCTCTTTTGGCAAACTTCTTGAAGCAAGATGCAACTTTGGATTTGTCATGAAGGAAGAATACCCATGTATACATTGAATAGTCATCAACAATCATAAGACAATAAAGATTTCCTCCCAAACTCTTGTATGTTGTTGGTCCAAATAAATCCATGTGAAGGAGTTATAGCACTCTTGTGGTTGACATGAAAGCTTTGGTTGGATAAGTATTTGCAACTTGCTTGCCAGCTTGACATGTACTACAAAGCTTGTCCTTCTCAAACTTCACATCCTTCAACCCTCTCACCAAATCATTCTTCATTAGCTTCTTGAGTGAGCTCATCCCAACATGAGCAAGTCTTCTATGCCATAGCCACCCAAGTATTGTTTTGGTGAATAGGCAAGTCTTCAAGTTTGCATCTTTGGAGGTGAAGTCCACTAGATATAGGTTGTTGTATCTAAATCCTTTGAATATCACTTGTTCATCATCCTTCTTAGATACAACAACTTCCTTCTCGGTAAACAAGCATTGGAAACCAAGATCACACAATTGTCCAACGGATAGCATGTTGAAACTCAATGAAGCAACATATAACACATTTGAGATAGAATGATCATTTGATATTGCCACTTTGCCTAATCCTTTAACCTTGCCTTTTGAGTTATCTCCAAATGTGATTCTTTCTTGTCCATCTACTTCTTCATCTAGTGAGGTGAACATACGAGGATCACCGGTCATATGTTGTGTGTAACCACTATTAATAACCCAATGACTTCCACCGGTCTTGTAGTTCACCTACACACAAGAGATCAAGCTTTAGGAACCCAAACTTGTTGAGGGCCCTTCACCTTCTCAACAAGTGACTTTGCAACCCAAATTTCTTAGGCCTATTCTTGTTAGGAGGTCCTAAGAACATGAATTTCATTTTTCCACTAGAGTCCTTTCTAAGCATGTAGTGAGCATTGAAGGCAAAAGGTCTAGCATGCTTGGGCAAGGGTTATGGTGGTGGAGTTTGGCACTCATGAGCAAAGTGGCCTTCTTGTCCACACTCAAAGCATCTCTTTGGCTTTGGCTTTTATTGTTGTTGAGCTTGAGCCTTCTTCTCTTTGTTTGCCATGTACCCAATGCCACTTCTATCCATTTCATGACGGTGTTCATAAGTAGCTCATTTTGAAGATGCTTGCCTCTAGTGAACTTGCTCAATCTAATCTTGAGATACTCTTTCTCCAACTTGAGCTTCTTGTTTTCTTCCTTGAGAGCATCATGGTTCTTCTCTTCCTTGAGCTTCTTGTTTTCTTCTTTGAGCTTTTCATTCTCAAGAATCAAATCACCATCATGATCAAGAGTTTCTAGCACAATGGTGTTGTGGCTTTTGATTTCTTTAAGATCTTTCTTAAGCTTTGCATTGTCATTCTTGAGCTTGACAAACTCATCATAATCATCAGCCTCAACCACTTGCTTGCCCTTGCTACTAGAACTTTGCTCAATGCTCTCAATGATCAAGTCATCACATGATGTAGCTATATCAATCTTAACAACATGGTTAGTAGCATCATGTGGCTCATTGGATAGAAACTCTTGAGCTATGACAAGATTATCATGATTAATCTTAAGAGTTATATATTCTTCTTTTAGCTTGTTGTGGCTAGTGATGAGCTCTTTGTGCACCCACTCAAGTTTATCATGTTTATCTTTAAGCTCTTTCTTAGAAGATTTGAGCTCCTTGAGTTTGGATGACATAGCATCATTTGCTTCTCTAAGCTCAACACTACTCTTTTCCGCTATATCACATTTTGCTAAAAGTGTATCATTTTTAGCCTCAAGTTTTTCATTCTTAGCTCTAGTCTTTATAATGATCTTAGTGTATTGTTTTAGCAATCTAGCAAGATTATCATAGGAAGGTGATTCATATTCATCATCATCACTATCGCTATCATCATTACTAGCATGTTCATCACCACTACTATCATCATCATTTGATACCTTGCGTTCATCCTTGGCCATAAGGCATAGGTGTGTAGAGGATGATGGCGGTGGTGGTGGTGAAGATGATGAAGAGTCAATAACAATAGCGGTCACCTTTTCATCGTCACTATCATCCTCGGATGATCCACTAGATGAATCAATGTCTATGAGCCAATCACCGACGATGTAAGCCTTTCCACTCTTCTTCTTCTTGTGGAAGTCCTTCTTCTTGCCATCTTTTTTCTTGTATGGCTTGTTCTTTTTCTTCTCATCTTCATCTTCATTGTTTGAGTCATCTTTCTTGCCCTTGTTCTTATTCTTGAACTTGTCTTTCTTGGGCTTGGTGCATTGGTGTGCTAGATGACCAAGTTCTCCACAATTGTAGCTATCCATCTTGGAGATTGGCTTCCTTCTAGAGCTTGTGAAGAACTTCTTCTTCTTGCCATCAAACTTGATGCCACTCTTGTTGAGCTTCTTTAGCATCTTGGCGGTTTTCTTCACCATGAGAGTAAGGCTTGCATCATCAAATTCATCATCACTTGAGCTCTCATACTCAAGCCTTGCTTTGCCCTTTTCTTGGCTAGCTTTGAATGCTAAATCTTTTCTTTCTTCTTTGTAGAGGATGAGCCATCTTGACGTGTGATGTGCATGTACATCTCATGAGCATTGATCTTTCCTAAGATTTATGTCGGTGTAGCGGTGGAAAGATCACCTTGATGTAGCACGGTCACAATATGCCCATATTTGTTAATGGGGAGGACACTCAAGATCATTCTTACAACATTGGATGGTTGCATTTGAGTGAGTCCAAGCCCATTGACTTCCTCTACAAGAACATTTCATTAGCACATTCTTTAGGAAGCATTTCAAAAGAGTTAAGCTTTTTCATGACAAGATGATAGCATTCCTCATGCTCACTCTTTGTTCCCTCATGGAGCGCACAAACGTCCGACCATAGTGCATGGGCGTCTTTGTGGTTCCTCACCCGGTTGAACACATCTTTACAAAGGCCTCTAAATATGGTGTTTCTAGCCTTTGCATTCCATTTTTCGTAATTCAACTCATCGCCTTGTGGGTGTGCGACATCTCGAGGTTTTGTGAAACCTTGTGAGGCGGCTCTAAGTATTCCAACATCTAGAGCTTCTAGATACGCCTCCATGCGGATTTTCTAATATGGAAAATCATCCCCCTCAAAGATAGGAGGAGGTCCATCCCCGTGAGACATCTTTCACTAGGCGGTTAAGCCTAAATATGTGAGCACGAGGCTCTGATACCAATTGAAAGGATCAAGATGCCCAAGAGGTGGGGTGAATTGGGCTAATTCTAAATTTCTTTACAATAATTAAATCCTACGGTTACCCCAATTAACCCCTTGTGCCTAGAAAGTGTTTCTAATTGTTCTAACACACAAAAGACTTGCAACCTATGTTCCAATCCTACTCTAGCATGGCAATTCTAAGAATATAAATGACAAGAATTGAATTGATCAAAGTAAATGCTCAAAGTAAAGAGAGAAGGAAGAACGCGGCGATGTTTTGCTAAGGTATCGGAGAGTCGCCACTCCCCACTAGTCCTCATTGGAGCACCCGCGCAAGGGTGTAGCTCCCCCTTGATCCGCGCAAGTATCAAGTGCTCTCTACGGGTTAATTCTTCGATACTCCGTCGTGGTGAATCACCCACAACCGCTCACAACTTGAGTTGGGTCATCCACAAGTTCTCCGGATGATCACCAAGCTCCCAATCACCACCAAGCCATCTAGGTGATGGCGATCACCAAGAGTAACAAGCATGAACTCTCACTTGACCACGGCAAGCCTAATGAGAAGGGTGGATGCACACTTTGCTACTCTTGATCTCACTAATGAGGGCTCTCTTTGGGATTCTCAAATCTCAATCACCTCACTAGGACCTTGCTCTTCTTGGCACTCTCTAAGGTGTTTCTCAGCTGTTGGAATGAGCAAAAGTCACCGCACACACGAGTGGAGGTGGTATTTATAACACCGGCTGAAAAACGAACCGTTATGTGCCTCTGCGGGGTGACCGGACGCTCTGGTAATATTGACCGGACGCTTCGGTCAGTTCTCCCTGAACTCTAGTGTTTAAAGTGTGACCGGACACTGGCCAGCATCCGGTCAGCACTGACCAGACATGTTCGGTCAAGATTTTCCCTCTTTGGAACCTTACTGGAGTCGATAGCGTCCGATCAGCACTGATCGGACGCGTCCTGTCGTGATTTTCCCTCTTTGGAACCTTATTGGAGTCGACCGGACGCTGGTTCTCAGCGTCCGATCACTTCACCTCTCAGCGTCCGGTCGCACCAGATGAAATCACCTTGGTCAAATGAACTGACCGGACTCTGTGCCAGTGTCCGGTCAACCCGGAACCAGCGTCCGGTTAGTATTTGACCCTCCATTCACTTCCAACTCTCGATCATACATGAATGAAGTTTGCTCCATTGGATCTAAGGGCTATTTTGGAGCTACCTAGTGCTAGTTTTAACAAGTGTGAACCACACCTAACTCACTAGACTCACCTAGGTCAAGCTACCCATCCATACCCCCTTAATAGTATGGCGAAAGGAAAAACAAAGTCCTAAACTACTCTAAGTGTCTCTTCAACTCCAAACGACACTTAGAACTAGTCCATCCTTAAGCTTGTCGTCCATCCTTTGAAAACCAAAACAATTTCCATCGTAGGGGCATGACCACTATGATTGCCCAATCGATCTCCATTACCATGACTTAACTTAATTGCCTCTGTAAAACACACATTAGTCATAGTAATCACGTATTGTCATTAATCACCAAAACCCAACTAGGGGCCTAGATGCTTTCAACATCGAAAGCGTCCACGAGGGGGAGGCTACCCCAACAAACGACCTCAATGACGAGGCCAAGAGGGAGACAACAGTCTCGCCATGCATGCCGGTGGAGCAGCTGAAAGCCTGACACCGAGAGATCAAGGAAGCGTGACTCCAGCTCGACCAGGAATGCACGGAGCTCGATCAGGAGATAGAGCGTCATGGAGATGGTGGGCGCGCATGCGCCATGGCCCGCGATGTGAACCAGAGGATCATCGTAGATGATGAAGCCCTCCCTCACTTCGCTTGGGCAAGCTAGAACATTGTCACCGTGGTGGCCTTGCTCCATGGCCTTCAGAGGCCACAATGCCTGAGGACCATCAGGCCCACCGCGAGATTCGCATGTTGCTCGAGCGTGCGGCGGTGCAACAGACAAAGAGCTCGTTGTGTCGACGATGCGAGCCTGACGCTAGCTAGTGCATGCCCTCTGAGCGCCCTGGGCGGTAGGCAGCGCGCCGCGGTCTTGATGCATCAGCGTCTCAGCCGTAACCATGACACATGCAACACCCTCGATGCTCGCAGGCGTACTCACAATGACCCGAGAGAGGGAGCTAGCCATGGCTATCACCCTAGCCATGGCGGATGCTACGACAACGGCGAGGACCAAAGCTCGAGCCCTGGCCTGCCAGGGCCTTAGGCCTTCGGCCGACACATCCTCAATGCTGCCTTCCTGCCAAGGTACCGACCACCAACCAATATCCCAATCTGGGGAGACAAACCCTAGACTATGGCTCGAAGACTACTGGCTTGCCTACCAAGCCGGTGGTGCGGATAATGATGACTTCATTATCTGCAACCTTCCATTGTTCTTGGCCAATTCGGCAAGAACCTGGTTGGAACACCTTTCATCCAATAGAATCCAAAGTCGAGAGGACTCGAAGGAGATCTTCGTGGAAAACTTCCAGGGCACATACAAGAGCCCTGGAAACCCGTGGGACCTCAAGAACTGCCGACAGAAGGCCAGAGAAACCCTCCATGAGTACATCGGTGCTTCTCTCGGCAATGCAACGAGCTCCCTAACGTCGCCAATGCCGACATTATAGGAGCTTTCCTGTCTAGGACCACCTATGAGTCTCTGGTTAACAAGCTGGGACATAAGGGCCCGTGAACCACCAAGGAACTCATGTACATCACCACCAGCCACGCCTCGGGTGAAGAAGCGGTCGGAGCCATCTTTGATCGCCTCAATGGCAAGGTGAGGCGAGACGAGGATGCTAGTGAAGGCACCTCCAATCGTCCCACCAAAAAGAAGAACAAGAAACAATGGCGCAAGGGCTCGCTCGTGGCCACCGCTGACCGAAGGGGTGGTCAAAAGCCCACGGAGAGCACTCTGAACCATTTCAAAAAACTACTCGAGGGGCCATGTCCAAACCATGCTTTCCCGGTCAAGCATCTGTACAAGGACTGTAGCCTCATGTGGTGGTTCTTGTCCAGAGGACACAACAAAGGGAGCACGGAAAGGACCCTAACCCCACCGTGGATGACGCCGAGGAGAAGGACGATGGCTTTCCAACACTAGATGGCTGCCTCATGATCTTCGGAGGATCGGAGGCCTATGACTCCAAGCATCGCCAGAAGATCGCACGCCGCGAGGTCTATGCGACCGAACCGGCCAAACCCACCTTCCTCCGGTGGTCAGAATCTGCCATAACCTTCGACCGGACCGACCACCCGGAGAGCGTCCCACAACTAGGGAGATATCGCTCGTGGTCGACCCGATCATTGGTACGAAGCGCCTCACCAAGGTACTGATGGATGGCGGCAGTGGCCTCAACGTCCTGTATGTCGACACGCTCGACGCCATGGGCATCGACAGAGTGCGCGTCTGGCCGACCAGGGCACCTTTCCATGGTGTCATGCCTGGAAAGCAGGCCTTGCCACTTGGGCAGCTCGATCTGCCCGTCACCTTCGGGGGTCCATCCAACTATAGGACAGAGACCCTCATCTTTGAAGTGGTTGGGTTCCACGGAACCTACCACGCCATCCTAGGGCGACCATGCTACATGAAGTTCATGGCCGTCCCCAACTACACCTACCTCAAACTAAAGATGCCGGGCCTAGGCGGGATCATCACCGTCGGCACCTCCTTTTAGCGTGCCTACGAGTGCGAGGTTGAGTGCTGCGATCACGCCACAGCAATCGTCACCTCTACAGAGCTCGTGGCCCTCAGAAAGGAGGTCGCCGAACAAGCACCTGACCCCAAGCTGTCGATCGGGTCCTTTGAGCCAGTGGAGGGCTCCAAGGAAGTCCTTGTAGACCCTGGGAGCATCGAGGGCAAAACGGTGCGCATTGGTACCACGCTTTCCTCTAAATAGGAAAGCGTGCTCGTCGGCTTCCTCCGTGCCAACAAAGACATCTTCACGTGGAAACCCTCAGACATGCGAGGCATTCCGAGGGAAGTCACCGAGCACACCTTGAAAATCCACCTAGGCTCCAAGTCGGTGAAACAACGCCTGCGTCGCTTCGACGAGGGGAAACGTAGGACCATCGGTGAGGAGATCGCAAAGCTTTTGGTGGTCGGATTCATCAAGGAAGTGTACCACCCAGAGTGGTTAGCCAATCCCGTTCTTGTATGAAAGAAGAGTGGGAAATGGAGGATGTGTGTTGACTATATGGGTCTCAACAATGCATGCCCAAAGGATCCATTTCCTTTGCCGTGCATAGACCAGATAGTTGACTCTACCTCGAGGTGCGAAACCCTTTGCTTCCTTGATGCGTACTCCGGGTATCATCAAATTGCGATGAAAGAATCTGACCAGCTTGCGATATCTTTCATCACCCCCTTCGGATCGTTCTACTACATCACAATGCCATTCGGTCTGAAGAACGCTGGGGCTACATACCAGCGCTGTATGCTCAAGTGCTTCAGGGACCTCATTAGGCGGACCGTTGAGGCCTACATTGATGACATCGTGGTCAAATCCAAACGGGCTGACCACCTCGTAGCCAATCTTGAGCGGACCTTTGCAAAACTCCGAGCGAACGACATCAAACTCAATCCCAAGAAGTGTGTTTTCAGGGTACCGAGGGGCATGCTGCTTGGTTTCATCATCTCCGAGCGTGGCATCGAAGCCTACCCAGAGAATATCTCAGCCATCACAAGGATGGCCCTGATTCAGAACATAAAGGGGGTACAGCGGGTTACAGGGTGCCTCGCCATGCTCAGCCGCTTCATCTCATGCCTTGGCGAATGAGGTCTCCCCCTTTATCAACTTCTGAAGAAGGCCAGACACTTCGAATGGACATCCGAGGCCTAGGAAGCACTTGACATGGTTAAGCAGCTCCTGACAAAGGTCCTGATCCTGGTTCCTCCCACCGAGGGAGAACCCCTTCTGCTCTACATCATGGCCACCACGCAACTGGTCAGTGCCGCGCTGGTAGTAGAGCGGGAAGAAGCGGGGCATGCCCTCAAAGTACAACGCCCTATGTAGTTCATCAGCGAGGTCCTATCCGACTCGAAGACCCGCTACACTCAAATCTAGAAGCTTCTATACACTGTCCTCATCACCAGGAGGAAGCTACGCCACTACTTCGAGTCACATCCAGTGACGGTCATGACATCCTTCCCCCTCGGTGAAGTCATCCAAAACCAGGATGCCACGGGAAGAACCACAAAATGGGCGCTCGAGCTGATGGGTTAGGGCATTGTGTATGCCTCCCAGATGCCATCAAGTCCCAGGTGTTGGCTGATTTCATCGTAGAATGGACCGAGGTCCAAATGCCATCGGTGATCGTCGATCAAGAGTACTGGATAATGTACTTTGATGGATCGCTGATGAAGAAGGGTGCCGGTGTGGGGCTGGTCTTCGTGTCACCCCTCGGGGTATGCATGAGGTACATGGTCCATCTCCATTTCCCCTCCTCCAACAATGTGGCCGAATATAAGGCGCTCATCAACGGCCTACGCATTGCCATCGAGTTGGGCGTCCGACGCCTTGACGTTCGAGGAGATTCCTAGCTGGTCGTCAACCAGGTCATGAAGGAGTCAAACTGCCATGATGTCAAGATGGCCACGTACTACCGAGAAGTCTGCCAGTTGGAGGACATGTTCGATGGCCTCGAGCTCAACCACATCCCAAGGCGTCTCAATGAGGCGGCCGCCGCGACTACAAAAGCAGTGTTCGGCTGGGAGCTGGTGCCAACAGGTGTCTTCGCCAGTGATCAGCACAAGCCCTCGGTTCACTACAAGGAGTCAGAACAGGGCGGTGACGGTTCGACCAATCTAGGCCCAGGGGCTGACCAACCATTGGCTCCATCTGGCCCTAAAGTCATGGAGCTTGAAGAGGACCTTGCGACAGAGCCCGACCCTCCGATCGACTGGAGGACGCTCTACCTCGACTACCTCCTGCGTGACACACTACCAACAGATAGGACAGAGGCTCGATGGCTCACATGTCGCACCATGTCCTTTGTTCTTGTGGAAGGCGAACTCTACAAGCGAAGCCACACCAGGATCCTACAGCGCTGCATCCCCTTCGAATAAGGGAAGCGTTTGCTGAGCGATACCCATGGAGGGGTCTGTGGTTACCATGCCATGCCCAGAACCCTGGTCGGAAATGCGTTCCGGTAGGGCTTCTACTGGCCTACCACGGTAGCCGATGCTGAGCAAATCGTACGCACCTGCGAAGGGTGCTAGTACTAAGCTCGGTAGACTCACCTACCGGCCCAAGCACTCCAGATGATCCCCATCACCAGGCCATTCATAGTCTAGGGACTCGATCTGGTTGGACCACTCAAAAAGGCGTCCGAGGGCTATACCCACTTGCTTGTCACCATAGACAAGTTTACAAAGTGGATAGAAGCTCGACCAATTTCCATGATCAAATCCGAGTAGGCCGTACTATTCTTCCTCAACATCGTCCATCGCTTCAGAGTCCCAAACTCCATCATCACGAACAATGGCACGTAGTTCACTGGCAAGAAATTCCTCCTATTTTATGATGAACATCACATCCGCGTCGACTGGGCCTCTGTAGCGCACCCCCAGACAAACAGGCAAGTAGAACGCGCAAATGACATGGTCCTATAGGGCCTCAAGCCTAGGATCTTCAACCGGTTGAACAAATTTGGCACACGCTGGGTTGCTAAACTTCCTTCAGTACTGTGGAGCCTGAGGACAACCCCCAGTCGAGCCACCGGCTACACACCCTTCTTCATGGTCTACGGTTCCGAGGCCGTCCTCCCAATCGACCTCGACTATGGAGCACTAAGGATCAGGGCATATGATGAACAGGGAGCCGAGGCATCCCACGAGGATGCCATGGACCAGCCAGACGAAGCCCACGACGTCACCCTCCTCTGCTCGGCCAAGTACTAATAGGCGTTGTGACGGTACCACAGCCGATGAGTGCTAGGCTGAGCCTTCAACGTCGTGGACCTGGTCCTCCACCTCGTACAGAGCAACAAGGACCGCCACAAGCTCTCCCAGCCATTGGAGGGACCGTACATAGTTGCGGAGGTGCTCCGTCCACGCGCCTACAAGCTCAAGAACATCGACGGCGAAATCTTCACCAACGCCTGGAACATCAAGCAGCTACATCGCTTTTACCCCTAATAAATGCACACTTTTCCTTATCAGTTTCATTATCAAAACTCCCTGATCCTTCATGACATCTAACCTCAGCAACGGCAAGGGGTCGGGCCTCACTTGAGGGCTGATATAAGTACATTTATCCTGCAAACATTTTCTGTGCCTACCCCTCTTTTTTAGGACTTAGGAGCTAGGTTTACAGGAACAAGCTTTGAGTATAACTGGTCGGACTATGGGATACCTATGCCCCAATGGCTATGGTGTCTTTGCTCACCAGCGTAATCAAAATTGACTAACCCGCACTCCGAGCTTTTATGACCTTAACTATGGGAAGGGTCGAAATACACTAAACCTCTTTTACAAAAAGAGAGAGAAGAGCTAAAAGGCTGCTTACTATAATGAAGAGCTCATCCATTTTTGCACAAAATCGACGCTTGGCTTATTTGCCTACCTAAATTTTTGCACGGGACACTCTCATCCTCTATTTCCGCAGGGAAATCTTGTCTTGATAGGTAACGTGAGTCGATCGGATGGCTTGGCCACTAACAAGAAGCGGATAAGGAGCAAATAGGATCACGCTCATATCTGGGGAAGGCTTTTCGAACCCATCAGTCTTACCATCATGGTAAAACCAGTGCCTAGGTCGATCAGATGGGTCAAGACTGCTGCCGAAAGATAAGCATCCTCACTTACTTACTCTACATATCAATTTCACTATCGTGCCTTTGACCCTAGCAACGGTAGAGGGTTGGGAATTGCTCGAGGGCTGGTGAGGGTGTCTATTCGCTAGACATTCTCTTTGTCTGCCCCCTCCTTACGTTTAAAAAGAACTAGAGGTACGGTGTGCGGATGCAAACTTTGACTAAGCCTGGTCGGACAGCTAGGACCCTACGCCCCAGTGGCTACAACATTTTTTATCCACCAGCACGATCAGAGTCCTTGTCTCCATACTCCAAACCTTAACCTCCACCTTCTCGGGAAGGATTTGGAGGGGCCTACCTAAGGAATCTCCATCAAGGAGAGGATGTCATGTCGCCCAAATTGATCGAATGGCTCGAGCCATTGTCGAATGATAGATACGGAAGAATGGGAGGCTCATGCAGGTTACACCAGTTCTGTCATGAACGTGGGACCTGAACCCTCACATGGACATATCCGGTAAGAACTCCCAGGACCCATGACTCGTGCCATCACGGTAACATTACCAACCCCCGCTAATTCTTTATATAATCATTCATACATTCATCCATTCAATCATCCTGTACATCCAAGCATTGCACATGCGATTGCCACATCACAACGCTTCATGTCGCATCACGAAGCAATAGTCGTCTCATTCGATATGAGCGGCAACCGATCGAGGTTCGAAGGTCAGCCCATGAAGGTTTCGACATAGAATTTTTGTCTCTGTGCCGAGGACACACGCAACAAGCTGGAAGGGTCCACTCGATGGAGCAGATCCACCTAGCTTCGGCGCAAGGATGGTCGATCATGTGCAATCCTCCCGAGATGTGCAGTCAATTTGACCCTACAATTGACAAGGAGAGAAATCTCATCAGTAATTAAGGGTGGGACATGCCGGTGTTGCCAGACAGTCCCAAATGTGCGGCTCTGAGAGCCGATGAGGAGATCGACTAAATAGTCGATTCCAACATATTCATGAGAATAAATCGATTAAAGCTCATGGGGTTGTAGAAGAAGAATCGGTTATCATTCAGGATAAATATTATTTAAGCAAATATTAATCAATGGCAATAAGATATCAATGGTGGTCGGTTTATACTGAGCCAATGATTATAAGTAACCGAACTCCTTTTTATATAAAGAAACGATTCAACACCACTTAACCATTTCATAAAGATAAATCTAATGAACATGTTAGATCTCATCCATTGCCATGACCAGTGGGGCATGAGGCAGAATCATGCAGGCCGTAGAAACAACATGTCGGGTTCACAAACCCGGGGTCCCTCGGGACCGGCTTCCATGCCAGGGCTCGGCCTAGGAAAACAGCATGTTGTTCATGGGCTGGCCTGAAGGTCTAAAAATACGATGGGCCGGAAGGACAGTCCGGTCGCCGATCGAAAGGTCAGCCCAAAAGAACGAACGCCCGCTCATCAACTTCTTCGGCCCACCTCTCGACCGGAGCGCTCGCCTTGGGCACCAGCCGCCTCTGGGTAGTCTCTCCGATCGGAAGGCCTGGCCCAAAACTTTGACCCTGCGACTCCGACCGGGGACCCGTAGGAAGCATGTTTACCACTCTTCTCCGACTGGCGCGGCTAGGACCGACTGGGGCCATCCGACCGGGGTGCCCACTCGAAAGGGACCAGGGGCGGACAGAGAAGGCAGCGCACAAAGTCAAACCACGATATCGGGACCATACCCTGCACGCCTGCAGGAACAGTGCTCCTCAACCTCCCTAACACAAATAGTATTATAGGCGCCGACATTTGTGTCTACAGTATTGTAGGCGCCTTTGGGCACCCATACGGCAAAAAGCCCCCCACATACCTCTGGGCATCGGCAGTGGGCGCCAGGGTTCGCCATACCTAGTACATGTGGTGGGGCTCCTCACCTACCAATAGTATTTTACAGGTACCGATGTCCACCCTTCCTGAAGAAGCCAACGCAACCTCCCATGTGCACCTGACATTCTACAGTGACGTCAATAGTTTTGTGGGCGCCTACCATCGGCTGTCCTCATCGGCGTGGGCAACAAGGCTTAGTAACATCCGTACTCTCCCCCTCTCACCTATAAAGCCATCCCCTTCATCTATAAAAGGGGATGCGCTCCCTCCAACAAGGAGGATCGATTTTCCAGAGGTCGACTTCCCCATGTTAAGATTCACTAGACCGATAGTTCGCAACCCCTCAAACACACGCTTGAACACCTAGTTCGTAGTGGAGTTCCGGTCGCCCTCGGCCCTTCCGGTCGGACACGACCAGGCCTCTCGTACACCCCACCTTTCTCCTTCTCGTTTGTAACCCCACTACAGACTTCTTGCACCTGGGCTCAGGAATAAAGTCCCCGACCGACCCACACTAGACATAGGGCACGTTGCCCGAACCAGTATAAATCTTGTGTCATTTAGTGCAAGGCCACCTCCGATCACAACATACAACAAAACTACAAATATTCACTAGTTGGTCACTTTTTGTACCGACAGTTGACGCCGTCCGTGGGGAAGACGCTGTATGTTCAACACTTTTTGGTCATCGGATGGCCCATTTTTCCACCACCCCCGCCGTGGCGGGCTCGGGCGATATGATTCGCTTCGGCTTGCTGGAGTATCCCACGCTCTCGCCCACCGGGATGTGGGTTCCACTTGTTTTTGAGCCATCCCAGGCCTTCCTCTTCGGGAGCCTGGACTTCGTCGCCAAGCTATTGCACCCACCAACGTGCAGCTTCAATCGGATTTGACCTATGAGGAAAAGCCAATTCGAGTTTTAGAGGAGTTGGAAAGAGTAACACGGAGTAAGATTATTAAGTTCTATAAGGTGGTGTGGAACAATCATAGTGAACAAGATGCTACGTGGGAAAGAGAAGATTATTTACGAGAAGTTTATCCCGCCTTTTTTCCAAGAATGGTAGGTCTTACAAATCTCGGGACGAGATTTTTATAAGGGGGAGGGGTTGTAACACCTTAGGTGTTAGCCTTGCATAGCATGAGCATGATCATCAAGCATTCATATATATGCATTTACACTTGAAACATTCAATTGAAACATGTGCAACATTTCTTAGTATTCCATGCTTTCATATGAATATGCATATGATTATGAGTGTATACATGTGATTGGTTGATATGAGTCACAAAAACATGTTAGCAACACTTAGGTTAGCAAATGGAACATAGTTCATGAATGTCACTTTCCATGATCAAGCCCTTAAGTCATGTTTCATGTGATTACACTAAATAGCTCTATGAGTGACTAATACATGAAATGATTGTATGACCTTGCAATTAGCCTAAACATGTTTAGAGTACCATTGTGAACAACTTTGATATTCATGGTTAGGGGTAATTAGGTCATTAAGCCATGCTTTAAAGTGTATCATCATTTAAATGTGACATGTTTGACCAAATTTGAACTAGGTGTTAGAGACCTTGCATGGAGGTGGTCACTAAAGCAAAGTTGTAATATTTGGTATAAGGAGCAACTTTTATTTTTGGGTCATTGACCGATTTAGCTTCTAACATGCTTGAAATGGACTCACAAAAATCAGCTTTTCACTGTTTTCAACACTTCAAATTTTTGCTAAGTCATATTCGACCGACAGTGCTGACAAGCCGACCTTGGGGGTGATCTAACTTGAATTCGATTGCGAATTAGAACATGGTTCCTTGACAAGAGTTGTAGCTGGTACATGGTTCTACAAATCCTATTCAGACTGTTTATACTTTGGAGCCACAGATTAGCAGTTAAATGGACGGCAAAACTCGTCATCAGGCTCGGCATTGCGTTAACTGAACGAACTGAACTCTGGTTCAGTGGCCGACCGACGCCAGGATAGAGCCGTCGCGTGGAGGAGGAGACGGCCACGCGTCGCCAACGCCCTGACCGCGTAGGCCACGACGTGCCTGAGCACGGCATTACCTTCCCAGCGCTCGCCCGCACTCAGTTGAGCACACCATTCGCCTTGCCTCGGCCTCCATCCTCGCCCGTAGCTGCAGCCGTCCCCGCACCAAGAGCCGCCGGCGCCATTGCCGACGACAGCTCGTCCTCGCTGCTCCTCCGCCACCGCAACAGCTCCACCGCAACCCCAGCAACTCACCGCCTCCACCCACGCTCGCTGACCGCGCTTGGTAAGCCACAGCAACGCGCACGAGCTCGCCGGAGCTCCACCGCCAAGTTCGTCACCGTGGCTGGAAGGCCACCGTCCACCTCTTGCTGCAAATGCTTGTGCGCTAGGTTCGCCTGAGTCCGTAGAAGCTCGTCAGTGCTCGAGCTTGCTTCGCCGTGGCCTCCACCAACGTAGCGCCGTCGTCCCACGCCACCGCTCCGCCATGGTCGCCGCCGTAGTCGCTAGCTCCGACGAGAGGTCCCACCAAGTAGCTCAATCGATGCGCTAGGTCACGTAGGTCATACAGTGATGATGTGACCGTCGGCAACCCCGCCGTCCGCGAGCTCCGCCATTCCCGCGTCGATTCCGCGCCGTTGCTCTGTTCCGTTTCATTGACATGTGGGGTCCCCTGACCAGTGGGTCCCGCTTGTCAGCGACTCCAACTTAAAAGCTAGTTCATTTAAATCCAGATCTGGTGCTGTTTTGTGATTTTTATATCTCCAGTTTGGTAGCTTAAAAAATTGTGAAATAAATTGTGTAGTGTTTCTTAGGAAGTGTAGTATTTAGGAAAAATATATTCTTGGCACTTACAGTAGAATTTTTGGAAGATTTAAATAGAGATTTGAAATGTGTTTTTGAATGCATGCAAATTTGTTTATTTTATATCTAGAGTTCCTGTGCTCCAAAAATTATGAAATTTTTGTGGTAAGCTATTCTTGTCATGTATGAGCTCTGGTAAAAATTTGAGGATCAGTGCATGGGTAGATTTATAGTTATAGATTTTTCTTTTATAATTAGGAGATCCTTGTGTGAATTTTTATAAATTATTTAGAAATCCAATATTCATGAAATTTGTTGGAGGTTATCCTAGTAGTATTTGTATGCTAAGAAAAATAGGAAATCTGTTGCTTGACACTTTTTAATAGGGTTTTCTATTTATGCTAATTCAAGCCTTGCTGCCTTGTCATTTTTGTATAGGATGTTTTACTTGGTAAAATGGCATGAAACTTTTACAGTAGTCTATTGGTAGCACTAGTAAGCCACTGTAATTTTCTGAGAAATTATGATGCACATTTGGTATATGTTTATTATTTAACCTATGTATCTAAATAAAATAATAAAGGCATATAAATAAATAGTTTGGGCTTCACCATTATATTTTCTTGGATGTATTTGGTATGCTTAAACTGTTTGTAGACTTTGGGTTGTAAAAAATTGAATAATTATATGAAGTAGAAGTATTGTTACATTGTAATGCGAATTAGAATAGTTTCCGGACAGATTCTAGAGTTTGATAAGTTGCATGATAAAAATGATGTTTGCTGTAAAAATAGTTAATAACAAAGTTGTAGATAACTTCATTATATGTCTTGGGTTAAAATTTCAGGACCATAGGTTAAACGGTTTAGGAGTTACAACTGTTTAAAGTTAGCCTTTCCGAATTTGCTTGTTCTCGGGGATTTCTGGACAGCGCTGGATTGATTGTCTGTTTTGGTTAAGATAAAGTAGGAATTAGCTTTTGGTGATTAAATAAGAGTTGTAGACAATTTTATAAGCTTTCCAGAAAGTCTAATATCACAGCATTTGTATAAGTAGAACTTCAGTTATGAGTAAACCAAGCAGCTGCTGTTTTGTGTGTAGTGAATGAATTGTAAATGTGTTTGATTAAGTAGTCAAGAAGAGATATGCACCTACTCAGTAAAATATGATGCATTTGTTAACACCATGCTGTTAAGAATACTTATACGAATGCATTCCTCATGTGTCATCATTTTATACTTGTACGCATGTATGCATTCGCAATATCTTATACCATATTCATGCATCTAGGATCGGAGGAAGAAATAACGTTGCTGGAATTCGACGAAGTAGAGGAAGGGGACCAGCTAGAGAATCCTCAAGTTGCAGCTCCCGAAGGCGAGGAGCAGAATCCTGAAGAGCTTCCGGAGTGTCCTGATCACCGCCCTACTTCCTTTCTATGAGGCAAGCCCTGGAGCATTCTAAGTCTCCCAGTATTTTACAAATGATTACTTAAGTACTTATGATTGATGCATTAGGTTATAAGAGTTGAATGGAACTACTTGATGCATATAAATTCCTTGTCCAGCTATTACACCTTTAACCGGTATAGGTCCAGGATCGAATATATGCTTAGCCATACTTAGACCGGTAGAAGTCGGGTGATTTCCTGTCACCTACGAGATATAGGTGGATACCGGAGCACGGTTGGCTATATTTGCTATCGTAGAAAAGAACCATGGGTAATGTAAATGGAGACCGGGCGGGATGTCAATAGAGAAGCAACAAGACATGGAGGTCTTGGGTGTGGAGCTATCCCCGTCTGTGTCGATTAAGGACCGTACCGTTGTTGGTGCTTCTGACAAGATTGAACGCATGCCTATCACTTAGCTGGCCGGATAACTCGTTCCGACCGCAAAGCCGAGTAGCTCAACTCGGGCCGGACCCGTTCACATTGCGCGCTCCTTGGGGCGATCGATCGAGCCCAAGGGCGGCTAGGCTGAACATCCTGCATCTGGTGTCCCAGTTAGCGGTAGCGCAATATGGACCCGCGAAATGTAGACCTGAGTTGTACCAAAGGTGACCTAAGGCTGCCTTCACATGGTATGCCTGGGTTTGTGTTAGGAATAAATTCCCAGCTGGTTGAAATCGATTCGAATCGCCGTCTCTCCCGGATAGTGAGAAACTTGGCTAGTCCCAACATCGTAGTAACTGTGTTATGGAACATGATGATTCGAATGAATATGGAATTACAATACCTGCTATGGTTATTATTGTATGCTTTTAAATTGATATACCACATGTTTGGCACAGGATAGTTGCTAATCTAGAGATGGATAGTTATAAGTAATTGATAAAGGAATCTTAATTGTACAATAAGTCAATTGCTTTTATGCAAAATGTTGTCAAGCTATCTCCACCTATACAGCCTCGCATAATCCTTGGAGTCATTTTATTTCTGGTTTTCGACGGGTAAGTCTAGCTGAGTACCTTCTCGTACTCAGGGTTCTATTTTCCCATGTTGCGAGATGTACTTTGTGTATCATGGTTATTGCAAGAGTTGCTTCTATCCATTGTGGATGAGGAGTAAGCCTTGGGCAGAGCTTCTTATTAATCCTTCTACATGCTTTTGTGGACCGTGATATATGATCTTATCTTGGCATTTATGTCAAACTATGTTGGAAACTTTACTTTCGAACTTAATTGCTTCGCTTTATCTATCAAACTCGGTTTGTAATAAGCGATTTCATACTCGATGATGAAATGTGTCTGTGAACTTTATGTAATATGTGTAGCATGTATGTTGAATCATGTATGATCTTGGTTATTATAAATCGTTTATCGAGACCGTCATTGGTACTCGACGGACTACAAGAGTTTATATGGGTTCAAGTATGGCGGTCGACCGCTTACTTGAATTGTACTTATGCATATAAAGTACAAAGTACCGGCGTCGAATACCACCACGAACCCATATAAACTCGTAGTCCGTAAACCGATTTTATAACAACTAAGATCGTATATGATTCAACATACATGCCATATATACATAAAGTTCATAGATACATTTCATCATCAGAGTATGAAATCAGTTATTACAAATTGAGTTTGATAGATAAAGCGGAAGCAATTAAGTTCGAAAGTAAAGTTTGCAACATAGTTTGATACAGTGCCAAGATACGATCACGGTCCACAAAAGCATGTAGAAGGATTAATAAGAAGCATGCCCAAGGCTTACTCCTCATCCACAGCGAGATAGAAGCAACTCTTGCAATAACCATGATACACAGTGCCATCTGCAACATGGGAAAATAGAACCCTGAGTACGAGAAAAACGTCCTGCCTCCTTGAGGCCAGGCCCGCTTACATTTGATAGCTTTTCTAGGACATAGACTACCCTCACAGACCAACACCAGTCTTTTCTGCGCACTTTGTCCTCACTCATGCGCCCCCGGGAAGAACTTCCCGGTCGGTCACCCATCACCCCAGGCCAAGCACGCTTAACCTTAGAGTTCTTAAGAGATGAGCTTCCAGAAAAGAAGTTGCAACTTGTTGGTACGAGTATCCTATTAATCCTATTAAGCCCTGAGCCGGGATGTTACAGACAGTCCGGTCGCCGACCGAAAGGTCTACCCGAAGGAACGAATGCCCGCTCATCAACTTCTTCGGCCCACCTCCGACTAGAGCGCTCGCCTCGGGCACCAGCCGCCTCAGAGCGGTCACTCCGATCGAAGGCTGGCCCAAAACACTACTTCCTACTCCGACCCCGTGACTCCGACCAGGGACCCATAGGAAGCCTGTTTACCACTCTTCTCCGACTGGCGCGGCCAGGACCGACTGGGGCCATCCGACCAGGGGTGCCCGCTCGGAAGGGACCAGGGGTGGATGAAGAAGGCAGCGCATAAAGTCAAACCACAAATACCAGGACCATACCCTGCACGCCTGCGGGAATAGTGCTCCTCAACCACTCTGACACAAACAGTACTGTAGGCGCCGACATTTGTGTCTATAGTATTATAGGCGCCTTTGGGCTCCCATACGGCAAAAAGCCCCCCACATACCTCTGGGCATCGGCAGTGGGCGCCATGGTTCGCCATACTTGGTACATGTGGTGGGGCTCCTCACCTACCAATAGTATTTTACAGGTATCGACGTCCACCCTTCCTGAAGAAGCCAACGCAACCTCCCATGTGCACCTGACATTCTACAGTGACGTCAACAGTTTTGTAGGCACCTACCATCGGCTGTCCTCATTGGCGTGGGCAACAAGGCTTAGTAACATCCGTACTCTCCCCCTCTCACCTGTAAAGCCATCCCCTTCATCTATAAAAGGGGATGCGCTCCCTCCAACAAGGAGGATCGATTTTCCAGAGGTCGACTTCCGCAAATTAAGATTCACTAGACCGATAGTTCGCAACCCCTCAAGCACACGCTTGAACACCTAGTTCGAAGCAGAGTTCCGGTCGCCCTCGGCCCTTCCGGTCGGACCCGACCGGGCCTCTCGTACACCCCACCTTTCTCCGTCTCGTTTGTAACCCCACTACAGACTTCGAGCACCTAGGCTCTGGAATAAAGTCGCCGACCGACCCACACTGGACGTAGGGCACGTTGCCCGAACCAGTATAAATCCTGTGTCATTGAGTGCAAGGCCACCTCCGATCACAACGTACAGCAAAACTACAAATATTCACTAGTTGGTCACTTTCTGTACCGACACAACAATAAACTCAAAGACCCTAACTCATTACTAATATCAGTGGGGCATGAGGCAGAATCATGCATGCCGTAATATAATAATAAGATCATGGGGCTAACATATCTTTCAACTTATCTCTACTTCAATGATCTCATAATGTGAACTGTTCGTGAAAGCATTCGATATCGGCTAAACAGCCGATTCAGGCATAGCGCACAGTTAAGGTCATGCCTTCTCAGGAACGGGTCTACCAACTAACAATCCCCACTCCATGGTGCCAACAGTGGGGTGAGAGGTAGAATCCCACAGGCCGTGATGATGGGCCATGGAACGGTTTTCATTAACCAATAGATCTACTCAAGATCGGACATGCCTTAACCACACTCTATGCACGATTAAGATTGATGCAAAATAGCTGATAAAAACATAACTCATCGCTTAAGATGTAGATTAGATCAATTTTAGATTAGCAAATGATGAGTTAAACAAGATATAAGGCCGATCCAGATCAATCTCAATCGGGCAGAGTGATATTGTTGTAATTAGATAAACAATGAAAGCAATAAGCAATATCGGTAACTTAATGAATCTACCAAAGACTACCATACTAAGGTAGAGCTGATAACTTGACCTTGATCCAATTCAAGCAGTGGGGTGTGAGGCAGGATCACATAGGCCATACTTGAATTAGACAAGAGTCGATAACTAGCCTATACCAGAGTCGTAGTGGGGGTCGACCGGATCGATGCAGCCATACGAACAGAGGTATAAACCATGACGATACTTACAAACAAGCAGTGGAGGTCGACCGGATCGATGCAGCCGTACTCGCTGAAGAACTCATCGAGATCTACTCTACTCCTACTCCTAAGGGGTGGCCGGAGCCGAAAAAAGTAATTGAATTATATTTGATTGATTGTTGTCTTTACAATAGCCGGGGTTTGGTATTTATACCCGGAGTTTAAACATGAATCCTACTCAAGCACAATTTGTTACAACCTTTGGCATAAAATGAAAACATTCCTAATTTAAGATAATTTGGACTCTAATCTTTCTCTTTTGTAGAGTCCAGCATGTCTCGTCCCAGCGCCAATCATAGCCTCTATCGTTATCTGCTGGCGCTATTTGAAGAAAGTCGATTCTAATGCTGCATCTGAATCAGCTGGTTCCGATCCGCACGTAGTTGATTCCTTGCTGACATGATTTTGGGAGCTCTCGAGCTTCTAAGATCCTCCTTCCAAATTCTAGTGTAAACATATGCCCCCCAATTTTGGGATAAAAGTGATTTTATTCCAAAATTATCCTGTCTGCATCCTTGATTGGTCCATAGTCACGGGTAGAGAACCTTGATCTAGGGTCCACCATTTGTCACCGCTTGCGTCTATTCATGAGCCTATGCTTCAAAACTTTTGCAAGAGCACCACTGTTTCACGGGCATTTGGATTCATCTTTCCTGGGCCGGCTATAAAACGCTCGTCTGACCCTGGCAAGAGCAACTCGACACTTCAGCCATGTTTTTCTTCCATCCATCTTTTTGAGTGCTCCCAACTCCGTTGGACCCTCCATGGCCTATCTCTTTGCGATAAAGATCTTGAGCGGTTAGAAGAATTCTTGTGCATAGGGTGATTGTGTCGCTCATTCTAGCACCTTGTCTAGCAAGAGGATCAGCTGTTGTGGCTAGAAGAAGTCTTGTGACATTGCCTGTGTCTTCTCACCATGCTCGCAGAGCTATCCTAGTGTTTGCAAGGGATAGAATGTGTGGACACTTTTCCCTTGTTCGTTCCATCAAATGCCTATCGGGAAAACCGCAAGCTTCTTTCCAGCGGTTTCCCCAGTCACCGAGAAACCTATGGGTATCTGCTAGTCAGGCGGCTTTTCCCTTTCTTTGGCATAATCTTATTAATGGGCCAATGTAACTGGGCTTATGATGATCCTCGGCCTTGTGGGGATCCGAACTTCCTTCAATCCAAAAGAAGCCTTGGTGGGTTGATCTTTGGTCCATGTAAATTCTTTGTATCCATCCCACGATGCTTCGTAACTTGGGGAAGTGATAAGTTCAAATCTGTTACCTCTCCATTATCCGTCCCCTGAATTCCTGTTGTGTCGATCCATTTCCGTCTCTGATTCTAATTTCATACCTCCAGCGAAACTGATTTTGCCTTCCCGGGCTATATATACGGGCCATGGCTGAAGGTCAAGCAATAATCCGCTTCGTCTCAATCCCTTCGCATCCTTAATATAGTCCCTATTTTTTCTATAAGCTTGAGATCATGGAGAACAGCAAGAGGTTTGCTGAGGGGGCTCTCGACGGATCCGTAACATCGCACCAGCGCCTTCATCGTCGAGAGGGTGCAGCCCGTGATCCACCCACTGCCTCAGGTCATAGGGCCAACTCTGTTCGACCTCTGGGGTCTTCCTTGTCAATAGCTTATCGCCAGCTTCCTTGCTACCCAGGGCAGCGGATCGACAATGATGACTTGCTCGCCACCATTGACAGTCAAGGCCAGAGTCTTGCCGAATGTCTCTCTCTCGTAGAATCAACCCTGGCTATGGCTCGATGCCGATCGCCTCCCGTGGTTGACTCAGTGGATGATAAATTGGCCAAAACCGAGGCTAGAATCATGGGTGAAATATCATAACCTTTGTTTCCTTTTAACTTCACCTTCAGGATTCTGATCATCTCTGTAACACCTCGGGTGTTTTAAATACTAAAACAGGACATGTCATCATATGCATTGCAAGGCAACTGGTCATATTGCAAACTTTGATATGCATTCACTAAAACAAGTTTACAATTATGTTATGAGTGTTGCCTTGTATGGTTTGAATTGAGTTCAAAGTTTGGTTTGGATTTGAAGTTTCGAAAACCCTGATTTCCAGCGATTTGTTTTACCCCGAAAAACCTAATTCAAAATTGAAGCACATTTTGGGGTTGAGCCTTAAATAAAAAATGTAGAGCTTGTCAAGTTGTACAAAGTTTGTTTTTGAGTTTTCAAAGTTGTTATGAAAAAATTGAAGCAATTTGAAAAGGCGTAATTCTTTAAATGTTCCCTATTTGAATTCAAATTTGCATTTCAAAATGTAAACCGAATTAGGAGGTGGTTATAAAAACAAAGTTGTAGAACTTTAGATTTTGAGCAACTTTTATTTTTGTAGATTTTTGAGTTGTTATACAAATTTGGGAGTAATTTGGAAATTTAGACGAATGGCAATTCTGTAATTACGTTGAACAGTGCTCGCTGCTTAAGCTACATTGCCGATGACCTTCTCCTGGCTTCCAGTCGCACCTGTGGCCACCCTCGGCTTCGCGCTGGAGATGGAAAGGCCCCTGTGTGGCTTGTCTTTGCTTCTGAGCCGAGTTATAAGACCTGCGTCGTCGTCGTTCTTCGCCGTTTGCCTTCCTCTGTTTTCCCGACGTCGCCACCGCTGCTCCATCGAGCTCGCCTCGCCTCCTCAGCGCAAACTAGCCTCGGCTAAGCTTGCCACAGCTTTGCTAGTTCCTTGCGAAACCAGTCCTCCAGCCCTTGTTGCTTGATTGCGTTGGGAACCGCCGTTCTTTGCCTTTCTTCCTCGCGGCCGGCAACCTCACCGTGGTGTGCGCGTCGCCGTGGCTGGAGCTCCACGGTGGGTCTTTGTCCTTGCTCAGCGTGTCACCAGCTTTGCCTTGATCCCATCTTGCTCTGTGACTGGTTATTTGATCCTTTTGACCATCGCAGTCGCCTGAACGCCGTCATCGACGTGGTTAGCTCCGCCGTGATCGCTGTGACCGTCGACCCGCCTCTCCTTTGTTCCTCCGACTCGTCCATTGCCTTCAACGTGATCGGGGTGAGCTCTTGGTTCTTCCCGAGTGGTTTGTTTCATCGTTACCGGTCTTCTATCGCTGGCATAGCACCGCCGTGCAGTCGTGTCCGCCATGGCCGTCGTCAAGCTTGTATACCACTGCAATTAGTTTCGATAGTACACTCAATCGATGCGGGGTGATGAGGGGAGTGTGTTGGTACTCTCGCTGTCGCCATTGGTCACACCGTCGGCGAGAAATCGCCGGTCAGCGCGTAGATGCGGGAGGTAGAAGATGACAAGTGGGGTCGGGGTGTCAGTGACCGTGAGTTCAAAACGGATTTTTCTATTTTCAGAAATGGATGAATAGTATGAGTTTTTCTTATTTTTGTGTAGATTTATGTAGAGCTCCAAAAATTATGAAAATTTTGGTGTGACTTCTCTATGATGTATATTATTTAGTAAAAATATTAAATGTTGATTTTCAGTAATTTTTGAATATGATAAAAATTGCTCAATTAATTAATAAATGAGTTTCCATGATTTTTCTAGGCTTATTTCTTTATCCAAAAATTATGAAACTTGTTTTGCCACTTAGTTATCGTGTGATGAACCTTTATTAAAATTTTGAAGTCAATTAGAACAAGTTGATTTATTTCATAATTCTTAATTAAATAATTAATTCATAAAAGCAAATAGTAACCTTTAATGATTTAGGTTTTGATTGAATTTTTGATTGAGTGATGTCCTTGGGTTATTAGTTGGTAATGATCCCTGGCAATTGATGTAAGTGTTACGAAAAAGGTTTAGTTAGTTTAACTTGTAACTATACGGTAAAGGAAAGTTATATTCAAGTTGTTAACTTTTGCATCCATCATCGAGCATCATATTTTGTATCTCGCATCATGTTAAACATGGCATTGTTACTACGTGTAGTGAACGAAGGTGAGCATGTGGTAGTTAATCAAGTAGTTGAGGAGGTCGATCCGTCTGTGGAGGTTGGTTTTGATATCGGTGGAACGACTCTGGAACCAGACTTTTCCGTCAACGAAGGCAAGCCCCGGATGCATCTAAACCTACCTTGTGTTTTACAAATTGATTTCGCTTTTGCTTTTCTTTACTGCATTAAGTGATTAGGGTTTGAATGCAAACCTAATTGGTGCATTACCAACCTTATTCTTCCATATCTACCTTGTTACTAGTTTTAATTCGTATATGCCTAGTTATGCTTAGCTATGCTTAGAACGATGAAAGTCGGATGATTACCTGTCACCTACAAGTTTTAAATGGATCTTTGGTTACTTATGTTATCATGTGATATGGGAATGTGGAGTAATAAATCTAGACCGGGCGGACTCGGTGTGTGTGAGCCACAAGACATGGAGGTCTTGTGAGCGGGTGCTTTCCGCCTGTGTCGATTAAGGCCCGTCCGTTATTGAACTACGTGAGATGAGACTTTGTAGTACTAACCCCATACTCCGGTAAGCCTTAACTTGGCTATTCTATTACGAGAATGGCTATTCGCGCACTGGGAGTGGAGAGATGGCGGGAATAGTGTGTATCCACGTGGCAATGGGCTGGATTGGTGGAGTACTGTATTCTCGGGTGGCACGGACCCGTTCTTGTTTTAGAGGACACCCGACAGTCTTCTTAAGTTACCAGGAACATGTGCATGGATGTCAAAGGTCGTTGGACAGTGACAGGTGCATGTGGGTCCTATAATTTAGGAGGTTCTACCACAATCTCTCTTTTGAACTTTTTAGATTTGTCTGCTCAACTAGAGAGCCTTCAACTAGCTGCGGAGTACGTAGCAGGATTTGCCAATGCCAGAGGTGCCGTCCCAATAGTTCGCCTGTATGACATCCTGAATCGTGTTAGGGAGGTCGCTCTTTATGGCGCCCGTCATGGTGCTGCCACGGCGTTGGCTGCCGCAAAGGCTCGTTCTGGCCACAATCTTCGGCTTCTTCCTCACGGTTTTCCAGATGCGGTGCACCCTAGGGATCACGAGCGTTTGACTAAGGATTTCCTTAGCGCCGTCGACTCCATGGCCTTCAACACCCTGGCCAATGATATAGTTGGCAAAGTGTTTTCTAGCCCATAACTTGTAATAGGTGGTTTTTAGCAAATAATTTGTTCGTCTTGAGTGATTTCTCCTTTGTTTTATATTCCTCATTATGCGCATCACTCTGTTGGCATAATCGATACGCATTGTGCCGGCCTTCACCCCTTCGGGTTTACTTTCTTGCTAGCAATGATATCCTTATGGTATCAGTTACTAAAACTGACGACCGAACAAATCGGTTGTTAAGTATTAATCCAAATGCTAGGGTAATATTCCTTCAAATATTTCCCATTTGATTGCTCTGCCGAATTTTCTCTCTTCTCAGTATCAACAAGTATCAGGCGCATAACATTTGATCCGATAAGGTCTTTCCTAGTTGGCTAACCTTTCACCGAACCTGCTGTTCCCTGACTTGATCGGTGATTTTATTTTCTAGACTAAGTCTTCTTCAGAAAATTGCTTGATCTTGACCTTTTAATCATAATATCTTGCAATTCTTAGTTTATTGGCTTCAGTGTTCTTCAAGAGCATGCAACCAAAGGCACCTCAAGTATTTAAAGTCATCCATCACAAAATTTTGGTAGACTTCGGCTTGATAAATCATTTTGCAACGTAACACGCCTTGATTGAGTTTGAACTTCCCAAAAAACTGCATTGTATTTATGTACAAGTTCATAAGGCGGTTTTTCTAGCTCCTCTGCTCTTGGTCATCAAGGACAACCTATTCTCAGCCTTCCCTAGAGTCTTGTCTCCCTTTTATATTTTTGAAGATCAGGTCCTAAAGGCGAAACAGGCTCAGAGGAGTTTGTTCGGCCATGAAACCCCTTTGGCCAAGGGGCATTCGAACAGGCGGGAGGTTTAAAGAATCACTACAGTCGACTAATCATCTCCGCTTTGGCTAAAGAGCCAATTCTTTTTTAAATAACCGATTCCAGACTCCCGATCTCAATCCCACTTTGGTCAGAAAACACGACTTTTGTCAAGAGAGCCCTTTGATCTCCTATCCTCAGTTATATGGCGCCATATTCTTCTTCGACATTTGTGGAGTGGCGTTTCACCTTCTATTAATTGCAGTTGCCTTTTGCGTGTCCCGAGGTGTCCGCCTCTTCGCTTCATGTCTTCAAATACCAACCGAGGGCTTTGGCTTCAAACGCCTCTCTATCTGCAACTGTTCCTTCGCTTTCTTCAGTCTGCCAAAACCTTGCAGTGGTTCCATTCCTCTTTTCTGCAGATTCAATCATTCCTCATGGCCGGCGAAGGTAATCGAGGTAAGCACGTGGCAGAGGAGATCCCGGTAGGAGACATGCCGATGAACCAGCGTCTCCGATGCATAAGGTAAGATTGGCAACCCCTGTTCACCATGATGATCTATTCCGACTTGTCTATAAGCTCATTGTGAATGACAACCTTCACCATTTTCCCAGGACTGACAATCCCACTGACGTTGCATCTTCCACGCTGGCTTCATTGTCGGGTTCTTTCAACTTGTATGACGGTGATGATGCCCGGCGCTTCTTCCGAGAATGGAGGGCGGCCGAGGACCGTTATTTTGAGGCAATTCAGAACAATGGCCAACTGGAGATTCGTTTGGGAGTGCTCTAGGCTGCTCTTAATGCGGCGGATGAGGAGACCAACGCCGTTTGGGCGTGGCTGGCTGAGTTTAATGCAGCGGTAGCAGGTAAGATGAGCTCCATTGAATGTTTCCATTCTGGTTTCCGTTGCCTTTGTCTTGATATTCTTCTACAATTGCTAGCTCAAACGATACAACTGGAATCTCTTCAAACGGCGGCAAATGTGGTCGCGGATGCCATCAATGCGAGGGGGTCCCCCATTGACGTTCGTCTCCAAGACATCCCGGCCCATGTCCAAGAGATTGCTCTCCATGGCGTTCCTCATGGTGCGGAGCTGGTGCTAACTGCGGTGTAGGTCCAAACAGGGCAAAATTTCCATACCATGGAGGTTGGCTTCTCGACCAACAATGGCCCTGAGGGACATGAAGATCTGATAGAAGATTTTACCGCAGCGGCAGAGGCCATCGTGGAAATCACACCCGCTCAGGGTGTGGTGAACAAGGTCTTCGATTAGTTTGTATTTAGGATAAACCGATGAATGAAGACTCCTGTTCCTTTATGATTGTGCTTTAGTGCAATGCTCTTGTGTATGACTGTTCTTACCATTTTTGTTTTTGTTCTATAGGCGATACATATCGTATTGGCTTTTACTGTCTTTCAAGATTTTTACTTTTTGAACTAGAGGCGATACCCTTCTGGTACCGGCTATTGGAGCCGAGAATGAATCGGCTATCAAATTCAGATGCCCGATAACATCCCTTCATGCATTCTTATTCTATAGATCAAACGACCGACCGATCTAGGTCAAGCATCCTATTAAGCGAAACAGAACTTCTCTTAAGAAACCCATTAACTCTGAATCGCGCTTACACTTTAACTCAGCATCCACATACGTCGGCCTAAGTTCATCTCAACGCTTATTTTTCCTTAACTCAAGGGCCAACGCGACGCCATGATTATTGATCAAAACAAACTTTTAGAGCCGATTGCTTGAACCGGCTGTTGGCCTTCATTATTAATCCTGATGAAGCCTCCTTCCCATGTTTTGCCAGAAAGGCATTCGAAGTCTCCTAGCTCCCAAAACACTGGATCGGCTGTCGCAATACTCACAGATTCATCAACGCAAACCACCTCGATATCATCTCTATGCCATTGAATCAAACACTGATGCATGGTCTATGGCACACAATAGTTTGAGTGAATCCAGTCATGACCGAGGAGTAAACTGTATGATCCTTTTCCATCAATGACAAAGAACGTGGTGAGCAGAGTTTTACTCCTGATTGTCAGTTCAACGTTCATTGCCCCCCGGGTCTTAGATGTATTACCTCCGAAATCTCTAAGCATCATGTCGGTTTCAAGCAAATCTCTTGGTCCCTTCCTAAGCTTACGGAAAGTGGTGTAAGGCATCACCTCCGTCCACCAACATCTTGCTCATCGGCTTCCCATCAACAAAACCTTTCATATATAAAGCCTTTAAGTGCCGATGTTCAATGGGCTTATCAAATATTGCTTGCTGTACCACCATTAACATGGCAACTATCTCTTCATACTCCGATTCATCAAAGTCTGAATAAACTTCCTGATCTGCCGGAGCTCTGAATTTTGATGGCAACAGAAAAGACATTTGGATATTAGCCGATGGTTGTTTTCTATCGGTTGTTTGCTTAGCACGCCATACTGGAGTTTTACTGGATGGCTGAGCCTGTTTCATCTCTTTATTCCTTAGGCATTGCACCCTTCTCTTCTGGCTTCTTATCAATCCTCAGGGGCACCATTGGCCTTCCTGCCAGACATGCTCCCTCTGGTTGCTTCCTTCTTCATGATTACCCAGTCTTGGTCAACAACTCTTTTTCTCAGCCAATCATGAATACTTTTATTTTTTAAGCGCCGATCCATGTTATCATGATGATGTGCATCCTGGGCATGGATAGATCGGCGGTTGATTTGAGACTACCTAAACTCCCAATATTGATTGATGCATTCTGGACAGTCATGTCTGGTGGGCAATTTCAAACCTTTGTTCCAGCAATATCTGAAGAAAGGACAATTCTAGTGTGATTTGGCTTGCCTCCTTTCATATCTTTCTTCTTCTAGTTGACGCTAGTATTTTTGATCCTCTAACCATCGCTGATAATCTTTTTCCTTCTACCGCCGCCACTTATTCAACAAGATCCAAGATGTGACTCACAGCTTCGTCGCTCCATCCTTTGATGTTTCCCCCTGCTCATATCGTCGCTCCATCCTTTGATGTTCTCTGATCTCTCTGTATTCATCAGCCGATATTTGCATCTTGGGATCGACTGTTCCATCTTTTCTTGATTTGGCCGATGTTAGGACCTTAGTTTTTCCTTTGAATAGCCCAACATCAACCATATTTTGATCTCCTGGGAAAGGATTATCATCCACCTTCATCTTCCGAGGTGTATCAAACTTGAGCCTCCCTTGCTGAATAGCCCTCTGTATATGCTGCCGGAAAATTCTGCACTCATTAGTGGAATGAGAAGTAGCATTATGGAACTTGCAGAACTTCTTATTCTTCAACTGTTTAGGGGGCAACATAACATGATTGTCCAGCAATTTGATCTGGCCCTTCTCAAGTAAGAAGTCAAAGAGCCTGTTCGATTTTGTGACGTCGAAGTCATAGCTCTCCTCGACTCCTCTTCCCCAAGGATTTGGCACCATTACTATCTTCTTGCCCCAATTCCATTCAGCTGCAGCAACCTCCTCTTCTTCATCTTCATAGCTGTCATCTACTGAGTATGGATCGTAAGCTTCGGCTATGGTGGTACTTTTCTAGAATCGGGTATCTCTGCATATACTCTGGAATTGGCTATTGAGCGCTGCTACTCGTTGAGCCAATTGACCCAAGTTGTCACATTCTTATCCTAGCAGCTTTTCTTTCCACATTGGCTGCATTCCCTGGACAGCTAAAGCAGCTAACTGATCATCGGCCAAGCTTAATGAGAAGCACAAGTTCCTAGTCTCTCAGAATCTTTGAAGAAACTCAGTGCCCGATTCATTAGTCCTCTGTCTCATGGTTGTCAAATCAGTTATCTTCTTTTCTCCAGTCCTAGTGTAAAAATATGTATGAAACTTCTTTTCTAGGTCAGCCCAATTGGCAATGGAGTTGACTGGTAGTGATGAAAAAAACCAAGTGAAGGCTGGCCCTGACAGGGATAAGGAGAAGAAACAAACTAGATGGGCATCCTCAACTGATGCTTCGCCCAATTGTGTAAGATACCGACTAACATGTTCTATTGTGCTTGTACTGTCTTGACCAGTGAACTTGGTGAACTCTAGGAGCCTGTAATTTGTAGGAAGAGCGACTAAATCATACCATTCTAGATATGGGCGTTTGTACGAAAAGGTTAGCCGTTTTGGCTTCAAACCGAACTGATTCTTCATCATCTCGGTCACCTTCAGCAGCAACTCGTCAGTTTGCAGATTTGGATTTCTCGATACTAGCTGACCCATCTGTGGATTGAAATTCCGCATGCCTTGATATCCTGGATTTGGCATCATGTGGAGGGTGTTATAATCCGTGCCATAGTGATAGCCTTGTGGAATCTCAATCTGTTGGGTCCTTTGTTGGCTTGCTGCTTAAAGTCTCTGATTATAGATATAAGGATCTATATCTCTACAGATCCTTTGAATTGATGGTGCTATTTTTTGAGCCGACGACGGTATGTGGCCTGATGTGCCAAAATTGATCATCTGGTTCTGACTTTGCCTCACCGGCTGTTGCACATGCTGTATTGACGGTCCAGGATTGTACTGTATTTGATTCATGGTGGTACCTGGAGTTTGTTCAGACGAACCTTGAAGTGCCTGGACATCACCATTACCAGCCGGTGTTGCTTCTAGATGGCTAGTACCGACTTGATTAGTCCCTTGAGTCGACAGATCTGGAATGTTGTAACAAGTCGATCCAACCCGACCAATTGGAATTCCATGAATCGCCTCTTTCATGGCGTTGTGAAATGCGTCAACGAAAGCTTCATTGCGACTTGATATGGCATCATGAACAGATTTGTCTATGGCTTCTATAAAGAAACGCCTGTCTTTGGCTTCAGCTGTGTCTGTCTGTCCGTGTAGTAGAACTCTTGGTAGTGGAAATTTTTGAATAATTGTGCTGTTATGTGTTTTGGTGTAGGACAACAAACACTTATTCTAAAATTCTTCTGTAGCTTTGTTGATGGTGTCCTTATCTTCATTAGGTAGGTCTTCATAATGTACCATAAGGATGTTGTCGTTGTTGTGAACCGCCATGACGATTGTGGGGTCCCACTGGATGTGCCAGAAATGTGTGTCAACACAGAATTTTCGTCTCTGTGCCGAGGACACACGCAGCAAGCCAGAAGGGTCCGCTCGATGGAGCAGATCCACCTAGCTTCAGCGCAAGGGTGGTCGATCCTGTGCAATCCTCCCAAGATGTGCCAGTCAATTTGACCCTGCAATTGACAAGGAGAGAAAGCTCATTAGTAATTAAGGGCAGGACGTGTCGGTGTTGCTAGACAGTCCCGAATGTGCGGCTCTGAGAGCCGATATGAGAGGAGATCGACTAAATAGTCAATTCCAACATATTCATGAGAATAAATCGATTAAAGCTCATGGGGTTGTAGAAGTAGAATCGGTTATCATTCAGGATAAATATTATTTAAGCAAATATTAATCAATGGCAATAAGATATCAATGGTGATCGGTTTATACTGAGCCAATGATTATAAGTAACCGAACTCCTTTTTATATAAAGAAACGATTCAACACCACTTAACCATTTAATAAAGATAAATCTAATGAACATGTTAGATCTCATCCATTGCCATGACCAGTGGGGCATAAGGCAGAATCATGCAGGCCATAGAAACAACAATAAACTCGATGACTCTAACTCATTACTAATATCAGTGGGGCATGAGGCAGAATCATGTAGGCCATAATATAATAATATGATCATGGGGCTAACATATCTTTCAACTTATCTCTACTTCAATGATCTCGTAATGTGAACTATTCGTGAAAGCATTCGATATCGGCTAAACAGTCGATTCAGGCATAGCGCACAGTTAAGGTCATGCCTTCTCAGGAATAGGTCTACCAACTAACGATCCCCACTCCATGGTGCCAATAGTGGGGTGAGAGACAGAATCCCACAGGCCATGATAACGGGCCATGGAACGGTTTTCATTAACCAATAGATCTACTCAAGATCAGACATGCCTTAACTGCACGCTATGCACGATTAAGATTGATACAAAACAGCCGATAAAAACATAACTCATCGCTTAAGATGTAGATTAGATCAATGTTAGATTAGCAAACGATGAGTTAAACAAGATATAAGGTCAATCCAGATCAATCTCAATCGGGTAGAGTGATATTGCTGTAATTAGATAAACAATGAAAGCAATAAGCAATATCGGTAACTTAATGAATCTACCAAAGACTGCCATACTAAGATAGAGCCGATAACCTTACCTTGATCCAATTCAAGTAGTGGGGCCTGGCCAGATCCCTGCAAATAGGATACCAGGATCCCAATTGAGCTATCCGGCTAAAACAACCACCAAATCTCATGACCATACCCGCGAAGGTACTAACCTCGGTGAATAAAAAATCGCCATCTTCAGGGCATGCTATGGGAAACAATAGAGGGCTAGGGCTCTCAGAATCCTCTCTTTCGGAAAACCCTCCAAAGGAGTATTCTACTCCTCCGTAGGCTCGGGGGCTACACCCACCAGGTGCGCTCGTGCGCACTCGCTAGTGTTGGCATAGAAACGTGTCAAAACATGCCAGGCACCTGAGCAAGCCAGAAGGGTCTGCTCGATGGAGCTGGAAATCCGCCAGGCTTCAACGCAGGGATGATCGGTCCTGCGTACTCCTTCCGAGACGTGCCAGTCAATTTGACCCCACAATTGACAAGGAGAGAAAGTTTATCAATAATTTAATGTGGAACGTGCTGGTCTGTGCCTAGATAGTTCCAAGTGTGCCGCTTCGGGAGCAGCCATACAGGAAGAGCGACAAAATAAGCGATTCGCACAGAAATCTATTGTTACGGACTGTAAAGCTCATGGGTAGCGATTAATTTTATGTTGATAGGTACAGTACGTATATGTAAATAAGATCATCAGCTAGGTGGATATTATTAGTATGAATCATTGAGCCGATGAATCTAATTAGGAAAAGATATAACACATGAACGAATCGACTATCTAATACAAACGGATCTACCGACGCTCTGAATCTAATCTGTTACCACCAACAGTGAGGTTCGACCGGATCGATGGTAGCTATGATGATAGTAATAAACTAAAACCAAAGAATCCACAAACACATCCGTACTTCAACAGGCTTTCCGAAAGGCATGCTATACATGAAGGCTCGGATGAATCGACTAAAATAGCCGATTCAGGTGAAAAGGACTACAGCGTGTGAACAATCGACTATTTCACATGAACAAACCAATAGACTCCTCAGACTCAACCTGCAATCTCTAATAGTGGGGTTCGACCAGATCGATGCAGCCATAAAAAGACAACAAATCAAACCCTTAAAGCACACAGATCTATTCACGATTAACATAATCATGGACGCACACCGTAGGCATTAACGCACAGGTGATCGGCTATTTAGCCAATGCAGGCATAGCAAACAGTCAAGGTCACGCCTAACCAGGAACAGATCTACTAACTCGCATCCTCCAATCTACAATGCCATCAGTGGGGATAGACCAGATCGTTACAGCCATAATAGTGAACTATAAACCAGATTCAACTAGCCAGCAAACCTCTTCAAGATTATTCATGCCTTAACCGCGTACAATGCACGATCAAGATCAAAGTAAAAACAGCCGATGAAGCATAATCCATCGCTCAGAGTAAGAAACACCGTGTTGTAGTAAACCAAACGACGGATTGAAAGGATATAAGGCCGATCTAATTCGATCTTGACCGGGCAGATTGATGTTGCTGTAAACTAATAATGATGAAACACATCAGCAAGATCGGTAACTTAATGAATCTACCCGAAGGACGTCACCCTTAGATAGAGCCAATAACTAGACCTTAATCTAGTTCGAGCAGTGGAGGTCGACCGAATTGATGCAACCGTACTTGAACTAGACAAGAGTAGATAACTAGCTTATACCAGAGTCGGAGTGGAGGTTGACCGGATCGATGTAGCCGTACGAACAGAAGTATAAGCCATGACGGTACTTACACACAAGCCGGAGGTCGACCGGACCGATGCAGCCCTGCTCATTGAAGAACTCACTGAGATCTACTCTACTCCTACTCCTAAGGGGTGGTCGGAGCTAAAAAAAGTAAGTAACTTGTATTTGATTGATTGTGTGTTTTACAATAGCCGGGGTCCAATATTTATACCTAGAACCTACTTATGAATCCTACTTAAGCACAACTCATTACCATCTTTGGCACAAGAGAAAACATTCCAAATTTAAGATAACTTGGACCCTAATCTTTCCCTTTTTGTAGAGTCCAACATATTTTTCCTGACGCCAACCGTAGCTCTTATCGTTATCTGCTGGCGCTATCTAAAGAGAGCTGATTCTTGCCAGCTTACGAGCTCATGCTTAAAAACTTTATGAGAGCATCATTGCTTCACGGGCGCTTAGATCCATCCTTAAGGCTGACTATAAAATGTCTATCCGACTCCGGCGGGAGCAATTCAACCACACAGTTATGTTTCTCTTCTGCCCGCTTTCTCGAGTGCCTCTGGCTCCGTCGGACCCTCCATGGTCTAATTCCTTGCTATGAGGATCTTGAGTGGTTAGAAGAATCCTTGTGCATAGGGTGATTGTGTCGCTCATCTTAGCGCCTTGTCGAGCAAGAGGATCAGCTACTACGGTTAGAAGAATTCTTATGATATCACCTGAGTCTTCTCACCATGATCGCAGAGCTATTCTAGTGTTTGCAAGGGCTAAAATGTGTGGACACCTTCCCCTTGTTCGCTTCATCAAATGCCCATTGGGAAGACCACAGACTTCTTTCCCACAGTTTCCCAGTCACCGAGAAATCAGTAGGGCATCTTTTAAGCAGGTGGCCTTTTCCCTTCTCCTAATGCAATTTTATCAATGGGCCGATGCGACTTGGTTCATGATGACCTTCGGCCTTGTGGGGATCCAGACTCCCTTCAATCCAAAGAAGCCTTGGTGGGTTGATCGCTGGTCAATGTAAACCTTTCGTATCCATCCCGTGATATTTTGTGATTATGGGAAGCAATAAGTCTGAATATGTTATCTCTTCGTTATCCGTCCCCTGAATTTCTGGAGTATCAATCCATTTCCGTATCTGACTTCAATTCCATAACCCCGATGAAATCTATCTTCTCACCTTCCCTGGCTATATATATACAGGCCACGGCTATGGATCGAAAAACAACTTGCTTCATCTCAAACCTTTCGTGTCTTTAGTGCAGTTTCTGCTTTCCCATAGGTTTCAGATCATGGAGAACAGCAAGAGGTCTGCTGAGGAGGCCCTCAATGGATCTGCGTCATCATGCCAGTGCCTTCATCACTAGGAGCGTGCAACTCGTGATGCCCCCACCACCTCGGGGCATAGGGCCAACTCCGTTCAACCTTTGGGGTTATCTTCGTCAACAGCTCACTGCCAGCTCCCCTGCTATCCAAGGAGATAGATCAACAATGATGACCTGCTCGCCTCCATTGATTGGGCTGGCTAGAACCTCATCGACTGCCTCTCCCTCGCAGAATCGGCTCTGGCCATGGTTCGGTGCCGATCGCCTCCTGAGGTCGATCCGGTGGAGGATAGGCTGGCCGAGGCCAAGGCCAGAATCACGGGCGAGATGTCTACCACAACATTCTGTCTACCACAACATCCGGTGGAGGATATTAGCAAATAATTTCTTCATCTCAAGTGATTTTTTCTTTTGCTTCGTACTTCATATTACATGCATCAATCTGTCCATGTTTGCTTTGCTCTTATAGGCGATACATATCGTATCGGCTTCTACCCCTTCGAGTCTATTTTTTGTACTAGAGGCGATACCCTTTAGGTATCGGCTATTAGAGTCGACGACCGAATAAATTGGTTGTCAAGTATTAATCCAAATGCTAGGATAGTATTTCTTTAGATATTTCCCATTGATTGCCCTACCAAATTCTTCCTCTCCTCTTAGTGTTTCCAAAATATAAGCATTGCTAGGCGCACATCATTTAATCCGATAAGATCCTTCCCAATTAGGTGACCATTTGCCGAACTTGTTGTCTTTCGACCCAATCAGCAACTTCACTTTTCAGACCAAGTCTCCTTCAGAAAATTGCTTGCTCTTGACCTTTTTATTGTAATATTTTGTAACCCTCAGTTTATTGGCTTTTATATTCTCAAGAGCACGCAGCCGATGGCAACTCAAGTCCTCTAAGTCATCTATCATAAGATTCTTGTAGACTTCGGCTGACAAATCATTTTGCAACGTAACACGCCTCGATCTAGTTTGAATTTCCCATGGAAGGACTGCATTATGGCCATACATAGGTTCATAAGGTGACATTTTAATCAATCCATGATAGGCCATCCTATATGCCCATAATGCCTCATTAAGCGTTGAATGCCACTTCCTTGGCTGCTCCTCAATCTTTTTCTTGATCAGCTTAATCATAATCTGATTGGATGCCTCTACCTGGCCATTAGCCTGAGCATAGTAAGGAGAAGAATTTAGTAGCTTAATTCCCATACTGGCAGTAAAATCTCCGAACTCCTCTGATGTGAACATTGTCCCTTGATCGGTAGTGATAGTTTGAGGAATCCCAAAATGATACACAATATGCTCCTTGACAAAATCAACCATGTTCTTCGAGGTTACCATCTTCAAAGGAATTGACTCAACCCACTTAGTGAAGTAATCCATTGCTACCAATATGAACTTATGTCCTTACTTGAGGGCGGAAAAATCTGACCAATTAAATTAATTCCCCAGCCTCGAAACAGCCATGGTTTGATTATTGGATTCATAGCTGATGCAGGCGATTTCTGGACATTACCAAAATGTTGATAGTCCTGGCACCCCTTATAATATTCAAAACAGTCTTCCAATATTGTTGGCCAAAATATCCAGTTCTACGAATAATCCATTTCATCTTATAAGCCGATTTATGAGCTCCACATATCTCTTCATGCACTTCACCCATCAATACCTTAGCTTCCTCTTGATTTAAGCATTTGAGCAACACCCCATCGACTGTTTTATAATACAGCTGATCATCCAGTAAAACATACTTAGTCAATTTATATCTTAGCTTTCTGGCAAATTTCTGTGATGGATTCCTAAGGTAATCGGCTATTTCAACTCTCCAATCATCATTCGAGGTTTCACTACTCAAGACTTCTTGAAACACTCGATAACCTGACACACTTTGAGCTAAACGATTACCCTCTTGATTTTGTGCTCTCGAAATATGTTGAAAAGAGACATGAAGAAATTTATTGAGCAACCTTTGGCACTCATCATAGTATCCTTTCAAAGTATCTTCTTTGCACTCGTATAGGCCGATCAACTGATTAATAATTACCTGTGAATCTCCAAATATTTCAATTGCTTTGGCCTTTACTTCATGAAGAAGTTGAAGTCCCTTAAGAATAGCTTCATATTCCACTTGGTTGTTGGTAATCATTGGTTCAGTTGGAAGACCAAACTCAAAACTTGCCCTCGAGGTGAAATACTAACAATACCAATGCCACCACCTTGCTTGCATGATGACCCATCAAAGAACAATGTCCATGGTACCGACTCCATATAGCCAACAATTGGCTTATGATGCTGGGTGACAAAATCAGCTATTACTTGTCATTTGACTGCTTTAGCCGATTCATACCTCAAGTCAAATTCTGACAATGCAAGAATACACTTTTCCACTCTCCTATTCAGTATTGCCATTGATAACAAGTGCTTGATCACATTAGCCTAGGAAACAACCGTACTCCGCCAATAATAAGTAGTGTCGCAACTTAGTGCAAGAGAAATATAAGCACAAGCATAACTTTTCGATGGGAGAATATCTTATTTCTGGGTCCAGGAGTCTTCTACTCAGATAGAAAACAACTCGTTCTTTTCCTTCAAACTCTTGCATCAAGGCCAATCCAATTGTTTTGTCATCGGCTGATATGTACAATTTAAAAGGCTTACCTTGCTGAGGAGGGACCAGCACAGGTGGACATTTCATATATTCTTTTATTTCTTCAAACGTCTTTTATTGTACGTCACCCCACTTAAATTCTACATCATTTTTCAACTTCAACAAGGGAGAAAATGGCAGAACTCTTTCTGATAAATTTGAAATAAACTTTCTGATGAAATTAATCTTACCAACCAAAGATTGTAATTCTGTTTTAGTAGTCGGGGGCACTATCTCATCAATTGCTTTTATGCTTTTCTGACCAACTTCGATTCCTCTCTCGTGGACCATGAAACCCAAGAATTGTCCAGCTGATACTCCAAAGGCACACTTATTAGGATTCATCTTTAGACCATGTTTTCTTGTGCATTCCAGAGTCTCCCACAAATCAGCTAGATGCTCCTTGTACCCCTTGGATTTTATCATCACATCATCAATGTAGATTTCAACAATCCTACCGATCAACTTATGAAAAATATAATTCATTGCCCTCTCATAAGTTGCACCGGCATTCTTTAGACCAAATGTTATCACAACCCACTCAAATAAACCGATTGCGCCAGGGCACCTGAAAGTTGTCTTCGCTATGTCTTCCTCAGCCATGAAAATTTGATTATATCCCGCATTGCCGTCCATGAAGCTAATAACTTTGTGCCCGGCTGCTGCATCTACCAACATATCGGCTATTAGCATCGGATAACCATCCATGGGTGTAGCCTTGTTCATATCTCTAAAATCAATGCAAACTCTTAACTTTCCATTCTTCTTGTACACAGGAATAACATTTGATATCCACTCTGCATATCGGCATGGTCGGATAAACTTTGCTTCTAGTAATCTTTCAGTCTCCTTTTTGATATCATTAAGCACGTTTGGGTTGAATCTCCTCAGAGCTTGTTTAAACGGCCGATATTCAGGTTTGATTGGCAACCGATGTTCAACAATTGATCGGCATAGACCAGGCATCTCATAGTATTCCCAAGCAAAACAGTCTTTAAATTCCTTTAATAAATCAACTAATTCTCGCTTATACTCAGGATCCAACTTGGCACTTACATACGTCGGCCTAGGTCTATCTCTAGAACCAATGTCTACCTCTTCTAATTCATCGGCCGACATAAAGCCATGTCCTAGCTTGCCATCTGTACCATCTATTGGATTATCCATTAGAACTAATTTTCAAAGCCGACTGCTTGGATTGGTTGTTAGCTTTCATTATTTATGGCAGAACCTCCTAAATTATAGGGCCCACATGCACATGTCACTATCCAACGACCTTTGACACCTATGCATATGTTCCCGGTAACTTAAGAAGACTGTCGGGTGTCCTCGGAGAACCCAGAATCATCCACGATTTCCAAGCAGGATCACATTACATAGTCATTGCAGTATTACAACATTTATTCAAATATCTACACTAGAGTAAATCAGCGGAAGTCTTACAATAACTTAGTTTACAAAATAGTAGTTTCAAACCTTACAACTAAGTTCGATAATATTACAAAACATAGTAGCGGAGTGGTATTATAACATAATACAAACACACAAATAGATTGCCCTGCCCAAGGGCCACAAATTTACTTATCGTCATCGCACTGAACAACAGTCATGCAGCACGATCCAAAATAGATTTGCTCATGAGCCTCACTTGCAACAAGGGTCAATGAACCCTGAGTACAAAAGTACTCAACAAGACTTAACCGAAATAAGAATTAATAGAATGCAGGAATGCAGGCTCATGAGATTCTAGGTATGGCTTTAGCAATAATCAAAGTTCTTTTGCGTAAAAGCTCTTTAACATAATTCTTTATATCAACATTTAAAACTTCATAAGATCATATACAAAGCTGACACGATCAGCATTGAGATCATGAAACTTCGTATCCAACACTTTCTTAAACCAGCCTCAAGTTCCAGTTATTAATACTACGATGATGAACAGTGAGTTGAGTCTCCATAACCGAGGAGCAACGACGATTCGAACCAATTAAAACCCAGTTGGGAATTCCAGACCACACGACATATGCAAGTCCCTGACTTACATATATCAACCTACCCTTGGATCCTCTAAACAAGAACGGGTCCGCGCCACCCGAGAATACAGTACTCCACCAATCCAGCCTATTGCCACGTGGGTACACGCTATTCCCGCCATCTCTCCAATCCCAGTGCGCGAGTAGCCATTCTCGTAATAGAATAGCCAAGTTAAGGCTTATCGGAGTATGCGGTTAGTACTACAAAGTCTCACCTCATGTAATTCAACAACGGTACGGGCCTTAATCGACACAGGCGAAAAGAACCCGCTCACAAGACCTCCATGTCTTGTGGCTCACACACACCGAGTCTGTCTGGTCTAGATTTATGACTTCACATGCTCGTATCTCATGATAACATAAGTAACCAAGCATAATCAAAGATCCATTTAAAATTCGCAGGTGATAGGTAATCACTCGACTTTCATCGTTCTAAGCATAGCTAAGCATAACTAGCCATATATGAATTAAAACTGGTAACAAGGTAGATATGGAAAAACAAGGTTGGTAATGCACCAATTAGGTTTCCACTCAACTCTTAATCACTTAATGCAGTAAAGAAAAGCAAAAGTGAAATCAATTTGTAAAACACAAGGTAGGTTTAAATGCATCCGGGGCTTGCCTTCGTTGACAAAAACTTAGGATCCGGAGTCGTTCCACAATTATCAAATCCGACCTCAACAGGCGGATCAACTTCTTCCACAACTTGATAAACTACCACGTGTTCATCTTCGTTCACTACATGTAGTAACAATGCCATGTTTAACATGATGCGAAATATAAAACATGATGCTCGATGATGGATGCAAAAATTAACAACTTGAATACAACTTTCCTTCGCGGTATAGTTATAAGTCAAACTAACTAAACCTTTTTCGCAACATCTAATTCAATTGCCAAGGATCATTACCAACTAATGACCCAAGGTCATCACTCAATCCAAAATTCAAACCAAACCTAAATCATCAAAGGTTACTATTTGCTTTTATAAATTAATTATTTAATTAAAAATTATGAAATAAATCAACTTATTCCAATTGAGCTCAAAATTTTTGTAAAGGTTCATCACATGATAACTAAGTGGCAAAACAATTTTCATAATTTTTGGATAACTAAATAAGCCTAGAAAATTCATGGAAACTCATTTATTAATTAATTGAGCAATTTTTATCACATTCAAAAATACTGAAAAACAACATTTCATATTTTTCCTAAATAATATACATCATAGAGAGGTCACACAAAAATTTTCATAATTTTTGGAGCTCTAAATAATTCTACACAAAAATAACAAAAGCATACACTATTCCTCCATTTCTGAAAAACAGAAAATTTATTTTGAACTCACGGTCACTGACATCGGGTCCCACCTGTCATCCCTAACCTCCCGCGTTTGACCACGATGACGACGCGCTGACCGGCGATAACTCGCCGCCGGTGAGACTAACGGCGACGGTGAAGACACCAACACGATCACCAAGACTAGGCGCACCTACTGATGTCTCTACTTGCACCGATTACGACTCCATACCATCTCAACACCGGCCATGGCGGACACGGCCAAGCGGCTGCACTACGCTGGCAAAACAAGGCCGGTAGAGACCAGATAGAGCGCTTGGAAAGGATCAGCAGCTCACCCCGAACACGATGGAGCAAAGAGCGAGACCGGAGGAGCCACGGAGATGCTGGTCGACAGTCACAGCGGGGCAACGGTCGTCGGTGGCGACGCTCTGGCGACTGCGGTGGTCAAAACGAGCAATCAACAAGATATTAATCACCACGGCATCGAGACGAAGCTGGAGCAACCAAACACAAGGATAGAGGTGCACCGTGGAGCTCTGGCCACGGCGACGCGCTTGTGACGGTGGTGCTGCCGGCCGTGAGGAAGAAAGACGGCGAACGGCAATTCCCGGTGAAATCAAGTGACCACAGTCGGTTAGCTAGGTTCGCAAAGATGAGACGGAGTTGAGACTGGCTTGGCTGCGATGGTGGAGGCACTACGGCGACAACAAGGGCTCGCCGGAGTCGAGCAGCGGCGACGGGAAAAGCAGAGCAACGAAAACGGCAAAGACGACGGCGAAGCAGGTCTTATAATGCAACTCAGAAGCGCAAGGAAGCCACGCAGGAGTCTTTACCGTGCTAGCACGAAGCCAAGGGCGGCCACAGGCATGACTAGAACCGAGCATAAGGTCGCCGGCAATGTAGCTTAAGCGGCGAGCACTGTTCAACTTAATTACAGAATTGTCATTCGTCTAAATTTCCAAATTACTACCAAATTTGTATAACAACTCAAAAATCTCCAAAAATAAAAGTTGTTCAAAATTCAAAGCTCTACAACTTTCCTTTTATAACCACATCCTAATTCAGTCTACATTTTGAAATGCAAATTTGAATTCAAATAGGGAACATTTAAAGAATTTCACCTTTTCAAATTACTTCAAATTTTTCATAACAACTTTGAAAACTCCAAAAACAAACTTTGCACAACTCGATAAGCTCTAGATTTTTGCTTTAAGGCTCAACCCCAAAATGTGCTTCAATTTTGAATTAGGTTTTTCGGGGTAAAACAATTCGCTGGAAATCCGGATTTTCGGAATTTCAAATCCAAACAAAACTTTGAACTTGATCCAAACCATTCAAGGCAACACATATAACACAATTGTAAACTTGTTTTAATGTATGCATATCAAAGTTTTCACTAATACGAAATGAGGTACAATGCATATGATGACATGGTAGGTTTTAGTATTTAAAACACCCGAGGTGTTACATTATTGATTCTAATGAAGCCTCCTTCCCATAACTTGGCAGAAAAGCATTCGAAGTCTTCTAGCTCCCAAAAGACTGGATTAGCTGTTGCGACACTCATAGACTCATCAGCGCGAACCAGCTCAACATCATCTCCATGTCATTAAATCAAACACTGATGCATGGTTGATGGCACACAATAGTTTGCATGAATCCAATCACAACCAAGGAGTAAACTGTATGGCCCTTTTCCATCGAAGACGAAGAACGTGGTGAGCAGAGTCTTACTCCCGATTGTCAGTTCAACGTTTATTGCCCCCTGGGTCTTAAACGCATTACCCCTAAAGTCCTTAAGCATCATGTCAGTCTCAATCAGATCTCCTAGTCCCTTGCCAAGTTTACGAAAAGTGGTGTAAGGCATAAGATTGACAGAAGCACCTCCATCCACCAATATCTTGTTCATCGGCTTCCCATCAACAAAATCTTTTATATATAAAGCCTTTAAGTGTCGATGCTTGACTGGTTTATCAAATATAGCCTGCTGTATAACTATCAACTTGACAACTATCTCCTCATATTCTGATTCATCAAAATCTAAGTAAACTTCTTGATCCGTTGGAGCTCTGAACTCTAATGGCAACAGAAAAGCCATTTGAATATTAGCCGATGGTTGCCTTCTATCGGCTGTTTGCTTACCACGCCACACTTGAGGTCTACCAGATGCTTGAGTCTGTTCCAGTTCCCTATTTCTTAGGCGTTGCACTCTTCTTTTCTGGCTTCTTGTCAAACCTCCTAGACACCATTGGCCTTCCTGCCAAACATATTCTTCCTTATTACTTTCTTCTTCATAATCAGCCCAGTCTTGATCAACAACTCGCTTTCCGAGCCGATCATGAACACTTTTATTTTTTAAGAGCTGGTCCATATTATTATGATGATACACATCTTGAGCATGGATAGACCGGCGGTTGGCTTGAGATTGCCTAAACTCCCAATATTGTTTGCTGCATTCTGGACAGTTATTTCTTGTAGGCAACTTCAAACCTTCGTTCCAGCAATGTCTAAAGAATGGACAATTCCAATGCGATTCAGCTTACTTCCTTTCATACATCTCTTTTTTCTGTTGACGCTGGTATTCTTGCTCCTTTAACCAATGCTGATAATCCTTTTCCTTTTATCGCTGCCATTTATTCAACAAAATTCGAGATGTAACACGTGGCTTTGTCGCCTCATCTTTTGACATTTCTCCATGCTCATATCGGCTCTTCTGCTTGTCGCGACGTCTTCTAATTTCCCTGTATTCGTCAGCTGATATTTGCATCTCAGGATCGACTATTCTAGTTTCTCTTGATCTGGTTGATGTTAGGACCTTAGTCTCCACTTTGAGCAGCCTAGCATCGACCATGTTCTGATATCCTGGAAAAGGATTATCATCAACTTTCATCTTTAGAGGTGTATCAAATTTGAGCCATCCTTGCTGCATAGCCATCTGTATATGCTGTCGGAAAACTCTGCATTCATTTGTAGAATGAGATGTAGCATTGTGAAACTTGCAGAACTTCTTATTCTTCAACTGGTCAGGGGGCAACATAACAAGATTATCGAGCAACTTGATATGTCCCTTCTCGAGCAAGAAATCGAAGAGCTTGTCTGATTTTGTGATGTCAAAGTCATAGCTCTCTTCGACTCATCTTCCCTAAGGATTTGGCACCATTACTATCTTTTTACCCTAATTCCATTCAGCCGCAGCAACCTCTTCCTCTTCATCATCCTCATAGCTGTCATCGACTGAATATGGATTATAAGCTTCAGCCATTGTGCTTTTATGGAATCGGATATCTCTGTTCATATTTTGGAACTGGCTATTGAGCGCTGCCACTCGTTGAGCCAATTGACCTAAGTTATCAAACTCTTGTCTAGTAGTTTCTCTCTCCATGTTGACAGCATTCCTTGAACAGCCAAAATAGCTAGCTGATCATCAGCCAAGTTTAATGAGAAGCATAAATTTCTAGTTTCTCGGAACCTTTAAAGAAACTTGGTGCCTGATTCATTAGTTCTCTGCCTTATAGTTGTCAAATCGGTAATCTTCTTTTCTCATGTCTCGGTGTAAAAATATGTATGAAACTTCTTCTCTAGGTCAGCTAGTTGGCAATGGAGTTAACTGGCAGTGATGAAAACCAAGTGAAGGCTGATCCTGATAGGGACAAGGAGAAGAAACAAACTCGATGGGCCTCTTTAATGGATGCTTCACCCAACTATGTAAGATACCAACTGACATGTTCTATCATACTTGTGTTGTCTTGGCCAATGAACTTAGCAAACTCTGGGAGCCTGTAATTTATAGGAAGAGTGACCAAATCATACCATTATGGATATGTGCGTTTGTACGAGAAGGTCTACCCTTTTGGCTTTAGACTAAACTGATTTTTCATCATCTCAGTCACTCTTAGCAACAACTCATCAGCACACCTGCTGACTCATCTGTGGATTGAAATCCCGTGTACCTTGATACCCTAGATTCAGAATCATGTGAAGGGTGTTGTAATCTATGCCATAATAATATCCCTATGGAATCTCTATCTGCTGGGTCCATTGCTGGCTTGCTGCTTGAAGTCTCTGGTTATAGACGTTAGGATCTATATCTCTATGGATCCTTTGAATTGATGGTGCTATTTTCTGAGCCGACGACGGTATGTGGCCTGATGTGTCAAAATTAATCATCTGGTTTTCACCTTGCCCCATCGGCTGTTGCACATACTGCACTGATGATCCAGGATTATACTGTATCTGATTCATAGTAGCACCTTGAGCTTGCTCAGATGAACTCTGAACTACCTGGACATCATCATTACCAGCTGGTGTTGCTTCTTGATGGCTGGTACCGGCTTGATTAGTCCCTTGAGTTGACGGATGTGGAAAGTTGTAATAAGCCGGCCCAATCTGATCAACTGGAAACCCATGAAACACCTCTTTCATGGTGTTGTGGAATGTGTTCAGGAAAACTTCATTATGGTTTGATATGGCATCATGAACAGATTTGTTTACAGCTTCCATGAAGAAGCGCCTATCTTCAGCTTCATCTACATTTGTCTGCCCTTGAAACAGAATTCTTGGTAGTAGATATTTCTGAATAATTGTATTATCACGTGTCTTGGTGTAGGACAACAAACACTTGTCCTAAAATTCTTCTATAGCTTTACTGATGGCATCTTTATCTCCATCAGGTAGGTCTTCATAAGGTACCATAAGGATGTCATTATTGTTGTAAGCCGCCATGACGATTGTGGTGTCCCACCAGGCGTGCCCAAACGTGTTAGCATGAAAACATGTCAAAACATGACGGGCACACGAGCAAGCCGAAAGAGTCTGCTCGATGGAGCTGGAGATCTGCCTGGCTTCAACGTAGGGACGATCGGTCCTGCGTACTCCTCCCGAGACGTGCTAGTCAATTTGACCCTACAATTGGCAAGGAGAGAAAGTTTATGAGTAATTTAAGGTGGAACGTGCCGGTCTGTGCCCAAACAGTTCTAAGTGTGCCGCTTCGAGAGCAGCCATACGGGAAGAGCGACAAAATAGCCGATCCGCACAGAAATCGGCTGTTACAGACTGTAAAGTTCATGGGTAGCGATTAATTTTATGTTGAAAGGTACAGTATGTATATGTAAATAAGATCATCAGCTAGGTGTTTATTATTAGTATGAATCATTGAGCCGATGAATCTAATCAGGAAAAGATATAACACACGAACGAATTGACTATCTAATACAAACGGATCTACCAACGCTCTTAATCTAATCTGTTACCACCAACAGTGAGGTTCGACCGGATCGATGGAAGCTATGATGATAGTAACAAACTAAAACCGAAGAATCTGCAAACACATCCGTACTTCGACAAGCTTTTCAAAAGACATGCTATACGTGAAGGCTCGGATGAATCGGCTAAAATAGTCGATTCAGGTGAAAAGGACTACAACATGTGAATAATCGACTATTTCACATGAACAAACCAATGGACTCCTTAGACTCAACCTGCTATCTCTAATAGTGGGGTTCGATCGGATCAATGCAGCCGTGAAAAAGACAACGAATCAAACCCTTAAATCACATAGATCTTATTCACGATTAACAGAATCATGGATGCACACCATAGGCGTTAACGCACAGGCGATCGGCTATTTAGCCGATGCAGGTATAGCAAACAGTCAAGGTCACGCCTAACCAGGAACAGATCTACTAACTAGCATCCTCCAATCTACAGTGCCATCAGTGGGGATTGACCGAATCGTTACAGCTATAATGGTGAACTATAAACAAGATTCAACTAGCCAGTAAACCTCTTCAAGATTATTCATGCCTTAACCGCGTACTATGCACGATCAAGATCAAAGTAAAAACAACCAATGAAGCATAATCCGTCGCTCAGAGTAAGAAACACCATGTTGTAGTAAAGCGAACGACGGATTGAAATGATATAAGGCCAATCTAATTCGATCTTGACCGGGCAGATTGATGTTGTTGTAAACTAATAATGATGAAAGACATCAGCAAGATCGGTAACTTAATGAATCTACCCGAAGGATGTCACCCTTAGATAGAGCCGATAACTTGACTTTAATCTAGTTCGAGCAGTGGAGGTCGACCAGATCGATGCAGTCCTGCTCGCTGAAGAATTCGCTGAGATCTACTCTACTCCTACTCCTAAGGGATGGCCGGAGCCAAAAAAGTAACTTGTATTTGATTGATTGTATTGATTGTGTGTTTTACAATAGCCGAGGTCTAATATTTATACACAAAACCTACACATAAATCCTACTTAAACACAACTCATTACAATCTTTGGCACAAGAGAAAACATTCTTAATTTAAGATAACTTTGACCCTAATCTTTCCCCTTTTGTAGAGTCCAATATGTTTTTCCTGACGCCAACCGCAGCTCTTATTGTTATCTGCTGGCGCTATCTGAAGAGAGCCGATTCTAGCACTTTATTCGAATCAGCTGATACTGAACTTTATGCAATCGATTCCTTGGTGACACGACCTTGGGAGCTTTTGAGTTCCTGCAATTCTTCTTCCCAAATTTTGTTGTAAACAGCTGGCAAGTCAAAAAATCCCCCAAGCAATTCTACTTGAATCGCCTGGGGGCTCGGGGGCTACTGTCGGGAACAAATATTCGGATACCCGAAGAAGAGGAGCTAATAACCGTCAACGTTGATTCATCCGCGCGATCAAGAGCGCGACTACACCGCTTGCCGAGTCACTGCTCGTCCGTCCACCGAGACCATGGGCCCCGCCTCAAGCTGACTCCCGAGGACCGGCTCCGCCTCGCCCGACGTCTGGGGACTGGCCTCGCCTCGCCCGACGTCCGGGGACTGGCTCTGCCTCGCCTCGCCACTTGCTGACAAAACCAGAACATGGCATCATCAACGGACAGACGTCCAGCGCGGCCCTATCAGGATCAACGGATATGCACCCAGCATAGAGCTATCCCTGACACTATCTGCTGTGTCAGCGGGGCTCGCTCAGAGAAAAAGGAAGACCCGACCTCTCGGTAGGACCTCCTTTGTCTCTGGTTTTTCTTCTTTCTCCCATCTATAATCCCTGCTTCCCCTTATCTATAAAAGGGAAGGCATGACACACCACCAAAGAGATCAATTGAACACACCACACATGACATCACACATAGCTAAGCAGTGACCAAGCTTTCAGCACCCGTTCGACTTTTCCATCAGAGATTTGGGACATTTCCCTCTCTCGCCCGTTTGTAACCCCTACTACGAACTTTTCAGTGCAAATAACACGAGCAGCAACCACGAATTGGATGTAGGGACATTCTGTCTGAACCAGTATAAACCTTGTGTCTTTTTAGCACACCATTTGAGCTAGACGCGTAATAATACAAATTTACTCGTTGATGTTTACTCGAAACACCGACAATAAATGTATTTGTGATTGTAGATAACTACACTATACCTACCTTTGGCTATGACCTCGTTGATGAGGTTGTTGTAGAAGGCCACGCCTTCGTTGATTCCTCCACTCAGGGAACCGTCTACAGAAGGCACGTGATGACACAGCAACACAAAAATCTCTGTCAGTAAATCAGGACGGGCTTTATATGTGAAACTGATTGATTGTTGTTTTTTAAGGCGTCAACATATTTCAATTTTAAATGGCATCCCAACGGATATCTTAAAAAATGGTATGGCTAGATTTGTTTCTAAAAGTATGTTAAAACGTTTATAACTTCGATATATTCTGCATATGTTCGATTCGATGTTATTCGTCAATGGTTATATTCGTGTAGTCGCTGTGTGATAAATGACAGTATTTGTAATCGGAGGCCGGACTGTTTGCGACTTGGCGTTGAAAGTTGAGCAGTGCTCACTTGGCAGGATCCTGGTCCAGGCAATGGAGAACCGGAAGGCGTCCAAGTTCATGTCCTTGAGGAGTTGCACATCCTCCTGCAAACAATAATTTGGTTAGTTTCGCCGGTTGACCCATCATCATTCCGTCAGGTTCAGCTGATTCAGAATGCTCCGAGCGAATGGTAGTTCAGTCACCTTGTATCGATGGTACATGTCATCTGCTACGTCGCCGGTATCGTTGTTCAAGATCTTACCTGCAATACATCACGCACGAGTTTCTCTCTGTCAGAGACACTGGCCGGTTCAGTGTTACTAGTACGTAGTTCGTTGTAGGCACCCTCATACTGCAAGTGCAAGGCACGAACTTGTTCAGATAACAGTCCATAGCTGAACTGTAGGCCGATTTGCGCAAAGACAGCTAGGAATGAAGATGGAGCGAAAATGTGCAGCAGATCATCAGCGAGCATCATCACCTGATACGCCGCGGAGCCGGTGCTGAAGACGAAGTCCTTGGGGAAGCTGTGCCGGATGAACTTGGCGTGAGCGCCGATGCAAGCGGTAGCCGCGAGGAACAGAGCTGGAAGCAGCAGCTTCGCCATTCCGGTCTCGACACCCATGTCTCGAGCTGGTAACCGGAATGGCTCCAGTCTTGAACTGGAGCTGGATTGGTGCTGCGACTCCCGTCCCTTCTGCCCCTTTATATTTATAGACGGGACAACTGTCCGGGCAACTGTAATCCTGTTACGGGGACGACACCTACATTCATCTTTCTATTTCTTATTTACAAAGAAAGGATTAATTCACGGTCGTTACATCGACTTGATATAATAACCATAAATCTATTTTTGGCCTCTGCATAAAAGTATAGTATAAAAAGTAGGAGTTTGTCGCTCTAAAGACTATCGATCATAAAACTAGATCACCAAATCGTCACCTACGTACTCGAGAAAACACTGTGACCGCCTAGGCCAATTGTTACAATGCCACTGCAACCAAAGACTGCGAACTAAGCTTATGGAGGACAATTCACAAGCGGAGCCAATGGTAATCAAATATAGCACGTGCAAATAAGAACAAGCATGCTTCTTTTCAAATACCAAATCATTTCTACATATTCGCTTCTCTTATAATCCGTCTTTTTCAGCTTGTTTTTCAGCCGGAACAGTGTTTTTCTCTCACAACAAATCAGCCGGAACAGTGTTTCGGCTTGTTTTTTCAGCGAAGCGAACGGGGCCATGACCAAAACGACCAACGGATAGCTGGCGCTCCCAATAGAACTATTTTTTTTTAAAAAAACATCTAAACCAACTTCAGAACATATGAAAAATACTATAAGGTTGATGAAGGCTTAAAGTGATATGTATGTACTCCCTCAGTGAAACAAGGCAATTTTCGCTTATTGAGAAGGCTTAAAAACATCTTTGACTAAGATCATATAAAAAAGTACTAACATTCATCGTACAAAATAAGTACCGTTAGATTCGTTATAGAATATATTTTTATAATAAATTTATTTGAAGACATAAATGCTAATACTATTTAGTATAAATTTAGTCAAACTAAGTAATTTTTTTTTATTACGTTGATAGTCAAACTGAGTAAGTTTGGCCGACACGTATCCCATAATTGTATTTTTTTTTTGAACGAAGGGAGTAGCCGCAAACTAAAGAGGACAAAATAGCATTCAAAGAAGAGATACTTAATTGTCTCCCTTTTTTTCAAAAGCAACGTACATTGCTGCCTTACCAATTGCATTTAGCTTGGTAATTGTGTTTAGCTAAATATCTTTTAATTAATTAGTAGAATCACCTCTCTGTCAAGATGCACATTCATCTTTCTTTGAGAGGAAATTAAACACGAGAAGTCGACATTTGTGCAGGTCGGCATGCAGCGCTACTGGCAGGGGACAGGCCAGGCCCGGATTTCATCGCTGCCGATCCGGCGATCTCGATGACCTGTGTGTGTGCAGCGATTGCCGCCCATACGATGCTCGATGCGACGGTTGAGGTGGACGCAGCGGCTCTTTTTAAGCACCATGAGGTATACGTTGATGCTCCAGATAATTTGTTTATTTTATTCCCCGCGAGCTTCGATTTCGTAGTTTCAGCTCCAACCAGTAACAACTAACAACCATTCGCGCTTTCTGTGGGTATTTCAAGTTACCGACTAATAAATTTTTAGCATTGCACGTCTGGCTCGTACAGTGTGTTTAAAAAACACGAGGTTTATACTGGTTCGGATAGAAAGTCTCTACGTTTAGTTCGTCGTTGCTGCTCGTGCTACTAGCACTGAAAGTTTATAGTATGGGTTACAAACGAGCGAGAGAGGGATAGATCATAAGTCTCTGATGTCCGTGTGCTTCTAAGACGTGTTAGGGCATGTGTTTTGATGTCTACAACCGTGTAGAGTGGTGAACCGCCGTCCCCTCTCATGAGGTGTCCTGCTTCCCCTTTTATAGACGAAGAGTAAGAGCAGGTTACACAGAAATAAAGAGGGAGAAGAGTCAAGAAGAGGAAGGCTTCCAGGACCACCAGACCTTTATTCTCCTTTATGCGGGCCCCGCCGACACTGCAGATGGTGACAGGGACGGCTCCACGCCGAGACCTGTTCGCCGCTGATGCCACGCCCCGGCGTTGTCAGCGGGTTGTGACGTCCCATTCCATCCCGGTGGGCGACGCGGCGAACCAGCGTGCTGGTCAGCGGTCGTACAGGGAGTAGGCAGCATAGTGACCACGCGTCCATTAATGTTGGTGATGTGAGTTCCCTGGAGTGACATGTCGCGGGCACGGGTCATGTTGAGATGTGCCCGCTCCCTGCACGATGCCAGAAGTTTGACTTTAGGTTGTACTTTCTGGCCCGTAGTGGTTGGCAACGGTACGGGCTTCCGTCAGGAGCCGCGCCTGAGGGGTCGGGCGAGACGGAGCCCCCGACCCAAAGGTCAGGCGAGGCGGAGCCCACCCATAGAGGTCAGGCGAGGTGGAGCCCGCGCACCTGGGGGACGGTTGGAGCTGTAGTCACGCTCTTGACTGCTCGGATGAATCAATGTTGATGACCATTAGCTCCTCCTCTTCGGGTACCCTAGTATTGGTCCCCGACAGTAGTCCCCGAGCCTACGGAGTAGAATACTCCTTCGAGAGGCTTTTCCGAACAGGAGGACTCTGAGGGCCTTGGCATTCTTTTGTCGCCCACGGCGTGTTCTGGGAACGGCAATTCCGTTTCGTCGTGATCGGACCCCTTGGGGCTATAGCCGTGAGATTTGGTGCGTCGGAAAAGGTCTTTCGTGATTCTGACCCCTACGAGGGTCTGTCGTTCTGCGACCACGCGTTCGGTCTCCTTGCGAGTCCAACTTTCCTCGAGCTCCCGCCCGTAGCAAGGGTCCGGTCGAGGGTCGGCTCGTCTTTGTGATCGTCTTCTGTCAAGCGTTTTTTCAGATAAAAATGGAGGGGCTGAGCCGTGCCATGATTTCCCTCTATTGACGAATCATGGTGCTCAGGGAGTATTAACGGGCTAGTCCGAGTGGGGCCCCGACATCCTGTTCGTGGGGGTCCGGCTTGGGTTAGTTGGTGACCGACTCCAGATTCTCAGTGGTCAATCCATATAGTTCTCGGGTCCGTTCTACCGGTCCTGAGGGCTCTCTGCCTTTCTTCGAAGAAAAACCATGGATCGTATCCGGCCGAGACTCAAACGTGGGCCGGGATGCCAGCGGTGCTCGTGCACCTGGGTACTGGCCGCTAGAGGGCCCATCCCTTTCCACCTCTCACTCTAAAGGTGCCCGGAGCAATTGTCGAACCCGTCAGTGGGCCTAGACGGGTCGTAGAAGCGTCAGCTCCGTATCCCTCTTACCTATGACGGGTCATGGCCCATTCGGGGAGATGAAATGTCCAGCGCATTTTCCGAGGGGACGGCCATAGGTTGCGTGTGCACGCCCCACGAAGAGACGTGGTGACAGGTCGTGGCAGGAGCAAGATCTAGGCGGGCGGTTGGTTTTCTCGCACCTGTCGCCCCTATAAAACCAAAGGGTTAGCCCTCCGTGTTTCATACGTACGCCTACATCCTTACCTCCGTAGCCACGCTACCACCGCCAATGCTTAGGTTTTCTGCCTCTGCATCTCCGCCGCCGTTGAGCTCGAAACCATCCGCTCCCATCTCCAATGGATCCGTTATGCCGTTCCGACATCACCTTCCAGTGCATGGAGGGCCTTGTCCATCGCGGTCTTCTCCGCGACGCGGACCTCGGCCGAGGAGTGGTTGCTGCCCGGCAATGAGGATTCGCTGTCGTCGCCCGACCGCTACGTGGTGTCATTCGCCCACTTCCACGAGCATGGGCTAGCGACCCCCACCCACAAATTCCTCCGGGGGCTGCTGCACTTCTACAAGATTGAGCTGTAGCATCTCAATCCCAATGGGATCCAACACATGGTGGCATTCGTCACGCTGTGCGAAGGATTCCGGGGGATTAGCCCCCACTTCGACTTGTGGAGGTATTTCTTCGCCATCAACCTCCAGAAGAAGAGGGAGAAGGGCGGCAGACAGGAGTTGCACATGTTGATGGGGTACGCCGGCATCCAACTTTGGAACAATCGTGTCGGCGAGTGTCCGTCCATGTGGCTCTCGATGTCTAACAACGGGTGACACTCATAGTGGTTCTACCTCAAGAATGACGCCGTTGCCCCTATGTTAGAGTTCACCGGGCGCCTGATCGAAGCAGCCCTGGAGCAGTGGAGGAAGTGGGGCATCCCGAAGAAGGATAGAAATAAGATTCGAGACCACATCGCCGCCATCCACATCCTAAAGGAGAACGGCTTGAAAGGGTCGGGCATCATCGGGCTTACCACGCGAGGAGGGTGGCGCCGTTGATGACACGCGCGCTCCCGCTATACGCGATGGCGCCCGAGGCGTCGTTCGACAGAACGACGCTCACTGAGGGAATGCTCCCTAACTCCGAGATCACACAACGCATCAAGGAGGCGATGGAGCCTTTGCGTGATGATGCGGGTGCTGCCCTCGACTTTGTCTACCCGGTGTCGGGGCATCCTCCGATGCGGCCGGAGCCAGGCTATGTTGTCTTCGTAAGTTTCTCTTTCTCTTGCCTTCTCTTCAATTGATTTTCTGACCCCATGAGGCTAACTTTGAGAGGGGTGGGACCGGCCGAGGGACCTCATCCTCATGGATCACCCAGCGCCGCTGCCGAGTGATTCGGCCATGAGGGCGGCAAATCGTGCTGAGGGCGAGCGGCTGAGGAAGGCGAAGGAGGACAAGAAGAGGAAGAAGCAGCGGAAGCTATGGGCGCGAGAACGAGGGGAGGACACTGACAACGATGATGATGGTGACGATGATGAGGTGATGGATGAAGAAGAAACGGTAGCCGATGATATCGAGTGAGACAACCTGGAGAACAAAGATGCGCTGATAGGCATCAGTCCATCCTTGTAGGCGTCGGGACCCTTCCCATTCCATGGAGGGGAGGGTACGTCTGGGGAGCTAGCGGAGGCGGGCCGTTCCGACACCACCCCAGGAACCGACAGTGGCGGGATGTACCGTCGGCCTACCCCAGGAGACAATAGAGGCGGGCGACTCTGTCGTCGCGCCCGAGGTGCCAGCGGAGGTGGGCGGCTCCGCCATCACGCCCCAAGAACCAAGGGGAGCGGGGCTTTCTGCCAATGTGCCCCAGGAGCTACCAGGGACGAGCCCCTCTGCCTAGGAGTAGGAGGCGGGCTCAAAATGGCCTCGTTTCGACGAGGCAGAGCAAAGGTCGAGGGGTTCATCCCCCAAACGCATATGTCACCCAATGGCGCTGAGGTGAGTTATCAATTCCTCTGTTTCCCCTATTTTAGTCAGATTTTATCGTGACTTATGTTTTTCGTCCCTTATAGCATCAGTAGGCAGCGGAATCCTTTGGCGCTGGCACCGAAGAAGAGCATCGCCCTCCAATAAGGGTGTGTCGCGCCCATTTCAAGCAGGAGGGGCGCCAGTGTGACCGCATGTAGGGTCTAGATGGTGGACTAGAGGGGGGGTGAATAATCCTTTCTTAAACTTAATCATGCCGGCTAACCGAAACAAGTGCAAAATTAAAACTATCGGTCTAGCCAAGACTACACCCCTCTATCGAAGTTCACAAGCACCTTACAAAGATCCTAATTAAGCAACTAAGGTGCCGGGCTAGCTAGAGCTCACCTAATCAATTCTAGAAGCAAGGTCACACAAACCTATGCCACTAGTACTTCAAGCAATGAGGGAGCTCCTACACATGCTAGTAAGCAAAAGCACAAAGCCACCTAAGCTCACTAGCAATGCTCAATAACAAGGCAACCAATGCCCAATTAGTGAGCGCAAATACTTAGCTACACAAACTACGCAATATGACTAACAAGGTTACACATACCAAATTAGCCACGCAAGGGAGCTACTTCAATACTACACAAGCAAGAAGGTAACTAGTGAGCTACACAAGCTAACTAATTACAAGAGCAACTATACAAGCACAATGTATATGAAATGTAATTACAAGCTTGTGTAACGAGGATGCAAACCAATGGGAATACAAGGATGACACGATGATTTTTATCCCGAGGTTCACGTGCTTGCCAACACGCGAGTCCTCATTAAGACAGGCTCTAAGGTTGCCACCGGTCCTCTTGCTAGTGGTGACCCGCAAGTCACACTCTCCCACGTGGAGTGCTTACCACAAGCTCTAGCACTTGACCTGGCTAGACCACTAGTCGCCCTTCGCGTCTCGCTCTACTAGAGTTGCTCTTTGTGGCTCAGGCGGGGCGAGCACAATACCCCTCACAAAACTCTTCTCCGGAGCACCGCACAAGCTTCTTGCGGGCTTCAACGGAGACCACCACCAAGCCATCTAGGAGGTGGCAACCTCCAAGAGTAACAAGCACCACCGGCTTGCAACTCGATCACCTAGTGCCACTCGATGTAACTTCACGATGCAATCGCACTAGAATCACTCACGCACTCGATCGGATGAACACTATCAAGCTCAAGTGAGCTAGAGGGCTCCCAAGCACTACCACATAAGCCACCAAGGCCCTAGTGTGCTCAGCTCTACTAAGCTCCTGGCCAAAGACCGACCAACACTTCTATTTATAGCCTCACGGGCTAAAATAGCCGTTACCCCTTCATAGGGCATTTTTTGAGACGACCAGACGCGCTGGTTGTGTGCACCGGACGCGTCTGGTGTGGTGACCGGATGCGTCCGATCGCTGCGTCCGGTCATAGCCTGACCGCCATGTGTCCCTTTCAAATTGTTTAGCCATTCACTGCCAACAGCTAGCACTGCGCACAATAATACCATGTGATCGGATGCACCATTAGAAAACGACTAGACGTGGGAGATGTTGCGTCCGGTCGAGTCCAGAGAGCTCCCAGAGCCGCTCTGGGCCGATCGGATGCGTCTAGATACACCGGACCGGACGCTCCCAGTGTTCGATCAATTATAGCACTGAAAACCCGAGTCTTGCTGGTTCACACCGGACACGTCTGGTCGCAGTCTGTAATCCTACTTTGAGCTATATCACTTTGACCTGATGTTGAATAGTAACTCATCAGCGTCCGGTCACTCCACTGAGCTAGAGTTTGGTCACCTCGGCAACTCTGCCCACGCCTGGCCAGAATACCGGACGCGTCTGGTATAGATATCGAACACGTCCAGTCACGTCGGGAATACTACCACCTGAGTCAGATACCGAACGCATCCGGTACTCATATCGGATGTGTCCGGTCACCCTGTGACCACCACATTCAACTCCTTTTCTTCACCAACTTCTTCTCCTTTGAAAATGTGCCAACACCACCAAGTGTAAAACATCTTGTGCACGTGTGTTAGCTTTTCACAAACATTTTTCAAGGAGTTAACCACTCAACTTGCCGCACCACTCGATCCTAGCAATGATGCAAAGTTAGATTACTCGAGTGGCACTAGATGACCGATATGCAAACAAGTTTGCCCCTTTTGATAGTACGGCCATCTATCCTAAACCTTGTCATAAACTTCTCTACACACCTATGACCGGTGAAATGAAATGCCCTAGGTTATACCTTTGCCTTGCGCATTCCATTCCATCTCCTCCATTGTTGATGCAACGCATGCACAAACCAATCACCAAATGATATGATCCACTTCATATCATCACGTGACCGTATTGGTTCATCGATCTTGACTTCACTTACTTTTTACCGTTGCCTTCGTCCATCGGTGCCAAGTCTTGCTCAAGCTTCACTGCCATGTGGTCCATCACTCCAAAGCCTCTGACTTGCCCTTCACGCTTGCAACCGGTCCATCAAGCCAAGTCATGTCTTGATCTTCTCCACCTTGATCACATGACTCCATGTCATGTCTCATGTGCAATAAGCTCCTTCATCATCACATGTGTGAGCTTTGCAACATCTTTGAGCCATCATCACCGTCATGGCATATGTTGCTCACACACATGTACCTATGGACTAATCACATGTGTATCTCACTTCAACACACTAGTTCATCTAAGGTTGTCACTCAATTACCAAAACCAAACAAGGACCTTTCAATCTCCCCTTTTTGGTAATTGATGATAACTCTACAAAGATATGGAAATTAAGCTCATTTCAAGCTAGCACTTCACACAAGTGTAAATTGCCAACTTGATTTGGATTTATGCCACTTATCCAACATTTAAGCTCTATGTTAAGATTTAGATAAGCATCATAAAACCCGACTTGGTAGTGATAGCTCCCCCTACATGTGTGCTCAAATGATTTGGTTTCAAGTTTGCACACATGCATAAATATGAAATTTGTGTGAGTGTTATCACTACTAAGTGATGCTAAGGTGTATAGAATAACCTTTGAAGTGTGATACCAATCGGAGTTGGACTTTTAACACCATTCTTAGCATCATGAGTAGCTAGACAACAAAAACACTAGAAACCCCGTGAGATCAACATTATAAGCAAGGTTCTAGTACCACGTATAAAAATATGAGTCTACCTACCATCCTATGTATGCTAGTTATCAAATCATCATTCAAGTTCTACAACTAGCATACACCACACAAGCATGCATATCAAATTTTTAAAATTTTATGCAATGCAAGCAAGCACATGACTATGCACATATCAAATGCAACCAATCAAAGTTCATGAGCTTGATCCTCCTACTTGTGTGCTTCTCTTGTCCAAGAATTTTGATCCTTTCACATCCTTCAATGTTGCTCCTCTTTGTCCATGTCTATGTACAACCTCTACTTCTTTATCTCAATTTCTCCCAAAGCTTTCATATCTTCTCAATCTCTCCCCCAAAGCTTTCACAATCTCTCCCAAAGCAAAGCTTTCATATCTTTGTACAATCTCTCCCCCTTTGTCATCAATTTCCATAAAAGGTGTGCTTCTTATTGATGAAAAGATTTGTATTTGGGGTAGATGGTGGAGGCTTGAATCTTGCATTTTTTATGGACATCACTTGATTGTTGGAATGACACCACTTGTAGCCCTTGAGATACTACACATAGGATCTTCGTCCTTGATACCAATTTGTGGGACACCTCCCCCTGTGTCATATCATGGGTCATCCATTTGCTAAACTTGAACTCTTGGAAGTGAGGGGTGCATTCTTCATTTGATGATCACTTAAAGTTGAGGATCACTAGTGGAACCATTGTCTTGCATGATTGATACCACGTGTAGATGTGATACCACTTAAAAGAATTTTCTAGTATGGAACCACTTGTTGGATTTATCAATAAAAACCATTTCTTGAACCTTTGCTATCTTCATGATTACCACTTATAGGATATCACTTGTGAGTTGATCTAAACATCACTTGTGAATTCTTGATGAAATACTTGAGTCTAGATACCACTTGAAACAAACTAGACATCCATTTGCATTATTGTCTTGTGCTTGTACTCTTGTTATTTATCATGAGCTTCTAAGTTGACTTGAACTAAATTGATTTACCTAAGCTTCCAAGTCCTATTTGAACCCTCTCTAAGCTTTTTTACACTCATTTGGAGGTTATCTTATCGAGGTTGTACTTGTCACTTGTTGGCAATCTAAATTAAATTAAGTATTTGGGTTCACTAGCTTATGAACAAATTCATATACTAACCACTAGATCAACTAATCATTCAAGCAATAGTGGTAGGCTATGAATTTAAATATTTCATTTGTTATGCATGATCCTATGAAGCATGTACTATATGCACTAATCACATACTAGTAAGGAATGAAATGATCATGAACATTACAATGATACTTTTTCTATGTTGGAGTGGAGGATAGTCACATAGATTCCAATTTATTACTCCAATAGCAATATGAAGTTCAATTATAAGCTTGGTGAAGACCAATATATATCATTTTGAATTCCATTCTTCACCCATATGAAATGAATACCACTTATGATCAAGTGCACTATCTTGTTGTGGTTAGCTTGTTTCATCTTTTGATCAATGCTTGCATGAGAGAATTATTTGGAATACCACTTGAATTGCCATGACTAGCTCTTTTTTGGGTGTTGCTTGCTTTTCTTGATCAACTCTTTTGATTGCTTCAACTAAGCATCTCAAATGTTCCTCGGATCACCACTTCCATGTTAGCCTTCCAAGCACCACATTTGGTTTACCTACACATAGGCGGCAAGCCCCTACACTAGGAAGAACTGACCTCTCTCCAAGAACTATTCTTGACACACACTTGAAATTACTTGATTGATTGATCCAACTAATGGACTTAACTTGATCAGTAACCTTGATTCCTTCTTTAAGTCCTTTTCTTTCTACTTCTTTATGTCCTTTTCTTTCTACCAAATGATCTCCGATCATCATTTGAACTTAAACTTCATCTTCATCTTAAGTTTGATCTTGATCTTCTAATTTGAGTACTGAATGTGTGCAAAGTACACTCCACAATTAAATGCCCTTGTACTCTTTTCTTGTCATGCTTCTAGATCATCTCAAAAACAAACTTAGGTACCTAAACCACTTATAAACATGTTTCCAACTTGATGACCTTTCAATTAAAGTGACTCAAAATAGATCCAATAATTGTTATTTTTTTGCAGATTCTGTACTCTCCAAATAAAAATGCATATATCCTAAAGTACAAATCCAAATACCACGAAATTTGGTGGAGATGTACTTCACTAAGTTATCTAGCAGATGTAAAAATTTGAGCTTTATTTGACTTTAATATTACTACCAGATTTCAATTCTTCTACCACTGTTATATGCTGAAAACTGCTGCACTATAGCTAATAAGATCTACTCCAAAACTGAAGCATATCTTATCTAATTCTCATGAAATTTGTATAAAATATTATACTATAAGTCTAGAGCATGTACACCAATTTTTATGCCAATCCAACAAGTTTTGATCACTCAACCATGCCTAAGATCACAGCTCACTCAGATTTTCAATATAGGACAGATTTCAATCACTTGAGCTATACTTCATCAAATGTGAATCAAACTTGAAATCAACTTGTTTGAATACTTTCACAAGACATAAATCTATTCAATTCACTTACTAAATGTTATCTTATGAACTTATCCAACACAAATCAATCCAAACTTGATTACTAAACTATTTATCCATTCAATCATCTCATAGCAAGCAATTTTGCATATTTATCCAATTCAATCAACTCATATGCACCCAAATAAAATGACCAACACAAGATATACCGTGGTTAGCTTATGATCATCCAACTAGCAAGTTTCAACTCAAATATTTGCAAGCCATCCAATATATCCAATAAATCACCACAACTTGATCATGACACTTGTATGTTGAAGCACATTTGGACTTCACTCAATTTTCACTTGGCATTAGGTTTGGATGTGCACTAGGCTTCATATCTTGACTCAACATATGATGATCAATATCAAATCAATTGAATCAAGTCTCCAATGCCGATTGCACCTACAATCAATCATCCATTTTTTATGGAACGCAAACAAGTTTGGGTCCTCTCAAGTTAGGTGCAACATACTTAGGCAAAACCCTAGTATGAGTAGCGGGATATTTTGCAATTGCAACCAATGAGGTACCATTGCCATCCTTTCTAAGCACAACATGATCATCAATTGAAATGGGCTTAGAATTTTTACCTAGGGGACATGAATGAGCCATGTGTCCCCTTTCCCGGCATGAGTAGCACTTTCTCTTTGCTTAAGCCTTTTCTTCCTTGCTCATTTTGTGCTTATCATTGCCTTGCTTCTCCTTGTTTGCTTGAGCCTTCTTCTCAAGCATGTTTGGACAACCCAAAGCTAGGTGGTCCAATGTGCCACAACTATAGCATCTCATGTGAGCAATCTTCTTCATTTTCTCTTCTTTGTTCTTACTCATTTGCTTTGCATCTTGACTCATCCTTCGACGCATTGCTCTTTCTCTTGCTTTTCCACCCCTTCTAGTTTTCTTCTTCTTTATCATCAAATCACTACCATAATGGTTGATCTTGATTTGCTCTTAGGGTATTTTTTCTTGCTCAACTTGTGGCTTTGATTGAGGCTTCACTTGTTGCTTCACCAATTGCTTGGTTGGGCACATACAGGTGAGATGACCCCATGTGCGGCACTTGAAGCACTTGACATGCCTTAGCCTCTCTTCTTCTTTCTTCAACTTGACCTTTTCTTCATTGGGGCAACCATTTACAAGATGTCCCACTTTATGACACTTAAAGCACATGAAATAAGAGAGCTTCTCTTGTTCTTTCTTCTTCATCTCTCTTTCATATCTTCTCTTGCCCCATCTCTTGCCCTTGATCTCGCTCTTGTTGAAGCCAATGCCACTCATGTCACCATAGCTTCTTTTGTTGTTCAACATATGCTCGAAGGTGACTTGAGAGTTATAGCACCTCTCTAACTTATTGCTCAAGTTCTTCACTTTACTTTTGAGCTCATTGTTCTCCTTCAAAAGGTTAGTCTCACAAGACATAGAAGTAGAACCAACATCTATTTATGAAGAACATGGTATAGCTAATAAATCATCACAAGAGGTGGATACATGCTTCTTGCCTTCATCACAAGGGTTGGCAACAACATGTGATTGATCAATTGACCCATGTGATGAGCTCTCATTAGTTTTAGATTTTTCATTTGAATTTTCCTTAGTGAGAAAAACATGGTCTTATACCAAATTATCATGAGCAACACTAAGTTCCTCATGAGCCAATTTTAGCTTCTCATGTGAACAAGTAGTAACATAAAGTAGATGCTTTTGTTGTTCACATGTGTTCTTTAGAAAAGAGTTTTTATTTTTCAATTTCTTGTTTTTAGCCATCTCTTTTTCTAAAGCTTTGATCATGCAACCATATCTATCTAGAAGCTCCTCATATGAATCAAGATCAATCACATTTGCATTAGATACCTTAGTGTCACCTTGTGACATGAAGCAATGTGATGTAGCTTGAAGAAACATCACTCTCATAGTCCGAGCATGATCCATCATCATCACCATCAAGTGTGCATGGAGTAGCATCATCGTTGACATCACTTGTGCCATCATCATCAATCTTATCAAGTGATCTTGTGGTATGATCATCATCATCATCACATGACCATGAGGTGGAGCAATCTTCCACAATCACCAAGTTGTGGTCATGCTCAACATCCTCATGTGCCTCCTTCTTGGGCTCATCATCATCATCGGAGACTGTCCCATACTTCTCATTGAGATAACTCCAAATCTCATGGGCGGTCTTCATGTCAATGATCTCTCCAAATATGCTATCATCCAAAGATCTATACATGATGTCAATAGCTTGGGTGTCGAGATCTAGGCATTTCTCTTATGCTTGAGTTAGATTATATTCATCCAACATATGAGAAAAGCCTACATCTACCATCCACCACATTTGAGGGCAAATAAACTTAAAATTGCATATCATCCAATTTTTCCACCGTGCAAAGTGTATGCATAAAAATGTGTGGACACTCAACATCTAGCCCATAAGTCGCCATCCTCTCAGGTCGGTGAAGACCACAAATGAGAGACCTATCTCTGATACCACTTGTAGGGTCTAGATGGCAGACTAGAGGGGGGTGAATAGTCCTTTCTTAAACTTAATTGCGCCGGCTAACCGAAACAAGTGTGGAATTAAAACTATCGATCTAGCCAAGACTACACCCCTCTATCGAAGTTCACAAGCACCTTGCAAAGATCCTAATTAAGCAACTAAGGTGCTGGGCTAGCTAGAGCTCACCTAATCAATTCTAGAAGCAAGGTCACATAAACCTATGCCACTAGTACTTCAAGCAATGAAGGAGCTTCTACACATGCTAGTAAGCAAAAGCACAAAGCCACCTAAGCTCACTAGCAATGCTCAATAACAAGGCAACCAATGCCCAATTAGTGAGCGCAAATACTTAGCTACATAAACTAAGCAATGTGACTAACAAGGTTGCGCATACCAAATTTGCCACTCAAAGGAGCTATTTCAATGCTACACAAGCAAGAAGGTAACTAGTGAGCTACACAAGCTAACTAATTACAAGAGCAACTACACAAGCACAATGTATATGAAATGTAAATACAAGCTTGTGTAATGAGGATGTAAACCAACAGGAATACAAGGATGACATCATGATTTTTATCCTGAGGTTCACGTTCTTACCAACACGCTACATCCCTGTTGAGACAACCTCCAAGGTTGCCGCTAGTCCTCTTGCTAGTGGTGACCCGTAAGTCACACTCTCCCACATGGAGTGCTTACCACAAGCTCTAGCACTTGACCCGTCTAAACCACTTATCACCCTTCACGCCTCGCTCTACTAGAGTTGCTCTTCGTGGCTCCCACAGGGCGAGCACAATGCCCCTCACAAAGCTCTTCTCCGAAGCACCGCACAAGCTTCTTGTGGGCTTCGACGGAGACCACCACCAAGCCATCTAGGAGGTGGCAACCTCTAAGAGTAACAAGCACCACCGGCTTGCAAGATGGCCACGTAGTGTCACTCGATGTAACCTCATGATGCAATCGCACTAGAATCGCTCAGTCACTTAATCGGATGAACACTATCGAGTAGAGTGAGTTACAGGGCTCCCAAGCACCATCACATTAGCCACCAAGGCTCTAGTGTGCTTAGCTACCGGCCAAAGGCCGACCAACACTTCTATTTATAGCCCCATGGACTAAAATAGCCATTACCTCTTCACTGGGCATTTTTCGGGATGACCGGATGCGCCGGTCAGATCGACTAGACGCACCCTACCAGCGTCCGGTCGCGCTACGTCGTCCATGTGTCGCTCTGCGTTCAACCAGAGCCACCCAATCTCAATGGTAACTTCATGTGCCAACGGTCAAACGACGACCGGACGCTGCAACTCTTGAGTCCGGTCATTTCCAGAGAGCTCCCTGAGCCTCTGTTTTGCGATCGGACGCGTCCGATCATAGGTGACAGGACGCATCTCAGGGTCCGGTCCTCACTGGCTTCTCGCGCCTGCCTATGTCAGCCTACATCAGCCTGATCGGACGTAGGCCCTGCGCGTCCGGTCACTCTTCGCGCCAGCATGCGGTCACAAGACTGAGACCGCGCACTCAACTGTAGCCACTGACCGGACGCGCCGGTCAGCGTCTGGTCACTCATAGTGACCTCCTTTCACCTCCTTTTCTTCACTGAGTTAATCCTTATCAACTTTAACTACTTCTCCTTTGCAAATGTACCAACACCACCAAGTGTACACCACCATGTGTATGTGTGTTAACTTTTCACAAACATTTTTCAAAGGATTAGCCACTCAACTTGCCACGCCACTCGATCCTAGTGACGATGCAAAGTCAGATCACTCGAGTGGCACTAGATGACTGATATGCAAACAAGTTTGCCCCTCTTGATAGTACGGCCATCTATCCTAAACCCGGTCATCAACTTCTCTACACACCTATGACCGGTGAAATGAAATGCCCTAGGTTATACCTTTGCCTGGCGCATTCCATTCCATCTCCTCCAATGTTGATGCAACCCATGCACCAACACGATCAACAATGATATGATCCACTTCATATCATCATGTGATCATATTGGTTCATCGATCTTGACTTCACTTGCTTTTCACCATTGCCTTCATCCATTGGTGCCAAGTCTTGCTCAAGCTTCACCACCACGCGGTCTATCGCTCCAAAGCCTCCAACTTGCCCTTCACGCTTACAACTGGTCCATCAAGCCAAGTCATGTCTTGATCTTCTCCACCTTGATCACATGACTCAATGTCATGTCTCATGTGTAATGAGCTCCTTCATCATCACATGTGTGAGCTTTGTAACATCATCGAGCCATTTCCACCTCCATGGCATATGTTGCTCACACACATATACCTATGGACTAATCACCTATGTATCTCACATAAACATAATTAGTCCACCTAGGGTTGTCACTCAATTACCAAAACCAAGCAAGGACCTCTCAACCCGGAAGCCCCTAGAGCAAGACCACCACAACAGCGATGTTCTGGCTTGCCCGGGTGAAGTGTGGGAGGGCTTCGTTGTCCTCGATGATCCTCCGGTTCACGTCGTGGGCCACAGCGCGCACACGCCCACCATCTCCATGGCGCTCGATCTCTCGTTCAAGCTTCACGCATTCTTGCTTGAGCTGGAGTTGTGCTTTCTCGAGCTCTTGGTGTCAGGCCTTTAGCTGCTCTACCTGCAGGCGAGGTAGGGCCCCTACCCCCTGACCTCATCGTCGAAGTCGTTCATTGGGGTAGCCTCTCCCTCGTGGATGCTTTCAATGTACCCCTCGGGGGTACCTGCTATGAAACATTCACGAGAGGGATGATGGCTTCCCCTACTGGAGTCAGAGTTGGAGGGTGACTCTGATTCTCCTAAGAGGAGGTCATGGAAAGATTCCATGACATATTTGGTCATCCCCATGAACTCGTCGTTCGTCGGAGATAGGGGCGTGCGTTGTGCCACAAGGTGGCCAACGGTCTCGGCGGCGTTGCGAAGACCGAACGGGAGCGCTGTCGGGGCGCTCCGGATGAGGCATTTTGGGGAAAGTGGCTCTTATCTAGCAAGCTACGTCATGACGTTAGCGAACAAGAAGGTGAGGCAGCCTAGGTCCTCCCAAGACGGTCGGGGTCCCAGAAAGGCGCCGAGCTCGCATTCTAGCCTCCCATAATCGAAGCTGAGGAGCTGGTCGCTCTTGGGGGTGTGGCCTCCGGTGCGTGTAGCCGCAGCTCCTCAAGCGCCTCGGCGATCGCGTCGAGGCTGATGGAGTGGAGAGGTTGGACAGCGACGGGAGCCTGCACCAACTCCCCCCCTGTCGTGACGATGAAGTCTAGGTTTCTGAAGCGCACGTGCGCGCTCGGGACCCAGCTAACGCCGTGACTAGCCATTCGAGGCCTGATGTGGATGTCGAGACGTGTAAAAAGGCCCTACCTGGCACGCCAACTATCGGTGTTTCGAGATACCAATTAGTGAATTTCTAGTATTGCGCGTCTGGCTTGGATGGTGTGTTTAGAGGACTCGAGGTTTATACTAGTTCGGGCAAAAAATCCCTACGCCTAGTTCATCACTGCTACTCATGTTACTAGCACTGAATGTTTGTAGTAGGGGTTACAAACGAGTGAGAGAGGGATAGGTCCCAAGTCTCTGATGTGCATGTGCTCCTGAGACGTGTTAGGGAGTGTGCTTTGATGTCTACAGCAGTGTAGACTGGTGAACCGCCGTCCTCTCTCCTGGGGCGTCCTGCTTCCCCTTTTATAGACAAAGGGGAAGAACAGGTTACACAGAGAGAAAGAGGGAGAAGAGCCAAGGAGAGGAAGGCTTCTAGGACCGCCGGGCCTTTCTTCTCCTTTATGCGGGTCCCGCCGATACTGTAGATGGTGACAGGGACGGCTCCACACCGGGCGCCTGTTCGCCGCTGATGCCATGACTCGGCGTTGTCAGCGGGTCATGATGTCCCATTCTGTCCTAGCGGGTGAAGCGGCGAACCAGCGTGCTGGTCAGCGGCCGTACAGGGAGTAGGCCGCATAGTGACCACGCGTCCATCACTATTGGTGATGTGAGTTTCCTGGAGTGCCATGTCGCGGGCATGGGTCATGTTGAGATGTACTCGCTCCCTGCACGATGCCAGAAGTTTGACCTTGGGTTGTACTTTCAAGCCTGTAGTGCTTGGCAGCGGTATGGGCTTCCGTCAGTAGCCCCCGACCCAGAGGCCGAGCGAGGCGGAGCCCCGACCTAGAGGTCGGGCGAGGCGGAGCCCGCGCACCTGGGAGTCGGTTGGAGCTGTAGTCGTGCTCTTGACTGCTTGGATGAATTAATGTTGATGACCGTTAGCTTTTTCTCTTTGGGTACCCTAGTATTGGTCCCGACACTTTCTTTTCAAAAACTAACAACCATTCGATCGAGAGAAAAAAAACAATATAGCACGTCAACTGGAGCCCGGAGCCGTGAAGCGATGTCCCAAACAGGGCCATAATCCGGTCCTGGCTCCGGCGAAGGCTACGTGCCAACTCTGATACGGCGACGCCGATGGCCTACAACGATGAGCCGGCCACGACCATGGCCCCAATCCCGGTTTCATTGATCACGGCCCGTGAATGATTGGTGGGCGAGGCTGTGACTCTGAAATCGGACAGTGCTTGCGTGCTTGTGGGGGAGCCCGCCGGAATGTGGCACAGTGCCACCGACGGACGGCGATGCTCACTACCGGATTTAGGAGCTTTGCCAAGTGCCAGGGGCACTCGGTGAAGCCACAAAAACACTCGACAAACGGTTTGCCAAGTGTTACGCTCGGCAAACGACACTCGGTAAACTAGTTATCCACAAACGCTAGTTTGCCAAGTGTTTTTTGTTAGACACTCGGCAAAGACTTTGCTGAGTGCCCAAAATACACTAGGCAAATATTTTTTTTCAAAAACTAAAAAAAAGTCATCACAAACATTTTTTTTCAAAAAAAAGCCACCACCGGTCGCCATCGGTCTCCTGGCGGTGCCCTTGCCCTGCGTGTCGCCTCCGCTCCCTGGCTTCATGGCCGCCGCCACGAGCCACCACCAGCCACCACCACCACGCCACCGCCGCCCACCACCACCACGCCACCACCCGCCATGCCGGGGAAGAGAGGGAGAGGAGGGCGCGGCCGCCAAATCTAGGGAAGAGAGGGAGAGGAGGGGGCAAGCCTCCGAATCTGGGGAAGAGAGGGAGAGGAGGGGGCGGCCACACCGTATCCACCACCGGGGAAGAGAGGGAGAGGAGGGGGAGGGGCGCCGGCAGTGGGAAGAGAGGGAGAGGAGGGGGCGGCCGCACCAGACCGCCGCCGGGGAAGAGAGGGAGAGGAGGGGCTGCCATGCCGGATCTGCCGCCGGGGAAGAGAGAGGAGGGGGAGGGGCGCTGGCGGTGGGAAGAGAGGGAGAGGAGGGGGCGACCACGCCGGGGCCAGATTCAACCTACCCGTGCGCCACCGTCGCCGAATCCGCCCGTGCCGAGGCCAGATCTGGTGGAGGTGGTGGAGGCGGGAGGGAGGTGCGCCGCCGCGCAGGGAGAGGTAGGGGGAGCCCGACATCTTTGAGAGAGGAGGGGGGGAGGGCGCAGGCCGCACCGACGCTGGAGAGGAAGGAGGGGAGGGCGGGGCTGCGCCGGAGCCGAAAGGGAGGGGGGTGGCTCGTGCGTGTGCGCGGGGAGGGGGCGGCGCATGCCCGTGCGCGGAGAAGGGGAGGGGGCGTGCAGACACAGCGTGAGGAGAAGGGGAGGGGGCCGTGCGGGGAGACCTAGGGCGCGTCCGCTGGGGGTTAAAAAAGATTTTTTTCGTTTGCCGAGTGTCCCAGATCTGGGCACTCGGCAAAGTTTTTTTTCATTTTTTTTCTTCTCCTTCTTTCTCAGAAAAAATATTTTTTTCCTTTGCCGAGTGTCCTAGATCTGGGCACTCAGCAAAGATTTTTTTTCATTTTTTTCTTCTCTTTCTTTTCTAGAATTTTTTTCCTTTGCCGAGTGTTTTTTGACACTCAACAAATCTCGTCTTTACCGAGTATTTTTTTTGCCGAGTATTTTTATCGCAGCACTCGACAAAGAACTTGTTTGCCGAGTGCCCGAGATAATACACTCGGGGAATATAAAAACACTCGGCAAATTTGACGTTTCCGGTAGTGGCTGTGCGTTTGAGATTTCTAGAACAGGGATAGGAGAGACGATCGGCCTGTTCGCTTATTGGTTTCAGCCAGCCCAAACCAGCCAACCAACAGTGTTTGCATCTCACAACAATCCAGCACCAGCTAGTCCAAACCAGTCCAGAAACCAACCGACGAACAGGCCGGATGATGGAAACTACTCCGACGGAATTGAGCAAACTAACAAAGTCTTCGTCACGGGCAGATAATGGTCAATGGAATTGTTTAGGCCGGGTCGCACATTATGAACGGCCGTCGACGTCACGAGCAGATGCGTTGGCCGGTTCAGGGCGCAGCCGCGAACTCAACGCACGTCCAGTGATTTTTTTTTAATTTTAACACTTTTTGGAAACTAATTTTAAATCTAACACGACCGGGTTGTTTTAAAAATAAACTAACACTTTTGTCCGCGTCTATTGCCCTACCGCGGCCAAATGACTGTGCCGCGCCATGCATGGTGGCACGGCACAGGGCTGACGTGGCGGTAAACGGGTCCGCTGACCGCTGACAGGGCAGGGCCTGCCGCGCCACCGATCTTGGCGCGGCAGTGCCACGCCAAGGAGCATGGCGCGGCTGAGCCAAATAAAACCCCGTCGCCAGTCATGCCAGCCCGAACAGCAAGCAAGCCTGGCCGTCGCGCCCGCCGCCATCCCGGAACGTGTTGCGCTGATAGTGGGAGTTATTCTAAGTATTGATTGACGTAAAATCAATAGTGAATTTGTTTCTATATTTTGTTAAATTTTTTTCACGGCCAAATAGAGAATTTGATAAGCCAATGATATTTTTGGCCCCATATTGTAGGATCAGCGGCGACGCGACCATGGACCCCGGCTTCCTCGACCCCTCGCGCAAGACGTCGACCACCGGCGTCGAGATACCCCTGGACTGTCGGTTTCCAAACTAGTTGCTACTTAATCTCGCAAGCAGTGATGACGCGATGCATTGAAACGGATATGAAGCAAATAACATAAGTTGACAAGCTGCCACATAATATTTTAATTGGTTTGACATAAGTTCGACATAACATAACCAACTAAGCCTGCAAGTTTCGGACGCCAATAATAGTTCGACCTAACAAACTAAGACCCAGGAGTGTAAGGATCCCTCGAACGTCTTTGTCTCTTCGGATTTATTGGCAACACATTGGGAGTGTAGCCAACGTCGGTGTGGTCGCGTCGCCGGTGCGTACGGCTCATACCCTACAAGTATGTGATATGCACGATTACTTAGAATTCTTTATGATCGTTAGTTCATGTAGCCAACATTTTTAAAGAAACTATCTTTGTTAGTACCTGTGAGGCTCCTTGGGTACCAGTGGGGCACCACCTAGCTGAGACATGCCGATCTCGTCCTACGGCCAATCTTCCCACTGGTCGTCGTCGTCATCGTCGTCCTCTTCGTCTTCGGTTGCAGGGTCCTTGCCAGCGCTCTGATGTGGTGGTGTATGCACCGCGGAAGTGGCACCTATCACCGGCTGAGAAGAGCCGGCTGGTGTCCTCAAAGAGGCTGAAGACGGCACCCGACCACGCCAGGAGTGGCGGTTCCTCTTAAGGAGTGTCCATGCAGCTCAGCTTCTGAGCTAGCTTCCTGCAACTCTTCTTCACCTTTTGCATAAATAGACGTTAAAGTTAGTGCATTTCCCAAACACATATACACTAAAGAAACATTTTCGGAATGGACAAGTTTATGTTTACCTCCACAAAAGCCACGAGAACGCCTGGCCCCTGCCCTCTAGACTCATGAAGCCGGTACGCTGCTTCGTTGGACAGCCTCGACAATTGTGTCGCCTGGGTACACAAACGCGGTTGAACAGTTTTAGTATACATACTTAATACCAAATAGATAACAAATTGGACCGTTCAAGTATCTTACCACGTATCTTTGTAGCGGGGCTCTCTGTAGCTGTGTGTCCTCTCTAGTGGCAACGTCGTACACATCTTCGATCACATCTTCCTCTGAGTCCTCGTCAATCGCTTCCTCAGTGTAAGGGAGCTTGATATGTGTCCTCGTAGACCTGTGAAGCCAGCACAGGTACTTGTCGAAGGTGTGCTGATCATGTGGAGGACCCGCATGGACCGGCTACCGTTCCCTGGTCTCCCACAAGTGGATGTGCGCGTTGTGTGTCACGCGCCAATCCTTGGTCTTGTACCTCTTCCTGCGGTCATACCTACAACAAAACGATGTTAGTTGTACCACACACACTACTGAATTGTAGCTCTGTTATTAATCGATAACTCACTCGTGCAATCCTTGGTTGGTGGAGTAAAGCGGTGGTGGGCAGCCTGTCATTCTTTCAAACTGTCTACAGACCCTGACGGGCATGTGAATCTCGACCACATGGAAGAAAATAAGAGGGACGTTGCAACGATACTCCTCTGACTCGTCCTTAGTGACCGGACTGAGATAGTACTAGAACTCCGGAGCATCCCAAGGACACCAATGCACCTGAACATTTTGTAATTGAGTTAGGCTGTGATATAGTGTAGATCTAACAAGACATAGGTATGATAGTAAAGAGAGCGTAACCTGGTGCTGTGTCAGGACGTCGAGACCGTCCGTGTACTCCATGTACTTGCGCCTCGCATTCCCTCTAGCTAACTCTGATTCCGTCCAGATAAACAGAGCTGTAGGGAGTGTATCATGTCCGTTCCAGTGCTGCATTGAACACGATAATGAATTAGCCATTAATAAACTCATCATATGTAACCATATCGAAGAATATAATAAACCGAAGTACTTACCGGTAAACTAGTATTAAGGGGTCTCCCAACGGGCCATTGTTCCCAACACCAAACCTGGAGTAGGTACGAGCAACCCCCAAGGTTTGCGTACACTGAGGTGCGACGGCAGGCAACGCATAGCTGTCGATACATCCATGCCAGGACTACGCTGCCCCAGCTGTACGCCGCTATGTTCTCCCACGGTTGGCGTAGTATGTCAAGGAAGATCCAGCTGATGGTGTTGCCCGAGGCGTCTGGGAAGATGAAAGCACCAAGAAAGTGCCAGAGCCAAACTCGAGCGAACCTGTCGATCTGAGCCTCCTCAGCCTGTGGGTCCAAGTAATCAAAGCGCTCCATGATCCAGGACGACGAAACACCAGAAGTTTTCCTGAAATTTACCAAACAAAATGAGACCCGATGGCTGCAGGAAAGCAATGCAAGTATTAAATAAGCTTCAATTTCTCACTTATTTTTCTTGGAAGCCTCGTCGTCCGGTAGAAGAAAGCCAGTAAACTGAGCCACCAACTCCCTCCAATGATCGTTGTCAACTATCACTGTCACTGGAAGTCCCCCCAACCGAAGGCCAAAAATAGCCTTCACGTCCTGCATGGTCAAGGTCATCTCGCCACAAGGTAGGTGGAACATGTGGGTCTCAGGCCTCCACCTGTTATAAGAATAGGACTGTTACTTGCCTCAAATTTGTTACAAAAAAGTTTACGTACAAAGAATGCACTCACACCTGTCTACAGCTGCAGTAAGTAGTGTTGGATCAAGATGCGGAAGACCGGAGTTGGCAACACGGACAAGCTCGAGGAAGCCGGCACGCCGTATGTACGGCGCGTAACGCTCGTCCCACTGGTGCGCCCTGGTGTGCGTGCGGGACCTCAAAGGAGGCAAGGCCACCTCTGCGTCGTTGTCACTCAAGATATGTGCTCAGTGCTGGTCATCGTACTCCACCTAAGAATAAGGTACAACGGGTGTTACATGGATGGGGCCATCCTGTTACAAATTGATAAACAAAGCGTTAGAGTATTCAAATTAACATTATGTAGCATTGCAAAATTTAAACTACTTGTTATGCAATATGAACACAATATGAAAGCACATGTATATATTCAAAGTAACATTAACAGACATATCACGCACTTGTAACATAAACAACTTCACTAGGAATATAAGTATTTGACGAAACTTCATGAAGTCATCAAAATCAACGTATCACGCACTAGTAAATACCGATATTTATAAACTAGTAGATATACCCAAAATCCTTAACTAAATAACTAACTATAAATTAAATAATAAATACATAATCAATCCCTAAACCCAAATTCCTAACTATACTAGAACACACAACCTCAAACCTAAAAACTACCTACGTAAATTATAAATAAATTCACTAACCTAACTATTCTAAATCAGTAAGTATCCTAAATTTGAGAAACTATCCCCGAGTTGACAAACCGGCCATGGCAATCAACTCCCAGTCAGCATTACAGATACGCACAATACTACGATCAGACAAGTACTGATAGTCTGATGATACACCTAGCAGCTTCCGTTATTCAAACTTGAGATGACTTACCTGGAGCAATAACTTCCACAAGGGGATAATAACAACAGCCTCAACTTCAAGGTGAGCATCTAATGCGGCGACCAATGTTTCTCTGGCATTTTTGGAACCAATGATACAGTACATGACTACAGGCATAATGAAACTAACGGATGCATATGACAGTCTCATTCAGTCATGCGAGTGATAATTTATAGAGGTCAACTTACATAATTATAACTTGTTCATGTTCCTTGGGAAACATGTGATGAGAGCATCAATCCTCCCCTTCCAGAAACACCATCCATCTCAACAGAAACATCTCACTTCAAGTTTGCAAGTGCCACGGGATGCACACAACAAATGGTTTAGCCTTAGTTCCCACAGGGACCATGGCTTAAATCTAAAACAGCATAGCAAGAAACCTACAAACCTACCAAAGTACTGCTCCTCGACAAAAGATTGAAGATAGATAACAGCATTCAGAGATCAAACGGCACCATTGTGATGACTTCCCCCATCTAAACGCTTAACAGAATAGGTTACTAGCAACTAACAGAATGCTACCACAAGGTTCCCATCACAAGTCCACAAAGTTAAGCACAACATAATCATCCAAAAGTAAGTTAGCATTGCGAATGCCAAAAGGTCACCATACTACGGTCAGAGAAACACATGGTGCGTTTGACATCTTTGATTGTAACAATGGTCCAACCAACAGCATCAGTTTGAAGGGAAGAGCCATGCAGCACCTGCATTTCCAAGGTAGTCCTCCCACGAGATCATTGGCAGAGGCGAGAAAGGCTCGGGGTTTGCCACGCTGCTGGTGTCACTCAAGCTGCTAGGCCACTCATTCCAACGGTGAAAGTCCTTGTAGTCATCCAAGAACCACATGCAATTGCCCGGTGAGTCACCCTGAGGCATGCAAACAGCCCTGGAGCGTGGCCCTAGAAACAGTGCCTGATTGTCAGCGAGGGTCGTCACCTTGGCCCACTGTGATCGCACAAAGTCTGCCTCGAATATCGAAAGGTCAGGCTCACACTGTCCAGCAAAAGTGTGTCTCTGTCCTTCGCCATGAACGTGCGTATGGAAAATCCTTCTACGCACCAGCAGCAATGAGCCACACGACTCAACCAGGTAGAGCATGCTCAACAAGGTCCGCTGATCATCAAAGTGACTGACATTGATGACCCGTCCAATCCGTGCAACCCGTGGATCACCAGTATTGTCATCCACGCTGATGTCCAGAGCCAAGAGGTCCTCATGATAGTCAACAAGGTAGAGCTTCCCTTGGTAGAAAGCCATGGTAGTAATCCACAAAGACAGGTCCCCTGCAACTGACCACATGTAGCCTCCTGGCCGGCACACTGCAATTCGATTGGATTCCCTACCTTGGAACAGTGCAGCAATGAGGTTGGGCGAGCACACCATTAGTTTGATCACGTCAGAGTATTTCACGTCCATTAACAGCTTCACTGATATGTCGGTGTAAACAGAACTATCCTCAGAATCATCACCATCGTCTGCAGAATCATGGCCACCTTCAGAATCCTCACCATCGTCTGCGGAATCATGACCGTCCCTGGAATCCTCACCCTCGTCTTCGTCGGCGAGATGAACGCTAGATTGTGCAGGAAGGGTCATGGTGGCACCAGAGAAGGGATCCACCAAGAGCAAGTCGCAGACGCGCCGGTACACCAGCCAGTTACCACAAGCTGTGTCAAAGCCGTTGCAGCCAGCAAAGTGGAGTGGCTCACCCCGGGGCATGCTGTAGAAGATGTCCCCGGCCTTGAGGGCGAGCAGCGGCAGTGGAGGAGGGGCAGCCGGACCTGCCGAGCAGCGGAGCGCCACTGGGGGCACACGGCTGCGAAGCGGATGCGGTCGACGTGGGCGGGAAGCCGCTTGAGAGCGAGGCCCGCGAGATCCACAGGGATGTTCGACCATGGATCCCGTGCACTCGCCATAGGCTCAGCCGGTCCTGGAAACAAAGAAGCAGAGGAGCAGCACGCGTGTCAGTGAGGCTGCGCTATAACCTCCACCCCGGAAACAGGAAGCGCCGTGAAGGGAATGGTGCCCACAGCCCAGCGCGCGCGAGAACGCACGGAGGCGAACACCTCGCGCGCGCCACGAGTCACTTTAGCTACTAAATAACAAAATAAACTGAGTAAAAATGGACTAAAATAGTTTACGTATATTAGTTATCCAAGAGTAATTAAAAGTGGATTAAAGTGCCCAATGGACAAAGGCTAACCCTTATTTTTGCCGATCCTCCACCTTTATTTGAGCATTCATTAGGAGTAGTTTGGTCTTCGTTGAACTGCTTTAATGACTTTTAGTCACTAGAACTAAACAGGAGTGACTAAAGTTTAGTCGATGATTATGATTTTAGTAGCTAAACTTTAACGTGAAACCTAACAGGCCCTGAGTAGGCCTTGTGGGCTTGTAAACTACTAAATCCAAGGAACCCAAAGCCCACTTGCAACCCGGAATGGAATCATTTGATTGCCCTCCTAAATTCAGACAATGTTTTCTCCAAAGCGCAAATTCGTCCTTGCTAGCCCAGCACTACGCGTGGCCTGCGCACGTCCCGGCAAGAGCTTAAAAAAATATGATAACTTTTTCATACGAATTTGTTTATTGTTTTGTTTGCGCCACTGCTTCTTTACCATGAGACCTATATATATAATTAAATTAAATCCATAATGCATATATTTCAGAAATATTTTATATTGTACAAAAAGTTGTTCAAAAGTTACATGAATTACTACTAGAGATTCATTATAATGTAAAATAAGCGTTTCTGAAAAATTTAACTCGAAACCGGAAGTTATTTTAATAGTGCTTAGGTGTTGAGGGAACAAATTTAAACTTTGTTATTTGTATATACTCTGTGAGGTTAAAGAGGCCGACTACAGATAACATTTAGAGTCATCGCCGATGATTACAAATAAATCTAACATGTTTGATACTGACAATGGACCTTACCATGGTTAAGGAAGTTCTGCCTATCGCGAATACAATGGCGAGAAGAGTATATTGAAAACAAAAAAGGGCAGTCTAGCAGACGTGTGAGAACAGTGCTACGTGTCTCCGCTGGTTATCAAAAAATCGCGTACGCGCCCTTGATAGCTGACCGCCTATCATGGTAGCCAGCCCTTCCACCTCTCCTCCGCGTCCGCCGGGGGATCGCGGACCAGCGGCACCGGGTTGTACACTCGGAGCAGCCGGCCACAGACGCCGCAGACCATGCCCATGCCCGCCACGTCCACGGCGGCCACGACGGAGAAGTTGCAGCCGCAGTAGGCGCACGAGCCGATCACCTGGGTGTCCATGGCGGCCTGCACCGACCGGCACAGCTCGTCCTCCTCCAGGCCCACCGCCACCTTGCGCCGCTGTGCGAACTCGAGGGCTATGCTCCGGTGGTCGAGGGCGCGCCGGCGGCGGTACATGTCCACCGAGAGCGCGGCCACCACATTTCACATTTCACAAATCACAGCCGCGACATAAATCAGGTCCAGCTCATAAAACAACAAATCTGGCAGCCTGAAAAATTTTACAAACAGATACGAATACGAATACACGATGATTGATCAAAGCAGACATTGAGTTCCAAACTAAGCAACGACATGAGGATGATGGATAAAAAAAGGTCACTTGACATGCATCTTCATAATAACTAAATAATAATTTAGGTTACAGGAGTTCTACAATTATAGGATCATCAAATCAGGTGTTGGACCGAGTTCATGGACGCAATGGGCGACACGGAAGGGAACTCACGGTCTATGGTTAGGAATCCCAGTTCCACCCTGAAAAAAAAAACCAGAACGGCAACGTAAGGCGCACAAAACCAGGGTGCCCAAGTGCTCCATTGTCTCGTGGCGTGACGACTGACGACCGGATGAAGAAGGCAGTACTGGGAACAGTTGTGTCCCTACAGGGACCAATTCATTGCGTTGGTGGTGGAATGGCTGAAGGTGCCGCTGGAGCTGCCATGGTCGACGTGCGGCAGGTTTGGCGGCGGCGGCAGCCCGCTTCCCTGCAGGGCGAGCTCGAGCTCGCCGGAGAAGTGGCCGTGGTGGACCGGGCCTGGATGGACCAGCTGCAGAGCATCGTCGTGATGCTGCGCGTTCCTGGCGCCGTCGGCGGGGTCCCGTGAACCCGTCCAGGTGCTTGACGCCGTGTAGCTGCTTGCCATGACGGACGGCGCCACCGGGGTGCCTTCGAAGGCGCTGGCCGCGGCGGACATTGCTGGGGACCGGTTGTGGCTGCCACTTTGGGAGGTTGTATCCCATGGCTGAGTTGACAGAAGAGAGAGAGCACAGCTGGAGTCGGTGGTAACTCCTGCAACACATCCGCCAGACGGGAGCTCAAAAGCAGAGGGGAGCATTGAGGCCCCTGCCACCAAGCCACCATGGCAGTTGTATGCATGGTTGCCATAGCCCGCAGCTGCACTGCGGTGTGGGTGAGGTTCTTGGTACCCATGCCACTGGATGGCACCCAGCATCCTGTCACCGCCGGGCTGACCTCCTTGCCACGCATCTCTCACGCTGCTTGGAACCCTTGGGTACGAGAAGTCGAGCAGGAAGCTTCTGAACCTACCAGGCTCTGAAGAAACAATAGATTCGAGAAACAGCGGATTGGCATATGCATTTGGAAATAGCTGAGTATGCATGTCTACAACTCTACACAACATGATGCAGCAACACTTGATACCTTGAAATGATGCAGCAAGCCGGCCATATCGTGAAGTGAGAGGTCCAGGTGGTGGCTTCCTACGGCGCTCATTGTGACCAATGAGGCGTCGGCGGCAGCTACGTTTCCCTTGGTCGAATTCAGGTAACTGGTGGAACCTGTGATTAGAGTGAATAGGTTTACTCACAGTACAGACTTAACATGTGAGTTTACTGATCAAAGCAGGGTCACAAGACAACCTATAGTAGTAGGTCAACGGCTAGTGCAGTCACTCAAAAAAATTGTTGGGAAAATAGGTAGCATCTATAAATCAGACCAGTTATAACGGAATAATGTCATGAATATAACGGAATAAATAAGACCAATTATAATGTATCATCAGCAAGGAGATTGCACAAGATAATAATTAGTCTTACATAACAAAAAAAACTGACTAAGGAATATCCACGGATCAACAGTAGTGTAGAAAACTATTTTATTCTAGCACATGGAAAGAGGGAATTGTTAACTCGGTAATTAAGACTCATCAGATGAACAAACATACAAAGCAAACCAGATGTCATGTGAAAAGCTGCATCGATACAAGCAGCATGTGTGTTTTTTCTAATCCTCCTGAACTAACATTTTTATTTCAAACTATATATAGCGACATTAACCAAAGACACAGCTTTCATGATTAGATCCACACATCAGGGCCCCATGAAAAAGATTTAAAAGGTTATACCATGTGGGAAGAGCACCTGCAATCATTCACGGGGAGCGGACACGCGTATAGAGCCTTTGTAAAGTGATGTGTTTATCAATGAAACAAGAGGTTTATCTATCAATGAACGGTCAGAACCTTCTCTTTACCGGTGATGCAAAAGGCTACAGACAATGTGAGTACAGCACTTGCCCCCCTCCCCAAAGAGTTCATCAAGATGCAACAAAGCGACACCATTTAGGGCTATGACTATGATATGCGCGTGTAGCCTTACACTGTACACATGATGCAGATTTAGATTAAATAAAGTTAAGCAAAAGCACCGTTATCAACCTACAAGCATGGACCATACGTGATGAACTTAGAAATAATTTCAGCATCAGCAGTTCAGCACAGCTACTCAGCTGAGTTCATTCCATTTCCATTTATATTTGTTTGTTCCAGCCCTGTTTGTTTCATATCCAACTCCTGTTCCATTTCATTTAGGCCTTTAAATAGTGTCGTACAGGTACTGTACTAGCCAATAGCCATTCACATAGGCTACCTACAGTAGAATAAGAAAAAGATAAATCTAGGCTTCCTATTTATGTGCTGCTCAGACAAGATACTGTGAATGTTCACATCTACTCCGTATGTCCCTTACTATTCTTGTCAGATTCCACTTGCCCAAAATTTATACACCAACTTGACGCCCACCAAACAATTGTGCACCAACGGAACTAATGGATGACTGGATGTTATGTTACAACGAACGCTGAACGCATGCGCATAGAAGCAGAATTTGTGAACTTGTCAGTGAAGACTGAAGACTGTTAAAGAGAGTTGGATGCTTGGAAATCGTCAGAAACCGTGGTTTTTCAGTTAAAGTGAGTGAGATGAGCCAACTGCAGAGTGACGAGCCTGTAGTTGCCAAGGTACTGTATCACGAGCGGAATAGTAGACCGAAGCAGCTGGTCCAATCAGTGCTCACAGGAATGCACAATTTTTGGGTACCCAATTTGGGCTGGTACTAGGAGACGGAAGGAGAATGCCTACTAACAGTAGTAGTTGGAAATTTTTACCTGCTGCACTGTTGGCAGAAGCGCTGCTCGATGCCGGCGACGACGACGCGCGGCTCCTTGGAGTGCATGTAGCACACCTTGTGGCGGCAGTAGTACTGCTTGACGGCGCTCAGATCCACGCCGCACCCATCCACCTGGCACCTTGGCGGCTGGGTGGCAGAGGCGGCGCTGGCGGACGCCGGCCTGCCCCCCGCCGCGCCACCACCAGTGGCCACGCCCTTCCCCTTCCTGCCGCCCGCCGCCGCCGCCGCCGTCGCGCTCCCGCCGGCGGCGGCAGCCGCGTCCTGCTCGAAGTAGATCTTCTTGCCAAACGTGAGCCCGTGGACGTCATCGCTCCCGGCGCCACCGCTGCCGCCGGTCGCCATTGCCACCCGCTTCCGTGCTTTCCCTGGCCCGAACGCTAGCTTCTCGTCTGTGGCGGCGTAGCTTCCTAGCTAGCCCGCCCTCCACTGACCCTCCTCTCTGTCCAGTGGGAGTGGGAGGGAAGCGCGAGAGAGAGCTTCAACGAGGGTAGGAGGAGGAGGCAGTGTGGAGGGCGGCGACAACAGTGGTGGCGCCGCCCTTAAAATAACGCTTGTGGCGTGTGTGGTGCAGTGTGCGCGCGTGTGCGCCTGTGTGCACTGCTGCTGCTGCCGTCCCTTTCCTCCCTCCCCCTTCACCTCACCAGTCACCAGCGTAGTACACGCACTCCCACTCGGCTCAGTCGCAGCAGCCTGCTGCTAGCTCGGCCGCCACTGCTACCACCGCACCCGCGGCACCAAGCTCCTCTTTTCTCGCGCCGCTCCTACTGTTCCACGCGGCTACGCGCCTCCTACTGCTTGCTCGCTTTGGTTTGGTTTCCTTGCTGGCTGCGCGCGTGTTGGGGTGGAAAAGTCCGTCCGCCCCAAACCCCGCCCGTTCGCTTCCCCGATCACGCGCACAGCGCACAGTGGCTGCCTCCGGCGATCCCATCACGCGCGCGCGCACAGGCAGTAGGCACAGCGCACACCACAGGGGACTGCGGTGGGAGGGCCCGTCGTCGATGCTGACGCGGACGGTGGCGCGCAACAGTAGCCGGCCCGGCCTCGGCCTGTAGTATGAACAGCGCACCGGCAGCGGCAGGCTGCAGCCAGCACTGTGGCATGCAGCGCTGTTCTGTGGTGGCTGTGACCGGTCGATGTGTAGTGTAGCGTAGCTAGCCGCGCCTGCCCGCTGCCCGTGCTGCGTCCGAGCGCTACTCAGGGTCAGGGCCGGGCCAGGGGCCTCCTCGCCCCGCGCCCGCACCTTGCTTGCTACTACGTCCACACCACACCGCAACCCGCACCAGCACGGAGGCGTACGTGCGATCAAGTCAAGTCTATCAACCGGGCCGGAGAAGGAACAGAGCAACAGGCCAGCGGAGGCAGGCGCGCTCGTGCACGCATGGCCATTGGCCGGCGCCAGCAGCTGCCACTGCTCACTTTGCACAGCGGCGTGGTGCACTATTGATGGCGGGTGGTGGTGGCGGGTCCGGCAAGGCCGTGAACGCTGCCTCCTATTATTGAGGAGGCGAGAGGGGGCTGCTGTGTCTCAGCCGCGGTATATTTTACAGTGCTATTACAGTTTGCGGTGGACGAGGGGCTCTCCAATTAGCATTTGGTCTAACGTGATGATAGAGTACAGTAGTTCTGCCTTTTTATTCTGGCTAGAGGGCTAGTAAGGTATTCAATGGCATCAAGGACCATGCTCGTGGATCTTATTGTAAGACTTAGATATAGGTTTTATCACGACTTTTAATCTAATGAGTACGAACGTACCTTCCTTAAACTTTACATCATATGATTATTTGGCTGTACACTTGTACTTAATATATTAAAAGAAAATATAGAAACATCTCTTCGAAGATATGACTGCATACGTAAAACTATGTAATTGGTCAGTTCGTGCCATTTTAATCAATTCCTACTATAGGCAAGTATTTCAGCCTAATGATTTAGTTTACAATTCAAATGTTTATACTTCTTTTTATTTGAAAAACTCTATTTTTATCTTAAATAAGATGCACTTTTGGTTTAGTCAAAAGCATTTAAGTTCTTCCCTCTTATCCTTTACGATAGACATTTGTAGATATATTCACTTAAAATTGTGTCACTGATAGCTTTTAAACCTTAATCATGAATTATATATATTTTTTAGATTAAGGAGAGGTTTGTCACGTGTCAGGCGTGTATAAATAAATAAGGAGCAAGTTCCAACGACGACCACCAAACAAGACAAAACAAACAAAAAGACGAAGCCTCTTAATTAGCACCAACCAGTACATACTATTTGTATTTGATCGATTGGATTTTAAATTTGAAACTGAAATTGCACAATGAATTTTTGCAGCCTCTGGCTTCTTCCATAGCGCTGGTATTCCTCCATGTGCGGTTGTGCACGTAGCTGCCTCCACAGAAAATACAAAGCAGGTACCATTAGCGCAGTCTTCGGTGAGACATAACAAAACGAAGGGTGGTGGGGGCATGGGGCGATGGACGTTCTTGGCCTCTAGCCTCCCGCTTTTGAGCTGGACAAGACGTCTCTTGCCATAGTTTAACCGCTGGTTTCGCCCCGGGTCAGAGCATGTCTTGGCGTGTTCGGATTGGTGTTAGAATCTCTTTTCAGCGCGCGGGAGCTCTTTTATTTAGGGTTCAAAAGTTCTCGGCAGCGAGCTTTGGATTTGCCTCAAAATGCTCCAACTGATTGGTATGGGGCTTGGTGCTCGCAGCGAGATCTACGTCGTTGGAACTTGCCTCTTTGAATGCTTGAATCGCTGAATCTGAAGACTGAAGTGCACGACGATGCCTTGATCGTTTAAAAAAAAAAGTTCACGGTGATTTAGTATATGTCTGGTCATCTCTTTGGCCTCGTTCGTTGGACTGAATTTGGCTGAAAATACCGTTCCAACTGAATTGTTGTGAAAGAAAAATACTGTTCTAGCTGAAAAAATAAGGCCGAACAAGCTGACTTTTGTGATCAGCCGAACGGTGGAGTACTCCGTGTAAGTAGTTGTTAGCTTGTACTCTCTTTTTTTTTGATAGGTTTGTTAGCTTGTACTCCATTGAACTAAATTTTAGTCACCTAACATTTGACCTTGGCCATCCGCCATTCAAATATGTGACTAAAAGGTCAAATGACTTTCTCGGTAGTTCATCCGTATATTCGAACATCACAAAACTAAACTATAGTCATCTTAATTTTCACCTATGCTTTGACTGAACGGAAAAAATAGTCCAAATAATCTAAATAAACTCTTAGTTACGATCTTGACTAAAAATGTAACCATTAGTTCACGTGTTTGGATGATTTAGAACTAAACTTTACCCTTGATATCCGGTATACCCTAGTAATCCTTATATAAAAAAATTGTTTCAAAAAAAATCCTTATATAAAAAAGTATATACCCTAATAATAATATTCAAACTGAGAAGTTAGTTCATGGACTAAAAAATTATATAACCATTAGTTCACATGTTTGGATGATTTAGAACTAACCTTTAGCCTTGACATCTAAATATACTCTAATATTCAAGCTGAGAAGCACGTTCGAGCACTATACAAGAGCTTTGAAGTACACATGAGTGCATTCGTGCAGGTAAACAAAGTGCAGGACCATATGTACAGGATAATTAGAACAGTAGGAGGGATTAAAGAATTTAATTAGGACATGGATGGCAGATTAAACTGTGACGGAAGTACAGAACCACGGATCGAAGTCATTCGCTGGAGATCCAGCTAGCAACGGTGGCTGTCCTTGCTTAGCTGCTGCAATCTGCAAAGCCATGCCCTGTACTGTACTACTAGTACTACTGATACAGCTAATAGGTCCCATAATGACTGTCTGCACAAAGGCGAGTGTATCAGTTACCCGATCTCTCATGCATCTCTGTAAATACAGAAGCGCACAAGTCATGCAGTACCAGTACTACTCACTCATGTGCTCGGCAGCGGTGTGATGATTTTTCCGAAAGAAATGATTCGATCAGGTCATCAGGAGCAGAAAAAAAAAGCAGTGGTACTCGCTCGCCGGCAGTGTGTCTAAGGATCGGCGACACAACAAGCACTGGTTTTTGGCAGTTGTGTCCTTCGCCTTTTGTCCCTCGAGTCGTTTTCGGCTCCGACAATGGGCCGGTCTCCCGTACTCGGATCATGCTTGAGCCAGCAACAAATCCATTTGGGACTTGGCGATTCACAGTCGCCTAACCTACGTACTCTCTTATTAGTGTTCGTTGCTAGCCCCTGTTGTTACCTCAGCAGTTTTGTTGTGCCAAGAACCAGTGCGTGTGAGAGAACTGTTTCGACGGCCAGTAGTCGATTCTGATTTTTCTTTTCTCGGTCGATCACCAGCTGGGTCATGCTTCGCCTACAGTACCTGGACTGGACGCCGTCGTACAGTGGCATGGTACCACGAGCTTTGATATGCTAGCCTCCGTGATCCCGTTGCTTCCTTCCTCGCCGTCGCGCCTCCGCTGCCAGGTGCCCCAGCCAGCTCTCACCGATCACCTCAGTGTCCTCGGGAGTCAGGAGCGCGAGCGCCCATGCGGCATGCGCGCGTCGTATTCGGGAACCCACCGTGTTTCCTTTCCCATCTGCGTGACGTCGTGTACACCGCCCAGGGCAGCAGCACGCACCCAGCACGGAATCTTGCGGTTGCCGCCGGGCCTGGCCGCCTGGGCTGGTGGTGTACCGGCGCGGGGCCGGGCGCGCTGGCCAAGCCTGAGCTACAGAGACGCGACGGCGACGGTGGGAGACGGACGGGGATCAACAGAGCAGCGAGCACGGCCAGCGCTGTGTCACAAAGAGGGGGCCGCCCAGCCGATGCTGCTGCTGCTCCCAGCTGGCACTGTTGCTGACGCTTACCGCCGGTGACTGTGCGCGGGGTGGGTCGCTGGCGCACGTGGGCCGCCTCTGGGCGCCGTGCCGGGCCCCCGCGTGCTAGTGCGGTACTGTGCGCCTGTGACTGTGCGCGTGTGAGATGGGCCGGCCGGGGCGCAGCGACGGCATCCTGCGTGCCTGGTCTGGTATGCCGATTTTGACAGGCCGCACTTGTGGCGGCTCGGATATCCAAATGTATTAAATATATACTAATTATGAAACTAAATGCATAGATTAAGACGAATTTGTGAGACGAATTTTTTAAACCTAATTAGTCTATAATATGACAATATAGTGCTACAGTAACATGTGCTAATGACAGATTAATTAGGCTTAATAAATTCGTCTCGTGGATTACTGATGACTTGTATAATTTATTTTATTATTAGAACACTCACATGTGATATCCGATGTGACACTTCTAGACTTTAGCTCCTGGATTTAAATACTGGTAGACAACTGAAGTCGAACTTGTTATCATACGAGCTGTAGAAAGCAACAGTTCAACTTCAACCGCTGTTCCCTCCTCGGTAAAAATGCATGGCAAACATACTAGAGCGATGTGCTCCTCTTCGTTCGTCAGAACCGTGCTTCTCTCCCGTGCTTCCACCCTTTTAAACGAAGGCTCAAAATACATATATTCATTGAAATTTCCATGTTTTGACGATGGTTCTGCACTGCTCGCCAGCCCGTTCGGCTGGTATATAAAACTATTGTGTACTGATGGGTTCTGGTCAGTTTCAGCTGATTTAATAGTATTCTCACGCTGATATGAGCCGAGCCGAACACGCTCTCGCCTGGCCGGCTGGCCCTGTGCTGTGCTGTGCATGCTCCGTGCTCCGGAGGGCGGAGGTGGGGGGCCGTCGCGCGACGAGATTCGGTTGCGGGTGGTAGTGGTACAGCGCGATGCGGATCCAGGCGGACAGGCCCGTGGATTGGCCCGTTGCTGTGTGGCCTGCCGGACAGAAACAGTGCGTGGGCTGTGACCGCTGCGCGCGGAGGAGAGGTCGCTTTCGGCTCTCCTTTGGGCTGGCTGGAGCAGCCCGTGCGGGGGGCCGCGACAACCCCACCTGCCAGCTGCCATTTGCCATCTTTCCTGCCGCAAGGCGCAAGCAAAGGCAGAACGCCCCCCAACCGGCGGTCTCGTTGGTACACACGCGCCGCAGGTTCTCCCGGCGCGGCCCGGGAGCGCGAGGGGGAGGGCCGGAGGGGAGCCGGTGGTACACTGCCACAGTACGCGTCGGATTCGACGGCACGATGGAGTCGAGTGTCCACACCACACTAGAGAAATCAAATGCTGAGCCGCTGCCCTCTGAGAGGAACAGAGAGGAAGAGACGCCTTTCTGGCTCCATCCATAGGTGCCTGCGTGCTACACCTGCGACTCTTCTTTTTTGACCGCATGTGTGCAACGACAAAAAAGCGATCGATTGATGTACCGCTGGGGACGGCCTCTTCTCAGATAGCGTCTAGCGGATGGCCAGAAACAATGCACACAATGCCAAAACGTCAAGCCTCTAATCACTACTTTAAAAAAACGTTTGTAGCAACAGGATAATTTTTTTATAGGGGCGACGGGTGATGGAGCCACCTCTATAGTGGACGTGCTCGGGACCCACGAGACCAGCCGCCTCTATAAATAGAACAGTAGGGACGACTGGTGATACGAGCCGCCCCTATAAATGGGTCGATTTGTAGAGGTGGCTCACTCACCAGTCGCCCCCGGTGTTGATATTGTAGGGGCGGCTCACTCACCAGTCGCTCCCGGTGTTGATATATTGAGCCGCCCCTACAAATGCCCCACTTATAAATACCTGCGATTTGTAGGGGCGGCTCAATCACCAGCCGCCCCACTAAAAATGACTCACGTATAAAAAACTGTAGCTCCTTCCCTCCTCGGGTTACTCACTCCAACCCGTGAAAAAAAAAGGTAGGGAGGTCTTGGGGATCTTCTAAAAATTACTCTACTAAGAGGAAAGGTTTTGGTCTCAAATTCTTTAGTGGAGAGGTGGTAGAAGATAAAAAAATGCTATTCCATATTTTTTTGAAGTTTTAATAATTGGTTAGTGAGTAATCAGAGTTCTGCTTTTCTCTCTTCTATGGTGCTTGAGCTACTTATGAAGCAAATTAGATCCAAATTTTAAATGTAGTAGGGTAAATTAGGTAGGGGAACAAGATCATATCCTTATTTGATCTATGTTTCTTGATTTTAGTGAATAATTAGTTAGTTTTATGGATGTTTTATGTGCATGTATATCTAGATCTAGGGTTTGGTTTTTTTATTAATTTTGTTTTTGTAAATTTATGTTTGATGAAATTGGACTAGGGTTTGCATGAAAGATATTGGGTAAAATATAATTGTTGCTAATTGTTGTATTTAAATTTTTTTATTATAATCAACAAATATGTATTTTAATTATTTATGGATAAATGGGTCATTAATTAATTTTCCTCTACCATGATGTGTTTGTATGCTTCATGTAATTATATTTGATTTATATTCATATATATCTAAAGTATATATAATTATTCTCAAGTAATTAATTTGATCTATTTTTATATATATCTGAATAAGTAGTCCTTTAATGTTTTTTTGTTGTTGTTGTAAAAGATGGAGTACATGAACTCTTGAATGTATGGTTCGTTAAGGTTCAAGGCAGGTTTTCGTGAAAAGGTGGATAAATTTATTGAAGCCGCAGAGAAGCATGCAACGACGTTGATAGAGAATAAGGATACAATTATTTGTCCCTGTAAAGATTGTAATAACCGTATGGCATGGACAGATGTGACTATCATAAGATCACATTTGATTATGCGAGGATTTGTTGAGGACTACATAGCGTGGATTCATCATGGTAAAACAGTTTTGGTTAACGACGAGGATGAGGAGGAATACGATGACAAAACTCTAGAATCCCTGTCCCAATATTCAGTGGAGCCTGATGCACGAATGGATCCCAAGTTTGGCAATGAACAAGGTGGTGATGCTGGTGGCTGGGATGGTAACGATGAAGGTGGTGCCAATAATGATGGCGGAACACGTGTCGGGGATGAAGATGATTTGGAGGACATGATTCAAGCCCTTAGACTAGAGATTTTACTAAAGAGCCCGTAAGGTCTAGAAAATTTTGAAAGGGTAAAAAAGCATTGAAGGAGATTGTGTATGGTGTTGAAAAGGATTGTCCAACACACTGGATATTGCTACGTTTTGTGCTTGAGCTACTCATCCTGAAGGCTAAGTACGGCTGGTCAGACTGTAGTTTCAATGATCTATTGCGTCTCCTGTCATGGGTGCTGCCACAACCAAACTCAGTTCCCGTCAACACATACCAAGCGAAGAAGGTCATAAATTCATTGACAATGGGGGTTGAAAAAAATCCATGCATGCCCCAACCACTGTATCCTTTTTGTGGCGAAACAATCAAGTGACTGGATAAATGTCCCCGGTGTGGGGCCAGCCAGTACAAGAACAATGACCTTTATGGTGGGGACAAAGCATCCACGGGGAAAAAGAGAAATAAGAAGGGTACAAAAAAGGTGGTGAAAGAATCTCAGCCCCTAGAGAACACTCCATTAGGCAACGATACAAAGTAGAGAAGAATTTCTGCCATGGTAATGTGGTATCTTCCAGTGGCCGACCGCTTAAGACGTATCTTCCTAAATCTTAAAGAAGCCGCACTCATGACATGGTGGGATGATGAGAGCAAGGTTGTGGCAGAACCTCCTAAATTATAGGGCCCACATGCACCTGTCGCTGTCCGACGACCTCTGACAACTATGCATATGTTCCTGATAACTTAAGAAGACTGTCGGGTGTCCTCGGGGAACCCCAAACCATCCACGATTTCCGAGCAGGATCACATTACAGAGTCATTGCAGTATTACAATATTTACTCAAATATCTACACCAGAGTAAAACAGCGGAAGTCTTACAATAACATAGTTTACAAAACAGTAGTTTTAAACCTTACAACTAAGTTTGATAATTATTACAAAACGTAGTAGTGGAGTTGCATTATAACATAATACAAACACACAATTGGATTGCCCTGCCCAAGGGCCACGCATTTACTTATCGTCATCGGATCGAACAACCGTCATGCAACACGGCCCAAAACAGACCTGCTCATGAGGCTCACCTGCAGCGAGGGTCAACGAACCCTTAGTATAAAAGTACTCAACAAGACTTAACCGAAATAAAAATTGATATAACGCAGGAATGCAGGCTCAGGGATTCAAGGTATGGCTTTAGTAATAATCAAAGTTCTTTTGCGTAAAAGCTCTTTAACAAAATTCTTTACTGCAACATATAAAACTTCATAAGAACCACATATGAATCTGCCATGATCCGTAATGAGATCATAAACTTCATATCAAACTCTTTCTCAATACCAGCTCAAATTTCAGTTATTAAACTACGATGATGAACAGTGAGTTGAGTCTCCATAACCGAGGAGCAACGATGATTCGAACCGATTAAACCCAGCTGGGAATTCCAGACCACACGACATATGTAGGTCCCTGATTTACATATATCAACCTACCCTCGGATCCTCTAAAACAAGAATGGGTCCGTGCCACCCGAGAATACAGTACTCCACCAATCCAGCCCATTGCCACGTGGGTACACGCTATTCCCGCCATCTCTCCACTCCCAGTGCGCGAGTAGCCATTCTCGTAATATAATAGCCAAGTTAAGGCTTACCGGAGTATGTGGTTAGTACTACAAAGTCTCACCTCATGCAATTCAATAACGGACGGACCTTAATCGACACAGGCGGAAAGAACCCGCTCACAAGACCTCCATGTCTTGTGGCTCTCACACACCGAGTCCGCCCGGCCTAGATTTATTACTCTACATTTCCAAATCACATGATAACATAAGTAACCAAAGTTCCATTTAAAACTTACAGATGACAGGTAATCACCCGACTTTCATCGTTCTAAGCATAGCTAAGCACAACTAGGCTTATACGAATTAAAACTGGTGACATGGTAGATATGGAAAAACACGGTTGGTAATGCACCAATTAGGTTTTCACTTAACTCCTAATCACTTAATGCAGTAAAGAAAAGCAAAAGCGAAATCAATTTGTAAAACACAAGGTAGGTTTAAATGCATCCGGGGCTTGCCTTCGTTGACGGAAAAGTTAGGTTCTGGAGTCGTTCCACAATTATCAAAACCGACTTCAACAGGCGGATTAACTTCTTCCACAACTTGATTAACTACCACGTGCTCACTTTCATTCACTACACGTAGTAACAATACCATGTTTAACATGATGCGAGATATAAAACATGATGCTCGATGATGGATGCAAAATTAACAACTTGAATACAACTTTCCTTTGCGGTACAGTTATAAGCCAAACTAACTAAACCTTTTTCGTAACACTAGTACCATTGCCAAGGATCATTATCAACTAATGACCCAAGGTCATCACTCAATCCAAAATTCAATCAAAACCTAAATCATTAAAGGTTACTATTTGCTTTTATGAATTAATTATTTAATTAAAAATTATGAAATAAATCAACTTGTTCCAATTGAGCCCAAATTTTTGTAAATGTTCATCTCATGATAACTAAGTGGAAAAATAATTTTCATAATTTTTTTGGATAAAGAAATAAGCCTAGAAAAATCATGGAAACTCATTTATTAATTAATTGAGAAATTTTTATCACATTCAAAAAGTACTGAAAATCAATATTTCATATTTTTCCTAAATAATATACATCACAGAGAAGTCACACAAAAATGTTCATAATTTTTGGAGCTCTAAATAAATCTACACAAAAATAAGAAAAACATACACTATTCATTCATCTCTAAAAATTGAAAAATTCATTTTCAAACACCGAGTCACTGACAGCCCGTCCCCACCTATCATCCCCAACCTACAGCGCTGACTACGGCGATGACGCGCTGACCGGCGAAATCTCGCCGACGGCGAGGTCTCCGGCCACGATGAAGATACCAAAACACTCCCCACACCACCCCGCATCAATTGAAGGCACTAGCTTGAGCAATTACGGCGAGGCACGAGCTTGACGCCGTCCATGGCAGACACGGTGACGCGGCTGCGCTACGCCGGCGACGTGAGATTAGTAGCAGTTAAACTAAGCGCTTGGAAAGGATCAGTAGCTCACCCCGAACGCGATGGAGCAAAGAGCGAGGTCAGAGGATCAACGGAGATGCTGGTCGACGGTCACAGCGGCCACGGCGGTGCGAGCAACGGCGACGGCGGTGCTCGGTGACTACGGTGGACAAAAGGAGCAATCAACCGGTCATAGAGCATCACGGGAACAAGGTGAAGCTAGAGGTACACTGAGCAAGAGCAACGGCTCACCGGAGAGCGCTAGCCACGACGGCGCAAGCACGACGGTGAGGTTGCCGGCCGCGAGGAAGAAAGGCGCGCACAGCGGGTTCCCGACGGAATCAGGCACCAAGACTCAGTGAACTGGGTTTGCAAGGAGAAGATGGAGCTGGGACAGGCTTTGTTGCGACGGTGGAGACGCTATGGCGGCGACAAAAGCTCAATGGAGCAATGGCAATGGCGACGGGAAAATAGAGCAAGGAAACGGGGACGAACGGCGATGGCTTAGGCTAAATAGCGCGGCCAGGAAGCAAAGAGAAGCCACGAAGGAGCCTTCCCCACGCCAGCGTGAAGCTGAGGACGGCCACGCGCGCGCCTGGAACCGAGAAGAAGGCCGCCGGCGATGAGGTGGCTTCCACGGGCATTGTTCCCCATATTTACAGAATTGCCATTCGCCAAAATCTTCAAATTACTCTCAAATTTATGTACAACTCAAAAATCTCCAAAAATAAAAGTTGCTCAAAATTTAAAGTTCTACAATTTTGCTTTGATAACCACCCCCTAATTCGGTCTACATTTTGAAATGCAAATTTGAATTCAAAAATGGGAAATTTAAAGAATTACGCCTTTTTAAATTACTTCAAATTTTTCTAAACAACTTTGAAAACTCCAAAAACCAACTTTGTACAACTCAACAAGCTCTACATTTTTGCTTTAAGGCTCAATCCCAAAATGTACTTCGATTTTGAATTATGTTTTTTGGGGTAAAACAAATCACTGGAAATCAGGGTTATCTGAAATCCAAATCGAAACAAAACTTTAAACTTGATCCAAATCATACAAGGCAATACTTATAACATAAATGTAAACATGTTTTAGTGAATGCATATCAAAGTTTTCACCAAGGCCAAATGCTTTGCAATGCATATGATGACATGACAGGTTTTAGTATTTAAAACACTCGAGGTGTTACAATCCTTCCCCCTAAAAGAAATCTCGTCCCGAGATTCAAAGTCATAGGATAAGTAATGGAAAAGGAAATGTGTCAATCCAAAAACATCCAAAACATGTTCATAAAACAGCTAAGGTTCCTTTACAAACATGGTTCGTAACAACAGAGCAAAACTAACATTCTTCTATATTGACACAAGAAACTTTGGAAATTTTTCTAACAAGTAATCTTCGGATTCCCAAGTAGCTTCTTCTTCTGAATGTTAATTCCATTGTATCTTGTAGAACTTGATTGCCCTCCTTCGAGTAACACGATCTTTCTGATCCAAAACTCAGATAGGATATTCGAAATAAGTCAAATCCGGTTCAAATTCCACTCCTTCAACCTCAACATTCTGCTCAGGCACTTGGAGACACTTCTTCAATTTTGAAACATGGAACACATCATGTACAACTGATAGATGTTCTGGTAATTTCAAGCGATATGCCACTTTTTCATACCTCTCTAAAATTTGAAATGGTCCAATATGTCGAGGTGCCAACTTGCCTTTGACACCAAAATGGGTAACTCCCTTCATTGGTGATACCTTCAGGTATACAAAATCTCCCTTGTTAAACACCAATGGTCTACGTCATTTATCCGCATAACTCTTTTGTCGGGACTGAGCTATCTTCAAATTACTTTGTATTTGCCTAACCTTGTCTTCTATTTCTTTCACAAGGTCAACTCCAAAGAACCTTCTTTCTCCGGGCTCAGACCAACTCAGCGATGTTCTGCATCTACGACCATAGAATGCTTCAAATGGAGCCATTCTGATGCTTTCCTGATAACTATTATTGTATGAGAATTCAGCCAAAGGTAAGCATTCATCCCACTTATTAGAATAGTTAAGGATACAACACCTTAACATATCTTCAAGTACTTGATTGACTCTTTCAGTCTGACCATCAGTCTGCGGATGATAAGCTGTACTATACAGTAGTTTGGTATCCAATGAAGAATGCAATTGTTTCCAAAAGCTGGAGACAAACTGTGTACCCCTATCTGTCACAATGGTCTTTGGTACTCCATGGAGGCTCATGATTCTTGCTAAATATATCTTGGCATATTGGGCAGTGGGGTATATACTCTTGACTGGAAGAAAATGTGCTGACTTGGTTAGTCGATCTACAATTACCCATATTGTTCTATTCAAAGCATCTATAACAGCCTTATGCTGATACATCCAATTCATTTCCAAAATTACATCTATATCCTGATCCTTTAGGATAATCATGGTAATGGGAAAAATATGCCCACCCAGGTTTATGGGTACCTGATATACCATTTTCTTAGTACACAGATGTCCCCGGGTGTGACTGTATAAAGAAATTTTCCTTTGTTGCCCCAATTGGAATTTCATGCTTCACAACAAATGTTCTATTGATGAATGAATGAGATGCACCCGAATCAAAAAGCATAACTGTAGGATGATTAGCAACAGGAAACATACCCATCATCACTGGCTTCCCTTCAGAAATCTCCCCGGCTTGAATATAGAAAACTCTTCCTGTCTTCCTTTCATGTTTGCCCTTCTGAGCATTCTGATTGTTGTTCTTATTCTATACTTGACCCTGTTGTTGATTGGCAGGGGCCTTCTGATAATTTGGATTAAACTGCCTTGGATACGGACATTCCCTCGAGAAATGACCAGACTTGCCACAATTGAAATAGGGATACTTGTGACCTGGGGTGTTGGAGTACTAACACCAGAAGTATTTGTCTGTTGTGGATTCTGATAAGTTGTAGCAGGACGGACATTTGATTGTTGCCCGGCTTGAAATTGCGGCGGACGATAAGGAGGACGATAATGGTTTACTGGATGATAAATCACCCTCTGCCTCTTTTGATTCCCACCAAAAGATCCAGACGACACACTCTTTTTCTTTTTGATCTCCTTATGTTGCCGATACTTTTTCTCTAAAGCAATTACAATATTCACTGCCTCATGATAAGTGACATTGGTACAAGTAGTGATCATTGTCTGTAGCTTGGTATTCAGACCTCTCATAACCACCTCTTCTTCTTGATATCTGTATTGACATGTTCAGATGCATACTGTGATAGGTGATTGAATCTTCCCACATACTGCATAACCGTTTGATCTCCTTGCTTCAAAGCAAGGAACTCATCTAGCTTCATAGCCATCACTCCTTCTAGAATATAGTGGGCTTTGGAAGGTAGTACGGAACTCAGCCCAAGTTATTGGAATGCCAGCTGGTTGCATAGCCACTAGGTTTGCCCACCAAGCACCTACTGCTCCTCAAAGTTGCTGGGCGGCAAACACAGGTTTCTGAATCTTCGTGCAGGGAATAAGATTAAATTTCTGCTCCATAGTCCGAAGCCAAACATCAGCCTCCAGTGGTTCATCGGCCTTGGTGAACACCGGTGGTCTTGTATCTGTAAAATCTACATACGTAGCCTCCTGCCTGTTATGATTGCGACCATGGTTTCCTTGCACCATATTCTGATTACTCTGAGCTATCTCTCGAAGCAATCGAGCATTTTCAACAGTCACATTGACTAGGGCGGTGATAGCATCAGCTAGATTTGGTGGAACTGGTGGCGGATCAGGAATGCTGTCATCATCTTGTGAAGTACCAGGAATATGCGAACCCCACGTACAACACATCTGTTCATAACAAACCAAACTTTACTCACAAGTCTTTATTGAATTGCAACAAGAGCTTACTCCAAAACACATTACATAGGGTTTACTAATTTATACACAAGACCACATCTAAATAAGTCTACTTAACTTTAACTAGAACTAACTATTATACAACTCTACTCCTCTCCTCGATCACCTCAAACTTTGGGCTCGGTATCCATTTCGAAATATTTCCGCCTTCGTTATCACTTTCATCGATCATCACTAATTCTTCCGGATCTTCTTCTTCTTCTCTTCCGATTCACTATCATCGGCAAGGATGACACCTGGGTCCATTGCATCAGCTTGAGGTTCATGATTTGGATCTAGGAGGTTGCTTAGCCTATGAACTTCTTCATGCAGATAAGTATTATGTTCTTCTAAATCTTCTACATAGAATTCTAGCTCATGAGTTCTAGCTCTAGCTATATTTTCTCTATGCCAAGCTTCATTTCTTCCGTCCACCATACGAACTAACATACGTTCGCAGTTCTTGTGAGCGGTGGTGAGACACCTCAATTGATCCTATAATTCTCCTACCTGGATGGCACCCAAGGCCCTATCTCTAGTAGCTTGTGCTAACTCTGTAGAAATCCTTTGTATCTCTGCCTGGGGATCAGGCCTAGAGCTGCTACTGCTAGCACCGTCATTCCTAGGGGCAAGTTGGTGACGAGGAACTCCTTTAGGTCCAACGGACTTATGGGGTGTCATCTTGGTACGAGTCATACTGTAGGAAGCAAGATTTAATCCAAGTAAGACCATTTGATCAAAGTCTAAAGAGCAGCCAGGATGGATTACACACTCAACCCAGACTCACTACCCAACCCAGACTTAGAGGGAAAGCAAGTAACCAGTGGATTAATCATGATGCATGAATCGTTCATACGGACAAAAACATCAAAGCTTATAAGGTACATAAACAATAGTTGTTTTTATATAGGGCATAATAATATTACTACTCCACCACACAAAGCCTTTTTAATCAAATAAGGAATGGCGAGAAAGAAATTAGATAAGTCGGAAGCAATTTGGACCAAATTAATAAGTTATACTTATTTATCCCAAATCATTTTGAAGTTTTTGTAAAACAATACAACAAAGACTTTGTAACGATCGCTCTGATACCATTCTGTGGCAGAACCTCCTAAATTATAGGGCCCACATGCACCTGTCACTGTCCGACGACCTCTGACAACTATGCATATGTTCTTGATAACTTAAGAAGACTGTCGGGTGTCCTCGGGGAACCCCGAATCATCCACGATTTCATAGCAGGATCACATTACAGAGTCATTGCAGTATTACAACATTTATTCAAATATCTACACCAGAGTAAAACAGCAGAAGTCTTACAATAACATAGTTTAAAAAACAGTAGTTTCAAACCTTACAACTAAGTTTGATAATTATTACAAAACGTAGTAGTGGAGTTGCATTATAACATAATACAAACACACAATTGGATTGCCCTGCCCAAGGGCCACACATTAACTTATCGTCATCGGATCGAACAACCGTCATGCAACACGGCCCAAAACAGACCTGTTCATGAGGCTCACCTGCAACAAGGGTCAACGAACCCTGAGTATAAAAGTACTCAACAAGACTTAACCGAAATAAAAATTGATATAACGCAGGAATGCAGGCTCAGGGATTCAAGGTATGGCTTTAGTAATAATCAAAGTTCTTTTGCGTAAAAGCTCTTTAATAAAATTCTTTACTTCAACATATAAAACTTCATAAGAACCACATATGAATCTGCCATGATCCGTAATGAGATCATAAACTTCATATCAAACTCTTTCTCAATACCAGCTCAAATTTCAGTTATTAAACTACGATGATGAACAGTGAGTTGAGTCTCCATAACCGAGGAGCAACGACGATTCGAACCGATTAAACCCAGCTGGGAATTTCAGACCACATGACATATGTAGGTCCCCGACTTACATATATTAACCTACCCTCAGATCCTCTAAAACAAGAACGGGTCCGCGCCACCCGAGAATACAGTACTCCACCAATCCAGCCCATTGCCACGTGGGTACACGCTATTCCCGCCATCTCTCCACTCCCAGTGCACGAGTAGCCATTCTCGTAATAGAATAGCCAAGTTAAGGCTTATCGGAGTATGTGGTTAGTACTACAAAGTCTCACCTCTTGCAATTCAACAACGGACGGACTTTAATCGACACAGGCGGAAAGAACCCGCTCACAAGACCTCCATGTCTTGTCGCTCTCACACACCGAGTCCGCCCGATCTAGAATTATTACCTCACATTCCCATATCACATGATAACATAAGTAACTAAAGTTCCATTTAAAACTTATAGATGATAGGTAATCACCTGACTTTCATCGTTCTAAGCATAGCTAAGCACAACTAGGCATATACGAATTAAAACTGGTGACAGGGTAGATATGGAAAAACAAGGTTGGTAATGCACCAATTAGGTTTTCACTTAACTCCTAATCACTTAATGTAGTAAAGAAAAGCAAAAGCGAAATTAATTTGTAAAACACAAGGTAGGTTTAAATGCATCCGGGGCTTGCCTTCGTTGACGGAAAAGTTAGGTTCCGGAGTCGTTCCACAATTAACAAACCCGACCTCAACAGGCGGATTAACTTCTTCCACAACTTGATTAACTACCATGTGCTCACCTTCGTTCACTACACGTAGTAACAATGCCATGTTTAACATGATGCGAGATATAAAACATGATGCTCGATGATGGATGCAAAATTAACAACTTGAATACAACTTTCCTTCACGGTACAGTTACAAGCCAAACTAACTAAACCTTTTTCGTAACACTAATTCCATTGCCAAGGATCATTATCAACTAATGACCCAAGGTCATCACTCAATTCAAAATTCAATCAAAACCTAAATCATTAAAGGTTACTATTTGCTTTTATGAATTAATTATTTAATTAAAAATTATGAAATAAATCAACTTATTCCAATTGAGCCCAAAATTTTTGTAAATGTTCATCTCATGATAACTAAGTGGAAAAATAATTTTCATAATTTTTTTAGATAAAGAAATAAGCCTAAAAAAATCATGGAAACTCATTTATTAATTAATTGAGCAATTTTTATCACATTAAAATGTACTGAAAATCAACATTTCATATTTTTCCTAAATAATATACATCACAGAGAAGTCACACAAAAATGTTCATAATTTTTGGAGCTCTAAATAAATCTACACAAAAATAACAAAACACATACACTATTCATTCATCTCTGAAAATTGAAAAATTCATTTTCAAACACTGAGTCACTGACAGCCCGTCCCCACCTGTCATCCCCAACCTACAGCGCTGACTATGGCGATGACGCGCTGACCGACGAAATCTCACCGACGGCGAGGTCTCTGGCCACGGCGAAAGCACCAAAACACTCCCCACACCACCCCGCATCGATTGAAGGTACTAGCTTGAGCAATTACAGCGAGGCACGAGCTTGACGCCGTCCATGGCGGACACGGTGAGATGGCTGCGCTACGCCGGCGATGTGAGACCGGTAGTAGTTAAACTAAGCGTTTGGAAAGGATCAGTACCTCACCCCGAACGCGATGGAGCAAAGAGCAGGTTGGAGCATCAACGGAGATGCTGGTTGACGGTCACAGCGGCCACGGCGGTGCGAGCAACGGCGACGGCGGTGCTCCGGTGACTACGGTGGACAAAAGGAGCAATCAACCGTCATAGAGCATCATGGGAACAAGGCGAAGCTGGAGGTACACTGAGCAAGAGCAACGGCGACGGCTTAGGCTAAATAGCGTGGCCAGGAAGCAAAGAGAAGCCATGAAGGAGCCTTCCCCATGCCAGTGCGAAGCTGAGGACGGCCACGCGCGCGCCTGGAACCGAGAAGAAGGCCCCGGTGATGAGGTGGCTTCCACGGGCACTGTTCCCCATATTTATTGAATTGCCATTCGCCAAAATCTTCAAATTGCTCCCAAATTTATGTAACAACTCAAAAATCTTCCAAAATAAAAGTTGCTCAAAAGTTAAAGTTCTACAACTTTGCTTTTATAACCACCCCCTAATTCGGTCTACATTTTGAAATGCAAATTTGAATTCAAAAATGGGACATTTAAAGAATTACGCCTTTTCAAATTACTTCAAATTTTTCTAAACAACATTGAAAACTCCAAAAACCAACTTTGTACAACTCGACAAGCTCTACATTTTTGCTTTAAGGCTGAACCCCAAAATGTGCTTCAATTTTGAATTAGGTTTTTTGGGGTAAAACAAATCACTAGAAATCAGGGTTTTCGGAAATCCAAATCCAAACAAAACTTTGAACTTGATTCAAATCATACAAGGCAATACTTATAACATAAATGTAAACTTGTTTTAGTGAATGCATATCAAAGTTTTCACCAAGGCCAAATGCTTTGCAATGCATGTGATGACATGGCAGGTTTTAGTATTTAAAACACCCGAGGTGTTACAAAGGTGGATGATGATAAGATTGCACACCCGGCTGATTGTAGTCAGTGGCAAAGGATCGATAAGAAGCACAAAGAATTCAGCGATGACCCAAGGAATATATGGTTTGGCTTGAGCATCGATAGAATCAATCCCTTCAATGAGAGGATGAGCGACCACAGCACTTGGCCGGTGATCTTGACTATGTACAATATCCCAACGTGGTTGTGTCAGAAGAGAAAGTACCTTCTCCTCACTATTCTTATTTCTGGCCCTAAACAACCAGGCATTGATATAGACATGTTTCTCGAGCCTTTGATGCAAGAAATGGAGAGGCTATGGAGGCATGGGGAGCCGATGTACGATGCGTTCTGAAAGGAGGACTTCATATGTAGAGCAATAATATTTGTTACTACCAATGATTACCCCGCGCTGTTTGCTTTGTCTAGATAGATCAAAGGGAAGACGAGATGCTTGGTTTGCTTGGATGGTACTACTTGGGTGTTCCTGGATGCATCCAAGAAGATAGTTTACCTAAGGAACTGGTGCTTCTTAAAGACAAGTCACAAGTACCACAGTAAATTATTCTTTAGATTTTATGATAACACCCCGAAGATTGAACCCCCTCCGGAGAGATGTCATAATGGAGAACATGTGTATAGAATGGTGAAAAACATACGCGTCGTCTATGGAAAGAAGAATCCAGATGGGACAAACAGAGATAGAAGCACACCTCCTGTCGAAGGCGTACCTTTTAAGAAACAATCGATCTTCTTTCAGTATCTGCCTTATTGGCCAGACTTGGAGGTCCCCCATGCCATTGATGCTATGCACGTGCAGAAGAATATCTTTGAGAGTCTCATTGCTACCTTGATAGACATAGGCAAGTCAAAGGATGATATGAAATCATGGAAAGACATGGTGCAACTAAACATGATGCCACAGCTTCACCCGGTACCTGAGGCTAATGGAAAATACACTCTGCCCGCAGCATGCTTCAACCTAACACCAGAAGAGAAGAGAGCTATATGCACTTTCCTGAGGGGGTCAAAGTCCCGATTGGGTTTTCAGCGAATGTGAAGAAGCTAGTGTTGATGAAGGACTTGTTAATAACACACTGCAAGGCTCACGATTGTCATATGATGCTGACAGTGTTTCTACCTATTGCAATCAGGGCTATAAAGCCAGATTTATTGAAAATGGCCATCACCCGCATGTGCTACTTCTTTTAGAAGATCTCATAGAAGACGATTGGCAAGAAAGAGCTGAGTGACCTACATGAATTTGTAGTGGAGACACAAAACCAACTAGAGATGTGTTTATCTCCTGCTTTTTTGATATAATGCCACATCTCATGATTCATATGGTTCATCAGATACAGACGCTAGGCCCTTGCTACTTGCATGAAATGTGGTCCTACGAGCGGTTCATGTCGGTTCTAAGCCGATACGTGCATAATCGAGCATACCCAGAGGGCTCCATGACAGAGGGTTATAGTACTGAAGAAGTCGTCGAGTGCTGTCAAGAGTACCTAAAAGTACAGAAAGGGATTGGTAAACCCAATTCTCATCACAAGGGTAGGCTGGCTGGGAAGGGCACCAGTGGTAGAAAAGTGTTCATCGACCATGATTACAAAGAAGTGAGTTGGCACATTATAGTGTCTTGCAGAGTACACAACTGATGCAACTGTATATTGATGAATACTTGGCTATCATTATGGCGGAGAGAAATGGTCGTTCAGATGACTGGGTCATGAAACAACACAAGCAACGACTAACTACATGGTTGAAGGACCAAAACATACTGCCTAGAGAAACCATAGACTCTATTACCATCAATAGATTGGCGGAAGGGCCATCAAGACAAGTGACATCTTGAAAAGCTTATGAAATCAATGGGTACACGTACTATATCCACGCAAAGGATAGTAAATATGTGAACCAAAACAACGACATTCGAATAGAAGCTCTCGATGGAGTGGGACGAAAGATCCAATACTTTGGCATCATTGAAGAGATATAAGAACTTGACTATGGAAGGGATATAACGGTGGCCCTGTTTCGATGCCGCTGGATCAAACAACACCAACTGAACGGGATCAGATTGAGAGTCCTGAACCTCGAGAATCTAGGCTACCAAGATGACCCTTGGGTGCTCGCTTTATGTGTCGCACAAGTTTTCCATATGCCTGACCCACAAAGTAACCTTCCCTCGAAGAAGACAAAGCACATGGTTGCCTCCGGGAAACAACACATTATCGGAGTTGATGGCGTGGACGATGTTGAAGCTTACAATAACTATGATGAGATGCTGCTATTCACAGACTTTCCTAAGAAGATCAGTGTTGTGGAAAAGAACCTGCCCAAAGACATATTGTCATGGGAACGAAAATGTGTCATGAGAAAAGTCATTACAGCGGGCTAGCTAGTTGTTGAACGTGGAGTGTTTATGTAAGTGTGTGTGTTTGTAAGACTTTAATTATGCATATGTGTGAGACTATATATTTATGTATGTGTGTGAGACTATATATTTATGTATGTGTGTGAGACTATATATTTATATATGTGTGTGAGACTATATTTATGCATGTGTGTGAGACTATCCTTTGCAACATCCAGATGAACCTATTACAACATCCACTCTATTACTACTAAAACAGCTGTAACACGTAGACACTTGAAATAGGAATTTATTACTACTACAACATGTTCAGACTACTATTGAAACACTTAAAACAAGCACTTAATACTTTATGAAATGAATAAATGACCAAAATAAAAGTTGGAGATCTTGATGAGTTAAACAACTTTTATATTCATCACTTTTACAGCTAAAATCATTTAGTGGTTGAAAATCAGGATTGAAAGTTGTCATTTTCTAAAATTCAAAATTTGGATTATCCAAAATTAGTGACAAAGATAGATGACCAGACTAAAATGATAGAGCATGATTTTAGAAAATTTTAGGAAAAAACCATCACATTTGGAGTTAGTATGAGGAAGAAAAACTAGGTACAAGTTTCAGCCACAGATTAAAAAGAGAAATCACACTTGTTCATCTTTGATCATCATGAACATTTGTGATTTTTTTTAATCTCTGGGTAAAATTTGTAACTAGTCTTTCTCTCTCATACTAACTCCAAATGTGATGATTTTTTTTCTCAAATTTTCTAAAATCATGTCCTATCAAGTTACTGTGTTGATTTGGTCATTCTTTTCGTTTGATAAAGTTTGAGCAATTCAAATTTTCAAATTTAAAAAAATAACAAGTTCTAACAAGATTTTGAAACCCCAAATGATTTCAGCTGAAAAAGTGATTAATACCAAAGATGCATAACTCATAAAGATCTACAACTTTTATTTATGTTATTGCTTCATTTGACAAAATGATAGTAAACATTGTTCACAAATCAACATGTCTCTCATATAGTCCATGAAACTATGTGTGATATGCGAATTTGTGAACAATATTTACTAATACTTTGTCAAATGAAGAAGTGACCAAAATAAAAGTTGTAGATAGTGATGAGTTCAACAACTTTTATGTTCATGACTTTTATAGTTGAAATAATTTAAGGTTTCAAAATCTTATTTGAAGTTGACATTTATTGAAATTCAAAATTTGAACGGTCCAAATTTGGTCAAATGAAAAGATGACCAAAATAATAGTTGTAGATAGTAATGTGTTCAACAACTTTTATGTTCATGACTTTTTTATTTGAAATAATTTAAGGTTTCAAATCTTATTTGAAGTTGACATTTATTGAAATTCAAAATTTAAACTGTTCAAATTTGGTCAAATGAAAATATGACCAAAATATAAGTTGTACATCTTGATGAGTTCTACAACTTTGATGTTTACAAAATTTTCATTTAAGGTCACTTAGTGGAGATAAATTGTTTTAGTTGTTTTAAATTTTAAATTTAAAATTTTTAAAATATTCTTTTTGTAAAGAATAAAATATATAATTATATCTGTATATATATATATATCATGAAATTGTTTATATATTTTTTTATTTATACATATATAGAATAATTAGAAAAGTATTTTATCAATTTACATTGTGTTCTTTATATATAAATTACAAAATTATTAATTAAAATAAATTGAAAAATATTTGTAGGGGCGGTCGGTGTTTTAAGCTGCCCCTATAAATTGCGCCGACTATATATGCCGCCGCGCACCCAGGGCTGACATTTGGCTAAGTCCTGGGCGTGACTCTTTTCACCGACGCCGGTAGGCTGCCAAATCTTCCCGCCGCTGCCTCCCTGACCTTGCCACCGCGGATGCGCTCCGCGAAGCCGCCGCCCCGACGCTGGCGCCCGATCTCCTCACCCTCGGGCCGAAGCTCTACATTCCCAGGCCGCGACGGTGCCGCCCCATCTCCACGGCGGCTAGGGTTTGTGAGGCCAAGGCCGGCCGGCCCACCGCCGCTCCATCTCCGACCTCGACCTCCAACGCTGCGACCTCCGTCCCTCGGCTTTGTCCTTGAGGTCTCTCGGCCCGCTACCGCGCCGTTCCAGCGTCGCCACGTGGGGTTCTTCCTCTGATTTGGAGAGCCACCGCCGCCCATCTCCGTCCTCTACCTCCCTCGCTAAGGCCTCCGTCCCTTGGGCCGGTCTTCTTCAGGTACGCCAATCCCCTTCTGTGATGAGAGAGTTTAACTATAACTTTTTACCCGCTCTATGATGAGAGACGTCCATATTAATAATTGCATCCTTACTCATCCCTAAGAAGGGAAAACCTTTTGATTGGTAGCTAGAATCACACTGACATTAAGCACGGTAAAACCTTTTTTTAGCATAGGTAATAATATACTTTTTGAGAACTGGTGTTTTCTTTTGTTTCCCGACAAGTCAATAGCAAAACACGTCCCTAAGCACTATAAAAAACATTTCAACAGGCACTGGTGCTCCAGGAGTTAAGAAAATTAAGTTTGCAGCACAAGAATTAACAAGGTCTTGCTCCAACAGTCCCAAAAAGACACGCTCTTTAACTTCAGCAACATGAACTCGTTGGTTAAATAGTGGGATAAATTACAAGATGTTTCAAATGATACGAGAACAAGTAGCAGGCTTAAGATATAGATTCCATTAAGATGATCATGTTGTCTTTATACACGAGCTTAACTTTGTTAGACAGACCCCAATTTATGATTTTTAAATTATTATTATGCGTGGACCTAGATTTGCTTTATAGGTCTGGTTTATTGTTTTTGTGTTTGGTATTGAAAGAATGAATTGGTGATTATGGTCTCAGATTCCATGTTGAGTTACATTCTTTCGTGGTTCATGAAGTTAATGATCTGTATTAGCATCTGCTGTCACTTTTGTTGTCAGAACCGCCTTGAGTTTGTAATTCACAATTTTACGAGAACTAATGAAAATTGTGAGAGATGGTTAGCTGGAATATTATCTTAATGATTGTTTTAGTAACTGCATGAACCTTTATTATATTGGTCACTGACTGCTGAATACCTTATTTTCATGAAAGACTAAGGGTTTCATGAACCTTGGGGATGCCTTGCGGTAGCTACTTTGTTTTGTCCCAAATCACTCTATTTTAGTTCCTATTGTCCCATTTAACCTGGTGCAAGTCTGATAAGTAGTGACACTGGTGGCATCACTGTGCATGGTTCGGTTAGGCCCTTAGTTGCCTTGATTCTGACTAAGAACTGTTTGAACTGGGTAAAGTTATCTGTTAAGGGTAAAATTTGCTGTAATTTAGTTGCAACAGAATGCAATTCGGATTTTGCCTGTTGTGGAAATGTTGTATATCTCGTGCGATAGGTTAATATACATATTATGCATTTTTAAACACTGACCCCTCTTATCCTTATTGTTCCAAACTTTATGTGGGAAGTCGGAGAATGGATTCCTACAAATGTTTGAATTACATGGGCATATTTCTAAAATTATCCATCACAATTTATATAGATGAATTTTGGTATGCTGGGATTGCAGTTGAAAAGAGTTCTTTCTATTGCTTCATTCAATATAAAACAATTTTGATTTTTCTTGAGAAAATATACACCAGTTTTTGTACAACAGCAACATAGAATTAGAATTGGTTTGTCGTTTTTCATTGTTCCAGCTATTCACTCGTATATAGCTCTTGGTAATTTCAATCAGTCAAGTATGATCTTTATTTCAATCTGCCAATGCTCTTGGTAATTTCAGTTTGCCTGATAGCTAACTTGTTTTTTGTAACATTTGAGAATTCATTTTATTCAGTTTTGCCTGATAACTCTAGTCAACTGTTCTCATAAAAAGAGGTTGTAGCTTATCTTCAGTTACGAATATTATTTTTTTGTTGGATATATAGAATCAATAATGATTGTTTAATATACATATACCATGTGTTTAATATCAAGGTTGTTGCCTTTGTTTTGCCGCTTCTTTCATCCCTCTGCGTGCAGTGTGTGATCAATTTTTCTACTGTTCTTTGCCATCTTTAGAAAACCTCCTAGTCATTTATGGCCTAATATGTTGGAAACTGGTCTCTCTGCGCATGTGAGCAGCAGCAGCTCACTCACCCTCTTATGGCTCACAATTAGAGGTAGAAGATGAACTTGAGCACAGAATGTAGCATGAACACGCCTCTGCTGGTGCAACAAACTGAACTGCTTTCCATTGCTAAACAAGTTGATTGATATATATACATCTCTAGACAACTGTAACCACATCTAGTATGCCTGTTACTACTATATCCACTACTAGCTACAGCTGGCCAGCATCGGACTGAGATCAGCCACTACTTACGGCAATACTGCTGCCAGGTTGTTACTGTAGATAGAGAAGACGACAAAGATGACCTATTGCCAACTTTCTGCTGCAGCAAAGGTGGAGTGTGCAGCAGACTACATGAATCCCAAACATGCATTGGTGCATGTTCTAAGTGTAGACGAGCAGTAGAGAACCACCCAAAATGTGCATGTAAATTTAGTTAAGCACTTTAATATCATTAGTTAGGTAAGTTATTAGTAATCTGGTACAAACTACGCAACTAGATGAAACAAGCATTTTTCCCCTTTCTAAATTTTCTTGCTTGCCTGTGTTAATTATCTAGTGTTCCTCAAACCAGTCAGGTTTTCAGATCTTCTCTTTCAATGAATCAGCTTCATTGAATAAGCATTGGGATCTGTTGTAGTGCCAGAGTTGCAAGAACTACTTGCAGCGCCTGATCAGTCCTTACTACTTGATTGATTTAATAGTTATTAATGTTTTGTTACTTCACTGTTCTATTGCTTCTAAAAAATCAGATTAAACCCATTTTCAGTGAACTGCTCATTTTAGTCAACAGTTTATATAGTTTGCTTTGTTCTTCCCCAACATATAGCTATAGTTTGCTATTCCTGGCTGGCTTGTTGCTGTCCTAAACTACAATTCAGTACTATTAACTATATATTTTTATTTGGTTCAGATTTTCCTCTGTCCAATGTGCAACTTGGGGGCATAGGACCAGTGGGCCACTGCTATTTTTTGACTATTTTTGCCATCAGCTGCTGCTCTATGTTTGCTAAGCAACTGCTGTTTTTTTGCTAAATCTCCCCTCTCATCTCCTCTCCTCTCCTTTGTTTTGCCGATGATGAAATTGTCCAAGTCCATACATTATATGGAATATGAGCTGATGATCAAGAACTTGTGAGGAACTTGGCATCATTAGCAACCGCCCCTACATTACCTTCTCCTCTCTTCTCTGTCATTATGATGCCTTGATGCTCCAAGTTCTTGATCAAATGATGATTGTCATGTTTCTGAAGCCTCTACTACTGATACTACTCATTTTTTGATATATTGTTGTTTTATAAGACTACTTTGGTTTATAGACCTTTTTGATTCCTTATACCTTCTCACGTACCTAAAGCACACTTTTTTGCATCTATTAGAACAAAGAGCGAAATAATGTCACGGACACCAGACAGTGCAGCCCGATGCCCCGAGCATGATGAGCAGCCAACCTATGAGGAGCAAGCACTGGAGGACCAGTATACTCAGGAGCAGTTCGATAACGAGTTAGAAAAGGATCTAGAACTGATGCTTACTTAGGAGTAGTGTGACGAGGAGGAAGGGGGAGCAGAAGGAAGAGCAGAGAGGCTGCTGAAGGCGAAGAAGAAGAGAATGATGATGATGACTCAGAAGAGAGATATGTAAGTCCCAAGGATCCTTTCCCACATGAAGCCAGAAGGAGGCCAATGGAGGAAGATTTGGACAAGGATTTTGACCGAACAAGGAGGTAGGGATAAAGCCTTAGCTTGTAATTTTTTCTAAAGCTTTGGCTGTGTTACCTCTACTAACACTTTGACCTATCGTATATACAGGTCCCTCCTGAAACTTGGAAAAGACGACGTTGACGTCCGCGACATCTCACCGGATAAGACAAAGTAGAGGAAAGGAGAGTAGAGGCAACAACCATAGAGACGGACATTGATGCCTCTGCTCCACAACCTCAAGACACAACCATGAACACGACTACCAAGCCAAAGAGGAAATGAGGGGATAGAAAAGCAAACCAATATCCAGATAAGGCATGATATGTGATAACGGAGGTTGGGTTAGCAGGGGAGATCCTTGAGCCAATGGAATTCAGAAGACGATTTTGTAATGCAATCAGGGCCCTAGTAAGAGATAAATTGAATCCAACAATCCCTAACTGAAAAGAGGTACCAGAGAAGAAAAAGGATGAACTATGGGATAAGCAACTGAAGCTCAATTTTAGATTTCCAGAGGGTAAGCACGAATTGGTAAAAAAAATGCTTTCAAGATCATGGGAGAGTCATTTCGACGTTGGAGGTCAGAACTCAATAAGAAGTATATCCAAAAGGGGTTAACTCCCTTCAACGAGTTCGGCAACATAACTCCTAGTCAATGGGAGGAGCTCGTGGCTCAGAAGACTTCACCAGAGGCATTGGAGCTTAGTGCCCGTAACACCAAGCTGGCGAAGAGGAACAAACACCACCATCATCTAGGCCCCGATGGCTACTATGCCAAGGAAGAGCAGTTTAGGAAGATGGACGAAGAGGCCGCAGCTACTGGGAACATCGATGTAAAGAATTTGAAGGTACGCTCAAGGAATTGGATATATACGAGGAGTACAGAATCATCCGTTGGTAATCTTAAGTTTGATAAGCCAGAGACCCAAGAGGCAGTATTGAGGATACTAAAATATGCTGAAGACAAGAAGAAGAGCTCATTCAATCCTTCTAAAGAGATGGACGAGCTTAGCCTTGGCTTGGGAAACAAGGAGCACACAGGCCGCACCAGTGGGCTAGGGAAAAGGATGACCTGAAAGCACGAATTCGAAGAGGATAGGCACAAGTACAAGAAACATGGCATAGACTGGAAGGCTAATCTTGAGCTCCAAGTGAAGGCTCTAGTTGCGAAGGCGCTAGAGGAGCAAGGACTGTCTACGGAGCCACGGACATTAATGATGCCACCGGGAGAACTTGCATTAGTTGGCAGCCCTTTGAAAGTTCCTAGCAGCGAAGGTTCCACTGCAGCCACAACCCCATTGTCGACAGAATATCGTCGGTAGTCCTCCGAGGGGTATCCCACGAAGGTAGATTGATCGATAGAGGAGCGCGTGATCAAGAACAAGAAGGCAACAGAGACACACGAGTTATACAGGTTTAGGCCGTCAGTATGACGTAATACCTTACCTGTGGTCTGTTGGTTTGTATTAGCTATCATATGATATGCCGTGATTTTGGAGGGGGTCCCTGCCCACCTTATATAGTCCGAGGGGCAGGGTTATAAGTCGGTTAGATCTGAGAGATAACTAGAAAGTAATAACAGATTACAAGAATTATGGGACCATACGTATCCTAACAAATCTCATAGTATCTTTGGGATATCTTCCTTATGCCTTGCGGGAGGCGCCGAGCAGAATCATGCCCTGCAAGGCTTCATCTTGTGGGCTGAGCCGCCCCTGGGGGCACAGCCCATGTAGTCTGCCGTGGTTATCCGGGGTCATACCCCCCACAGCCAGTCCCCGAGCGCCTTGTACCCGTTGTGCAACGCCGTCTTGAGCTTGTCCAAGCAGGTGCAAACCAAAGCCGAGTAGTCCAACTCATGGTCCGACCACCGTGATGGGTCACCGAGCAGTTGTGAGCAGTTGCCGAGCAGCTTACACCATCGCCGAGCAGCGTGGATCATCACCGAGTAGTTGTGAGCAGTTGCCGAGCAGCGTACACCATCGTCGAGCAGCGTGGATCATCGCCGAGCAGCATGTCCCAAGCATGGCTTGCCATAAGGGTGTAAGGAGGTCAAGTCCAGAAATGAAAATTTCTTCGCGGTGGACCAAGTGTGCCCACTTAGAGTCCGACCACGAGGAAAGGAGATAATCTTCTTTAGCTTCAAGAGGCACAGAGTCTTCCAGAGAAACAAGCACGTTCACTGCGAGGTGAAGTGTCCCCACTTAGTCCCCGAGCCTAACAGCAGATGACGAAGTCATGTGGTGCCAGGGTCCAAAGTAGAAAAAATAATAGAAGACCAGCCGAGCAGGTAGCCCGTCCCTGAGCGTAGCCCCTAAACAAAATAAAGCACGCTCACCTCAAGGTGAAGTGTGCCCACTTAGTCCCCGAGCCTGATAGTAGATGACGAAGTCATGTGGTGCCAGGGTCAGAAACAGAGAAGCCACGAAAGACCAGCCGAGTAGGTAGCCAGTACCCGAGCTATAGGCGAAGATACCAGAGAAATCACACCATGGAGAAAAAACCAGAGTCATTGCTGTACAGCAGCTGTCATTGAACCTCAATAAATGGTGGAGAAATCAGCGATTATTCAACGGATAACAACTAATGACGGCGATAAATGCGCGACATGGGCCACGGTTGCATAGAAGCCCAGGTAACGGCCCACATGCCGCGTCAGAGAAATCGGAGCGGCGCAAATCACGGGAACGGTTCCCCAAAAATCCTCGGCCGTGACACAGTTTGTGGAGTGCATTATAATTGCACCGCCGCTTCCCACGATTCCACCTTTGCCACTTTGCCATTTCGTCTTCCTCCTCAAACCTCCCATTTGCAATTTCACCTTCACACTTGCAGCCGCTGCCAAACCCTAATCGGATCTAAGAGATGGCGCCTAAGAAGGGAGCGGCCAAATCGAAGAAAACAAGCCCCAAGAAGGTGAGCGCCGGCGCCCGACGTGACGAAGAGTGGGTGCCGTCGCGAACGGGAGAGGCGGAGCTGAACAAATTGGTGGAGGTTGGTGTTCTTCCTGACCGTGCCACCGCCGGATAGCGGCTGTCCCTTGGTGAGTCCTTTCCAACGCCTCATACTGACGAAGCAGTAGTATTCGAGGATTATTTCTGGCGTGGGTTGGGATTCCCAGTTCATCCATTCCTGAGGGATCTGTTGGAGCTTTGGGCGGTTAGTCTGTGCAACCTCCATCCCAATACCATTCTCCACATTTCAATCTTTATCCATTTCTATGAGGCATATCTCAGAATCCTACCCCACTTCAACCTCTTCCGTCACCTATTCTGGCTGAAGAAAAGAGGTGGCCCTGGTTCCAAAGTGGTCGGTGGGGTATACCTCCAGCTGCGTGATGGGATGGCCGGCGAGTACCTCACCATGCCGCTGAACATGTCGCTAAAGGGGTGGAACGCCAGGTGGTTCTACATAAGACAAAACCACCCAGCAGTCCGCTACGACGCCGACCACATCCCGAAGAACCAGAGGAGCTGGTCGGAGACGCCGAGCAGCGATGATATGGAGCAAGTGAAAGAACTCCTTAGCTTAATAAAGGGCATGAGGACCAATGGTAGATTAGTAGCGGCGAGTTTCATAGTACGCCGCGTTCAGCCCTGTAAAGAGAGAGCGCACCCCGGCTTCGAGTTCAAAGGAGAGACCGACGGTACCTGGGAAAGGCCAGAGATACTGTCGAGGAATGTTGTTGAAGAGCGGACTACAGAGCTATTCGCTTCGCTTGCCTCATTCAGTTTGATAGGGTATACAAAGCCCTTTAACTGCAAAAACCTGCCTCCTCAGGTAAATGTCACAACTATATATTTTGAGAAGCTTTCTCTGTTATCATTGCCGAGCAGTATACTGATTCACTCATGCGAAGATTCACTCGCAGGATAGGGCAGTGTACTTCTCGGGCGTGCCGAGAGGTGATTGGCCACCAGCAGTGGATGCAAGACCACTGGCTCAACCTGAAGAAAGTTCTGTCGGAGTTTCTTCGGAGTCCGGGTTAATGGACGTTGGTCGGACGGAGAGTCCTCCCCCGGTGTCGGAGCAAACCTAAGGGAAACAGGCAGTGGAAGACGAGCTGGCCTAGAAAAAGAGGAAGATGGCGGCTGCTGCTCCCCGTAAACCAGGTGGCATCTTGCTTGGTGATGATCAGACCACACGACCGCGAAGAAACGCGGTGTTCGATTGGTCTGATGACGACAAAATTCTGACGGCTCCTCCACCGAGCACGAAGGAGCCTCCACGATGCACACGCGTAGGGGCTCAATCAAGGGAAGGCAAAGAAGTCCCTGAACCATAGATGAGGGAAGTCCTCGAGCAGCGGGTGATGGAAGCTCCCGCACAGCAGACAATGGGAGTCCCTGCAGGGCAAGCGATGGAAGTCCCCAAGCGACAGGCGGAGGCGAACCCAGGGCAACAGGCGGAGAGGGCCCTAGAGCAGCATATAGAACAGAGGTCGACCGAGCAGGAGCCGAGGCCTCCTCCATAGAGCACGGGAGTCGACCCAACGGCTGCGCCTGGGGGCTCGGGCAGGCATTGCCGGTTCAAGAAAGTGAACCTGCAGACCAAGCCATAAGTATCCTTGTCTTGAAGTTACTTTGCTATAGTTTCTTAATTTCTATGGTGACTGACGAACTGATTTGATGCAGTGCAAGACGAACAACAGATCCAACCCCGCCCGTTTAGACTGAGCCACAACCAGAAGCTGGTCCCAGGATAGGGGAGATCCCAGCGCACGCCACCCTTGAGTCCCTAAGTGCTCAGTATGGCGTGGGAGAGCCATTCGCTGCACCTAGTGGCTTGGCGGTAGCGAACGGTTGTTGACGACGGTGAACGAGTCAGCGGCGGCACCCTCGGCAACGGCGAAATCTGGAGCAAAAAATCTTGCGGTGCCGAGGGAGCAGACAACACTCCCCGATGCCTCGGAGGGCATGGTCGGACCCACTATCCAGCCACCAAGCCCCCAGGTAGTGCCTCTAGCTTTAGCCGATGATGACGAGGTGGAGGAGATCGAGCGTGAAGAACCTCGAGCCCAAGCTATCTAAATCCTCCGAAAATGCGGCGAATGATATAGTAATTGTCGAAGGAGACATCCCCAAAGAGTTCAGAAGACTGGAGACCTCCCTTACCGGGGTGATGAAGCAAATCAAGGTTAGTACTGCATCTGAAGTGCTCCTCATTGACGTTTAGAAATTGGATTTTGACATTTGCATTGTGCATTCATAGGAGATAACCTGGGTTTCCGAGCAGTGCCATCAGCTTATAAAGCGAATGGAGCCCCTTGTTGAGGTGAATGAAAAACTCAAAGAGGCGATGAACCTCGTGGAGAGAAATATCTAGAGGACCCGACACGAACGGGACCTTGCATAGTCCAATGCATGTGGGACCTAGAGTAACAGAAAGGGGTCCTGACCGAGAAGCTGGCGGCTGTGTCTGAGCAGCTGTGAAGCTAGTCCGAGCAGATAGCCGTTGTCTCTGGTGAACTAAAAAGTGCCTCCGAGCAGTTGGAGAAGAAATCCGAACAACTCAAAAGTGCATTCGAGCAGAAAGCTGGTATGGTATATCGGTGAATGTACTTTTATATTGCTGAGTAGCCATTTTTTGGTGATAACTTTCGCGCTTGTAGAGCAAGACACAGAGCTCAGCTAGCTACGCTAAGCCGTCGAACAACTTCGCTAGGAGAAAGCCAAAGAGTCAGAGCGAGCGGACAAACTTGCCGAGGAACTAAAGGTGAATACCTCCTGGTCAGAAGTACTTTTGAAGTTGTTTCCTTTTATGATGGAACATTGTAACGCTTGCAGGCTATCATCATAAAGCCAAGGCATAGTTCGATGTCCAGGTGAAAGAGGCGAAGACCCAAAAGGACAACTTCAATGCTGTAGTCACCGCGATTAAACCAGTGCTTGATTGCGTCAACCCGCAACCAGCTACTCAGCCCGATGGCAGGCGACAACGGTCGAACACCATCATCGAGAGGTGCAAAGCAGCGTGGGAGAACTTCAAGGGATTCAACCGCGATGCCATTGTGACTGTTGCTACTCATGTCCTGGCGGTGGTTCGGTCCCATTATCCAACCATCGACCTTCAGTCGATACGAGGTGGCTTCGCCGAAGGGCTGAATGACGTGGAGACCCAACAGATGGAGGATGAGGTGGAGGACGCAGCGAAGACGCTAGCCGGCGATATAGATCTGTTCGGTGAGACTGATGGTGATGGCAGAGCTCAGTAATCTGCTCATAGATTATAATCTATAAAATCTTGACAGTGTAGTTAGAACGCGTGAAAGCGCAAGAAACAATTATGTATCGAATAAATGTTACAAGGTGCATGTATATGCGGTTTGCTTGTATTTCGGCGAAAAAATCTTCGTAGTTTAAATCATAATGTCCGAGCAGTTAATTCGTTACTGAACTCTTTTGGCCTTAGCTAGCCTGTAGTCCATAACGCCGAGCGCGTAGCCCGTGCACATGTAGGAGGAACAGGCGTTACCAAGGAACCGCAGCCGACCACCCATAACGCAGAGCGCGGAGCCCGTAGCACGTATAGGGAGGGATCGGAGACAGGGTCCTCTCCATAGAGAAAAGAAAGGAACATATGCTGCTCGGCGGTTATTGAAATATCTTAGAGATATACAGAATATTAGTTGCGCCCGAGCAGTTAGTTCTCTATCGTGCCCCTGGCCTTGGCTAGCCCATAGTCCATAATGCCGAGCGCAGAGCCCGTGCACGTATAGGAGGAACAAGCATTACCAAGGAACCGTAGCCGACCACCCATAACGTAGAGCGCGGAGCCCGTGGCACGTGAAGGGAGAGATCGGAGACTGGGTCTTCTCCACAAGGAACGGACCAAGATGTAAGCTGCTGGGCTATCGGTGAAAATAACTTGGAGGTTTGGAGAAACGTGTTTGGAGATTTGGAGAAACTTGTTAGGTGATTTTCGGCAAAAATATTTCGGCGATTTGGATAGATCGTTAGGCGATTTTAGAGAAAACCGTTCGGCGATAACTTTGGAGATTTTGGAGAAACTTATTCGGTGAAATCATGGTCGGCGAGTTGGAGAAATCATTCGGCGATTTTGGAGAATAACCGTTTGGAGATTTGGAGAAACTTATTCAGCGAAACCATGGTCGGCGATTTGGAGAAATTATTCGGCGATTTTGTATTGGAGCTCGTTATGGAGTATCGTAATGCTCGGTGACCGTATGTGGAGATTGAGAAATAATGGAGAAAAGATGGAGACAAATTATGGAGACCAAAACTTTATTTATCATAAAGTGGAGAGTACATATCTGGAGTGTTTCAAGGATAGAAACGTATAAGGTGCTCGATGTGCCATGAGTTGGGAACATCGATCCCATCTAAGTCACATAGGCGATAAGATCCTGGTCGGGTGACTTCTTTGACGACGTAAGGCCCTTCTCAAGGGGAGGAAACCTTGTGCAACCCTTCGGTTTTTTGTTTTCTACGGAGAACGAGGTCACCGACAGTGAATGAACGACCCTTTACGTTGCGGTTGTAGTATCTCCGCAAGCCTTCTAGGTATTTGGCTGTGCGGACGCAAGAGATCAAGTGTTCCTCCTTGGCCCTATCGACGTCCTTTGTTCGAACAGCGGTAGCTTGCTCTTCATCATAGTTTTCCACCCTAGGTGCTCGGAAGGCAACATCCGCTGGTAATACGGCCTCCGAGCCGTAAACCAAAAAATATGGAGACACACCAGTACTGCGACTAGCTTGAGTGCACAGTCCCCAGACCACAGCTGGTAGTTCCTTGAGCCATCTGCCCAGATACTTTTCTTCTTTCTGATATAGCCTCTTTTTTAAGGGCGTCAAGAATCATGTCGTTCGCCCATTCGACCTGGCCATTAGCTCTAGGATGGGCAACGGAGACGTATTTAATGGAGATGCACCGGTCTTCGCAGAAGTCCCAAAAATGATGACCGGTAAATGTGGTTCCAAGGTCGGTGATGATGCTGTTCGGGAGACCGAATCTATGGATAATGTCTTCAAAGAGCTCAACTGCTTTCTTTGCGGTAGCCGAGACAAGCGGTTTGTACTCGATCCACTTGGAGAATTTGTCGATGGCGACGTAGACATACTGGAATCCACCTGGTGCTAGCTTGAAAGGCCCAATCATATCCAGTCCACAGCATGCGAAAGGCTAGGAAGCTGGGATGGTCTGCAGTTCTTGTGCTGGTACGTGTATTTGCTTGGCGAAAAACTAGCATCCCTCGCATTGTCGAACGAGGTCTTCTGCATCGGAGATGGCCGAGGGCCAGTAAAAACCTACTCGAAAAGCTTTGCCGACCAGGGTTCTCGAAGCCGCGTGATTGCCACAGGAACTAGAGTGAATTTCGAAAAGTAGCTTCACTTCTTCGTCATGGATGATGCATTTCTGCAGTATCCCTTCCTTGACGCTTTTCCTCATCAGGTTACCATCTACCAGCACGTAATGCTTACTTTGACAAATTAGGCATTAGGTTTTGGTCTTGTCGGCGGGTACTTCGGTGCTGGTGAGGTATTTGATGAATTGCTCCCTCCAATCGGCGACCGACGAAGGTACCGTAAGTACCAACTGCTCGGCAGGAGGAACCTCTTCAACTTCCTTCGCTTCTTTAATGGATGGCACCAGAAGATCTTGAACGAAGACCCCCGGTAGAACCACGGCACGAGAAGAACCTATCTTTGAGAGCTGGTCGGCTGGTTGGTTTTGATCTTGCACCATGTGGTGGTACTCGATACCGTAGAATTTCCCTCCAAGCTTCCTGATTTCAGCACAGTATGCGTCCATCTTCTCACTGGAACAGGACCAATCTTTGCTGAGTTGGTTGATAACAAGCGCGGAGTCCCCGTACACCATGAGGCGTTTGACGCCGAGCTCGACGGCTATACGAAGACCATGGAGACATGCTTCATATTCTCGCGGCGTTGTTGGAGGCCGGAAAGTGTATGCGGAGAACATACCAGAGTTTATCCTTGGTTGGCGTAATGAACAGAATGCCCACACCAGCACCATTGATGTTAAGGGTGCCATCGAAGTACATCATCCAGTGCTCGGGGCAAGTGGCAGCAATGGGTTCTTGGATCTCGGTCCAGTCAGCGATGAAATCAGCAAGCGCCTGTGACTTAATGGTAGGTCTGCTTTTGAATTCGATGGAGTAAGTGCCGAGCTCAATAGCCCACTTAATGATGCGGCTGCTGGCCTCTTTGTTGCGGAGAATGTCCCCCAAAGGGAACTCAGTGACCACGGCGATCTTGTAATATTCAAAGTAGTGTCGGAGCTTTCACGACGTAATCAAAATTGCATATAACAGCTTTTGTACCTGAGGATAACGAGTTTTGGGCTCATTAAGTACCTCACTAATGAAGTATACCGGATGTTGCACCTTGTAGGCGTGCCCGGACTCCTCGCGTTCAAAGACAATAGCTGTACTGACGACGAGAGATGTGGCAGCGATATAGATCAGCAGAGTTTCATTTGGTCGTGGCGCCGTCATGATTGGAGGTTTTGTTAAGAATAACTTGAGCTGTTCAAAAGCCGTGTCTGTCTCCTTCGACCAAGAAAAACGCTTGGAGGCCTTGAGGAGCTTGAAGAAAGGTAGCCCCTTTTCACCAAGGTGCAAGATGAAGCGACTTAAAGCAGCCATGCAGCCTGTAAGCTTCTGTATATCCTTGAGGCATGTCGGCCGTTTTGTGTTGGTGATGGCGGAGACCTTGTCAGGGTTAGGTTCAATACCTCGAGCGCTGACGATGTAGCCCAGCAGTATACCGGATGGAACTTCAAAGATACACTTTGAAGGGTTCAGCTGCCATCGGTACTTGTTCAGGTTGGAGAAAGTTTCTTCAAGGTCGGCGATAAGGTTGTCGGCGGTCTTAGTCTTGACGACCACGTCATCGATGTAGGCTTCGACGTTGCGGCCGATCTGTTGATTGAGGCACATCTAGATGGCCCTTTGATAGGTCGCCCCGGCATTCTTGAGTCCGAAGGACATAGTTGTGTAGCAATATGCACCGAAAGGAGTGATGAATGATGTCTTAATCTGGTCTTCTTCCTTGAGGGAGATCTGATGATAGCCGGAGTAACAATCAAGAAAGGAGAGCAGTTCGCAGCCGGCGGTGGAGTCTACAACCTCGTCTATCCAAGGCAGGCCGAAGGGGTCTTTAGGGCAGTGTTTGTTAAGATCAGTATAATCAACACACATTCTCCATTGTTTATTCTTTTTTCGAACGAGAATAGGGTTTGCTAACCAATCTGGATGATACTCTTCTTTTATAAATCCAGCAGCTAAGAGCTATTTTATTTCTACCCTAATAGCCTCCTTCTTGTCTGGCGTGAATCGGCGGAGTTTCTGCTTGATCGGTTTGGCGATCGGCGAGACATTCAAGGAGTGCTCAATCTTCTCCCATGGTACCCCTGGCATGTTTGCAGGTTTCCAAGCAAACATGTCGGCGTGGGCACGTAGGAAGGAGACGAGCGCGCCTTCCTATTTGGGGTCGAGGTGAGCCCCAATCTTCATGATCTTGGAGGGGTCATCGAGGCCGAGGCTGACCTCCTTGACCTCCTTGGACTTGGTGGAAGCGTGAGGAAGTTCTAGTTCTAGGATCTTCATGTCATCGGCGGGCATTGTCCTGGCTTCGGCGACCACGCTAGCCATCTGGATGGAGAGGTCAGTAGCTTCGGCGAGAGCAAGACTCTTTGTCTCGCAGGTGTAGGCAACAGAGAGGTTGGCCCATAGAGCCAGGACTCCTACAGGCGAAGGCATCTTCATCACCAGATATGCGTAGTGCGGTACGGCCATGAACTTGGCCAGAGTTGGCCGACCAAGTATGGCGTGGTAAGCGGTGTCGAAGTCGGCGACGTAGAAGTTGATATGCTCGACGTGGTAGTTGCTTGCCGTGCCAAACTATACTGGTAGGGTGATCTTTCCAAGTGGTCTGGATGCCCTTCCAGGAACCACACCCTAGAAGGAGGAATCTGAGGGTGTGAGATCTGTTATCCCGAGGCCCAACTCCTTTAGAGCCCCAGCAAAGAGTAGATTCAGAGCGCTCCCACCATCGACGAGGACTTTTCTGAAGAGCACCTTCAGGACAGTTGCATCGAGGACGAGGGGGAAATGCCCTGTGTAGGGTATGTCTGCCCACTGGTCGGCCTTGCTGAAGGTGATGGGGACCTTGGACCATGGGCGATAGCTGGGGTTGGCGGTGGTTTCCTCTAAAGTGACGGCGAGCACTCGTTGGGCGGCGAGCTTCTGTTCTCTTCTGCTCTTGGTGGAGGCGAGGCCTCCGAAGATGGTGGCGACCACCTTGTTGTTGTCCTGGAAGGCATTGTTATTGCCCCCAGGTGGTCGACGACCTCCATTGCCGCCGTTGGCGTCGTCGTCGAGCTTTTTGTCCTGGAACTCCTTGGCGAAACCAAGGCAGTCTTTCATCTTATGTTTGGCATTCTTGTGGAGGGGGCACAGGCCATCGAGGATCTTCTTGTACTGCTCGTCGTAATTTTGCTTGGCGCGAGGCTCATTGATGGTAGCGATGAAGTGGTCTGGCTACCGGCGGTGATTCTGACGGGCTTGGATCCTTCTGGCCGATCACGGCCGCTGTCCCGGTGGAAACTACAGTCATCGTAGCGGCGGTTGTTGTGGCATCGGTCATTAGGGCGGTTGTCGTAGTAGCGAGGCAGGCGATTTATGCCCGTATCTTCATTGAAGCGCACCTCAACTTCCTCAACGTTGGCATACTGGTTGGCGGTCGTGATCATCTCGTCGATGCCTGTAGGTGGCTTGCGATTGAACTTGAAATGGAGCTCGCGGTGATGAAGTCCTCGGACAAAGGCGGTGATGACCTCAACTTCCGTGATGTTGGGAATAGAATTCCTCATCTCGGAAAAGCGTCTGATGTAGCTTCGGAGGAGCTCGAATGGCTTTTGGGTGATGCGGTTGAGATCATGCTTGGTGCCCGCCTTGTACATGTCGCCATGTAGTTGTCGCTGAAAACTTTCTTCAGCTCTTCCCCAAGATCCGATGGAGTCCAGGGCGAGGCTTGTGAACCAGCTCATGGCGGCTGGCGTGAGCATGATGGGGAGATAATTTGTCATGAAGTTGGTGTCTCCTCCTGCGGCACGGACGGTAGTGGCATAAGCCTGCAGCCACTGGGTTGGGTTCATTCTTCCTTCATAGGGCTCGACTCTAGTGATCTTAAAACCACGGGCCACTGGAGTGTTTGGAGCACCCTGGTGAATGCTGGGGCCCTTTTGGATTGTTGGCGCCGTGATCTGTAGCGTTGCCGGTGGCGATCGGCTCCAGAGCTGAGTCTAGGTTGCCGTACTCTTGCTTGTACTCCTGACGGTGGCGTACTTCTTCATGGCGACTGAAGCGACATTGCTATATACGGTGTCGTGCATCCCGGAGGTTGTCGAGGTGTACTCGAGCATCTTATTCGACCTCCTGGTCGTGCTGGCGATGGTGCTCGGCGCGATGCCCCTCGACTCCCCCCTAGAGAGGTAGTGACTGGTCAGCGAACCGGCTTTAACTGGGGCGGCGATTGGATCTAGGCATAGCTGATCGGCGAATCATGCTCATGGAACACGAAGGTCTCTGGTCCTCTTGGATCTCATTGACTTGGTAGTGCACCGCTTTAAGCATAGCGGCGACCTTGGCGAGCTCGGGCGTTTGCGGGAGGCGGGCAAGCTTGTTGGCAGCCACCGCTAGATTAGCGCTTGGAGTTTTGAAGACATCGTGGCCATCAACGTGGAGGAAATCTTCGTCGAGGTTGCGATGGAGCGGCCTTCCCTGTGAGTCAAACTGATTGTTGCGAGTAGCCTCGGCCATTGCAAGAGCGCGCTTGTTTTCACGGTGCTGCGCGCGGTTGACGTTCCTATTTTCATGTGTGGCACGTTCCTCATCGATTTCGCCGTTCCGAGGAGGGCTATCGATGCTGACGTTGAAGATCGCGCCACCCCGGAAAGGCGGGAGAGGGATTTGCTCGGTGAAGGTTTCAGCGAGGGTCTCCATAGAGCCCTAGGATTCAGAGTCCGGATTCTCCTCTAGGATGGTTTGGAGGGATGCTCCGGGGCATCGACTGGCGTGCAGCATGTTGACCGTCGGTGGGAGCTGGTCGGCGGTCGGCGAGAGGATGGATATCCCCCACCTGGTCGGTGAATTTGCCCCTCAGGGCGTCTTGGTACGTAGTGGCGGTGTTAGCGAGCCCGAAGGGTAGGGCCGTAACCCCAAAGTTTGCCGAGCAGCTCCCGATAGATCCGGATCGGAGAGTGGTCGGCACCGAACGAAAGTGTCCAGAGCCAATTCAGCGACGAGAGGCAATCGACGAGCTTCAGACCGACCCGATTGATGGATTCGATCAGATTGTCATTGTTGATGTGCCTCTCCTCTAGTAACGAGGAAGCGAACGGCGAGTCATTGATGAAGGCGACCTCAGAAGTGGATCCAAGATCGGATCTGCAGTTGCAGGTGTGAGGGTGGTCAGCACAGAATGGATCTGCACCGGCTCGAGGAGCTCTCTGACTCCGTCAGCATTGATGACCCATGAGATGGATCCGACTGTGAAGATCTGGCCAGGCTGGGTGGGACGAAGAGCCTGCGGAAAAAGCCATCTTGTTTGACGAGGAAACATCATGCACACCCCTACCTGGCGCACCAACTGTCGATAGAATATCATCGGCAGTCCTCCGAGGGGTATCCCATGAAGGTAGATTGATCGGCAGAGGAGCGCGTGATCAAGAACAAGAAGGCAACAGAGACACATGAGTTATATAGGTTTAGGCCATCTGTATGACATAATACCTTACTCCTATGGTCTATTGGTTTGTATTAGCTATCGTATGATATGTAGTGATTTTGGAGGGGGTCCCTGCCCGCCTTATATAGTTCGGGGGGCAGGGTTACAAGTCGGTTAGATCTAAGAGATAACCAGAAAGTAATAACAGATTACAAGAATAATAGGACCATATGAATCCTAATAGATCTCATAGTATCTTTGGGATATCTTCCTTATGCCTTGCGGGAGACGCCGAGTAGAATCGTGCCTCGTAGGGCTTCATCTTGTGGGCTGAGCCGCCCCTGGGGGAGCAGCCCATGTAGTCTGCCATGGGTATCCGGGGTCATACCCCCCACACCCATCGATCGCATACGGGAACCAACTAGTTGCACCTTGGTGTTTCTCAGTGGCCGGTAGAACATTGTGATGGAGGTGGCAACGGGTGTTGCACATCCTTCCAGTGGCTTACACCACAATAATAAGATACCGCCGGACTACACTAGGGTCAAGGTGCATACCATGAAGCCCGAGTTCATGTAGTGGAGGATAGACTAGGCAACTCCTGAGGGGCTAGTGTTACTCGAGAGACGTAATGGGGTAGTTCATCCTCTAGCATAAATGGGACATTATATTGACTGCTTCTTCGCCGCCTCCCCCTCTCTTAAATTTGGAGCGAGTTGTTGAGGACGGGGAGATATTTTCACCGTCTTATGACCACCACATTCCTAAGATGCCACATTCTTCCCCACCTTCTAGCGAGCATGTGCTTGATAAGCCACAACCTTCTCTAGCTTGTACCGAGCAAGTGCATAATGAGATGCCACAGTCTTCTCAACAAGCACAGCCGATACATGAACAATGAGTGCCTCCTAAAGAAGGTGATGCATAAGAAGATGAGGACATACCTGAATGGGAACTTCGAAAGAAGCATCCAATCACCATAAGACCAATTTATGTTCCGATGAAAGACGTCTCATCGGTGCACAAGTGGTATTCCCATGACCAGTTCAAGCCTGAGAACCAAGTTAAAAAGTCCCATCATGGGCTTTTGAGGAGGCCGTCACTAGCAAACTCCACCAAACAACAAAGCAATATCCAAATGTTGATGCCATCAAATGGTCAAAGGATTACCCGAAAACATATGAAAGAGGCAAGCCCTTCCTACCAAATCGGGACATCCAGCGCCTACCACTTGGAATGAGAAGGTTCCATGATTGGTACTTGCGTGTTCTCCTAACGAGCATAGACCTCGTACAAGCATGCTTTCCCACATGCGCATTTGGAAGCCCAGCTGGGAAAATTATCTTTGACTTCAATGACATGCAGACATGCTTTCACCTCAGAGCAATGGAAATGAATCTAATTCACACATGGTGCCTGTAAGTCCTTGTCCTCCCGATATGATATGAATGTAATCTTTGGATTTTGTTGTAACTAACCCATGCCGTGATTTGTAGAATGCAAGTGCATATTGTAAAACAAATGCCAAGTGTGAAAGCCAGGTATATAGACCCTCAAGCTATAGCACAAACAAATTTTAATTACCCTAGATAGTGGAAACTAGATGCCAAAGAGCTAGCTGCTGGAAAGACACTTCGGGAGAAAGAGGACATCCGTGCGAAGAAACTAAGGCAAGAGTCCCTTAAGGTTTTGGCATACATTGCCCTGGCTTTTAACAATCTCCAACAACACTCTACTATATGGCTACCATACAACTTCGAGTAAGTTCAACTCTATACTTAAAGCTTTGTTCGATATATTTTATTCAATGTAAAAGAGCTTATCTAGTTTTATGATTAAATCCATGCAGCAACCACTGAATTTGTATAGGCGTCGATGTTGGGAGGAGCATGGCATGGGTCTTTGATTTAATAGATAGGGACTCGGTGACATATAAAGACTTCATATCGATTCTCAAGACGTATACATATTGACAATCCTCATTAGCTTATATGTTTGTATACATACTTGTAATGTTCACTTTTGGATACTAACAAGTTGTATTTGCTAAAATAATTCGAACATTGCATTTAGGTTCTATGTCAATCAACATCACGGAAGGCATGATCCAGTAAGTATGAAAAGACTAGCTATAAAAACACTATGTGCGGTAAATGTAACTTACTTTAGTACTCCATTATATGGCTGTCAAAAGCATTACTTAACATTTCCATATGCAAAACACACAGTGCCCCAAGCAGAAGCCTGAGAGTGTACATTGTGGATATTATGTATGTTCTATGATGAGTAACACCAGTGCCTACAAGAGACACCCCTTAAGGGTAAGTTTGAACCTCTTCACCCGTAGTATAAAAACTTCACACATGACATGAAATACTAAACCAAATTTGTTCTCTTGTAGTGGAAAGAAGAGAAAGAAATAAAAAGAGACCCATACAAGGATGACAAACTCATAGAGCTCATCAGCAACCTTTGCAACTTCATATTGGACTAGATTGTATACGTCAAAGGTACCCACCATGATCGAGATTCTGACTTAGGTAGAAATCCTCAGTACCAACAGCTTTGTGAGATTGAAAGGTTAGCTCTAGGCCATTGATAACAATGTGTATGGAATTTGACATTGGTCCTACCTTATGGGAGCTCCGCTGCGCACCTCGCTGTGGTGCGGACTCCGCCGCACCTCTAGGTCACTGCCGTCGACCCACACCGCTGCTGTCCATGCCGCGACACCTACGCCGAGCGCCGTAGCCACCAAGGTGCCACCCTTGGTCCACCGGTGTACTCGCCATGAGTGCACAAAGCTGTGAGAACACGTGAGCTCACCGCCGGCGAGGAGCGCCACTGTGAGACAGAGAGGAGAGAAAGCTGCTGCGCCACTGTCGCCCTATTCACCTAGTGCACCGTGTGCTAGAGAGAGGGGAGGGAGAAGTGGAACGAATTAGACTTGTGAATTATGTCTATTTAATGATGGATTGTATATATTCTTTTGAATTGAACTTGTAATGGTAGTTTATATAATACTCATGTGCTTGTGGTCAGATTTGAATTATATACGTTCTGGTCAGATTCAAATTATATATGCATATATATATGTTCTGGTTGAATTTGAATTGTAAATTTGAATTTTTTTGGTGGAAAAATATACTGTAGGGGCGGTTCTAGATTGAACCCGTTGGCACGAAAATGTATCTCGTGCCGGGTCACACGAGCAAGCCGGAAGGGTCTGCTCGATGGAGCTGGAGATCCGCCTGGCTTCAACACAGGGGCAATCGATCCTACGTACTCCTCCTGAGACGTGCTAGTCAATTTGACCCTACAATTGATAAGGAGAGAAAGTTTATCAGTAATTTAAGGTGGAACATGCCGGTCTGTGCCCAGACAGTTCCAAGTGTGCCACTTCAGGAGCAGCCAAACAGGAAAAGCGACTGAATAGCCGATCTACACAGAAATCGACTGTTATGGACTGTAAAGCTCATGGGAAGCAATTAATCTCATATTGATAGGTACAGTACTCGTATATGTAAATAAGATCATAAGCTAGATAGATATTGCCAGTATAAAGTATTAAGCCGATGAATCTAATCAAGAAAAGATATAACACACGAACGGATCTACAAACGCTCTGAATCTAATTTGTTACCATCAACAGTGAGGTTCGACCAGATTGATGGCAGCTATGATGATAATAACAAACCAAAACCGAAGAATCCGTAAAGACATCCATACTTCGACAGGCTTTTCGAAGACATGCTATACGTGAAGGCTCGGAAGAATCGACTATAATAGCTGATTCAGGTGAAGAGAACTACAACGTGTAAACAATCGACTATTTCACGTGAACAAACCTATGGGCTCCTCAGACTCAACCTGCTATCTCCAATAGTGGGGTTCGATTGGATCAATGCAGCCGTGAAAAAGACAACGAATCAAACCCTTAGAGTACACAGATCTATCCACGCTTAACAGGATCATGGACGCACACCGTAGGCGTTAATGCACAGGCGATCGGCTATTTAGCCGATGCAAGCATAGGAAACAGTTAAAGTTGTGTCTAATTGAGAACAAATCTACTAACTAGCATCCTCCAATCTAAAGTAGTATCAGTGGGGATCGACCGGATCATTACAGCCATAATAGTGAATCATAGACCAGATTTAACCTGCTAGCAAACCTATCCAAGATCATTCGTGCCTGAACCGCGTACTATGCACGATCAAGATCAAAATAGAAACAGCCGATGAAACAAGACCCATCGTTTAAAGTAAGAAACATCGTGTTGTAGCAAAACAAACGACAGACTAAAAGGATATGAGGCCGATCTAGATCGATCTCGACTGGGTAGGTTGATGTTGCTGCAAACTAATGACAATGAAAAGATCAGCAAGATTGGTAACTTAATAAATCTACCCAAGATTGCCACTCTTAGGTAGAGCCGATAACTTGACCTTAATCTAATTCGAGCAGTGGAGGTCGACTGGATTGATGTAGCCGTACTTGAACTAGACAAGAGTCGATAACTAGCTGATACCAAAGTCGTAGTGGAGGTCAATCGGATCGATGCAGCCGTACGAATAGAAGTATAAGCCATGACGGTACTTACAGACAAGACATGGTGTATTAAAGAATGAATGAAAAGTATAGAATTGCTGGTAGTAAAGGTAGAAAAGAGATTAAACTTGAACCGGTGATTTGGTTTGGTTACATTTGAGAAAAGATAGATTTCCTGAGCTGCGTAAGTCTAAATTAATGCCAAGAGCAGCTGGTCCTTATAAGATCATTGAGAAAATAAATGATAATGCCTACAAACTTGAGTTGCCACCCAAGTTCGGGGTTAGTCCCACCTTTAACATTGCAGATTTGAAACCTTATTTAGGAGAAGAAGATGAGCTTGAGTCGAGGACGACTCCATTTCAAGAGGTGGAGCATGATGAGAACATCACTTCTTCAGAGGCAACCACTGATCCTCCAACCGTCATGCAAGGTGCAATGACCCGGACTCGAATGCGTCAACTCAATTTAGAGGTGAGCTCGTTCTTAAGCGATCCTTTTCATACTTTTGAGAATAGACTGCTACCTAATGATGTTATCTTGCTTAGGAACATTGGAGAGGGTCATGAGGGACTTAGAGGACATGGTGGATGCGATGATGACCAGCAAGGACGTCCAACAGAAACCAGAGGCCCGATCCAACATGATTTCGAGTCTGCCTCGGCCTCCAGGACCAGTCTGCCTTAAACTGGTCACCAACGATGCATCCGGACTCCATTTTCGACGATCCACATATGGATGGAAAGAGAATTTGATAAGGAAGCCAATCCAAGTGGTCTCACGTCAAAAGCTATTCGGAATCAACAGGAATCGTGGTCACAAACCAGCATCCAGAATCTATCAGGGTGCTGCGACAGAATCTATCAGGGTGCTGCGACACCGTCTATTGGTCCGTTGGACCATGTATCATGTTTGGGCCCATTAGGGGCGCGTCCAGGGGTCTTGCACGAACAGTTTTGCTGTTCATCGGTTTGTGAGACCCTAACTTCGTGAGATTAATCAATCATCTGCAATTTGGTTGTGTTCTTTCTTGTTCTTGCTTGTGTTCTTCATTGCGCAGGCAAGGATTAGCCATCTTGGCGAGGTCAACCTGGTCCGTGACTCGGTTGATAACTAGAGAAGCTGTGGTGCTAAGATTGCAGGGTTCGATCTTTCGATCTGAAGCCAGATCGGTGTGTCATTCTCCGCCACAACGATAGTTACCACCACCTGACGGAAGATCGGGATCCCCGTTTCCATTAAGTGGTATTAGAGCTATGGTATACCATCAGGTTCACTTTTATTCCCTTGTTTTGACTGTTTTGCATTCGTCCCATAGTCCAGTGCCATACTCGTTATTCCTGTCCTAGAACCTTCCACGCCATAGCCTTTGCATATTTCAGTTTTAGAGTCCGTCGTGTTGAGTTTATGTCCTTATCGAGGTCTTGCTGCTGGTTGGGTCGTGTTAGCGTCCAGTTCATGTGTTTTTCCCCATCGTTTCCATCAAATTCTTGCTGTCGTGACTACTTTTGCGCACATTGTTCCCGTTTTGTCCTCTAATTTGGAGCCAATTCTTAAAACTGGTCTAGTTTTCACGTACGAACTCGGATTTCGATGTTCCATATATCAAAATCGATCAGAAAAAATTTCCCCAGCTTTGCCGGGGTTGGAAAATTTTTTCGTGGTCAAAAAGTGGTCACAAGATCCTCTTTTCGTGGTCACAAGCTTTCTGTCAATTTTGATCACATTTTTTGAATTTTCGACAGGCCACACCTTTCACTTGTTTAAGCTCATATTTTCTATGGTTACTTCTTTTGTGCTCCTAAGTGAAGAAAAAATATCAAAAAAATAAAAAGAAAAAGTTGAAAATTCCCAAAAAAACAACGACAACCCAAAAATAGAGAAAAAAAAGAGGGGCAAAAGTGGAACAATATTTGGAGGAGCATATAGAGAAGGCCAAAGTGAGCTGTGTTAGCGTGTGCTGTCTGGTTCTTTGTTTGTGTTGCTCTTGCTATCCACCATACTTGTTTTTCACATACCTGGCACCTTGCTATCCACCATACTTGTTTGTCACATGCCTAGCACTTGGAACATTTTAGACCAGCAACGAGAACAAGTACTTTGGACTATAATTTAGCATTACTTTCTGTTACTGACTTGTGTACCACATATACATATTACTTTTTGTGTGCCTTCCAAGCTCCACAAATTCTTCAGATCAGTACAGCAAAAGGGCCTTGCAATCTCGGTACCACTGCCTCACAGGTATCACAAACCAGCCGTCGGTTGTACCACCCACTGCTTGTGTTGGTAAGAACTTTATAAGAGCTTGGTAAGACGCTTCCACTTGCGGTGAAAAGTGACACCACTGCAACACGTAATCTTTTGGTAGGGATAACTTTCACCGTTTATTCCCTGTTTTTGTGTTTACAATGGCAGGAGTTGATCAGACTCCCAAGGGTTTCAATGAGTGTGTCAGCCAAGAGCAACTGCAAGCTGCTGTAGAGACTGCCCAAAAAGGGGTGAATGAGGCCATCAGGAAGGCCATCACCGACGCATTCATTGAACTCAACATTGGCAACTGCATGGAGAGATTGGACAAGCAAATTTCCACGCTAACCGACAAGGTTACTGAGTTGGAAACCTTTGTGGTGGGCAACAACGACGTCTCCGGTAGCAACACCGATGGTCAAGACACGGTGTATGATGCCAATAGGAACATAGGTCGAGCAGCCTTCCGACAAGAGAGATTACGACGATGTCTTCGCCGCAACATGACAGGTATGGGTGGTGTCCACCACCACCACCATCAAGGCAATAATCACCGTGTGCCCGATGATCCTTATGCCAAGATTAAGTTCACAATACCATCTTTTTTGGGTCATTATGATGCTGAGGGATATCTTGATTAGGATATGACGGTAGAACAAAAGTTTAGTGCCCACCTTGTGCCTGAGCATCATAGAGTACGACAAGCTACTAGTGAGTTTAAGGATTTTGCCATTATTTGGTGGAATGGGCTAGCTGCACAAGATGCTTTACCTGGTACATGGGAAGAACTTAAGGTAGCAATGTGTGATCGTTTTGTTCCGCCTTCTTATCATAGAGACTTGCGTAAGAAATTGATGTGTTTAGAACAAGGAGATAAATCTGTACAGGATTACTATGGTGAGCTCCAAAAGGGATTGATGCACTATAGTGTTGTAGAGGGGAACGAAGATGCCATTTGTCGTTTTTATTCGGGTTTAAGGCGTGAGATTCAGGACATTGTCTGTCAACCAGTTGTTTCAGTTTGCTATGCTTGTAGAAAAGGAATTGCAGGGGCGTGAACAGCAGAGCAAGAGCAAGGTCAGCACCACATACACGCAACGCTTGGCACCATCTTCGGGGCTGACCAAGCCAACATCTTTTCGGCCACCTCCACTAGGGAGCAAGCGACCAGCAGCCTCTGGAGTTAATGCTACACCTAAGGCACCACCCGCACGACCTTCAGATTCAGGTAAAAATTCTTTGCAGGTGCCTACCAAGAGTTCCTCATCCGTTGCCTCGACGAGGCGCACTTCGGGCATTCAGTGCCACCTATGAGAGGGATAGAGCATCAAATCGATTTGATTCTGGGAGCAACCTTGCCCAACTGTGCTGCCTATCAAACCAATCCTAAGGATACTAATGAAATTTAGCGGCAAGTCCAAGACCTTTTGGACTGCGGGTATGTATATGGAAGCCTTAGTCCTTGTGCTGTCCCTGTACTTTTGGTTCCCATGAAAGATGGAACTTGGCGTATGTGTGTTGATTGTAGAGCCATCAATAATATTACTATTCGGTATCGTCATCCTATTCCTAGGCTAGACGACATGCTTGATGAGTTGTGTGGCTCTATAGTTTTCACCAAGATTGACTTGCGAAGTGGCTTCCACCAAATTAGAATGAAACTTGGAGATGAATGGAAAACCACGTTTAAAACCAATTTCGGGTTGTATGAGTGGTTAGTAATGCCTTTTGGTTTAACAAATGCACCTAGCACTTTCTTGCGCTTAATGAATGAGGTATTAAGAGCTTTTATTGGTCATTTTGTGGTAGTTTACTTTGATGATATATTGATTTATAGCAAGTGTTTTATTGAACATATGGATCACTTACGTGCTATTTTTAATGCTTTATGCGATGCATGTTTATTTGGTAACCTTGAGAAGTGCATCTTTTGCACGGATCGAGTTTCTTTTCTTGGTTATGTTGTAACTCCACAGGGAATTGAGGTGGACGAAATGAAAATTGAAGCCATAAAGAGCTGGCCAGTTCCCCAAACCGTCACACAGGTGAGGAGTTTTCTTGGTCTTGCAGGATTCTACCGCCGCTTCGTCAAAGATTTCAGCACCATTGCTGCCCCATTGCATGAGTTGATGAAGAAAGGGGTGGTGTTTCATTGGGAAAAGGCACATGAGGAGTCCATTGACACTTTTGAGCTAGAATGTGATGCTAGTGGAGTTGACATTGGAGGTGTTTTGATGCAAGATGGTAAACCCATTGCTTACTTTAGTGAAAAGTTGCATGGCCCTGTTTTTAATTATTCCACGTATGATAAGGAATTGTATGCACTTGTTTGTTCTTTAGAGACGTGGCGTCATTATTTGTGGCCTAAAGAATTTGTTATTCATTCTGATCATGAATCGCTTAAGTATCTTCGCTCTCAAAATAATCTGAATCGTAGGCATGCTAAATGGTTTGAATTTATTGAATCTTTTCCTTATATTATCAAACACTAGAAAGGGAAGGATAATGTGATTGCTGATGCTTTGTCTAGAAGATATACATTGCTGTCCCAACTTGATTATCGGATTTTTGGTCTTCAATCAATAAAAGAACAATATGCGCTTGATCCTGATTTTAAGGATGTGTTGCTTAATTGTAGAGAGGGACGTACATGGAATAAGTTTATGATCAATGATGGGTTTTTGTTTAGAGCTAACTGCCAATGCATTCTAGTTGGTTCCGTTTGGCTTTTGTTGTTGCAGGAGGCACATGGAGGCGGATTCATGGAACATTTTGGTGCCAAGAAGACGGAGGAGGTGCTGTCCACACACTTCTTTTGGCCAAGGATGAGGTGAGATGTAGAGTGGTATGTGGCTCAATGTGCCACATGTCAAAAAGCTAAGTCACGGTTGAACCCACATGGTTTGTATATGCCTCTTCCTGTTCCTTCTACTCCTTGGGCTGATAAATCTTTGGATTTTGTGTTAGGTTTGCCAAGGACTAAGAGGGGGAGGGATAGCATTTTTGTGGTGGTTGATCATTTTTCTAAGATGGCATATTTTATTCCTTGTCATAAGAGCGATGATGTTGTTCATATTGCTGACCTCTTCTTTCAAGAAATCATTCGCTTGCATGGTATGCCTTCAACTATTGTTTCAGATCGCGATGCAAAATTTTTGAGTCATTTTTGGTGCATGTTGTGGAATAAATTGGGGACCAAGCTGCTGTTTTCTATAACATGTCATCCCCAAACTGATGGGCAAACTGAGGTTGTGAATCAAACATTGTCCACCATGTTGAGAGCAATTTTGAAGCACAATTTGAAGATGTGGGAAGAGTGTTTGCCGCATGTGGAGTTTGCATATAACATGACGGAACATTCCACCACCAAGGTAAGTCCTTTTTAGGTAGTGTATGGTTTTAACCCCGTGCTCCTATTGATCTTTTGCCTTTACCTACCACTGAGAGAATACATATTGATGCTAGAGAGTGTGCTAATTTTATTCGTAAGTTGCACGAAACAACTAAAGCAAATATTGAAAGAATGAATGAAAAATATAGAATTGCTGGTAGTAAAGGTAGACAAGAGAATAAACTTGCACCGAGTGATTTGGTTTGGTTACATTTGAGAAAAGATAGATTTTCTAAGCTGCGTAAGTCTAAATTAATGCCAAGAGCAGCTGGTCCTTATAAGATTATTGAGAAAATAAATGAAAATAAAAACATGAGTTGCCACCCAAGTTCGGGGTTAGTCCCACCTTTAACATTACAGATTTGAAACCTTATTTGGGAGAAGAAGATGAGCTTGAGTCAAGGACGACTCCATTTCAAGAGGGGGAGGATGATGAGGACATCACTTCTTCAGAGGCACCCGCTGATCCTCCAACCGTCATGCAAGGTCCAATGACCCGGGCTCGAATGCGTCAACTCAATTTAGAGGTGAGCTCGTTCTTAAGCGATCCTTTTCATACTTTTGAGAATAGACTGCTACCTAATGATGATATCTTGCTTAGGAACATTGGAGAGGGTCATGAGGGACTTAGAGGACGTGGTGGACACGATGATGACCAGCAAGGACGTCCAACAGAAACCGGAGGCCTGATCCAACATGATTTCGAGTCCGCCTCGGCCTCCAGAACCAGTCTTCCTTAAACTGGTCACCCAGGACGCATCCGGACTCCATTTTCAACGATCCACATATGGATGGAAAGATAATTTGATAAGGAATCCAATCCAAGTGTTCTCACATCAAACGCTATTCGGAATCAACAGTAATCATGGTCACAAGTCAGCGTCCAGAATCTATCAGGGTGCTGCGACACCGTCTTTTGGTCCGTTGGACCATGTATCGTGTTTGGGCCCATTAGGGGCGCGTCCCGGGGTCTTGCATGACCCTGGAGTCTTCATAAACAGCCGCCACCCCTCCATTAGGGTTTTGGGTTTTGCTTAGATTATTCTATCATGAACAGTTTCGCCGTTCATCGGTTTGTGATACCCCAACTTCGTGAGATTAATCAATCATGTACAATTTGGTTGTGTTCTTTCTTGTTCTTGCTTGTGTTCTTCGTTGCGTAGGAAAGGATTAGCCTTCTTGGCGAGGTCAACCTGGTCCATGACTCGGTTGATAACCAGAGGAGCTGTGGTGCTAAGATTGCAGGGTTTGATCTTTCGATCTGAAGCCGGATCGGTGTGTCATTCTCCGCCACAACGATAGTTACCACCACCTGACGATAGATCGGGATCCCTGTTTCCATTAAGTGGTATCAAAGCTAAGGTATACCGTTAGGTTCACTTTTATTCCCTAGTTTTGAGTGTTTTGCATTCGTCCCATAGTCCAGTGCCATACTCATTTTTCCTGTCCTAGAACCTTCCGCGCCATAGCCTTTGTATATTTCAGTTTTAGAGTCCGTCGTGTTGAGTTTGTGTCCTGGTCGAGGTCTGGTTGCTGGTTAGGTCATGTTAGTGTTCAGTTCGTGTGTTTTTCTCCATCGTTTCCATCAAATTCTTGCTGTCGTGACCACTTTTGTGCACATTGTTCCCATTTTGTCCTCTAATTCGGAGTCGATTCTTAAAACTGGTCTAGTTTTCGCATACGAACTCAGATTTCGACGTTCCATATATCAAAATCGATCAAAAAAAGCTGGGGTTGGAAAAATTTTCATGGTCAAAAAGTGGTCACAAGATCCTCTTTTCGTGGTCACAAGCTTTCTGTCAATTTTGATCACATTTTCTGAATTTTCCACAAGCGACACCTTTCACTTGTTTAAGCTCATATTTTCTGTGGTTACTTCTTTTGTGCTCCTAAGTGAAGAAAAAATATCAAAAAAAATAAAAATAAAAAGTCAAAATTTCCCAAAAAACAATGACATCCCAAAAATAGAGAAAAAAGAGAGGGGCAAAAGTGGAATAATATCTCGAGGAGCACATAGATAAGGCCAAAGTGAGTTTTGTTAGCATGTGTTGTCTGGTTCTTTGTTTGTGTTGCTCTTGCTATCCACCATACTTGTTTTTCACATACCTGGCACCTTGCTATCCACCATACATGTTTGTCACACGCCTGGCACTTGGAACATTTTAGACCAGCAACGAGAACAAGTACTTTGAACTATAATTCAGCATTACTTTCTGTTACTGACTTGTGTACCACATATACATATTACTTTTTGTGTGACTTCCAAGCTCCACAAATTCTTTAGATCAGTACAGAAAAAGGGCCTTGCAATCTCAGTACCACTGCCTCATAGGTATCATGAACCAGCCGCCGGTTGTACCGCCCACTACTTGTGTTGGTAAGAACTTTGTAAGAGCTTGGAAAGAGGCTTCCACTTGCGGTGAAAAGTGACACCACTACAACCACGTAGTCATTTGGTAGGGATAACTTTCATCGTTTGTTCCTTGTTTTTGTGTTTACAATGGCAGGAGATGATCAGACTCCCAAGGGTTTCAACGAGTGTGTCGGCCAAGAGCAACTGCAAGCTACTGTAGAGACTGCCCAAAAAGGGGTGAATGAGGCCATCAGGAAGGCCATCACTGATGCACTCATTGAACTCAACATTGGCAACAACATGGAGAGATTGGACAAGCCAATTTCCACGCTAACCGACAAGGTTACTGAGTTGGAAACCTTTGTGGCGGGCAACAACGACGTCTCCGGCAGCAACACCGATGGTCAAGACACGGTGTATGATGCCAACGAGAACATAGGTCGAGCAGCCTTCCTACAAGAGAGATTACAACGATGTCTTCGCCGCAACACAATAGGTATGGGTGGTGTCCACCACCACCACCATCAAGGTAATAATCACCGTGTGCCCGATGGTCCTTATGCTACGATTAAGTTCACAATACCATCTTTTTTGGGTCATTATGATGCTGAGGAATATCTTGATTGGGAGATGACGGTAGAACAAAAGTTTAGTGCCCACCTTGTGCCTGAGCATCATAGAGTACGACAAGCTACTAGTGAGTTTAAGGATTTTGCCATTATTTGGTGGAATGGGCTAGCTGCACAAGATGCTTTACCTGGTACATGGGAAGAACTTAAGGTAGCTATGCGTGATCGTTTTGTTCCTCCTTCTTATCATAGAGACTTGCGTAAGAAATTGATGCGTTTAGAACAAGGACATTAATCTGTACAGGATTACTATGGTGAGCTCCAAAAGGGATTGATGCACTATAGTGTTGTGGAGGGGAACGAAGATGCCATTTGTCGTTTTTATTCGGGTTTAAGGCATGAGATTCAGGACATTGTTGATTATAAAGAATTTAACACTGTCAACCAGTTGTTTCAGTTTGCTATGCTTGTAGAAAAGGAATTGCAGGGGCGTGAACAGTAGAGCAAGAGCAAGGTCAGGACCACATACATGCAACGCTCGGCACCATCTTCGGGGCTGACCAAGCCAACATCTTTTCGGCCACCTCCACTAGGGAGCAAGCGACCAGCAGCCTCTGGAGTTAATGCTACACCTAAGGCACCACCCGCACGACCTTCAGATTCAGGTAAAAATTCTTTGCAGGTGCCTACCAAGAGTTCCTCATCCGTTGCCTCGACGAGTCGCACTTCGGGCATTCAGTGCCACCTATGAGAGGGACAGAGCATCAAATCGATTTGATTCCGAGAACAACCTTGCCCAACTGTGCTGCCTATCGAACCAAGACCTTTTGGACCGCGGGTATGTATATGGAAGCCTTAGTCCTTGTGCTGTCCCTGTACTTTTGGTTCCCATGAAAGATGGAACTTGGCGTATGTGTGTTGATTGTAGAGCCATCAATAATATTATTATTCGGTATCGTCATCCTATTCCTAGGCTAGACGACATGCTTGATGAGTTGTGTGGCTCTATAGTTTTCACCAAGATTGACTTGCAAAGTGGCTACCACCAAATTAGAATGAAACTTGGACATGAATGGAAAACTGCGTTTAAAACCAAATTCAGGTTGTATGAGTGTTTAGTAATGCCTTTTGGTTTGACAAATGCACCTAGCACTTGCATGCGCTTAATGAATGAGGTTTTAAGAGCTTTTATTGGTCATTTTGTGGCAGTTTACTTTGATGATATATTGATTTACAGCAAGTCTTTTATTGAACATATGGATCACTTACGTGCTGTTTTTAATGCTTTACGTGATGCACATTTATTTGGTAACCTTGAGAAGTGCATCTTTTGCACGGATCGAGTTTCTTTTATTGGCTATGTTGTAACTCCACAGGGAATTGAGGTGGACGAGATGAAAATTGAAGCCATAAAGAGCTGGCCGATTCCCCAAACCGTCACACAGGTGAGGAGTTTTCTTGGTCTTGCAGGATTCTACCACCGCTTCGTCAAAGATTTCAGCACCATTGCTGCCCCATTGCATGAGTTGACAAAGAAAGGGGTGGTGTTTCATTAGGGAAAGGCACATGAGGAGTCCTTTGACACTTTAAAGGACAAGCTCACACACGCACCATTGCTGCAACTTCCAAACTTTGGTAATACTTTTGAGCTAGAATGTGATGCTAGTGGAGTTGGCATTGGAGGTGTTTTGATGCAAGATGATAAACCCATTGCTTACTTTAGTGAAAAGTTGCATGGCCCTGTTTTTAATTATTCCACATATGATAATGAATTGTATGCACTTGTTCGTTCTTTAGAGATATGGCGTCATTATTTGTGGCCTAAAGAATTTGTTATTCATTCTGATCATGAATCGCTTAAGTATCTTCGCTCTCAAAATAATCTGAATCGTAGGCATGCTAAATGGGTTGAATTTATTGAATCTTTTCCTTATATTATCAAGCACAAGAAAGGGAAGGATAATGTGATTGCTGATGCTTTGTCTAGAAGATATACATTGCTGTCCCAACTTGATTGTCAGATTTTTGGTCTTCAATCAATAAAAGAACAATATGCGCTTGATCATGATTTTAAGGATGTGTTGCTTAATTGTAGAGAGGGACGTACATGGAATAAGTTTATGATCAATGATGGGTTTTTGTTTAGAGCTTACCGCCTATGCATTCCAGTTGGTTCCGTTCGTCTTTTGTTGTTGCAAGAGGCACATGGAGGCGGATTGATGGATATTTTGGTGCCAAGAAGACGGAGGAGGTGATGTCCACACACTTCTTTTGGCCAAGGATGAGGCAAGATGTAGAGCGGTACGTGGCTCGATATGCCACATGTCAAAAAGCTAAGTCGCTGTTGAACCCACATGGTTTGTATATGCCTCTTCCTGTTTCTTCTACTCCTTGGGCTGATAAATCTATGGATTTTGTGTTAGGTTTGCCAAGGACTAAGATGGGGAGGGATAACATTTTTGTGGTGGTTGATCGTTTTTCTAAGATGGCATATTTTATTCCTTGTCAGAAGAGTGACGATGATGTTCTTATTGCTGAACTCTTCTTTCAAGAAATCATTCGCTTGCATAGTATGCCTTCTACTATTGTTTCAGATCACGATGCAAAATTCTTGAGTCATTTTTGGCGCACGTTGTGGAATAAATTGGGGACCAAGCTGCTGCTTTCTACAACATGTCATCCCCAAACTAATGGGCAAACTGAGGTTGTGAATCGAACATTGTCCACCATGTTGAGAGCAATTTTGAAGCGCAATTTGAAGATGTGGGAAGAGTGTTTGCCGCATCTGGAGTTTGTATATAACAGGGCGGAACATTCCACCACCTAGGTAAGTCCTTTTCAGGTAGTGTATGGTTTTAACCCCCGTGCTCCAATTGATCTTTTGCCTTTACCTACCACTGAGAGAATACATAGTGATGCTAGAGAGCGTGCTGATTTTATTCGCAAGTTGCACGAAACAACTAAAGCAAATATTGAAAGAATGAATGAAAAGTATAGAATTGCTGGTAGTAAAGGTAGAAAAGAGATTAAACTTGAACCGGGTGATTTGATTTGGTTACATTGGAGAAAAGATAGATTTCCTGAGCTGCGTAAGTCTAAATTATTGCCAAGAGCAGCTGGTCCTTATAAGATCATTGAGAAAATAAATGATAATGCCTACAAACTTGAGTTGCCACCCAAGTTCGGGGTTAGTCCCACCTTTAACGTTGCATATTTGAAACCTTATTTGGGAGAAGAAGATGAGCTTGAGTCGAGGACGACTCCATTTCAAGAGGGGGAGGATGATGAAGACATCACTCCTTCAGAGGCACCCGCTGATCCTCCAACCATCATGCAAGGTCCAATGAACCGGGCTCGAATGCGTCAACTCAATTTAGAGGTGAGCTCGTTCTTAAGCGATCCTTTTCATACTTTTGAGAATAAACTACTACCTAATGATGTTATCTTGCTTAGGAACATTGGAGAGGGTCATGAGGAACTTAGAGGACGTGGTGGACGCGATGATGAGCAGCAAGGACGTCCAACAGAAACCGGAGGCCCAATCCAACATGATTTCGAGTTTGCCTCGGCCTCCAGGACCAGTCTGCCTTAAACTGGTCACCTAGGACGCATCCGGACTCCATTTTCAACGATCCACATATGGATGGAAAGATAATTTGATAAGGAATCCAATCCAAGTGTTCTCATGTTAAAAGCTGTTCAGAATCAACAGGAATCATGGTCACAAGTCAGCGTCTAGAATCTGTCAGGGTGCTGCAACACCGTCTTTTGGTCCATTGGACTATGTATCATGTTTGGGCCCATTAGGGGCACGTCCAGGGGTCTTGCATGACCCTAGAGTCTTCATAAACAGCCGCCACCCCTCCATTAGGGTTTGGGTTTTGCTTAGATTATTCTATCAAGAACAGTTTTGCCGTTCATCGGTTTGTGAGACCCCAACTTCATGAGATTAATCAATCATCTGCAATTTGGTTGTGTTCTTGCTTGTGTTCTTCGTTGCGTAGGAAAGGATTAGCCTTCTTGGCGAGGTCAACCTGGTCCGTGACTCGGTTGATAACTAGAAGAGCTGTGGTGCTAAGATTGCAGGATTCGATCTGAAGCCGGATCGGTGTGTCATTCTCCGCCACAACGATAGTTACCACCACCTGACGGAAGATCAGGATCCCCGTTTCCATTAATGTCTCTCTCAAATAATATTTCCTGGCCGGCTCATAAATATCCATTAATTAGGAAACTTTCTTGCTTTTGACATAATCAGCCAATCTCTTCCTTTCTAGGATAAGCTTACCAATTTTTGGTGTAAACGCAGCCCCCCTAGTTTGAAGTATGAGTTTTCATGCTTTGAACTATTTTGATCTGATGGTCTTCTTTTCCTAGGCGATGACATTTGATCGCAATCACTGAAAGCCGCATCGGCTCCATCTTTTTGATCTTGATAACTTCAAAATTGATCTTCCTCTGCATCTCCGTTCATCTACTTTAGCCAATTAGGAGCTAGCCCCCCGAGTTCGACCATAGCAATACAAGTTAACTGGCAGTATGGAAATATGCTGCATAAAAGTTTAGGTATTCTAGCCGATAGTCTTCTTCCAAGGAGCCAAGGAATTTACTGGCAGCACTATTACCTTATTCCAAGCCTCACCCACACATGTGAACTTTGAAGTGTCTACCATACCATCTTGGGTGGTTGAGGAATGGAACGGATTAGAATCCAGTCATCCTTGCTTCCCCTGCTCAGAAAACTTGGGTTTTTGAAAGATTTTCAAATTAAAACATAGCTTTGCTCCTCAAATGATTCTCTCAGATCGCTCAATGTGTATAGTTCCTCGTCAAAGCATTGTTTTGTCTCTTCTTATCCTACTTCTAAAAAGCTTACGTGGAGTTATAGGTAGGGATAAAATATGTAGTGTACTTACCTTGCATATATTGTAAGGTCAAATCCCGGATCCAAGGAGAGAAATGTCACACTCTTAGATCAAGATGTGCATGTGCATGGAATATTTGGTGGCTAACCTAATTCTACTATGCTCTTTGAAATATATTTCTCTCTTATGGAATATTTGTGCGAGAATATGGGCTATCTTCTCTTTTTCCCTTTATTTGTTTATTTATTTATTTTGGACTTCTTTTGTATCCATCTTTTATATATTTTCGCATAATCCATGTCTCTCTTTATAACAATTTTTTAGAGAAATATTATCAAGAACTTGGAGCATTTATTCTAATAAAACCTAACATATTTTTGTCTTCTCCCAGTGTAGGAGCAGAATATTTGAGGTGGATGAAAAACATGTTTTTGCATACTTCCAGTATAGAAGCAGCACATATATGTGGCGTGTACGTGATCTTGATCTTGGGAACATGATAAATCTCTCAACAAGGGTCAACAAGACTTGACCAAACTCAACATAGAGCAAGCAGCTTATGTGGAAGGTTTTTAATGAGACTAATATATGGCTCTAGTAGAAAATCTAATATCATTGAGGAGACCAGCTATTGATTTTGAATTTTTGTAAGAAAAATTCCCAAGTACTTTGCAAAAAGAAGTAAGGTTTCTTTCATCATACCATATCTCATTCATCAACTACTTAGATAGCTTGTTTTCCCTATGATAGATTGTTCACAAGTGACAAGAAAAGCATGAAATAAAGAATGTGCGTACCTCCGCTTTGAACCGATGAATGCCTTTGCTCAAACTTTCTCCCAGTATGTACATATTAGCTAGACTTTGTCGGCCTTATGATCTCTACATTCTCAATAAAACATATGATATGGCATGACCACACGTACTTCCAAGATCTGACTCATCCTTCTTGTGCCCATGTGTATATATATGCATGGAAATCTGACTTGCATGCACTACATAAAGGGCTCTATCGGCTTGATGTATTGATCTTCCAATTCTAAGCCAATTGCGAGCAATCTTTCATTTACTGCTTCTGACTTTTAGTAAGGCAACTATCAATTTCAGAAGTCCCGCAATCAGATCAAGTTGAGAACATAGAAAGAGCACTGCGAAAAATTCGCTTGCCGAAGCCACAAACTGCAACAAAGGTCAGGGCTGGCCAAGAGGCTTCCCGCGTTGGCCGTTGAGCGCGCTGTAGGTACATCATGGTAGGGCAGACGCCTTTGTTGTCGTCGGACTTGTCCTCACCAAGCACGAGCTTAGAGACCCTATCTTCCGCTAGCTCGTCGCCCATGGAGTGGTGGTCGGTCATGTTGGAACGGGGCTTCATGCTGAGCTGTCTGAAGGGCGCGGCGGTAAATGCTGAGGATCGACCGTGGAGCTTGGCCACTGTAGCGGTCGGCTCGAACAATTTGCTGATGTCAACGCTATTGCACTGCTCCGAGAAGGACATGGATGCGTTGGACATGGCATAGCTGAGGTCACTCGCCATATCATTGAGACTCCATGTGGTCAACAATGAGCAGCATTTGTTGTGTTATGGCCCAGACTCTTTCACATCCTTTGCCCATCCATCAGTTATGCCTCCATGAGAGAATATAGTTGATGTAGAGGAGGAGGTCCACAACCCTATTTTGCCAGCATCACTTCCTTGTCATCGCCAGCAGCTGTGAGTTCCTCGATCTTGTTCCACGGTAACTTGTTGCTGCTGCCACTAACCTTGCGTCGCCACACGTACATAGCAGTCTCTACCCGGTCGACCATTGCCAGCAAGTCGTGCTCTAACGAGTTGTTGAGTGTGTCAAGCAAGAATTCTAGTGAGAACTTGTCGGCGCCTAGCATGAGGTGATGCTTGTTTATCCACTCTTGGGGAATAAATGGTTCATAGGCTTGGGGCAGCCGATTCTACTTCATTGGAAGATGGTGTCCAGGACATAGGGCATCGACAGTCATCACTAGTCCTCACTCTGGTGATCTGACCTCCTGAATGACAATGGTGTCCTCGGTGATGACGATGAAGTAATCAAGCCAGATGACCCTGTCCTGATATCCTTATCGATAGCTAATCTCCACCATCTTCCGCATGTCGATAATAATTTTCAGCCGACGGTCTCCTATCGGCTGTCAGGTTGTCAACCTTTTCTGTATCTTTGATAGAACCTCCCATGGTGACTTTTCCTTCTTATCGAAAAATATACTTGGTCAAACAGCCGATGATAATAACCCATGGAGGAAAACTCAATGTGACCTCGACAATCGAACTAGTGATGGTCATCGGCTATGTTGATCCTCATTGGCTCTATGTGATTATTCTTTAAATTCCACTACTGTACCAGAAACTGATATCTCACTAGTCTTACACCCTTGTGTAGCACCCGGTTTTAAAGACAAAACCAGATACACACTATATGTGAGCCCAGGAAGTCAAATCTCACATATAGCCACAAATAAGGGTAATATCAAGAGACAATACTTATTACATAACGTATTAGTAAAAGAAAAGTACCCTCAGAGTATAGACAGCGGAAAGTCGACTCCGATCTTCACGCGAAGACAATAAAATCCACAGGGATGACTGACTGGTGGACCACAAGCCTAACTCCTCCAAACCAGCAATCTGGTACCCATCTGGGATTTTTATCCAATGTATAGAAAAGTAAAGCAAGCGTAAGTACATGTCGTACTTAACAATTATATCATGGGGTTCATGAGGCTCAAAAGGCTGACACTGGTTTAACTGCGATTAGCTTTTGATTACCATAATTTTAGCGTTTGGGTAGCAACAAGTTTATCCATAAGCCCATAAACACATGATCAGGTAAACATGAATAATGTATAGCATAAACAATTAATTATTAGTACCATTATTCATTAGTGATCATCTCTATTCCATAAGGGTCCAAGGCCGCTCGTGTCTGTGAGCACGGCTGTTATAACAGTTTTACACTCTGCAGAGGTTGTACACGTTCACTGTGAGTCGTATTTTACCCTTTCGCCCGAGGTAGCTAATCTCTTGACCCACTTCCAAGGAAGGTCGGCAGGGTTCACTATGAAGCCTTTCAAAGGATTCGTCTAACAAGTTAGGGCCGCTAGGCGTATGTGGCCCCTCTCTAGGAGTGGCACGCGTGGGCATCGCAGCACGGTACACACTTCCCAGTAGCAAAGGAAACATACCCTGCGCCTTAAAGGTAACCACTAACAAGCTAGAAAAGATCCTCATACTGAGCTAAAGCCAGAGCCATATGTCCCTCACAGCTGTACTGTAAGTCCCGGATGATCGCTTACAGATAAGTCCTTTGGGAGAGGAATCTGAAGCATATAAACACTCCAGCCCCCTGTTTTGATGTTACTAAAAAGTCATGTTTTAATGTTTATTGCATATACCATTAGTCAAGTTACAAGATCATGGTTTTAATTAAGCACTAACAAAAACTATCCCATGCAATATCCCAAAGGTATCAAGGTACAAGTTATCAAATATCTAGGATATCCTATTTAGCAACAAGGTAGACACATGCAATATGAATTAAGTGTTTAAATGTGAATAGGTAACAAGGATGGTCCCATGCTATACTTGCCTTACACACCGATCCTTCGGTAAGCTTTAATCTTCACGTCCTTCTTCTTCTTGGATCACCACGTGTATCTCACCGACTGGACGTAATCGTAGAACACCACACAAACATCCATACACATACATGCATAGCATACAATTGCATCTATATCAGAACAGTACACCAATCATAGGAAAATAAGTAAAAGAGATTGAAATACGATTCTACGCATCGCTACGAACACACAGTCGCGAGAAAACACTCTAATCGGAGCTACGGTTGAAAAGTTACAACTACCAAGAGATTTGCTTTATACGTGGAAAAGAAGACTATAGGCTTCATTTATTTTAACTATATAAATTCATATAAGATATTTTATAAATAATATAGATTAAATTAAGTCAATTCTTAGATTTGAATTATAAAACAAAAATAAATCAAATCATATTTTATGTATAAAACCTACTTGCATAATCAATAATCACGATATTATTTAAACCATGATTTTTATGAAATAGTAATATAGTAAACATTATTACTAATGCGTAGATCTCATCGTTATGAAACAAACGCAACTTGAACGGACTATTTTGGAGTTAAAATGAATAAGTTATGATTTAAACAAGTTTTCATATAGTTAAATAAATTAAATCTACCCATGAATTTCAAGTGTTGAAAACATGCCTAACAGTTGTATAAACACGTAGAAAACGTAAATACGATCCTAACGCAATTTGAACGGGTCAAATCGGACTTAAAACGCAAAAGTTACGCATGAAATAAGGTTCAATGGCATTTCTGTAAATATCTCAAACTCATTTTTGAATTAAAACAATTAAGAGTCTGAATTTAAATGGATTTTGGACTGCATACACTAATTCTCAAAACTATAGGGGCTAAAACAGAAGAAAACAGGACCTAAAAGAAATCCTTTTGAACTGATTTAGATCACGGGTTGATTCACCAAAAACAGGGGGGGCTATTTTGCAAAATGGGCGCGGCTGACCAAAGGTTGACTCGGCTGCTGACTGGGCAGCCACGTGGCAGCACGCTGTTGGCGCGGTGCACCACGCAATGTGGACCAGCGCTGACGCGGCGCGGTGGACCGAGTCCACGGGTCCCGGTGGACCGGTTATGTAACCCCGATGGGGTATCTAATCTGGTCCGCTCGTTCCAGATCTGACGGCGCAGGCATGATGGAAGCAGCGGGTCGCTGGGGAAGACACGCAGGGTGGCGGCGGCGCCATGGCCGGCGGCGTGCCAAGCTCGGCGGTGGACGCCGGGGCGGTGATTCCGGCCACCCCAGACCGAGCCGAGGGCACCAACGCGTAGCACGGGGTCTCGCGAACTCAATGGCTACCTATCGGGATGGAGAGCACGTCGGGGAGGTGGTCTCGCGGTGGCGCCATTGTTGGTGGCTCGGGATCTCGCTGATATGGCGTTCTAGCGCATGAAACGGTGAATGGAAGGCATTGGGAGGACGAGTAGCTCACCGTGATGCGATTGGAACGGAGCACGGCGTTCGGGGAGGCTCCGAAGCGAGTCGTCGACGGTGGCAGTGAACTGGGGAGAGAGAATGCACGGGTGAGGGAAAATTCGAGCAAAACAAGAAAAAAACGCGGAATTGATGTTACCTACGGGCACGGGGGAACACGGCGGACCTTCGGCACACGTCGCCGACGAGGCTTGGGCGCTGGTCGGTGTATTACCACGGCGGTGGCGAGCTGCTTGAGCGTGGCCGGGAAAAGGGAGAAGGAAAGGGGATCCGGCTCGGCTTTATAGGTGGGCGGGGCTGTGGCGTACAAGGATGGGGAGCGGGGCGCAGTGATTACGTCGCTTGCCTTGTAGGCGCGGTGGACCGGTGGCTTGCCATCCGCGGTGCGCCATCGGCGGTGAGGAGGAAAGGAAAGAAACAGGGGAGAAATGGAAAGAAGGGAAAGGAAGGGGATGATGGGCGTGCGGCGGCTGACAGGCAGGGCCAACATCGCAGCGGGGAGAAGGAAAGCGCGTGTGGGTGCGCGCTGACGAGCGGGACCCACGGCGCAGTGAGGGAGAAGGGGTGGCTTGCGGGTGCTCGCTGCGGGCGGAAGAGAAGGCGCGGCTGCGGGCTACCGAGTTGGGTCAGTGCGGGAGGAGGAGTGCGGCTGGGCCACCTGCGGTGGGCCGGGGTGGAGCAGGCCAGCCGGGAAGGGAAGAAAGGGGAAAGGGCCAGGCTGGTTCCTGTGCTGGACTGAAAAGGGAAGAAAAGAAGTTTTTCAAGTAAAAATCCCTTTTCTATTTTTTTAGTTTTCAAATCCAAATTCAAATGTAAACCAGATGCAAATTCAAATAGAGTTTTGAATATACTTTTCAATTCCAATAAAAGTGAGAAAATTTTAGTAAGTTTTCAAAAATAATTTATACAACTTTTTAAATTCTTTTATTTCCTAATTTTCTTTTCTTTCCTTTCTTTTATTTCAAAGCCATTTTTAATTTCATTTCAAGAGCATTTTAACCATTTTGACTTTTCAACTAAAACCACTCAACCAATAACATCAAATGCAATGGCATGTATGCTCAAACATGTTGCTACCTTATGATGTATTTTAAATTAATGAAAAATTTTATTTTCCTATATTTCATGTGCACAAAATTCATAAATAAATCATTTTAATTCTATTTCAAAAGAGGCAATTTTTAGGGTGTTACACCTTGTCGATCGGCTGTAGACTCCGTCAGTTTGAAGGGTAAGGTCTTGAACCAACAGCCGATCCTATCTCAAGAGAGGTGATTGGTCTTTGTCAGCTTGGAGAATAAATGCGTCATCGACAAGACCTTCCTCGCATGGCAACTTAAAGAAAACAATTCCTTGCTTCCTTGTTCGCTTTTCAATAAAGGCCACGGATAGTAAAACACCTTCATGCGTATGCAAAATAGCCGATCTCAATTAATCCATGTCATGTACGCATCCATGAATAGTAAGCTAATGTAAAAATAACCGATCTCCATATATTAGAATAATCATTATTAATTTGATCTTCTCTTGCTTGCATTGGTTGGCATAATAATGATATACTCCGAGCATCTTATCGGCTATTGACTTGATACCTTTGTTCTTGGCTGCTTGTAGTAAAAGACCTCAACAACTTTTATTGACATGCATGCCATCGGCTATCATAAGTTGAAGTTTTTGGGCTTGACGATGAATTTGTCATGCACCTTGAACGTGTGCAGCTCCCTGGAATTGGCTATTGAGTGTTGCCACCCGTTGAGCCAACTGACCTAAATTGTCAAATTCTTGCCCGAACAGCTTTTCTTTCCATGTTGGCAACATTCCTTGAATGGCCAAAGCAGCTAGTTGATCATCAGTCAAGTTCAATGAGAAGCAAAAATTCTGATCTCTCGGAACCTCTGAAGAAACTCAGTACCTGATCCATTAGGTCTCTACCTTATAGTTGTCAAATCGGTAATTTTTTTTCTCCTGTTCCAGTATAAAAATATGTATGAAACTTCTTCTCTAGATCAGCCCAATTGGTAATGGAATTAACTGGTAGTGATGAAAACAAAGTGAAGGCTGGTCCTGACAGGGACAAAGAGAATAAACAAACTCGATGGGCCTCTTCAATGGATGCTTCGCCCAACTATGTAAGATACCGACTGGCATGTTCTATTGTACTTGTGCTGTCTTGGCCAGTGAACTTAGCAAACTCTAGGAGCCTGTAATTTGTAGGAAGAGCGACCAAATCATACCACTCTGGATATGGATGTTTGTATGAAAAGGTCTGCCCTTTTGGCTTCAAATCGAACTGATTCTTCATCATCTCGGTCACTCTGAGCAACAACTCATCAGCACTTGATTCTGGACTTCTCTGCAATTGTTGACCCATCTACGGATTAAAATTTTGGGTACCTTGATACCCTAGATTTGGAATCATATGAAGGGTATGGTAATTTGTGCCATAATGATATCCTCGTGGAATCTATATCTACTGGGTCCTTTGCTGGTTTGCTGCTTAAAATCTCTGGTTAAAGACGTTAGGATCTATATCTCTATGGATCTTTTGAATTGATGGTGCTATTTTTTGAGCCGACGGCGGTATTTGGCCTGACATGCCCAAATTAATCATCTGGTTCTGACCTTGCCCCACTGCCTGTTGCACATGTTGTACTGATGATCCAGAATTATATTGTATCTGATTCATAGTAGCACCTTGAACTAGCTCAGAAGAACTCTGAACCACCTGGACATCATCATTACCAGCTGGTGCTTCTTCTTGATGGCTAGTACCGGCTTGATTAGTCCCCTGAGTCGATAGATGTGGAATGTTGTAATAAGCCGGCCGAACCTGATCAACTAGAAACCCATGAAACACCTCTTTCATGGTGTTGTGAAATGTATTCAAGAAAATTTTATTATGGTTCAATATGGCATCATGAACAGATTTGTTCACAGCTTCCATGAAGAGATGCCTGTCTTCAGCTTCATCTGCATCTGTCTGCCCATGCAACAGAACTCTTGGTAGTGAATATTTCTAAACAATTGTATTGTCACGTGTTTCGGTGTAGGACAAGAAACACTTGTTCTGAAATTCTTCTATAGCTTTGCTGATGACATCTTTATCTCCATCAGGTAAGTCTTCATAAGGCACCATAAGGATGTCATTGTTGTTGTAAACCGCCATGACGATTGTGGGGTCCCACCGGGCGTGGCAGAACGTGTGTCGACAGGAAAACATGTCTCATTCTGGGTCACACGAACAAGCCAAAAGGGTCTGCTCGATGGAGCTGGAGATCCGCCTGGCTTCAATGCAGGGGCAATCGATGCTGCGTACTCCTCTCGAGATGTGCCAGTCAATTTAACCCTATAATTGATAAGGAGAGAAAGTTTATCAGTAATTTAAGATGGAACATGCTGATCTATGCCTAGACAATTCCAAGTGTGCCGCTTCAGGAGCAGCCAAACGGGAAAAGCGACTGAATAGCCGATCCACACAAAAATCGGCTGTTACGGACTGTAAAGCTCATGGGTAGCGATTAATCTCATATTGATAGGTACATTACTCGTATATGTAAATAAGATCATCAGCTAGATAGATATTGCTAGTATAAAGTATAAAGTCAATGAATCTAATCAAGAAAAGATATAGCACGTGAACAAATTGACTATCTAATACGAATAGATCTACAAACGCTCTGAATCTAATTTGTTACCATCAACAGTGAGGTTCGACCGGATCGATGGCAGCTATGATGATAATAACAAACCAAAACTAAAGAATCCGTAAAGACATCCGTACTTTGACAGGCTTTTCGAAAGACATGCTATACGTGAAGGCTTGGAAGAATCGGCTAAAATAACTGATTTAGGTGAAGAGAACTACAGCGTGTGAATAATTGACTATTTCACGTGAACAAACCTATGGGCTCCTCAGACTCAACTTGCTATCTCTAACAGTGGGGTTTGACCGGATCGATGCAGCCATGAAAAGACAACGAATCAAACCCTTAGAGTACACAGATCTATCCACGCTTAACAGGATCATGGACGCACACCGTAGGCGTTAACACACAGGCGATCGGCTATTTAGCCGATGCAAGCATAGCAAACAGTTAAAGTCATGTCTGATCAAGAACAAATCTACTAACTAGCATCCTCCAATCTAAAGTGCTATCAATGGGGATCGACCGGATCGTTACAGCCATAATAGTGAACCGTAGACTAGATTTAACCAGCTAGCAAACCTATCCAAGATCATTCGTGCCTTAACCACGTACTATGCACGATCAAGATCGAAATAGAAACAACTGATGAAACAAGACCCATCGTTTAAAGTAAGAAACATCGTGTTGTAGTAAAACAAACAACGGACTAAAAGGATATGAGGCCAATCTAGATCGATCTCGATCGGGTAGGTTGATGTTGCTGCAAACTAATGACAATGAAAACATCAGCAAGATCGGTAACTTAATGAATCTACCTAAGATTGCCACTCTTAGGTAGAGCCAATAACTTAACCTTAATCTAATTCGAGCAGTGGAGGTCGATCGGATCGATGCAGCCGTACTTGAACTAGACAAGAGTTGATAACTAGCTTATACCAAAGTCACAGTGGAGGTCGACCAGATCGATGCAGCCGTACGAACAGAAGTATAAGCCATGACGGTATTTACAGACAAGCCTGAGGTCGGCCGGACTGATGCAGCCCTACTCGCTGAAGAACTCACCAAGATCTACTCTAATCCTACTCCTAAGGGGTGGTCGGAGCCGAAAAAAGTAAATGACTTGTATTTTATTGATCGTGTGTCCTTGATACAATAGCCGGGGGTTTATATTTATACCCTGGGCTGATAAGAGTCCTAAACGAACATGACTAGATAACAAAAAGAAATATCAAGATACATGGACTCTAATTTCCCTTATGTAGAATCCTTACTGATGAAGCTTCCTTGTTTGATACGTGTCCTTGTTTCTTTCATCCTGATATGCACCTGGTCGTCATGTCTCTCTCAAATAATATTTCCTGGCCAGCTCATAAATATCCCTTAATTAGAAAACTTTCTTGCTTTTGACATAATCGGCCGATCTCTTCCTTTCTAGGATAAGCTTACCAAATTTTGGTGTAAACAGAACCGCCTCTACAAACAAGTATTATTTGTAGAGGGAGCTGGTGTTAGCAGCCACCCCTACAAATCGATTTGTAGGGGCGGCTGGTAACACCAGCCACCTCTACAAATCGATTTACAGCCGCCTCTACAAATCAATTTGTAGGGGCGGTCTAGGAACCGCCCCTACAAATCGGCGATTTGTAGCCACGCTTTGGTAGGGGCGGCTGGCCAAACCGCCCCTACAAATGCCCATTAGCCGCCCCTACAAAGCATATCTGACATAGTGAATTCTAGTTAGAGTCCCCTCACAAGAATATTTTTTTTAAACACCATGCTCCTAGTGAGGTAATTACAGATAGCCTTGGGATTTTCTCCACGCACAATTGGATCTATGAGATTTTTCTCCTAGATCGCTCCACGCTGTATTCACCATCGACCTTTCGGCTCAAATGGCACAGGCCTCATTTCCTCCAATACAAGCTAGGCGCACACGCCACAAGCGATTGGTGTGGTCTTGCAAGATTATAAGCCCCTAGCATACAACAATGGTGCGCGGAAGCTAGCAACGAGTGACAATAGCTATGCAAACTTCACTAAACACTAAGTTTAAGTCTGGACCAAAACGTCAATATCGTGATCTAAGATCTAACTAGACTAAGCACTACGATAATCACCTAATATTTCCTTAAGCACTTTTGGTAGTTAGAGCGCTAGAGATGAGCCTCAACTCACTAGAAATGTTCCTCGACTCCAACAACACTCAAATGACCATTTGGGAGGGTATATACAATCTTCACTCCAAGATATAGCTATTGGCATTGGATTGCACTCGTGAGAGCACCAAAGTTTTCTTGTGTCTACCATGTGTGCCAGCAGTTAGGGCAGCCATTGCCAACCATTGACGGGCTCTTTCTCTGGTGCACCATGTAAGGAAAATGGACCCTAGGCTCATTTACTTTGGATTTTGGTGTTTGATGACCAACACAACCAAATTGGACTAATGAATTTGCAAGTAATTGTTTTGTAGTTCAATAGGGTGCAAGACGTGACTTGGACGAAGGTGACATGATGATCTCATGATCAACACCATAAGCAAGACCCTAGAAGCACAAGAGAAGACCCAAGATATCAAGCAAAGTCCAAGCACGAAGATGGGAAACCAAGCCGGACGTAAGATCATGAAGAAACGTGCTCGGCAGAGGTGATCGGACGCGGCCCTTATAGGGACCGGACACGTCGATCAGTTGCTCGGCAATAGCAGGCATCAGCAACTGTGATCGAACGTTGAGCGAAGCAGTGACCGGACGCACCGATGACACTATTCTTCATCATGTCATTGTTTTCAGCGTGACCGGACGCAGCGACACTGACAACCGGACGCACAAAGTACAACGTCCGATCGAGTCTAGAGAGGTTCTAGAGCGGCGCCAGCATGACCGGACATGTCCGATCGAGTGAGACCGGACTCAGCCTAGAGTCCGATCAACGCGCGCTTTACTGGTCAAGACGACCGAACATGTCCGGTCAGGACGACAGCAACGTCCGGCCAGTAACAGAAAGCTGGGTTATGCCTCCAATGACTACTTTCTCGGTGGGGCTTATAAATAGACCCCCAACCGGTGATTTGAGATGTGGAGATATGAGGAAACATACCAAGAGTGTTGATACACCATTTTAGTGATGTCCACTTGCATAGTGCTTAGTGATTAGCGTAGGTGCTTTGCGAAGTGCTTAGGTTGATTAGACCACCGCTTATGCGCTTGCTCTAGGTTTAGGCCTAGTGTTTAGTGAGGTTTGCACACCTCTTACCACTTGGTGCTTACGCACACCATTTTTGTATATTGGAGGGGCTTGTAGTCTTGCGATATCACACCAACCGCATTTGTGGTGTGGCCGCCACTGTGTATCGAGGGAACAAGGCCCACGACGGTTCAGCTGGAAGCTTGATAGTGAAGACGGCGGGGAGCATCCGGGAGAGGCTTGCCGGAAGGCATGTCGGAGACCCACTTGTGTGTGGGGAAGGCCCAAGGCTATTCATAGAGTTACCCAATCAAGAGCTTGGCCCTTGTGAGGGGCTCCAACGAGGACTAGGGGAAGCTGGCGCGCTTCTCGATACCTTGGTAAAAATACCAGAGCCATCGCCGGGAGTTTGTATATCTCTACCTTACTCTTTAGCTTCTGCATTTACATTGCAATCTTGGTGTGTGATTTACTTTCCTAGCTTAGTAATAGGCTAGTTGATAGGTTTGGAACCTAGGTTGCATAACTCCTTTTGCAGTAGAGATAGCAACACACCTAGCAAAATCATAGTTGCACATTTAGATAGTTTATCTTTAGCATAGGTTTTGACTAGGTGAAATTAGAGGCCTTAGTTAGAGTTAGAGTTTTAAGTTGCCTAATTCACCACCCCTTTTAGGCGTCATGGTCCCTTACAAGTGGTATCAGAGCCAGGTTGGCTCAATTTGGATATTTGGCTTCACCGCTGTTGAGCCGACGCTATTTAGAGTGGTTGGGATGGATACCTCTCGTCCTTCGCACTTTAACGTCACTAAGTTCCCCTACTATAAAGCTAGAATGGCTTGTCACCTTGAGGCGGTAGATTTGGATGTTTGGAGAGTCACTCGTGATGGGATGAAACCCATTAAGAATCCCGGTAAACCCACAAAGAGTGAAGAAAAAGAAATTCATTTCAATGCTAGAGCTAAAAATTGCTTGTTTGAATCTTTTAGCATGGATGTGTTTAACCAAGTGTTCACTTTAAATACGGCACATGAAATTTGGTTAAAACTCCAAGAGCTCCATAACGGCACAACTAATGTCCGTGAGCAAAAACATTGTCTAGCTAAACAAAATTATGATTCCTTTAAAATGAATGATGATGAGCTTGTTCGTGATATGTATTCTCGTTTGAATCTAATTATCAATGAGCTCCATTCAATAGGATTAACAAAGGTAGATGATGCGGACATTGTGAGGAAGATCATCTCCGTGCTACCACAAAAGAAATATACAAGCATCATCACCATCCTTCACAACTTGGAGGACTTGAGCACCATGACCCCAGCCATAGTCATTGGCAAGATAGTGGCATTTGAAATGTCATGGAAGATGGGTCAATAAGAAGCCTCATCATCAAGCGAAGGCAAAGATCTCACATGTAGTGAGAAAAAGAAGATGAAGGGCAAGCAAGTTGAGACAAGCTCAAGCTCAAGCTCCTCAAGTGAAGATGAAGAAGAAGATGAAGATGATGATAATGATGATGATGTAGATTCAAGTGATGATGATCAATCTTCCTCCTCCACCTCCAACCTTGATGGAGAATCAATCAAACTTATCAACAAGGTGGAGAATATGATTCAAAGGCTCAATGTCAAGGGTGTGCCCATCCAAATTCAAGATTTCATCTTCACCAATCAAAGAAATGAGCAAAGAAAGAAAGAATGCTATGGATGCGATGAGTTGGGACACTTTGTGGAAGTTTGTCCAAACAAGCCCACACCCAAGACAAAGAAAAAGGCGTACAAGGACAAAGCCCTCATGTCAATAAGGTCATGGGATGATTCTTCAAGTGAGGAAGAAGACCATCACAAGAGGTGAGGCCACAAGCACTCATCATCAAGCTCTCCTCGTGTGTGCCTTATGGCACGAGGTAACGAAAGCTCATCCTCTAGTGAGACTGATAGTGATGATGAAATGCCTTCTCTTAATGAACTTGTGCAAGAAAATCTTAAATATGCTAAGGCTTACACTAGCCAACAAAAGAAGCTAAAAATATTGTAAGAAAAGCTAGATAGTTCACAAGAAGTATATAAAACCTTGCTTGAACAATATGAGACATCTGCTAATCTCAATATTGAACTATCTATTAAAATTAAGCAACTTGAGGCTAGTGCAACAACAAATGCATGCACAATCAATGATGAGCAACTTGTAAAGAAAAATGAAACATTAAAAGAAAAGTTAGCTAGCTCACAAGATGCTTATAAAAGTTTGCTTGCTAAAATGGAAACCATGTGCAAACATTGTGATGAGCTAACTAATAAAGTTGCTAATCTTGAAGTCTCAGTACAACCCCCACCGAGGCACCTAAAAAGAAAGGTTCAATTTTTGACATGCCTAAAAAGGATGCCTCTACTTCTTGTAATGATTTATGTCTAGACTCACCCTTGTGCAACCAAGTTTGTGTTGAGAAAGTTGTTGTAGAAACATTCACACAAGAGGTCGCAATGGAGAATGAGCAACTCAAGCAAGAAGTGGCTCGCCTCACCAAGGACTTGACTCAAGTGAAAGGTAAGACGGAGCAAGACCAACATCATCAAGATAACACCGTTAAGGGAGTGAAGAAGCTTGATGAAGGACAAACCGTGGTTTGCTATGTATGCCACAATGAAGGCCACAAGTCCCATGAGTGCAAGGTGAAGAATGGGGGAGGAGCTAAGAAGAAAGAAAAAAAAACAAAAAGGAAACAAGCAAGCTCTCCAACACCTACACCAACAAGTGGATAAAAAGGCCTCCACACTTTATCTCTTGAAGAAGAAGAAAAATGACAATGTGGTGGCCATCAAGGTGAACAAGCAAGCCAACAATGGGGCCAAACACATTTGGATACCAAAGGAGATCATTTCCAACATGAAGAGCACCAAGAAGGTTTGGATCTCAAAAGGGAAGTGAGAAGTCCAATGGACTTTGAGGAATTTGGAGACTTGGCAAAGTATGGGTGCATTTCATGGGGTGCATCATTATGGACAAGGTAATTGCCAAGTGGGTTAGTGAATACTATGGACCCAAATTCCCCTTCCCATGTTATGTAACTAGATTTAATTTCTTGCAATCTCAATTAGCATCTAGTTACTTTTCATACCTAGGTTTGCATTTGCATGTTTAATCTTTTGTCTTGCATACACTAGGTATATCTTATGGTAGGCTTGCTCGGTTTCATTCTTAACCCTTGGAGCAAACCTACATGGTTTAAATTGTTTAGGAGCACGACACATAGCTTGTTTTACAATCATTCATCTAATATGTGCCAAAGTCCAAATTATAGATAATTTCTCCCGAATATCACTTTCGAAAATGATTCTCACATTCATGTGATGTCATCTTTCATGTGATATTTTTTATTCTAAAATCAATGTGCATGTCTCCTACAAGTATTCCATGCTTGTGTGCACAAATTTAGGGGGAGGTTACTCTACAAGTTGGATGCTTTGAGACAAACACCTTTTCAAGCTTATCTATGTGTAGTAGTCTCATTGCAAGGAAAATGGAGTCCCCGGAGTTAAGCATCATACTTCAAATATCCACCACCTATTGCAAGTGGTATAAATCAAATTGGTTTTCACATGTGGTATTTCTAAACCGATATCATCATGTTGATTTCACTTTGGTATTTACATGCTTTCTCCATGCATTATATAGATTAAACTCCCTTGAGCATTAATTTGCCAATTATGCATAAACTACATTCTTCATCATATATATGCATATATTTAGGGGGAGCTTAGTCTATGTAATGTGAGAGTCAAATTTTGTGACCTATTCCACTCCACATACAAAGGATCACAAAGTTTGACCCTCCCTTGTGCTACTAATGTCTTCCTTTTCGGTGTTTGATTCCAAAGGGGGAGAATTTGTTGGACCAAAAGCAAGCTCGATCATAATAATTTACAAGTGGTAATGGTAATAACTTACAAGTGGTAATGGTCTGAGAAAGGGAGGATAGTGGATTATGGAGTTAGGGGGAGACTTAAATCCATAATGCCACATGGGGACATTTGCAAGGGCAAGATAAGTTTCCAAAGATGTTTACATGTGATATGCATTAGCTTACTTGTGGTATCTTTAGCTTACATGTGCTTACATGTGGTATCTTTTAGCATCATATAACCTTGCCCTTTGCATTGCATCCTAGCAAGTAAATAGTTTTTAGATTCCAAAATTTTCTCTATCCTGGCAACACAAGATTCAAATCGACTGATATTTCAGCAGTATAAATATAGCAGATGGATCCCAGGCAATCAGCAGGACTGCAGCAGTTGTTGGCGTCCGCAACAAGAACTGTTAAGTACTGATATCTCTCAGCAACAGTACCAATGTATATATGTATTAATCCAACCAATCAGCAAAGCACGGCTCAAACTTATAAATTAATCAAGATGAATCAACGAGACAACAGTAAATAGCACAAATAATCTCATGGCCAAATATCAACCAAACTCCACAGTAGCAGAAATAATTCTAGATATTCCTTTGACAAATCAACATTGTAGCAAATACTATTGATAAATAGAGGGATCAGCTTACAATAGATGATGCAAACCAAACCCTAGGATAATCCTTTCACCCGCGGCCACGACGAACCACGATCAGAAGATGGGGAATTGAATCAATTCTAGCACGAGTCCAAGGATCAATCCTCGGGCACACACCAACACAAATCGTCGCAGGGATCCGGAATGGTAAACCTCTAGGGTTTCTCGAGTGGCGGCTTGACGGGGAATAACTCCACGAAAAAATCCAATCTAAACTTTACAAGAGCCATGGCCCTGGGATATATGGCTCGCAGGCCACCCACCAACCTACGACTGAGACCCAACCAGGCCTGTCTGGACACACTAGGAGACCTGACCATAATCAACCAGACTATGACTGATAAAACAATCTGGCCGGACTAAGTACTTAAATGAAATAATAAATAATCCAGCAGCTTGTAGTCACGTTACTTAATCTAGCCATAATCTGAAAGTGCCTCAACATGTTTACCCATCAAAGTAGCAGCATACTTCTTGACTTCCTCTTGTATGTTAGCACCAATAAACACATACTTGCTAGGCATATTTTCCTTCATATATCTTCCCTTCACATCAAAGGATAATGCACCAAATTTCATGGTTAAATAATATGGATCATCTCCAGCTCTAATAAATTGAGGAGCCATGGGCTCATCATCCTCTCCACCTTGAAACAAAGCCGTCCTCGGCTTTGGATTATTCTTAAGTGTCTTCCTCATTTCAGCAGTGATTATATTTTCATCATTCTTCCCACCTTCAAGCTTCTCAAAAGTTGATAGAAAGCCAGACTGCAAAGACGATTTATTAGCAACGGTCTTTGCTATTTTAGACCCATTGCAATAACTTTTAGAAGCATTATCTAGAGAATTAATCATCACAATATCTTCTTCTCCCTTACTAGGGGTTTTAGGATTACCAGCCACAATTTTAGGATCCTTGCATAAATTCCCAGGTGCATTAATTCCAGCACTTACAGTCACATCATTCTCTCCCTCTTGGAGCAAAGCCATCCTCGACTTTGAGATAATTTCAGCAACCTTTTTCTTCATTTTTGAAGTAGCAAATACCTCAGCCTTAATAGCACTCTCTGGAATTGGTTTGAACACATGATTAACTCCCTTGTGCACAAACAAATAAGTATTAGAATGACCACCATGAGTAGCATCAAGATCAAATTGCCATGGTCGACCCAACAACAAATGACATGCAGTCAATGGTGCAACATCACAATCCACTGTATCAATATATGTTCCAACTGAAAATTTAACTCTAGCCTTATGAGTAATTTTTAGTGTACCACTTTGATTCATCCATTGCATATAACGTGGCATTGGAAGCCTCCACGTAGATAAAGACAAAGCATGAACAACATCTGAGCTAATGACATTAGTGAAATTGCCACCATCAATAATTAGTTTGCATACCTTATCCTTAATTGTGGATTTTGACTTAAATATGCTGGAGCGTTGCCCCTTCACGGTAGCAATAGTACCATCACTATGTATTTTACTTGCCATCATAGATAATCCATCATATGTATCATTAATTTCGGGCACTGCAGCCTTCTGCAACAACTGAGAATCTGCTTTCTTCAGTTGCTTAGAACTATCAATTGGCTTGGTGGTTAGAGATTTGGAACCATACACTTCAGCTACCATTTTCCTTGACCAAAATGGAGAAAGAAATAGGCGTTGAAGCACAACCTTCATATCGCTCCATGTCCAACAAGAAAATTCTTTGTCATAGTCAATCCACCAATAAAAAACATCGCTAGCTAAAGTCTTTTCTACATAATATATCTCTGACTGTTGGAGTGGACAATCCCAAAGAAATCCTCCAGACGTTATTCCCAATCAAAATACTCTAGGTGACTAGATGCTAGAGATAGCTTTGGCAAAGATTTAACTTCCTTGAGCAATTTCAAATCAGCCATTGAAAAAGAAAATCCAAATGCACCGTGAGCAACCCAGACTCTGATACCAATTGTTGAGGACACGCCTACGATGCCCAATAATAAGCCCAATCTTTCATAGTGCTTAAATACCTAGACTTAATATAATCTGAATTTTCTCTATCCTGGCAACACAAGATTCAAATCGACTGATATTTCAGCAGTATAAATATAGCAGATGGATCCCAGGCAATCAGCAGGACTGCAGCAGTTGTTGGCGTCCGCAACAAGAACTGTTAAGTACTGATATCTCTCAGCAACAGTACCAATGTATATATGTATTAATCCAACCAATCAGCAAAGCACGGCTCAAACTTATAAATTAATCAAGATGAATCAACGAGACAACAGTAAATAGCACAAATAATCTCATGGCCAAATATCAACCAAACTCCACAGTAGCAGCAATAATTCTAGATATTCCTTTGACAAATCAACATTGTAGCAAATACTATTGATAAATAGAGGGATCAGCTTACAATAGATGATGCAAACCAAACCCTAGGATAATCCTTTCACCCGCGGCCACGACGAACCACGATCAGAAGATGGGGAATTGAATCAATTCCAGCACGAGTCCAAGGATCAATCCTTGGGCACACACCAACACAAATCCTCGTAGGGATCCGGAACGGTAAACCTCTAGGGTTTCTCGAGCGGCGGCTCGATGGGGAATAACTCCACGAAAAAATCCAATCTAAACTTTACAAGAGCCATGGCCCTGGGATATATGGCTCGCAGGCCACCCACCAACCTACGACTGAGACCCAACCAGGCCTGTCTGGACACACTAGGAGACCTGACCATAATCAACCAGACTATGACTGATAAAACAATCTGGCCGGACTAAGTACTTAAATGAAATAATAAATAATCCAGCAGCTTGTAGTCACGTTACTTAATCTAGCCATAATCTGAAAGTGCCTCAACATGTTTACCCATCAAAGTAGCAGCATACTTCTTGACTTCCTCTTGTATGTTAGCACCAATAAACACATACTTGCTAGGCATATTTTCCTTCATATATCTTCCCTTCACATCAAAGGATAATGCACCAAATTTCATGGTTAAATAATATGGATCATCTCCAGCTCTAATAAATTGAGGAGCCATGGGCTCATCAGAAACACTACCACATATCAATATCACATCTGTCGAAGTAACATCAGAACCGGACATCTTCAGACAAATAGGTGTATTGCCTCAGGATGCAAACTAAGGAAGGGATTTTTGAGACTATAAAGTGACAATATGCAATTTCTATGGTTCACTTGATGATGGTTCTAGGGGAATGAAGTCTGGCAATAAGCGCTCAAGAAGTAAAGAAAAAGAAAGGGGACAGAAAGAGGAAAATCTCTTGTCTAGAGCCTTCCAAGGGAGGAGGAGATGGAGGATATCTTTCCTATTCCTTGCTGGCCAATTTTGTGATGCTGAAATTAAAGAAGATAAGGATCAAAAGGACAACAACAAACAAGATAATGATGAATTCAATGTTGAGGAAGAGCAAAAGGACATCAAACAAGAAATCAACGATGTTGATGAAGAGTTTGGCCTAAATGGAAAAAGTGATGCAAAGATATCAGGGCTAGATGACGTATCCATTGATGATTACTTAGATCACTTCAGTATGGTGAAGAAGATGATTAACTTAAAACCAGAAGAACATAGAACTTGGAACTTCCGATCATGTCAAGCTTGATTCATAAACATGGACACTTTGTTGTTAGAAAATCTTTTTCCTCATAAGGAATAATAAGGCCTAATGTCAAGGAATTAACCTGTTCTACTGACAAAATCAAATCTGATTTTGGTAAGATGAATTTTGACTATATTGCCATGTAATAGGTGTGCTCAATTTAGCATAAACTGATGAAAATATGCATTTTTTGTAGTTACACACTTCTAACGATCTCATGCATCACATCTAGAAAGAATACGTTGCGAAGGAGAGAGGTGTGCAATTATCACTAGCTCATTCATGTATTTTTTATTTGTTTCAGCTTCAGGGCTAGTAACTAGCTAGACACACTCTTCCATCTATTGAGCTTTGTAAAAAAAGTTTAGCCATTATTCTATCTTCTATTCTTTGTGTCTAGTTATGTGGCCTCTACCATGTAATTCAGTACTAGATTTTGTCCCAATGTAAAGAAAAAGAATAGGAATCAATGATCTATGTACACCAGCACACATAATTATATCGTAAGTGTTGATAGAGAGCAGCAACATGTTGGTCTGGGACCGAACATAATGAGAAAAGAGTAGAGAGCGAGCGAGAGAGAGTGGCAAATAAATCGAGGGCCAAGTCCCCCTCTCCCCTTCTATAGGGAAGGTGGGAAGGGAGATTTTCATTATTTCCCTTGGTGGGGCTTGTATTTTACAATAGAGCCTCTAGGCGCTGCAGATGAGCCCTGAACCTTATCTTAAAAGCCCATAAGCTATGTAATTGGGCCCTAAAACACCAACGGGGGGTTCCTAACATATAATACACCCCAACAGTAAGTTTTATGGGCTACTTAATTTGCGTTTTTTCCTACTTTGTTTTATTGCTAGTGAGGAAGCTTACTCATGTGATTCCATGAAGACTATTTACTGCTGCTCTTGCTCAGCCAGGGTGGAGAGTTTGGGCTTTACTCCCTCCATGAACGTCCATCATATTGGGAAGAAGCCTCAATACCTCAATACATTGTTGGACAACGCAGAGCCGAGAAGTGCACGAAGAAAGATCCATCCATTTGTATTGCAAAACACAATCCTATGCCCAATCCTAGATCTGCAGCGTGTAGGTATTTGTACCATACTACCGTTGCAATGTGCTCATTTGCCATACATATGGAATAGCAACATTTGAGTAGTAGTCGGGGAATTCCATCATGCTTCCTGTGATAGTAAGGCCGTGTTTGGCATAGCTTCACCAATAGCTTCATCAGTTGTTGTTAGCTTTTCATTTTTAGACAAAATCCCCTTTTTAAAATAGTTTCATTGGTGATGCTGTTTTTTCTCCTCACACAAAGGAATGAGTGAGATGAAGGTAAAAAGAGTAGCTTATCCCAGCTTCACCTGCCACCAATGGGACCCATCGTGCATGTGTGACTGATTTGCCCCCAAAGTAGTGAGATGTGTGGAGAAGGAAGGGCCCGAGCGCGAGCCGCCGCCGCCACCGGGCCAGGCGAGGGCACCGGCGCCACAACTGAGCTAGATGTGGGTGGCCGAGCAGCCATGAGGGGCGCCATCGGTGGGGCCATGGGCCGCGGGGAAGGGTGCCGCCGCTAGGGTAGGCCTAGGGAACGTGCGCGATGGCTGGGGTGTGCGGGAGCGGTGCACCGAGGAGTAGGCAGGCGCGGCTGCTGGGCGCATGTAGTGCACGGCCACCGGGGCATGCGCGAGCACAGCCATCGGACATTAGCAGCCATGGTTGCCAGGGCTTGGGGTGAAACGGGATGGGGGCAGAGGCGAGCATGTGGCCAGGTCTTGGCTCGGCTCAGGATAGGGCGGGCATCTGCAAGGGCAGGGCAGAGGCACCGGTGAGTGCGTGGCCGCGATCTACAGGGAGGCACCGTCGCTCGGTGCTCACTGTCTGCATCAGGACTGACAAAGAAGAAACGACGACATGGGTTAGAACGAGAAGGGGAAAGAGAAAAAAGATAGAAAATAAAAAGGAGAAGGGTATAAGGGTCATTTTGTCTTTTTTCCAAGAGGAGAAGCTGTTTTGTCAAGCGAGTTTTCGAAACAGCTTTAGCGTCACTGAGAGGCTGACCATGAAGCTAAAACTAAAAAAATGACTTCACTGGTGAACCTGAGTTGTGCTAGATGGGGCCTAAGTAGTTGCTTAAAAACCATTTAAAGCATATGGACGTTTAGGTCTCAACCATCTGCTTAGGGACCTAAAAATTATCGGCAAGGAATTTGGATTGTACTATGGCATGGAAAGGGAAGAGATAGACCTACCCTGGATTTAACTATTGGGTGGGTAAAATCTTTGGCCGAGTCCACATACAAAGACTAGATGCATTTGGGTTGAGAATTGAGATGTCTTGAAATGCACATTAGTTGCTCAGATTCACGATTCAACTCCTAGATGGTGATATGATGCAACATTTCATCGTGACATCTCAACCATGGGAATCTGTTCTTGCGACCTGCAGCCATTGGTCCACTTAGAACAATCGGCCCATTGAGTGATCCTAATCACTGGGCTAGTCGTGCCGTCGCCATTATTAGTTGCCTTAAAAAATGGCATTTTGCAAATCAATCCTAGTTTTTTAATTGTTCTTAGCATAAGAGCTTTTTTGAAACAAGCATAAGAGAGTTTTAAAAATAGGGGAGATTAATAATAAAAAAAGGAGAAAAGAGGTGAGAGCGTATGCCCAAGGCAACCTGTTTGGTTACTCACGCGTGTCTTGCCTAGTCCGCATCCATGGTGAAAGGTCCCTAGTTTGGTTTTGGTAATTGAGTGACAACCTAGGTGGACTAATGTGTTTAAATATGAGATACACAGGTGATTAGTCCATATGAACACTTGTGTGAGCAACTCATGCCATGACGGTGAAGATGGCTTGGATTTGTTGCAAGGCTCACACATGTGATGAAGGAGCTCATTGCATATGAGACATGATATGGAGTCATGTGACTATGGTGGAGAAGATCAAGATGAGTCTTGGCTTGATGGACTGGTTGCAAGAGTGAAGGGCAAGTCTAGGACTTGGTGCCGATGGACCAAAGCAACGGTGAAGAGCAAGTGAGGTTAAGATCGATGAACCAATAAGCTCACGTGATGATATGAAGTGGATCATATTATTTATGATATGGTTGGTGCATGTGTTGCATCAAAGATGAAGGAGATTGAATGGAACGCACAAGGCAAAGGTATAACCTATAGGGTGTTTTATTTTCTGGTCATAGGTGTGTAGAGAAGTGCATGACCGGGTTTAGGATAGATGGCCGAACTATCAAGAGGAGAGAATCTCGATTAAAGCGGTTATCAAGTGCCACTAGGTGAAGTGATTCATGCATATGCATTAGGACCTAGTATGCTAAAAATGCTAACACATGTGCACAATAATGATACACAAAGTGTTTAGCACTTGGGAGCAAGGGTGAAGAGATAGAAGTTGATTTGGAGGTGAAAAGGTCAACAGGACCCTAATGGCGAGAGCAACAGGACCATTGTGAGATGGTCCTATTAGTCTGTGTTGAACATATGATGCTTATTGGATGGGAATTCTACGTTGATCCATTGTGCTTTGGAACAAATATGCATGTGGGATGTGTAGTCCTCTGCATAAGCTTTCCAAAATATCTAAGATCATCGAAATTAGAGTTCCAAGCTAAGAGTTATAGTCGTTTCAGTGCTCAGGATTTTAGTGCTCAGGACTCTGGCTTATGACCGGGTTCAGATCTTGTGTTCGGACCATGTTCTCTGGGTCCGGTTGTGTGTTTTTTCATGTGTTTGATGGACAGGACCCTGAGATGGTCCGGTTGTAGTAACAAGACTCGATCCAATTGCTTTGGGAGCTCTTGGGATCTCTCTGGACTAAACAGGACCAAGGTGTGAGATGGTCCGGTTACTCGGTCTAGTTGCTGTTTAAGTGTGCGAACATGACCTTTGAAGCTCTAACGGTCGGCATTTGAACGTGGGAACACGTGGTGAGATCCAGGGGTCTGGACCTTCACTGTAGATGGTCTGGAAACATGGTCTGGACCTCCCCAAGGACATAACGGCTATAATTTCTTGGGGGCTATAAAACTAATCATTGGCTGGCCTTGGGCTGGTTGCTGAGCACACTTGAGCCTTGGTGGCTTGTGTAGGAGTGCTTGGATGCCATCTAACTCACTTGTGCTTGCAGGAGTGCAATTCGATTGCAAATGAGTAATTGTAGTGCGATTATATCGTGAGGTTGCATCGAGTGGCACTAGGTGATCGAGTTGCAAGCCGGTGGTGCTTGTTACTCTTGGAGGTTGCCACTTGCTAGATGGCTTGGTGGAGGTCTCTGTCGAAGCACGCAAAGAAGATTGTGTGGTGCTCTGAAGAAATAATTGTGAGGGGTGTTGTGCTCGCCCCGCAGGGGCCGCGAAGAGCAACTCTAGTAGAGAGAGATGTTAACATTCCTTAGCATCGTTACTAAGAACATAGTTAAATCTAGTCACCGGCAACGGCGCCAGAAATGCTTGTTGGTATTTATTAACTTGAAACTTGTTTTAGTAGTCACCTAATGTAAGTCTACATCTCTTAACATTATTTTAATAGGTTGTCATCCCTAGTGATGATGCCAGAGATGCTTGTTGAAACTACCTAGTTGAAAGCAACATGAATTCAATTGAATTTTAATTCATATCTTTGTGAAAGGGTTGTCATCAATTACCAAAAAGGGGGATTGAAAGCTCTAGTTTGGTTTTGGTGAATTGATGAAACCCTAAGTGCTAACCTAGTTTATCAAAGTGATCATAAGATAGATAGCACTATTCCAAGTCATGGAGGAATGGTGAAGATCATGATGATGGTGTGGTGACCATGATGATCAAGTGCATGGACTTGGAAAAGAAGAAAGAGAAAAACAAAAAGCTCATGGCAAAGGTGAAACTTAATAGGAGCTTTTTGGTTTGGTGATTGAGACACTTAGTGAGTGTGATCACATTTAAGATAGATGGTCATACTATTAAGAGGGGAGCTCTTATTGGACAACTCGATCATCTAGTGCACTAGGTGTTGAAATACTTGCATTGCATTTTAGGCCTAGTGCACATTCGATGAGAAGTGATTAACCTTTGAAAAATGTTTGTGAAAGCGCTAATACACTTGCACGTGATGGTGAAACACTTGGAGTGTTAGCACATTTGCAAAGGTAGTGCAAAAGGTGAAGGAAAGGAGGCATAGCCAGGCTTGTGTTGCTGCCCCGAGGGCACTACCAGCCTTGTGACAGTGCACCACAACCCCTATGGCGGTGACCGGTAGAGGAGGGCGAGAGGGAGGTGTTCTGGGGGGGGACCGCCACCCCTTGTCTGGTGGCACCTCCACCCCTAGGGCGGTGCCCACCTGGATGTGGCTGAGAAGGGTTGGTGCTGGGGCTGGCACTGAAAGTGGCGGTGTGCACCGCCATGGGCGCGACGGTGCACTGCCGTGGGCACCGTCACCCTGTCCGGTGGCGCCGCCCCTTTTCAACGGAGAGCGGGTGAACTAGAGTTGGGCACCGCCATGGGCACCGCCCCATTTTTCCAGAGAGCATGGATTTTGGTGTGTTGGCCAGGGTGGCACCGCCACCCCCACCCCCTGTCCAATGCCTCAACGGCTAGTGAAACTAGCTGTTGGATGACCATTGGAAAGGCACCGCCACCCCAAGTCTAGTGCCACACCGACATGTCCGATGACCCCACAGAAGCTGAAAAAGGGGTAACGACTCTATTTGCTTGTGGACTTATAAATAGAGCTAGTAGCCGGCCTTGGCCACTCTTTTGGCACTTCTAACAGCTGCATACACCCTTTGAGAGCTGAGCACACCACTCCACTCACTTGCACACTTGATTTCATCATCTTGAGTAAGATTGGAGAGCCTCTAGGGCATCGCTTAGTGTTCTAGCATCTTGTGGCACTAGTTGGGCAATTTGGGCTGGTGGAGTTCTTTCTACTCTTGGTGTTTGCCGACACCTAGATAGCCCGGTGATTGGTGGATCGTTGAGTGGCTATTGGTGATTGTTTCTTGCTCCGATCATCGACATTGTGAGGGATTTTTGTGCCTTCCCTATGGGAGATCACGAAAGGCAACTCTAGTGGATTGCGCATGGCTTGTGTGATCCTCATCTTGTGTTGGTTGTGTGGCACCCTATTGAGGGTTTGGCGTGTGATGCCAATTAGCGCGTGAACCTCTAAGTGAGTGAATCGCCACAACGAGGACTAGCATGTCAGCAAGCAAGTGAACCTCTATAAAAATCATTGTATCATCATTTGATTCAGAGGTGATTGGTCTTCATTGGTATTGATTCTTGTGATTGATTGGCTCCTTTGGTGATTGGCTCATTCCTCTACACAGCAGTATAACACTCCATCCTTCCCGCACATTTACATTTCTTAGTGTAGCTTGGCCCTTTTGTATAGCTAGTTTTGAGGACAAGCAAGAGTTGTGTCTAGTGGTTACTGAGGTTCTTTAGTTAGTCTTTGAGAGCTCACTAATTTAATGTAGTGCCATAGCCTTTGAGAGCTAATAGACAATAGCAACTAGAATTATGGTAGGTGGCTTGCATTCTTAGTAGGCTAGCGCAACATTCGCTTCGCCTCATATTTGTCTAACCGCTTTGCATAGTGTTGTTGTAGAAATTTTTATAGGCTATTTACCCCCTCTAGCCATTTGGACCTTTCAAGTGGTATCGGAGCCGTGGTCACCGTGATTTGAGGCTTAACAACCTTCGGTGTCAAAATTGCTCAAATCAACAACACCAAGAAGCCACCCCAATTTGATGGCACAAATTATCCATATTGGAAGTCAAAGATGACCACTCATATCAAGTCAAACAATAGAAGAGTGTGGAAGGTGGTGGAGACCAAAATTGAGATAGATGATCTAGAGAATCCCACCACGGTCGAAGAAGTGCTTCTCCAAAACAATGACATTGCTCTTAGTGCTATTCATGATGCTATTGATGAGAGAACATTTGAGCAAATCAAGAACATTGAGATGGCTCATGAAGCTTGGAAGAAGTTGGAAGAATCATTAAAGGGCACCAAGGCAATAAAGGGTGCAAAGGCATACATTCTTAAGGAGAAATTTGCTAGCTTCAAGATAAAGGAAGATGAGAGTGTGCCGGACATGTTTCATCGGATGGAAGTGCTTGTAAATGATCTCAAAGCACTTGGTGAGAAGGTGGAGGACAAGGACTTCTTCCATAAGTTCTTGAGATGCTTACCCACAAGATTTGGCATGTTGGTCACCTTGCTAGTGAGGACCAGTTTGGACACAATGACACCAAACCAAATCAAATCTTAGGAGATATCTTGACCGATGATGCTTATAGAGATGATGATGAGAAGGAAGAAAAGAACCAAGAGAAGAAGGATGAGAAGAAGAAGAGTGTGGCATTCAAAGCCGGATCATCATCCAAGGGCAAGGCCAAGCAAGATATATCAAGTGAAGATGATGGTTCATGGGATGATGATGATGAGAAGATGGCTCTCTTTGTCAAGAGATTTGGCAAGTTCATGGTGAAGAAGGGCTACCGTGCTAGAAGGAAGAAGTCTTCATCTAAGAACAAGGAAGAATCAAGAAGGTGCTTCAAGTGTGGAAGCAATGATCATCTTGTTGCTCAATGCCCATACAATAGCGACAATGATGATGACAAGAAGAGCAAGAAGAAGGATAAGAAGGAAAAGAAAGAAAAGAAGGACAAGATGAACTTCAAGAAGAAGAAGGGTGGTTCATATGTGGTCACTTAGGATAGTGATGCTTTCTCAAGTGATGATGATGAAAGTGATGATGACAAGACCACCAAGAAGAAGGCTCTTGCAAGCATTGTCATAAATGCAAAGCCTTCTCTCTTCAACACTCCATCATGCTTCATGGCTAACGCCACTAAGGTACAAACTTGTCATGATGGATGTGATGAGGAACATGATAATGAGAGTGAAAGTGAAAGTGAAAGTGACAATGATGATGAACCCACTAAAAATGAACTAATTGACATGTTAGAAGATGCTAAAGAACATTTTGACATTAAGAGAAGGGAATGCAAAGACTTGCGAAAGGAACTAAAGGCCCTTAATCAAGCCTTTGATGAGCTCAATGCATCTCATGAGAGGCTAGAGGAAGCCCATGAAAAGCTTGGTAAGGCTCACAAGGAGCTTAAAAAAACTCATTCCTCTCTACTTAATGAGCAAAATGAGAAGGAGCATGTTGTAACATGTGACAAAGGCTTAACTTGTGATATAATTGATGAATCATTCTATAAGCCTGTCATTGTTGCTCCCACTAACCCTTCTTGTAGCACATCCACTTCTAGCTCATCTAGTAGTGATGGTTTCACTTGTGATGCCTCACTAATGGTTGATGCCTCACTAATGAATTGAGAATGAGACACTCAAGAAGGAGGTAAAATAGAGCTCAATCACACAAGCTTGGCTAGGGCCTATGGTGGTGAGGGCCGCTTGCTTATGTGCTTGGGTAGCCAAAGAGCTTTTCTCTACATAGAGGATTGGGCTCTCAAGAAAGGCAAAAGGCGACCTTTGCTCCTTATTAGCATGTAAAGACTCCTCAACTAGACTAGTTTGTGAAGAACAATGTCGACTAGAACATCATCCTAGGTAACCCCATGATGAGTTGCCAATGTCACACAACGGTAACATGTGATGAGTATGAATGTTACCTCCATGGATGGGCCTTTACTACTATTATTGGGCTTCACTTGTATTTGAAGAATCCTTCCACATACATCGGGTCAAATTCATACTACTCGGCATGTGTCGGGTCAAGCAAGCTGTCCAAGCTTCCATGAGTTAATCTGAGTCACAAATCAAGCCAGGAAAACCACCACAACCTAAAATGGGCGAAAAGAGCTCTCCTGTTTTCTACTTGTCCCGATCCATTGTCACCGCCACTTCCATCCCAAATTTACAAGCATCCCATCCAAGTGGTCATTGATCATTGGATTTTTCCACCTTTGAGAATCTACAAGATCCTATAGTCGACTCAGAGTAGTCGAAATTTTTTGGCAGACCTCGTGAGGATGCATTCAAATTTCTTTGACAAAGAATTGTCAAATGTAGAAATCCACTCAAGTGAGTACACTTTTCCGGTGGGTCGGATTTCAAGAAGCACTCATGGGAATTATCCCGTCCGTTTTTGACAACTATAGACAAGAGGGCACGAACTAGTATAAATCATTCGTCTATTTGCATTTACTATCGAGTTCTATGTACATCGAAGCCCTTCGAACATCATCTCGGGTAACCCTATAACGAGTTGCTGGTCATCAAACACCGACGAAGACCAAGAACAAGAATGCTAATGTATGTATCCTCAATTAAGCTTGATTCTTTCTATGTGGTTACTAAGGGTACAAATGGTGTCAAGGCTAAGTTCATTGGTGCACCACGGATGGGCTTAAAGAAGAAAGTCATTTGGGTACCAAAGAGCTTAGTGACTAACCTTCAAGGACCCAAGCATGTTTGGGTACCTAAAAAGAATTGATCTTCATTTGTAGGTCAATTACAAAGCCGGAGGAAGGCATTGGGTTCTTGATAGTGGGTGCACTCAACACATGACCACTTATCACATCTTTTTATACAATTTTCAGGTGATGCAAGAATGTTCAACTCAATCAATACCAATGGCAATGATGGTTATGATAGTATCACATTTGGTTACAATGGCAAAGGCAAGGTCAAAGGGCTTGGTAAGATTGCAATATCCAATGACATGAGCATTTCCAATGTGTTGCTAGTTGAGAGCTTGAACTTCAATTTGCTATCCATGGCTCAATTGTGTGATCTTGGATTCAAATGCATATTTGGGATAGATAGATGATGTGAGAGATCATAAGTGTAGATGGCTCTAATTTGATCTTCAAAGGCTTTAGATATGCGAATCTATACTTGGTTGATTTCAATGCTAGTGAAGCTCAATTGTCAACATGCTTGTTCACTAAATCTAGTATGGGTTGGTTATGGCATAGAAGGCTTGGTCATGTTGGAATGAAATAATTGAATAGATTGGTTAAGCATGACTTGGTTAGAGACTTGAAAGATGTTGTGTTTGAGAAGGATAAGCTTTGTAGCTCTTGTCAAGCCGGCAAATAAGTTGGAAACACCCATCTTGAGAAGAGCATTATGAGCACTAGTAAGGCATTTGAGTTGTTGCACATGGATTTGTTTGGGTCAACACAATACACTAGCATGGGTGGAAATAAATATGGCTTTATGATAGTGGATGACTATACAAGATACACTTGTGTATTCTTTCTAGTGGACAAAAGTGATGTATTTGCGACATGCAAATCATTTGTCAAGGGCATACACAATGAGTTTGAAACAACCATCATCAAAGAGTTAGAAGTGACATAAGTGTGGTAGTGAGTTCAGAACACTAGAATTAATGAGTTATGTGATGAATTTGGAATTAGACATCAATTCTTGGCTAAGTACACTCCACAATCAAATAGCCTTATTGAGAGAAAGAATAGTACACTCATTGATATGGCAAGGTCTATGCATAGTGAGTACAATGTGAGTCAATCTTTTTGGGCCAAAGCTATCAACACGGCTTGCTATTATAGCAACCGCTTATATTGTCACCCATTGAAAGAGAAGACACCATATGAGCTCTTGAATGGTAGAAAGCCCAACATTGCATACTTTCAGGTATTTGGTTGCAAATGCTATATCTTGAATAAAGGCACTAGATTGAGCAAGTTTGATAAGAAATATGATGAAGGATTCTTACTTGGATACTCAACCACTAGCAAAGCATATAGAGTTTGGAATTTGGCAAGTGGTACTCTTGAAGAGGTGCATGATGTTGAATTTGATGAAACCAAGTATTCCCAAGATGAGAATGAGAACTTGGAGGATGTTAGAGGCATTCAACTTTTAAATACCGTGAAGAACATGGATGTTGGTGAATTGAGGCCTAGGAAAGTGATTGATGATGAAGATGATCAAGTGCAACTGCTCTCTAACTCAAATGTGCAAGTTGACACTATTCAAGCAAGTACATGTGGCTCTCATGACAATGTGCAATATCAACAAGTGGCTAGCACATCATCTCAATCAAATGATGAAGCAAGTGCAAGCAATGTTCCTATACTCCGACCAACCAATATTGCAAGAGATCATCCATTGGACACTATAATTGGGGATATTTCTAGATGTGTGCGAACTAGATCAAGATTGGCTTCATTTTGTGAGCATTTCTCATTTGTCATCCATTAAACCAAAGAAGATAGATGAAGCATTGAAGGATGTTGATTGGGTCAATGCTATGCATGAAGAATTAAACAACTTCACAAGAAATCAAGTATGGGAATTAGTAGAAAGATCAAAGGAACACAATGTGATTGGAACCAAATGGGTCTATAGACACAAGTAAGATCAAGATGGGATAGTAGTAAGGAACAAAGCAAGATTGGTAGCACAAGGCTATACACAAGTTGAAGGTCTTGACTTTGGAGAAACATATGTCCCCGTTGCTATATTGGAAGCAATTAGAATCTTGCTAGCCTATGCTTATGCCCACAACATCAAGCTCTATCAAATGGATATTAAGAGTGCATTTATAAATAGCTACATCAATGAAGAAGTATATGTTGAGCAACTTCCTATTTTTTAAGATGACAAGAAACCTAACCATGTGTACAAGTTGAAGAAGGCATTGTTTGGCTTGAAGCAAGCACCTAGACCATGGTATGAGAGATTGAGGGATTTCTTACTCTCTAAAGGGTTCATGATGGGCAAGGTTGACACCACTATTTTCACCAAGATTGGAAAGGACTTGTTTATGTTGCAAATCTATGTTGATAACATCATTTTTGGATCAAGCAATCAAGACTTTTATGAAGAGTTTGGAAAGATGATGGCTAATAAGTTTGAGATGTCCATGATTGGAGAGTTGAGTTACTTCCTTGGTCTTCAAATCAAGCAATTGAAGAATGGTACATTTATGAGTTTGTAACACCCTCGGTGTTACACCCTAAACAAACTACTAGATCATGTCATGAGCATCATGTTTATGTGATAATGCATATGATAGAGTGTGTAGATGAATTTCTTGTAACCTAAATGAATAATAAAAATGTTAAACAAAAATTGATCCAATAGCTCATGTGTCAAGTAGGGTTGAAAACCAATTTTTATTGAGCAAAAATATTATAGAACATGTGTGCGACACCTAAATAAAGTTTGAAGTACAAACTCTGTAGATGACAATGCAACTCTTGCTGTAGAAAAATAACATTGCTAGCTAGTATGTTTAATAGCTTAGAAATAGAACTTGAAATTGAATCTAGATCAAAACTTAGAAAATTCCTCAAGTCAAAAGACAGTTCGACAACACCATGTTTGGGAATTAATCCTGTGAAATTGAGTTAAGAGGTGGTGTCATGTTTTAGCTCTGGTTGGTAGCCTAATAGGCCCTCTTCAGCATAGTGAAGGCGGTTTAGTTTCAACTTCAGTAGTTTAGTTTTTATTGACGCTTTACAATTCATGCATGAACATAGTCTTGGGCTGGTTGGCTGGGTGGGTGCAGTCACCACGCTCGGGACCTCGACGTTGCCATGCTTGACCGCATGCGCGCGGCCGCGCGTGAGCCAGCCGAGGCCGTCCTCGGCCTAGCCATGGCCTAGCTGCGGCCTGGCGCTGTGGGCCACCGCGTTGCTGCCCCACCTTGCCACCGCGCAGCTGCCACTACCGCTGCCGCCTTACCGAGCTGTTGGGGCGCAGCCATTGCCGCCTTTGGATGCTGTCATGCGATGCTGCTCCCGCTGTGGCACCGTGCTGTGCTGCGCTGCTGTTGCTTGCCTCATCACCACGCGCACGTGGGCTGCCCCTGCTACCTTACGCCGTCGCCTCGCCTTAATGGCATTGCAGTCGCACATGTCGCGCTCCTCAACTACCTCCGCTCGCGTGCACTATGCTAGACTGCATTGTGTCGTAGCAAGCATCTAGGTGCTACCTAGGGGTGCACAGGGGGAAATTAGGGAAAACTCAGGGGGTTAAATGAATTCGCCAGAGAGAGGAAGAAATAGTGTTAGGACTTAGGTGTAATTTAGGAGAAGTCCGAGGGCTCTTTTGCAAAAGCGCTAGCACGCGCGGGCTCCCCCGCTGTGGGCCATCTCGTGCGTGTGCCGCGCCTACGTGGGCCGTGTGTTTGTGGGCCGCGCGGTGGAATCCGTTTTTCTTTTTCCTAAGACATTAGTAATTGCTTTCTATTTTAATTTCTGAGCTAATCTTTGATAATTAATATAAAATCATGTAGGTGTCCAAAAATTATAATTTTTTTGTTAGGTTCCTAAAATTATTGTCTATCTGTTGGTATAGTTAGTTCATATATAACTATTTTGGAACTAAGGGATATTAAATCGTTTGAACGTGTTTAATATTATTGGGATAATTATTGTAGGAATTTTTGTGGTAAATTGGTGATAGCTTTGATCCTAAAATTTTACAGTAGCTTCATTGTATTATTAGGTGCTTACTGTAATTTTTGTAGCCCTAAGATAGCTTGTTTGCTAGGGTAACTAAATATCTGTTAAACCTTTAATATGAATAAGAGAAGAATATTGACATGAAATGAAGCACTTGTTAGGGTGAGCTTGACACTTGATTTGATAGAGCTGATGGTTAGCTTAATATTTTAGTCATTAGAACTAGCTTGTTAGTATGGCATATGTGTCCCTATTTTAAAACTTGTTGCCTAAATACTAAGTTATTGCATCATCGTCATCGCATGCATATAGAGGATGAGTCGGCGGAGATCGTGACCACCGGCGATCAGGAGTTCGAGGAGATTGTCAAGGAGTACGAGGAGGAGATTCTCATGCAGGAGGTCTCAGAGCCACCACTGACTGACTTAGCTGACACCATGCCTGCCCAAGGCAAGCCCCGGTGCATAACTTCTATTTTTCATATCCATCGTATATATATATGTATATATATATGTATATATATACATATATATATATATTACGTTGTAGGAAATTTTTGTGGAAACCATATGCATATATATATCTACCCTATGAGTTCTACTGGTGCAGGTTCGAGTAGCTACTATGCTTATGCTGTCGGTAGTGTGAGTAACCTGCCGTTACCCACAATAGGTGATTATTATTACTCGCATAATAAAATGATGACAAGAAAATGGAGACCGGGCTGGGATATGGTATGGGTATTGGTGGGTGTAACAAGTTGTGTCTCATGGCCACCAGGCTTAGCTTGGTTACACTGTTTTCCCTATCCGTGTCGATTGAGGACCGTTAGTTGTTGTGGATGGTAGTCAGGTCATAGAGTTATTATCCTGAGCACATACTTGCTTATGGGAGCGGGAAGGCTCATTGCACTCTTATCATGGGTTCAGGCTCTTTCTATACCGATTGATTGGAGGCGGGGAAAGGTGGAGGTCTAAGCACCATACTGAGACCGGGTCTCAAGTGTGGGGGCTTGGAGTCCAAGTTTGAATAGGGATCTGGACTCCTCGACAGGAGTGGAATGGGTTGGTCTCATTTGTGCCTAGGGTACAAGTGAGGCGTGTGTTTTGAGGTACCCAGCTAGGACACATTGGTTCACAAATCTCCATTTCCGTGAGACGGTACGACTTGGCTATGGTCTAGCACCGTAGTAAGAACTGGAAGATGAAAGGTGGTAAACTGATTCTGATTGCTCAACTTTTGCTTGAAGGTAGAATAGGTGCTTACTTAGAATGGTTAGCTAATAAAGTAATCATGACTGCTAATAAAACTTGACCTTAAGGATGCACTATTAGTAATGCTTTTCACAAACAAAAGAAAATAATAAACCATATTGCCTATCATATCCTTGAGAGTCGGGAAAATATTCCCACTAGTTTGGTAAGTCTTGCGAGTACATCGTGTACTCAGGGTTTATTTTATCCTATTGCAGGTGCAGCTTGAGGAGTTAGCACTTGTGTGGAGGATTCTTCTGGTGGGCACAGATGGATCCGTGTATCATTTCCGCTAGATGATTACATTTCGCTGTTTAATTATCGCACTCTGAACTCTATCATTGTAATAAATAATTTTCAAGACTCTATGTTGTATTAAATGGACTAAGTATTGTAAGCTCATACTCATTATTGGATCCTGGATATAAAACGTGGATTGTTTCGGGTTCTCCCTTTGGGTGTGCTCGATGAAACTGCCCGTTTTAGCCCATTTTTAGGGCACTTAGTGTCTAGTGGAAGACGAGCACCTCTGAAAGTGTGTTATTCCAGGAGGTTCTACCACAAGTGATATCAGAGCCAATAATGAGTCTACGGGTTTAAGAACTCTTTTCAAAAACCTAAAATTGGACCAACAAAAACTTTGCAAAAAATAGGATGCGATAAATTAAGTAAATAAGTATAAGCCCTAGAAATATGGTCTATCTAGGATAGTGGCACTGGTTTTATCTAATCAATTTCTACTGGTACACTAACTTACGCTGCGAAAGAATCATTTGGCATCCAGGAAGTGAGTGTGCGCTGTGCCAAAATTTTATGCGAATGCCGCTATATTCCGGCTTGAGTGAACGAATAGGTCGATGCATGCATCATGAAGAAAGAATCTTGCTTAAGCTATACTCCCCCACACATGTAATGTTTGGGTAGTGAATTGATAGGATAATAAATGAAAAGAAATGCTTTAACTCTTAATGAAAAGTTTTAGCATGCAACAACTTAGCGGGCCTTATCATCTCTCTAGCCTTTTGTTTCTAAATATGGAGGCCTTGTCCCTAACGGTGGGTTCCTATCTATTTATAGATGAACCTAAGGTCTGGTCGCGGGAGCACCAGTGCTGGGACGGGCCATGGTTTTGGTGAAGATCAAGGCAAAAACGAATGTGGTGATGATAATAGCAATGTCAACGGGGAGAGCCACGAGGCCCCACTCCTTGGTCCCCCTCCTCCGCCACCACCACCGATGACCCATGTGAAGATGATGGCCGAGATGTTGGCTGCTCATGGTGAGTCAACCCGTGCCTTGGAGATGCTGGCACAGGCTATTGGTGACTTCACCCGTGGGGGCTCCGGTGACAATGGCGAGAACGGGGGTGGTGCCCATGGTCCCAAGAGGCCCTATTCCTATCAGGTCTTCTTGGGGACACACCCACCCACATTCACACCGACTACGAAGCCTCTAGACGTGGAGCATTGGCTTCGTATTCTAGAGCAGAAGTTTTAGCTGCTCGATGTGACTGACGAGCAGAAGGTGCGCTTTGCTGCAAAGCAACCTCTTGGATCTACCAGTGCTTGGTGGGACACTTTCAATGCCATACAGCCTATGGACCACTATGTGACTTGGTGAGAGTTTACCACTACTTTTCGTCAGTACTATATTCCTACTGGTTTGGTGAACAGGAAGTTGTCTGAGTTTCTGGAGCTAAAACAGGGAAGTATGATGGTGATGGAGTATGTGAACAAGTTCAACCATCTAGCATAGTATGCTGGAACTCATGTGGACACTAATGAGAAGAACATGGACCATTTCAATCATGGTCTCTCTTGTATCTCGCAAGAGAAGCTGTATACAGGAGGCTATCAGACCTTTGGTGCATTGATGAATGCTGCTATTGCTATGGAGAGACTTCTACATGACTCTTAGGCTGAGTGAAAGCGCAAGAGGGTGATCACTAGGTCTTCTAGTCACCTATAGTCTCAGAAGGTACATGTTGTGAGGATGGTGTCCTATCACTCTCCGGGTGGACAGCCGTCCCGCCAGGCTCAGCAGACTCACCTAACACTGCCCACTCAGTACCGTGCACCTACGCAGCAGGTGCAACAGCCTCAGGGATAGCAAGTTTCGTCTCATTAGGGGCAAGGGAACAAGCCGGGTGCTTGTTTCAAGTGTGGCAAGGAAGGTCACTATGCTCGAGAGTGCCCCAGAATCAGCCTCCCTAGTCTTCTCAGCCTTCGGCCAACTCTCGTCTGGTCAAGAGGACTATCATTAGGAAGAAGGTGTCCATGAGCTGCTCTAGGTAGGTTAACTTCACCGAGGCTAAGGAGATTTCACAGGGTGAGCCTATGATGGTTGGTATATTTACCATTGAGTCCCATCCAACATATGCGTTATTTGATTCTGGTGCATCACATTCATTCATAAGTATGGTGTTTGTACAAAGGCACAATATATCTACTATGGCCATTCCTATTGCCTATAGAATCAGAACCCCGGGTGCATAGTTGTGCATCAAAACTCAGACGGACACCATGAGATTAGTGCTAGCCACTCACTCTTATTGCCTCCAGTTCATGGTGCTGCTTGGGCAATGCATAGATGTAATTCTGGGAATAAACTGGTTGAGAAATTATGGGGTGGTCTTGAACCTTAGGTAGGGAATTGTTGAGTTAAGGCTTCCTTCTTCTGGAGGATAGGATGTCTCTCCTTATGTCATCAGTTCCCACCTTACCAGTTATTGCTCATGCTGAAGCTTCTCCTGACCTTACTGCTATTCCTGTGGTCTGTGAGTTTTTGGATGTCTTCCCTGAGGATCTACCTGGGTTACCACCAGATAGGGATGTCAAGTTTTCCATTGAGTTTGAACCAAGCACTGCTTCTATTTTGTGGCATCCTTACCGCATGGCTCTAAAAGAATTGGCTGAGATAAAGAAATAGTTAGAGGAATTGTTGGAGAAAGGATTCATCTGTCCTAGTTCTTCACCATGGGGTTGTCTAGCTATTTTTGTGAAGAAGGATGGTACTCTTTGGATGTGTGTGGATTATCGCCCTCTCAATGCGATAACCATTAAGAACAAGTATCCTTTACCACATATTGATACTTTGTTCGATCAGTTGTCTAGTGCAAAAGTGTTTTCAAAGATTGATCTTTGTTTGGGGTATCACCAAATTAAAATCCAACCACAAGATATCCCAAAGATAGCTTTCCCTACTAGGTATGGGCTTTATGAATACCTAGTCATGTCTTTTGGTCTCACCGATGCTCCTGCATTCTTCATGTAGCTCATGAACTCGGTCTTCATGCCAGAATTGGACAAGTTTGTAGTGGTGTTCATTAATGATATTTTGGTATATTCTAAGAATAATGGAGAGCATGCACAACATCTTTGTATAGTCCTGACTCGACTATGTAAACACAAGCTATATGCCAAATTCAGCAAGTGTGAGTTTTGGTTGGATCAAGTGCAGTTTTTGGGGCATGTCCTAACCCTCGAAGGCATCTTTGTGGATCCTAGCAAGGTGTAAGATGTGTTAAATTGGAAATCTCTAAAGTCAGTGCATCAGATTCGTCAGTTCCTTGGTCTTGCTAGTTATTATCGGTGCTTCATCCCTGAGTTTTCCAAGATAGCTCAACCAATGACCAAGTTGCTTCTGAAGGATGCCAAGTTTGTATGGAGTCTGGCTTGTGAAGAAGCTTTCCAAGCACTAAAGAAGTTGCTTACCTCTGCTCCTATTCTTGCTCAACCAGATATTGATAGGCCATTTGGTGTGTATTGTGATGCCTCTAGGATTGGACTGGGTTGTGTGCTTATGCAAGATGGGCAAGTGATAGCTTATGCTTCACGTCAGCTGAAAAAGCACGAGATGAATTACCCCACCCATGATTTAGAGCTAGCTGCAGTTGTACATGCTCTAAAATTTGGAGGCATTACCTGTTAGGAAATAAAGTGATATCTATACGGATCACAAGAGCCTCAAATATATTTTCACTCAATCTGAATTGAATATGAGGCAGTGGAGGTGGCTCGAGTTAATCAAGGATTACAATTTAGAAGTTCATTACCATCCTGGAAAAGCCAATGTGGTAGCTGATGCCTTGAGTTGAAAGTCGCATCAGGTTGATGAAGAATCTTTGCCCCTCATCCATTCTGAAGTGTTTGCCCATTTTGCTCATCTCGGATTTACTTGAGCAAATTATTATAGTGCAAAGGCAAGATGCTTCGAAAATTCCTCATATGAAGAAGTTAATTGCCAAAGGGCGTGGCCCTCATTTTAGTCTTGATGATCAAGGTGTGGTGAAGTTTAAGAACCGATTGGTGGTTCCTTCAAGTGATGAGCTTAGGGGAAATTTTTGGATGAAGCTCATAACTCCAAGCTTCCATTTAACCTAGAAGCAACAAGATGCATCAAGATTTATGTCACTTGTATTGGTGGCCAAATATGAAGCAGGACATTACTAAATACATCTCAGAATGTGACATTTGTGGGAGGGTTAACGTGGACCATATGTGTACGCTCGGTTTTCTATAGCCTTTGCCTATCCCTGTTTGGAAATGGGAGGATATTTCCATGGATTTTGTTGTGGGTTTGCCCCGCACAACAAAGGGATATGATTCTATTTGGGTCATTGTGGATCGCCTCACCAAGTCTGCTCATTTTCTCTCGGTGGATACAAGGTATTCAGCCAAAAAGTATGCCAAGCAATATTTTGATCGGGTTGTAACCCTACATGGAGTTCCTCTTACCATTGTGTCTGATAGAGGGCCAGTTTTTTTCTCTCGCTTTTGGGAGCATCTCTAAAAGTGTCTTGGTACTCGTCTCCTCAGAAGCTCAGCTTATCATCCGTAAACTGATGGTTAGACAGAAAGGGTCGACCAAGTACTTGAGAATATGTTGTGAGCTTGTGTCATTTCTTTTCTAGAAAACTGGGATGAATGCTTGTCTTTATCATAGTTTTCTTATAACAATAGTTATCAAGAAAGCATTCGAATGGGACCTTTCGAGGCTTTATATGACAAGAAATGTAGAACACCACTTAACTGGGTTGAAGTCGGAGACCATGGTTATTTTGGGCCTGATTTTATCAAAGAAGCCATAGGGCAAGTCAGTGTTATTCAGAGTCATTTGAAAGCATCTCAGAACCGTCAGAAAACTAATGTAGACAAGAAAAGAAGGCCTTTGCAGTTTGAAGTTGGCGACCATGTGTATCTCAAGGTATCTCCGATGAGAGGTGTGCATCATTTTGGAGTTCGTGGAAAATTAGCTCCTCATTATGTCGGACCTTATAAAGTTTTGGAATGGTGTAGTTCTATTGCTTATCGTATCAAGCTCCTAGATATCTTGCCGACAGTCCATAATGTTTTCCATGTCTCCCAGCTAAAAAAGTGTTTGCGAGTTCCCAATGAAGTGGTGGAAATTGAAGGATTTCCTCTCCAACCTGATCTTTCTTACATTGAGCATCCCCTCAAAATCTTGGATGAAAAAGAAAGAGTAACTAGAAACAAAGTGGTGAAATTTTATAAAGGCCAATGGCAAAACCATTCGGAGGACGAAGCAACTTGGGACATGAGAATTATATTCTGGAACATTATCCCCATCTCCTTCCTAATTCATTGAGGTAATTATTTAAATTGAAATTACTTCTTATCCCTTCCTACACTAGGCGCTCACATGAAATCTCGGGACAAGATTTGGTTTTAGGGGGGAGGAGCTATAACACCCTCGGTGTTACGCCCTAAACAAACTACTAGATCATGTCATGAGCATCATGTTTATGTGATAATGCATATGATAGAGTGTGTAGATGAATTTCTTATAACCTAAAATGAATAATAAAAATGTTAAATGAAAATTGATCCAATAGCTCATGTGTCAAGTAGGGTTGAAAACCAATTTTTATTGAGAAAAAATATTATAGAACATGTGTGCGACACCTAAATAAAGTTTGAAGTACAAACTTTGTAGATGACAATGCAACTTTTGCTGTAGAAAAATAACATTGCTAGCTAGTATTTCTAATAGCTTAGAAATGGAACTTGAAATTGAATCCAGCTCAAAACTTAGAAAATTCCTCAAGTCCAAACACAGTTCGACAACACCATGTTTGGGATTTAATACTATGAAATTGAGCTAAGAGATGGTGTCATGTTTTAGTCCTAGTTGGTAGCCTAATAGGCCCTCTTTAGCATAGTGAAGGCTGTTTAGTTTCAACTTTAGTAGTTTAGTTTTTATTGACGCTTTAAAATTCAAGCATGAACACAGTCTCGGGCTGGTTGGCCGGGTGGGCGCGGTCACCACACTCGAGACCTTGACGTTGCCATGCTCGACCGCACATGCGCAGCCACACGTGGGCCGACCGAGGCCGTCCTCGGCCTGGCCACCGCGTTGCTACCCCACCTCGCCACCGCGCTACTGCCACTGTCGCTGTCGCCTTACCAAGCTGCTGGGGCGCCGCCACTATCGCCTTTGGACGCTGTCGTGCGATGCTGCTCCCACTGTGGCACCATGCTGTGCTGCGCTGCTGTTGCTTGCCTCGTCACCGCATGCACATGGGCTGCCCCTGCTGCCTTGCACCATCGCCTCGCCTTAATGGCGCTGTAGCCGCACATGCCATGCTCCCCAGCTGCCTCCGCTCGCGCGCACTATGCTAGGCTGCATTGTCTCGTAGCGAGCGTCTAGGTGCTACCTTGGGTCTGGCCTACCGATTGTCGCCAAGGCGAGGATGGCCAGATCCCGGACCTACACTTCTCCCTACCACCTCTGTCGTCTGAGCCGCGCCCATGAAATCAGCCAGAGAGAGATCACCTTAATCCGATTCAATGCGTCCGCGGCTTCGCCATTAAGCCACCTAGCTACCCGACCCCATCATGCCTTGAGTTGAGCCTAGCCAATCCTCAATTTGGTCGTTTCCCTGCCATCAGGCTCATTAAGGCCATGCCTGGCCAGTGCAGGTGGAAACTCACCGACGAAGCTATGAGAGGCCAGCCTAGCTACGCCATTAGCTTTGCCTCGACTCCCTCTTCGCCCTGCGCTCGTCAGCCGAACCGCTACCACTACCCCGGTGCCATCACCGTGACCAGCCATGGTGTGCCCCCGCATGGCTTGGTCACATGTGGCCAGCCCTCCTTCGCCATCCTCTACCCTAACTGTCACTTTGATCGAGTCCACGGTAAGCTCCTAATGCTCACACGTTAGCTGGTTAGGCCTATAGCTACCCTAGTTCACCGGAATAGTCACGCTGCCATCGTGGATGGCCGCACGTCGCTGTAGCCCTCACCAGTGAGCCTCACCACTCCTCACCACCACCCAGCACGGTAGTCTAGGTCGGAGATGGCGATCGACCCGTTAGATGGGTCCACATAGGTCCTAGGTGGCCGGTGTAGACGTCTAGTGCCACCGCTCGCTGTGCCGCCGTGCACAGGGTTGCCCGGGGGTGCGCAAGGGGAAATTAGGGAAAACTCAGGGGGTTAAATGAATTCGCCAGAGAGAGGAAGAAATAGTGTTAGGACTTAGGTGTAATTTAGGAGAAGTCTGAGGGCTCTTTTGCAAAAGTACTAGCGCTCGCGGGCTCCCCCGCTGTGGGTTGTCTTGTACGTGGGCCACACCTACGCGGGCCGCGTGTTTGTGGGCCGCACGGTCGAATCCGTTTTTCTTTTTCCTAAGAAATTAGTAATAGCTTTCTATTTTAATTTTTGAGCTGATCTTTGGTAATTAATATAAAATCATGTAGGTGTCCAAAAATTATGAAACCAATTTTGTTAGGTTCCAAAAATTATTGTCTATCTATTGGTATAGTTAGTTCATATATATCTGTGTTGGAACTAAGGGATATTAAATCATTTGAACGTGTTTAATATTATTAGGGTAATTATTGTAGGAATTTTTGTGGTAAATTGGTGATAGCTTTGATCCTGAAATTTTTACAGTAGCTTCATTGTATTATTATGTGCTTATTGTAATTTTTGCAACCCTAAGATAGCTTGTTTGTTAGGGTAACTAAATATCCATTAAACCTTTAATATGAATAAGAGAAGAATATTGACTTATGAAATGAAGCACTTGTTAGGGTGAGCTTGACACTTGATTTGAAAGAGCTGATGGTTAGCTTAATATTTTAGTCATTAGAGCTAGCTTGTTAGTATGGCATTCGTGTCCCTATTTTAAAAGTTGTTGTTGCCTAAATACTAAGTTGTTGCATCATCATCATCGCATGCATATAGAGAACGAGTCCACGGGGATTGTCGAGGAGTACGAGGAGGAGATTCTCATGCAGGAGGTCTTGGAGCCGCCACTGACTAACTCAGCTGACACCGCGCCTGCCCAAGGCATGCCCCAGTGCATAACCTCTAGTTTTCATATCCATCGTGTGTATATATATATATATGTGTGTGTGTTGTGCATTTACATTGCAGGAAAATTTTGTGGAAACCATATGCATATATATATATTTACCCTATGAGTTCTACTGGTGCAGGTTCTAGTAGCTACTATGCTTAGGCTATCGGTAGTGTGAGTAACCTGCTGTTACCCACAATAGGTGATTATTATTACTCGCATAATAAAATGATGGCAAGAAAATGGAGACCGGGCAGGGATATGGTATGGGTATTGGTGGGTGTTGGTGTTTCGAGTAAACACCAACGAGTAAATTTGTATATTGCGCGTCTAACCTGGATGGTGTGCTAAGAGGACACAAGGATTATACTGGTTCTAGCTAAAAGCCCCTATGTCTAGTTTCAGGATGCTCATGTTACTAGCACTGAAAGTTCATAGTAGAGGGTTACAAATTGTTGAGAGAGGGAGGAGCTCCCAAGTCTCTGGTGGATGGAATGAAAGGATGCCGAGACCTCAGTCGCTTCTCAGTTGTATGTTCGAAGTTCGATGCTAGCGATTCTGGCGTGATGCGGTGCAATATGCTATGAACCGATGTCCCGATAGTGGGACGCCCTGCTTTCCCTTTTATAGGCCAATGAAAGAGCAGGGGTTACAACAAAAGGGAAGAGGAAAAAAGAAAAGGAAATAAGGCTCCTAGAGGTGTGCCACCCTCCTCTTCGCATGGGTCCCACTGACCCTATAGATCGTGGTGGTAGCAGTGTCGTACCGGGGTCCTGTTGGCCACTGTAGCATACGTGCGGATGTCGTGCATCGTTCTTGCCTCCCGTCCCATCTGAGCAGATGAAACGGTCAAGGGGCCCCCTAACGGAGGTCATATGGAGGAGCTGGTGGTACAGTGCCAGTCAATCTGACGCCGGTTGACTGACGTTGGACAATGGTTAGGCATGGAGTTGGCAGCACAGTGCTGACCTATTGACACGGTGGGCAGTATGAATCTACCAGCATGGCCTGATACGACCGCCCGTCGCATTAGGACGCACCCGAGATGTGCTTCCGGGTGTGCACCTCCACGCCATAGTGGTTGAAGGGGTTTGGGCCCCACTCTAAGGCCAGTGCTTTTGTTTGGTAGCAAATCCAACCCCCAGGGGTTGGACAAGACGAAAATCTCATCCTGGGAGCCAGGCAAGATAGAACCCGATCCTCAGGGGTCGGATGAGGCGAAACCCTCCCCATGGGACAGGATGAGGAGCGGTCCAGCCCCTAGGGGTCGGGCGAGGCTGAAACCTCGTCCTTAGAATTAGACAAGGCATGGCCTGGCCCCTGGGGTTGGACGAGGTAGAACCCTCCCTGTGGGACCGGACGAGGCATGGCCTGGCTGCTGGGGTCGGACAAGGCGGATACCTCGTCCTTAGAATCGGGCGAGGCATGGCCCAGCCCCTAGGGGTTGGACGAGGCGGAACCCTCCTCGTGGGACCGGACGAGGCGTGGCTCAGCCCCTAGGGGTCGGACGAGGCGGAACCCTCCCTGTGGGACCGGACAAGGCGTGGCCTAACCCCTAGGGGTCGGACAAGGCAAAAACCTCCCCGTGGGACCGAACAAGGCGTGGCCCGACCCCTAGGGGTCGGACGAGGCGAAAACCTCGTCCTCGAAATTAGACAAGGCGTGGCCCGGCCCCTGGGAGTCGGACGAGGCAGAAACCTCGTCCTTGGCGTCGGACAGGGTTGTAGTTGGGTCCTTAACCATCGGATGAGCCAACATGATGCTCATTAATCCTTTGGCCCGAATACCTTGGTATAGATATCCGACAGTGGGTGTAACAAGTTGTGTCTCATGTCCACGGGGCTTAGCTTGGTTACACTGTTTTCCCTGTCCGTGTCGATTGAGGACCGTCCATTGCTATGGATGGTAGTCAGGTCACAGACTTATTATCCTAAGCACATACTTGCTTATAGGAGTGGGAAGGCTCATTGTGCTCTTGTCATGGGTTCTGGCTCTTTCTGGATCGACTGATTGGAGGCAGGGGAAGGTGGAGGTCTAAGCACCATACTAAGACCAGGTCTCAAGTGTGGGGGCTTGGAGTCCAAGTTTGAACAGGGACCTAGACCCCTCTATAGGAGTGGAATGGGTTGGTCTCATTTGTGCCTGGGGTACAAGCGGGGCATGTGTTTTGGGGTACCCAGCTGGGATACATTGTTTTGTGAATCATCGTTTCCATGAGATGGTATGACTTGGCTATGGTCTAGCACCATAGGAAGAACTAGAAGACGAAAGGTGGTAAAATAGTTCTGATTGCTCAACTTTTGCTTGAAGGTAGAACATGTGCTTACCTAAAACGGTTAGCTAATAAAGTAATCATGACTGCTAATAAAACTTGACCTTAAGAACGCACTATTAGTAATGCTTTTCGCAAATAAAAGCAAATAACAAACCATATTGTCTATCATATCCTTGTGAGTCGGGTAAGTCTTGCGAGTACATCGTGTACTCAGGGTTTATTTTACCCTGTTGTAGGTGTAGCTTGAGGTGTTAGCTCTTGTGTGGAGGATTCTTTAGGTGGGCACAGATGGATGCGTGTATCATTTCCGCTAGATGATTATTACATTCCCCTGTTTAATTATTGCACTCTGAACTCTGTCATTGTAATAAATAATTTCTAAGACTCTGTGTTGTATGAAATTGACTAAGTATTGTAAGCTTGTACTCATTATTGGATCCCGGATGTAAAATGTGGATTGTTTCGAGTTCTCCCTTTGGGTGTGCTCGATGGAACTGCCTATTTTTGCCTATTTTTGGGGCGCTTAGTGTCTAGTGGAAGACGAGTGCCTCTAAAAGTGTGTTATTCCAGGCGATTCTACCATAGAGTCAATGCATGTACATCAAGACATGCTCAAGAAGTTTTGCATGAATGAAGCAAAGGCCATTAGTACACCAATGGGAACAAATGGCAATTTGGATAGTGATGCAAGTGGCAACTTGGTGGATCAAAAGTTGTATCGGTCTATGATTGGAAGCCTACTCTATGTGACTGCATCAAGGCTGGATGTTATGCTTAGTGTGTGCATGTGTGCAGGATTCCAAGCCTCACCTAAAGAAAGTCATTCGAAGGCTATAAAGAGGATATTGAGGTACTTGAAGCATATACAAAATGTTGGTTTGTGGTATCCCAAAGGAGCAAAGTTTGAGCTAGTTGGTTACTTCAACTCAGATTATGTGGCATGTAAGGTTGAAAGGAAGAGCACCTCGGGCACATGTCAATTGTTGAGAAGATCACTTGTTTCGTGGTCATCAAAGAAGCAAAATTGTGTTGCATCATCAACCGTCGAAGTCGAATACATATCCACCGGTAGTTGTTGTGCACAAATTCTTTGGATTAAAGCCACCTTGAATGACTTTAGAATCAAGTTCACGAAAGTGCTATTGCAATTTGACAATGAGAGTGGAATCAAGCTCACCAACAATCTGGTTCAACATGCAAGAACAAAGAACATTGATGTCCGCCACCATATCATAAGAGATCATCAACAAAAAGGGAACATTTGAATTGAGAGTGTGGGCACTGAAGATCAACTTGCCGATATATTCACCAAGCCATTGGATGAGAATAGGTTTTGCAAGCTAAGGAATGAGTTGAACATATTGGATTTCTCAAATATGTGTTGATGCACCCCCCACTCATATGATATGCCACTCCTTCGAGCAATCCAAGGTAAAAGTTGATTAGCATGGCATACATCCTTTGCTAAGGACTTGTTTAGTGCATCTAGTCAATCCTCACATGTCTTAGGCTTATTCATAAAAATCAAATGAATTTGATGCTTGTATGGTACCACTATTGCTTCTATGCTTGACTTGATCTAGTGGTAGCACATGACATGTTTGTAGGCTTGTGAACCTAGTGTTTGATCTACAATATGAGCTACAAGTGTTTAACTCAACATGGTATAAGATAACCCTTATTTGGAGGTGTGAAGAAGCTTGTCCTTGGATCAAACCGAGTTAAATATCTTTGGCAAGTGTTCTAGATTGGACCAATTTTGGGAAAATGATTCTCACCCCATTGATTGACAATGATAATCTTAACCTATCTAAAATTGAAGCTTTGTGGTCATTGATAACATAGGGGGAGAAATTACACAAAGATAAGGTTAAATGACAAAGGGGGAGAACTTTGACATAGGGGAGATATGAGAAAGTAAGGGGATGAATTAAAATTTGGAGCACACAAGTAGGGGGAGCAAGCTCATAAACTTGATTGGTGTATTTAGATGTGCATTTCATATGTTTGCTTGCATGGCGCAAGTTTTAAATATAAAATTCCATGCTTGTGTGGTGTATGCTAGTTGTAGGTTTGAATGATGAAATAAAAAACTAGCATGCATAGGTTGAGTAACTAGACTTGTGTTTATATTATGAAAACTAGACCCTTGCTTCTAATGTTGATCTCACAGGGTATTCTAGTTTTTGTGTGAGTGTATAGTTACTAATGGTGCTAAGGATGGTATATTGGTGCACTCCGATTGGTATCACGCTTCAAAGGTCCATCTCTTATACCTTAGCATCATTTGGTAGACATTACTCTCCTACAACTCAATTCCATACATATGTGCAAGCTTTCAATCCAAACTCTTAGAACATATGTAGGGGAAGCTAATGCTACCATTTGGGGTTCATGAAACTTGTCCATATCTTTTTACACATGGTAAATATGTTTGAGCAAGCAACATGAATTCAATTGAATTTCAATTCATATCTTCATGAAAAGGTTGTCATCAATTACCAAAAAGGGGAGATTGAAAGCTCTAGTTTAGTTTTGGTGAATTGATGAAACCCTAAGTGCTAATCTAGTTTATCAAAGTGATCATGAGATAGGTAGCACTATTCTCAGTGATGGAGCAATGGTGAAGATCATGATGATGGTGTGGTGACCATGATGATCAAGTGCTTGGACTTAGAAAAGAAGAAAGAGAAAAACAAAAAGCTCAAGGCAAAGGTGAAACTTAATAGGAGCTTTTTGGTTTGGTGATCGAGACACTTAGCGAGTGTGATCACATTTAGGATAGATGGTCATACTATTAAGAGGAGAGCTCTTATTAGACAACTCGATCATCTAATGCCACTAGGTGTTGAAATACTTGCATTGCATTTTAGGCGTAGTGCACATTCGATGAGAAGTGATTAACCTTTGAAAAATGTTTGTGAAAACGCTAACACACTTGCACGTGACGGTGAAACACTTGGAGTGTTAGCACATTTGCAAAGGTGGTGAAAAAGGTGGAGAAAAGGAGGCGTAGCCGGGCTTGTGTTGCTTCCCCGAGGACACCAACACTCCCTTGTGACGGTGCACCACCACCCCTGTGGCGGTGACCGACAGAGGAGGTTGAGAGGGAGGTGTTCTGGGGGGCACCGCCACCCCTTGTCTGGTGGCATCGCCACCCCCAGGGCAGTGCCCACCTAGACGTGGCCGAGAAGGGCGGGTGCTGGGGCTTGCACCAAAAGTTGCAGTGTGCACCGCCATGGGCATGATGGTGTACCACCGTGAGCACCGGCTGTCGATGTTTGATGACTGGCAACTCTTCATGGGGTTACCCGGAATGACGGTAAACACAGAGACAATGATTTATACTGGTTCGGTCCGCTAGAATAGCGTCCCTACGTCCAGTCTAGGTGGAAAGTATTTTGTGCCCTGCGCTGGGGTTTAGACCATGAGGTCTATTCCTCCCTGCTATCTTCGATCTAGGGAGCCCTATCCTCCTGTATATAGGCCAGGAGGTAGGTCTCCTAGTTGGTTACTGTTTACACCAAAATTTGGGAAGAAGAACGTGGAAACTCGAAGCTTCTGAGATTGTGTCATCAAGGAATTGATTGCGTAAGGATTGATATTAGCTGATTCAGATGAGGCACTAGAATCGGCTCTCTTCGAATGACGTCAGCAGATAACGACAATGAGCTACGGTTGACGTCGAGAAAGACATGTTGGACTCTACAAAAAGGGAAAGATTAGGGCCCAAGTTATCTTAAGTTAGGAATGTTTTCTCTTATAACAAAGGTTGTAATAAGTCGTACTTGACTATGATTCATGCTTAGGTTCCGGGTATAAATATTGGACCCCGGCTATTGTAAAAAGAGATCCAATCAATCAATACCAATTACTTTTTTTTGGCTCCGTGCCAACCCTTAGGAGTAGGAGTAGTGTAGATCTCGGCGAGTTCTTCAACAAGCAGGGTTGCATCAGTCCAGCTGACCTCTGGCTTGTCTTTAAGTACCGTCGTGGCTTATACTTTGGTTCGTAAGGATGCATCGGTTAAGTTCAACCTCCACTGCGAGCTCTAGTATAAGCTAGTTATCGATCCTTATCCAGTTCAAGTATGGCTGCATCGGTTAAGTTCGACCTCCACTGCTCAAATTAGATAAAGGTCAAATTATCGGCTCTACCTAAGGGTGGCATCCTTCGGGTAGATTCATTAATGTACCGATCTTGCTAATGTTCTTACTGTCATTAGTTTCTACAACGTCAACCTGCCCGATAAGGATCGAACTAGATCAGCATCACATCCTTTTAGTCTCTCGTTTATTTTGCCACATTGTGATGATTCTTATTTTAAACGACGGATTACGTTTCATCGGCTATCCTACTTCGATCTTGATCGTGCATAGTACGTGGTTAAGGCATGTCTAATCTTGAGGAGGCCTATTGGCTGGTTAAATCTGGTCTATAGATCGCTATTATGGCCGTAACGATCCGGTCGATCCCCACTAATGTCTAATCTTGAGTAGACTTGCTTTCGACCAGGCATGGCCTTGGTTGTTTGCTATGCCTGCATCGGCTAAATAGCCGATCACCTGCACTTTAATGCTCATAGTGTGTTTTCATAATCCTGTTAAATATGAATAGATCTGTTTTCTTTAAAGATTTAATCTGTTATCTTTATTATGGCTGCCCTCGATCCGATCGAAACCCACTATTAAAGATGATAGGTTAGATTTGAGGAGTTGATAGGTCTGCTCGTATTGAATAGTCAATTGTTCACATGCTATGATCCTTTTTCTACCTGAAACAGCTCTTTTAGCCGATTCGCCTGCACTTTCATAGATATGATACGCTTTCATGAACCTGTTGAAGTATGGTCAGTTCTATGGGTTTTCTAGTTCTAGACTATCATCATCATCATAGCTACATCGATCTGGTCAAACCTCACTATTGACGATAATGGATTAGATCTAGACGGTTTGTGGGTCTGTCTATATCAAACAGTCTATTGTATGCGTGGCATATCCCTTTTTCATTAAATTAATCGGCTCAATGCTTTATACTAGTTATATTTTATCTAGCTGGTGATTTTACTTACATCTGCGTGCATTATACTCGTCATCATAAAAGCAATCGCAACCCATGAACTTTACCATCTTCAATAGTCGATTTCTTCACGTATCGGCTGTTTAGTCAATTTTCCCGTCTGGCTGCACCCAAAGCGACACATTTGGAACTGTCTAGGCAAGATCAGCATGTTCCACCTTAAATTACTAATAAATTTTCTCTCCATGTCAATTGCAGGTCAAATTGACTAGCACGCCCTTGGGATGAATTCGCAGGGTCGATCGGTCCTGCGTTGAAGCCAAGCGGATCTCCAGCCTTGCTCCATCAAGCAGATCATTTCGGCTTGCCCATGGGACCCCACAATCGTCATGGCAACTTACAACAATAGTGACATTCTCATGGTGCCTTATGAAGACCTACCTGATGAGGATAAAGATGTCATCGGCAAAGCTATAGAAGAATTTCAGAGCAAGTGTTTGTTGTCTTACACCAAGACACGTGACAATAAAGTTGTTTAGAAATATCCACTACCAAGAGTTTTGTTGCATGGGCAGTCAGATACAGATGAAGTCGAGGATAGGCGTTTCTTTGTAGAGGCTGTAAACAAATTTGTTCATGATGCCATATTGAACCATAATACATTTTTCTTGAATACATTCCACAACACCATGAAAGTGGTGTTTCATGGATATCCAATTGATTAGGTTGGACCGGTTTACTATAATATTCCACATCTGTTGACTCAGGGGACTAATCAAGCCGGTAATAGCTATCAAGAAGCAGCACCAACTAGTAATGATGATGTCCAGACAGTTCAGAGCTCATCTGAACAAGTTCAAGGTATTACTACTAACCAGATGCAGTACAATCCTAGACCATCAGTATAGCACGTGCAACAGCCAATGAGGCAAGCTCAGAATCATGTGGTTAATTTTGGTGCATCGGGCCAAATACCGTCATCGGCTAAAAAATAGTGCCGTCTGTCCAAAGGATTCATAGAGATACAGATCCTAACATCTACAACCAGAGACTTCAAGCAGCAAACCAGCAAAGGACCCAACAGATAGAGATTCCATAAGGATATCATTATGGAATGGATTACAATACCTTGTATATGATTCCAAACCCAGGGTATCAAGGTACCCGAAATTTTAATCCGCAGATGGGTCAACAATTGTAGAGAAATCCAGATTCGAGTGCTGATGAGTTATTGCTTAGAGTAACCGAGATGATGAAGAATCAGTTCGGTTTGAAGCCAAAAGGGTAGACCTTTTCATACAAATGTCCATATCCAGAATGGTATGATTTGGTCGCCCTTCCTATAAATTATAGGCTCCCAAAGTTTGCTAAGTTCACTGGCCAAGACAGCACAAGTACAATAGAACTTGTCAGCCGGTATCTTACACAGTTGGATGAAGCATCCATTGAAGAGGCCCATCGAGTTCATTTCATCTCCTTGTCCCTATCAGGGGCAGCCTTCACTTGGTTTTCATCACTACCAGTCAATTCTGTTGCTAATTGGGCTGACCTAGAGAAGAAATTTCATACATATTTTTATACTGGGACAAGAGAAAAAAAATTACCAAGTTGACAACCATAAGACAGAGAACTAATGAACTGGGTGCCGAGTTTCTTCAGAGGTTTTGAGAGACCAGAAAGCTGTGCTTCTCATTGAACTTGACTGATGATCAGCTAGCTGCTTTG